>JAWNKW010000169.1:0-2400000 GCA_035041775.1 Chymomyza caudatula
GCCTTTCTTATGTTGATTCGCTTGAATATATCAATGTCGTTGTAGAGCACATAGAGCTCGTCGTTTCATCGAATGCGGTAGTCGTTGCCAACGCGTAAAGGGCAAAACATCTCGAAGAACTTTCCGCTCAAACGTTCCAAACGCATTTCAAACAAGACGGGAAGGATGCGTATCTTATAGAGTGCTAGTTTCGTCTCGTGAGATTGATCTCTACTACTCATTTACCTATCGAGACCAAAGTAGCACCAGAATGATGGTGAAAAGCTACACGAAATCCTTGAGAACATCAAAAAACTATACTTTTTAATAACCATCTGAGAGTCCATTCATAGTGTTTTTCTACTTGAAGAAAGCATATACTTCGTCTTGCTCTTATTTACCCAATGATGTAGATTTCACCTGTGTATGCGACCAACTGGATAATCCGATAATTCATTATTGACTGTTCTTTCTAAGCGCACCGTGCTAAGCAACTGCAACTCAATACATATGTATGTATGGACATATGCAAAGAGACGAAACAACGAAATATAAAACGATATATATATTCGTTGGCGACGATTATAACGGATCTTCCAAAAGATCTGTCGTAATGCCGTTGGTACAGTTGCGTCGAGAAAAACGCGAGGGCTTTGAAAATCTCGATTTTCAATACGAAAGTGTGTAAAATTCAGCGGTCTTCAGCTAGTCCGCGTGAATTTATGCGACGAAAAACGGGTGTATCAGCTTCAATTGCGCGACACGTGATACCGATGTGTACACGTTCAAGCAATTTCAACGAAAGTTGTCTTACTGCACTTGGCTTAGTTTTTCAAAATATACGAAATTTTCCGAAATTGATGCACCTGCCCCACGTTGGGCGCCAAAATGTTGGATCAGAAGAGTTTTTCTGACCCAGAAACACTTATCTAGGATGGGCGTGCACAAAAGCCAGAAAATTTAAGCTCGTGCTAGGCAAGACAAAAGGAGAAGCGACACGTCCGTTTGATTATAGAGTAATTAGCGACTGATTTATTGCGCATTGCGTAGGCAGATGCGTAAGCTTAGCTTTAACATTAATGTGAGAGTAACATTAAGAGTGAGTGTATAATGTTATGTGAATGTTACATGATTTGCTCTAAATGTTACGTGTATATGTATGTGTTTTATGTTATTTGTGCGAGGTTTGACCGAACAACACATATTCCATAACAAGGTTGAACGGGTTACGGTAGAGGACCTTGTCTGAAGCCTCGCTTGGTATCATAAGGCTCGTAGAAGCTTTATCCACCTTAACGGAGCTGCGGGGGCTGCTCAACGTCATTCTCCACAGTTGCACTAACTTTGCAACTCAGACAGTGCGACAAAAAGATGGTGGGTGTCGATTTGGAGTTCGTGGGTTTTTTCCATGATTTGACGTACTGTGAATATCTAGTCGATGGTGCACTTACTAGGCCTGAAGCTTCACTAAAAAGTTTTGATTAGTTTTTTTTCGCAAATGGCTTCAGTCTTTCACACAGTTCGCTCGATAGCGCCTTGTATGCGATATTTTGTTAACGACAAACCGTTGCAGGCTTACGGCATGATGTGGTCACTTTCTCAGACGTCTCTTCATAGTGCTTCCAACGCAGACACGGTCTACCTATTCGTTATTTTTCTTTGTCAACCGCAGTGTAGACTTTTTTTATAAGCTCCTACATCTATGAATGACCCAGTGGAGCCACTGTATGTTAATTCACCGTAGAGCTTGTGAAGTGAAGGCGTTGATCGTTGCCAACTCTTCAAGGGTCAAGGATCTTACGTAGAACTTTCCGTTCATACAGACTTCGTCATCATCCATAATTCGGCATCTGCAAACTGAGAATCTAACTTCGGCGTCTCGTTAATTGAAGAAAATATATTTGTACTTGCTCTCATTTACAAACATTCACTTTTTGACTTTTTTTTCGCAGACTCTCTATCACGAAGTTAGAAAGTCACAGGAGAGGAAGTCAACGAATATGTTCTTTTTGACCTTGACGTGGATACGTGTATTGCTCAACGCCAGTCTTAATAGTGGTCGCATCATCTTTGCAAGATCACTGAAATCGTATAATGCGGCGTATACGCTATCCCTCAACAGGCAGTAAAATCTTCTTTATAATCGACAAAGCGGTAGTGGGGTGCGATTTGCATTTTGTGGTTCTGGAACCACATTCACTTACCATTCTTAACCACAAGAATATCTTAAATCTTTCATAAAATGGACTTATGTGCGGTAGAAATAGGCCCGATACCACAACCTTTTGCAACTTTAAGCTTATATTCTTGATGATAGCCGGACGCCAGTATCGCCAGTATTGCAGTTTACCCTGACAATTTCAAACCTTTACAATATTATACTCCCTCTCTCTAAGCGATTTAAGTATATTGCGCGAAACTAGCAAAACTTTGTCAGTTCGATATAATGGAATTATAATTGAATTTGATGCACGGCGTTTGCAAAGAAATCGAAATTCGCCAAAGGACTTGTAATAACTTTGGCCATAAGTAGCGTAATCAAACGGCATAATTGCATTTTCACAAAGTGCCTGCAGCTATGCTTTGCATATGCCTCTTGATGTGGCAAACAGGCAGCGGGCGTCCTCCTAATGAACATCCGTTCTTCTTATGCTATTTAGCATGCAGCATGTAGCGGCCAAGGCTGCGGCATCCGCAAAGTTGCAAGTCTACGAATATTCCGTATTATGTGGCTTAGAATGCAACAGAGTAGAGGTAGCGCACAAATTAAACAATTCGAAATGAATTCAGGCGCATTTTCCGTATATAGTACGTTATGTACGGCTGTTAACCGCGTGGCAACGCGGACGGAAACGGAAGTTTGAACAGCTGCACAGACGTTGCAAACTCTTGACTTGGCGTTGATGAAGCAAGTTGCAAGCTGCACTCACACACTGTTATCCACAGACACACCCCCACACATATACATATCGTCCGCTGCCAACGCCCGCAGCTATCATTTTCGATTGTGAAAGTTTCTGTGCTGCGGTTGCCATTATATTTGCAGCACGTTGAATGTGCAACCAAACCGAGAGCTAAGCATTGAGCCGTAGCAGCCAGGCAACTAGTTTTGCGGTTGTGGCCACCCAGTTCTGAGGTCTTAAATTGTTTGGGCTGAGTCACTTGATCCCAATTCCGTTTGGGATATGCGTTTGCATATTGAGCACAATAAATGCAAAATTTTCTCTAAAATATTGATATCTATTCACAATGGCAAGCAAATTGCACGCATACAAACACAACCAACCAAACACACACACAAATACACTGAGAGAATGACAAAAAAAAAATTAACTATACAGTCTTTACATGAGAGCAAATTTTATTTCTTGCAATTTGATGGCTTTGTATGTTTGCAAAAGATATGGTAATTTAATTTCATAGTTTTGCTTTACGTTGCTTTGGGCTTCTACTCTTTCGATCTCCTTAGCCCTTCAATTCATACCCTATATATATATATATATATATATATAGACAGTATATACTGATATATATAAATATACAAAAATAATCAACCACAATATGCCACAAATAATTTAATTTTTGCCAGGTTTTTGATGCCGTTCGCACAGTGTCCTTTGTCGATGTCCTTTTCATGTTCTTCGTCAGCTTTCAATTGTTGCCCACAAGCTGCCCCATTGTGCCACTTTGGGCCAATAACTAGCCATGGAAAGACCGTGGTTGATGACAGCTTTCATTGAATCAATTGCTCGACTTCCTGTCTTTAGCCGCACATCGTTGCAGCACTCCTGTCCACTCAGGCCTGTCTTGTATCTGTGTCGGTTGCAGCAACAACTTGAATTTTATTTGCATTTCTGGACATGACCCGTATTTGATTTCCTTATTGGTATTGACTTTCTGACCTGTCAACTTCAATTCAGGTATGTTTGTTTCTTTTTGTTGTTATTGTTTAATCAAACAGCAAATCCATTGGCTTGACATGCAGCCAGCAGGTGTCAAAAGTTGTTACACATACGCACTGTTAACACCCTCTTTTTCCCGTTTCAGCTAATGCCGTTTTCCAGCATATCATTGGCATGCTCAAAGCTATCGAGCTCAATAATTAATTGTTCACAACACTTCTGCCTGACACTGATCCAAATCAGCCAACCAACTGAGTGCAGCTGCAACAGAAATGCACTGGGAAAAAAACTGAGCACAATGGCCAGAAAGTCAAAGCATTGTATTTTTACGTATAGCACAAATAAAAAAAACATTGACAATAATTCGATTTGAGTTGGAATATTCTGATATTTTCTGGGAATTGAGGCGTATAATGAACCGGAGCATGATACTATAATAGTATTTGTGTTGTGTATTGTTGCTGCGTTGTTGTAATAGAAAAAATACCCTAATACCACGAACACGTTTTGTCAGTCTCTTTAAGACACAACTATCACACTTTCCAACTAATTTTGCATGACAATGTCCTAGGCAAGGGACCAATTGCCCGAATTGCTCTCTTTCTGCAGTACTTGGGCGACATTAAGTCAATGCGGGCTTTGCTGACTACCCGTAATGCTAGTTTTAACTCTTGGTATGAGTTTTATACCCGAAGGTATTACGATTCTGGTTCGCTACACCTATATGTCAAAGGTTTGTCATTGAAGGGTGCTGGACGCACTAGCCACGTACGCGTACCTCTGCTTGATAAGGTCCTTTTTTAGTTTTGGCCAGCTGTTATCCTAGATTAAGTGCAGTTGAGATACAAGATCGTGGGAAGGCTGGCCCAGTCAATTAGTCGCCTCTTACGACAAGCTTGAACTACTATGGTGGTATTCTTACCCGCCACCACTTGGGGAAGTAATTGGGCGACAGTTCATTTTGCCTGCGTTGGCATGATGGGAAGAGAAGAGTTGAGGAAAGGCGAGTAATGATACTTACGCGAAACGAATGAAACGGACTGCCACCGCTTTTGTGGTTGAAGGGAACCATTTTAATTCATGAAAAGAGAACAGCTTACTTTTCTTTTAGAACGTAATCATTATTTGCCTTACCTCGACTATCCTCCTGCCTTCATGCCATGAATTGTTGCTCGGCTGTATCCACTAGTAGGACTAGTCCTGAACTATCTACTAAAGGCCATATTACATTTTGCATATTAAAAGGTATTGCGTTCACACACAACAGCTTTCAGGCGCCGGCTGAAAAATCCAAAAAAACAACAACAAACAAAAGAGTTCGAAGCTTTACAATCTTGGTCGGACCTTGAGCCGGAGTAAACATCTACATAAGAAGAAGATAAGGTCGCTGATTTCCTTACTATTTTTAATTTAACTTGTTTACCCATTTAAGACACATGAACGCAGCGTTGAAGCGAGACAGCACTAAAAAATATGTCTCGTAAATACGGAAAAAACTTCTAGACAGAAAAGAGCGCATATAACAGTAAATTTTTCAAAAAGTTTTTTTATGTTCGACACGCTCATAAAAAAAGTATGGTTTAATCATTTGACTTGACACAAAATTTTAATTTGAGAAGTTCGTATTGAAGCTTACAAAATATAAAAAATTGATTGTTTTAGTTAAGCCTTTGATGTATATAGAACTAGTTAATGTATAAATTTTTTTTTCATATTTTGTGAAAATTTTATATTAATATATTTCTTAAAAATAACTGTTGGACAAAATACATACTATGAACAAGAACGTTTGAAGAATTTTATAGTTGAAATATCGTTATAGTTATGTATCTACTATTATAGTCAGTATAAGTCCAAATATCCCAAGACGTACGGTATAAAGAACTTGAGAAGTGCTAATATAACAACAGGGACCTCGCGTCTGAGAATGAGATCGTCAAAGGAGATAATAAATAGCGATCACGGCACGAAAAAAGCTGAAGATGCGAAGCCTTTGCTTTGTTTGAAATGCAGTAGCCTATAGATCGTGGGCGATGAAGCGGCCAAAACCATTGGTGATCGCCTTTTTAGGTACATTTTGTTGACCAGTAATCAAAAGGATGAGGCTGGGGAGTATGAGCGAAGAAAAAGACGAAGAAGATGACAAAGACTAAGAGGAAACGAAGAGGATGAATAATGTGACCGATGATAAAGGCGAAGAGCAAAAGGGTGAGGAAGAAGTATAAGATGAAGACGAAAATGAAGATGAATGAGTATGAATTGTAACTAACTCGGAGGCCGAAGCAGCGGAGAGTTGGGATACAATGACCTGTTAGGAGGAAAAGAAGGGGACGAAAAAGGTGGATGCGGACAAGAAAGAGGCAGAGACCGAAAAGGGGAAGAGAAAGAGGACACGGGCATGCCACAATCGTAACAAACGTGCAAAGGGGAACAGAAGAAATATTAAAAGAAAGATAGAAGATGACGAAGTGGTAGAAACAGAAGAACGTTAGAATTTTTACTAAAAACCGAAAATTGTTGAATTTTTAGTCACTATTAAAGATAAGGAGCACAAAGAAAAGGAGAATAAATATGAATGTTGAATGACGATGACTAAAAGGACAAGGAAAATGGATATCTATGCGGTAGAAGGATCTACCTATCTGTAAGACAAAGAGAAAGGAGACAAGAACTGTCGACAATTGTAACTAGAGTGGTTACAATTCATAGGAGGACATGGAGGATGTGAAGGTGGATCTAAATGTCTATGGCCGTAGGCAGGAGAGTGGTGGACTAATATATGAGCAGCGTGAGAGTGTGACAAAGGCGATTGCGAAGATAAAGAAGAATATGATTTACCTTGAGATTAGCATAGATTAGCGTGTGTGAAGAGCAGGGGTCGGAGCCTGTTATTATTATTATTACTAATTCGTCAAAACAATTTAAAGAGAAATTTCAATCCGATGAAAGTAATCAAACAAAGAAGTTCGAGTGTTTATTGGGATAAAAAAGATAATTAGCTATGTTGAAATAGAGAAAATTTAAGTTCTTAATGTGCTTCAAGTATTACTTATATTAAATCAAAATCTAAAAACTAGAGGTAGAAAAAGACAGTTAAACTTACGATGGCAGCTCTCAGTGTAGCACAAGTATGCGCAGTCAATACGTATCGATATTCACATTCTCATTCACCTGCGACTTGACATCAAGTACGATACTGATAAGGTGTCACGTCACGCATGTCTGACACGTACAAGCTGACACTTTGGCATTGAAAGCTACTACTACAGCCACACTTACACATTCACTCATTTATTTATTAATTAAACCATTTATTGTTGAATGAAACTTTTGGGAATTGCTGCATCTGCCTTAGATGTTAATGCCTCTCTGCACAAGAGCTATCGACTAGTAAGATGGCTGCCTAGAAGACAACCCAGAGACAACTCAGAGACCAACTCTCTTGGCTGTTGTCAAACACATTCATCATTTAATTAGTTGCTTTGACATGCACTACGATTGTTTGATTTGTGGTAAATATTTTCAATAAATTAGTGCAACAGTTGCACTTGCCGCTTCTCGTTACTCTCATCATTCAGATAAAGTAAAGGTGCGAAGGGGGGAAACGGGATAGCTGTGTGAGTTGTAAGCTTCTCGACAGGTGTAAGCAATAGCTAGGCTAAGAGTTGCCAGCTAGCTGTTAGAAGTGATGCAGCAACCCTATCAAAGAGTGCACACTGCACATGCAAGTGTGTGTGTGTAAGTTATTGTGTGGAAAGGAAAAATCAATTGATTTCTACAGTAGTTGCTATTTCTGCCATTTCTATTGTTTTTTTTCATTCTCGTTTATTTTGGGTTTTTAAGTTTTTTATTGAGACAAAATTGTTTTTATTTGTTTAGGCTTATGGCCAAGACGATAAAAACGTATCGGGCTGAGAGAGAAAAACACAACAACTTCAATACAACGGAAAACAATAAAAATACAATTTCATGTCTATGACAGAGCTGAGTGGGTAAGCAGATGCCGAGAGTGCTCTCAGAGAGACTCGGAGAGTTTTCGGTATTTTTTTGTCTGTTTGTTTGCTGTACCGCTTTAGACATTGGCTAAATTTAAACAGCACAAACACACACAATCACACAGCAGAACACACACGTTGCATTGTCGAGTGTCACACACACACACACACACACACACACACACACACACACACACACACGTACATATTGTGGCATAGAAAGTCGAAAAGCTACATTTCCTATGCCTTTCTTCGATTTGATTTTTCATTTCCGCTGCAAATGGTGACAAAGTAAGAAACGTTTTCTCGCTTCTCATGAGTGTATGTCTGTGTGTATGTGACAGTATTGTGTGCTGCATGTGTATTTGTTTATTGTGTTGATTTCTAGTGAAATATCAATTCACTATCGATACAAAGTTTGCCCAGGCTTACTGCCAAATTCACAGTCAAACAGACAGGCAGCCAGTCCTGCAGTGAGTGAGTGAGTCGTAGTACCTGGACTTACCTGGACCTGGTCCACTTGAGCTTCGAGTGCCTAACCGTTGCTGCTGTTGCAATGTGCTATTTGCTTTTTACATGCCACATCGTTATGTGGCAACATGCCATTGTGCCACCCCATTGCTGTTTGTATGCTGCCTACTAGATAGGCAGTCTATGTTGTGTGTTTGTGTGCGCTCTAGAGTGGCCCAAAATTTAAACAATTTGGCACTTGGGCCATAGCACTCCAGTACAACGTTCAAAAGTTGCATGGCATTCTCCAAGCGATCTCCAAACGATTGTGCGCCTGTCACATGCGACCGAGCGGAAACAATTCTGTCAACAGTGTCAATGGCAATCATTAACACAAAACAATGGGATTAACAATATTTGTGACCATACAACACAATCACACTCACACACACAAACGCATATTTGCGATAATCATTTAACTTTGTCGCCAGTGTTCCTGGCAATGCCGACAGCTGGCAACCGATACCGAAACCAATACAAAACGCCAACAGCGCTGCAACCGCAGACTTTGGGAAAGGACCCAAAACACAGATACACCAGCCACCCACACACACACTCACACACACACCCACAACCGAGGGTAATACAAATCAACATGACAGGCACAGACTTAATCGGAAAATAGTGCAAAAGTGAAATGAATGCATGGCAAACGCCTGTCGTGCTCCGTGTCCAAAAATGGTCAGCACTTAATTTCCTCTTTGTGTTCAACTCTAGGACATGTTATGCTTGTGTGTGTGTGTGTGTGTGCCCGTTTTGCATTTGCTTCAAGGCTAGCCAAGATTTGAGCTTCATCTGCAAAGCAGTGTAGCTGTTTCACATTTAAGCATGTTTTAAAACCCGGAGCCATACAGCTCTCAACCGCTCCAAAAAATCCACATTGTCAATGCCTATATGCGACGATCCGACGACGACAACTGACAAGTGAGTTCGATTCACTTAGCTCTGCCCTTGGGCCATATGCTTGACTGACTCCACTACGGACTACGGTCACATTCTTGTGCTGGACACGTTCTCTTCGGCAATCCCAGCTGACCTTTTGTTACGTTCAAAAGTGTTTGATACGTTGGTCACATTTCTGCGGTCCAAGACCAAGTCGATGTGACCGCTGTGTGACTCCGGCTCAATGGCTACGACTGCGTTAAACACATTGCGGCTTATTGTGTTGATGTCCAGTGCTAAGCATTAAGCGAGCTAGATTTTTGCTTGTCAGAGAGAGAGAGAGAAGAGGGAGAGAGAGCTTTGTGACTTGCGTACACTGAGAAAAACAATGTTGTATGGTAGAAAAATAAGAAGAACCTTAGCGCTTTTGTAGAAAAGGGAAAAAACATTATTTTGCCCTTCTCGCATACTCCTCGATTCTCATATGTGTTAGCTAACCGCTTTAGAAGTAAAAGGGAAAGAAGCGTCGGAAAAAGAGCACATATGTTTGTTATCAAAGCCAGCAGGAGGCGGAGCCCTTAAAAGTTTTAAACGTTAATGTTTCTAGTTTCAAAATTTTGACGCTGAACTTTAAAATAAAATTTAAAATCACATGAACTCTTATAGCATTTTTACAAATATCCGTAAACTATGTGAAATAATCTCACATAAAAACCATTTGCAAATGTTTTTAAGTTTTACCTGTGGTAAAAAAAATGTTAAACAAACACAAAAAAAATATTTCAACTTTATTTATCTAACGGTTTTGCTCATTTATATTTTACTTTATTTTCAATCGTCCTTTTCTCTTTTTTATGCAAATACTTTTTGGTCCCCAAAAACATTAAAAAACGTACAAATGATGTTTTATTAATTGTATTTTTTTTTTGTCAATTTGATGGATTTTCCGAACAACTTTTTATCTTCTTCTGAAATAAAAATTGACAATATAGTTGATAAATATTAAATTAACCCTTTATATTCCATGTGCTTCATTTTGCACAAATATAAATTTTTCTGATAACATTAATAATATGTAAATTTTGTTTTTTCTATGATAAATAAAGGATGAAACTAAGTAGTTCTGCTGTTATATCGCTTCTTGTAGCACAACGCCACTTGACACTTTTCACATATCGTTTGCAACACACCTGGCCATAACAACCCGTTACCGAGTTACGGCCTGATGTAAAGCTCTCCTTTACGAAAAAGGCGCGAGCCGTTTCCAATTGGTAATACCAAATAGCTACCTTAGGTACTCTCGTACACTCTACCTGGTACACCCAACGGAGTGTGGCTTTGGGCCAGATATTTACACTAAGCCAAATCCTGGAAAGGGCTTGGCTTACCATCCCTTCATTGATTATAATGCAGCATTTAGGATCGTGTATATGCCGCGACTACACAGAATGACGTTGAATAATACACGGAGCTACTTCAATGTACAGGAGAACTTTTAATACCGAGCGAGGCTTAAGATAAGATGATTCCCTCTTCTGCAATCTATTCAACTTTATGATGTACAATGTGTTGCGTATGGCCGAGGTACATCGGAACGGGTCAATATTGAACCATAAGAGTGTCATGGCTTGCATAAACAGATAATATCGAAATCATTGGTCGTACTAAGCGAGCAATTATCAAAGCCTTTGCGGCTATGGAAAGAGAATCCTCCAGGGTGGAACTGGTTGTAGATGAAAGCAAGTCAAAGTATATGTTTCCCGCGTGTAGAGATTTAAGTGGAAAACTATTGTTTTGAAGTTGTCAAGGATTTCGACTACCTTGTTGGCAACGACTACCGCATACGATGGATTGACGAACTCTATAAGCTCTACGACGACATTGACAAAGTCAAGAAATTATCCAGCGGCTCCGCTGGCTAGGTCATGTTGAGCGTATGCATGAAGAAGCTCCTGCGAGAAGAGTTTTCAATACGGTTGTCGAAGGGAAGCGACGAAAGGGCAGACCATGTCTCCGTTGGAAGGACCAGGTAGAGAGTACGCTAGCTACCTTTGGTATTACCAATTGGAAAAGACTCGCGCAAAGCAGAGACGCCTGGAGGAGAGCTTTACATCAGGCCGTAACCCGGTAACGGGTTGTTATGGCCAGTTAAGTAAGTACTATTATCTGTTTACTATACCGTGTTTTTACCATATATACAAAGTATAAAAGGGTATTATAGATTTGTGTAATGTATGTAACCAGCAGAAAGAGACGAGGCAGAAGTTAAGTTCCATGGGCAAAAATGATCAGAAGCAATAGTCGAGTCGATATAGCCATGACCGTCTATTCTTCCGTGTTGGTCTCTGTTCCTCAGAGACTAAAAGTTAGAGCAAATAAATTGTAGGAAAAGATGCGCATTTGGCGGAAAAGAGCAAGTTTATCGATTCATGTCGATATCTCACCCCCTCGCCCGAGAGAAATTTTCGCGGTTTACACCCGCACCATTAAAGCTATGAAATTTGAGTTATAGTTATATAGTTATAGAGTTATGCACACAATTGCTGTGCATAATCAAGATCCCATATAATCCTCAAACGATACATGTAATTATGTGCCCCTCCTCCTACAAACTGAGATACAATTTCACTTCTAATAGCAATCTTTAGACTAATATTTATGTCAGAGCCGCTAAATTTCGTGTTAGGCTCATAAACCAAACAATGTTGACCTTTTGCCAAATCATGCCCCTACCCCGGTAGTACAGTTACATTAATAACGCTCATACCCTTCAACCCTTCGATGCAGGGTATTACACTGTCGGGCACCGTCCCGACTGTCTTTCTTCTAAAATTTTCGTATTATGCAATACTTCACAAGCAACTTTATAATTGCTACAGGTGAAACTGTAGTCTTCAAAAATCTTAAAGCTGAAAGCTCGTCTAAGCCAATTCTATACTTCTCTTCTTTCTGTGTAGCGTACAATTGAAAGTACCGTAAGTGCATTGTTTGTTTTGCTGTCTGACATACAGGTGTCGAGTTCGTAATTAATTTAGTTGGCACAATGCCTAGGTAAAAACTGTACTGTAACTGTACACAGAAAGACACCTCGAGTGCAGTGCAATTGTAGAGCTCGGTTAAAGCCGTGGCGTCTCCTGGTTCTTGGCTGTTTCCCTTTGGAATCTAGACGCTATTTGCAGTTGCTCACCTTTGGCGACACGCACGAGTGCTTCACTTAATTTTGCCACCAATGGCTAGGACAGTGTGTGGCAGTTGCAGCACCTCAGTGGCTATGGCTGTGGCAGTGGCAACGCCAACGGGAACGGGAACTAAGTGGCAATGTCTGCAAGCGGCTGAGCATAATTCTCTGTCAATGGCGAACATGTTTTGATGTCAAAACTTTTGCACAGAAATTTGTTAACTGTCAAAATTGTGTGGCAGGAAAAATGCATGGAGCATAGCCACAAATTTGGCGCTGTGGCAGCTCAGTAAGTTGTATCTATGTATGTGCATGTGTATTAGTGTGTGGACAGGTGTTGGCATGCTTTTAACTTTTCAACTGTAAACTGTTTATGTTTTTCACGCAGTCAGATAGACAGTAAGATAGATAAAGTTTAGTCGAAATGCAGTTGTATCTTTGCGATGTAAGTGGATGTTTGGTCGTGAGTGTATGTAGCCGTTAAATAACTTTTCAATCTCCACATAAGAGCTAAGACACATAATTAAGAGCTATACTGAGGCACAGACCGTCAAACGAATTTCGTTGCTTTTGTTAGCTTTGAACTTTTTTTTGCAGTGTTTTTTACTAACTCATGAATTTTGGACAGGTAACACTTGAATATTGATAGAACTTAAAAGTAAGATGGTTTTCGTTTAGGTGTCGGACTTGAAATTTGTCTCGCTACGTTCACTAACTAAAAGGTAGGCAGGTTCTTCTCCTCCGTCTCTTTCAATATACAAAATGTCTTAAACATTTGCACATTTCAATTCCCGCTTACGTTTTTTACGTCTAAAACCTTTCCACATTTCTCATCCCTTGAGAATGATCTCGCACGGATAACAAGTATTCTTTACTGCAGCAGCTTCGCGACACTCCTGATCGTACCATTGGCGTTTTAAACCAAGTCCGATCTCCGCTGAAATACGCAAGGAGAGTCAGATACGTGTCCAAAGTCACTCGGCCCTATCGAGTTCGGCGGGAGTTTAAGCGAGTTGCTTAGATTGTTGAAAAAACACTCAGCACACTGGAAGCACGACTCCTATAATGATCAACCTATTTGGGTATGGACTGGGATCAAGGAACAGCGATATAATCTTGTGGCTATCGAGATGCCTTAGACTAACTTCATCCGCATAACAATAACTATCCTATTTCTTAGCCCTACCTATACTTTGCGGATGTATGTTCGCTGTCAACGAAACGGCCTGCTGAAGGCTTAATACTGCTAACGGCAGCTAACTACCCACTAGAAAAATAAGAGCTTTGTGACGTGTCGAATTGACTCCTCACGACTTGATCTTTGTATCACATTTCCTGGATGGCGGTTGTATATGCTTTAAATAGTTTGCGAGCACTCGTCAGCTGGATAGCAGCACTATGGGTCGGTATATGACAGGAGCATGCCCCTCAAAAATAGTTATTCATTCGTTTGCCTTGGTCGTCATTTTGAGTTTACCTTATCTGATGCATTTCCTAGTTTTTTCATCGGAAGGGTACTTTGACGCAATGGGTTCCAAACTATTTGCTTTATCAAACTTCCGTAGGACCCAATAACTTAAAGGGAAGATCAATACTATCTATAGTATGGCTCGATAATGCCATCGATAGTTTTGCAGCATTAGTCCAAGCTCGACTACTTTGCGTCAAGAGATTACTTAAATTGTAATATCAACTTTTGCAGTTAAATAACTGTAATTTACGTGACTTTTGTTTTACTTTTCTTCTTAAATACGAACAAATGCGAGGGGTGAAACTTTATAGCGAAATCTTTTTCAAACTAGGCTACAAAAATGACTATGATGCAATGATCTTGCAGTCAATGGTTGCCTTTTTGGGCAAATATTGGTCTCACTCTGCCTGTGAATCCGGCAATCGTTTCTTTCTTAGCTTCAAAATAATACGATTTATAATAAGAATCGATTTCGAATAGTTAATCCGTTCGGCACCCAAACATTACAAAAACTTAATATAATTAAATTGAAATTTTTTGTCGACCAAATTATTTTGGTTTTATCCTGGTTTTGCAGCGCTGCTAAAACTCGAACTCGACCCAATGAAACTGCACTTGCTTGTGTGCTGAGTGGATGTACGGGAGCTGGGCAAGCATTCATTTAGCTTAAACCAACAACGGGATACGTGAGCAAAGACTGAGACTTCATTAGTCCAGTATCGCATCAACGGGAGTCCGGTAATAGCAGGGTGGAAATGTGCGCCTTGTACCGCTGTAGCTGTCGTCAGTTTTTTATATACACAGCTTTTATCTTTTTTATATCTGAGGTTTTGAAAGCAATGTTGATTTATTCATTAGTGAGCGGAGTGCAGAAGATTTGGCCACACTCTGTGGCCTGTGTTTGCGTGCATAAAATAGCCATTTCATGGGCCACAAAGTCGTTGTGGTAATTGACAAAGGATCTCGAGAAGTGTGCGCGACATACAGTGCGTATGAGCAATGCGCAGACAACAACAAACACAAATATTTGGGTAAATTATTTAAAAGCATTGCGCACATTTGAGCCTGGAAGCCGATGTCCATTTAATATGTACGGCATTTTTATTGTTTATTAAACGAATGCGGCACACACATACAAAGCAGTTGCAGAGTAAACGAAGTGTAAACACTCCAATTCTAAAATTTGAGTTGCCCCTCCGCTGCACTGCAGCTTGGTACTGCCCCACGTGGCCACAAAACCAACAAATGCTAAACGAAACTTGGCAAAGAAACTCAAACTCGGCAAACGAGCTTCGCAAACTAGGCAAATGATGAGGAGAGCGAGTAGCACGCAGAGACAGACAGGCTGCAAGCACTCGCAGTTGGGCAGTGCAAGCTAGTTGTCGACGCCGGAAGCACGAGCAGCAAATCCGGAAATGTGGTTAACTGTAAATGTTGGCGCGACAAAATGTGCACCTAAATGTAGATTTGGTCGGCTGAAGGTTTCGCTTAGATAGGTCCTTGTAACTCTGCACTGTCTGCCGACTGCTCGACTCGACTGTCGTCTGGCCGCAGACTGGACGGAAGTGTCGTTTGACTTAACGTTGCCTAACCGTTAACTAAATGCTGTGCTCGATAGTCAGGACAGCTGCAGGTAGCTGTATTTAGCTGGGAACACCCATCCGCCGCCATGATGTTGACTTTGTTATGGTTGTTATTGTTGTTATTGTGTTTGCTGCAGCTGCTCTGCTTATTGTTCTTGTTTTTGTACTCAGCCAGTTAATGGTCCATTGTGGTTTGTTACTCAAAAAGCTTATGACTCGTTACGGCGGCACCTCGAAATGCCAAAGTGCCGCATTGCCGGCCGCTGCTTGTGGCCAAAGTGGTTGACGCCTCTGCTACAACACGGCGTATAATTAACGCCAGCAGCAAAATAAAGCTGCGAGTCAGCTTAGCGAGTGCTTAATTGTTGCAGCATTAGCAAGGAGCTGAAAGAGTGAGCGGGAAAGACTTATAAAATTTAACTGCTTATTAAGCGAGTCAAGTTGGTTAGCCGCCATCTTTGTTTGGTTGTCTGTTTGATTTAGTTGATCAATTGTGGGATTTCGATTAGTGAAATACTTTGCAGCTTGAAACGCTTTGGGTAGTATTCATAAATGATTTCAGCACAATTATTTTAAGCTTCTCTTGTCACAAATCGTGACATTAAGTCAAATTCCCCCTAATATGACGTTGCAAGTCGCAGAGAAAATCAAAATTCCATATTTCTTTATCATATCAAACTGATTTTGTGCAAACAGTTATTTCATATTATTCAATTTTTTGAGATCACTGACCTTACTCTAGGTACTACTACTACAGCTTGTCCGACTAACACGTCAAGAGATAGACTAAATTTCTGAAATTTCCATCATAATGGAATCTTCTGTGTTTGTAAAAACTGCAGATGACTCTTTAACCTAGTAAGGAATTTTAATTCTGACCAAAACAGCTTGGATTACAAATCCAGTCTAGCTATTTATATATAAAGGCAACTAGGCAAGCAAAAGGAACAGCGTTGCTCTGAAATTGAAAACATCTCTGATGTTGCTAGGCTGGGGAAGGTATTTTCCAAACCAGAAACTGGGTTGCCTAAAGAGAGTAGATGGATCCTGGGCTAACTCATTCTAAAAGACACTCAATTTCCGTACTCTTCAATCCATAAGCACACTCCTACTTTCTACTGAGATGAGATAACACCGTTAGATCATACAATGAGCAGATGCAATATAAGCTGTACAATAAGCAGCTTCATACTATATGTATCCTAGTACCGACAGAATCATAACAGCCTTACTACAAAACGCTGGACTATTAGCCAAAAAGGCCTACCATCTTAAAATAAATATTCCTGTGATGACAGGTAAATTAAAACACGTTCGAATGCACAGGAAAGAGCGGACTAAACGCAAATCCTGGCCATCTGCCTTAGCTAAATGGTTCCGTGCCCTCAATGATAGTGTAAACTAACTAAATAGGAAACTGGACAAGATCCTAAATATTCAGGAACGCATGAAGACAGGTACGATGATCCTCTATTCGTGGAAAAAGACCATAGGTCCGAATATTATACTGTGGCTCTATACTGCTTTAAACCAATATTGAGTACCTCCTATATGGAGTACTGATGTGGTGGCCAGCCTTGAGGAGCCAATCCTCACTAAATAAACTTAGTAAAGTACTTGAAACTATGCATCACGGGTGTTTTTCGTACTTCTCCAAGCCCAGCCCTTGATGCCATACCTAACAATTCACCCCTGGATCTTGCAAGAGAGGAACTAGCTATTCTATCGCCCATACGACTGATAGACTCAAGTAACTGGATAGAATCCAAATTAAACCACTACTTTATAGCAGCTAAATATGCTTTGGCTTCCACAAAAACAGACTACTGTGTATCAGTTGAGTACCCAAGCACTGCTTTTAAGTTCCTTATGCCGAACAGAACTAAATGGTCAATGGGATGCTATCTCTTTTAGTCTTCCGGACCACTGCAGCGGGATCCAGGCAGAAATCTCAGCTATATCGTGCCTCAAAGACTCAAGTAACATATCAAAAAGTGTCAATATATATGGCGCTAATCAATCCTTAAACTCTTTAGCAGCAAATTCGATATCGGTAACGTTAGCACGAGATGACTGAACAGTTTGTTCTTATCCTGATATAGGTTCCAGAACATCGGGTCAAAGCGACAACGTAGTAGATGAGGTGGCTAGACAAGGTACAACTGCTTCCCACCTCTCGGATACGATAGTAGAAAGTCCCAATACACATATAAGATAATTTCGTAAAATTTTTAAAAAAAATATCCAAAAATTCAATGTGTCAAAATTCTGATGTCAAGAATAACTATATTCAATTGCAGTTCTTGACTTGGTAAAATTGACGTCACTTTCTTGGAACACTTCCTCACTCATAGTCACAAATGACCACAGTTTTATGACTAGCCCTAGCATGACGTCATTGTTGAACCTTTTATGCCGGTTTTTTTTTTCGAAATATGGAATTTATTCTATTACAGGTGGGGAAATACAAACAAAATTAACAAACAAAAATTTGACCAAAATTTGCCTAAAAATCTTTAACTTTTAATAACTAACCAAGAGAACATACAAAATGGCGTTCTAATGCACAAAGAGGAAAAAAACAAATGCAAAGAAATGTTCTCATACATATGTCATAAAATATTCTGATGCGTTTTGACAGTAGAAATTTCGTTGAAATACATTACGCCGTGCAAGGCTGCGAAGTTCGTCATGTTTCATACGAAACAGATTTGCCGGTGCCAGTTTCGAAAGTCAATCTCGAAATGCTGCTAATTACCCGTTAAAGAAAAACGACGCGCTGTTAGAGGCGCCCCGGGTAACGCAGCTGTTTGAACAGTAAATGCAGAAATAATAAAAAAAGTACAAAAATAAATAAGGGAAAATGAAATGAAAATTGTCAGTAGCATAGAAAAAAGCGAGAAAGGTTATGACAAAGCTGAACTTTGCTGTAGTTGGTAACTTTTAAGCGGCTTGCACAAAGTTATTTCTATTTATTCTGCGCCAGTTGCATGCCCCACTTGCAGCTGGCGCTTGTGGGGGGCCAGAGCCAAGCTGCGTGTCAATGTAAAGTGACTCCATAATTAAGCAAGCAATAAAAATGAGAAAAGCCAGAACGCCAGCACGGCAGCAGAGCGGCAAAGCAGCAGAGCGGCAGAGCAGCGAGCAGAGGGCGCAGTCGAGCAGCAGACAAAGCATTGAAAAAATGCTGAGCAAAGTTATGAATCTCATAAAACTTTCGCTTTGCCGGAAATGAGCGGAGCAGAGCGAAACGAGCAGAAGAATGTCGCTGCTAATGACCGACAGTGCCGCTGTCGTCTGGTCTGCTCCCTTACCCCTCACCGTTGTCAGCGCCCTTGCTTGGCATATATATTTGAACGTATATATATATTTCACTTCTATTTAGGCAACCGGAAGTGAATTACAACAACAGCAACAACGCTGGCAACAAGCAAACGTTGCAACAAGGCGGAAGTCACAAAAGGCAAGAAAAATACAACTATATTTATGCCACTGCGACGTCAACTGAACCAAAACTGAAGGCGACGCCATTTTTAAAGTTTTGGGCCAGTTAATATTCCTGATTGGCGCCAATTATGCAGCAGACTCGAAACAGATACTAAATGCATTACAAATGACAGCAAGTGGCACTTTGCACGATATGCCGCGCCTTGACGTGCCTCGTGTTGCGCGTTGCGTGCCGGCGCCTCAACTTATGCTAATAATTGTACATTTTGTGCGCGTAATTGCATCATGAGGCAGACAACAAGGTGTGCCAACCCATACTTACTAACAATGAACTCTCGTATTTAACACATGCTCGAAAAACTGTCCGCCATTTGAATTTAAACCAACTCGTAGCCTCAAACACGTGAGCTTATTTGCTGGCTTAGCTTTACACCTTGTTGCCATGCGGCACGTGTGGCATTAACTGACCGCATGAGTCCACTAGCGACCACAGCAGAACGGCATACTTGGCGGCTTTGTGGCCACGGACTTGAGATATTATTATTTTGTGGAATGACAATGGCTTAAAGCTTGTAATTAAGCATGGAGGCTGCAGCACCCTGTTTGCCACCCATTTACTGTTGTCGGGGCAACACCCACGAACTGCTGATGCAGCTGCTCGTTGCATAGGGGCGTGGCCACGACCCGACAAACACCCCAACACTGGGCACAACGCACGCATTGCAATCTAAGCTGGTCATGTGCCACGAAAAGCAAGTGCAACTTTCAATCACGTACCATTTAATTTTCCAAAGAGAATTTGTGGCAATATTTGAGGCGCACACGTGAGCTGCCACAACGAGGGCAAAGCCAAGCTAAGGCGCACCAAAGGATCAGGTCAACCGCCTTGGCATTGCCATAAAATTTAAAAATTTATGATGGTTTTTGTTTATCGCCGATTTCGCTCGTTCTTTCGGTTTGTGTTTTTAGGTTGAAGGAGGTGGCATTCACTTTAGGAAGTTGTTCTCTACTTATTTGTCACAACTATTGACTGCCCATGAGGAGGAAAATTTATGGAGTTCCAATTCTGATTCTGAACTTAAGCACTATTACAAGCAGCCAAACAGATTCAACTACTTCCTTAACAAATGTGCACACTGACCTTGTTGATGTTGGCTGGCCTGGGGCTTAGTAGGGTAGGTAGAAGCTTTCTGAACCCTGTCTCTACTTTAACCAAGGTGGTACACAACCTTCCCATGGTGCCCTTTAGTCGGCTGCTCCAATAACCATCCGGTTTATAGCAGTGACCTTATGTATCCAGAACTTCAACAGAGTTATGCTAACGGTGTCGGACCCAGAGGCCAATGAAATATGTTATGAGGTGCCTGCAGGAGTTCCCTTTAACAGGCCGGGACACTTCCATTGCTATGAATTATCGCTCAGGCGAACTAAGTATTTACTTATAGGGCGGGCCCCTTTTTGTGGCACGCAATTAAGGAAAGGGTATTAGTATGCTATGATTTAACGAGGTACCGTCAAATACTTTTTGGTTAGTTTTTTGGACTTCAGCACGTGAAAGAATTTTATCCCAAACGGTCATAAGAACAAATTCTCATGGCATAAAAATGACTCACGTGAATCTATTGATTCTTCTTCTTAACTGTCCATAACAACCCGTAATCGGGTTACGGCCTGATGTAAATACATTCTTTAATTGAAATTGTGGTTTTACGTGGTGGGTTCCAAACACTATTAAAGGCCTTTGGTGGCTATATTGGTGTCGAAAGAACTCAGTGTCATTGTTAGTCGCCTCATTGACCTGCTGAGATGGTATTCTCTAACCCGCTCACCAAAGCGGCTGCAATTCCTTAAAGAGTCGGTGCCAGAGAAAACCAACTATTGAGGCATGTCCCAGAAAGGGGAGTCACAGCATGACTACATAAAGCCTAGCGACCAATGGCAAGGATAATAGGACTTTTCTTCTCTCAGCACTCTCAATGGTAAAAGTTTGGCATTAAAAAGTGCACAAACTGTTTTGTAATGTTCAAATGTTGTTCAAAAATAGGATTCTTGGAACAAATATTGATCCATTACTTTATTATGCTTTGCTAGATGTGTAGGCAAAGTGTGTTATCCTTTTAAATGGCCATTAAATAAAAACTGTAGCTGGATTCCATCAAATTGATCCAGTTTAGTTTAGTGCAGTTTTAGTGGACCAGAGAGAGCTACTACCAGTACACCAGTGCCTTAACGCTACAAGTTTCATCAGCTCTTTAGCGATAGCAACTACAACAGGGTGATGCTGAGGGGTAAGTGGCAAGTGGCAAGTGGGCAAGCAGATGGCCAGCTCAAACTGGCAGCTAGCTCTAAAATTGTAGCTGTTGTGCCAAACGCTGAAATTACAGCATAGAAAATGAAGCAAAGGAGTGCCAAATGGCAGCGGCAATGGTAGCAAAGGGATGGCACCAGGGATGAGGATGACTGGGAGGATGCGGAGTGGCAGTTGGCTTTTAAAGCTGTCATCTTGCGCGCAGTTGTTGTTGTTGTTGTTGTGCAGCTACTAGTAGTATTTTTGTTGTAGGTATTGTTGTTATTGTTGCTTGTGTGTGCGTAGCTGCGTTTGAAATTACACCCAAAAGGACAATTAAGCATGAAGTATTTATGTGCCGAAGCGCTTCTTAGCTGCTGCTGCTGCTCTTGTTGCACGAGCGAAGCGAGAGAGGGACGGCGGCTTGAAGAGTGCGTGGCAAGAACTGGTGAGCAGAGTTTGCAATGGGCTGTTATGCTGCCGCGTCGCTGGCCCGAGAAATAATTTCATTATGCTTGCAACTTAATGCCAACTTACAGTTTTACAGCCTCATAGCCTGGCTATAAGGCAGCTTGGCAGCCTGCTCGCCCGGCCAGGATGCCGTGATACGGATGACTTTGCTTTTAGTTTAAGCCCTTTGCTTATGGCCACTAGCCATGAGACAACGGCCGCGATGTCGACGAGCCATGAACGACTTTATTATGCGCACTCAGCACTAAATTTTATTGTCAGTTCATGTCCTTCTAAATTATGTAGCAGCAGCAGCAACATCTTGCCAACAACAATAACAAAAAAAACGACAAGAAGAGTGTAATGCATTTTCTCTTCTACCCAAAGCTCTGCCTGCCTTTTATGCATTATGAAGCTCCAGCTACTAACCCAACCAACGTCATCATATCGTGCTTATTAAATCCGCCAAAGATATTTGCCTTTTTGTACACTGAGAGAAAAGTACACGTAAGCAGGTTAAGATCTTTTATGTCCTGAGATCATGTTTCCTATTAAACCTTTATCTTTATACCTAAAGTATAACACAAACTAAAACATAGTTTAGGTTATTATCTTTCGAATGATATCTTGTTCATCAATAGAGAATCAGTTTCACGGAAGACGTAAACAAATATATGTGACTACTTTAGAAAAGCATACTGGATTCGCTACAGCATTTCATCAAGCTCAACACTCTGCTCAAATTTTGCAGTAGCTATCTGGATCATCGCAGGCACAGACCTAGGATCTTTTACGTAACGAAGTTTCTGGAAGGGTGCCTTAAGTTTCAGTGCTAGATCCCTGCTGTGTCAGAATCACGTGGCCATCGTAGTCGTAGGCAACGAACTATACAAGGTTGAATTGACGGACATTACCAGATCTACACCGGAGTTTATTTTAATTGACATGTTAAATGGATTGGGGTGAAATCACGCTGCCCTTATATGCAACCTAAGAGTATAGGTGTTTTTCCAAGTAACTCCCCTCGATCAGCCGTACCTTTTGCTTGCATTCCCGCCTGTATAGGGGCGTTGCGTATCTGTCAACTCTTCTGCTCTATAGACAGCAACAACCGGTTGAAATGCAACTACAAGCCTCAACCACAGCTGCCACGTTACTATCACAAGAGCGGATTATTATAAGCAGCCTTGGAAAAACTGCTCAACCCGTAGCACCGAAATTAATGGTTTGGTTTACTTTCCCCTTTAAGCCAAGGCAGTTTTGGATTTGTCACCCCGTGTGGTGAGAGGGTTAGAGAATACCACCTCAGCAGGTCAAAGCTTGTCGTATGAGGCGACCAACAATAACACTGGGTTCTTTCGAGACCAGTAGGCCTTAAAAGGGTTGTGCGTAGGGTTTGGGACCCACTACGTAAAACCACAATTCCAATGTAAGAATGTATTTACATCAGGCCGTAATTCGATAACGGATTGTTATGGCCAGTTAAGAAGAAGTTTCGGATTTGTGAAACGCCGCCATTTTTGACAAGACACACGGCACTGGTTACCCATGCCCCTCTTATGGTGCTATCATCTCTCGACGCTGTGTGAACATGACGTGTGCCACACGTCCGTCGACCCATTTGTGCTGTCCCGTATTTAGCAACTCTTCATCCAGTAACGCCATCTTCATATCGCATTCCTGCAGCGGGTAGTCATGCGAAGCGCAAGACAGCCCGTCCAAAAGGTCGAACTGTAGAAAGTACCTACATGGCGACAGTTGATACTGTACAGCATACAGGCCAACAGCCACGTATAATGAGACGCTGGCAGGGCATTTCTGCTGGCGCTGTCTCATTGTCAGGACGTTGTATACTATTACAAAATGGCTACCATACGTTCGTCTTTAACTAGCAGAGCACAGGATGGAATCCATTTTCATTAGAAATCGCAAGAAAGTATCAAATGCAAAAATAGCTTTAGATCATATCGAGGAGGACCATTGGATACCTTGGAATGTTGGTCAACACTCGATTGGCTTAGCGCTTCTTACACGAAGCGAGATTTTCAATCGATGCCGAAAATCTACCTTCGTTTAACAAGCGCCTTACAAAGAGCATCTGCAATATCTATGCTAGAAAAAAATGGCTAATACCAGCAAAGCTGTCACTATACAGATGGTTAACCGCCGCCCACCAAAATCCTCGAAGGTTGCCTGTGAACAGCGTGGTTAAGGCAGCCAGCATCTTGTGTGACACCAATATGTGACGAGGCAACACGCAAGGACTTGAAGCAACGTATATAATTAAATCACAAAGTGTATTCCGGAAAACCTTGTTGCCTTCGAGTCTTTGGGTCAAGGAAGTTAGCGATCTTCCCAGCTGGTGCAGATAATGGTGCAATGTGAGATCAACTGGAATGTGATACCTGAGAAATTAAGCAACTGGGAAGACGTCTTATATACCCACTTGTGAGTCACTATATTTACCTAGCATTAACAACCTTCAGTAAGTCAATTCTTCACCAGAAAATTGTTGCATAGTGGGACGCATTTATGAGAATTTTTCGTTGTAAAACAGCCTATTTTTTCTCTGTGTATTTTATATTGCAGTTATCACTTTTAAGGAAGGATGGGGGGCAAGAGGCAGAGCAAACCTTTTCAGCCCTGCGTAAAGTAATTAACATTTGTCACTCTGGTTACAAAGCAGATTTGTTGCTGTGATTTGGCAAGCGGCTTCTTTGTGGGGACGCCTTTTTAAATTGAATTGTGCATTGACCTGATTCCATGGTTGACTGTTTCCCCAATCTTGTCACCGTCATTGGCCAACTCCTATGGCACCCTTTGAGCTACTACCGCAACACGCATACAAATTGAAGCATATTTAGTAAACAATTTTAATTAAAAGCCGCCAACGCCTCGGCCGCCATTACCAGCGCCAAAAACAATAGCCCCAGCGACAACAACAACGCCAAGAACATTTTCAACATTATCAGCAGAGCCGCCAACTATGTACATTAATTTGCGGCATTTGTTGAGCAACTTTTTAATTCAATCTCTGCGTACTGAACACAGAGAAAGGCAAATTTTTTGTTCGCGGTCACAACAACAACAGCAACTAAAATAAGAGCAACAGCGACAACTACAACCAACACAACAACAACAGCCTGTACATGCAATTTAATTTGACAAATTTCCCGAAAATAGTTTTGGCAAAAAGTTGTAGCCCCCGAGACAAGCGACTAACCCCAAGCTGCCCCGCTTCACTTGCGACGAAAGGCCGCCAGTGCCGAGTGACAGGCCACAGGCCGCGTCGCTGCCATTTATGCAGCCTGACAGTGCCACCGACTGTCTGGCTACATGGCGGGGTGGCAAGCTCATTAAATTTTTTGCAGCAACAGCATTTGTAGCAATGCAGGCTGCAGCTCTCGACGGAGCTGCAACAGCAGCGGCGGCAGCAACCAAAGCAATCAAAAGTCAATGTGCAACACTTAAAATGTCGATGCGGGCGCAACATTTGGCAACATTTGGCTACTGATTTATTTATTAGGCAGCGCGCGGAATGCGCAGCAGTTGCAAGCTTTAACTAAAAGTTTTCAAGTTAACATTAAGTCGTGTGGCAGCAACTTGAAGTTGCCACAAGTCTTTAAGCTTCCACTGCCAATCGCTTGCGCTTGCTGGTCACGATTTCACAAAATTTTGGTATTAGGCTTTCGTTTATGTGAAAATTATGTGCAACGTACCACACACACACACACACACACACACACACACACACACACACATACACACAACTTTATGTGTATAGCCGCTGCAATTTGAAGCTGTCCCGAAATTGTAGCCGAAATTGCCAAAAGTGACAAACCTGCCAGTGTCAAAGTTAGTGGCAGAGTAAGCGCGGAGTCAGCGGTGGCATCAGCGACAGCTTCGTCTATTGCGGTTGCAATTGGTCGCCGCTGCTGCTAGTTTTTAGTTACTTGGCGGTGCCAACGGGGCGTATGGTCCTCGTGTGTTCACGTTGTCCACGTACGCCAGCGCTCAATAACAGCGCACGGAAACCAACACAGCGACAACTGCCGGTCGGTCGGTCGGTCGTTGGTCGGTGGTCGATGCTGCTCCGCGAGGTGCTTGCTGCGATTGGCGGCTGGCAGCTGTTGGGCCACATGGTCGTTCGCCGCCTTGTAGCAAGAAATCCAAGCACGTAATTTTAAATGGCTTTTACTGGCAGTCAACTTAAACTTTATGCTGTGAACATTAGCTGCCCGCCAGCCAGCGTTGGGTTTGGGCTGGGTTGTAGCTTGTGAGCGGCCCAAAGGAAACAGTTGCCCACTGATGACGACAATGATGGCGCCTGGGCGCGTTCGCGTCAAGTGTACTGTGTGTGCAGTGTTAAATGCAGTTGCCAACATGACGCCGGCAGTCAACACGTTGCTGGCCTGGCTTCCTCGCCAGAATGTCAGCCTGACTGCATATAGTACGTCTTGATGGCCGCAGGGGTTGCGGCAACTGGCTAACCGCAATGTTAACGGGCGTATTAATGCCATTTTTCTGCTACGGGCCAACCACTCCGGCTATGTAGTGGCTGCGGTTGTATGTGTATGTGACAGACAGGATGACTTATGCCGACAGTTGCGGCTGCTTGACTTTGATTGCATGCATCACATGCACACTCCACAGGCGCACAAGCTACCACTTGCCACTAGAGTTTGCCCAGTGATGGCAGCAATGGCACTAGTGAATTCACTAGTGAGTGTTGCTAAGTTATTTCGCTAGTCAAGCATTGACGTGTTCTTTTCAAAGAGAAAATATTTCACACTAAAAGCAATATCATTGTTACAGTTTTAATCAGATTATGATGTTCTTTTGGAAATAAGTTGGAAATTACCATTTAAGTGTCAAATTTCAACTCTCGAAGATCTGGTCTCTTGCGGTGTGGTGGTATCGCCCATAATTAATAATATATAATTATTTCCAGTCCAATGACAGTAGCTTTATACCAAATCGTCAAAGATATTCAAATTTTGAAGATTTTTCACATAACTCACCTATTCGGAAGCATTTCAAACCATTGATATAGAAAAAAAAGTAAGATCTATGTCGAGTTGCAGAAACTTCTGATAAAATTTTATGATTTAGGCTCCTAGGACAAACAGATGTATACCTTCACGCTATATTAATTTGTGTTTCATTGGCGTAGTGTAGGAGTGGTAGGAAAACACTGAGACCGGAGGAAAAGTTCACCCGCATTCTCGTTATTCCATTTGTAAATGTTTTAGTATAATGCTTGAGCTTGCTTTCATCACGGATTCTTCTTATATGAAGATATGAAGGGTGAGTCCACTTTCTTTATCGGTCACAATAGACTCATGATGATCTTTTTTAAATTTCTTTAACATATTGATGTGCAAAATCTATAGCAGCGCCTTGGGGACAGAATCCGCACGTAAGTCGTCACGCTCGGCTGGTGTGATTCGAGTGAGCGTATACAAAAGGGAGCGTAGCGGCATGAAGACATCACTTGTTTGTTGTTTCGTAAGTAGTATATTTTTACATAGTGGAGCTAGCAAATGCGTGAATAGAGCTTTTTACATTATAAATTTTTTCAATAACCATTATCATGCCATCAATAACTTTTATCTCCTTGATTTATTTAAAGGCATTTTCTCGGAAAGATCCATTGTAGGTGGTAAACTGCTACCACTTAACGATGACTGGTGAATCACTAGTCCTCCTGCCGAACTACAGTTTTGTTGAGTTGTCTTTGCTGTGGCTGGTTCCTGTCGGCCATGACAGCTGCGGTTGGCCCGCTCCTCGCTGCTATCGCTGCAGGCTACTTGCATCATTTCGCTCGTGATTTTCATGCAGCACGTTGCGCTTCAGCAATAATTAAACGGTTTTTAAGCCGTGTGCAATTTTACGTATGAGTAGTATGAAAACGCTGTCAAAGGCCAACTAGCAGCGAGTTAGCCAGCAATTGGCTGGCCTTTAATAAGAGTGATATGTAAATGTTGCAAATACGGCACAGATAAGGCTGATATTCAATTCACCTGAAGCACACTAGAACTGGGTTCACTTACGGTTCGAGTGCATCATTTGTTATGCCCGAGGCAAGACAATGGTGATTACGTGCCAGCACGACATTGATGCCGTCACGGCTGGCATGCAAAGTAGCATTGCAGCCGGAATGGCTTCAGTGCTCCGGCATGAATTATGAAAGCGGCGCAAGCCAAAAATGCAACGTGCCTGGCACTGGAGCAGCTTCCATTGCCATTGCTACTAGTAGTATTGCCAGGACTTCGACTGCATCTAAACTGAAATATATCGGATCGCATAGCAATGCGCATTTGTCTGGGACGCAGCTGCCGGCAACGATGGCGGGCACTATAATAATTTTGAACAATGATAGCTCCAATGGCAGCGCGTGTTTTATTTCTTATAATGCAGCTGCGTATGTCGGGAATCTAGGAATCTGGAAATCTGTCTGCGGAACATATGCTCATCAAAAAGAAGTTAATTTCTCTGTTGTGTTTGTGTTTGTCTTTTGTCGACTGACATTAAGCTGCTTGTTTGCACAACATCTCAAAGGACACGACGGCAAGTTGAGTCCAGAGTCGGGCAACAGCACATGCTGCTGCCAGACAGGATGCCAGGATGCCAGCCAAACAGCAAGTCAGTCAAGTTGTGAGCGCCTGTACGACGCACATACGTGTAATCCCAGTGCAATTTGAAGCCAAAGATGGAGGCGTTTGCGACATGCGACAGCAGAGCAGCGACAACGACAGAGTCAACGTTGTTTGAAGTTGCACGAAGCTGGACGCGTGCTCTCTCTCTCGCACTTTCTTACCCTCTTGCTGCTTGTCGCTTTTGTGTCATTTTGTTTTGGTTTTGTGCTGTGCTTTTATTATATGTTGCATGTATCCTTAAGGGAAGTTAATTAAATTTACTGACCATGCTATTAAGCAAACAGAGCTGCTGTTTGCTCACACACACACACACACACACACACACACACACACACACACACACACACACACACACACACATGGAAACGTCTCGTGTGCAAGACGGCTTGCAACAAGGATAATACTCAATTAAGCATAAAGCAGTTTGCGTCGCATGTGTTTAAGTGTCATGAGCAAATACATTGCACGTCTTGCAATGCAACAGGAGCAACTGTAACTGCAGCTGGTCGACGCGACATCCGCCATTTTGAGCAACAATCTGCTCCTGCTGCCACAAATGCTGTCCTCGCCAACTGTCCACTCCACTGTACAACACTGTATGCGCAGCGGTTGCTTGTTAAAGTTAATCGAATGAGCCAACGTCACGGCTACGTCGCATCCACTGTGGACACTGTTCTCGGATTTAATTACGCCAACGGAAACTATGTTAAATTTAATTTACTGCATCGATGACAGTGTATAAAAATGCAATCTGCGTTATGACAATGTCAACGCCTCCAACAACAGCCACAAAAACTGTCTGTCACCCTAAAGCCACACAAATTAGCTTACATTTTTTAATTTGACAGTGAACAGTAAACAGTTTAAGCTGCTTATTTTGGGATTGAAATCGTTTGGTAGTTCCCGAAACTTTGATTATTTGACTACCACTATATAATAGCTGCAGAGAAGAAAAGCAAAATTACTTATTATGACGCAGATAAGCGGAATTTTTGCTGCTGTCAAAGTTCATGTAAGAAAAACTTCCGTTGTATGAAGTAATGTTTAGAATTGCCAAATAGACTGTGTTTGTGGAACATTTGTGGAACGTTTGTGGAGCACATTAATAACTAACATTTCTTGACTTTGGTAACACAAGCAAGCGACCCGTCAATGTTTATTTATTATAGATGTTCCATTGCACCATTGTCATCTGTTTCTGACATTCTAGTAGTCTTATCGATAAAATTACATTTTCATTGACTTATACTATGCTACTATACACTATGCAACAAATTTGGCATTTATAAACTCAGAAAATATTTTGAAAATTCGAATTTTATCTTCTTTTTTTCAGTTCAATGCCCTGCTATCCACAATCGAAATAAGATAGGCCAAAATCGTTCAACGATGGGGACATTGGAAAGTAAACACGGGAGGCAGGTTGACCAGCTGTCAACCTTTGTTTCTACAGGAAGATGCTTAACTACTAAATGCTTTAGCCAGACGCTTGAGTTTTGGAAGAACGTCCTAACGTCATTCCTTCTCATGCACATCTCGATCTCTTCTCGCACACACACTGACACAAAATCAAAGAACATTTTATTGAACTTATAACTAAATTTAACTACATTTTCAAGAACCATTGCTCTAAATTACAGACCGTAAATTTTTGCTCTGTTTAATTATCAGCTGCATAATGCTTGAAATATGCCTACGATTTATGGTTTAACCACTTGAGAAGCACTTAGAGTTGCCTGCAACATCTTTTAGAGACTCTCTCTGGGATATGCATGCACATACCCAAATTCGTTCTAAGATCTAACAAATGTGTGTGTGAGTGTGTGTGTGCCTGTAGTTATGTGCAGTTAGCTCTTAGAGCTTAAATGCAATCAGTTTACTTGGCAAAAAGTTCTTTATTTTCATTTTTTCTTAGCACTTTAAACTTTAGCTTTGCGCCATACACACACACACACACACACACACACACACACAATTCGTATTTATTGTGTTTTGTTTATTTTATCAATGCTTCGTTACACATCAGCACACACACACACACACACACACACACACATGATAGTTGCACTGTTTTAGTTAGTTGCACATAGAACACAACCCGCTGCATCCTCAAAGGCGGGTTAGAGCCAAAACCGGCACCAGAGCCTGGGCCAGGACCAACTCAACGAAACGAACGGAATTCAACTTAGAATTGGCCATTTGTGCAATTGCTTTGCCTGAGTGAACTTGCCTATTTTGGCATGACGACGACGAGGACTACGACTACGACTATGACTACGGCAGCGGCAGCGACTACATAAGAGGTTCCGCAAAAGGGTTGGCTGTACAACAAAAACTGGAAGCAGTACCGTTATCATATGCTTCACAGTGCGATGGCTGCCAGGGTCGTCGCAGCTGCCTTTGGTCCGCAGTGTCTGCCCTTTGGTGCCTGCCTCGTTTGGCAACACTGAAAAGTTGACTCGTTTGCTCGGTGCGTCTCTCTGGGTGCTGCTCCTGGTGGTGGGTGTGCCTTATGTGACTGAGTGCTGTTTATTTAAATACACACACACGAACTACTTTAGTGAGTGCTGCTGGATGCACCTGTGTGCGTGTGTGTATTTACTTTTTATGCACGTGTTTGTATTGAGTATTTGCTGCTGCTGCCATGAATTATTTAGTTTGCACTGCGCTCGAGTGAAAGTTACTTCAAAATTTAATTTCAAGATTTTTTTGCGCTCGTGTGTGCAAAAAATAATATAACAAACGTACGTGGAAAATAAAAAGTGTAGTAAATGTAGTTTTCGTAAATAAATAAAAACTGCAAATTCGTCAAATAAGCTAAAAAGTCAATTGAAACTCAACTCAGCCATTTTGCTGTCTGTTGGTCGACAAAGTTCACTGCAAAATGCCAAATATATTTAGGAAATCATTCAACATGGCAAGGCAGTTGTCATCTTGAGTGCAGCTACAAATAGATTCAAACATTTCAAATGCAATTACAGAGTTCTTTTGCTGCCGAGCTACAGTAACTCGGCATACTTATGGGAAACACAGCTAGGAACATCACAGCACATAATGTGATGCAATTTGGCTGACATGGTATGCGGTGGTTCAAAAGTGGTTAGCCAGCATTCTGGTTGCTTGTGGTGCAGGGCTCAATGCAACGCCGCGTGTCTAAGCCAAATGAGCAGCTGGCAGCGACTTCCTTTCAAGATCGACCACCAGCTGCTGCCTCAAAGCAGCCACACACATTCACTCATACAGCTCGGCATTGCCGGCTTTTGTGTATTAAAATTCAATTTTCTACAGCGCATGATGTAAAAGCGTGTTTGCTGCAAACATACCCACAGACAGGCGGCCAACAGACAAAGCTTTGGCAAGCAACAAAGCAACAAACAAACGCAAACACAGCACAAACAAACAGCAGGCGGTAGGTAAGAGCCATCAGCTATCAGCCAAGAGCCAAGAGCCCAACACCAAAGTCAATGGCAAAAAGGCCTCGTCGTGTGAGCCAGCTCTCTGTGTGCTGAGCGCCCTTAAGCAGCAATAATCAGACCAGGATGTAGTATCTGTATCTAAAAATGCCAACGACCAGAGTGAATTTTGTGATAATATCAAGCAAATGTTGACTAAATGGCGAGCAAGCGAAAGAGCTACGAGCGACGGGTTATGAGTTATGAGTTATTGCGCATACGCCCTGTAGCCTGTGTACCTAATGCACATAATGGGACGCAGCGTTTTGAATTGAATTAAAATGGTGACGCATTGGTGGTTGTGTCTGCGTTTGTTTGCAGCTTGTATAGGCTCCGGCACTGTTTGAGCTGCAGCTTCAATAAGGATAATGAGTTAAGAGACTGACAGCAGGCTGGGCATGATGTCACGTAGCTGGCGGCACATCGTTGGCTTCAAAGACATGTTTAATCTGTTTAAACCAAGGCTGCAAGTTTTTTAAGTACCAAATTACGTCGAACTTTCGAAGAATGCTATGAACATGCTGCTTTGCTCTTATTTTCTCAAAATTAACCAAAATGTCTCAAAATGAAGATTTTGAGATATAATCGGAGTTCTTAAACGATGCAATTGAAATCATAGACAAAAGACAAAGATCTGTTTCTTAAATAAAAAGCGCGTGGATGGAAACGACGCCTGTTTCTAGCTAACGAGTTCACTACTTACCTGGTAACTACATGTACATTTAAGACATTGGCGGGAAAGTAATTTCCCATCTACTTAAGTTGGCAGGTATAGAAATAGTGCTGAAGTACTACTACTACTGACCAAAATTTAAATAGTTAATTTAACAAACAAGTTATACTGAGAGTTGTCATCTTTTATAATAAGAGTTACCATATGGACCTTGTTTGAGGATCGCCTCAACAGTCGACTCAAAGCTATGTGCATGCTCTATCTCAGCTTTCGACAGATTTAAGTTGGATCAATCGCATCAGTACTGTGTGCTCCTCCTAATCCTCATCAGAAAATGCTGTTGATTATCATTCTAAACACGCATTGCTTAGGTTCGCCAGCTTCGATATCTTTTATATAAATGCGCTAAGCATCCTAATCCATGGTGAAATACAACTCACACGAATTCAATATTGTTATATTTTGTTGTTTTTATTATGTCTGAATCGAAAGCAAGTAAAGAATTGGAAGAACGTCTATAAATGCTTGCGATTGCAGAATATAAGTTCCACCTGGATACGTTGAGGTTTAGTAAGAAAAATATTGATTTGAAGTAAAAAATATATTGTACGTTTGTAAAAAAATAACAATAGAATACATTGTACAAACAAACGTAGACACAAATAGTATTACAGTTTTCGGAAACCTCATATTATTTTATTAATTCGATGACAGGGCGAACCCTAGTCTAGGGGCCGCCCATATATTACGACATTACGTTTTTGACCTTTTTTGCCCCACTTCCCCCTCCCCCGCTCTTCTAATGAAGAATAATCGGAAGGTCGACCCCCCCTCCTCCTCCTCTATGATTATGTAATCGTACGTAAAAATCTATCCACGCCACTTATGGGGAATGATTCATACCCCATGAGCCCCCTTAAACACGCCAGTGTCTGTAAGGATCGTCAGCTACCCATTTTTAGACTAATAACTTTCACCTCATAAGGATATTGCGATATTTAAATAATTAAAAATTATACATAATAATATATGAAAAAAATTAAATGATGACGTCATCAAACCTTTAACCTCCCTCCCCCCGTGTAATCAAAGATAATCAATTAGCTACTACTCTGAGAGTCGAACATATGGAATATATAATTAAGTTAAAAGTCCTCGAAATAGAGTTAAAAAACATTATTAGTCATCAATTCGTCAGCATTATTGTGTAGCAATAATTGTGGTAAATTTATCGGTTATCATTTGGAATTTAACTCATTTCACAGTATTATGCATTTAATCAAACTTTTTCCATTTAGGTGTGTGTTCCAAGTCCGTCAATAATGTGCACCGGTTTTTTTGATGGAAACAAATGGAGTAAAACACATAATGCGAGGATATGCACTTAAATTAAATTCATTTATGGAAGCCTTTATTCGCACCAAAATGACGTACAGTGCGTACGTAAGTACGTAAGTTTGGTAGTAGAGGCAACTCTTGCGAAACGAGACTAACACTCTATAAGACACTCATCATTACCGTTTTGACGCAGTCTGTTGACAATTCCCTTGGAGCTTTTGAACGGAAAGTACTCCCTAAGATTTTGAGCCCTTTTACGCGTTGGCAACGACTGTCGCATTCGATGGAACGGTGAACTCTATGACCTCTACGACGTCACTGACATACTGAAGCGAATTAACATCCAGCGGCTCCGCTGGCGATGTTAAGCGGTAGGATGAAGAAGCTATTGCGGGGAAGGTTTTCAATGCAGCTGTTGAATGAAAGCGGTCCATGTCTACGTTGGAAACACCAGGTAAAAAGCACGCTTTATATTTTTGATATCACCGATTTGAGAAGGCGGGTAACACTGTAACGAGTTGAGTGCCAGTTAAGTAAGTAAGTAAGTTCGAAGTATCTATCTCAGCCAAGTTGTCACAGAAGCTTCATGTGGTGCGCCTATAAATATTACCTAGTTAGGTATTCTATGGTAGGTATTCGGTGTTAGGGTAGTGAGCTAATGTGCGCAGGTCAGTTTTTCCTGAGTTAGTGTTTCAGACCCAATCGGTTAAATCCTCCTACTATATGTAGAGAAGAATAGAGTAGGACAAGCTTCTGATAAAAATACCCCCAAAGATGAAGAGGACCGAAAATGCACCTAAACCGTCCGGACTCTGGACTCTGGAATGATGCCGCTACGCAGACTGTGAACTCTATTATAGCTGCCTGGTAGATAAGCTCGAATTTGGTGGATTTTTTATTGTTAGAAGACTACATGAACGTGTCTACAAGTTCATATGAAAGAACGAGATGTAAGGAATTATCTTCAATATCGGCGAACGTCCCAACATTGTCCAGGACCTAAAGATGCCTTCTATGCAAGACTCAAGACTTTTATATGAATTGAAAGGTACAATAGATGAATATACCTGTGTAAAAGCTGCGAACTCAAAAATAACAACAGTTTTGTCATGCACTGTACCGCTGACGAATAGAGTGTATAGGGAAAAGAAGAAACCGTGCAGTATAATTCATGCTGTGTGTAAAGGAGAAAGAACAAATGTTTATATCTGTCCGCTCGCTAGGTGTTTGTTGTTGTGATTTGTTTTGGACGGTGTAGCGTTACGTAACGTTATGTGGAAAACGTATCGTTTCTGCAATAGTTGTTAGTTAGCATGCTGGTTAGTGGGTAGGGGACGAAGCTCTCAGTTATTCAGAGGGTTCCTTTTACCATCACTACTTAAAGTTTGCAACGAATGGGTTAACTCAGCGGATTGTGTTGTTCAGCCCAAACTAGTAATTGTTTACTGCTGACTAGTCGTAGAGTCACCCATGTGGTAAAACCCCAATTCCAATGAAAGAAATACATCAGGCCGCAACCCAGTAACTGGTTGTTATGGCCAGCTAAGAAGAAGAATGTGATTAGTCGAAAATTTTCGTTATAATGAGGTGCACCATGCGACATTGCAAAGGTGAATCGATTGCTAACAAGACAAGAAAAGCATACATAAACATGCACACGTACGTCGACACCGTACTGTGGGGCAAATCATGTTTGCTGATGGAATATGGCATCATTGGCCATAAATGTTTGATTTTGTTTAAGAATTTTGGGTATTTAATGTTTGTGTCTGAGCTTTAATTATGAGTTTATTTGCATTGTATCGAATGTCAACATTTTCCACATGCCATAAACCGTAACCTGCTTTATGAACTGGTTCATAGCATAATCTACTGCATGAACTGCTCGTTTTGTAGCCTTGGTTTTAATAGTTTTTCCTAAGCCTTTAAATGATTACCAGGGAAGTGAGATTTGTTGTTGTGTGTATAGTTGTTGCTGTCATGAATCCCTCTTAGAGCCTTTTGCATGCCACTAATTTGTGTGCCTTGAGACTTTGTGTGGCTGTGGCTACAAGATTTGAGCAAATAATTTGCCTGGAGCTACTCATATTTCATAAGCTCCAGCGGCAAGTGCAGTAAGGGCTTCCAACGACTTTTGACATCAAAGGTAGCAAGAGGTGTGCGCTTACCTAGAAGTGTGTGTGTGTGAGTGTGTCATGTTTGATATTTTAAATAATGCTGCACTAAAAATTGGTTTCGCATTACTCAACACTGGCGTCAACATAAGTCCCTGGCGTAGTATATCGACGGCAACAGAAGCAGCGGCAAAGCTTTTTGCAACAACTTTGTTAGATACATATACTATATATATATATATTTGTAAGCGTGTGTGTGTGTGTGCCCATGTTTGCGATGTGAGCAAAATATCGCCGCTTTTGCAAGGTCTTCAAAGTGAATTTTGTGAAAGATGTGAAAATATGTGTGTTAAATTATTAAAAATGTTTTTCGCATACGGGCACAGAGAAGCGGGCGAACCGGCAAATTCCGTGCATTGATTCAGTCTTCTGGCTTACTCTCTGGCAAGCAGCTGGTTCGTAGCTGTTTACAGTTGCCGCTACGGTAGAGAATTCTTATGCCACTGGTCCAGGTACTTGCTCTGGAAAAATATTTGCTAATAAATTTTTCAAATTGTTGCCAATATTGAATATAAGCTAGACAAGCAGTGACACACACATACACACTAACAACTTTGGCATTCCAGGTGAAGGTCAAGCTAAAATTGTTGCCTGAAAACTGGCCGCACCATAAGCAGCAGCAATGGTGTGGCAGGCTGAGAACGAGGGTGTTGCATGTTGCTTGGAGAAAGTTGCACATTTTTCTGCAGATGCTCGACGCTTAAATGCCAAACTAACACTTAACGCCATTTAGCTAATTTTTCCTCTTACTGTGCTGCATTCTAGCAGCTGTTGCCCAGAGCATTAGCGTACGGTGTAGCGGTGGAAGTGATGCAGTGGTGAGCGGAGTAGGACGCAGAGTACAGTCAAGTAACAAGTTGACCTTAAAGTTTTTGCATAAGCTGCGCTCTGAAGTTGCTGCTGTTGTTGTTGGAAAAGTTTTAGCAGCGCATAAAATTTACGTGGCAATTGCAGCTTCAGCCACCTGAACACACACAAACACACGCATAACAGTACAGTCAGGATAGCTGGGGATAACCGCATTGCAGCGGTAAATCTCAGAGGGCAACGCTGCGTATGCGTGTTGCAATTTTGGTTGCCTTGTGTTTAAGGCACATTTCAATTAGAGATGGGCATTTAAGAGCTCATATATCTTGTTGTAAGGTGGCAAGAGGCAACCACATGATCCTTGTTTGTAATGCACACACACACACACACACACACATGTATGTACATAGCCATAGTTTGAGCGACAAACAACATAAACATTGAAAACAACTTGGCAAAGCATCAAATTGTTAATTGCGTGTAACAAAGTTATGAGCTCAAAGTTGCCACCAACCGCCTCACAGGTCCTCTAAAGCGACACACTTTGCTCTGCTCAGTGCGCAAATCCTTAAGCCTGGCAGTCCGGCCAAGCGCTCGGATTGCCAGCGCCTGCTCCTGTGCCAAGAAATTCTAAACCAGTTCAAACAAGGTTCAAAACAAGCAATAAACAAAAAACCAGTAGAAACGACCAACACGAAAGAAGAGACATAAACAAGGAGGCAGCAGCAGCAACGGTAAATGGAAAGAAAAGAACAAAGCACAGACAACAAAATACGTATTAAAGAAAAAAAAGTAAAACGAGGTGTATACTTAAATGGCAGAAGAAATGCGAGCGGAAACACATAAAGCAAGTGCTGGCGATTAAGCATAGAAGGCAAGGAAAAGCGGAAAAGCGGAAGAGCGGGAACGGCGGGCAGAGCGACTGCACGTGTTGCAGACAAACTTCCGCAGCAAACTTTATGCGAGCAAAGGATGCGCAGTGCTTGAATTATACATGGATGCCGTAGATCCTGCCAGCTTTAAGAAATAGTGCTATCAAAAGACAGACATACAGAATGACGGACGGACAGATTGTGGTCGACAAACTTCCCATTGGGCTTTTGGAACGAATATGTCAAAAGTGCAAGTTTAGTGCAATAGTGCAAAATTTATATAATACTCAGAAGGAGGCTGAAATGGCAGCCTACAAAGAGTATAAGATAATCAGCTGAAGTGTTATAGGACAACCCTGAGTCAAGAATAGCTTCCGGTTCTAGTCGTCATTCTGTTTTCCCTGTAATACCCTAAAGCACCATCGTCTGGGTAGTTCTTACGCCAAGTAGAGTTTGATGAAAAGTGAGCGATTCAAGATGTCAGCTACTGAAGGGTGTTCCAGAAGTCTCTTTTTCTACTGAATTTCAGGCGAAAGTAAATCCTATTTTCCAAAAACTCCTTTTAATATTTCGAGAGATTTCAAGTTGAACTTAAAACAAATCCGTGTATAATTTGCTGGCACATCTATGACTTTGTCGACTTAACTGATCTCAAATGGAGGAGACCTTGAAATCGTGAAAGAACGTTAGCGGTGTGAGTCAGCAATTGATAAATTTTTTTTGCATAATTTTATATTCATTGAATGTAGTTTTGGCAGCAAAGCGCCAAAAAAAGTGATATAGTGTATCAGTCTGATTATAAATTTATCTATGTAAATAAACACTCACTATTGCTCAGAGTTGTACATACATGTGTAAATGTATGCACAACTCTTTTCTCAGATTGTATATGAGCATCAAATGAAGTTTTTACTCTTTGCTTGTGACGTCTACAATAGATACATCTAGTAACAACAATAACCTCATGGACCAGAAGCTAGAAACTGAATGTTAGTATACTTGTTGGCTGGAGCAGACACTTCGAAACCTTAGCACTGCAAATGGCGGTTACCAATGCCTGGTCTTTGGCATATCAGTTCTGGCGGATGGTAGTTTCGTCCAGATGTACAACAGAGAAGATGCTATGGCGAAGAGCTTAACGGCATAAGTGCCCAGGTTCCATCTTTTGAACCAAGCTTTTAGGTGCTCCTCCTGTCACAGCTCGACAAGGGTCACAACAATGCTGTGTTATCGCTAAAGCTGCCTACGACTTCAGCATAGATCACCGTATGTACATGCTTTGTGGACAGCACATCATGCGTTACACCAGCTCCGAATACCTTCGGATTCTAGATACTTCTGATTTCGATTCCAGCTAAGAGATTCCAGAATAAGAGGTACTGTTATGGTACGGTTTCAAAATTCAATCGGTTGTTTTGGATAACGGCTACGATTACGGTTTGAATCTCTGATTCTTATGTAAAATTATGTACATTTCATTAATAAAGAAAAATTTGTCACCTAACATTTGCAACATGACGTATTACATTAATAAATAAAAATTAATAAAAAAAGAGAAAGAAAATGAGATTTCTTTTATTCCAGATCATATTTACCGAATTTTTGGGTTTTTTTTAGATGCACTTCTATTTCTGTCACGTCACGTGTCACTCTTTACTTGCTAATATCTAAAGACCATACTCTTATAAACTAAATATAATATTACTAAAGTGCTTTGCAATATCAAATTTCTTTATAATAAAGACGTACCATTGTCACGTACATAACGCTCATAAGGCTTACTTGTAATTAAGGTGAAATGCTGTAAACATAATTGACAATCTAGCAACTTTAATTTGTTGTCATTAATATGAATGTTCAACTGTTTGTTCTTTCTCATTTCAACAATATTCTACATTCAGAAAAGTGTTATGAACCATTGAAACCATTTTACGCAATCAAAATCTTAACCTCTGCCAAGTTTAATACTCAAACATTTTACACAGAGACACAGTTTGTGCTGTCCAAACATTGCACAACGATTCAAAAACAACAACGTTTCGTATAGTGTAGATAAGGCCAAAACCTGCGGAAGCAAGTCAAGCGAAAAGGAAATGCAGTTTATACCACGGGCAGCAATTGCAGCAAGCTGTCAGCAATGGCTGCAAAGACGCCTCAGAGACGGCAAGTAATTCTGCATCTGTCTTACCATTGTGAAAAGCCTCAGGGGCTATTTGGCATAAAAACAAACGTTTATTTGATAGTGAAACAAATCAACAAAAAAAGTACCCGCCTTATCAGTGCTACTAAAACAAATGAGCGTAATTTGCAAAAAGCACACTAATTATCATGGATCGAAACTTATCAAATAGTCTAATCATTGGAAACATGCGTTCCAAAGATTTTTGACCCTGACCGTGTGGCCAGAATGATTCATGTTACGGTAAATGCTAGTGAGTGAGAGAGAGATAGAAGTGAATGCTATTGTATAATGATAAGCGTTCATTCAGGGCATAAATAGCAATGTGGCTATAAGCGAATTATCATTAGTTTTTGACGGCAGCCAAAGCGAAATGTCAGAACCCCAGTTGGCAGGTGTTGGCAAGCCGCCGCCCTATTACCAACAGCAACAACAACAACTACCAATACATCAGCAACTGCCACAACAAAATGCAGAATGGCCAACAACACAACGACCCATAATCGATACACGGGATCGGCAGCAACATCCGCCGCAACCTTGCTGCGTTTGCACGCTGTGCACAATTATGTAACGGGACTAGGCGACTGACTATATGGCAGAAAGTCAGCTAATCACACATGATTCCACAAACAGTCAGCAGTCCTTTGGAGTTATAAGAGCTAACACGCCGCCGACTAATTAAATGCGAAATGCAGTCAAATTTAAGGCAACTCATCAATTTTGGGTTAAATTTAAGCTTGTGAAATTCCACCCAAATTAAAAGACAATTTATGTCAACGCTGTTGGTTGTTGTGGTTGTTGTCGTTGTTGTTGTAATTAATTAGCACGCGACTAAACACCCAACACTTTGGCATGAAATATTATGAATAAATGCGAGGCTAAATGATTCCGTTAATTGGGCGGGCGCGTGTGTAGAGGCTTCACTTTAGCATGAGATTAATGTCAGCAAGTTCTTGGCTAACTACCATCATCAGCTGGCCCCCAAAAGGCGTTGTGAATGTGAACTAATTTGTGTTTAACATTTTAATCAAGTGAAATGCGACAAAAAAAGAAAGATGGAGAACATACTCATTGTCATTGTTGTTGTTGTTGTTGTTACGGTTACGGCTGTTAATTGTCCGGCGAGTACACGCATGTTCACCAGTTGCGGGGCTTTAATTAAAAATTACATTATTCAGTGGTGTGTAGTCCGTGGACACTGCCACTGAATTAAGGTTAATAGCCGTGTGAGTGAGGGCACTACATGTTGTCCTTGGCCAGTTTGGCATCTTTGGCAACAAAATGTTTCAATTATGATGTATATAAGCATAAGGGACAGCTTACGTCATAGGTATAAAAAAAGGGTCCAACCTAATTATACACAATTACACCTTTTCGCTTAACTTTTGTATATGTATAGGTTATAAGGTGTTCATTACCACTGGAGTCATTTGTTACCAGCGAAGTCTTGTACTCAAGATTGCACCACCCTAATCGTTGAAAGGCTTTGAAAAAGTGTAAGATTCCTGCCAAAAAGCGTGTATTTTCCCACCAAAAATTAGAGTGGACCAAAAATATTTTTTTTTTAGTTACACTCGAAGGGCATATATCCGTCAACCAGTTATTGTAGGACACAATGGATATAGGGACGTTAAAAACCAAGACAACCCGGTTTGCTGCGCAAAAGGTATTTACCTTTATGGTACCTTTTTTTCGGTTTCCATTCGCTCATGTTTTTCCAGGAGCACTTTGAAGATAAAAAACTACCTAAGGTCTTGTGCGTGTGCGCCTGAGACAACCCTCAATAAAACTAAACATATTTGAATATATACATACATACTATATGTATGTCTCGTGACTCGCCTCATACGCACAACTATTTCTCTACGCCATACAACAACAACGCCGTCCCAAATGGTTTCTGTTTAGCTGTTTCTGCAAGACTGGTCAGCGCAGCGAAATAAAGTGTTCGGCTCGGAGAGAAACCGAGTTAACATAATTTTTTTTTCGGTTTTTCATTGAGCAGAACGCTTTGAAAATATGTATTGACTGTTAATTGTAAACTCTGCTCTCGACACAAGCTATAAAATAAAGGTGGTTTTCAGCAATTCAAACTTCGTTGAGAATACAATTTTCTCTTTAATATTTTGGGGAACCCTAAATGCACCTTCGAAGTTATTTGTTGCTAGCAAAGTCAGTATAGCACCACCCTAATTGCAATTTTTTATCTCGATAACAGAAAGGCTATTAAAAAGCTTTTGCCATTTAGGTTTACAAACCAAGAAGTTGGAGCTGTGCCCTTTTTTAGGGTGGACCAATTTTTTATTTAAAATAAATAGCTTTAGCTTTTTTGAATTCTAGAAAATAATTTCTTGTTATGGAAACCAAGCCACCCTAATAATCATGGCTTAAGAACGCTTTAAGCTCGCCCCACGTACCCATCCGTAAGTAAGCCTGCTGTGACAGGGCATCAGTCAAATGGCCAACAGTCAATGGCTGGTCGGTCACCTAGGCTGCCTTCATAAGTAGAGCGACGGTGCTCTGCCGTGACGTTACGCGTCTGACAGCCGACATGTCATTAACAAGCGCATTGACAGCCAACTGGAGGGCGTGTTGCAGTTGTGCTAGGTGGGTGCGACAGTGCTCCGGTAGAGACGCCGCCGCCGACGTCGCCGCCCAACGTATACACTTTTCGAGTATAGCAACTGTTTACGTGCAGGAAATAACTGCCAACTGACAACAAGCCAATGATGTCAACAACATTTAACAGCGGCGGCCAAACAAACGGCAACAGCCAAGAGCCAAGAGCCAACAGCCAACAAGCAACAACCAACATCCACAACAGGTAGAGCGCGACAAAGAGCGTCACATTGGTGGAGAGTGACGTGCATTAACATTTAAATTACCGTTAAGTTGTGCACACGCACTCGTTTGGCTGCATGCAATTCATTTTCAGCTCGATACGCACACGGGGCGTATGAGTGCTCTGCTCGCCATACAATTTGCTGTCTGCTTTTATGTCGCTGCGTGAGTGTGTGTGTGTGTGTGTGTGTGTGTGTGTGTTCAATGCTCTTTTTGTTGCTTCTCTCTTTGGCGGCTGGCCTATCTGTTGTTTTTTTGATTTCCCTCTTCCCATTTTTTTTCGTTGTCGTTGCTTTTGCTGTTTATATTTATGCCGCTTTTAGTGCAAATGAGTGTTCGCTTGACTACGGTCAGACATTGTTGTCGCCCCCGCCAACAGCCAACAGCCAACAGCCAACATACAACAAACAACAACCAACAACCAACTGCTAGCCGCCTTTGCTGCTTTCGTTGTTGTTCTTGTTGTTGTTGCTGTCGCTCGTTGTTGATTTTAAATCTGTGCACTGACAGCGACAATAACAGCGAGCTACCAACAGAGAACTGCCAACTTCACCAGGCACTTTAGCAAATTGGCTGGCCAATTGAATGCATTATCAATTACGGTTGGCCAAACAGGCCTCGCCGCTAGGCAGCCCAACTGCCAACGGCAAGTGCATTCAGCTAAATTATGAGTGTAACCATGTATTTCTATATATATATGTGGATATACATTTACATTTGCCTATTTCAAGCTGATTTAGAGCGAAAAAAAGTCTGAAAAGTCTGGCAGTTGGGCAGGGAGTATAGGGAGTCAGCCGAAAACGTTAAATGTTAGAAGAGAATTTTTCAAAGGTTTTTCTATAGATAAAAAATAAAAGTGCTAGTGAAATGCAAAAATCCATTATATCGACTGCTTTTCTAATGTTCGATCGGAAATCTATGTGCACGTCACTGTTAAGGCAGACTATGTCTGCCAAATTATGTTTACTCAGTTTTGGATACACAAATTCGTTATCTATGTCGAATTCCAATGAAAGTAATATAACAATCAGGGTGCATCGATACATGAGGCAATTTACTTAATTTTCGAAAACAACACTAAAATAACTGTAACGAGCAGTAACCCGCTTCTATCATTAATTGAATGAATATGTCTATAAATATAACAATAAAGTATACCATTTTTGCACTCTACGTAAATAAATATTGCATTTGTTCCGACAAAATATCAAGATTTTGTTTTACACACTCCGTGTGGTGAGCGTGCTAAAGAATTCCACCTCAGCAGGTCAAAGCTTGTCGTATGAGGCGACTAACAATGACACTGGGTTCTTTTTGAAACCAGTAGAGCCACCTCAGGCATCGGAATTGGAGACGCGGGACCGCAAACGCTTCTATTTGAATCTAATGACAAAGTCATCTAAACTAAAGTTTACGTGTTGTGCCGATGTGCATTATAAACATCAACAGAAATTACTGGAAGAGGGAAATCGCACAAAGGTACTTGAATGAACTAGAATAAACTTTTACTTTGTACGGGAAACTCGAAGAACTAAACAAACTCTCACTCGTATGCGTTACGCCAACACTCCCAGGAGCTAACTTGTGAACAAACTAGCAAAAATGGTGCTTTGATAGGGCCAGACCATTCTGTGGCATTCGGAGACACACTTCTAAGAGAAGAGAAAAGTTTGAGATAATACACATAGTGGACCTGGCCTCCAGGCTTCAGATAGCACAAACAGTTCCTTGGCTCTTATCAACTTATAAGATTTAACAAAATTTCAAAAATGATTAAAAACACTTTAAGAATTCTGACTGGTTTGCTTACTGGATACTAGGCTGAAAGGACAGCTGCAGAAGCTTGGCATTGCAAACTCCAATACCTGTATGTTTTGTGAATTTGAAGAAGAATCCCCCAGAGCGTACTAGTAGGATGTGATACCAGAAACATGCGCCCCGAGGAGCTATAGCTTCAGTAGGGAGGCACAATTCTCCAATAATTTTCTAATTATTAATGTAGTTCAAATCCAAATGTATATTTTCTTATTACCCCTCGCCATATGGATCAATCGGCTTTGATAATTGATTTTTCGTTCAAAGTACTTTCACTACTTTTTTATAATCATAAAAGTCATTTTTTAGGTAAATTCGTCTTAAACTTTCATTCTTCGTTTACTTTCCACAAAAACTGTACATTGGTAGTAAAAAATGTTGGTTGCGAACTGCTTAATAATTGTATGTCTATGGCAAAAACACAATGTAAATATGTAATATGGATCATAATACACTCACAAGTTCTAACACTTATGCGAAGTTGTAAAAAAGTTTTGTGTTATTTTTATGATGATGACAATTGCGTTTGTGTTTCTTTTGCACTTGTTGTTGCATTTGTAACTTATGCTATTGTTATTGTCGGTTACTCGCTATGCATTTATGCTACTCGCAAACAGACAGACACACACACACACACACACACACACACAAACGCACACTTGTTTATGGCGCCCTCGTATGCAACTTTATACAAAAATTTGGTTTGGTAACATTGTAGTCCAACTTTAAGGCCAGACAACAAAAACAACTTGTTTGAGTGTGTGTGTGTGTGTGTGTGTGTGTGTCTGCGAGTGTATTTGTGGATTTGGCAAGCAACTGCAATGCAAGTGTCAAATTATTGGCTGAAGAGAAATCCATACAAATTCGATACACTTCAAGTGCACTTGCCGCCAGTTGCCAAAAAGTTCGAATTCCTCGAGCGGCATTTGCACGTTTTGCATCTGCGGTCGTCCATTTCGCTTCGACTCGAATCGTTTCGATTTGGTTCGATTTGGTACGTTTTGGGTGTTGGACAGAGTTGACAGATGTATCGCATGGCAGACGCCACTGGCAACGTAACCAATTTCGAATCCAAATCAGACAACAGTCGGCACAGTCGGCAGTCAACAGACAGAAGCAGACGAGGTAAACGATACGCCGTGGAGCACTTTTTGCAGTTGTTGGTGGCAGTGCTGCCAAAACGCAGAAGATGGACGCAGGCGACTGCTGGCAGCGCTTAAACGTGAGCTCTGTTTGCAGCAGATTTGCATACACACACACACACACACCCACACACACAGCCACACACACACACTCACAGTTAGAGTCAGAGGCTGCATTGTGTTTGTGTCTGTGCCAAGTTCCAATCAGATTTTGCTATTCTCGTTGGGTTTCCTGCTGCGACGCTTTCGGATTAGCGCGACTGAGCTGTTTACACTGACAGTGACTGGAACGTGTTGTCAGCAAGGAAGAGCTGTAGGGAGCTACACAGAGAGAGGGAGAGAGCTAGAGAGTCTGTCTGCGCAGTTTTTAAGATGTGAATGTTGACAAATGCTGCGGCTTTGTGTAGGTCGCGTCTGGCGACTTAGCGCGGCAATTGGCAGTTGTAAGAAGCAACTAAGACTAGTTTCTCTCCCTCGCCCCTTTCCTCACCCAAACACAACTCGCTGCACTAATTTTCAGTTTAACCTTTTACATTTCGCTCTTTCACGAAATCAAAGTGAGTGCGTCCAACAACGTCAACAAGCAGGAAAGGAGCAGAGCATTAAAGCCAGCGCACATATCGCTTGGTCTGATGCCGCCAGTAGCCAAGTACAGTTGAACCTTGTATGAAGTTTTCATTATGTTTATGCAAAAAACAAGTTTGTTTTCAGCGCAAAACAGAAAGTTTTTCAGCTTTTTGTTGATGAATCCATATAGAATTTCCGTTTGTTGGGAGTTTCTGAGGATATATTTTTCCTTTTGGCTAAAAAACCATAAACTTTTTTTTAGTTTTTTAAGTCGCGTAAAATTTCAAACATTTTATATTGGCACTTTATCTTCCTCCTAATAAGCGTCAACTGCTTCTGTACTACAGTACTTTCTACACACAATATTATGATTAATTCACTGTTTTAAACGAAAATTTCCAGAAGAATGAATCGAACATCTATTCTATTTGTATTTGTATGAACACCGTCACTTGTTAATTTTCATATTGAACCGAAAACTGAAAATTGCGCATGTTTCAAATTTCGATTCGGTTCCTTGTCATTCCCGACAAATCAGCTTACAGCGAAGCTCTTTAGCTTCCATCCATTTAAAACGAGGTCCACCTGTACTTCGAGAATGCAAGTGTATATGTGTTTGAAAGCTAACAACGCCAAAGCTCAAATATAACAGTGCTTCCATGTAGCTCTGTCGAGCTGTCTTCTTGTCTTTCTGTTGGCTTGTCTGCAGTTGATGTCATTGGTCATTGGCAGTCGCTCGACTTGGTTGAGGCTCTTTCTGTGCTACACTCTATGTGTCTGCGTGTTTGTGTGTGTGTGAGTATGTGTTATCTCTTGAAAGTGCTTCTGTCAGTGGCCGTGGCGACCACAGCTGAGAGCTTGTAGCGCAGCTGCAGCTTCTACTGGCGACAGCTATCACTTACACTGGGAAAAAGTACAGCAGAAGATATTTCTTTTTCAAGTAGATTTCAAGCTTGCCATAACTTGATGACCAAACCCATTGCTAACAATAAGATGCCAGCAAACAATGCATATTCAAAAGTGTGTTCATCTTCCAGGTAAAGATGCACTTGTGGTCATTTTAAGCAAAATTGCCAAGATGTCATCCAGCACCAGTGCCATTCTTCGATTCGAGTCTGTCTGTATAAAAGATATGGGCACTCAAACCACTTCATACCTGCAACCTTACCTCTCATTTGTGTCAACTTTTTCTTCAGCTCTCTCATGACTGAACTCGCTGACATTAACTCATGACATTAACTCGCTGGCTATATGTAATCAAATCCCAGTTTGCTGCTTATTAGCTAGCTGTAATAGCTTCTTTTCCTATAAAAACGTCAATAGAGACTGGATACAGTGTCATAAGTGCATCACAGGAGGTAGTGGTCATAACATCTGTGAACCATAAGCAGAGGGGACCCTAGACTGAACCTCGCGTTCACCAAACCACTGATGAGTTTAAGACTAAGGCTATGTACAGCCGAGCTCAGTATTCGGATTTAGTAACCAAGTCTTACTAAAAGTTCGTCTGCACTGCCAGAATTCTCTGACAGCACATTCGGTCTTGCGTCCAATGTGCATTTTCCAAATCAGCTTAAAGTCAAGGGTCAGCCCGAGATACTTTACATTTACTGGACAGTGCAAGAGTCAAGTCCTTAAGCAGTCAAAGGACCAATCGACCAAAAGCACCAGGATGTTCGTACTCGGATTTAGGATAAGACTTTGTGTAGACATCAATCATATGCAGGTGCAAGCTGCCTATCATCTCACATCATCGGTGTGCGCCCGCATTTTGAATCATTTGCCTAGGCTGGTCCACCTAGCGCCAGAGAAGTGGTGACAGGACTTCAGCTTGGGGTTTCTCGTTCTGCCACCATTTTTGTCTGGCTGATGACATCATTTCCTGTTAGACGCCTCTCAGAGAGGACGCGTCGAATACAACTTTATTAGGTTTGATCTATGCCATGCCTTTCCGTGGAATTATCAAAGGCTCAATCAGAGGAATTTCACAGAGACGCTCAGAGTGTACCTTTGTCCATTCCCTCCTTGAATTCGCAAGCAACTACAAATTCTATTGATTATTATATCAAAAACTTTGTTTAAGAATTAGCTACAAAATGCTCTTACTTTCTCTCAGTGTATTCTACCATTCTTGCATCCTTTGGAGGCGTGTGTGACTGTGGCGTTGGCATCTTGGCAGCACTTTATTATTATCCATTTTGCCCCAACTAAAACGCTCCATAATCGTTATGTTGCAAATATTATGGCAAATGACAGTCTGCCTGTAATCATAATTTTCATGTTGCTACATTCGGGTTGTGCTTCCCCCCAACCCCAACTCCTCGCACACATATGCATGAATGTGTGTGTATGTGTGTGTGTGTGTGTGTGTGTGTGGTTGTGTGTGCAAGATTTTCGGCTTGGTTTGGCTGTGACTTGTTGCAGACGTTCCCATTTAGGGTCTGAGGAACGCCCTCATTTGCGTATTTATGTTGCGGCTTTTTTATGCGCGTCCTTGGTTGTTTTTTTTTTTTTTTGTAATTCCATGTCGCTTTTGTGTTGTTTAGTAATTTATATTGATTAACTGAAAATACTGTTAGTGGTTACTGAAAAACGAAGCAACTTGTTGGCAGTAGTTGTTGGCCTTGTATGGCAGTAGGCTTAGGTTCCAGCTTGCTTTGTGGTCGCCAGGGTGCTGCACTTTAATGCTATTTTGACAAGGTGAAAGACACACGCACTGACACATAAACAACAGGTCTGCAATCTGACTTGAATGTTTGCTTGTAATTTATACAAAGCAAGAGTTTTGTTTCGAAATGAACCCGCAGCAGAGACTCTCAACACACACACACACACACACACACACACATACAGCTAAAGTTTGGTTTACTTGTGTGCATACATTTAGGCATTACAAGTTCATGTGCTTGTGTGTGGTGCATGTTTACCTTGCTGTTGCATGTTGTGTCATGCAGGAATGTGCTGCATACCCCAAGACTCCACATCCTGACAGCGTAGTTAGCTGCAAGTTAGCTGCGGCAAGAAAGCAGCAAAATAAGTTAACATGCCAGGCGTGTTGAGCCACTTTGACAAGCTACAAATGTTGTGCACCATAACGGGGTACATATCAGCACAACAAGCACACACACACACATATACATATACATATATATATATATATATATACTTAAACACACACTAGTGCGCGTATAATACATGCCTGCATGCCATATATATGTATGTATGTCTGTATGTAAAAGTTAGTTTGTTATATATCTCGCTCGCTCTCTCTTGTATTCCCGCTATGTGTAGGGGTTGTCGAAAAATGAAAACTTTTTAAAAGTCATATTCCTTGCGCTCTGCTCGCAAAGTGGTTTGAACTTTAGAAACAATTTTGATAAAGATGCAATGGTCCAAGTTGGTTCGTTTGGCTTCCAGCAATGCAGCAAATTGCACAGTTCGAAAGAGCTGTTTAAGTTAACTGTTAGTCATATACATGCACACATATGCAATCGGCATCAAGCCAAATTTCTGTCAGTGTAGCTGAACCCAGGCAGTTGCACACATGTCTGCAAGCTAGTTACCCCTCGGACTCGGTTGTACCATGTCGATGTGCTGGTCATGTTCGTAATTACAAGTTTCACCAGTAAAATAAAGTAAAACGTCGGCTAAGAGATGCACAACAAAATCAAGAAAATGAAAACTTTTTTTTGCTACCAACAACAAAATCTTTAGAAAGCTCAACGAAAATAAAAGAGGTACGTCTGCGGCAAAATTAAAAGCAATGGAAAAGTTGCATGCATATAGCGTATACGTATAGTATGGCTGGCAGCAAACGGAGGCAACTCGCGTTGTGCTAAAACCTTGCCACACAGTTCCGATTTGGCTTGTGTCTATCTTTCTCATGAATGGGATGCACTTATTTGTGTGTTGGCCATACATTTTGGTATATGTTTGTGTGTGTGTGTGTGGCCACTTTCATTAGCAGCATAAAGAAATGCAAAGCAATTTACCAAGTTTTTATCTAAATTTCGGACAGGAAATTGATTTAGACTATAAACTTCCTTGGCATAGCAAAATGTTTGTGTATGCAGCTTGAATGAACAGGAGATTTCATCTAACCAAAACTTAACATGAATAAATAATTTAGTTTTATTTCAAGCATATCAAAACTGCATAAAGAAGCTATTCAATTTGATTAAATAGTTGCTTTAGGTGCTCAATTAATTAAAGTTTAATTTATTTGAATAAATGGCGCCATCTAAATGACATTTTATGTTCGGTTTAGGGAGATATATGTGAGCTCTGTCGAAGACAGTCGTGTGTTTAAATCGCTCCGTACACTCAGTTTCGTGTTTTTGAATATTCACAGCTATCTTTTGTGGCGCTCCGCTGCCGGTCCAGCAGCCCAATGCATCTGCGCAGGTGCAAATGGGAAAGACTTTTCAAAAACCCGTATGCATGCGTGCGAGTGAAATAGATTTTCTATCAGTGCGCAATTTGGGGTGCTCCGCGGTCCGGTCTCCCAACGTTACAGACCTCCAGTGCGTCGCGGCTCAGTTTCCCTCGTTGGGATCACAAACAGATCCACTCACCGTGGTAGTGAACCAAAAGTGGGACTCACAGTCCAAGAAAAATTTTAAAATTTGAAAAATTTTAAAATTTGAAAAATTTAAATTCTGCTTCATCTGAGAATCGAACTTGGGACCTCGAGCTTGAGAGGCCAACCCGCTAACCACTGAGCTACTGATTGATAGTCGCTCGGGCTGTCAAAACAGCCACTTGCGTCGTTCCGCTTGTTATTTTAACAAGTGCACAATCAACCAGCAAATATTTATTCTAAAAATAAACCAGCATACAGCATTCAAGTTTTGATTTTTATCTGGGACTCCGCTAGCCACGTTATCGTCGGTTACCTTATCTTATGGCCATGTCTTTTCCTTCTAATAGTCAATCAATTCTGCCTAACAGCACTGATCCAGAAATTTTAGAGATCATGGCTGAAAACGAAGAAATTGCATCTTTTCTGAAGAAAATGGCTCACCAAGCCAAGAAATCCTCTGGCCCTGTCTGGCAAGTTGCGCCCGCTAAGCGTTTGATAAACACGAAAAAGCGTGCTGCGGCATTTTCACCCGAACTCAAGCGTAAATCAGTTAAAGGCAATAAACCGCCACCGCAACCAATCGCCAGCACAAGCGCAGCTGCGCAGCACTTTAACCGCTTTGCTACTCTGGCCACTGCTATGGACGAAGACCTTCAGAGCGACAATGATGATGATTCTAATACGTCACCCAATGCCACCCAACCAAGCGAGCCACGCTCAGAAAAGCCACCCCCAATCATGGTTAAAAGATGTTTTGATATCAATGCTCTGTTTAATGACCTGTCAGATATCGATCCAGACAAATTTGTAACCAAATCAGGAGGGGAATCATTGAGAATCATGGCCAAAGATGTTCCTACCTTTCGGGCCATAGTCAACAAATTGGAACTTTTGGAAGCTGAGTTTCATATTTACCAGCTAGCCAGCGAGCGAGCCTATAGGGTGGTCCTTAAAGGACTCCATCACTCCACACACACTGACGAAATAAAAGAGCAGCTAACCGAACTTGGCCACTCGGTGCGCAATGTGCACTGCCCTATGAGCAAAAGAGACGGACAGAAGATGGACCTATTTTTTGTAGATTTGGACCCGAAGCCAAGAAATAAAGATGTGTTTGACATAAAAACTCTTTGTAGGCAGAGAATCAAAGTTGAAAGGCCGCACAAAGCAAATGACTTTGCCCAATGCCATCGATGCCAGGAATACGGCCATACAAAGCGGTACTGCCGGAGATCCTATCGCTGCGTCAAGTGCGGTGAAAATCACCCAACTGCCGATTGCACCAAACCGATTGATCAACCAGCAACATGCGTACACTGCCATCTCCCGCACACAGCCAATTATAAGGGCTGCCGTGCATATCAGCGACTTGCAAAACGCGCCCAACAAGCCAATCAGGTGTATCCCCCTTCTCGTGTTTCCGCTCCACAACCTCCATCGAATGAAAGATTCCCACAGCAATTTCGTGCCTTTTCGTATGCTGATGCTGCCAGAGGACATCGCGCGCCGCAGCCACAAGAACCGCCAAGACAGGAAAATAAGAACCAGCTTGAATACAAGATTGATGGTCTTCTGGGTCGCTTCGACCAATTCATATCCATGCAACGCGACATGATGGAGATGCAAAAGCAAATGCTCCAGCTCATGACAATGCTTGTCCAAAATGCAACAAAACATTAGGATTCTGGTTTGGAATGCAAATAGCATAGCCAACAAAGCCTTGGAGCTAAAAAATTTTATCCTATCCAACGATATTGACATAGCTCTCCTGTCAGAAACTCATTTCTGCAGTAGAGCAACTTTTAATTTGCAAGGATATGACCTCTACTCGGCAAGCCATCCCTCAAATGGGCGTCGTGGAGGAGCTGCTGTACTCATAAGACGCAATATTAAGCACCACCCGATTACCCCAATATGTGACATAGCGATGCAAGCTGCTATGGTTGAAATCGAGTCAGCCAAAGGTAAAATTACCATATCAGCGATATATTGCCCTCCGGGAATACTTTGGGCCGCTGTGCCTTTCAGTTCGCTTCTTTGTCAACAAAATAAGCTTTTTCTAGCAGCTGGAGATTGGAATGCTAAGCACCAATGGTGGGGAAACTGGCGTTCATGCACGAGAGGACGTGCGCTGCTTGCAGCTACTAAGTCCCTACCCTGTTTTGTCCTGGCGACAGGCGCACCAACGCACTTTCCTTTTGATGCGACTCGGTCGCCCAGCGCCCTTGATTTCGCCATTTACAGTGGTCTTCAGCCACATCAACTATCCATTAAGTCGTTGGTGGATATGGATTCGGACCATCTCCCGCTCATTATTAATCTTAGTGAAGAGGTTCTGACGTACATAAAACCCATGTCCATCTTGCCCCCTAGAGCTGATGTTAACAAATTCCAACGACACTTAAACAAGAAAATACAACTAGCGATGGAAATCAACTCTTCGGCTGACATTGACGATGCTCTGCGAATCCTGCGGGAAAATATATGTGATGCTGCCAGTCTAGCTTCACCAAGAAGCATTAATTCATCACAAACTGCTTCTCGAACGCCTATTGACCCGCAAATTGCTGCATTACTACGGGAAAAACGAAGGTGCCGAAAACGATACATGCGCAGTAACCTTCCTTCTGATAAGGCCCTGTTTCGAGAGGCATCAAGGTCTCTTAAAGCTGCTCTCGAGCGCTCGCACCAAAACAAAGTTGACTCCCTTTTGTACAATGCAGATCCGCTAGGACAAGGCGACCGCAGTCTTTGGAACCTGACTCGGTACTTAAAACGACCACCAATAGTAAGTGCTCCCATCCGTGCCGCTAACGGCATTTGGTGTCGTTCTGATCAAGCCCGTGCAGACGCTTTCGCTTCACATTTAGAAGAACGTTTCAAGCCTCTAAACCTAAACACCAGTTATGACGTTGCCCAGACTGATGCAGCTATTATGTCGCCCCTCCAAATGGATCTGCCAATACGTCCCATTTCACCGGGAGATATCATGAAACAATTTCAAGCTCTGAAACCCAAAAAAGCACCTGGCTTGGATAAAATTGATGCAAGAGTGGCCAAAGCGCTACCAATGGCGGGGATCCTCGCCCTTACCAAAATTTTTAACGCGATTTTGCGTCTGGCTTATTTTCCGCAGGAGTGGAAATGTGCCCAGATCGTAATGATCCTTAAGCCATGCATGCCAGCAACACACATAACATCATATCGGCCGATAAGCCTGCTGCCGTTATTCTCCAAAGTATTTGAAAGGATACTTTTGGACAGAATTTTAGCAGCAGGTAAGTCGGATACAGCCATTCCAGACCACCAGTTTGGTTTTCGCTCAAGGCACAGTACACCGGAGCAAGTGCACCGTGTAGTGCAACACATCGCAAACGCTTTCGAGAGAAAGCAATTCTGCGTAGGAGCATTTATAGATGTGAAGCAAGCTTTCGATCGTGTCTGGCATGAGGGTCTTCTTCAGAAACTCAAAATGGCTCTACCTGCCCCGCACTACCTGGTTTTAAAGTCCTACCTGGCTAACCGATCTTTCAGAGTCGCTGTCAAAGATGAATTATCAAAAGAGCACACCATTACAGCCGGTGTACCACAAGGCAGCGTCCTCGCCCCTTTCTTGTACACTATGTACACTGCTGACATGCCATCTCCAGCTATTGATCAGAACGGGGAGAGGCACATGCTTCTAGCCACTTACGCTGACGACTCAGCAGTTTTGGCTACAGCTTCTAAACTACAAGAAGCCTCTAACAATCTGCAAGCTGAGCTAGACAAAATCGGGACATGGGCTAAGAGATGGAACATACAGCTTAACGGTGAAAAATCAAGCTGCGTCCTTTTTTCCCTGAAGGCTGGACAGTGCCCCACCTTTTTAATGAATGGTTCTCCAATACCAATAAAAAGATCCCAGCCTTATCTGGGAATTCATCTCGATTCAAAGCTACGGTGGAGCGACCATATTCGCGCTATAACTTCGAGGTGCACAACAAAAATATCTAAATTGGACTGGCTTATAGGCAACAGTAGTAAGCTCTCGACCCGCAACAAAACCACCTTGTACAAAAAGTCTTGTGGTGCCCACTTGGACGTATGGCATCCAGATTTGGGGTACTGCCGCCAGATGTCACATGCTAAAAATCCAAATCATGCAAAACAAGGCTCTACGAGCAATTGCGAACGCCCCTTGGTACATTCGAAACCGGATCATACACCGCGACCTCGGCATACCATTTGTGGGCGATACACTAAACAGTCTCAGTAGCCGCTATGCAGAGCGGCTTAGGTCGCATCCAAATTCGCTTGCTCATGCTCTAGCTGGGCATCAACCAAGAAGACGGCTGAAACGCCTGCACCCAGCTGATCTGCCTAGCAGAAAAATAATTTAAGCGCTACCTTTATTTAACATAATATGCCTTAGTGTAAACTAAATGTAAATAATGAAAATACCCCTATTAATCGTATAAAATTTTGTATAAAATATTTGTTAATTAGTGTGTAATTTGTGTGATAACCATGTTACAATGTAGTATTATATATGTTATAGTCTTAATCAAAAAATCAGTGTTATGTTATAACGTGTAATGATGTAAAATAGTGCAAAATATTGGATTAAAGCCTTTTGTCCGGCTGATTGCCTCTACAACAAAAAAAAAAAAAAAAAAAAAAAATGTTCGGTTTAAACCTGCAACCTGAAAGTATGCTACATTTTGTAGCGTCGTTACACTTAAAAATTCTGCCTGAAAGTATGCTAGAAAATTTTTGTAAATTGCGCCAACGTCAGCAATAAGTTTGGTGTTAATATTTTTTGCTTTGTGCAATTTTAAATAATTTTCATGATAAATTCTTTAAAACTTAAGATAACTTATAGCATTCCACTGGAAAACTAAGTAACTAAGTAGCAACTAAAAATCGAATATGTCTAGACAACATTTGAAGCTTATATAATTTTTTTATTAACGTTCGACTAAATATGAAGTGTTTGTTCTAAGTTTACTTGGAACGTAGTTTGTGCGCGTGACCTGAAAAATCTTTAAATTAAGAAAATATATTTTATTTTTTGTATAAAAGTTTTTGTTAAGATAACTTATACATATCCGTGCAGATTGCCTAACGCAAATTTTTATACTTTTGAAGCGAATTTGGTGAATGTTGCAGCTCTGGTCGAATATAATGCGAAAGTGTTTTGAGGAATGTTCAAATCATCTGTAAAATCGTGAATTCGGTTTAAAAACGCAAAAGCACGGCACGCAATTGCTATTTATCTATTATATAATTAGGCTAACGAAGAATTTGTTCACTCTTTATCAACAAATATGGATGAAACTAACATAAACATAAAACACCATGTGGAAGATGGGTTGAGGAGCACCCAATTCTAGCCGCTTCTCTAGGCGAGCCTCTCCCAAGATTGTATGGATGTGCACATGGTTACTTAAATGCTTCTCTAGGCGAGCTGTCCACCAAGACCATGTGGTGATACGATTGCTGTACCATTTTAGTCAAAAATCCTAGCAAAAAAAAAACAAACTTAATTTTAGCTTCGCTCATTTCTTCAAGAACCTTTAAAATCTTTTAAGGAAATATTGTTGATTGGCTCTATTGATTCGATATTTGCACTCCTCACTTTGTCCTAACCATGGAATAAGAATTAAAAGGTAAGAGTCGTCTTCGCGCTTTTCGGGTTGTTTCATTCTGCTGTGAACGTCAATAAGGAAGGGTGTGTCCACGCATGTTATTTCTTTCACTTATGCATATATGAACGTGTGTATGTATTGCTTGATGTTTGGAGCCATATGGGAGTGTGTATACACTTTCGAGCGCGGTAAGAATTGTGCATGTTTCGTTTCGTTTCAGCTTTCAGCAATGTATCAGAGTAATCGGACTTGTAAAAAATTACTGATGTTGTATTTCTTATATAATGGTCCTAACTATATGTTAAAAGAGCAAAGCATATTTAAGTCTTTTTCACTGTTCCAAAAAAGAGACCATGACTGGTTGAAAAAATTTCACACGTTTCAATCGTCGTAACTCAAAGAAATGCTTGATCGTATACTAATTTACAGGCGATCTGCTACAGAAATTGGTTTGTTCTGGAGCCCCTAAAAGTTGACCTAAAAGTTAACGTATTTTTGCAATACTTTTATAACTAACATGAGACTCAGCACGTACGTCCGCAGCCTACGAGTGCCCCAACTGAACTCTCTTCTCTCAATTAAATGCTGTTTGGCTGAAGAGGATTGGTAGGAGCACATGGTACCCGACGGGCCGATCTACCCAAGATCATGTGGAAATAGACAGGCCGAGCCCTTTGACTTGATGCTTCCCAACGGGCCTCTACCAATATTACGTGGAAGCGCACATGGACACACATCCAATCTTAATGCTTCCCAACGGGCTACCATCAAGATTAGTTGATGATAGTATCAACTGGCCGCTATCCAAGATAATGGCAATGGGAACGGGTGGAGCACCCAATTTGAATGCTTCTCAACGGGCCGCTATCCAAGATTCTGTGAAATGGAATGGGTGGAACAGCCAATCTTGATTCATCCCTTCTACTACTACACCTAACTATTCTAGGCACTTACTATTGATATTACAGGCTTGGCGATCGGTGATCAAGTGAGCCTGTCTGCAGCAACTGGTCTGCTTTTATAGTGCTGACTACTGTGCTGTCAGCCAATCACAGCTCGCGCCTATCTCTGTCTGCGCACGTTTGTCTTAGTACCGTTATCCTACAGTGGTCTGTTGTTGATATATTTGCGTTTGTCTTTTATGCTTCGTTCGTGTAGTATGTGGCTTAGCGTATAACGGGGACTTGCTCGCACTTTTGTCTATTTGTTTATGTTACTGTGGTTCGAGGTCTATATGTTGTATGTTTAAGCTTGAGTTAAGTTGGAACGGCCGCTTGCTCTTTGCAGGACAAGTGTCATTACAACATTCTGTGTTGTGCCAGAAATTTCTAGACAGCTCAAAAGCGGTCATGAAAGATTGCCTTCAATCTCAAAGATTTACCATGTGATTGGAAGGTTTAAGCGGCATATCCATGCGATTCTATGTTTATGTTCGGAATTCCAGTTTTTAGTTGCACATAGACATTGAAATCGGAACTTCTGGTGCAGACGAGCGCGAGTTTCTGCCGAGTTCTTGGCTTGGTTCACTGTGACATGTCAAGTCAAAGGATAAAAGATATCGTTATATTATGTGAGCCTGTACTCCACAGCTATTGCGACCAGCATCTGTGTGTCTTGTTTTTTTCACTAGTGGGAAGACCAATGCTAGTAGCTCTTTAAAATTTGTAGTTGTCATACCCAAATAGTTTTTGTAGTCCATTGGCGACGACAGTTGCATATATAAACCCATTAGTTCACATTGGCAACTTAATTCTTGATTTTGCGTCGCACTATTTTGGGCTCTGAGAGTGAGATTGAACAAAAAGATGATTCAAACTGTGCAAAATGCCATAGAGATCTCTATTTTGGCGCAGTTGCATTTCGCGATTCCACGCACGTGCTCTTGTCAACACACTTACAGCGATGTATTCAATCATGATCATGACTGTGGCTCTCTCTTGGATTTCAGTTCCCATCGTTAAAGACAAATTTTAAAAGAATTTAGGGATAGCTTTTCAAATCCTTTTATAATCGTTGCACAAATGAATATTTTTCACTTTTTTGCTACAATCATTAAATGCATAGGTTTGAAAAGGAATACTGCCGCTTTAAATGCAGTTACTCTATGAGTTGTTGTTGTTGTTGGTGTTGCATTTCACTCGTTATTGTTGCAGCATTGCTTCAGGGCTGACGACGATTTGAACTGTTTATGCATTGCAGCCTGCAATCACAAAGTTAAATATCCGTAGCTAAAGTCAACATAATTTAAATACTGCAACATGAGTTGTATTTGTTGTTGTTATTTGTTGGTATTTTGTGTGTTGATAGCGCACGACATGCCAGTCAGCGCTGTCAGTGCCGCCATTTTGTTTTTTGTTTTCGTTTTGTGTGTGTTTAAATAAAAACCAATAGTTGAAAGTGTTTTTTTTATATTTTTCTATATTTTTTCACAGAAATTCTCATCAAAATATCAAGTTACGTACAATAATAGTTGTCATACGTTGAAAATGCCTTCGGTTTATACTTATACAAGAATAAAAATAACGCTTCTAATTATGCTGCTGGTAGTTTTTCACGTTTCTTCTGCTTGTTATCGTTTTTTTTTTGTTTCTTTTTTTGTTGTTTTTTTTGGGGTTTTCTGGTTGAGTTGTAAAAACTAATACTAAATACGAGAATGCCGTTTTACGTGCCACTCACGGGGCATTTATCTAAGAAGTGTTTGTTTTTTTTTTATATTTTATTTTAGTATTTTCTAAATGTTTTTCATATAAATTTTCATAATGAAAAATGCACAAAAAGCAGCAACAAACAAGCCATTATAATAATGATGGTATTTTTTTTAGATTTTTTTTCTTAATTTTTTTTTTAAATATTTGTTTTTTTTTTGTGTATTAAGTTAGAGAATATATTTTGCGGAAAATATGCTAATTGAATTAAATTCTATTTACTTGCAGTTAATCAACAAATAAATTGTTTAAAATAAATCATTAGACAAAAAACCAAACAGAAATGGTTTTCGATTTCGTTCTTAGTGGGGTGGGGTGGGTGGTACGCCAGCACACACGTTGCGCATACGCCCAGTTGTGCTGCACATGTCGCTTAGTATAACCAGCTGCCAGGGGTACGCGGGTATCCCGTTATGCAGCATCTTCATCTTTGAAGCAACCGCGGAACACACATTATGTTAAATTCACATCAATAAACACTGACATTAAGATTTTTTACTATTTGCTATTAGCTATGATTTCTGCTTGTTTGCTTTGTTTTGTCATTCTTTGCGGTACAATTTTCTAGTTACTTGTTGTCAACCTGTTGTTAACAGTTACAACTGTAAAGCATTCGCCTGTTGCTTTTGATTTGACTTAAGAGCTTTAATTACCTGTGCCGAAACTTGTGAATTTTGATATCAATTTCGCGCCTTAAGTTTACAATTTACGCTTAATTTTTTTTTTGTTTGTAATTTTTTAATATTTTTTAATTTTATGCATAAGCTTATGTTTACAAAAAAGCTAAATTAAATAAGATCTTTATAAAAATCTAAGTAAATCACCATTTGCTGCTGCTTAACCCAACTGACGACTGTCGCAAGTCCCAAGTCCCTGCTCTAAACTCTAATCTTAGTAACGTTCCAACCAACTGCAACTCTCTTGCCACGCTCCTTACCATATTATGCTCTCTCTCGCTCTCTCTCTCTCCCCCTCTCTCTCTCTCTCTCTCTCTCTCTGCGCTGCTAACTCAAATATTTTCACAGTTTAAACGCTTGTTGTGCGCAAACAACTACAATACAACTCAGGAGACAACGGAACAGCTGTTGGCGCACAGCTGATCAGCTGTTCAGCGCTTCATTCAGCTGTGACGCTTATTTTTTGTTTTTTTTTTTTAGTTACAAATGTAATGCTGTGCCTTAAATTAGATGCTTTGCATGCTTTTTCTTGGAAATCTTATGTTTATAGCTTTAATTATAAATTTTTTCATTTAATTACACACAACTTTCACATAAATAGTTTTCCATATATATATATTTCATATATTTGTTTCGTATTATTTTTTGCTTCTTGTTTTTTTTTTTGTATTTATGTAGTTTGCGATTTTAACATTAAACTAATTCATTTCTCTAAACTATACACAAAATTTTACGTTTATGCGCTTATTTGCCTATATAAAAAGTTTACTCATGACTCTTACTAAATCCCCGCTACCCCACTATACTTTTTTTTTTTAATATATCTCTTATCTTCGCCTTAGTTTTGGTATATTTCTGCTATGCTTTTGGCCGCCTGCCATTAGTCTATGCTTAAACTAAAACGCTTATGCTTCGTACTCGACCTTACGAGTTCGCCCCACAAAAGGCAGAAACAAACATACAAACAAACATGAAACTAGCAGGAAAATGATGAAAATGCTAAGCACATTTTGCAAATGAAAAAGGAAACCAAATGAAAATCTTTATTTTAAGAGATCTTGTCAAACTTGCTGCCAAGTAGCCGCAGGCTTTGCTCTGCCCTTCTCTATCTCCCCGTCTAATGCTCTCTCGCTTGCACAAACTCCGTGTGTGTTTGGCAATTGTAAATCTCTAGAAAATTGTCATAGTGTCAGAAGCGTTGTCCTGCCTGCCTCTCCCGCCGCCTGCCTGCTACTAGCCTGCAAATTTCTCTAATTTCCTGCTCTTTTATATAGTATTTTATTTTACACCTAACTTGGCCCTTTTTTGCTTAAACTGTTGGCAAGTTTGGCTCAAGGGTTTTGTCTTTGTAAAATGTTTAATGTAGACAATAAAATATATTCATGTTTTATTTTCATTTTTCTGCTTTTTTTTTTTCTTTAATATATAGTACTCTCTAGACTCACATTCAGCGTTTCTTAAAATTCGTACTTTATTAACTTTAATTAGGGGTTCTTCTTACGTATGAATAGTGTGTTTTTTTCTTTCTGTTTTTGCTTTCTGTTGCACAATCTATAATAACTGATAAAAGGTGCTAGAGGGTTGCCATTCAAAAGGTTCTAAGCACACTGCTATAAATTGGAGCCACCCTAATCTTGCTTTACGTGTAGCCATGTACAAAAAAGTTGTGGTTATAACATGAGGAGATTGTTTCATATGCCGTATTCGCAGACCGATTACTTGAGTCCTAACTTTTATACTGGAACTGTCCCAAGAGTAACTAGTTAGGGATCGCTGTCCCAAAACATGGCATACCTCTTGCAAAAGATGAGGAGAAACACAAGAGTGCTTTAGATGCTTGTCAACGTCACCGTTTGAACGTGAAAGGGGTGAGAGTTTTAAACTACAAGCACCTCTGTGCTAAGACTCTGGCAGATAAGTGAAGATTTAGGCATGCGGATAATCTACGCGAAAATGATCCCCATGCAGCATTACGATGAACAGAAGGTTGCTGTTGCAGCGACTTGGTATGACCTTTGGAGCAGTGTGAAAGTAATCTATATTTTGGTTTGCGTACTCTTCTTCGACTGCTCGCCATACAAGACACACCGTCGTTGTGGACGCTTCTCGTACCGCCTTCAAAAGTTCACTTGCCCCCAGTGTGGCTAACCTGGTGCCAAGCTGCGCTCATACAGCTGGTTCATCCACGCCAAAAGGAGCAAGACCACAGGCACCGGCAGTATGCACTACCTGAAGTTAGTACGCCATCGTTTTCACAACTGTATACGAGAGAGTTTTCCACCAGGAAAACTGCCCAGACCGACAAATAAACCGTGCCCTGAGCGTTAAGCGTTCCATCAATTGCAGCAGAATATTAAACTCAGCAAAAATTACTCGAAAATGTTGGGAGTTGAGTGCTCCTACATGTGGCTGGAGCCAATAATAAAGAATAATTTGATGACGGTTGATGGCATGGGCCTAGATTCAGCTAGGACAGAGTGAAGCTTTATGATCGCTATTTTAAACGTGTTGCCACTGGTTAGTTATACTAATCGCCACCAGGTGTTAGGGCAGTGCACCCAATGAAACTTTAAGTTAGCCAGTTAAGAAGTACAATAGATTGCTGGTGATGACACATGGGTTCGAGCATGCCCTGCTGTCCAAAGTGCTGAGCGGTACATGGCAGCTTTCCCGCTTTCCCGCTTTCCCGTCCTAAAAAGGCGACAAGCCACATGTAGAGCTCTTGCCCATTGCTTTTGTTTCCTCAAAACAGCAGTTTGTGCCACAAGGACAAATAGAGACCAGACTATTCGAAAAAGTTTGATAAATTTTGATTTTTTAACTATGATCTGAAACCTGAGCGTCAATGTATGTTTTGGAAGGACGCATCTTCGCAGAGAGCTAACAAAATAGGATTACCAAAAGTTTAGATAACAAATCCAAACTGAAAACATTTTAAAATTAGTACTAGCAATAAATTGGACAGAAAAACTGCAACGCAAATCAAGTGATACACTTAAATGTTGGAAAGCGCGCAGAGCAACGGAGCTATGCATCAATGAACGGAATCCGACGTACACGCAACGAAAACGGTTTCGCTTTTTTAGAAGTTTCATTTCAATAGGGTGACTTTCTATACCAATGAGATAAAGGTTCCTGACTGGGATCCTAAAGCTCAAACTATGAGTAACTTTCAATACTCGCTCAAATTCATGGAATACTAGAACTTTGTATAAAAGTGTTGGGTGCTTCTTCAGGCAGACGAAGCACTATCGGTTGAGATAATTCTGCCCTACATAACTTTTATCTGTTGCCGAAGAAGCTGTGTAGAAATAAGCATGACGCGACTTGGACAAGCTCATAGAAGTAAACTTGATTCTCGAATTGATGTGAAACATTTATTAAGGCATGTACCACCAGTACGGTCGATGTGTATGCCGTCACGCAAATCTTCTATTGCGCTCGGATGATATTACCTTCGGCTGGTGATACGCTTGTGTGCTATGTTAGCAGCGTTCAAAGTAGAGAAAGAGAAAGTTGAACGTTTGTTTTTGGCGAAGAGCATGCATGCTTATGTTAAGCTGTTGTTTTCCGCGATTGCATATACAAACGCTAGATGGCGCCACATTATGTCAAGTTGGAAAGAACTCATACTTGAAGGTTTGACAACTGTCGGCCGTCCCGTAACACTTGAAGTTTATCAAGCAACCGTAAGAACAGACGAAACACAAAAAGCTTAGGAATATGGGGGGCATGCATCGCGAAGGGCATAGTAACTAAAGTGTTGCAAAACTCATTATCTTATAACCACAACTCGTATGTAACTCACAAAGAGCTGCTTTTGACTAAAGTCGAAAGAAAATAATATTGAAATAATTTCGCTTGGAATGCGCTCCTAAAAGTTATATCTTTACTAGGCTGTGCTGCTGTTCTTCTTCTTTTTCTTGGCTGCTAAATGGGATGATCTTAGTTTACATATAGTACAAGTACAATATACAATATATATATATATATATGTGATGAATTTACGGGCTTCGTTCTATACTTTTAAATTTGTTTAAATTTTATATTCTTCTTTTTTTTTTGTTGCAATTTTTGCATAAACGCGGAACACCTCGTTGACCAGTCTTTCATTTTGTTTTGCTTTTTTTTTATACATTAATTTTTATGTTTGCTTTAAAAATAATTTTGCTTACAATTTCGGTACGGTTGTAAAATATTATGTATATATTTTTTGACAACTCCTTTTTTTTGCATTTACATTTTTTATGCTTTATCATCTATGTAAATGTTATTAGTTTAAAGGATTTCTATACAAAATACATATTTTGGGCTGTTTTTGTTTTTTAGTTATTTTTAAATTTATAGGTATTTATTTTACTCTCTCAAAAGTTAGACTAAACTGATTGAAGCATTTTTGACACATCGTACACATTTGTTCTGGTTTGTTGTTGTATAGTTTTAACTGTCTTCTCGGGGAAGCTGGAGATACGACTGGAAGCCATTTCGCCTAGTCATACATACTTACACATACACATACACATACACATAGATACATACATACATACAGTTACAACTAGATACAAATACATAACATTGAAATGACATAAAGCACAAGCAGCACATCGCACATTAAACCAGTCACACTTTAATTTTAATAACGCTAACTTTCAATCAAGAAACTCAGCACATCAATCAAAGTGAATTGAGCTACAATTTAAATTCAAAATAAGAACAATCAATAAATGCAGTTACTTACATATGTGTGTGTGTGTGTAATTACTTTTGCTAAATTGTGTCTTTAAGTGACGCAATGCAAAAAACATACTACTACCACGCCTACCGCCCACAACTGCAACAAAAGGCTGCTGTGTGCGACTTTTGAATTCCCTTCTTAGCTTTGTATGTATTTCTTGTTATCTGGATCACAGAATTTCTCATCACACAAACCATAATGCATCGAATGTAAGTACTCGATCATGTTGTATACTTTGATCTCAGCAGTTGTCCCTCCATAAGCGAATACCAATCGAATATATCGAATATAAGCAAGCAAAGCAAAGCAAAGCAGCGCAAAGCATTCATAGTATTCAGAGTATTTTCACATAATAATACATTTTTATTTATTACAAATAATTAAAAATTAAACAAATTAAAAACAAAATGAAATGCTTTTAAAAACTAAAATAAGACTAACAGCGTATATTACGTATACGCATAGTACGTATACGCATAGTGTGTGTGTGTGTATATAAAGTGTATTAGCACAAATTATGGAAAGTGCAAAACAATTTGTATAAAAACTTGATTTTTGTTTTTTTTTTTTAAATTAATGAGGCACATTAAGAAGAATTTCTATGAATTAAGCGGAAAAAAAATATAAAACAAATTCATGCTACAAAATTTTGTTAAAATTTAGCTTTAAATTCCTTTCTTTTTTTATGGTAATACTTTTCATCACTAAAGCAACTAAAACATAACAAAATTGCTTTAAATTGAAAATATCAATTTGTTTAGCCGAAAACTTAAATAAAATTTTGCTTAAAATTTGTAATTTTTTTTTTATATATATTTTTTTTTTTTTTGCTTAAAAAAATGTGTAGTAAAAATCAGAACTAGGCGCTTAATAGAAAATGACAACATTTTAATTACATTGTAAATTACACGTAAATTACAAATTAGTTTAAGAAAATTAGCTTTTCAATTTGTTTAAAACATATTTTGCACTTGTTTTTCTTGTTTTCTTTTTTGCATTTTTGTTTTTATTGTAAGTAGTACCAAATATGCTTATAGTTGATTTTTTTTTTAATCTTTGTATTTTTTTTTTTTGCATTTTTGTTTTGGCAGTGTTACATGTTTTTTTTTTTGTTTGCGCTACAAACAAAACAAAAATTATTTTAATTTTTTAGTTTATGTAAAGTTTGCTCTCCCGATCTCTCCTGCCACACTTAACTAAAGAAATTGCTTAGCTTTGGTAAATTGTACAATATACATACACATTTCGTTCGCTGAACTTTCTGGAGAAATGCGCTTTTTGTTGTTGTTGTTGTTGTTGTTTCTAGAAACTGAGAGCTACTCTCCTTAAATGCTAGAGAATGCAGTGGAAATTGTTGTAGCTTACTGCTAGACTTAGAGGCAATGCACGAATCAAACGTAACGGTAACGAAAACGGTAACTTAAACATAGGCAAAAACTGCAACGGCAACAGCAAAAGCAACAAAAACAGTTACAGCAACCGCAACACAAGGGTGTAAGTAGTACCGGAACTAGAACTAGTTTCTACCTATTCTAGTTCAAATGCGCTTCAGTTTTTCGCTTCGATTTTTCTGGAATCCGTTCTGATTTTGATTTCGAAATTTTGATTATCATCTATACAGGTGCAATTATCATTGGGTTTGCTGCTCTGTCACGGCCACTCCTCCGCCCATCTCTCTCGCCTTTTGCCGCTGCCTGTGTGTGTGTGTGTGTGTGTGTGTGTGTGTGTGTATGTATGTGTGTACTGATGGCACAAGTTGTAGTTGTAGTAGTTGTAGCATCGGCTCTGGGCCTCTTAGATCTCGCCTCACATATGACGTTTCATGTGCAGGGCCAGATGGTCGGAGCGGGAGAAGCAGCGATCGCAGTTGCGGCACTTGAAGGGCTTGGCTCCGGTGTGTTTGCGATAGTGACGCGTCAGCTCGTCGCTGCGCGCAAAGCGCCACTCGCAGCCTTCCCAGGAGCATTTGTAGGGCTTTTCACCTGCAACGAGGGAAAAAGAGAGAGAATGTGAATAATAAGAAAAAACGCATAAACTTTAGCCAAATGAAAATGCATGGGAATTGCGCCAAGTTATTAAAAAAAAGCTGGCATTGCTGGGATTGTTGCTCTTGGCCAGCTACCTAGCCAACTTTGTAAAGCGTACGTACACTGAGTGAAAAAGGCGTTTTGAAATCTGCAAAAAAAGACTAAAATGGCTGCCCAGCCTACCCCGTTTACAAGGGACTGCATGACCAGAGAGCGAACCAATCAGATGCAGAGATTGAAACTGCAATTCTCAACTACGAATAAGAGTGTTAAAAGGTGTTCTGTACTGGTGCACAGTAATCCATTTTGGATAGTACGAAAGTAGATTCCACCTCCAACTCCAGCTTCGAGCCACCCGTGACGAAGGAGCTACTGTCGGTTAGTCCTTAAAGACCAAGACACTTGCGCCTCTTAAGCATATCCCTAAAGGGAGTTTCCTTTCTTTGCAAGATTCAGGGCTAAAATGTTTAGGATCGCTCAATGGGGACACTAGGCGTGGAACAAGGGACGCCTGTAACGCATAACTTAGCTTTTGGTAAGATTTGCTCAGATCCGCTCTTTTAGTATCGAAGGAGAGAATCTAATATCTGTCTGTCTATCAATCTGTCTAAAAATACCGCTAGTAATGGAACGCTTTGATAATAGCATATACAAAATTGTGTACTTTGACGATCGCTTTTAACTAGAACCAAGTTTTCACAGTTTTTAAAAGGCCAAAGAAGCACTTACTGCCATTCGAAACCCTGTCGGTAACGAAAAACTGGCGAGAGAAAGGTATTGACTGCATCCATTTGTACTCTGAATTAAGATGTTGCATACTATTTCTCTCAGTATACGCTGCACTGTTGGCCAACTAAAAGTGTAGAAAGTGTGTAGATTACATGCCGGTTTGTTGTAAGTTGGGCCACAACGGAGCCAGTTTCGTTAACAAACACAAAAACAACAACTACAAACGGTTGTTGCATTTTTATTGCGGCAATACAAACAATGAAAAGTACAGAAATATGCGTGCAACATGCGCCTGGGGGCGCCAGGGGGCAGCTGCAAGCGAATCCTGCGAGGAACAATTTTTATTTAGCACGCGCCTCGAATGGCAGCAAAATGAAAAAAGTTTTGCTGCAGCAACAGCAGCAGTGGAACAAAAATACCAAATGGCTGTGGCACTGGAGCAAGGATCCATGCAGCATGCGCGGCTCGGTGTTCCTTGTGCACCAACTCATATTCGTACATACAAAATATGCATAAAGTAAAAACACGTATAAATAAAAGCACAAACGCCCAAACAGCAAGAATTTAAGACAATTAAAAATGAAAAACTGCAAAATTAAAACGAAACGAAACGAAAAACGCCAACCAAATGGCAGCGCAGGAACGGACGGACACGGACACGGGCAGGAGTAGCAGCGACGGCTACGGCGACAGCGTAGCGTTTGGCTTTGGCTTTGGCCAACGGTTTGTTGCTTTGCCAACATATTTCATGCGTGCCAAAAGCCTCAAAGGATACCAGGATACACCAGCGTTACATTGGGGGCAGTGCGGCAACGGCGGCCACGCGTCGCTTTGCCAAAACGCCGAAAGCCAAACGCAGACGCAAATGGAGACAGCAACAGCAACAGCGCCAGTTACGGCTTCAGCTTCAGTTGCAGTTCCAATTTCAGACAGGCAGCAAACCAACCAAGTCAGAAGAGGCAGTCAGGCGGTCAGACGGTCGGGCGGTCGGGCAGTCGGGCCGCCGAAAGGAAAAGGAAATGCAGAAGTTGTAATTTCACACAAAAGCATAAAACCTAAAAATGTGAAAGCAACGCCGAATGCAGCAAAGGCACGGGGCACAGTGGGAGTGGTTTGGAGTTTTGGGGGCACAAAAAACATAAAAAAATGGTAAAATTATTTGAGTTTAAAAGACAAACAGCAGCCGAGGCAGGAAATTGCCGCCGCTGTGCTGGAAAAGCGTAGAAAAAAAGCAGCCAGATAACCGGCAAGTAGTCGACGACGACGACGACAGCCGAGAAAAATGCATAAAGCTGAGTGGAAAACTTTGTAACGCATACCACTGTGGCTCACACACATGTAAGAAGAAACAGAGCAGAGCTTAAAACTTAATGCATGCGGAAGTGTGTGATATTTCCGTGCTCAATTTCACATTACTTGCGGCCAACTGGCTGACTCGCTGTCTGTTTGTCCGTCCGTCTATGCGTCTGTCGCTCCGTCAGTCTGGCTGGCCGTGCTTTTAATTTCCATTTGTTTGTACTGCCAAAGATCGAGCTGAAATCGCAGATAGCGTTGGCGCTTTAAACACTTTTCTTTAGCCCCAACCATGTGTGATTTCGAGTTCGGAGTATCGGAGTGTCGGAGTGGGTGTGGGTGTGGGTGTGGTTGTGGGAGTGTATGAAGCACCGAAAATCATGGCAGCTGTTACGACTGTACTACTTGCACTTTGGCATCCTGTCAGAATTGGGCACAAGCGAAATCGAAGCAGAGGCAATAAATAAACGGCTGCCCGAAAAACACACTCACACAGCGGCAGCTGGCGAAAGCGTAAGATAAAGCAAGAGAGCACTAGATACTAAGGCTACAAAAAGAAAGAGATGGCACGAGTTGTGCTTTGGCATTTTTGGCCGCTTTTGCTCTTTTACTGTCGGTTTTCTGTGTAAATCAGCGTCAAATGCACAAAGTGCAGAACGACCAGATACGACCCAGGAGTCTCGTATTGAAGTGCATTTGCAGCGACTGATAAAACCCAACTCTCTCTCTCTCTCTTTCCCTCAATCCATCTATCTCACTCTCTCTCGCCCACCCACACATACATATGTGCACACAAAATGTCCGTGTTATCTGGCAATTGAAGTCAAGCGAGTCAGTTGCAGCCGCAGAAGCAGCAAAAAGCCAAAAGCCAAAAAATAAAACCAAATCAAAACTCGGCCAAAACACAAAAGTATGCTTTAGTGCTGGTTAATGTCTGTTGGCAAGAGAGCACAGAGAGAGAGAGATAGACAGAGAGAGAGAGAAAGAAAGAGAGACCTCAGCTTCTTTAATTAATTTTCAGTTTGTTAGCAATGCTTTGTCTCAAACGCTGTTCCGATTTTCACTGCACCGAAAATTTATAGTCCCCTTGAAACTTACACTAAATAAGACGATACTTTACGCCTAACTGCCAGACACCGAAGTATGACTGCTCAGCACTTTAAAGTTAAAGAGTTGCAGAAAGAGAAGTGTGAACGAGTGTCTTTACAAGCTGTGAGTTCAGGATTCGGTTTGCCATTCGGCCATGCATTGCCTTCATCGGCGGCGAATCGAAATGAAAAGAACTTCATACCGATGACCTACATTTAAACCATCAAAACCTTTCACAGTGGAAGCACACTTCTGATGCTCATGTCTGGCCCTCATGAAAAATGCATACTTTCTAAGCAACTTATCAGTGCTGTCCAACATTTTCCCCAAACAGATAGCGGAATCGATATCAGCATCTGATGGGGCCTCCCTTCAAGCATGTGTTCCTACCGTGAAAAAGGAGATATAGAGCCTTATCTCAGCCCAAGAGTGGGAGGTTGCAATCTGATAGCCTTTTTAACCTAACCAGAACTACATAATCGAGGCATTTGGAAGACTAAACGAAACTCTCTGGCTGTATGAACTCTAATCAGGCATACGTATGTTCTTCCTGAAATGAAAAACGAAAAGCTCGATGTACAAACGACTGATTGAAGAAACTCAGTACATGGCAGCTACAAGAACTCGGAAAGTTCGGAAAGACATGGCAAGAGTTTGCTTCTCTATGCCAAGAGTCGATTATTTGACACATAGAGACTGCAAGAAGGTCGAAAGGCGAGCCTTTCTGAGCGGATTCTGTGTTAAGGAGCGTTTGAAATCAGAATAAGTTCCATGTGATTGCTTTGCACTATAAAATCCTGGGAAAGAACATTGGTTGCCTTTATAAATGGCTTGAATATAAGGCCTTACCTATAAAAAGTAACCTAAATTGGAGTTAAATTGTTTTCCATTTGTTAAGATATATGTATTTTTCAAGCGAGACGTTTTGACTTGCTAAGTCTCAGTAGGTGAATGAGTTCTAGATAGTTGTCAGAAGATACTAATCTCTACAAGAAACTCATTTCTCCGTTTTGCTTCTGAAGCAATGTTACCGAAATCAACGGAACGGCGAACTCTACGAGCTCTACAACGATCGGTCAATTTGTGCGTGTGAACGAAAACGCTCATGGGAGCAACGTCTTCAACGCTACTGTGGAATGGAAGCAATGAAGGAGTACGCCGAGTCTCCATTGGAAGAACCAAGTGTGAAGAGGACATACGCAGAGGTCCTACTAACGAGTCGTTATGGCAAGTCAAGAAGAAAAGCAATACTAGTTTTAAGAGCTAATTAGGGAAGACGGCAGAATTGCTTTGAAGGGGGTAGTAAACTCTTTTTCAGCATCTTCTTTCTGATTAAATGCGTCACAAAGTTGTTAGCCATCTGAATATACTATGCTCCACATAGAGTACAGAAGCTATTTACGTTTCGGTGATGGCTAGAAGCGTATAACATGTGCCGCTTTTTGGCAATGCCACCTTGAACTGCAACCCTGTGTTCGTGTCATTAGAGAGTGGCAAACAAGAAAATGGCAGCCGGAAATGGCTGAGACCAAGACCCAGTCTTCACACTACTACTACTACTGCTACTACCAAGAGGGCATATCAAGGCAGAGCACATTTTAATTTATTGAGTAAAGCGCATTTAAAAGTTAACCTTAGCCGTTTGTCTATATATCGATAGTTGCGCTGTTCGCAGTTTCGCAAGATACTTGCCACATGCAGCAGGCAGTACGGCGCGGACTAGCCCAGCGCAATCCCGTATAAGCCATAAAGTTTGCACTTGTAAATTGTTTAAAGGCAATAAGCAGCAGCTACAGTCAAGGGCTGGTGGGGGTTGGAGGGGGTCGGGCGGCGGCTGCGGGGGCTAACAGCCGGCAGTCGTTTTACTTTTAACAGCCAACAGCCAGTTAATATTTTATAAATTTCTCTTGCGCTGGTTTTAATTTTGCCGGCATGCGGCTGCAGTTCAGTGGCAAGAAGAAGGGGTAGAAGAAGGGGTAGAAGAAGGGGTAGGAGAAGGTGCTGAAAGTGCACACCAGTGATAGGGGCAGGACTTCTTCTATTCATTGGCTCTTGCGTAGTCTTCTTGTTCTGGTCTTTTATTTGCTGCCTTCTCGGCTGTTGCATTCAACACAGTTTTTATGGTCTGTTTGCGTCTTTTCGCTTGATTGCACTTGTAATCTTTTCTTAACGGTTTCGCGTGCCCCTTGCAACCCTTTCTACATTTTTATGGCCAGCTTTGGCCTCGGCGCTTAACTAATTGAAATCTTTGGCGTTGTTCGCTTGGCTTTTCAGCGGCTCGGCCATTTATAGCGCGTTGTCTAGCTGCAAGTGAGTGAGAGCGAGACACAGAGTGTGATCAATGAGCGAGTTTACTTGCAACATGGCCTGGCTTAATAGTCGTCGTTTCTGCGCTTTAGACTAAAATTAATTGATATTCAATTATAAAATATGCACGGTCAGTTCAGTCTGATTTCATTTCTAATTAAATGGCCACGAAATGTTGCCAAATTGAAATACCGTAGCTGCCACAAGAGGAAACGCCGCTACATAATAGCGGAAACAGCGCAACGCGTTTGGGCCGTAAGCGGAAACCCAAATCAAATTAATGTGCCTGCTGCTCTGCTGCGCAGCTGTACTGACTTGTTTAGGGGTTGACTAGCGTCCGGCTAGCGGCAAGGTTTGGTGGCGCCACCTCAAGGACACGGACGAGCGGCGGCATGTAGCTGAAAAATGGCACATCATAAATTATTTGCATGTGCTTGCGAGCAGTTTGCAGTTTTGTTGGCCCCAAAAGTCGTCGGCCTCCAATGGGACAATATTAAAGCAAACCTTTGCACACACACACACACACAGACAGCGCGCTTTTGTAATGAAATTTTGGTTAATTTTATGCAACAAACGTAATTCATTAAATTTTCTTAATTTAAGCGCGACATTTTCTGCAGCCTCCCAGCTTAGCCTGTCTCGCGCCCACTCCCTGATCCCACCCAGTCTCCATGGTATCATTAAAATAATTACTTTTTTGCGCCTTGGCGTTTTCTTTTATTTGTGTTTTTCTTTCTTTTTTCCCAATTCCATTACCATTGCCATAGCCACCATGTCCTGTGACGGTCCACAATCAAATATTTCAATCTAATCGCTGAAACACCTTTTTGCCTTTTGATTTATAGAATCTACTCCGAGCTATCAGCTGGCTATCAGTTACTCTGCTCCTCAAGGCCAGCTGCGTATCTTTCATATGTGTAATTAAAATGACTCTTAAGTCAAACGCCAGTCGTTTTTTGATTTTTATACTCTCTTTGCTCTACTCTACTAAAACTTGGCCAAAAAAGCAAGCAAACTTGTTCGAGAAAACTTTGTTTTAACAAATTAACACTTTACAGCTCAGCGCCTGACCAAGCTGCGCCACGCCCACCCCTTTAAGGATCAATATGCTAGGCAAACTCAGCATAAAGTAAACATAACAAGGAGCCAATCAAGTGGCCTGTTTTGGCCTGAAATTGTTTGGCTTTTAAGCTGGTTGCCTGCAAGGCTTTTCGATTTTAGACAAAAAGTTGTTTATGAGCCAAAGATAACCCCAAAATTATGAACGAAACTTTCAATGGGCATTTACTGTTGTTGTTGCTATTCATTTACCGCTTCTGTTACAGATGGTGGTGAAAAGCAAACAGTTAAACAAAAGGCTAAGCAAACGGCAGATTGAATATTAATTAAAACGTTAACGTTTAATATTGACGTAATTGAAGAAAATTACGACGTTCCAATGTGATTAACCCGTGTAAAAGCAAGAATCTGCTCCATTCTTCAGAAAAGTCTGTCGGTGGAGAAGTATCATCCAAGATTATTGTTGCGAAGAGAGGACAAGAGTGGAACAGGTGGCAGGCTTACATGGTTCCCATTCATTGCTGTGGATCATATGTCCAACGTATTTCCTTTAAAGCTAACAGTCATATATCTCATATCCCTTGATATTCCTTCTGAAGAGGGCAGAGGAAAAAAAGGTCACACTGTCGTAAGTGCACTGCTGAAAATTAACTTGTTCGCTTAAAACAGTATCTCTATAAAGTAGAGTACTTAGGGAAACTAGCTCTGCTCGTTCGCTGCGATGCAGCAAGCTCTGCTTTTCTCTGCTGATACACAAATACTATTACTATTAAATAATGCTGCCATTGCCTCTCTGTTTTAGAACTATGCTGCTGGGAAAATCTATCAGAGCTCCGTCAAGTTAACCTATGTGCTTCTTCTAATGAAGAATCTGATAGTGCACAACATGTATAGATGCTGTGGGAACCAGTGTCTAGCAAAGATGCTCCACGCTAACGAGTAAAAGCGAGAGAAAGAGTATCGATACCAGCGAGCGGAATGGAGTTTAGTTTGATGTAACGAGCTAGTTAAACTATTATTGGTCAAAATGTATTACAGATACCATTTTAAAAAAATGGGTTAATTCCCTGAAACTAAGTGCAGACTCTGCCTCTAAACCCAAGCAATGTGATTGCCCGGCAAAGATGATCATTTGTTTTATAACTTTTCCTGTTTTCAAAGTACATCAGGTGCTTTTTTAAAAATATTCAGGGTAGTTCCAGAAATCTATAAAATCAATATCGCTTACGATAGATTTCCAGTGCTCCCATAGCGCAAATTTAGGGTTTGATGTTAGTTTGACATTCGTATAGAAGCGATATGTATATGTATGTAAAGAACTGAAATTCCGTCAACCATTTATAGAGAAACGTTTGTTGTAAATGGTCCTTCTTTTTCTTAACTGGCCATAACAACCCGTTATCAGGTTACAGCCTGATGTGAAGAATGTTCTTTCATTGGAATTTTGGTTTTACGTGGTGGATTCCAAACCATACGTACCACCCTTTTAAGGCCAGGGGTGGCTCTACTGGTCCCGAAAGAGCCCAGTGTCATTGTAAGTCGCCTCATAAGACACGCTTTGACTTGCTCAGGTTGTATTCTCTAACCGAAAGAACCAATGTTATTGCAGTTCGCCCATTCCGGAGGCTTTTTCAGATTTTGATTCTGATTCCGACTGGTCGCCAATCGAAACAAAATAAAACATATTCTAGTAATAGTGTGCATAACGCTGCCAAGTGCCAATTGGATAGCTTTTATGGTGTGGGTTAAAAGCGCGAAAATCTGTCACGGGAGAAGTCAGTATCGGCATATTTCGACAAACTCGCACTGCATAGGGGAAATGTGAATGATGAATGAATGAACTTAGCTCTTACACGCCTCCTTCTGCCTGTTACATATATTGCACAAATCTATAATACCATTTTACACTTTGTGTATAGGATATAAACATTAAAAGATCCAACGTTTTTGTTTAAGTCAGTTTTAAGCTCGCTTCAACTTCACCTTCTATAAACATTGCTATGCATAAGACAAAGATGGTGTCAGCAAAGGCCTTAATTATTTAAAGCTGTAAAGCAGTGTCCTTTAGAGAATGACAGAGACTTGTCCTCAACACTTCATATGACACAGGAAACATGTCAATGGCACTTGTCCCTCTGGGATGGCAACAGCTAGGCACTGAACAAATAAAAGTCCAAGGCTACTAAATGGTTAGTGGGAAATATTTGAGACCTATTTACACTGGCTGTGCATGAGTTTTGTAGCAAATTCATCTGCAACAAGCCACTCAAGAGCCTGACACCGCTCCGCTCCTTGCCACATCCCGAACCCAGCAAGTAAACAAGCTACAATAGTTGCCCAAAAAGGGGTTACTTTGTAAGGCCTTAAAACTTGTGTGTGTGTGTGTGTGTGTGTGTGTGTGTGTGTGTGTGTAAGGGCATTCAAGCATCTATGTAAATGTTTTGTGCTAGTATTTGCTTGGCAATAATGCAAAAATTTTAAAGCATTGCAAAAATCTGCCAAACTTTGGTGCCAAATCATTTGCTGCCTGACAATGCTCAATTCGGCATACATAGCACTAACACATACGCACACACACACACACACACACACACACACACACACACACATACACATACATACTAAATAACAGTTAGCTGTAACACCTCCCTGCCTCTCTCTTACAGTTACAAATATGTATATAGAAATTTAACTGAATGCGCACAAATTTCAACAACTGCAAATATTTTTCTGTTCTGATTGCGCAAAACTTAAAATGGATTTTGGTTTTGCAGTTTTATGGGTTAAGTGTTTTTGGCAAAAGCTCTCATGCACACACACACACACACACACACACACACTCACACAAATGCAGCGAGTTTTGGTCAACAGAGCGCGCAACACAAATCAATAGATCACAGTCTGTGTGTGTGTGTGTGTGTGTGTCTTTGTGTTCACTCCAAATGAATGCTGCAGTATCTCTGATATTCGAATGTCGAATGGTGTGTAATGAAATTTCATTTTATATCCTTATAGATGTGTGTGGGTGTGTGTGACCAAAATTTCATTTTTGAATTATGCGATTTTTATTGAAATTTGAAGCGTTGTCTGGCTGGGATTTGATTGCTGACGCACCACAGCAAAACGGAACAAAACAGTAGTATATAGCACAGGACATGAGCAGGACCAGGCCGAGAGCTGAGTTGAGCACTTGACTCTGTTTTTGAACGCGACCTAGAGTGGTGCACAATGTCAGCAAAACAATGCAACATGTCACTTGAGTGACCCTACTGTGCCAGCAGTTCAAATGGACGGACATTGGCCATGTTCGTCCTGCGGCCTGATTTATTCACGCAAATGCGGCTACACTTCAAACTGCCAGCCACATGCAGTACCCGGGCAGGATCCATCTATGACCCAAAACAACATCTGACCAAAAGGACCAACAACTCACCTGTATGCGTTCTTTGGTGTGCCTTCAGATGCGAGCTCTTCGTATAGACTTTTTTGCAGCCCAGAAATTGGCACTTGTGTATCCGACGTTTGGCGTCCGGGCTGTGCTCATTGTGCTGGCGCGGGTGATTTTTGGCAGAGGCTGAACGAGCAAATGGGAGTGGAAGGGAGTGAAAGCATGAGTTAACATTGTAGTGAACATTTGTGTTTTTATGCACAAGTGTTTACACTCACCAGAGGAGGATTTCTCAGTGCGTGACGCCGTAGCCGCCGCTGCTGCTGACATGGCAGCCAGAACCTGTTGTTGTTGTGGCTGCACCTGCTGCTGTTGCTGCTGTGGCGCCGCTTGCGGATGAGCCTGCTGCTGTTGCTGCGTCTGCTGAGCAACTGAGCTGCTGGCAGCTGCGCTTAGCACTGCGGCCACATTGGCATTGCCGTTGTTCTGCATTTGTATGACACGCGCCAAGCTGATCCCTGCGGCGCTGGGCTTACCATTCGCCGTGGTCAGACGTACTATTGTGCTGCGCGGAATGTTACTGTGTGTGGACACCGTAGCTGTGGGCACCGTCGACTGTTGCAAGTCAGCGTTATTGGAGCTAAGCGCCTGCGGCGGTATGCTTAGATGTTGCACGGCCAGCTGTTGCTGCTGCTGCTGCAGCTGCAGCGTGGTGGCCTGCGACAATGCCGGACTCTTGGTTACTTGGCCCGCATTTGTGCAACCGGGCACTTGGCTGGTGAAACGCAGAATGGCGGTTGTGGCTGTTGGGTGCTGTGGCTGGCTCAGACGTTGCTGCTGCTGCTGCTGTATGAGCGCTGCCAGCTCGCTGGCATCGATTTGTTGTGGCCGCTGTTGTTGTTGCTGTTGCTGCTGCTGCTGCTGGTGCTGTTGTAGTTGTTGTTGTTGCGGCTGCTGCAGCTGCGCATAGTTGTTGCTGCGCAGGCTGGACTCGGGCGAAGAGGGTGGCGTTAGCGTGGGCAGCACAAAATCATGCACGCTCAGACCCTGCCGTGCGGGGCCCAGCTGTGCCTTGGCCTGCAACACACGCAGCTTGATGGCCGGCGCTGCGCTGCTGGCTGGGCTCAGTGTTATGGTGCCACTAACGCTGCTAACGCTGCTGCTGCTGCCACTACTGCTGGTCGGCGTCATGTTGCCAGCGCTGCTGATGCTCGGGTTGGGCGATATGGCGGAGGGCGGCGCGGCAAATAGCGCGCCCAGTTTATCGTCGCAGGCAAGGCTATCCGAGTGCGCTCCATCCTCATCGTCCTCGTCTATGCGCTCCTGCTTGACCAAGACCGCACAGCTCAATGCCTGCGAGACATTACTGTCCCAGGAGATGCCCGAACAGTTGGAAGATACCGAGGATGTTGTAGATATTGTATCCAAATTTTGTTCCTTGATCTTCAGCTCTTCAAGTATGCGCGCGGGTGTTGAGAATATATCCCAGGCGGTGTCCAGATCGCTGTGCATCTTCTTATAGGTTTGCAATTTGGGTTCATCGCGCAGATAGCGTTCCAGTTCATAGCAGGTCTGCAAAGTAGAGTAAGTAAAGTCGATTAGTTAAGTTTAGCAAATAGCAGGCTTAAAAACTCTTCAATGGCCACTCTGCTTCAAAATCAAAATAATAAGTTACTCTGCAGGCAACGAGCAATGCACAGTGGGCAAGCTATTAGTTTTTTCAGCAAAATTTGTTACTATTTTGGTGTAAGAGTGTACGAAACTGCAGAACACTTGAAATTTGGATATTGGTATCAATATCTTTTTATACACTTCCTGTTACCTTTCCTCCTCCTTCACACCCTCTCAATCCTCTTTCTCCTTTTTCTTTTCCTCTTTCTCTTCTTCATACTAAGTTCAGCTGCAGATGTTGGTACACATTGGGACAGGTGTCCCATCTATTGGCAGCCTTACTTAGCAGTAGTCATTGCCAGATACTGCGCAAAGTTTGGAAATAATTTGTCCGAACTTTTTTACGTGGAAGGCAAGTGTTACTAGATTAGACGAGTCGAAAGTCAGCTGAGTACTCAGATAGTGCAAACAAGGCTTTAACTCGATATGAATGCACCGAATGGTAATAGATAAAACTTCATTTTGAGTATTTCTTAATAGACTGTCACTTTCTCTTTTCCGTTAGGTCTAACTTGTTCGGTATACATGTTTTTAGCCACGATACTGGGATATAAAATGCTGACTATATGGGGAATTGGCCTGCAGCGTTTTTGAAACGTTTGTAGATCCTGCAAAACAGAACATTACGCTTCATCACTGGAGCTCCCTGGTCTGCCAGAAATATCGCGCTGCGCAATGATCTGAAAACCGCTGAATTTGTTTTCTGACCCACTGTGCGATGTGTCTCGTTTGTTGCTTGCAAATTCAATTTAAACGACAATCGCCATTAAAAACTCGAAAATATTCATGCAACTCCAAGAATTTGAGAGCACATTAAGCGCGTAATTTAGTACGCGTTGCCACAAGTTGCCCTAAAAGCTGCACCGGCCGCCGATTCGGACCATGTTCATCAGGGCGCTGGCGCTGTGTGTGCTCAACGAGAACGTTAAGGACGCACGTGAATAAACATAAATTTCAAGTTATGTTTTATGCGTGCGCAATTACAGGTAATAATTTTGCATTGAATTTATGGCATTGCATACTTTTAGGCCGATGCCGCGCCGTAACGGCGTAAAAAGGTGCGACAATTAAGTGCACATAAAAAAAACGCCGTACTTACGATGTTGCACTCACTCTCACGCTCTTTCTCTCTCTGTATAATGGCTGTCGACCGTTGGTCACTGCAAGTGGGCGGCATTGGTTAGCGAGTCAACAACAGGCCAACAGTCCGCCTTGTCTTTGGGCCGTATTGTGCAAACTCACGCCCATTTAGAGTACGCCATGCTGTACATAGTATCACTGGGGAAATCAATTTCATAGGAAGCATTCTATTGCTGCTGCATACTTTTGGGAGGTGCCATTACATTTGCATATCAGTTGCATATGAAGTGTTGTTAGCCGTTGTTAACGTGACGTCAAACGGCAGAATTCATTACGTAGCTACAAGTAGCTTAAGTTTAATGATCCCGCAATGAGCTCTTCAAGTAAGAGTCAGTCTATGTCGGGCTTTAAGGCGTTTGAGTAATACAGCAGTTAAAGGCATACAAATGACCCATATGTTGACCAACAAAAAAAAAAAAAGGGTTTCGAAATGGCATTGGAAACGGGCTACTAACAAATCTTATTAAGAGCAATGCTTTGCGTAAAATCAATGAGCTAGAATAAATGGCAGGCATAATAAAACACAAAATCAGGCATAAAAAGCCCCAAAAAGTATGCTTTAGCAAATATCCTAGACGATTTTTTGCTTTGCTTTGCAAATAAAAACACACACACACTCACTCAATCAGTACATCACATACGCTGCGGCGCATTGTAAATCACTTTAAGTGTTATTTCAAGAAAATAATTGCAACACATAAATTTCTTAACCCTTTCCCCTTAACCTAAACGTATGCAGGCAGAGCATCCGCCAAGTCGCCAGTGCAAACAAGTTGCACGAATTTATGGTTGTAGTAGTCGCCAGTCGCCAGTAGCCAGTAGCTAGTCAGCCAGCTGAGCAGATACAAACTATAATGGTTTATGAATCAGGATTCGTGGGAAGCCAGCGCAAAGTCTCAACACGTCGCCGCCCACCATAGCCCAACCGTTGCAGTTGCATGGCCATTCATGGGGCATGATTAATGTGCGGCTGCTGCATTTATTTTCCATTTCCCCATTATATATCCGGCCACTTACAAGACGCTGCCTGCTGCATTTGTCTGACTTGGCACAGCTTTGTTTCTTTAGCTGCTGTGCAACATTCCTCTTTTGTTTGCCACAACGCGCGGCGCGCAATCTTTGTGCAAAAATCTAAATAAAATGTAACATACTCGTTAGAATTTGAAATATGGTTTAAACGCTGGCATTTCCGTTTAACACACAAAAACATACAAAAACCGACTGAGCAAGCAAGCCAGCAAAGGGGCGTGGCACAAAATGGCGGCGTGGGTGTTGTACAAGTATCAAAAATGGCATTTTGATTTATGCGCGAAGCGACGTTGGCAGCGACGCTGCAACAAATCACATGGCTAGCAGGACAGGTAAGCTGCGCTGCAGACTACGACAGACTGACCTCCAAGTGAAGCAAGTTCCAAAGCTTTAACAAGAGCCATCGGCAGCTGATTGATGGCCAAAGGGTGCAAAGTTCAAGCGCGTGCCCATGCATTACACTTTGAAAAATGGCTCAGCCAGAGTTGCCACCTGTTTGGCAGCATGAGCGAGCGAGACGAACTGACTAGCCCGCATTTAAAGTTAATTAGTTTTCATGATATAACATAACACTTTTTGTACTAAGCGTTGGCAGACAAAAGGCTAAAAGCACTTGATGTGCAACATGCAACAAATTGGCACATAACTCAGCATTAGCATATGTGTGTGTGTGTGTGTCTCTTGCCACAATTTGCTGTAATTACAATAATTGTTGATTTTGCTTTTGTGAATTATTAATTTTAACAGCAATACTCACAAATTTCGCAGCTAATTCGCAGTTTTAATTAAACTGCAACAAAAGCGCGAAAAGCGCGAAAAGCTTCGTGTGCATTGCCAACAATATGGTCAATATTTATGCAACACATATACACATTATTTAATATGCAAGCCACAAATTATGTGTTTCAATATTTGCATGTTGCAGCTGATTGCAGTTTCAGTTGAAATGCCACAAAATGTTGTGCAAATTGAAGCAAATACGCTTAAGCCCCTTTAAGGGCATTATGTTGCACGAATTGAGGCTAAAGTGCGAACAGCACTTGACAGCGCATTAGAGCCAGAAGTTGGCATGTAATCAACATAATTATTGTTGCCAAAAAGTTTAATGCTTGCCACATTTAGGGGGCGACTGAATGTTGCAAGCTACAACCAAAGGCAAGGAATATTGTCAATCTAAGAGCTGCTTTGTGTGTGTTTGTATGGCTAAAGTTAACTTGTAAAACTTTTTTGTGTTGCTCATTTGTGTTTAATAGAAATTTATTTGCTGGGCTTAACGTGTGTGTGTGAAACACTTTTGCACACTTTTTGCCAACAATTTATGTGCCAAGTGCGCTTATTTTTTTGCTGCCACAACACACACACACAAAAACAAAGCCAAAGAGCTGTGAAAACATTCAGCAGAGACAATCTGCCCCAAAGGGAAACGTGCTGCGTGGGGCAATATATGGCGCAAGTTGGCTACATAAAAATTTTCATTTCCGTTGTGTCTATTTTCCAGTGTTTTGCGCTGTCTTCTGCAGCGTTTTTCTTTTCGATCTTAAATTGTGGTTTTCATTTCCGTTTCAACTTTTTCCGTGTTTTTGTTTTTGTTTTTAGTTCCAGTTGCAGGTTTTTTTGTTGCGTTGTTGTGGTTTATGCATTGCACTTAGCAGCCAAGTTCCGTGAAATGTTGCGGTTATTAAAACGTGAAAATTGTATTTATTTGAATGCTGCCAAGCTGAAGCTCAATGCAGTGTGACGTCTGTGCTGCTGCTCATTAAAAAGTAACGAGTTGGCAGCACTCGCACACACACACACACACACACACGAGGCGTTAATCAGGCCAGCAAAGTGCTGCAAACTTTGTACATTTTTTTAGAAAACTTTCTTTTTTATTGATTTGCTGCCTTAAACTTGAAAAAGAAAAAACCATTGCATACTTTAAAGCGTAATTTAGCATTTGCTTAACAAATTTAAGCTTAAAGTACATACATTACGTCATAGAGAGAGGGAGAGATATAGAGAGCGAGAGAGCGAGAGAGAGAGTGACTGCTGAGCACTGTTATGGCTTTAAGCCATTTTGCATGAAATGCCGCAATTCAATTTGGGGCAAAGTAAATAAAATTTCTCATTTGGCTTTTGCACAGTGGAACGAACGTATGTCTCACAAGCGCCCAAAAGTATGCTGCTGTTGCCTTTTGCTAATGTAAAATAAAAGCATGCGATTAAATTTAATTATCTGCATGTTTATTAAAATCTACAAAATGCGATATGACAGCAGGAGAATCACACAATTGGGAGAGATTTTAAGTATTTGCCGGCATACACAAAAATGTTTGCCTAGGCCCCATGGGGCTTACACATACAGAAAGAGAGAGACACACACACATATGCGACAGTGCATATTTAATTATGTGTGTAATTGAAAAAGACGCAACGGCAGTTAAGAAACATGTCGAACTGTACACGACGCCTGAGTTATATATACAAAAATGAAAAGAAATCTTGTTAAGGCTATTATGTGGCGCATGTAGTGGTGTGCATGTGTCCTACTTGTGTATAGCGATGTAGGCAGTGCGTGTCTGTGTATTAGAAACACATTAGCAGCCGCCAGCAGGCGGTGTATACCCTGCGGTTTCCAGTGGCGTTTCCCAGGCTCAGCAGCTGTTAACTTACCGAAAAGTCTGCTCTGATATACGCACATATGTATATATGACTGGGGGTTATGCGAAACGCTATTTCGGTTTTTGCATTATGTCATTTAATGAGCCATAATTCCAGCGAGCTTCGCATTATAAGCCTCTGGAGATACATACATGCAAGTAAAATCAGCCTCCCTCGGAGCTCCTTTTCTCTTTGTGTAATTTCAGACCACTGTGGTTTGACTTGCCGAGTATTTTGAAAGTTTTAATGAATGAACCGTAATGAAATTATGTAGACAATTAACGCTCAGCGCTCGCTGGGCTCAGGCATGACAGACACACGCTGCGTCCCTGCATGCGATCCCTCTACTTCTCTCGCTCTCTAGACACTCTCGGGGTCTCAGGGCTTAACATTAAAGCCAGCAAGTAGTTTAGAGTTGATGCAAACATAAATACAATATAAGTCGCATTTGTTTGTATGGATTGTCTGTCGCACAGGAACCAAGTGCAGCGATTGATATGTTTCCATTCCATTGAATTGCTACTCTGTGTTTACATGGACTTACATGCATGTACATATAGTATTTAGAAGCAGGACCGGTTTAGGTGCATTAAAAGTTTAGGCGTCTTCTTTTATTACTAACTAGCTGGACCAATAGCCAATACCAATATCTTTATATCCTCTACCTCTATTCAATAGAATTCTTTACCTGGTCAAATTTAATGCTTGCCTACTATATAAGTAGAAACACATTTAGTATGTTTTATATGGAAAATCGTTTTTGTTTCAATTCATCCAAACTTCACAAAAACCTTCTCACTAATACTCTCTACAATATGTGAAAATTTGGTTAAAATCGGTCCACGCGTTTTCGAGTTTAGCGAGCACATCACTTTTTGAGGCTTAATTTTTATATATACATATATAAAAGAGACTTATATCTTTATATCACCTTGGGTTTTTAGTGCAGGCTACCTTTGAGAACTGTGGGCCCGAAAGGAAACTTTTTTATTAACTATTCATTTACACTATTAATCTGTTACAGCTAGCATATTTATCATTCCAAATGTGCAACTATTTAGTTATACCCCACATTTTGTCTCCAGTCGTACGAAACAGACGTCGAAGAAAAAGTAAGTTAGGTTGCAATGACTGCCAGACTATATACATGATATTCTTAGCCCACATGTTGACACATTTTAAACCCCTCGGCTGTGCCTTTTTCTTTATATTTGTGCAGCAATACAACAATTATTTCCGTTGGGTAATGAGTGTATTAGAATTACCTTGTACGTTCAGCAGTCATATTCTTTCAATGGCACGGTGACCTAGTCTCCATATTTAAGTTAAAAACGGGCTATTGAGCCGGTTGATGTACAAATTTGCAACAGTTTGTTACCCATACGTTCTTAGAGCATCTAAGATACGATAGTGTCACATTTATAGCTAGGACTTTCGCTTAAAACACACTGTAGTGATCCGGGATACTAAATGTTGCTTTTATATTGAGCTGCTCTGAAGAGATTCCGCTTCCAAATTGGATTAAGCCGTCCGCAAAAAAGCATATGTCGTCGGTGTGTCCTGGAGCACCCAGTGATCATTCATTTCTGCACTAAATAATAAGGAGTCATGAATTACTCAATTGGCACACAGTAGTCCATTTTGGAGAAATTTAATGGTTTTCTTACTAAAATAGGGAACTAACAGACTTTGTTGCTTTCCTGCAAGATTCAGGGTTTGAATGTTGTGTAGGCATGGTGAGCTTTACTGCTGTTCGCTGTTTCTTAGGAAGGCATGAGTAGAGGATCAATTTAGACTAGAACCTCCATACCAAAAACGCTAAAAGTTGCTTCTCCTGGGTGTGGAGGCTACTAAAGGAAAGGATAGGACTACCTAACATATGGGGGAATAAAACCGGGCCTTTTATGACTCCTTGAGAAGCATTAAATCCGTTCTTTGCTTTCAATATTTTTTGTGTACGGGCGCTCTTCTGTCTTAATGCGGTCCTGTATATATTTATAAGTATTGTTTTCAATTTACGCCCTGCTGTGCTGCTTGTTATCTGGATGTCAGCTAAGTGACTTCTTAATACAAGCAAGCAAAGCCGTAAGTGCAACAGCAGCAGCAACAACAACAACAACAACAGCAACTACAATGACAATAAAAACAAGTCTGTCTCAGTCAGCTTGGCAATAACAATAAGCCAAGGACATGTGGCATGCGGCATAGAGACACTGTGGCAGCAACAGCATGCAAGTAATCGAAAGCAAGTAAGTAAGCGCAGCAGGATAATTGAATTATTGGCATTATCAGTACACACACACACACACACACACACACACACACACAGACACACTGATTGGTCGAGTAACTGTGCAACATTACAAAGTGTAATGCGCTGATTTACTTGTTTTTTCATGCAACTCTTTCTCACACACACACTAACCCATGGGCACTGGAGTTGGCATTTTTTGAACCCACTGTGGCAGCTCCAGAGTACAAAAACGCAAAGTGCATGCCACTTAGCATGAAGCAGGAGGCAAAACAAACTAACAGCTCAAGTAGCTGGCAACTCTGGCATTGCATAATTTCAGGCATTATGTTAATTTAAAAAGTTTCGACTGCTCAAGCGTAAAAGCCACGGCAACGGCACATAAGTAGTGTGCCGCAAGAACAAGTAGCTGCAGCAGGCACAGCAGCGGCAAACAAAAGAGCGCCAAACTACAAGATGGCGTCGAGAGGGAAGGGGGTGTGGCAGCCATTGAAAGTGTTGGTTCCAATGATCACTTTCGCCTTGCGGCAGCGACTGGCGTCCAGGCGTTGAATTTGCTTTTAAGTAATCGAAAAACACTTCAAAGCAAAGTGTCGCTGCGGCGAAAAGTATGCTACACACACACACACACACACACACACACACACACACACACACACAAGCAAATACTAACACAACTAATGCTTTGTACGCGTCGCTGAATTTAAATGAGGAATTAATGCGTACATTATTTCCGTGCCCTTCCCCTGCTGAAATTCCGCTCTCTTCCGGCTCTGAGCCATTATGCTCCATTCCCTTCGCAACCCAACGCCCCCGCACTTTTGCTTTTGCTTTCGTTGGCAACGCAAACAGTTTGCCACTTGCATTTCTTTATGCCACTGTCTTTCTTCCATTTCCTCTTTTTTCGCTTCTTCTTCTTCTTCGTCTTCTTTTTTTGTGGCAATTTTGTCACTTTTCTGCTGCTGCTTTTCTTATGCTGCCACTTTCGCTCAGCCGAAGTTCGATTATGCTGCTTTGGCTACATCCTGCAACTCTTGTGGCAAGAAACGTGGTGGCACAGCACATTCCTGTGACACCCCTGCCACCCCTGCCATTAGCTCTGAACTTAGTGTTATTTGTGCGGCATACGCAAATTGGGGCGCTTCGGCTGAGTTGTTGTTGCTGTTGTTTCTGTTTCTTGCCTTGTTTTTATTACTGGTTTCTCTTTTGTGCTTACGTTCTTTATTTTTTGTATTCCTTTACGCTTCGTTGTGCCATTTTGTGGCATGTTGCCGCCTTGTTTGTTCATGTTGTGCCACCGACGAAAATGACGTTGACGCTGCTCTCTCTCCCGCTCTCTTTCTGTCTGTCTAAATGACATTCTGGCCCAAATGATGACAATGATAATAAATAAATTTAACGCACTTGGAGTGTGCCCGCAAACACGGAGAACGCCATTTTGTTGGGGGCAACACAGACTCTAGACAATGTCATTTGCATTTGTATGATGCTCGGCTTTGCCACTCGGCAACCAAATTGAAGTTTATTAGCATTGTCTTTCAGCTGACACACATTTGTGGCAGTGTCTCGCTCTCTTGACTTCTTAAAGCATTGTGTGCAACATGCTATGTTGACAATTTACATTTAAAGCTGTTAACTGTATCATCTTTCTGCTTCAATGCAACAAATCTCTGCAACTGTTGCGAATGCTGCACTTTTTGTTATAAACAACAACTGTATAGGCAAAACATTTCATTAAATGCCACAATCTGCATTACACTTGACTAACCAACACTCAAAAGTAGTATGCAACACATATGTATGCATTCGATGTCCATTGTGAATACACACATTTAAATTGTCAAGTGCCTTGTATCAGCTTACAGCTGCAATTAATATTAATTGGCAATCGGTGAGTCATTAGTTGCGACAAAGCTAAGCTGCTATCGGGACTGGACTGGTCTGGACGTGGGATCAGGTCTGGGCCATGGCGACGTTTGGCTTGATTGAGTGCCAGCAGCTGTTAGCTAACGCCACTTCAGCTGGAACAAGGCTAATCTAGGCACAAGTGCAATTAGTGCAATTAATTTGCTGCCCAGCAAGTAAGACAATCCCTGGCCTACTCAAGGATACATGCTATGTGTGTGTGTGAGCGGGTTTCATTTAATTTGTAATCAAATCGAGCAAGTGAAGCAGTGCGTTATGGAAAGAGAGAGCGGTAGAACAGAACAGCTGCCAGTTGTCTACGGTTCTTCTAAACCTCCCCAACTTGGTCAAGATCGTGTGCTGCTCCTAATCCTCTCCAGCCAACGCTTTTCGTTCGGTTGCTTGCTCTCAAACAGTTCAAACAGTGCCGCTGACGGCGGATTGACAGTTCAGTTCGGAAACTCGTCGAGTGCAGTCGTGTTAGTTCATTCATAAGTTAGCCGCTTCGAAATGGCCATGCACTTATGGCAGGCATAACTACTGCACTTCAAAAGAATGGGTGCTTGCCATTGCCTAACTTTCATCAAAACTTTGCTTTAAATGTCATAGTTATTTGATATATCAGATCAAATGTAAATCTTTTCAACGAAATACACCCAATCCGTTTTCACTCTTTTAACAAATGGTGGAATTTATGCTTCAAGCAATTCTTAAAGACCTTTTGCACTCGCATATGTTAGCTCAAAGTTCCTACCATTTCGTAAGTAGTATTCCAGTTGCATGGGCTACAAAAAGACTATCACTAGTCACTGTGTTGCGAATATGTGGCTCTCTTTTTTGCTTGCAACTTGACCTCACCCCACACTTAACCAACTTTAAATGCAATTCCAAAAGATAACCAATATTTTATTATTTTACATTCTGAGGTACCGTTTATCTGTATGAAAGATTGTCGCTTCATTTGCCGCCTGTAAGCGCATAGGTCGTCAGAGCAACGATTCCGGCAATGCCCAAGGTTTCTAAGTGCCCACCAACGCAAACAAATTTATTGATCAATGTGTCACCAAAGCGTGCAATAAAAGCAAAGGCTGCCACAGCTAAATAGATACCGTTATCTGTATTAATAGCCAAATAGAGGCACGATGCCATGTTGCCAATCAAGGCCATATCCTTTAGGGCGTCTGTTGTATCATCCCATTCGTCGCCCAACTTGCCCAGCATATCGTACATCAACGGTATGAGGGAAAGCGCATGTGTCATTGCCAAGCTAGACTGTGCCGATTTCAGATAGAACTCTATGTTTGCCAGCGGTAAGGGTATTACCTCAGTTATGGTGGCCGATAGCATAAAGGAGCGCATGCACACGCCCGACTCCTCCATATAGGCGCGTACTAGGCCGTGCATTCCGTGAATAAGGCTGAAAGCCGCCGCTGTATAGGCATAAGGATTTTCCGACGGTTTCAGCTCGGATAAGCCATAGCAGCTGGCTAAAACAAGAATAATGTTGACCAAAGCCGCGGTATAAAGCATTATTGGAGACTGATTTTTTTTACAACAAATTTGTATAGACTTTTATTGAAATTTGGAATTTTATGTGAAATGATACGAAAATTACTTGCTCAACTTTTTGAATTGACAATTTGTGCACAGAAGCAAAGGTGCCTGAAATCACTTTGTTCTATTTTACATATTGATTGGACGATTAATAAAAATTTTATTGAACAATTATCTAAAACCAACTGAGCCACTTAGTGGCAATTAAGTGACGATATGGCAACGACACACAGAGACCAGAGCTGCCACGGTGCAGGACAATACATGTGCATATTTTGTGTGTGCTTCAAATCATAAGCCATGCAAATGTATGGACTACTGTGGGCCATATGGTCCAAAAGCCGAAGTCACAGTGAAATTATTTAACATTTAAAGCCCTAGCAAGCCGCAAAAGTACAGACATTCAATGTGCGGCTGACTATCAGTGGAAACGGCAGCAGCGGTCGCAGTGGCAGCGGCCATGTAACAGAGATTGTAAAACATATAAAATAAAGACAAAAGCTTAATAACTGGACACAAAATGTCGACAACGGTATGTTAGTGGAACGGTGACTTCTGGTGACAGTGGCCAAAAAACGGAACTCGGAACTCTCGTTTGCACTCATTGGTCCGTGTGTGTGTGTCTGACAATAAAAACTAATTTTTCGGGTCGCATTAAAAAGGATACACGTAAATGACAAAATAAGCACACAAAGCTTGTGTGTGTGTGTGTGTGTGTGTGTGTGTGTTGGACGTATGGGTGTGCCATGGGGATGAAACCCACAAAACTGTCGAGACGAAAAATGCAATTTCTGTGGTTTCCATTTTTATGGCGCCCGCCTCCGTAAGGTGGTAATAGCAATGGCAATGACAGCATACTATATGGTACTATGGCTGCTGGTTTTCCTAGTTCTGCTCTGACTCGCTATTACGACATTGAACAGCTTTATGTATGTGTGTGTGTGTGTGTGTGTGTGTGTGTGTGTGTGTGTGTGTGTGTGTGTGTGTGTGTGCGTGTGTCTGCTTAAGTGTTTGTCTAACATTTTGTGGCTTACAACTATCATGGCTTATGATATTGACCCAAAACATGTTTAACAACGCATTTTGTCTGCCCAAATGTTTCATTTTATGTTTGTATCTTCTATGCGTCTATATGTATGCCGTTACATGCTTAGGTGCACGCATGAATGTTTGGGTTATCGGCTCTATATCGATTGTCAGCAGCAGCGTAATGATGACGACCCACGGCGACCTCTTCCACCCATTCTATAACAAATAGGAAATTTGTACACAAAGCAGGTTTTGGCTAGCAAGGCATTTTGTCAATTTGGCCAAAGGCAACTAGCGCCAGACACAAAGGACGAGCGAGGCAGAGAGCGAGAATAACACAAGCGGCTCATTTGCGACATCGTTTAGGGTTGGGATTCGGGGTTTGGGCGCCTGGTTAAACGTGTGACTTGGCAAATATTATGCCTAGCTCTTTCGGGTTTGTAACTTCAACAAGTTATGTGCTCGAGAGTCTATGCCAAGTAATTGCACTACACGTGCTGTGCCCGGTACACCCTGTGCATGTCTGCTTCCCTTTGTGCGAAGGTCGAGTTCGAGTTCACAAAGTTAATTGGTGCAAAACAGCTTTTACACAAATGAAATGAAATTACATAAGAATTTATGTAGCATAGAATGCATAGCCCGGGCAAGATCGAGAGACAGAGGCAGCGTCACAGTCAGAGCCGGAGCCCGAGTCAGATATGCGGAGACAAAGCCAGCAAGCAGGCGAGATTTGCTCGAGCAAATAGTATAGTAAGAGAAGTAAAATAATGGTAACAACTATAATAACATTTCCATAGCACAAAAATAACAAAAATATAAAGCCCAATGGGCATAAAAGATTACGTTACCGATGTCAATGTGACCAACAAAAGCAACAAGCAGCAGCAGCAGCACCAGCAAATGCTGCTGAAACAACAGCAATAACGAAGCCAACATACTATAAATGTAGAGAGTTGCCATGGAGCGCATCGTATTGTGCTCTGTAAAGTATACGACATGTTGGCACAGTGGTCAATGTAGGGGGCGCATCCGTATCTCAGCTTCTCCCTATAACTGTGCAAGTATTTGCATATACTCTTTGTTTTTGAGGGTTTGTGTGTATTTTAAGTTTTGCAAAGGACATGCTGCTTCTCAATGGTACACATTACTTGGCAGCTCTCTCTACCTCTCTCTATAGCTGCTGTGGCCACAGAGATATCGCCGGTTATTCGTTAACTAAAGTACGATTGCATTTTATGCAGCTTGTCATGAAATATGCGCTGTTTCTTTCATTTCATTTACACTCACAGCGACGCATACACTAACTTCGAGCATGCCTGGTTTATGTGTGCAGAAGTTGCGATTCTCTTAAATATGATAGTTGCATTTCTTTTTGTTTATGATAGGTAAGTTATTCGTTGAAAGCATTTTCAATTGAACAGTCATAGCGTCGAGTTATTAACTTTTAAAAGTTTTACTAACCTTATTAAAAAAGTTTCATATTTCGCCTTAGTTGTTGCTCACGTTTCTTCTTAAGTTAAAACTTAAAACAGCAATGCAAGAGAAACACTCTTTGGCTAAAGTCACTTTTAAGACAATCAGTTGTTTGGATCTGTGCTGCAAACGTGTTCCAAGAAAATGGACCACAAATGCACCCAACCAAATTTGCCATTCGCATGAAAGCGGTTAACTTTGAAATTGCTGTATCTTGTAAAAGCTAAGGATCCGGTGACAACATCATCGTTTACAATTGTGTACAAAAAAATATGAAACGCAGCAAAGTTGCCATTCGCAAAAAAAAGCAAAAATGCAAAAATCGACTGAAAATCGTTAAACAACATTCAATAATCTTGCCGCAGCAGGGAGAATGGCAAACAACCTGCTCATAAAATGTTTTTGAGTGTGAGCGATGCAAGATTTGTACGGTGGCTAATCATCGTTTTTCAAAAATTCGAAAATGTTATAACATCCGTTCATTGCAACCAGGACCTAACTTGACTTTACAGTGCAAATAGCTTATCACGAGAACGCGAAGACTTTACAATGGGCATTGCATTATTTCTTTGGGGCGTTGGAAGCTAAAAATAACTTGGACACAATCATTGTCATAATTACCGAATCGTATGTTATATATGTATGGATACAGGACAGCGCCTACTCGTTGGAATAAGCTACAAATCTGGCGTCGTACTTACTTTCCTCAATCTACTCTATTTAATGCACAATATTTGAAAATGTACTCAACTGCACTTTACAACACTTCGTCTTTATAATACAAACTTAGATGTGGCGTAGGTTATTTTCGTTTGGGTGTAATATACAAAAGTAATAAACAGGATCGCAAGTTATACGCCGTTTAGGAAACATATTCAGCAAGCCCGTATTTAGTGTACACGTTCCACTATTGCATGCAAAGGCCTTTTGACTGTTTCCGTTGAAAAAACCTTGCAAAGAAATGCCCATGCCCACTCCAGCCACTCCAGCTCAGTGGTCTGTTCGAGTGGTGTCATCCACCAGGGTGAGAGAAGGCGTGTATTGTGCGAGGGGGGGCATGTATTGCTAAATTTATGCGAAATCTCTGTGCAACAAAGGCTGCGTTTGACAACTGGGCGTTGCTGAAAGGCGGCGTAGTTGAGACCCATGACCCATGACCCAAAGCGGAGCATTGCGCTTCTGCCTTGCTGCAACTAACGATGCCGGCCAATTGCAAATTGGCAAATATTTATGCTGTTATGGTATGCAGGACATTTCAGCGATTCTCTCGATTGTCTGGGCTGCCGCTTTTTGGTTTGTTAAACGTATTTGCATTTGCATTAACATTTGCAATTCTATTGGACTTTTGAGAGCAACGCATTTGCGCTGTTTGTTGACACTTGCTACGTTTGCATCTACCTGTCAGCTGCGAGTAGTTGCAAGTAAGCACTGGCTGCAATTGTTGCATTGCATAAGCGCACCATTAGCTGCAGTCCATTAAACAATATGAGGCTGTCAGTCGGAACAGATTTCCACTGTCAGCAGCTGCGGAACAGTGCAACGTTGTTGTATGGCGACGCAGTTTTATAGCTTGGCTGAAGAATTGAAATCCATTACGTGGCGACATAAAGATTTAATGAATCGTAAAGCTGAGTAATTGCTGAAAAGTGCTGGCAGGCACTCGGAATTCCTGGCAACAGGTGGCTGCTACCAACAGCTAACCGTAGGGATTGCGTCTGAATACATACCTGCAAAGAGAGCGAAAAGAGAACAATTGGTTATTTACTTGAATACGGTTGCGTCTGTGTGTACATGTGTCTATGTGTGAGTGTGGGATTACAGAGTGAGTGCAAGTTATCAGCTTGCAAGTTCTCAGATTTATTACGGAACTCATTGGGCTCAAGTGCCTGGCAACTGTTAAGGAAGCCGTAGAAAGACATGTGAGCCGATTGTAACAATAAACTTGCGCTTAGGCTATGCAACTGGTGTCCAGCTATGGGTCAGCACCAGCTAAGGGTTAAACTTGTTGCGGCTCAAAGGGCATTGCACCTGTCATGCCTACAAAGCTGCACGGAAATGGGTGGCACGGCTAAATCTCATTGCTAATCCAATTGAGCAAGCAACGGCTTTGCACTTGAACACACACACACAGATACACACATACACATACACTCTGGCTACAATCAAATCGATTGTAAGCAATAAAATCAGCAGCACCTTTCAACTCTTAAGCTGCAAAAAGTAACTGCAACAACAGCTTTGCATGTCTCCTACTCCATTTTGTCTCCGTATAGCTGTGTCTATGTGTGTGTTGTAGTGTAGCAAACCCGTAAAATTTTCAAAACTGGTTGGCAGTCAAGTGTCTCGCTTGCTAGTGCAGAGCTTTGCATGCATTTTGCATACATTTTGGCCGCAAACGGCTCGACACGAAATGCCACGGCAACTTTCGTAAGCCGATTAGAAGGATGCAGCGTAGCTCGAGTAGCAGTAGCAGCATGAGGCATGCCACATCATGGAAGCTTTTGTTGTTGCACGGCCATTAAAATGAAATTGCAAATACAATTGAGCCTGCTTTTTGGCGCTTAAGTGTGAACAATGCTGTTTGCCGTTTTCGAATGACTAGCTAGCCGGTATTAAGATTGGAATTTGGCATGTGCATTACAAATGGCAGCCAGCGATTTGACCCTATGTCCTTGTTCTGTCTCAATGACAGTTATTAGTCAATGCACACATAGCTATCCTGTTACCAACTACTACTGCATCATACTACCGTGTTTTGGTGCACAGCCTTAATTAATGCCCATCGTCATGGAGGCACTTATGCCGGTGTTTTTGCTCTTTCAGAGAACTGCAGCGTTGATTTCTGCTTAGTCATACTATCGAATTGTTAAAGTTCACACACAAGGATCGCTGACATCAAACAATTTCAAAATTTATACATCACTGAAAAAAAAACATACCGGAAGGCTTAGCTTGGGCGCCGAATATTGCATGCGCTTGAGGGACCCATAGGTAACGGGTCAGTACATCTCTAAATCATCTGAACAACACTAATAATATGTGCGTATGTTGCTAAATTTGCAGTATTTGAACTAAAAATTCGCAGTGGGCCGACCTAGACGACAATTTCCTATTCACGAAGGATAGATTTCAAAATATCTTAAGCTACAACAGGTAATTTGTATACAACTTGAGAGTGTCTCTTTTAGGCATAGCTGCTCATTTTTGAGTATCGTAAGACATTGCCAGTAGTTGCAAAATAGACACACCAAAAATATCGTTTCTGCGGGTGAGAGCTTGTTTAACGTATGTTTCATTTTAAAACTTGGTATCACTTTCTCGACATATTCGATTTTGAAAATATAGCATGTTCTATATAGCTTTCCCCAAACCTCGAAGTATTATTGCCAAAGAGATTACTTCTACTTATTTTTCGACACTAAACCCGAATAAGAGTGCGATATAATAAAACGCGTCTTTTGTTACAGATTTGGGATTATGTTGAATTTGATTTTCAGCGAAATTGCCAAATATTTCAAACTATTTCGATAAAAGTTAAAACTTACGTACACACTTAAATTCGCATACAGAAATATTCAGAGCAAAAAACCTTAGTTGGATAGAGTTTTTTTGGAAAAGATTTGAAATAATACTCTACTGAGTTCTTTGTTCAAATTAAAGTGTTCGAATTTCGGACTGATGTGGCTGCATAGGCTTAGGTTCCGAAACTGGTTCTAGTGGAGTCCGTAACCAAGGTGACAGTTCAGGTCTCCCTTAAAAAGTGGGTTGGTTTTCGACTGTATGAAAAACATCTATCAAAAACAAATTTGCTTCGATTCAGTATCGCTTATTTGAAAGAAATTATTATACAGGTTTATTATTCGGATATCTATATTTCAACTGAATCGGTTTACAGCTCAACTTTTAACATTGTTATGCTTAATCAGTGATGTTATGTTAAGCGGAGAAAAGTTACATCTTTCATCTGTCACATAGCTTCTAACAAACTTATAACACCCTACGCTGGCCACAGGGTACAATAACAAGGACACTTGTTCTGCCAGGTGGACCGTCAGTTTAACAACGTGCTCGACATGCTGTCGTTGTCATTGCACCCCTCGTCTACCCCCACTTCTTCGCTCACAGTCTATCGCTCTGCCCACAGATTGAACATCTAATGGCTCCGGGAACAGCAGGTCGCGGCTGCTATTGTGTCTACTGGTTGCATGGCGGCCACTTTTACAGGAATTTTTGCACAATTTTCACCTGCTGGGCTGAAACAGGATGCATGCAACGTCTGCCACAACGTTGTCTGTAACGCTGTGCCGGTGCCCAAGCAGAACGGTCAACTTTTAACCACAAATGCACAAATGCTTCGTTAGTTTTTGCTTTTGTGTGTGTGTGTGTGTGTGTGTGTGTGTGGGTGTGTGTGTGTGTGTATTGAGGTATGTCTATGTTTGCGCTTGGCTGCCAGCATAGACATATATGTAAATGCAGCTAGTATACAACATTGGAATGCTTCTTTTTTAACCCCACAGCGGCCGTGTTTATTATTGCACACCAAAACAGATATTGTGCAACAAAAAAACTACAACAAGAGGCATCAAGCTGAGCGAGAGCAAAAAAACAAGATCTACTGTTGCCATTGTTGTTGTTGGTGCCACTGCAGCATGTTGATTTGACCCCAATCAAGCATGTTATTGTTTTTGTTGTTGCTGCCGCCGTGCTGCAAATGGCCAATACGCTCGCTCGTTTTACACAATTTCTAAATCCTTTGTATTGCATACGCTGTGGCGCATAGGCGCTGCGGCTGCCACATGGGCGCCCTTAGGCCAAGCAATTGATATGCTTCGTGGAACTTTATTGCTGCTGACTAGCCACACGAAACAGCTGCAGCTTTTTCAGCGCCCACTTTTGGGGCTGGGCTGGAGTAATCCGATTTTTGTTTTTTTAGACATTTCGTTGCATTCTAGCAAATTGTTGGATGAAAATGCTTGAAATTAGAAAACGTTTTGTGCCGCAGCTAATTGAAGTTACTTGCCACGCGGCATGTAAATAGCCCCAAATGTAGGCAGCATTTTAAAGGGGCAGGCTTTGGTTTTGTATTAAAATGAAATTAAAAACCCGGGCATATAAATTATGCACTAACGTGACCAAAAGCCGGGCCGCAACGTTTGAGTTTTGGGTCAATAGCTCAAAGGTCGAGCCCATAAATAGAGCAATACACATTTCGTATGCAAAAAGCCAACGGCCCGATGTGGAAAAGGAAAAAATAAGTAAATAGCAGCAAAGACTGGACAAAGGACAGCGCAGAATGTACGGATAAACCAAAGCCAAGCCGAAAACCCAAAGGCAGCCGGCAGTGCCAAGGGAATAGTCGGGCGGGTTGGCAGCGGGAACAGTTCGAGCTGTAAAGGAAGTTGCTTAATTAAAGGCGGATATTAGCAATTACAGGCCACAGAGAGACCAATGAAACGGAAGTAAACGAAATGACGTTGAATGGCAGCTCGCCAGAGCGCCGGCCATGGCAAATGAAAAGGAAGCAGCGATAAACTGTGGGGAAATTAAAAACGCGTATGCATTGGGGCAGCTATCGAATGGCATGCTACAAGAGAGCAGTGGCTGCCACATATATAGTTTCATCTTCAAGCAGACCTGACCACACAGTCGTCTGCGATGCCAATGAGTGCCGCCGTCATTGTCAAAGTTCGCAAAAGTAGACAGCAAACGAGAGCGAGCGATGCAGAGAGAGCACACTGAGTTTTTGTGGCCCAGTTTACAGTTATTCTTTTTAAAAGCGCCATTTGGGTCTCAACATGCCTCTTGGCCAAAAAGCGCTGCCGCGTCGCCGTCTCGAGTTCCGCTTTTGTGTAAATGCGGCGGCCATCGACAAATGAAAATGGCGGCAAAACCCTCAGTAAGCTGACACAAATGTTTGACATTTTCTTGTAATACGCTTGTAATGGCAGCAGCAGCGGCGCCATTTTTATGCTAGCGCATAGTAGTTGTTGTTGCGGTTGTTGTTGTTGTTGGTGTTCAATGTCAAAAGGAAATGCCCCGAGCCGTTAACGTTGTCGTTGCAAATGAAGGAAACATTGCGACGCATAAAAATTTCCCTCAAAAAGGTGAGCAACTTAATTAGGTTATCATTTGGTGGCCTTTTTTTCCAGCTTGCCTTTTGGCGCCCAAAAAATGGCTGACAACAACAGCAGCAACAAGGACAACCACAACAACCACAACAACGACAATGTCCTCCATAACAGTGTAAAACGCAGCGCATAATTGTTAATGGGTTTTAACAGGCTTTTAACCTACTTGTTTTTTTGTTGTGTCTGGTTTTGTAGTTGTTGCTATTGTCGTTGTCGTTGTTGTTGGTGTTGTTGTTGTTGGTGTTGCGCATGTAACGATGTTGATTTATGTGTGGCAAATGAACATGGCAAATAAATTTGGCATTAAATATTAGAGCGTGTTCTTTTTTTTTGGCCCTGAATCTGTTGCTAATTAACAGTTAGCCATGTTGCACATAACATTCACTCCATGAACATGCCTTTTAATTAGGCTAATTGACTGTTGGCCTGGTCAAACTGTCGTTGTGAATGCTCCTTTTTACCGCATTTGTCAGAGCGTCAATTCCATTCGCACATCGAAGCCTTTTAATACCTTAAATTTCAACAAATCGCTTACAATAATTTGCACATGGCACTCAACAAGCATAAATTACACGCCGAAGCACACACACACACAACTGTACATGCACATCTCTGTGTGTGTGTGTGTGTGTGTTTGTGTGTGTGTGTGTGTGTGTGTGTGTGTGTGTGTGATTCCGTTATGCTGGAAAAATGAACGCACAAGTGCAACGGAAAAAGGTAAGGACCACAATAAAGTGGAAACAAAAAAGTTGAAGCAAAAAGTGTCAACAGGACGCACAGCTGTTGAGCCAATAACAGCAGCCAATGTATCCCTCTCATGGCATATACGATGTATGTATATGTGTGCACACACATGCATATCTACACAGCGCGAAAAAAGAGAAGATTACTAGATTCAAGCCATAGCTGAGTGGCTTGCAGTTCGGGCTTCTTTTTTGTAATACCAAGTTTCATGTTGAAATCTATAGAACTGATGCGATAATACTCAGTGTCTTATCTCACTCAATACTCAATCAAGTCTATTGTATTGATCCAACACAGTTTTCATCTGATATGGGGTTTCACTCAATTTCCAAAATTAGAGCTTCTCTAAGCTTTTAATGAAGAAATATCTACTGGCGCGTCTTTGTTTATTTGTACCCAACGGATGTTGTTGTGTTAGGTTAGGATGAAACGACTGCCTGATTGCTATCTTGCACACTTAGGCCGAAGGTCGTAGGCAGTATAATCTACTTATGCTTCCTTCTGCATTTACTAGAGGAAAATGCTCAAAGTAAGGACCATTCAGATTCTAATAGTGCCCTACCGTTTCTTCGCCCACACAGCTTCTTCAGGGGCTATTATAAGAAGCAAGAAGCCGAGCTGCATGGACACCAACCAGCCAAAGCATCTCTTTCTACTAAAAGAGCAGAGTGCAGCTGTACCTATGATGTTTGAATCTGGCCAAGTTTGTCTGGCAGTACGACAGTTTATTACAATATGGCAAGTTTGGTTGGCTCTCTGCCTTAAAAAAATACGTGTATTTTCAGCTTTCAGGTCGCCATTGGGATGTTAATTAATTCTGTCTCAGGAAGGAGGGGAGCAGTAGTACCTTGTCTGGCGAGAACGTCCGTTACCCGTCCGCGAACCAAAATCGCGCTAAAAATAAATACCAAAACGGTTACCTTATCGAAAATCGGTGCCCCAAATTTGATAAATTTAGGCTAGAATTTCACTTCCCTAAATTCAAATATTGAGGCCTGTTCAAGATTTCAATTCCTTCAGTTCCAAATGACATTTTAATTGTACTGTGAAATCAATCAACTGAAATATAAATTGCATCAATAACGCATCATTTTTTGAAAGAATTTAACCAAACGTTCGCAAGGAGAGAGTAGTGATTATGTGATGCAATCAACGAATCAGAACGCATTTCGAAAGAGTAAAAATTGAGGTACCTGTGCTAAACTCTTAGCAAAACGGGTTTTGGCGAACAAGACAAGCAGCTGCGGAGCCCCCTATTATATCCTATAAAACAGTGTTCCTATTAAACAAACAATATTTTCAAAGTTATTTATGGTCATAGAGTGTAGCGTAAACGATAACTTGCGTATACTTAATATTTGCAACTTCCTATTGTTTCAAAACGATGCTTATTTGTCGCACTGTGTAGTCTGCGCTCAAAGTACAACGACAACAACGGTAACAACGATTTATTGATGGACGTCAGCGCATTGTTGAAAAAGAATTATTAAATTGATCGATGGCCATAACAAAAAATGCGAGCTCCGAAAACGACAAAAACAACAAGGTGTCGATGGCAACAAAGGCAAGCACGCAGCAAGTTGAAAAATGTCTTCAATATGGCTAACTTCTGGCGGAAGTGCAGCTTCTACCTAGATACATTATACATATATAGAGAATTTGGCACTTTAAAGCGCTGCTCGATCCTGTAAAATATGTCACAGTGCTTTTACTATAAGTTTTTAGGGGAGAAAGGGAGTTAGATAGATAGACACTTATGGCGGAACACAAGTAAACGATGAGATCAAGCTTTTGCGCACTTTGTGTACAGTTTTGCACGTTTTCAACATAAATTCAAAGCATGTCGCACGCATATGAACCGCATAACTACACTGGAAAAACTGTGTGTGTGTGTGTGTGGGTGTGTGTGTGTGTGCGGGTGTGTGTGTGTGTGCGATAGGTGGAGTACGTGAGCAATGGGCATATGTGCACATATTGTATGCTGATGTGGCAGGCAACAGCCGCAGGCGGTGGCACTCAAAACGAAAATTATGTGCTCGGCATTTATGTATGCGTGACTACCCCAAAGCAAACCATATAACGGAGTATGTAATTGCACATTACAGTTGTGCGCCACTTTCGACGACTGGTTGGCTTTAATTTCCAGTTAACAAATATTACGTATACGCCAGCAAGAGAGTGACAAAGACAAAGCGCGCGCAGCCATATAAAATGAAACCTAACCAAACCAAATAATTTGACAATGTGCAGGCATAAAATGAATCCTAGCTGGCAGCTCATTTGCCGGAGCAGCCCTTAACCCGATCTCCACTCTGCAGCTAGAGCTGCATGCAAGATTCAGCATGTATTAGTGTGTGTGTTTGGGTGTGTGTGGGTGTGTGTGTGTGTGTGACTAAATGCGGGTGAGCAGGCATTTGTTTGCTCGTATTTGAGTTGATGAAATTGGAATATATCCAAAATGAAAATTAAATTCAACAATTTGCGGTTGTTTTTAGTTGTTTTTCCACAGAACTAAAGCGAAAAAAAGGATATACAAGTATATGTAAAACAAGGCAGAACTTGGTTGCCGCAATAAACATTATGCGTTTGTATGAGTGTGTGTGTGTGTGTGTGTGTATGCGGAAATGTGCAATTTTCCATTTCTCTGATTGTTTTTCGGAACAGTTTTTGGCCAAGTGAAAGTTTGCCTCCATGCTTTTTTGTGTGTTTTATGATATGTTATTGTGTTTTTTTTCCATTGTTTATGCAGCAAATTGTTCATGCAGGCTTCATGAAGAGCAGTAATCTGTGAGTGTGTGAGTGAGTGTGAGTGAGTGTGTGTGAGTGTGTTAAATGCTTTTGTTGCCAACACTTGCCAAAATTAATTGAGTGTATCTGTTTGTTGCATTTGCAGTCGTTTTGAATGCGCCAGCAGCAACAAGGCTGTAATATAAACTGCCATTCGACCATTGTTTCTAGACAAAGTTAATATGTCAAGAGCTGTATTCAAATTAACGTTTTGCTTAAATTGCTTGAAAACCACAGGCATAATTTCCATCAATTCACAGAACATTGGCTTGTGCGTCATGTAGGTCAGCGTTTAGTTGTTGCAGCGCATTGAATTTGTTTTACAGTGTATTCGACTGCCACAGCAGTGTTATTACACACACACACACACTGTCACATGCACTGCACACGCAGTGCAGTTTTATGATAATTACCTTTTTACCATGCTTTTGGCATTGAGCAAATTTTATTGTTAGCATTAAGCTCATTGCTGTTTACTCTTCGTACATTTTGTGAGTTTTGTCATGATTGTTGTTGTGTTTGTTAGTGTAGCTGTTGTGGCAAGCAAACCGCAGTGGCAATTGCCGTAGCCCATTGTTGCTGCTGCCGCGGGCGCCGTACAGTAAACAATACGGCAAAATGTTAGACAGAGTCGTTGTCGTTGTTTTTGTTGCAGGTTTTCACCATCTTTCGTGTGCAGTGTGTGCCAAAAATTTGTACAACGAAGTCATGGCAACACACACACACACACACACACACACCAGATAGAGGCCGTGCAGTCGACGTGAGCACAAAATGCCATAAATTAAGTGCGGCAACAGCAACTCTGTGACAACAGCGCCCAACGGTGACAATAACCACATGACAGCGCGGTGTAACACAGAAAGGTAATTTTCTGAGTGTGGCTACCAACGACCACAACAACAACAACAGAAACTGACAATAACAGTAGCGGTTCTTTTGGCCAAAATATTTCCATTTGTCAATTGTTTAAATAACTTCCACTGAGTAAAAGTTGCAGTGAAAGTTCGAGGGAAAACACATAGTCAAAAGTTACATAAGTTCTTGAGCAGACTTTCAATGCGAACTACTCAAAGATTCACAAAACTATCAGAATAAGTGAAAATTCGAAAGAGCTCTGAAATTACAACTTATACAGTGGGCTGTTGCAAATATCTTTAAACACAGCTCAGTGTTCTAGGTATCTCTTTCAAACTAATTCCAACCCAAACTCAATGCAGAAACATCGAAATCGTCAAGATTATTGGCAATCTATTCAATAAGCTTTTAAGCACGCAGATCGCCTTTACATCACTGATTACACTTGGCTTTACAGATGAGCTTAAATCGTTGATTTGGAATCGACTTGCGAAGGCAGCAAGTCGTATATTACTCCAGAACCCCAGAACGATTGGAAGGGGTATGATTTCTAAGCAAATGAAAAGTTATTATACACCAGTTAAGCCCTGCAAAGTTGCATCAACTTAACATTGTTCAACACACGCAGCTCCGCCAAGGTAGGGAATATCTTCTCCGAATCTTTGGTTGACGAGTGAGGTCTCAAACAAGGCGTTGCCTTGCTCTCCCATTGGAGAATGTGTCGCGAAAGGCCGAAGTATTTCGGAATGGGTGTTCTATCCAATTACTTGCATATGCAGATGACATCGATATCATTGGGCGAACCAAGCGAGCAGTTAACGGAGTCTTTACGGCTATTGAAAGAGAATCTGGTCTGATTGTAAATGAGAGCAAGACAAAGCACATGTTCTCTTTGAGTAACGAGACGTGGCTGTTGGACTCCCCCACATATTTGTTGAAAAGTATACATTTGATCTTGTCAGGGATTTCGTTTACATCGACACCACCGTCACAAGGAAGAACGATGTCAGCATGTATATCAAGCGGAGAATCACTCTTGCCAATAGCTGTTACTTTAATCTGAGTAGGCCAAATGAGTAGCATCTTTGCATGCGAGATGAAACTGCCGTTTGGTATGTTAGAGCGAAACTTACTCCGTACAATTTTTGGACCTTTAAGTGTAGGCATTTAGTGTAGATTGAGAGGATTAATCAAGACAGACACAGTTACTTTTTGGGGTTTGAATCCTTAACATATACAGACGGTACAGAGTCAAGCTTTACGTTACGGGTAAACGTATGTTTGTAACTCGACCTTGCATCAAAACCTTGAGCAGAGTAGCATCGAGTGTCGTACAGGACGAATGGCTGATTGTTCACCAAGATAGGCAGTTCTTATCTTACGATTAAGGAAATGTATATCACGGTTTGGATGTTGTGTCTGTTGCTGATTTGCTGCATTCATTTGGATTTGTCTTATTCGATTTTGCATTTTTCTAAATTCGGCAATTTTAACGCCATTTATCAATATATTGGTTCCGTATTGCATGCAAGATTTTCCTATTAAATTCCTTGAATATATAGAATATCTCATAATGTGTGCAGATTATCAATTAGTTTTAATAACTTGTACACACAGAGAAATATGCATACCACAAATAGCTAGCAAACATTTTGTGCTATAAAAATTTATTTGTCACAAGTAGTAAGTAGCTTGTTCGTTCATGCCACATAGAGATGCGAGCCGTAGATGTGGTTTGTAGCAGTTTGTTTAGTTGGCTTGTGGCATGCAGGCAATTTGTTGCATGTCATCAAATATGCAATAAATCTAGCTACAAAATCAACAGCAAAATCACTGGCAACAGTAACAACAATAACAATAATGTCAACCAAAAACAGAAACTGTATAAAACAATGTACAATTTTGGCAATTGAAATTGTAACTGAGCGCTCAAAGTTGATGTTGCGTCGGCGTCAGCGTCGACGGCGACGTCGACGGCAGCGTTGACGTCAATGCTCGTGTAGGGCAGCTTTAATCTGATTTACCATGAAGTCGAAAATGCAAAGCATTGCAGAGCTAGAATGTGTGTGTGTGTGTGTGTGTGTGTGTGTGTGTGTGTGTGTGTGTGTGTGTGTGTGTGTGTGCGTGTGTGTGTGTGTGCAAACACTGCAGCATACGTTTGGGCGTTGCATGTGATTGCCGTTGCCAGAGTTGCTGCTCTTTATCAGGCAAGCAAACAAAGTGCAACTCTGACAAACAGCTGCGACAGAGAGATCGGACTGACCGACATACGAAGAGCCGTTACTAAGCCTCAATGCAAACGGTATTTTATTTTAACCCTTTTTGTTCTCCCTTTATTTATTTACATTATTTAGTAGCTATATGCAATTTTATTTGTACACATTTTACTACAATACATGCAATTTTGTTGTTGCTTTCGTTTAGCCCATTGTTGCTGTTGCACTTGCTTCTTTTGTCATGCATAAAACATGCACTTTTGCTGTAGTTGTTATTGTTGGAGGCAAGTTTATTTAGTTTCGTTTTACAAAATACACGAACGTTGAGATTTTATGTAAATTCGCTTATTGCATTTTTGTCTGCAAAAGTGAAACAAGTTTATTACAAATTGCATTTGGCTTGCTTTTTTTTTGACTCTGATATGTAGGCGTACACCGCCCCCTTTGCCGACTGCTCTTGAATATTGTAATGTCTGCCGCCCCACAAATTACACAATATTTTTGGCTTTTATGATTTGGCCATTGGCTAACTGATGTTTGGCGTATGCTGAAAAAATATGTCCAAACTCAATTCAATTTGATGCCAAATGGCAAACAAATTGTTTTCATGTTGATCCTGGTGATGGATATATGTGACATAGATTTGGCGCTGTGCATAAAAACCGCTAATGGAATTGCAGCAGTGCAGCAAAAGGACAGCAATGCTAATTGCCAATATGTGCCTTTGGTAACATTTACAAAGCGTTTAACAAAATGTTGCTGAATTTAATTTACTCGTCATTCATTCATTCATTCATTCATTAATCTTGACCCTGGCCATTACACAGACGACAATCTGTCAAGTGAAAACATTAAAAAGCACAAGAAAGGTGCGAAGCCAACAGCTGCCAGTTGGCAACTGACGCGTATACGCCCTGTTGGCAGGCCCTCAGCTAACAGCACTTGAGTTGCCTGATGACTGCTTCTGCTGCTTGCAACTTGCTTTGTGCCACCTTTACTTATCACCAATCGCAGCTTACTTGAGGCAACAATAACAGCAACAATGACGACAACAGGCTGCACGCGCTGCAGTGCTGCACTTTGGCAAAGCAAGAGTTGTTGCCCCTTTTATGTGACGTCACGCCTGCTCAAGTGTAATACTTTAAGCAGAGATGCACCCTGACAAAGCAAGTGCATCTCAATGGCGTATGAAGATGGCGTGCATTGTTAGTTAGCCTGCAGAGGAAGCGAATAATCATCTTGTGCTTTTGGCAATTGGCAGCACATCAAGACTGAGGCGAGGTGTATTTAGTTTGCGAAAAAAAACCGGAAAAATAAAGAGATGTAGTTAAGAACTGGTAGTTAATATCAAAATCACTTTATAACTCTTAAGCAGAGCATGTGAATTGAGGAAATTGAGAATTGAGACGGCATTTCGCATCATTTTAACGGATATTTTCACAACTTGCAGCCCCATCCTAAACTTTCAGTTAATCGAGCAGTAAGACAAACCACCACATTATTTGAATATCCGTTCCTTGCTTTACGCTATTTTAATACTCTATAATTTCATGCTTATTCGAAGCTTTAAAGAGAGTATATTGACAGAAATCAATGAGTTCTTAAAAGATGTTTTGAATTCATCAACCAACTTATATGATTGAAAACAAAATCTTAATATTACGATTGGTATTTTTTTAAGTATTTCATGTTTTTTTTTTTGTATAACGTAGTCTTTGGCTTTAATTAATTTTAAGGAAAATTGTGCTATTGAAATTTTTGTTAGCATTTTTAGCTTTAACCATAAGAATTTTATTTTTTTTTTAATTTGTTGTATGCTCTGTTTTTAATGCCATTTGTAATTCCCATTTTTTGTCTTTAAGAACATTCTATTACAAATGATAATATTATTTTTTTGTAGTATTTTTTTGATTCAATGACTTTTTCTGAATTGTTCGTTTTAAGTATTTTTTAATATTATTTTGTATTTTTTTTGTAAAAAATGTAGTATATCTTGTATGTCTATTGTTTGTGAAAAATGCTAATGTTTCACTTTTTTCTTACAAAAAATAATATTTTTAGTTTTCAGACTTTTTAGTATTTTTTGGTATTTTCAGTACTTATATTCGCACTCTTGGACGTTTTGCTCTCGCTTTCTCTATTTTTCCCTTACAAACTGATCTCTCAGTGTGCTAATGGCGTCTTGTGTGCCAAAATGGCGTCTATTGTGGGTAACACAAAATTGGCTCTGCCTGGTATTGTTGTTGTTGTGCCATGGCTTTGGCTCTTAGGAACAATGCAACAGCTGCCAAGTGCAGGCAACGGCATGCAGTGTGCTGTATGTTGGAGAACGGCCATCTTGTGCAACAACAACCCATGAGCGTGCGTGTGTGTGTGTGTGCATTTGTTGCAGGCGCTCAAGTACTTAAAGCCCACATCAGGCTGTTGTTGCCTGTTGCTGGCTGCCTCCCGTTGCCCGAGTTGCTCATGTTTGTCTTAAGTGTTGCAAGCGATTAACAGTTTAGCTTGGCTTTGTTTGCCTTAAGTGAGTTGAAGTAATAAACTAAGCGAGTTACGTAGTGGGAGCAGAAGTTGCAGCAATTGACATGCTGACAGATAAACCGACTGTCCGCCTGGCTAGTCTGGACAAGCGTGGCATGTTGCGGCTGAGTGTCATTAAGTGGTTGGTCACGCACTTGTCGTAGCCAACTGCGGAAAAGGTCTATACAAGGAACCCTACAAAAGACCCGCAGACATTTCGGAGCATACCACAAGTTGCTGCCACCTAAGCAAATGGTCCCTAACTATTTGCTCTGCCATGACTCCGCACAGCATGTGCACATACACCTTGTTAGCTCAAAGGGCACAAAGTGTTGCAAACAAAAAAGCGTAAAAAAAACAAAAATGGAGTATCTTATGTAAATTGTGCCAAAATATTCTGACATTTTAACTCAGCTAGAAGCTCGTTTGCTCGGGGCAAGCAAAATAGATGTAGCAGAGCACCAAAGAGAAGAGACCATGCAAATATACATAATTAAAGTAGACATGGCACAACTATGTGTTTAGTTGTGTGTGTGTGTGTGTGTGTGTGTAGGTGTAATTGCAGCTGTGTGCCTTTGTCTGTCTGTCTAATTGAAGCCAAAAAATTAATTTCCTAGTGTTAGTTTTGTACTCTGCCATTGCACTGCCCTTGGCAGTAGCATACACACTACAACCATAAATATTACGTATACGTACTACATACATACATACATATGTAAAGCTTATGAAATTTTAATTTTAATTAAAAATTGAAATGAATTTTTATTAAACTTTTCGCGTTGTTTTTGTTGTTACTACTTTTTTAATCCTATTGTTGTAGTTGTTGTTGTTGTTGTTGCAATTGCTGCTAGTGTTGTGCAATGCAAATAGCTTTGTGCATAATTAAAGCTGCGCCGATTCATAATCATTATACATTGTGCAACTTTGCGCAGTCCAGTGCACATAAACGCATCGAGCAGCTTCCCAGCTCTGCTTGCAACATGCGTCGTCGGCCATCTTGCTATGTGTGTGTGTGAGTGTGTGTGTGTGTGTGTACATATTGTATGTGTTTCTGGTTGCTTCATTTAATGAAAATCAAAGTTAATTAAAAGTAACTGCCAGTGCGCTCAAGTAATACGCTGCTTGCGCCTTGCCAATGCCAACTATGCGCTCTCTTTCGCGCATTTTACAACACTCTCTCTCTCTCTCTCACTCTCTATCTCTACCTCCGTGTTTCTGTCTCATTTCCGCCTTCACTTTTAATGGCCAGCAGTAAAACGCATTTTGCGCCAGTCGTGTCGAATTAGCGCGCATACATTTCAGACACTAAAAGGCATTCGGTCTTTCATTTCCATTTTCATTCACATTCAGACCACATAAAAGTTGCGAACAGCTGTAGTTACAGTTATAGTTACAGTTGCATTCGCAATTGCAGTTGATGTGCCTTCGGGGTCAATAAACGCAAAATGTGCTAGTTTCGCCAGACATCAACATCAAAAGCAGCAGCTATTTGCCATAGTCTAGAGCTCGTTTTACTTCATAGAAAGTGCTAGCTTCATTAGCAGGTGTGCTCATTACTATACAATAATGATACTACAAAATCGCCATTGCCGAAAAAGCAACAGCAACCATCCTGTTTAGGATGTGGACGGTACGCTGTTGCCAAGCATTGAAGATCATTAGCGAGGATGGAGAGACCATTGGATCTGAGTGCAATGACGAGCTTCAAAAACTTGAAATCCGGCGATCTTACACATTTATTAACAACGGCAGCGGGCAGCTGAAGTTAATGGCACGCTAGCCGAGTTACTGAAAGCAGATCACGGCTCAACCACCTGTATCCTGCTACCACTTATACAGGCTAGATGCCAAAACGCAAAATATCCCAGGGACTAACAGGATAGAGTTACTGCTAAGGCGCCTTTTACACGAAGCGAGATTTTCAAGCGAGGCTTAAACCTTTGTAGTTACGGTGACATCGCCCATAAGTTATGTGGCTTTCATCCCTATGCGACTTGCTTCATATTATGATGCATTCCAATATCGAGCGAGATTTTGTGAGGGATTTTTTCGCTTTGGTGTCAAGATATTTGCTGAATAAAGGAGTTCTATCACACCGCACGATGTTTCGTTCTACAAAATGGACAGCTTTGCCACATCTTGTAAATACGACAGGTAGTGAGATAAAGGGATAGACGGTGTACTGACTGCCAACAAAGGCACATCTGAGAGGCATGGTTTCCAATGGGGACCGCTTTAGATAATGATACTAAAGAGATTGAAGGAGAGGGAAATGCCTTACTTTAAAGTTTGGTTCAAATCTAGCTGAGAATCTTTTAAAGGAAGCGTCGCCGTCGTTAATCAAAGAAGCGCGTCACGGGTGACAAGTTGACCAAGAGCAGACACTTCCGCCAAGGGACTTGAACGCTAAGCTGCTCGGAGTTTTGAGCTCTGAGCTGTGACCTTTCAAAGCGTAGTAACAACTTTGGAACCTATATCAAAAATATGCCGCGCTATGATTACATAATTATTGGCTTTTCCGAGTAATCAGTTTAGCGTGTAACTATGTGTGTGGGTGTCTATGTCTGTGTGTGTGTGTGTGTGTGAGAGGGACTGCCGTGTCCTGACTACAGGCTGTCTAACTGGCTGGTGCTTTGATTAAATGCTTGAGCGATTCTTTTGACTGGCGCCAGTGCCAACGCCAATCCCTACGGCCAACATTTCACGTTAGCAGCAGGCGCTCATCCGCAGCCGCATTCGCATCCGCATCCGCATCGGCATCGGCAGCGGCATCGACAACAACAACAACAACAAGAGCTATAACGATAGCAACAACAATGATATAGGCAAACGAGCGGTTTTTGTTGCTATAATTGGTTTATGTTTGCATACTTTTAGGCATAATATGCTTTTGATTTTTGCAGACGTGACCCCAGGGATTTTGGCCTTTTACTAATGATTTATGAAAGTCAAGTGATTTATTTCTGCTTAACGAAGTTTGTAATCCAATTTTTTTTTCGGGCAGCAGCCAACTTTTGGAGTTGCAACCGCCCCAAACACCAGCCACCAAAATGCCAACAAGCTTTTACGCTTTAAACCAAGCGGCAATTTTTATTGCTTCAAAATTTATAAATGGCTTAGTCGGCATGTTAGTGCTGCTGACTGCTTACTGCTTATTGCTTATTGGTTATCGGTTATCGGCAACTTCAGCTTAAGTGCGGCAAGTTGGCTTTTGGCAATTGCAAGTCTTTAAAGTTAGTTGTGCCACAGTTGGCCAGGTCATTAAATGCGCTGCTCAGTTGCAAACTTAAACTCACATTAGGCAACTTTTGCTGCACTTCGAATGACAACCAAGACTATTTCCAACGACTGCTCCACTGTCTCTAATGGTGCTGTGTCTGCTGACTCCAAGCTGCTGCCAGCTATTGGAGTAGTACGTAGAAGCTCCACAATACTTGGGCCATTCGATTCAATTGCTATGGCTATGACTGTGGCGTCCTGCCGTTTGGCACTTGCTGCTTGGAGCTGCGACTTTGTGCAGCTGAAAATCGATTTGCAATTTGGAATTGAATTTACTTAGCGAGCAGCAATGGCAAGGACTCACTTTAAAGAAAAAGTCCTGCTGGCAATGTTTGCCAGAGGCTCTCAAAATTAATTGGGTTAGTTGTATGCTATGTTTGGTTTTGAGCAAATTTGGCATTTTGACAAATGCTTAATTTGAAATTATTTCAAGAGCTGAGCAAATCAATGTGACAAAGCCAAAACTCAAAGCCAAATCAGTTGACGGTTTATTTTTAACTTATTTCTTCTTTTTTTTTTTAAGATATGAAATTGACATTTGTAAAGCGACTGTCAAAACGACAGGTCAATAAATCAAAATCAAATTGCTAATTCAAGTAAAACAAATGACAAGAGCACAAAATACGCCTCAATCATGGTTTTAAATGAAAACGATGCGAATTTTGTTCAAATATTTATTACTTCACTTGCTACAAATGCGGCATTAATATGACACAAATATATATTTCAAAGTATTGTTGTTGTTGTTGTAGCACGGATTTCGACTGATTGTTGGGCGGCTGTTTGTCTGTGTGACTCAAAAAAAAAAAAAAAAGAGAAAGCAAAGCTGCCAAAAGTCTGATTTGATAAGTCACAACAAACAAACCGGAAGCAGGAGAGCCCAAAGCTAAAATGGCGCTGTTGTTAAGCGACAACAAATCTCTTGCCCTGGCAACAGCAAAAACAACAACGGCAACATCGGCAACACCCTACAGAACAGTTAGCAGCGCGTGTCTTTAAGTGCCCGCCAACTGGCAACCAGTTTCACTTTGACGTCACATTTAGGCGCAAGGCAATTAGTTTATTGGGGCCGTCAGTCAATTCGAAAAACCCGTCGACTTATCGGCCAAATGAGTAACTGAAAGCGCATAAAGAAGGCGCATAGGCGCGTAGGCACGCACGGAAGTAAACGATGAGAGGGCCAAGTTTTTATCGCCAGACGCACATTTCTGGCGGCAGGGGGCTGGGCATGAGTATATGAGCCAGCCGAGCAGATGAAGCGTATGAAAATGCCAACACACAAAGCCAGACAACGACGTCAACTCTGGACTAGACAAAAACAAAGGCCACGACAACAAAATGAAACAGGAAATGCCGGAGAAAGTGAAATTTAATATGGCGCCAGCGCCATGTTGTTTGCTTGTGACTTTGTCTTTGGCTTTGTGTGCCTGTGTGTGTGCATCTAATAAGCTTTGGCGGGACGACGTCTAGTAAAAGGATACTTGGCGCAACACAAAACAAAGAGCACAAATAGCCGCCGTCGCAGCACATGTGACCCCCAGACGCAAGGCGAGCGCTCAAAGGTATGCTACACTTTCTTTATGCGAGGGCTGCCTTTTATGTTTCGGGTGCGAACAATTCTGAAATTTGCATCGTGAAGCTTGCTAGTTTTTAACATACAAAATACGAGTGTTCCTTGTTGGCTTAGAAAACTCTTCAAACATTTATCTCGGCAAAAATATGTAGTTGCAAGATAATTTTCGTGCGATTATTTTTCACAACTTTCAATGTCTTTTATCTCAACGAGAGTACATTGATATACTTAACTGATTTTTGGCGATGAGGCACAACAATATATAGGTGGTTATCAGAAATCAATCGTTGGCGCAAGAACAGTTATTTTCCAGAAACTAACGATATTGTGCATGAACTAGGAAGTAAAGAAGGAAAAGAAACCGATCGCGGCACTGTGCGATAGTTTTGAAGTTTTACGTTGCAAACAAAGCACTTCAAAGCAAATGCTCACCTGAATCTTTTTAAACACCGGACATGTAGCTATCATACTATAAGAGAAACGTCAGGCAGTTGTACTTATGGATGACGAAACTGCCTCGGCTTTCAATGCGGTTGTTGAAGGGAGGCAAGAAATGACCAGCTAGTGAACGCAGTAGTTACCTTTGGTATAACTGATTTACATCGGGCCGTATCCCAATAACGGCTTGCTATGACCAGTTAAGAAGAAGAAAAGACAGTCAATTCTGGAGGGTAGACAACCATTTGCTTGCCAGAAATTTTGCGGTGAATTAAGAACAACAAGTCACCAAAAACGGATCATTCACGCTTGCACAAGAGGCTCGTCGAGCAACCAAAACGTGGAACAACGATTCTAGTTCTATCGGTGTATTCGAAGTTGCAAAAATGTCTCGAAAATTGGTATGCAAAACCATATCGTTGAAATCAATTTCGATCGAATTCATATACATTTGTGCGCCTATGCTTTATTCTCGAAATACAAAAGGTAACCCTCGTAGCAACAGCGACTGCTTAGAGTTAGAGTCGCCGCCACACATGTGACCCCAAGACGCAGGGCGAGCGCACAAAAGTGTGCTACACTTTTTTTGTATATGTGTTGCTTTTGTCGCCTTGCGGTTTTTAAGCCGCTTTGGCAAATTGTTTCGTGTCGGCCAGGCGCAGCAGCTTAAATATTTTCATATGTCTCGACTTTTCGCGCCTCAAAATATGCAATAAAAATTGCTACAATGCCGTAGACAGGAGCTAGCAGCCAGAGCCAAAGCCCAAGCTGTGGAATTAAAATTTATAGCCCAAATTTAGGCGCAGCACATAATTTAACATTTTAAACGAGTGAAAAATTCTATAAAGCAGAAGAAGAAGAAGCGGAAGTGGCATGCTGCTTAATTCCGCGTAGCTGCTGTGTTTATTTATGGTGCCCGCGTCCGATATTGGCGGTATGTGCGCCTTGGGGCCAAAGCCAAAGCTGCGCTTGAGTCGAGATAATTGAATTAAATTATAGCCCACAAAATAGCGCCGTCGGTTATTGGTTTTTGCCATTTTTTTTCCTGTGTAAGGCACATGGCAAACAAGAGCAGCTGGGCTAAAGCCCACTCAGTCCAGGCCAGCGGGTAATCCAAGCGGCAACTACCTAAAATCAAACTTAAAATACTTTGGCAAACTTTTTGCACACAAATTTACATAGCAGATAATAAAACGCAGGGTGGAACACTTTGCTTTGGCCAGCTACGGCTCCAGCTCCGACTCCAGCGTCATCATCGTCAGCAGCGTCAACATTTTGAAAGCACTTAAACCGTTTGTTCGTACATGTAAACGCAAAGTGTAAGCATAAAGACGCTGCCAATTCCCGTGCCCCCGCTGCCCGCCGTGCAGCAGCGACCGCATTCATGCATAGACAACATTTCATTTTTCTCGTCGCTGCCTGGCGGCGATTTTTGTTAAATCTCTGGTGGAGATTTGCAACCAGGGGTGCTTGCACTGACGGCGGAGTGCCTGCAAATCTGTGCAGCGCGGCACGAAAATTTACGCAGCTACTTAAGAACTATGCAATGCCGCTGGCAGTGAAACACGGCCGGACGATTTGAGCTCTGTTTGCGCAGAGCAGTCTTCTGCACAGCGTCTTGGCAATAAGTAATCCAATTCATGAAGTTGCTTGCCCTGCGTCAGTGAAAGGAATCAAAAAAAAACTTAGCCAGCTGTCTGAGCAAATTTGGCGTAAATTTAATTTTCAAATAAACTAGGGTTGTGCAACCCCCGCTGCAGTCTCCGCTGTCTGCTCTACAACTGACAACTTTCTTTAGACATATGCGACGGGTAAGGGGCTGCGGAGCGTAATATGCATAAGCCGTGGCTGGAAAATATTCAATGCATTGCATTTACATCTTGTTATCGCTTGATTAATTGTCATTGTCAGTGTCAGTCTGCAGGGTGGTGGCGGGGTGCGTTCCCGTCATTGTCAGTGTCGCCTGTCTGCAACATGGAAATGACATGGCCAACTTGAACTTCAAAGGCAAAAGTTTGCGCCAATCCTTTGTGACATTGATGATTGGTGGTCTGGTTGGGTTGGGTTGGGTCGGATCTGGTCTGGTCTGGCGCTTGATTAATTCCCAGACTGATTTGCAATTGAATTGCTTTATTACAGCAGCTACTACTTGCCAACATTTTCAACGCACAATTATGCTGTGACAGGCAGGAAAAACAAACATTAAACAAATAGGCATACAATTTATAAAAGGTGCGCTGCAAATTTGTTACCTATTTTGGGCAAATTAAGTGCCGGTTACCCATGCCCATGCCCCCAATTGTTGCAGCACCCTTTAACTGCTGCCGGTAGCGCGGCGGCAGTGGGGCACCATTAGAGCGGCGCATAAATTTCCTAATTTATTCTGCTAACCAACAGTGGCAACAACAATAACAGCCGCCCGGCTTTGGTGTAAAAAAATGTAGCCAAAGGTGGCGGCAATGGCGGCAAGTGTAAGGCGGCCATTAAAAGCTGCCTTTCTACCGTTCTAGCGTGCTGCTAAAATGGCCGCCTGGCCATATAAACGCAGTAAATTAGCATTAGACGCGGTGGTAATTTTATTGCGTGCCCATCCCTGCCCAACCCCTCCACCACAACTGTATGTTGCTGGCTTTTGTTTGGGCCCGTTCACACTACAACAACAACAATATGTATATATATATATATATTTCTATATACAATATAAAAACGAATCACCGCTAGTAAGAAGTTGGCTTAAATTGTGAATGCTAATAGGAATGGCGCTCCCTCAACGGAAAAGGGCTCAATATAATGTGTCGTAATGACATGAATTATGACTAGTGCAAACGATTCAACCAATTCTTGTTATTTTTTAACTGCTTGTTAGATAAGATAACGAATGCATTCATATTTTACTGTAAATGTGTACAATGACGTCACTAGGACGACGCTCTTTATAAGTATTTGTAGGCCGCAACTATCTAATGATATTTCATTCCTACAATAAGAGAAGACCGCAGATATCGTGAGCGAAACCGGCAACTTTAGATAAGTTGGGAATCATCAAAATTATAACCATGCCTGCACTGGAAGCCCCAGCACGTCAACAGCCGATAGAAACGTTGAAGTCTTGAGGCAAATGCTTATGGAGAATCGCCAAATCACAAATAGCGCAACATCGAAGTTTGTTCCAAAATAACTCGTTGATCGTTGAGATCCACATTTGCTCAAAAGAAGCTATAACTGTCGCAGGAAGCCATACTAAGAAAACGGCAGTTGATAAGCCAAAACAATTCGTGGTTCTAGACATCGTAACTTTTATCGTGATTTTTTATCCTAAAACAAGATCGTAATCGTGCCTCAGCCAACGCATTGGCTACACAAAACTGCAATGACTCATGAAAAGACGGCGGTAGGGCATAAATGGCTTTCTAGCGATATTATTTTGTGTTCGATTGTTCAGCGAGAGTTCGAATATCGAGGTACAACTTTATAGTAACATTTTTTGCTTTACTAACTTTATTATGTTGCTTCAAAGCATACATCTTTATACAAAAGGCGTTTTAGAAAGTTACGGGTTAGAAGATGTATCCATTGCTGAGTTGTATGTAAAAATCACAGGTTTTCCTTTTTTGTTTTCTTTGAAACTGTCGTGACTATTAAATGCTCAAACGAATTCGACTTTTCGACTGCGTATTCACGCGCTTATCGTCACACCCTGAGTGATATACTGATACAGACTAGAAGAGTACACAACCTGGCGTGACAGTTCATGCCGCAAAATACTGTCGTCGACGTTTTACTGGATACCCTGAGTTTGACAGTTTCAATTAAAGTACCACATAAATTGTGTCATATCTAAGCAAAAGTAAAGATTCTATGTTTTTTTGCACTGCGTGTAACTTTTAATTGGTATAGAATTGTTATGCAGTTGTTTGCAGTGCTGCTGCTCCCTTTTCGACGTGGAGAGTTTTGCCCATATTTATCTTTAAATACTAGCAGACTCTGCGGTGTACAAAAACTTTTACTGGCATATGAGCTCCTGCAGAAATTTCCGCATTTCAATTTGGCTACGAGATCGAAAGTGTTGCTAATTAGCTCATTAAAAGTTTTTTGCCAAATTGAAAATTGTGTTTCGTTGTTTTGCAACTTCAGTACAATGCAATTTAAGCCAAGAAGAAGCACTCAGCTCCAAATGCACTCATTTATTTATGCTAATAAAAGGCCAGTGCATTCGAAAGTATGAAAGGATGAAATTTCAAACAAATAAATTGCAGCTGCTGTTTATAGAGTATCTGTTACGTTCAATATAAACTTATTGTTTTTGCAAACTTTTGCCACAGCAATGTGCTGACCAATCTCACACACCCAGACGCCATTACACCTTTCTTAACTTGACACAAAAGGTGGCAAGCAATTGAAAACAAAAAGTCGCTGAAGTATACAAAGCAGCTTGGCAAAAGAAAACAAATAATGGGAACAGCAGTCCAAAAAAAGAAAACCCCATGAAACCAAGTGTAAGAGTTCTTTGTTTCAAGTGTGAAGAAAATAAAATAATGCCCTGCATAAGGGAAGCAGAGGAGAAAAACATCGGGAATCCACAGAAACAGCAATGAAAATCGATTATTAAAGATTTTTTTGCAACTATGGCAACTGCAACGCCTTGGCGTTGACCGGCAGCAACTGCGACAACGATAACACGAACAATAACCACAACAATGCAGACAACAACAGAACAAAAACAAGCAGCAGACTAGTGGCAGAGTTGCCACAGTGAGAGACAGTGAGGCGGAGAGAGAGAGATAGAGTGCACAGTGGATGAAATATGCAAAACGGCAACAAAATTTAGGGAAATAGTAGATTAATCTCTATGTACGCATTTGCTAGCGCCATCTATCGGGGGCATAAGCTAGCGTCAACACGCAGAAAAGAAAACAACAACAACCTTCCATAACCACGCACGCCATACAATTCGCTCTCACTGCTAACCCAGCACATACATACAAGCGTAACATTGACCGAGCGTTATAACAGACTTTTGTGTATTCCCGTTTCGTGAAGCCTTAGCAGGTACTACACGGGGCTAGGACAAGGAACCGATAGCCATGAACTACAAAGCAACTAGTCGCCCTCTCCTCGACTACGCTGCGCCTGTTTGGCCCGATGCGGTGAATGGAGGAACCTTCAATCAAAGTGGTTCAGTCAGTATGCTACCTGCCACCTCATCACACACTAGGTGTCCTCTGAATCATGCAGCGTTGGTTACTTCAATGTCTGCTAGACCTTACACCGTGCACAATGTTTTCCGAGGCTTCTCTCAGCTATTTCCTATATGGTCCCTCTCACTCTCACTATTAGCAAGAAATTCTCATTATTACATAAGGAGGCTGTTTCTCAGCACTCAAGACCCAATGCAGTACTAGGTGTTACACTCCCATCCGTAAAATTATGCTCCGAATTCCTAAACAGCTATCTGGCCAGGGTGAGTCCCGAAATCTTGCAGGCTCTGCGCGACTGAACTGACACCCCTGTCGCTTTGGGCAGCCCAGTCGAGGCTGCACGCTTTCACGATCTACACTTGAACACTCCCAATGTCATTTGTCTTCTTTCCTAATGCTATTTCATATCTTTCCATAAATTTGTGTTCGTCCACGCACTTGTATCCCACTCAATCAACATATTTTCGTGACGGCATAAAAGTCAGGCTACTCCCAAGGCGTGCATTTCGACCACTGTGCCGTTGCAGGAAAAGTCGAGTGAGTCAAGTTGATCGCAAAAATAGTAGGGTAAAGTGTGGAAATATTTCCACAGCTTGTTATAAACACATAAAAAGATGTCCAATGTCTAAGGTCCGTTTGCTTTTGCTGATGCTACTTCTGTGGTTCTTGACCATGTTGTTGTTGTTGACCATTGTGCTGCTGCAAGTGTTCTAAGTAGACAACACGCTCATAAAGTTTGGCTCAAAACAACATTTTCAACAACATTTTTTTCTAATTTCGCCAGTCCGCAAAGTGGAAAAGGAAACTGCTTGAAAGAAGCAAAGAACGAAAAAAGAAAAGAGAGAAGTACGAACGAAGAAAACTCGGCACAAAACGAAACGAAAATCGACAAGTTTTGTTTGTGATAGATATTTTCTTATGCTCTTTGTTGTTGGTATTCCTGAGCAGCTCTTCATGGATGACATGCATAATAATGACATCTTTATATGTGTGTGTGTGTGTGTGTGTGTGTGTGTGTGTGTGTGTGTGTGTGTGTGTGTGTGTGTGTGTCTATGTCTTTACGTTGTCCAAGTCTTGTGTTGACTGCCCCATGTCTGCCGGTACATAGCTCTATATATATAGACACGTTATGTCTTTGAGTCTGTACAAATATTTTCATTAAATTGGAAAACTTTTTCCTACACAACAACAACAACTACAACTACGCTCAGCCCTGCCATAAACCTGCGTCTGCAGTAGCAAACTTTGCCCTGGGATTAAAAGTGCGCCAGCGTAAAGAAAAAAAATCCAAGAGGAATCGCTTTAAGTTTGCCGACTTTAGCACTCATCGAACTCTTGCCGCATCTTAAGCCGGACTTTGTGCGCACTGCGTTAAATATCAGTGTATTATCAGGAATTAACCAGCGCCTAATCTGATTAAGCACCGGACACGCTAATGGCTTAAAGTACGGCCAGTGTTTGCGTGCAGTCAATAAAAACAGGCAGCGAAATGTGCAGGCCTAATGCAAACTTAAAGATACACATGCATAGAGACACCGCACTCAACGCTCGCACCACACTGCGTATGATGAATGAGCTTTATATGAATGGGCGCATGTTTGCCAGCTGCAGTGCCAACTCCATGCGACGACTCCATGTTGCTATTTCCTAGCAGAGTTGCCAGACCGCCAAAAAGCGCAGCCTGCATTGCTGGCATGTACATATATAAGCCTCAAGTGGGCTGGGGCGAGTGCTGCTGGTCGCTCCGAAACAGAGCCAAGGCAAATAAAAGAGCATCCCTTATGAGCCTTTCTGCCGCTTTCTAATGTACATAAATTCCTACATTTGCTCATTTTAATGGGCATATTTTTGTCATTTTACAAAAGTTTGCAAATGCAAAAAGGAAACAGCGCACCAACACACAAAGTCCACATAGAGTGGTGGTGCTGGTGGTTCTAGGGGTGGTGCTGGTGGTCGTAAACGCAACTGAACAGCAGACTATGCATGTGTGTGTGTGGCGCACTTATACATTTTTTAGAGCGAAGGGATTTTCCATAAGCACAAACATGCAGCCGACAGACGGAGCTACAGTGCTACATTTCGAGAGAGGAGTTCGGGGTGGTGACTGTACCGTTGGTACTATGCATGTATTTGTGTGCAAAGATTGCGGTGCGGGGCATCGGTGAGCCGCAGAAAACATTTGTGTGCTGTAAAACTCTTCAAGGCATCCCATATAGAGACAACAAGCAGACGGCTGACAGACATAAAGACAGACACAGAGAGACAGTCAGGCAGTTAAACCAGCAGTGAAAGAGCCTTGAGAGTGGGGCAGTGAGGTTGTTGCTGCAACCCGCCAGTTGGTCGTGCAGCTTTGTATGCTGTTGGTGCTGAAAAGCTCTGGAAATGCCTTTATATCAAATGCGGTTTTTATTTCACTGCAGGCCGCCGCACATTTAAGCGGATTCACCATAGTCAACCATACTGCCACCCTTGCCACACTTTGCTGCACGCTCTGAGCATGCTACCTTTAAGCAACTTTAAGGCGCGCCGTTTACTGCCTGCAAATTGTCAAATTGTATGGGATTGGCAACAGTTTATTGCAATGCGGCCATCAAGCAACTAGGCGTATACGTAATGAGGCTGTTGCTGTGTGAATGTTGCCTCAATTTTTAATATCCTGCGGCATAAAAACAATGCACTGAGCTGTGACTGCAAGCCGAGTGCAATGAACGCACAATCGGGCGCAGTCAGACACTGCCTGGAATGGTCGATAGTATGCCCCACTTGGTGGCAAGCGGCACAGGAGGCAACTGCAAATGCATTGAGGGCGACATAAAAACAGACAGCAACAAGCCGCGCGGATCAGAGCCACATGAAGTTTATTTGAAAAGTTAAGACCGTTGCCAGTTGGCAGCTCGTCATTGGTTGTAGTTGTTGTTGCTTCCCTTGTTGTTGCCACAGTTGTTGCTTTACAGTTGTAGTTGTAGTTGCAGTTGCTGGCAGTGTAATCATTGTAAAGGCATTACTACAACTTTTCATTCAGTTCGTTTTGTTGCTTCTTTTTTCTTGCTGTGTACAGTGTGAGCTCGTGTCTATGGTAGTATCTTTGTGAGTGTGTGTGTGTGTGTGTTGGTGTGTGGCAACAATTTCATATTAACGGCATGGCAAACTTGTTCGTGTATAATTTTTACGCTACGAGCATGTCATGAATGTGCGCCATTTGCATTTGTCGAGCGAGAGATATCCACACACACACACACACACACACCCATACTTGGGTAAATACTACAGCCACTACGGCTACAACTTGTCCGTGCAGCGCTTATTTCATTCATGCAACGGAGTGAGCTACTAGCTTTTACTATACATGACATGTCTGCCACAGTGTCTGCCTTAATGAAAGCACTATGCTTTCTATAGGCAAGCAATCAATGTATCTGTATCTGTATCCGTAACATCAATAAATATGTGTTTCGCAATGCAATTTTATGAGTATCTTTCATAACTGCAAACTATTTAAAGATGGCTGCTGCCTGTCTCCTCTTACGCTCAGCACTTTGTGCGTAATTTTTTTTAATTGAAAAACGAGACTACGTTGATATAAGTTAGACACTTACTTACATCGGTAATATTTACAGAAACTGTTAAAGTTGATCCGATATATATAAAGACGAGACATGCGCTTCCACAGCCCGCGAGAGACGAACTTTCTTTAGGTGCTCAGACAGACACGACCGAAGTGCTAGCCGAAGCTTTGTCTCACTGCTTCCAGGAGAAATTAATCATATTGAGGCAGATTCACATCTCTCTTTACACTAAGACATTAACATTTATTGTATTATCTATTTCTAAACATGCCCGATACCCTTCATGCTATCAAGGCTTAGAGATTGATGAGCGAATTCGTAGAATCGTGCACAGATTGCAATTTCGTTTGAAAGGTGCACTCGAAAATTGAAAACCATTGATTGAAATATTATCGATGCGAAAGCTATGAAAATGGGTCAAAATAAGTGAAGCGTAAAGCTTTAAAACTTGTTCTCTCTGAACTTTCAAGTATTTTGCATATTCTTTGACGCTATAACATTCATTTTGCAAAATTATGACATTTAAGGTAACATTGAATGAATTCCGTGAGCAGCCAATGCGAAAGCGATTCGCAGAATACCTATGATGATTAGAAGACTTAGGAGTCTCTAGCTCCCTCCCTAAACTCTAGCTTCTTCGTAAGCTCTCTCTCCCATATGTGACTGTAGCTTCCTCTTTCGGTCCCGCTAATCTCTTACCTAGTCTTATGGCGTTGCCACGCACTTCAGTTTCTTGGCTTGTACTCACTCTAATCTTCACTGTAATCCGTGGCATTAATCCATTCGTGACTCTGGCGCAACAAACACTCTATCTCAAATTTCTGTCACAATTTAAACCCTCACGCTGCCAAAGCTGCCAAACTGGTCATACCTCCCGTCATATTACTAGCCCTTCATCCAGAAATGTCACATGTGTGATCCTAGTCTACTCCTGGCAAGAGACGCCGAGTAGAGAGCATCGGATAGTCAGCACAGCCAAAGCCTCTAATATTCTAGCTTAATCTTATGTACAGCATTTCAGCTCTAAAAGCAATGAAAGTTGAGTGCACATAAAAACAAAAAAAGCAGTTAAAAGGACACCTTTTACCTGTATTTTTTTGCTGTACATTGTAGACGCCCTCCTTGCCAACATACAATTTGTTTTGAGACAAAGTGACACCATTTTTAACGCTTTTTTAAACGTAAACGTAATAATAAAGCTTTCTTCATAAAGTTGATTTCCATTGTTGCGAATTTGACAAATTACGCAAATAACTTACGCATGAATAATTTGATATGCTGTAGATTACATCATTGTTTAAGCCATTACCTGCAAGAGGAAGAGAGTAAAAGAGATTTAGTGGTGGAAGTGAATGCGAAATGTATATAGTCAAAACAATGCTGGTGTTAATGATGCATTAAGTGTCGCGTTCTCAGTGCCCCTTATGGGTTGTCCACTTGACACCCCAGACAGATGTACCGCACCAATGCATGCCTTGCCACATATTTGCGCAAGCGGCGCATGCCGCACGATGGCTGCAACAATTTCTGCGTAATATTTTTGCATTTTTGTGTGTTGCAGAGCAGCGACAACAAATTGCGGCACGCGTTGCAAATTTGCCAAAAATATTTCGATGATTTACTGTGAACGCCCTTACTGTGCCAATGCGAGTGTGTGTGTGTGTATCAGAGTGGGTGTGCATAAGTGTGATGGTGCATGAAAATGTGGCGTATAACAAAAGGCAACGCGTTATGCAACAAACACCAAAAAAAAAAGAAAGTCTTGGAATCCACAACTTTTACATACCCTTCCTGCTGTCATTTCGGCAAAAATCCCACAGCTTAAAACAAATCATATTTTGGTAGTTAAGCCTAGACAAATGCATTTCGTTATTTCTCCAAAGAGTCCAGCATGACCAAAAAACTACAAGGTATTACAGCTGAATTCATTTAACCAAGTTGAGAGGCTAAATTCAGTTTCATTGCTTTGCTTACTTTTAATATCATTTTTGCTTAGGATTGACTTCGTTAAGAGAAATGATACATGACATGAGAATAAAATCTCATGCAGCACCAATTAAGTAATACGAGAGGTAACGATGTTTAATTAATCTTGTTTAATGGCTAATTTTGAATTTCTTAGTTCATCTTCCAATGTCACATTCGCGAATAGATTACTTTTACTCATTTCATTTGTTTCAAACGTTATTGTGGAAATGTTAGTTTAAATTTCCTTTCTTTTTCATGACGATATGAATCGTTGCCCAAGTGAACCATAATAAAATTGTTAACAAATTTTAAATAAAATTCTCAATGCAATAAGCTCTAAAACATTTTGCAATTCTTCGAATAAAATATAATTGCTTGCAATTTTCACTAACTGCTGCATTTGGCAACGACAACAAGTTCTATTCGTTCGAATATTTTTTTGTATGCCTTTTTTGACATATTGCTACCTTAGTGCTATTACTTAAAGTAATAGAAGAAACACAAAGCTTGCTTTATATTGTGTTGTATTGCACTTTAAACGTTTAAGCCAGTCACGTTCGACATCAACGAAAAGAAACATAGTTGTGCACTGCTGAAGTCAATACTTTTAAAATGAGACTAAGGTGAAAGCAATCTGAGATGATATTTTATCGAAACATTCAAAGGAACTAACTCGGAAACTTAAAGAGACGGAGCGAAAACAGGCGGGCTCATTTTTCTGAAACACGCAAAACCTAGAGAAAATAAGCGATTGTAAAACTTCGATCGATTAAGCTTATATTAACACGATTGTGTCTGGTTGCAATTCAAATTCCGATGATAGATATATCGAAATAACGGCACTTGAATGAGGCTGACTATTATGATGATAAGTCTACAAATAGGAATCGTATATGGAATTAAGAACATTCTTGATTATGTTGGTTTTCTCAAGACTATGGTATAGATAGGTAGCGCTATGCATGACGGTACACTCTTTTAGGGTATTACAAAAGAGAGTGGTAAAAAAGTACAAGCCGTCCAGAGACTGCTGCTAGAAGAATTTGCAAAAACAAAACCATTTTCACATGAAACATTTTTGTTTATGGCCACTGCGCATAGGAATATGCCACTGTGTGTGTAGGTGTGTCATCTGTGTGTTTGTGTGAATTTATGACCATGTGTGTGCATTTGGTTGACAAATTCTCTTTGTTTTTCAACGTTTTTGGAATATTTGTAAATACTGGGCCACAACTTCCAAAACCTCCTTCTGCCACACTTGCCACATGCATATGACCAAAAGGCTGCCACAACGTTTTGTTATTTTTTTTTTTGTTATTTGTTTACAACTATTTTGTGCCTGAACAATTAAACAAAGCAAACGGACAAACAATTGAAATTGCCATAGAGAATGCAGCGAACTACAATGTTGCTTTGCCGTGAAACGCGGCCATTATTGAAAGCCGGGCCGTAATTAAAAGCCCGAAACACTCAACAACAATGGATTTATCTATGTATACAGGTAAGTATGCAAAACGCATATTCAATATAAAACTATATGAGTTTATGGATATGACAAACATTCTGACAGTCAATGTAAGCAAACGCGGTTTGATGATATGATCATATAAAGCTGAAGGTTCAATAAACTTTAGACTGACGCATACACCCACACACAGAGCGGCTGGAACCTGACCATAAAGTGGTGGGAGGTTGAGCAGTGCGAGGTACGCATTCCAATGGCCAAAGACGTCGCTTTGAAGCTATCACTTGTGGTGCTGCCGCTGCCCCACTTAAGAATTCTAGACATGATTTCTAGCCCGAGGCAGCTGAATAGCTGACTTTCTGACTGTCTGCTCGTCGGACTGGGCCAACTGACAAGTGGCAGCGCCAGTGGCCCCATGTAAGGTGTAAGCGCCCGTCGGCCAAGCACGTCCTCTCAAGCACAATCTACAATATCGCCTGTGTGTCTGTCTGTCTGCCTGTCTGTCGGTCTCATTTGCTAACTACCGGCATCGAGAGTTTCGAGAGTTTCGAGAGTTTCGTGTTTGCCCCAATCCCAAGCCAAACTCAGTTACATTCCCGCTTGTGTTCTGTGCAATACCTTTTGCACAGAACATTTAAATTAAAGAGCTGCCCCCAACCGCAGCAACTCTGCCACCACACAGCCATTGTTTGCCTCTTGGCGGTGCCACCACTCGCCCCCATGCCGTTTTATTTCTATATTTATTTGTGCTTTATTAAAGTTGCGTAGATGTTTAGAATTTTAAAATACTGCTCACAAATTGGAAAAAGTTCAGCTTAAAGGCAAAGCTATGCTCCGAGAGAGTTGAGAACGTGCGTCTATTTCCAGACGCAAATAGCGCATAATAAATAAAGTTATTTAGTGGTCGGCGCTGCAAATTGTCGTTGACTAATGAAAAATTCCCATTTTGATGGCGGCTGCCAATGGACAGGCACGAACATGTCCATAAATAACGGCCACATTACAAAATGCAGCATTATTATTTATTATTTATTCACATTTCCGCCCTGGACAGCGCCATTATGCGAAATTGCGCTTATTAATAATGCGGCAAGTTTACAAACAGGATTACATGCAACGCAATGGAAATGCAATTGAAGTATTAATTATTAATATTATGCAAAAATGAAAACAATATTTACAACAAAAACACAACACTCCACACGCCTTTATGTAGGCTATGAAATGCAGTTGCAACTTGCCACAAACTCTTAAGTGATAAGGCGAGAACATAAAGCGACTTGCATATTGAATAGATTTCAGCCTCATTGACTCAGAGTCAAGCAGCCAAAATCGAAAAGCACTTAAGACGCCAAGTGAAGCGCTCAAAGCTCAAAAGACAGCCATCAAACCTCGAGCAAACCCCAGCGAAACCTACAACCAATATGTCAGCCAGGACACGGTAAAAAAAATGGAGAGCTCACGAAGGAAAAACGCAACATCGAGAGAGATATAAAGTATGGCGGCGGCGGCAGCAACGTTAAAGCGTTTACCAATACACATGCAAATACACCAATACCAAGGCAAATGCACAGGAACGATGATGCATTCAAGTGCAACGATGTGTGTTCAATATAAAAAAGTGCGTTGCATTCAGCAGTTTCAGTGCGTGGCTCAGCGGCAGGCAGGAGGGTGGTGTTCGCGACGTCTCTGTTGATGGCAAATAGTTTAAAAATTTGTTTGCATTGATGCTTTTACTTTGGCAAGCACTCGGAGCAGCAGCAGCGCAGCTCGACGCAACTCAACTGGAGTCGACTCGAACCGTCATTCACCTGAAATATTCGCGGCATGCAAACAAATGCAAAATATGATGATGAAATACATAACAGCAGAGCAGGGGGCGTGGGAGGCAGCTAGGACTAAAAGTGTAGATGGAATTTAATGTGAAATATTGTTGCAAGTTCAATGGGAATCGGGTTGCTGCTGGCTGGGTTCAACAGCATGCCACTTGGCATTTAATAAATTTTTCAACAACCCAAGCGCAACAGCAAAAAGAATGCCAACTGACGAAAACACTTTTCCCCACCGAAAGAGCGAGAGAGAGTCGGTGGGGGCGAGCACTTGAGACACGGCAAATACACAAATGAAATTTGCTGCATAATAATGCGAATTGTAATTATGATGTCCGCATGCCAGCGAAAAGCAACAACACAGCATATTAAAGAAGAAAAGAAAAGAGAGGAAAGAGAGGAAAGAGAGGAAAGAGGAGGCAAAAGAAAAGCGTATAACGGCAAAAGACGGAATATGCCATAAATAAGTTCTGTAAAAGAGCGGATATCCTTCTTAAGCCGAGTACGCAGCAAAAGCAAACACAATAAATAACAAGCGAAGACGCTGCTGCTCCAAAAGATGATGCTGCACTTTAGCTCCAGTTGCGGGAATGCGTGCCGCCAACGCACAATTAATGCACTTTTCTGCTTCTTCATCAGCCGTTAATAAAGCCGCACAGCCGGCACAGAGCCAAGTGGAAGCTGCGATGACGCTGACTATGACACCAACAAGAACAAGAACAACAATAAGGTCAGTGATAAGCTGCTCCAAGTGGCCGCCAAGCGAGAAGGGACAGCAACTACAATGAGTCGGTCGTTGTCGTCGTCGTTGTTGCCGTTTGCTGGGTCACTCAATCGCCTAATTTGCTCTGATTGAGGCAGAATGTTCGATTGATGGCTGGCTGCAAATGCAAGTAACTGCTACTGCGTGTGTCGCAAGTTGCATGCAGCCCTGACTGCTGCTACTTTGATGCTTGAAGGTAATGGGCCAGAGGACAAGTCTTGCATCTTATCATTACCCGCTGTTCCAATGACAGCAAAATTGCCAACAAGTGGCTGCCGGTTGCTGCACTGAGAGAAATATAAAGTGCATTCGTGCTTGTGAGTGCACTTTTTGTGTCTTTGTTTGTATCTCTTGTTACAAGAAGCGAGATTTTCAAGTGAGAAAGTAAAAACAATTCTTTCAATTCGATATTGGACTGCATTCTAATATGAAGCGTGTAATATACGCCTTAGACCCAGTAAGTCGTTGAATATCTGATAGAACTTGATTATTTGATAGCGGCACATCGGTTGTGCCACTTCTTTCAGTGACAAAAACACACACAAAACACAAAGACTTTTCAAAACAGTAAACATCTGAAAAACTAGTCGTTTATCTGAACTCTTTATGGGTTATTTGGAGAACAGAGACTTCGCACACCAACTCGCATGATCCCAAGATGTAGGCAGATCCTCCTCGTGCTCATTTTCTTGTATGTTGGCATGTATGAGAATCAAGTAGTACTGTACAAATTGCAAGTAGACCATTTAGAATTTTCAAGATTTTCACACTATTCCGTCTGCCATGCTAATTGGCTTCTTGTAATACCATGTTATATACTAGGCTTATACCGTCAGAAAAGACAAGATGTTAGGTCCAAATGCAGAGACAAAGTCGTTTTCGATAGTTTTTCTACAGAGAGCTGCGCATGATCAGCACCCCAGCTTCATCGTACCCATAACTTTTTCGGTCAAAGATCATTCGAACGAACAAAAAACCTATCTGCAAGGACACTATGGTCCAATAATGACGCGCATATCTGCAGATAATCTCTATGGACTATTCGATATTTTACATATAATTCTTTCATTTCGTACGTGTAGGTAGTCCTCTCTTCGCAGAAGGATGGTTGCAGTAGTGGCTCGTCATTGTCGTTTGCTAGTTAGCTATCCGGTACCTCTATCAAGTTGATGATAAGTTTTTTAGCCATCTCATACAGAAATTTGCGCTAGATAGACTCAAATATCGAGTTTGAGGAAGGTGTTAACAATTAAATGTCAAGTTTGTCTCAGGATGCATTTCTGGCTTTGAGAGCTCAAATAGTTTCAAAGTTTTTGCAAAAGCTATTTCATGGTCATCTTCTACATTAGTTAAAAATGCAGCTTGCTTTCGTTTTCTGCACATTGCTCGTTTTTCTTCCAGTGTAACTGCCCAAACAATGCCCGTGCTTGTAAGCATAAAAATATTTATGCAATTATCATTGCAATTTCAGTTTCACACGCAGCGACAAAAACAACAATTGAACCGCCTTTGAAACGGAAATTTTAATTTCACTTGTAGAAAGATACATATACGTCGAAGTAGAGCGAAATGGATGAATATAATGCTCGCCGTCATCTCGACCTGATCCCAATTTGCGGTAATGAGCGTGAAACGCTCTAGTAGAGTAGATTACTGTCCGAGCGCCCCTCACGAACAAGCACAACCACAGCATTCACTCTTCCCACTTCAGTTTCATGTTTTATTGCAATTATATTTCATTTGCAGTTGCAGTTCCAGTTGCCACCGCTGCAGCTTCTTCTATTTCGTCGTAGTTTTGCTGCAATTTATTTTCGTACAACCAGCTGACTGACTAACTGACTAACTGACTAACTCACTAACTGACTGAGCCATGCAGACATGCCATTGCACTTGAAATGGGTTTCTAGGTTGCACACTAACTACACAAATAGATGTTTTATATACACACATATGTTGGAAGTGCAAGTGCACGCAAGCCTCATTTGGCTGCCGCATCCGAATGTTGCATGCTCAGCTCAAGCGGTGGCAGCAGCATCAACAAATCATTATCCAAAACACGCAGCTGGCATGAAAAATCTCTTGCTAAGTCGCAAAAGATGTTGTGCCCCCTCCATCAACCCATACATCAATTTTCATTTTGCGCATTAAAAACATTAAGCTGGAGCACAACATTGCCTCAAAATGACCAGAATACATCACCACCTTCGAAGCTCAGACAACGCTGCTCAGCTGTCACATTATCATGTGGCTGCCTGCAGCTCGCTGGTGGCACACATCAACAGCCCCCAGGACTCGCTCTTAGCGTCTCCAAAACTGTCTTCATCAGTGTTGCCATCTCCAGTGGCAACATAAAAAATTCAACAACTAATTTGTGAGGCGTGCACAAGGACAACACAATAGCAAATGGAGTGGGAACATGCACCGCGAGAAAAATGGGGCGCTAAAATACAATTGTATTTGGGGTGGTTTTCAAATAGGTCAGCTTAAAGTTGTTTGAAGCTGATATATTTAACACTAACGGCATATTAATAAAGTAGCGACAAAAGGTCTCCAAGTGTGGACAGCCAATCTAACATTTTCACCCCAAAGCACTCTCAAAAACGAGATTTCTTTAAAAGGCAACTTACTGTATAGTATGTTTGTGCATAAGTTACTCACATTTTGCTTTCTCAAAATAGACAGTAGTTTCCAAGGTATAAAAGCATATACCTCAGCAAAACTAAATCATTATTTTTGGAATTTACATCAGGAAATGAGTATTACCACCAGAACAAACAAAGAATAACTATGAAAGATTTTACTCAGCAGTTTCCGAGGTGACATTGAATTTTCACACTCAACATGGTTCTCATCGAGGTATGTTTTGTTTTCTTATGCTTTTTTGGATCCACCATCTTGCATTTTATAAATATGACATCGGATATAATGATATATTCTTGGTTAGATTACGTACAATCTCGGGATACCACCATGCTTCAATGCAGAGGCGGAGTGTTAACTTTAACTCTGTCTCAAAAGAGAGAACAGTTTTGCTTTCATAAACAGCGATGCGCATCTTTGAAGCGTTCATATTGATTTGTGTTACGTGTTTTTCGATGCACATTTTTCCCTCCAAATTGAGCTTTACTGACTTTTGACATCGAATTCATTTGAGTTTTGACTAGTTTTGTTTGTTTAGGGACGACTTTTTCTGCAAGTGTGTTCAAATGGAGGTGTTTTGATTTCTTATGCCAGAGACTGACTTATTTATGTGTCAGTGTGAGTGTTTGCGTATGTGTGAAGGGCCCCTGGGCAACGCTTGGCACCGCTCAACGGCCCATTGGGGCTGCACGCCCGCTAATTTTATGACAAATGACGCAACACACATTGCCATTCACTCCCCCTCTCTCTCTCCTTCTCTCTGGCTACAGCTGTGACAATCTTTGCTACACCACATAGCTTCTCCGACTTGATGTACTCCAAGTACTTTGATACCTCTTTGCGCTTGGCTCTTTGTAGCTCATTCATCAATTTGGCAGCTCCGCCATGAAAACATGAAGACGCGCGCACATTATTCTTAACTAGTTAGTAGCTGCAGCCGCCAAGATAAATGGCCAAGTTGGCAGTAGAGAGCCACCAAAAGCCGGCGCTCCTAAGTCATCGCAGCAGGCATTATGCCCATGTTGCAATGACATACCTATATATGTGACGCATGAGAGAAATTTACATTTAAATGAAATATTTTTTAACTTATTCTAAATATTTGTTCATGCATAAAATTGGCATTTTTGCACTTTTTTTTTGGCTTTTCAGGCAAGTACGTCCAGCCGGATGCTGCAGCATTTTGGGGCATTTCGTGAGTGCCAGCGTCTAAAATACCGCAATAGCCCCGAAAACCAACTGCTTTTTCTGCCATCAAATGCGAAAAATGAAATACACATTCACTTTGTGCCGAAAAGCCGGAAAATGGAAGCGCGTTCTCGGGCTCTAGAAGCAAAGCAATGTGGCGACGGCTGTGGTGGCCTACAGAACATGGAGCAAGAGCAGTGAAAACACGGCAAATGTGTTTTCAACAAATAACCCACAAATTTTACAGCACTTTTACACCGAGCTGACGAGCTGTTTTCATGCGGCTTCTGTTGCTACGCCCAAAAAATATGCTTTATTATTTGAAAGTCAAATGGAGAATGGCAACAACAACAAGCAAGTCAAGGACGCTGCCCAGGCACAAACTCTAAAAAAACCAAGAAAAAAAATAAAGATCCCAAAAATTGAGCTTAAATGTCCGCTGGCGATGGGCTTGTGGCATGGGGCGTGTGGCAGTGTGGCAGTGTTATCAAAAAAGCGTTCCGAGGGAGCAGCTACGTTGAAGGTTCTTATAGTTGCTATATGAAGGCTGTTCTGTTAATGATATTCAAAGTTGCTCGGTGTCGGTTCGTTGTTATTATGCAAGATGGGTAATTTGTGAACATTTTTGAATAGTTAATTAAGTGCGACGTGTTCTTCTTTAATTTTCCCCCCGAAACCAAAAAAAAAAAAAGAAAGACTGTAAACAACAACAATAACAACAGCTACAAGCGAAAGTTTGCAGCCAGACTACACTCACTGCCAACCCTCCTCCGCACTCATCTAAATTGCTCAGTGAGCGTGATGCTGCTGGGCGTTGCGGTGGGCGTGGCAGCATCATCTTAGCTGCTCCTCAAGTATTAAGTACACACAAAGCGTCTGCTTTAAGTGCCAGAAATTATGCAAAAATTTCAATGGCATTAGCCAAAGTTTAATAATGGCAACGCTGCCAACGTCGGCGGCCACGCCCCTCAGCCCAAAGGTGTGCGCCATTGTCTGCCCCGGGTCTGTAGTGCGTAAAGGTGAGGCTGAAAAGGTTTTAATTTTTCTATTATTTCAGCTGGCAGCGCACATCAAATTAGCAATTGTTGCATATTTTCCAGCACTTATGCCTAAGCTCTTTGTAATTAGAGCGTGTTCGCTTCTCGGATGCTTGGCGTCCTTCTTGCCATTTGTGCCGTTACACAGCTACCCCCAAAAATAAGTTTGCCAAGTGGCAAGCCCGCTCTGCCGCTCTGCTCTGTTTAGACCCACTTTCAAAATGGCGTCGCGGCGCTTTTAGTGCTGCGTATTTTAAAGTAAAGTGTAAAGTGTGGCTCGAAATTGTTGCGCATAAAACCGTGCTGTAAATAATTTAATTGACCTCGCCACAAGCGAAATGACATGGCACATCAATATGGCGGCACATGGAAAATGTAAATTCCACAAATGTCAATAAGCTGTAGCCAAAAGCAATCAACAGCAACTACAAAAACAGCACCAACTAAGCAGCGCCTGAGTGCTGCTGCCCCAAAGGGAGTCACTTGCTGGCCAAGCCAAATCCCGTCTGTGTGGCACACACTTAATGCCTCTCCATTGATTATTTATACAAATTGTTGCGTTTCAGGCGCTGTCGAGCAGCGAAATCAGCGAGAAAAATCAACGACTTGACGGCGACACCCAAAAACCGCTCACTCCCGCACGCAAATCCACAATCACGGCCAGAGTCAACTTTGTCCGTCGTTTCATGACTTGCTAGCTGGCGCAGCCTGAAGTTGGCAGCGTGTCTTCTATTTAATTTTTGGATTTAACTCAATGAAGTTGCCAAATTAAAACCAAAATCCTTTTTAAAAGCCAGCCGCCCTACAGCCCCAAAACGCCTCTCCGCTTTCATGTCCTTAACGTCAGCAATTGTGCGTGATTCGTGAAATTCAAGTGATGTTTTTGTGTGTATCTATTTTGTTGTGTTTGTAGCTTTGATGTTTCTTAATTTAGCATTAGCGCCGGCAAATAGACAAGGATTAGTCCCAACAGCGTTGTCCTAGCTGGTTTTGACTTTACCTGCGGCTTTAAAAGTTGAAAGCCCCTTCTGTGTACAGCATATCACGCATACGCCACGTTTAACATAATTTATTTGCGAATTTCTCTCACATGCTTGCTGTTATTTTGCATGAAAATAAACATAATTATTTAAATAAAGAACGAAATTTGTAGCTTGTGTTTATTTATTCTAATGTGTTTTTTTCGTTTTTTTTGCAATGTTTATTATTTGTTTCACAACCAATCAATTTTTTCAGCTTGGATGACTGCAATGTAAATAATTGTCTGTACTTTCGGAAATTTATGCAGATTTACATTCGACCACAGACGGAAGACACCCATGAATATATATCAATAAATTTACATAGATACACACAAAAAAAAAAACATCCATGTTCAAATTAAAAATGCAACGCGCTTAGCTATAAAAGCCTCCTCTTCGGTGTGTGGTGCATTTTCACCACAGAGTTTCGTATGCAAATCAAGAATAACTTTACTGTTACCTTCCACTAGTTATGTCATATCCTCATGACTTTAAAAATTTAAGTCTTCAAATCTTCGCATTTTTATATCTTCAAATCTTCTTATCTTCATATCTTCAAATCTCCACATATTCACAAGCTCACATCTTGACATATTCATATCTTCATACCTTCAAATGTTCAAATCTTCATATATTCATATCTTTACATTTTCATATCTTCATATCTTCATATCTTCATAACTTCATATATTCATATCGTCATATCTTTATATGTTTATGCCTTCACATCTTCACATATTCATACTTTCACATCTTCAATTCGTCATATCTTCAAACATTCAAATCTTTAAATCTTCATATCATCATATCTTCACTACTCCACAATTTCACATCTTCACAACTCATATCTTTAAATGTTCCAATATTCACATCTTCCAATCTTCTTCCTTTATTCATATCTTATCGTCATATCTTCTTATAAATGTAAAGTTGGTTGGTGGCTTTATGCAGCAGTTGGCAGCACCATTGCTGGCAGTAAGAGAAAGGAGACAACAGCAGCAGTGGAGAGTTCGTTCCGCGCTGAGTAGCAGCGGAGCGATCGATCGGGGCAGTCGACTTGCACAAGTTGAAGTAGTGAGTAGTTTTCAAGCAACAAAGTTGTAAAGTTGAGTCAAAAGTTGTGAAGTTGAAACTAAAGTTGTAACCATTTGCGGTTGTATTCTCGAAACCATTGTATCTAAACTATTATATAATCTAAATAAACCAAGAATTACTCAATAATTCTACATAAATATCTTAAGTCTTCTACTTTCTCTTTCCATATTTGTTCCACTTGCCTTTTGGGGTTTTTCGTTAGTTAATAAACACAAAAAACAAAAACAAAAAAAAACAATTAATACCGATTTCTCACGTAAAAAAACCTTATTACGACTGTGTTTCACAGACACAGACATAGGGTGTCATTTTTTGACAAAACGAAGGTTGATTTTCGTTTTTTGCAAAACTCAGGTCCTATACATGAACTCTGTCTCACTCTTAAGCAAACAAAAGATTCATGTTGCTGAATGATAATTTTTCAGTAACTGCTGAAGGCTTCATATTAAGCCCACCTGTATATATGTAAGTATCTTTAAGTAGGTGTACAACAACAACCGACCGAAAAGCGACCCTTGTTATTCCAAATTAAACTGCACTTCATCAAAAACTGAAGGTGTTCAAATAAATATTGTAATGCGTCATGTTCAAGCATTTTGCGTAAATGATTTTTGTTTTGCCTTTCTCGTCAACACCGCCAAAGTGTTTACACAGACGCATACACACACACACACACACACACACACACACACACACATAGAAATATGCTTAAAATAGATTTGTGTTGCTTTTCGTCTGCTTGTTGGCATTTCCTTTTCCGCTCCGCCATTTTTTGATGCTTTACCTTGTTTATGCGCATATTATAGCCCTTCAAAAAAAAGCGTCTCGCTCTTGTAAGTGGCTGCGTGTGTGTGTGTGTGTGTGTGTGTGTGTGTGTGTGTGTGTGTGTGTGTGTGTGTGTGTGTCTGCTTGTCATTGTGTTTGCACTGCTGACACATCATACGTCAAGCTGCACGACCTTCGGCAGAGGCCGACTCGTGAACTTGTTAGTCAGCATTAATGTGACAGGCCAAATGAAAGCAAGAGCAGAATCATCACTGACTGACATTTACACATAATTTGGGCTTGGAATGCCACAAAATGGCGCAACTTCAAGTGTTGCTGCTGCTGCTGTAATGAAGCCCGCAATTGCGCGCAATCAACAGTTTATTAAGACAGCTGGCGATTAAAAGTTCTCATTTACGCGCCAATGTCAATAACCCGCGCATTATGCGGTCACACCGTTGCATGCCTCAGGGCGCTGCGCCGCGACGACGTCGACTCTGACGCTGACGCCGACGCTGACGTTGACGACGACGACGACGACAGCAACAATACAAATATCATGTTATTTATTTTAAGCGTAGCCGCGCAATAAAAGCAAAAAATCTACATAATTGCTGTCGCCGCCATAGACAACAAGCAATAAATGAAAAGCAGCGGCAACAAAAGCGCAAAAACAATAACAAACGAGAAAAAAGCCGAGCTGTGAAAACAGTGCGGAAAAAAGAAAGCAAAAAAAGGGGCAAATAATAAGAAGACATGAACGAGCACGGGCAAAGCAACAGTAACGTCAAAATAAAAGGAAAAGAAAGTAAATAAAAATCGCGTAAAGTGGGTCAGAAGTAATACGGGTTGAAAAAGCACTGCATACTTCAGGGCTGAAGCAATAAAAGCAAACGAGCATACGTCCCAACACACACACACACACACACACGCGCTGCGTACGTGTGCCCGAGTGTGCCATTAATGTAACTGCAACTGTATGCGTGCGCAACTGTTGTTGCTGCTACAACAATGACGACACTTTTACTGCTACAATAACCAAGCCGCACAATGAACGCACCAGGCAGCCAGGAAGCCAGTCAACCAGCCAAACAGTCACTCAGTCAGTCAGTAAGCTAGCCAGTCAGCCCACAACAACAACAACAAACAAAGCGTCAAACTGCGCCGATTTACTGTTAACGTCGTCCAACGTGGCGCCATGGTGCCAGCGACTACAAGTCGGTGACTCTTCACTGTGGGCCAGGCACAACAATTCAGTCAACTTTGGTTTGACGAAGCGTATTGCGCCGCCAGGGCTGCATGTCGGTCGCCACATCATTTACAGTTTTGGCTGTGCTGCATGTGTGTGTGTGTGTGTGTGTGTGTGTGTGTGTGTGTGTGTGTGTGTGTGTGCTATGGCTTACTAGGTCAGCTCATGCACTTTTTTCGAGCACGCACATAAAAGTGCACTTTATTGCACTTAACTGCAAGCAGTCACAATTCCAAATTATTGCCAAGCGTAAAGTAAGCAGCGAATTTGGCTAAGCATGCTAATAGGCGTAAGATGTTAATTATAAGGAGTACACTTGAAAAAAAAATAGTAGTAGTAGTAGTAACTAGGTAATGATTCCATAAAACTGAAGCAAAAAGCCAAATAGTGTGCATAGACTACTGCGCATAGACAACTGAGGTATATAACAACCGATATTTCTTAAGCGAGACAACAATCCCACAAACTGAAACGGAAATCAAAGTGAAACATTTTCTCTTAAGTTTTACTTCAAATCTCTGATAAATTACTTGTTCAATAATTTTCTTGATATATTTTCATATATTTACTTTTAGTAAGCTGACAAATTGCTATTAGCCTCAAAATCAGTGCAATGAGAAGTCTGGACACTGACGGATTGCTAGTGTGTTTGATTTCTGTTTAAAGAAACCTTATTTTGGCATATCACTGAATATCACATTTTCAAGTGAAACTTTTTGACTCCGAAAAACTGAAACGGTAACCAAAGCAGTGTGTATGCCAATATTAAAATTCGTAAGCGAGTTAATTGTCTCTCAAATGGAAACAGAAATCAAAGTTCTGATGAGCATTAGAACAAAGTTTTAATATGCCAATGCATAGTTTTTACTGCTATGCTTCATTGTTGGAATCTGGTCTTAACAGCGATTTTGTGGTTGCTGGAAAAGTCAAGCAGTCCAACCGTCGATAGTTTTGCAGCTCTGATGAGCTTATAGACAGTGAATGCCAGAGCAATAGCCTTGTTTCGCTAAAGCGTTTTTCTAATCGTTGCGTGTTTTCATTATATCGCTTACGCGTATACTCTGAAATGTAATTTATCGATAATAAGCGATTTACTTCTAGGTAGCCAGTGTGCTCTCTACCTGGTAATTCCAACTGATATATCAATATAAACTGGAAATATCAATATTGATCAGCGGATTGGCAGGCTATACGGCGAAGGCGTCAGCGCAGCCTATCTCGTCGCTGCTCAACGAGCAACTTCATCATCGTCATCTCGTCGCAGTACTTATGTGCCGCATGTGGCGCAAATTGTGCGATTCGGAAAACGGTTTTCCGTTTGCAATCAAGCGTTTAAACGATTCTACGATTGCTCCTGCGACAGGCCCCAACATAAATGTGTGCCACAAAAAAACTGTGTATACAAATCCTTTGAAGTAGTCCCAGGCCAAAGGGGAAAAGGACTACGAAGGGTTCACAGACTGTCGCTTTGCAATTTAAATGAGTGTGAAAAATGAATAGTAGTTATTTAGTTGTAGTTGTAGTTGTTGTGCGCTACAACTGCTGCTTCTTCTTCTGCTTTTATGTACAACTAGCACTTGCCAACTTTTGTAATTTTCTCATTTAAATGCATTAAGCCACACACAAGCACGAACAAGAGCACGAGCGCCTAAAAGCCGGCAACAAAAATTTGTATTTTTGTATTTCTATTCGCTCACAAAAATGTTGTTTTTGAAAAGCCTGGTGCCCTTTTTTAAATGTGTTTACTTTCGTTTTGCATAGCATTAGCGACAGAGACACACACGTAGTCAACAAACAGGTGTGCGGCAGGTATACAGTGCACGGAAGGGTTTGGGCAAAAGCAGCATTTTTCACTTTCATCAAAAACCGAAGCCACATAAAAATTGATGAGTTTTTGCGTTTGCTTCTAAATACACAGATGTGTGGGTGTGTTTGCCTTGTAATATGTGTCACACACACACACACACACACACAACTTTGCCCGTACAGGCATTAGGCATGCTCTACTTAACCGCAGCGCTTGTCTTGCTCATCAATATGTAAGAGTGCCAAGTTTTCCAAACGAAAACGAGAAAAAAATCATATACACATTAGAAAAGCAAATTGTCTGCAGCAGCAGGATGCTGCCTGGCTTGTGCCACAAATAGTGGCAAGAGCTGCGGTTTTCAAAAGCAAAAATGCGCCGCATGAGGGGCCATGCACGGAACGGGTGCGCGCATAAATATTTATAAAAGATACGACAACAAGGCCATAGAAAAACACACTTATAGATACAGGTACACATGTATGGGTGTATTAGTAGAGTGTAAGTATTAACAAAGAGCGTGAAGCAGGAGTCGACTACACTAATATCCTGTGTATTGTTTGGATATGAGTTTTGTGTGCAAATTCGCTTTGCGGCTTGAGATAAAAACGGAAATTACCGAAAAGGTGTCAACGCAAACTGCAAACTTCAAAAACTTTTCAAAGACCGCACAAGCCGACCCTAACAGCACCCTAAAGCCAACCCACGCTTTTGCAGCCCGAGGGCAAAGCGTGTGTGTGTGTGTTGGTAATTTGCAGGCGCCCTTTTTCCAGCGTCTGGATAAAAGTCAAACGTTAAACTATTAGCATATGTGCTTTAGCATGCTTTTAGGCACTTAAGCATTGTAAAACAAGCAGTTTACCATAATACCGTGTGTGTGCGCATAAAATTATGCTACACTAAATCGAAGAGCGAGATTCAACAATTTCAAATGAAATGCACAAGTGCGAGCATTACAAAAAGCTTAGCCTACTTTTCAGCGCACGCACACACGCAGTGAGGCAAAAATCAATATTTTCGCTCCAAATCACAACAATTTTGCAACAAACGTTTGCCTTTAAACACATTTTTTAGCTAAAAGCTTCGCATCTCCCAGGTGCGCGCTGGTTGCAAGTTTAATGCCATGCAGACAGCAACCGCAATACAAGCCTCCACTCGCCTCCTGCCACACCAGCACCACCACCAGCCATCTCATGGCGCAGCAGCAGCAGTAGCAGCAAAAAAACGTAACATGTACCGTAAAGCAAAGGAAACATGGCGGAAACTGACATGAACTGACATTACATGCATTAGAAGCTATTAGAACGGTTCGTTGCCGTATTGAGAGCATACATTGGCAGACACTGTGATATGGTGTACGCTTAGCAAAATCAAAAGGCAGCTGCCGAGTAGCTCCAGCGGCGTCACTGATGGCTGCTGTAATCATCAGTGCATAGATAGCGCTGCGAGCGGAAGAGCAACACACGACCAAACATGCACAGGGAACTGGGAACGGATTGGAAAGCGTCTGACTAGCGGGTAAAACTGGTTAAAGCACAGTGGTCGAAGCGCCATTATCGCAGGATATAATGGACAAATATTTTAGAAAGACGCCTATAGAAGAACCCTGCAGACAGCTGTTATGTTATCTTTAGGAGATCGCTATTGGAAGACGAGTATGGGGGAGATCGAGATGTGCAGCAGAGTAATGACGTTAGGCGGTTCTTACAAAAAGTTAAGCATCTGGGCCAAAGTTCTAGTACCGTGGCGTCTAGCTGTAGAGATCCAGTAGCAATTTCAGTAGTGCACTGAGGCTGTGGAGGCTCTCCCCAAGGAGCTAAACTCCCGACGTCTGTCATCACAGATGATGGCATACCGCCGCGTAGCCGTGACGTAATACAGACGTCCTTCTATGTCAGTAAGAGATCTAGGAAAGAAATGATAGGACATTCGGTTCAAGGATTCATGTGCGTAAGACGTGGGAACCACAAAATCATACTTTTTCGCTTCTAACATAGTTTTCTAAAGCGGAATCTGGCATGGAGAATCCAGTTCTAGTGCTATTAATCAGAGCAAATGAAACGACTTTTCTCTAGCTAGAGGTTGCTTTTCGACCACTGTACAAAGTTGCTAAAGCACAGTTGCCGAAGCGTTGAAGGCGCGCACTTTGCCGTGTCATTGAACGCTGTAATGGCTTTAGCCTGCCATGTGTGTAGTCAGTGTATGTGTGTGTGTGTGTGGATGTGTGTGTGTGTGTGTGCTGAATTTAAATAAATTAATACGCTGTATTAGACACATATTAGCACAACGATCGTTTCTCGATGCTTGGTAGCTGCTTCATGCTTCGACTGCCACATGAAAGTTCAGCTGTTTCCGCACTAAAAATCAACCAAAGTTAAAGGTGAAAGTGCACAGCTATATACATACACTCACGCGCATAAATATATAGCCACCACACACACCACATGGGATATTAGTTACGCTTGAGCGCACTGAAGTATGCAACGAAAATTACACTAAGCGCTAGCATGCGGCAGGTATGTTATGCCGCGCACGGCTAGTTCCTGCCACAGAGCTGCCAACTGTTACTAAAATTCAATAAAAATTGCATATTTAAGGAGCGAGCGGCAAGCGGCAAGCAGCGTGCAGCGTGCAGCAGCGCGGTATATGCAAACACACTGAACGGCTTCGATGGCGCCTTAACATATGCAACAAAATTTTTAATGACAGTCCTTGCACGTGAAATATGCCAAGCTGCATTAAATATGCAAACTAAGGGGCGTTGCACATTCGACTGGCAACTGAAAATTATTTAATAGAGCAATAAATCAAAGTGAATCAGACTAGCCGTAGCCGGTAAGAGCCCGAGGTAACCCGTGATTCGTGTATGTGTGTGTGCCACATTTGTTACGTACCTTGGAGACAAATGTCTGCCCCGAAGTTTTAATGAAGGCCTAAGCAAGCAAATATTGCAAAGTTTTGCGGTTGACGGCCGGAGTTTGTGTGGCAGGTAAGCTGGCGGCAGCACCGCACCAGCGCCCCTCCAAAAAAAGGAACACACACACAAAACTTTGTCCTGCCTTTCCACGGTAGGAGTTTTTAAATTTACAGCAAAACAATTTACGAGCCTTGCGTCGTCGTTGGCTGAAAGGGAAAGCCAAGAAGCGTTTAAGTTGCCATGCTGGAAAAGTGGAAATAGCATGGTTTGCTTTAATGGCATTTTATCATGCCACTTGACTGTCCCAGCGTGGGTGTAAACAAAATGAAATGAAGATGAGTGAGTCCGGGTGACGGCGGCTGACTCCGGGTATGGCATGGCCTCAAAAGTTGGAAACGAGTCAAAAGTTTCGATGCGGCCAAGTTGGGTCAAATTTGACTTCTCTGACGCAATCAGTGTGTTTGTATGTAGGTTCGTTGGGACCAAATCTTAGCGTAATTGTTGATCTTAAAGCGTGTGAGTCGCAGCAGGATTTGTGCTTAAAGGACTACAACAATGAATGCCTGCGGCTTGATGATGTTACTTAAAAATGCTCTGCCAATTTAGATAGATAATCTTGTTTTTATGACTTTCTGTATGACTCAGGTAAAAGAAGCTTGTCAAACGTAAGCCGCCACTGCCGACGGCATGAGTGCAATTTCCTTAAGGACTTGGACTCAATGATTTGTAAGCAAGCCAAGCAGTTTTCAAAATAAGAAGTTTATTATGCAATATATTACACAAGCTCCACCTCCCCCATCAGTCGACCTTATTTATATGCAAGCTACTGCAATTATGTCTGCCCCGCAGCCCTCCCTCAGCCCACACCCAACACATTGGACTCTTTTGCTTGGCAAGCGCTTTGCCGTTGAAGCATAAAATCTGCATTGAGATAAATATGCGCAAAGAGCAAACCAATCATCGATAAATTTTGTGTGACAACAAAAAGCAGCAGCAAACAGCCGAGGCGGTTTGGTAGCGGAAAGCGGATTGTAAGTAGGTTTGAATGCAAGCAGGAAGCTCTGCACAACTTCGATAAGGCCAACCACGAAAAGAAATCAATTTCCCGTGACTGTGTGCCGATGTCGATACCCGATGACTCTGACTTCGACTGCGACTGTGACTCCGCTTTTGACTGCGATTACACCGTGTGTTTTTGTTGTCGTTGTATGTGTTTTTGTGTTTATGGCCGCCTTTCACCCCTAACCCAGAGCCTTTCGCCTTTCGGCAAATAAACTTGCCACACTCAAGGCCTTCTCAGCGACAACGACAGCTGAATGTTTTCCTCTCTCTAATGCATACTATATAGTACAATGCGAGTACGTACATATATTCAAATATGTGTGCTTTTCACTTCCTATTACCAAGGTAAACAAAAATTTTATTACCTTTTTATGAGCGTGCCGGAGTCACAATGTCGCAGCGACAACAGCCATGAGCCGTGAGCCATCGCCCACCCATCAACCAAAAGTGGGGTTAAGTCTGCCTGAGAGCGTTGCCAGACCACCCAGTCACCGAGTTAGCATCGAATTGAAATGCGTACAGTTCGAGCGACAGGCACAAGACAAAACTATGCATAAACCATAAATTTGGTAGTAAAAACTCAAAGTGCAATAGGGCCGAGTCTGAGGCATGCAAACATTGGGCGGGCGTACCATATACCGTAGTATAGCTGTAAAGCTATAAGAAACATGGTACAGTTGAATAAATTCCGTTTGAACTAGTACTCGTAAATTGAATTTGCAATGACATCACTGAAAGCAGCGCCGGGCGGTATGTCTACAAAGTGTTCGACCTGAGCCCAAAGTCAAAGCAAAATACTTAAATTATGCGCCTGTCAGATAAACTCGCAGAGATACATGCACTTAAGATACTTATGTCTGGGCAGATGAGTTACTATATGACTGCAACAACATTAACTAGCGATTTAATTACTCGTACTTTAAAATGAAAAGCGATTAGCCGCAGACACTAGCTCTCTACACTGCCGGCGAAAAGTCACTTCTAAGCAAAATCTGAGTTTTGCGACTCGCTTTGAACTACTGATAAATCAGCTGTACATCTTCATATGCGAAGATTTGATGATATGGTCAACGTGATCTATGTGCTCATACGTACATACGTGTATATGTCTATATCGACTTAACATTTCAGCCTTCTAGAGATCGACGGTGCGTCTGAAATCCGCCTCTTAGTAGCACGTGAAACAGAAATAGAAATTAGAAGCACCCTCGGCTGGGATGAAGTACATTCAAAGGCACAGGGTTCTTCTTAAGCCTTCACATGAGCCGTCATAGGCTGGCAGTGGGTCAGGAACTTAACTATATACCTCGCAGTTATAGAGAATATCTGCTCTGCCAAGGATGCTTAAATTGATTTTCCCGTGCATGTTCGAACCGTAAACACATCAGTCTCATCCAGTAATAGGGTCTGAAACCGTTTTTGGTACAACTATTCCGCGATTCCACAGATATTTGGCAGGTATTCAAGTGGTTTTTGTGACTATTAGCGAGGCATATTGAACTATAAGATTTCGAATTAAGAATAAAGTTAAGGTTTGAACGTGAAATCTGGAGAATGAATATAGTTTTTTTAACTTTTCTAAAGCATGTCCATTAATTAGAATGACTTAAAATATGCGATTTTGACATCAAATCTGCAAATACAGAAAAGCATTTCTGGATAAAGAATTGTGTAAATCGCATTATGCGTAATCATTGAAAGTGACTCAACAAGCCATCCATCGATCAATGACCCAAGACCATTTCGAACAGCTTTGAAGTTATTTTGAAGATGCCACAAGACGCGTCGTTTCATGAATCGACGAATTCGAACTTTTTTAGTGGAATTTGGTTGGCCACACAAATTTGGTAAGATATTCATATTTGAAATAAAATGAAACGCTTTTCATATAAAATCTGTATATCCCATAAATTTTCAACGTGTACTCTAAATTAGATGTCCTAGGGAAGTCATCTTCGTTTTATGGAAAAATTTTTCAAGCGCCTTAAATTACTAGGTAAAACCGATTGCTTTATCCGCTTATCAAAATGAAGCCTGCAAGATACTCCTAACTGAGGAAAACGAGAAAGACTCTCAAATTAGAGACTTTTGTATGGCAGCTATTTCCAAACCAATTTGTGTTTTCAGTCTCAAATCGCGTTCCTCGTTTGTTTCAGAAACTCATATTGCTTTTTTCTGGAACGATTTTCAAAAGTACGTGGAAGAAAATGTAACTTTGGAAAAAAAAAGTATATCATCCTTTTATTTGAAAATCTGTTTTTGAGTTTGCGATTTTCAGTTTTAATTAAAAAAATCAGCCTGACTTCCTATATTTAGGTAGGTATGTCTTTCCCAATTGCGAAATCTTCAAGAAATCGGTTGATAGTTGACGGAGTTACAAATTTATGGTCACTTCAAAAGTTCCGATTCTCGATGGTACATGTTTTCACATAAACACATGATTCCGATCTACTTTACGGACCATTGAAAGAACTTTGCCAGTGAACTGCCAAACATTCAGCAAAATAAGCCAATTCGATGCAAACATCATAACTCATAATGTATATATGAACATTTTAATCAGTTGCCATTGGCAACTTCTCTGCGTTCGCTGCCGATCACTGATTTAAAGCAAACATATCCTAACAAGTTGTGCAGAAGTTTCAGATGACAAACTTCAATGAGACGAACAAACTTCTGGTTAAATAACGAAAATAAGAACTTAAACTCATCTAACTTTTCGAACAGTGTAAAGCCAGCACTGACAGCAACAAGAGCTACAAAAAAGAGACACATGACCAACAAAATGTGCTCATAGAAGTCAGTCAGAACGACCGACAAAGCGATTTACTGAAGCAGCGTTTTCCCGACCGATGACTAAAACACAAATAAGCCGTATAAATGATTTTGGCTGCGCTGCTCTAGAGGAGGCGAACGCCGGCAGCGACAGCGGCAGCATCTTTAATTTTGGAATTATCAAGGCTAAATAAATTTGCACATTTCGCTTAGCGTGTGTGTGTGTGTGTGTGTGTGTGTGTGTGTGTGTGTGTGTGTATGTTGATATGTGTATACACTTCAATATTTAATACGTATGAGGGGACTTGAGCAGCGGCCTCCCGCTACCACCGAGCAAGTTATGCGAAATCTATCTGTATCTGCTGCTGTTTAAATTTCAACTACTCGAGTTCAAAAGCCAAACAGCCAGCCAGCTGCTGTGATGCTAGTAGCTCAGAGCTCATAGCTCATAGCCCATAGCTATACAAATGCGTGGCTATAAAAGTATCTTTCTATATGTATCTTCATCATATGTACATACAGTCTATATGTGTATCTATATGTGTCTTATATGCTCTTTATCTATAGAACGCGCGCTATTAGCATGCCTCAAGGTTGGCAAACAGCGTGGCTCGGTTTCTATTTCGCACAAACGCCGCCCCTGCGCCGCGGCAGCTGTTGTTTGCTGTGCTAAAAAAATAATATACTCTACACACAGTTAGTGTATTTAGCCGCCGCGCAGTCGACGTCGCTGCCGTTAATTAGCTCTTTAGTTTTTGGCATTTAACGAAAAATTTGGCAATATGCGCGTAATTGTTTGTAATTGTTTAAGTATATGCCGGTCACAATAATAAGTGCTATTGTGAATGACAAATTTGCATGACATGAGCGAGTTAATTGTCACTAATTAGAGACGGGCAAACAAGCTACAGCTAATGGCGGCTAAATGCTGCCTAAATATATCTAAAACTGTGTTTAATCATAATTTATGCCATAAACGAGAGTGTGTCATATATATGTATATATATATATATATATCTGGTACAACTTAATTTTAAGCAACAATCTTTACAACTGAATAAATTCAGTTAAAATGATATTGCACAGCATTTTGTGGAAATTGCTAAGCGAAGCGTGATAAAGCTCTGCGAGAGATTTCATTTTTGTATAAAAGTTGAAAATCTAGTGAATTGTATATTTATTCTTATGGCTTGCAGGTGTGTGTATGTTGCTAAATATGTGTTCAATATTAAATTTAGTTTGCAACTTTGTTAGTTAGTGCAACGAGGCGTATGCTCAATATTAAAACAGCCGCAGCATTAGTGCGCTTTTGCCGTTAGTCAAGTGTGCCAAATATTGTGATAATTGAATGGCAACTCGGTCTAAAGAAATGCCAACAAACTGTAAACTCAAATGAATGAAAACAAACTTAAATCATGGCCGAACATTGGTTTGGCCAGCATTTCTCTATACTTATATATGTATGTACATATATAGTATACCCGTACACTTAGCAGATTTATGTTGCAATTTGCTTAAACAAATGGCAGGCATACACTGCAACAAGCAGTGCACAACATTTCAGGAGGCGTTCCAAGAAGACCTTGAGCCACAAATTCAGCGCTAAATGTGGCAGAAAACATTTGCTGCAGTCAAATAAATAAACAAGAGGCATGCCATGGCTCGCTCTTAAGATATTAAGTGGTAATCAGGGGCCGCACGGGTCGCACGAGTCCCGGCAACCGTCTTGACAACAGACACAAGACAAGCCCGAAGCCCTTTCGAGAGCACTCTCCGGGCAATTAATCACGAAAGAAACATGAAATTCTGCAGAAATGCAATGAAAAAAATGTCTGCAAAAATGTCAGCCAAGTCTTATGATTGTTTCGGGTGGAGCGGCAACATTACGGGTAGGGTTTAGCCGGAGAGAGGGGCAGAAGTTCGTAACATATGTTTGCAGTTTGACGCAGCTTGTGCCAAGTGCGAAAAACACACACACACACACACACACACACACATAGAAAATACCGCAGTAACAACAACAACAACAACTATTAACTGTTCTTGTTCCGAGTCAAAAATAAATTCTTTGTTTAAGTTTCATTTCAACGCGCCTATTAAATATTTTCTTTGCGCCTCTTATGACTTTTGTATACATATAGACTTAAGTGTGTGTGTGCAAAGCGTTTTGAGCGTGTTTATTTTACCCTTTAAGAGGGTTTATTAAATTTGCCACAAAGCTTGCAGCTCTGTTTTATACTTGGTATTAACATAAGACCGACTCGTGTGCCGTCACGAAAGCTGGTTATGAGAATTGGATGGTGTTTCGCTTAGCTGTTGTTACGTTTGTGTTTGCTGTGCTAGCAGCGTCTCCACCAGGAGAGCGAGAAGCTTGCACGATTCGTTGTAGAGTTAGCAATGAGAGCGAAAAGAAGAGCATGCTCATTTTAGATTATGGATACTGTTTTCGTTCTTGCATATGCGCCCGCTTGATGGATGGTGCCAGATTGTGCCTAGTTGGAGAGACAACCATTCACAGCTGAATGTTTGATATCTGCCGGCAACTCGTGGCGACTCGAATTTTTTGATAGTCTATGTGTGCTTCTAGGTAATAAAAAAAAAATGCCTGCTCCTGGTCCGCTGAGTCCGATATCACCTCTAATAACTTAGCATCTTCTTCTTCGATTTAAAAAGTGGCTTTACTTAGTAAATTTGTCTATCAAGCTCAGATAAGATATACGAAAAAATTATGATCTTCTTGCTTTGATGTTTTCCCGGCTCAAGGTGCAGAATATGGTATATACTTTAAGGTATACTAAGGAAAACAACTTGATTTTTTAAGAAGTTGAAAAGATGTAAGATGTTATATAAACTAGTGAAATATTGGCAGAATCTCCAGTGAAAAGATTTATCGAAAACTGGCAGCATATAATATGAACATATATAGGGTATTGAAACTTGGGAACTCTTTTCTCTCTTCTTATATATATATATAGTTTCTCCTATGCTGCAACTTATTAAATAATATCCACAAGAAGACGTTATTTTGAAATTTGGGCAGATTTTAATTTATATGATTGCTTGCGATGAGCCGTTAAAGCCATGTGAAAAATCAATTGGCATTGCTCACATAGATACCGCAAACTGTTTACATATAAGCTAAAAACAAACACAATATTACTTTTGGTTTCTAGAGGAAACTAATGAAAAAAGAAGCTAATATTGTGCTAAACTGTGGTGAATCACTCGGCAACTGAGCAGCTACCGGACTTTGTACTTGTTTACACTTCGTTTCCATTGTCCATTCATAAAACTGTTGATCTTCCACAAGTTGCCGTTACAACAGCTGCTCAATTAAGCAGCTACAACTACAACCGCTAAAGGTAGAGCTATAAACAGCTATATAAACAGCTAGAACCGTGCACTGTGCATTGTGGGGCGTCAGAACTTTTCCACGAAAACTTGCTTGAGTCATGCGACGATGTCTCGAGTTGTTCTCTAGCTATTCCCGAGTAAGTCAGCTCATGAGGCCCCGGAAACCTTTTTATTCATTCATTGTTTCTAATTGGTGTGTGAAACTTAAAGCAATCAAAGTTTTAAATTGAGATCTGCATTACTACCATTCAATTGTTGCTCCAATGAGTCAACTTTTTGAAGATAACTTAAGAGGCTGGATAAGTCGATAAACAAGGTTGGTCAAAAAGGAAAATAAACCCAAGCTTCTGTGTAGCTTGAAAGGGTTCATTAATGTCCATGGCATAGACAATCTTTGCAAATAGTAGACTTGACTACTCTGGCTGTAAGTCGAAGGACGGAATGAGAATCGTCGTTCAAGTTGTAAGGCCAGGTGGGACACCTTTAAAATGGGGTGATGTGTTCACAGGTTTAAGATAAGATGTCGGGCAGGACAAATGAACTACCAACTATTACAGTTCATGTCCGATCATGACTGCTTGAAGGAATACTTATATAGTTTTAGCCACAAGCGAAGCACCTTAAGTCCGAGCTATCCCAATAGAATCGCAATGCCCAATGTGAAGAACTGTAGTGAACTGAATCGCTTACCCGAAGGAGCCAAGCGAGTACATTATAGAATATGAGAATAGCTGAGTTAAGAGAAAATACAGGTATGAATAGAAGAGCGCCTATTAAAAGACGATAACAATGATAAACTCAAAACACACCTCATCTAGGCATCGAGAAGGAAAGACAACAGCACTTATAAAAGAATACTTCCGCGAAGTAATAATAATGGTATTTGGGAATAAAGTACCACAACCTTTGAGATCTGTTGTGCTCCCTACTGAGCTTATAGCTCTCCTGTCAGTTCTATGTCGGATATAAACTTAATTATATTGGGTGCTACCAGTCGAAAGGTGTCGGTCAACTAGAGCCTGCATCTGCAATAGAATGTGTTGCGGCGACTTCTCCTCAAGTTCACAGAATCTGCAGAGCTGTCAGAATGCTGATAGACTTCTTTTCTAACAGTGATTGTTGAACTTCTCTTGACGTTGTGTCTTCCAATGCCGCAAAAGGGCTCTGGCTGTTTTAGTGGGAATGAGGTGTGACCATGAAGTGAAAGTGTGTTTCGTTGTCCCAGAAAGTCAAGCTTCAGCCGGGTTTCCCGAACCAGCTTGGTGTTTATTCTGGTACCTGCAACCGATACTTAGAAGTCCTTCCGCGGAATCAATTAGTTAAAGCTGTTGCTAGAACGTAGGCAACATGATGGAGTACTTTGTTGGTATGGGTCATTAATATCTTTTGAAGGCGTTATACAAGAACTGCCTTGGAACAGACATGCCTGCAAATGCTTGGAACGCATGGGATTTAGCTGGAGAAGTGTGCTGTCTCGGAAGCCCCGCTATTTGTATATAAAAACGTAACTAAGTATATTAAGCACTGATTTCACTATCGGAGAAGTAAGCAGAGTTGCGTAACTTCGCAAGCTTCGCACTATTATTATAATTTGACTAAATACATCCAACATATTGTTCGAGAACGTAGTGATGGAGTATAGTCATTCGAACAATAGTTTTGAATCAAATCAGCTGACTGCTAAGCTGCTGATTAATAGCTATCAAAATCGTTTTCTGGAATAAGGCTGTTGTTATTTCGGAATCTCGTCAGCTGACAGCTGTTATTGTTTTGAGCTGCCAACTATTGCGTTCACTTTCATTGAAGCCTAGCCAAAGATCAATCTATCATCAAAACAACAATACCCACAACGTCACATACCTAGCGGCAGTTCTTCTTCAATTAGCAGTGCCCGAAACTAAATAACCTTATCCATTGTGCTGCTACTTGGAGGTGACATCAGCCACCAGCTATTGATGAGGCAGTTTTAAAGTTAAAGCCATTCATATACAGAAATATATACAGAAACCGATCGCTAGAACCGGTTTACCGGCAAGCATAAAGTGTTTATCACAAATATGCATAAGCATACAAATTATATAAGATATTATAAATAAAAGATACAACAACACATTAGACAAGTTAATATAGGAGCTTTATGATATCAGAAGAGCTTGAAACATTGCGCAGTTTATTGTTGCTGTTGTTTGTATTTATTGTTGTTGTTGTTGTTGTTGTAGTTGCGCTCACACTGTATTAAAATTAGCATATTTGCTGGCAAAGAAACAAATATAGAAAAATAAAGAGAAAAAAATAAACCCGGGCTGAAGGCTTGGCAGGTAGTTCGAATTAAAAATTCAATTTCGTTTTCTTTTCAAATTAAAATTTGTTTATTTTGGAATTTGAATATCAAATTTTGTCATTTGTTTGCGTCGCGTTTGTTTATTAAGCAGCCAAACTGTTTATAAACAAAAATGTGAAGTTAAAACTTGTTTGGCAATTCAGCCGTTTCCAGCTAAAGATACAAGATACACTCAAATGCGCGCCCAAAATCAGGCCTGGCTTAAATGCAACTCAAGCGCAGCAACAAAAGCAACAACTTGAATGAGCGGCCAGTTCTGGGCATCCATCATCGAAGTGTGTGTGTGTGTGTGTGATTTATGCATGACGCTGCTAATAAAAATGTGCTTATAAAAACACAGGTAATGCTGATAAACACACACATGCACACTGCCGAAAACCGGTTTCACACATTCCGGACAGCGTTAAATGGGGGGAACGCACAGTGGGCCACAAGCTTTAAACTGGACTACGTGAGCGCTTATTTTAAGTGTTATCTCTGAAGCTTTTTGATTTGCATTTTTCGCATGGTCGTGAGAAATTTTTCGCAGACATCGTTATAAGCACAAAATGCCGCTAATTAAGTTGAAAGTACAGCAAACCGACTAAGCTAAGCGCTGCCTAAGCGACGCACTGAAGCAGTGACGTGCAGACGTGACCCAAAAATGCGACAAACCAGCAAAGAAACAGCGGAATGAAACAAAACAAAAACAAAAGCGCAAAATAAGCGAAAACAAACCTGCGGCAGCTAAAAACTGGCTGCCGTCAATCATAGTCGCGGCCACTCAACGTGGCCATAACGACTTTTGGCAGCAATAACAACGTCGAATGTTCTGCCGGCTAAGAGCGGCAGCAGAGCGGTCCGGCATAGAGTACACTCAACGTGCTTGCATTTACTTTTAACATGGCCTAAACAAATGCTGGCCGGTTTTTGGCCAGGCTTACGTAATCTCTGTCAGCCAGCCAGCAGGCAGCACATGTTGGCTTGCAGCAGCAGCAGCAGCAGCAGCGTCAGTAGGTCGCTGGCCTATAGTTTTCAGTTAGCATGGAATACAATTATAAGTTTAATGAATTTTCGCATGACTCATTAGAGCATCCGTCGGCCAAGTTGCAAGCAGCTTGTATGTATATGGCCAAGACAACAAATGACACTGCGCCATTGGCAGGTGTTTCACTTGCTGCTGCTATTACCATATTTATTTAGCCAACGGCTATATGCCATGAATGCCAATTTGCTTTTGGAACCAGCACAATAGGCGAGCTACTGAGACAATGGCCAAATGCCTTTTGAGTAGTTTTGAATTTATGTGGTTTTTTTTTTTGTGGCAACAACGACGTTGTCTACAAGAGCCACTCAAGCCTTGCCACATTTGTTAAATATAAAGTGCATATTAGTAGTATATATGTTTGCCACTAAATGGCAGAGTGCACACGGCATATAGTATATTTGCAGCTGCCACATGCGAACAAAGGTCGTAGGAGCGCGATGGCGGCTTAGACATAACACTCGGGCGAAATGGCAAGAACTTGAAAAAATATGTTTATATGCAGCATGCATAATTATCATAAATAAACCGAAGATTGCCGCGGACTACGCCACGTCACGGATGCCTGATTCACTATACCGTACACGGCGCAAAGCTGACCCGGGCACACTTGCTAAGCCGCTGTCATGTTATGTTGGAAATGGAAATGAAACTGAAAATGCAATGCCAGCTGCAGCTGCGCTACGCTCGGAAACTGTGAAATGGAAGTGGCTGTGGATTTGCAGCATATAGCCGCATATAGTTGTAACACACAGGATGCCTTGGCTGCACGGAATGCAAAGGCTGTCAGCTTGGGCCGGGCGGAGCGACAAACTGGCGCAACGAAATTAATGCGGCATTTTAACTTCAACTTCAACTTCATGTGGCATGCAACTTTTTGAGTGTTAGGCTGCCCCAAACTGCTGCGCTTTCAAGAAAATTGTTTGTTCTGCTTGGCTGTGCAGTTGGACGAGCGTCTAATCTTTAAGCCGCTTAAAGTTTCATGCAAAAACACAATTTGCCACAATAACCTTCAGCTAAAGCGTTGCCAACACACTCACATGAGGCAGAGTGCCACAGTTGGCAACAATACACTCACAGTGGAACTTCTTGCTGCATGCAATTTCTCGTGTTAACGAAAGTTTTGTGGCCGAAAAAAGAAAATAAAAATAAAACACAAATCCAGTTTCTTTTGTTTACTTTTACCGGCAGTCGTTGTAAGTGTGTGTGTGTGTCAGTGTGTGTGTGTGTGTGTGTGTGTGTGTGAAAACTAAAGAAAAGCAAACCCTGTGACAACATGCAACACGGAAGCCAATGGCAACGATGACGACGCCGCTGTAGCATGTGTGTGTGTGTGTGTTTGTGTGTGTGTGTGTGTGTGTGAGTCTCTCTGTGTGTGTGTGTGTGTGCGTGTCGGGTGTTTTTGTTGATACTGCCACTAAACGTTGAGGCATAGTTTTAGGCGTCTGCCTGGCGCGCCTACATGACGTCGCCCGTTTCCTGCCACAAGGAGCACCAACAGCCAAATAATAAAAAAATAAAAAAAACCCATATATTGAGCATAGCGCGCCAAAAATAATAATAATAGTAATAATAGAGGGCGCACATTGGGGCCGTTGACGCCGTTGCTGTTGAGTGTATAAAAACGAAGCTAAATACAAAATTCGAAAATAAAAGCCAGGCGAGCGCAAAAGACTGTCATGCAACGTGTGTGTGTGGCAGTGTATATGGCGTGGCAATGACTACTTTTAGAGTATAAAAAGCACTAAACTTTGTGCACTGTTTTGTTGCATACTTTTTTTTTACTGTTTTAAGAGAGTGAGTGTGTGTGAGTGTGTGTGCGCGTGTGTGTGTGTGTGTGTTGCCTGCTGGCGGCAGGTGTTCTACATATGTGTGTGTGCGCGTGTGTGTTTGCCCATTGTACTTGTGCAGTCGAGCTGAACACCCCAACATGGCCACAAAACGCCGCCGCAGCAGTCACTTAAGCGACACTACAGCGCCTCAGCCGCCTGCGGAGCCTGTCCAAACAGCGTCGGCCCACATGCCGGCGGCTAGCCAACAACCAGCAGTCAACGGCCAACAGCCAGGAGCCAACAGCCAAGAGCCAGGAGGCAAGAGCCAAGAGCCCAGAGCCGGCTGGCTGCCAGATAATAATCAAGGCGACCAGCCGTTAAAGTTGTGCTATTGTTTTTGTGCATATTTCGTGTTGTATGTGTTGGTTGCCGTTGCTGTTGTTGCTTTGGCTTTGTAATTGCTCTTGGATTGATGACGGCGCCGCAATAGCCTCGACGCCGCAGTTAACAGGTGCAGGCGCCAACGTTAACGTTACGACCAACGACATGGCCATTTTTTGTAAGCAATTTGCAAATTGTTTTCGAGTTGGCCCCAAACAAAAGGATATACTAGTAGCAGCAGCAGCAACTGCAACAACAACAACAACAACAACTCCAACAACTAATGCAGCAAAAACAACTTAAAGTTGCATCAGTCTGTTTAATGGGCTGGGCTCGTTCCTTCCCAGCCCGCCTTGGCTGCTTGGCATATCACATGAAATATGCAAAATTTTTGTTGCATATCCTCGGGCGCAACGAGGCTTAAATGGAAACGCTTTAAATGCACTGCCTGCTGCCGCTGCTGCTGCCGCTGCCGCCGTCGTCGACGCTCTTACAACGAGACAGTGCATCTGCACTGCGAGTTATACAAATTAAAATTCAATTGTCTGCAGGCAGCACAATGGCAGCTTTAGCGCTCTGTGTTTGCTTTTGTTTTGTGCATTGAAGTTGCAGCAGCAGCCAGAAACGAGGTTAGGCAACTGCAGCAACAGCAACAGCAACAGCGGCAACGGCAACGGCAGTTGCAACGCCGTAAAGGCAGTGGCAGCAACGCCTAAAGCTATGCTGCATAAAGGCCGAAACTAATGCACTTTCCAACACAGGCCTACACACAAGTGCGATAAGCTGAGCGTGAGAGAACGAGATAGAGTGTACACTGGCACAAAAGGTGCCTGCAATTTGCGCTGAAGTGCACCTACGCCCAAGTTGCCGTAAAGTGCTTTGTTGCCGTGCAATCCCTGTGACTTGCTTTAAAGCTTAAAGCCTTCTTCTACATAGTACGATATGCACATTGACCTGCGTTGCCCACTTTCCATTTGTGCCCATTTGTGTTGCATGCCTCTTGCCTCTTGCCGTTCACCATTTGCCATTTGCTGTTTGTCGTTTGTTATTTGTTGTTTTCCCTGCAACGTCCACAAGACAATGAACTTTCTAAGCTTTTGGCTGCCGGCTTTCAAACCGTGCTGCTATCATGGCAGCCATCCCAGTGGCAAAAACCCGGTATTGCAGTATCGCGTGTTGCCACTCTGCGAGTTGTCGTTGTTTTTGTTGTTGTTGTTGTTGTTGTCTTCTTCATCCAGCCATGGCCGGCTAGCTTTTTGCTGCATTTGATGACGTCGATTGTTGACTGTCGACTGTGGCCACACCTCCATAGAGGTTTTTTTTTGCCTGCATTTACTACCCAGAAAGGGTTTGCCCCGGTTTGTGTCTGTCTGCTGGCCGTGTCTGCGGCATGTGGCAGCACCAGCTAGCATGCGGTTTCTTTAGTTATTGTTCCTGTTACCAATGCCGGGCGCTGCCTTTGGTGTGTTTATTTGTCAGCCTGACCGTCTGCTAGTCATGAATGAAATTGCGTCAACGCTTGATAATGCCATGACCAGAAGTGGCATGGGAACAGCTCAGGGTCTGTGCTTGGGGCACGGCCTGCAAAAGTGCGTGATAAAGCTATTTCAATGCATAACATGTGCTAGTGCGGTGCGTAGGTATGTGTGTGCTCTGTGTGGTGGTGGTGTATGTGTGTGCGGTGTGTGTTTTTGTATTCAAAATTTGCATTCGCATAAACTCGTTCTCTTAAATTGTTGTTTTGTAATGCTTCCTACGACAAAATATAATAAGACTGTGCTTGGACGTTCGATTGAAAGGAATAAGGGGCTCCGCCACTGCTCGCTTTGGCTAGCATGCTTGTTTTGCTAGATTGATAAACTGATGGATTGAAAGACCGCTGTTGAAACCGTTTTTGTTGAATGTTTCATAGTACGCAAAGTTATGTAGCAAAAATGTTCGAAAGGTTTTTGACCATAAATCAAAGTAACTTCCTATTTTCTTCCATTCTGCCTGAGTGTATTTATTTTTTGTCGCATATGTTTATTATTCAAAAGTTGCTTGACAGATTAGAAAGCTCGTTGATGTAAGCAGGCAGACATTTGGAAGTTTTCCCATACATTTGTTGGTATAGCAAGTACCTTATAGATATTCGTGCACATTTGTTTTAGTATGTGTACGCCTTTCTTTTGAGTGCATTGCGACTTTCCCCTTTTAACTACATTTGTGCAAAAGCCAAATCTATAAGCAAAGTGCTTATGCAATGCGGCTATAAAGGATGATTTAATAAGGGCTTCCGGAAGTTTTAATGAACTTATGAAAAATTGTATCTGAAAGCAAAGTTCGATTTGTTATTCAAAGAGGGTTTCCCTTATATATTGTAAGCAACTACCTCTCAGAATATAAATTTTCAAGCACTCTCTCGAACATATTGGCCGGTATTCCGGTATTGTATTTTGTATGTCTTGAAAGCAAGAACTAAACCTGAAGAATGATGATAAAGCGTCTATACGCACAATTTTTAGATACAGCAGTAAATTTGTTATTAGAACGGTCTCTAAGGATTCTAGTCGGCAGATGGAGGTCCAATAATGGGAAAATGCATCGAACTTTATACACCCTAAAATGGTCGAAGAACTCGAAAAGCAAATGTCACTGAACACTAATTTTGGAAATAATTATAATCCTCAATATCATGTCAAATGGCAATGATTTCTTTTGAAGAAAGTAGCTCGTAGGGCTCATCTTTAAGCAATAGAGATGAATGGCTGATCTATTAAGATGCAACGTGGATTAATTTCCATAGAGGATCGTACCTACTTAAATTTTGGCTTATTATTAGCCACTTCTCTAAGGGGAATTCATCATAGCAATAAGCTTGTACAATACCCGAATGTCCTGGATGAGTTGCCGCTGTCAAAACCATATTTAAAGCATACTTATCTGCTCATTGCAATTGAGTCAATTGAATGCAAGAGCGTTTTAAGGAGCGATGAAGAGAGAGACGTACCTGCAATGAAAGAAAATGGAAAAGCATTAATAACAATGTATATGTATATCAATTAAATGTTAAGATAACAATCCAAATTTATATCGTTTGCACGAAATGGTTTGCAAATTGAATGGCCCGCGGTCAGTTTTGTGAAAATGTCCTTGTTTTTATTTCATTCTTTAGCCATAAAAAGCACATACAAACAATAAAAGTGCGGCATTTATGTTTTGATTGTCATGTCTGCCACTCGATTTGATTATTGAAATCCAGATGCAAACACACAGGATAACAATAAGGACGATTTTTATGCGTCTGCCGAGAGAGGGAGCGAGTGAAGTGGACAATAAAAAAGGAAAATAATCAGCATGCCTTTAAGAAAACAAACCTATAGAGTGTAGGCGTAGTAGTAGGAGAGGGTATAGGAGAGTGTTTAGGAGAGGGTATGGGAGAGGGTATAGGAGAGGGTATAGGAGAGTGTATAGGAGACTCGAGCAAACGCACAAAGGCAAACAAGGCAAACAAACAAGCAAATAGTAAACGCTCCCGGAGCAGGGCAAAGGACATAATTGAGTTGGTTCGGGCAGTTTATTTGCACGGCGTCGCAGCGACGTCGCAGCAGCTTGGCGCTTCATAATTTTCGACTTTAATAAATATTGCAGTCGCCGCTGCCCCACTTTGTTGTTGTTGTTGTTGCTGCTGCCGCTGCTGCTGCTTTTGCTGCCCGCTGCTTGAGCGCCTCGAGCACTTCTCATTACTTTGACGCGCGCTGGCCATGTGAAGCCAAGAAACGAAACGCCTGAAGTACTTATACAAGCACACACACACACGCACACACACACACACACACACTCGCTCACGCATAGCAACGACTATGCCGTTAGCCGGGCAAGAAAAACGCTATAATAGAGTTTTCGTTTTCGCGCTCTTTTCCTTGAGTTTTCTTTCGCTTTCCACAGCTGTGCTTTTTTCCTTCGGCTTTGTTGTGATAAAGTTGCGCTTTTTTTTATCTAGCTCTCTCCCTCTCTCTCTCTCTGCCTCTCTCGCTTAGCCTCTTTATTGGATTTTATTTTCTGTAATTTATATATGTTTTTTCTTGTTTTTCTGTTTTCTTTTTGTAGTTGTAGTTCTGCCGCTGGCAGCGCTGCTTTTCTTTCTTCTTCTTGCCCCTCCAACCCTTGCCCCATGCAACTCACACAACAAGCGAAAAAATTAATTTGCAACTTTTGCCTTTGGCGCAAAAATATTTACAATAAATTGAATTTCTTCAAACAGAGTAACTAACAACTCGGAGCTGCTTCTGGGCTACTTTGCTGCTAAGCCGCTGTCGACGCTCTCGCCCTCTCTCTCTCCCACACTATTCTTGTGTGTGGAGCAAAATGGCGTCAAATTGCGTATACGCGACGTGGCCCAGCGCTTAGCAGTCGCTTTGTGCAACTTTGACACTTTTTCCATTTAGTTTGACAAATGAAAATGCTTATTGGATTTGCCTGCATATACATGACGTTTGATTTGATTGCTCTAAGCCCTTGCCAAACCCCAAGCTATCGTTTCTATTGTCCCAACATTCACTCTCTCTATATATATATATATATATGTATTTACCTTAATAAACGAAAATTGCAGCTCCATAAATTGCAACAAAGCGACAGCGCTGCCTTTTGAAAGTGGCTCAATAGAGCTGCAGCACAACAGGCGCCAAACGGCAAACGCCAAACATTAAACACTGCAGGCGACATTTGAAATCCGACACCAAACGGCAACTGCCGCGCTGCCACACACAGTTGCAAGTCAAGGGTGCCCAAGCCATAGACGTGAACACGAGCCAGCCAATATCTGCATTATTGAAGTTTTTCGCGTGAAAAACAATTAACCGCAAGCAATTTAGCTACCGACAGACACACGACCAGACAGCCAGCCATTGAGCGATTCAGCCATTTGGCCAAACATGTTACCAAACTCTGCTGTGGTCATAGCGATAGTCGCGGCTGCTCGATGGCCAACAATGAAGGCCACTTTTTTAATGGGTTTTATATGGAATGCGCTTTGCTATTTTATCATTTTTGCTCTTATTGCACGCAACACTTTTAATAAAACTGCTCGAGCAGCAAACGTCGACTAAAAATTATTAATTAAAAGCCGTTAGAACGCGGATTGAACGGCAATAACAGCAGCTAAAAGCGTGCAACATTTAAGTCATTGAGCAGTTTGAGTTACATTGCCAGCTGTTTAGCTTCTAGAAGTACTCTTTTTTAGAGGGTGCAAGGTTTTCTTTTAATTTTCCCCTTGATCTGTGCCTGAAGTCACTGCTCAAGTGTTTGCTTGTCTTCAAGAGCGCGTGAATGCGTGTGTGTGCTTGTTGGTGTGCAGTTTTGAAAAAAGCATTTGATGTTTTTAATTGAGAGCTTTTTGCAACACTTGAGCAAGTTGCACTCACCCTCACACACACAGAGAAAGATACACTCGAAGCGACGTGTTTGACAGCTACAAGGAGATAAGCAGAAAAACACAATGACACTCCAGAGCTGTTGACACTTTTACACACTTCTTTTTTGCCGCTGCACAGTGGTACAAAAATCCACAAAAACACTACATTTTTAGCCCATTCGTAAACTCAGCGAAATATTTTGAATTTTATGTCAAGGTTTCTATGAAGATTTGAAATTTTGACGTGCGAATGTAGAACAGTCTTTTTGCATTTCCAAATAACGTTTGAGAACGACTAATAAAGAACGATAAGAGAATGGATTCAGATTTCCAAGAGTTTGTGCATATCAAAGAATCGCCAGTGAGTACGAAACCTTGAACAGGAGCAATAGCGCCGACGCGGTGCTACTATCAACTGCAGTGCGTACAGATCAGTAACGATTAGAGAACTGACAAAGAGGAAGATGAACGCAAAGTCCAAGACCAAGTGCAAGTCGAGAAAATGAAAGTGGGGAGGGAACTGGACTTTCACTTCCAACCAGAAACCGAAAAATCGAAAGGAGATGTAGATATGGATACGTGGAGTAGAAAGATCGTCGCACATATTAGGTGAATATGTGAAGCTCCTAGTAAAACATATCACTTTTTTCCTTAATAAGCAACACAAATTTGCCTTTGAAAACTGCCAGCTGAACCACTGTGACATGTGTTGTTGTTGTTGCATAGCATTTACTCATTTCATTGCACTTAATCATGCGTGGGATATGCCCGCCGAGAATCTGACTCTTTCATACCCTGCACTGTGATACACTTCAGACCCCTTATCTAATGAGTTGCACTTTGGCTGCTTTTCAAGTGTTAAAAGTGTCAAAAAAGACACTTCTCAACCTTCTCAATAGTTGAAACTTCAAAGTGTTTAATTTCCAGCGCCAGAAGCCGACGAAGCCCAGACGCTCGTCCTTTTAAGCAACTTGCAGCTCACACAAAGCCAGTCAAAAGCAATTGCAGCAAAGCGACAAGCGTTTTCGTTTAGAGCTAAGCTATAAATATTTCTTTGGACGCTGCTCGGACGGGCAAATGCCCAGAAGTGCCTGGGGAACCGTAAGCAAAATTTACAACTTTTTAATAAAATCACGTTTAGGCAACAAAACTAAAATGGCCAAAAGTTGACAGCATAAAAATATTTATGGCCAGAAAGGCCGGCGGTGGCAGCAGCAGCAGCAGCAGTTGACGTCGCTGCCAACGCATAGAAAAAAATTACTTGAGGCTGCAAATGCTATGCCAACTGAGGGTTTAGTGTTTTATGGCCGACTTTGATAACACACACACACAAACATAGAGCGAGAAAATGGCAGCGAGCACTTACTCAAGACATTCACTTTGGGCCAAGATTGTTGTTTTTGTTGTAGTTGTAGCTGTAGTTACGGCTGAGATCTACTTAGAGGCTGCGCTTGCTGCAGAGAGATATAAAAATCTCACTTACAGCAAATGCAAATAAAAATGCCCGAATAAAGAGCCCAACGTACACAGGCACACACACACGGAGACTATTATGCGACACAACTATTTGCCTTGTCATCTTTTATGTGTGGGTCCAAGGCCTGATCCTGGCTGGAACGTGCCTAACCATGGCCCAATAACTACTGCCCGAACCAAGAATTTGTGTAGCGTGAAAACTGCCGGAAAAAAAATGCGACAGCGGCGTCATAATGTGCGCCCAGATGCATGCCACACTTGTTCACATTACACACACGAATGAAGCATGCCACAAAAACAAAAAAAAAACCGAAAAATAAAGCAAACCAAAAAAAAACCTATGTGAAAATGGAAATATGACTAAATTAGCTAAAAGTATGGCGACTGTTCGCTTTGCCTTGCGCTTTTGAGTTTCCGTTTGCCTTTGATCCTGTGTGTGTGTGTGTGCCTGTTTTTGTGGCACATATAAATTAAGTCTTAGGAGGCTTACATAAAAAAAATTCCGAAACAAATCTCTAAAGTCGCAAAAACTAAGTGTACAAGGCTGTGCGGGGCACTCTCGCTTAGGCAAAGCTGCATCCACATCCACTATGACGCATGGCTCGCATCCGCTCCCACACTACTCCAACCACCGAGCGAAAAGAAAAACGAAGCAATGCCGTATGTTTTTACTTAACCGTGAAATAAAAACGAGCATAACATGCAACTGAGTGCGGGCATGAGTCACATATGCGAGCAAGGACATGGGTGTGAGGACACGCACTCACTTACACACCACTGCACACCCAAACACACACACACACCCAAACACACACACTTGTACCTCCCAAAGGACTCGTATAGAAATAACAGGCGCAAGCGGGAATAAAAAGTATAAAAAAAGAGTGAAATAAAAACAGTTTTCAACCGTACTCCCCCTGGGTAGCGGGCTGCGCCCACCAGCGCTGACTCAGGCAAACAAACCACACACACACACACACACACACACACACACACACACACACACACACACACTGCGAGTGAGCAATACAAACCACACACACACACAGAGATACCCAGCAAATGTAATGAAATAAAGTAACGACGACATCAAAAACGGCCTCTGCCCGCCATATGGGCTCTGAGCCCGTGCCGGTGCGTTGGGTTAGTGCCAAGGCTAAGAGCCGCCTGTAAACACCGCCTACGTTCCGAGCCACCCTTTGCCACACATCCGTACGTACACACTACATATACACACTACACTAACACAACTACAGCTGCAACTCGCACTCGCACTTGGACTGGGCAAAATGCTAAATTAAAAACAGCTAGCAAGGATTGTGGTGCAAACGGAAGTGCGGCGTACGGAGATCGGCGGCAGTTCGAGTTGCCCCGATGCGCCGCCATTTTGCATATGAGTGCGACCGCTGGCTGATGCTTTGGCATGCTGGCATTCAAAGGGTGCGTGAACTTTTACGGTTTACGATTTGTTTGCTCTGTTTTATTTTATTATAACATACAATATTTTCCGCTTATACAATACAGTTTACCTTCATAATAAAAATATGCCCGATGCCGAGCCAGTGAGCCAAATTACATGCCACAACAGATGCGGCTGAGCGGTGGCAGAGACAGTGCCAGCAGTCAACGTGCGACTTTATTTGAATTTCAGTGCCAACGCGTTGTCGTTTTTAATAAATTTCTTTAACTCTTTCGTTCCTTGTTGCTACACAAATGGTGTGTGTGTGTGTGTGTGTGTGTGTATGTGTGTGTGTGTGTGTGTGTGTGTGTGTGTGTAACCTTGCTACCCTTGTTGAAGCTTTTGCCAGCGATGCGTAACGTGTTGCCGTTACCAAAAAGCGACTGTTGCATGTTGCCACACACACGCACAGATAGCTTTGCACTTTGCAAACCAACACATACACACACACACACACACACACACACACACACACACACACACTCGCACACACACACATATGCTCAGGCATAATGTAAACGCAGAGATAGTCATAAAAGGAATTTCACTAAATGCGAAAAGGGGCAACTTCGAGCCTGTTGTTTGCATAAATGTTTTGGGCTCTGCCGTTGCAGATGGTGGAGGATATGCTTCGAGGCGCCACCACTGACGCCATACCCGCAACGAACACCATATACATTCCCGACCAACCTAACAACAGCCCCCCCAAACTTTAAGCCCAACTTGTAGGCATTAAAGCCGCACCACAATAAATTCTCATTTGTTTGCCGTGTGTAATTAGAAAATTAAAACCCAGTTTATATGCCACCACCAACAACAGTAGCAGCAGCAAACAACAACAACAACAATATGACCATTACCAACGCAAACACAGCGGCCAATTTGACCAGAGCACAGGGGTTGCCACACTGAGCGCAAAAAGTACCAGTTTCATTTGGTACAACTTGAGGAATTGAAAGCTCTGAAATCGTAAATCTCAATCAACTCACTCGTAGCCAAAATTGAGAAAGAGCTAAATATGTCGAACATGTATGCAATGTCTTCGGAATGGTCGCTTTTCAGCAAGGCTCAATGTAACTCTATTACTTTCATGCTTTTTGACAAAACAGTTCAAAAAAAACAGAAGTGGTAGCGAGAAACAGATTGTGTTGTCTAGTGTTTCACTTTTTTACCGCTATAAATATATCGGTTTCAATTCGGTTATTTCGGAAAAAATCGTTATTTCTTAAAAAATTTATATCGGTTGTTTTGTTGTTCTCGGTTACGCATACGATTACGGTTTGAATTCCCGATTATTAGTATACCTGCGGAACTACACCTAAAAACCCTAAGACTCAAGCTGTAAAACCTGAAGATACGACAACTACTAACATACATCTAGGCACTCAAAATGTGTTATTATAGCAGTCCGATCCAACTAAGGCTCAGGGGTATATGGATATCTAGGCTCCGTAACTTGCTATGACAACATGGAATCTCATACCCAAACACAAAAGTAAAGAATCATTTGCAGCCATTAACAAGCAAAGAAAGAATATAAAGTATGAGTATTGAAGGAATGGGAATCCGTTCATCAAAAACACTTCTCGGTAAGTCGCTAAAGCTCGTTCTGAGCTATAAGCACCAAAAACACAGAAGTTTCGCTTAATTTCGCTCAGTGCACTGTTTCGCCCTGCCGACCATTTTGAATATGAGTGGTTTTACGTGTAGCCAAATGTGTTGTTCTTATTGTTGTTGTTCTCTGAATTGTTGCCTTGGCAGTCTGTCTGTTCGTCCGTCTGTTGGCCGCTTCCGTCTTGTCTTAACTGTAATAACATTTAATTTGCCGCGGCTGCTCAAAAGTGTTGCTACTTTGCATGAGAGCGGCACCAGGAGCAAAACCAGCCAGCCTGAAGTTAAGCAGACGCCGTCAGAGCCGGAAGAAGAAGAGCACTTAAGCAGCCGTACGACACATGGCTCATACGCCATTCCATTTGCATTCAACTATTGCCACTAAATATTTAAGTAATAGCAGTCATAAAAAGCAACCGTAAAACATTTTTGTACAAATTTTTTAATTTGTAAACCTCACGTACGTCCTTCTGACACCTTTAGTGTATTGAGGGGAAGAATGGAAGCTGTCGACCAACCAAAAGCACCTCTGAATAACATTTCTCTCACTATGCGGATAACAATTTGTGGCACCCCAACACTAACAGGCACACACACACCCACACACACACATGACACATGAATGCATGCTCGTGAAAACCGCATAAACGTAATTTTTACGACTTTCCCTTGTCGCACACACACACAGATACACGGACCCACACGCACTCAGTTACACTCACACACATACAAAGAAACAGTCCGCATTCAAGTGAAAAAGTGCACAATTTTTATGCGTAAACACGTCGCCGAAATAACCGCAACGCATCGTGTTAAAAAGTAAAAACTCATAAAATTGCATAAAAATTTCACAAACCTAAAAACGGTGACAAACAAATTGGGAATAACCAGCACAAAAACGCACTGCATATTGAAGAAGCACGGGGCGAGTTGTTGGTTATTGTCGCTGACAACAAAGTTGCCAATTTGAATTCGCCAAATAGCCGCGATACGGGAAAGACCAGCACTTGACGTGGCTCCACTGCACTACAAGAGGGGCGAAATTTTAACTACCACAAATATGATAAAATATAAGAGGAGGAAATCGCTACAACAATGTATACACTTGGAGAAGAATGTGTGTCGAAACTAATCCAAATCATTGGATTTAAGTTTTTTATAACATACTCATACTAATATAAGTATAGATATGGTGGGAACATCAGTCTTGATCTTCTGATTCTTCGATCGAACTGTAGAAACTTTTAGAACTTGGGTTTCTAATGAATACGAAAAACGGAAATCAAAGTGAAGCCCCCTTTGATAGTGGAAGTGCCTGTAGACAATAAAAAAGCAATTCAAACAACTGCCCTTTCCGCTGCCACCACCTTAGCGACTCCTTGGTCTTCGTCTTCCTTCACAACTTTCTATTCATGCAACTCTTCATCTTCGTCTTCTTGTTCTCCTTATTCTTTCTTCCTAGGTCTTCATCTTGCGCTTCGAGTTGCTCTTTCTTTCGTCTACATCTTTGCGACTTCTTAAAGTTTAATGGTCTAGAAACTAAGTCTTGTAAGACCCCTACCGTAATCTTCGTAAATTTCATACGCATCTACCTCCGTGTAATCTGTCTTTATCTTGCTCTTTTTAGCACAAAGATGAGTTTCTTAGCATCTATAAGAAAATAAACTGAGCCCTCAAGGGACGCCTGGCAGATGTGAAACATTAAGTTGGAAGTTCTCTTCTATTTGGCATACTGTGGCACCATCTAAAAACAACAATAACAAAGTATCAGTCTTCTTTTTTCCCCTCTCACTGCCAAGACAGTGGACTTTTCGCGTTTCTGTGGATGCTGCCAAGATAGCACACACACGCGTAGCACTGGGTTCAGTTTTAGTACTTAAAACTAAACTTGGAACTCTTTTAGAACATGAACATTCATATTTCTATAACACCGGAAGGACACAATTCTTGGTTTGCACTTGAAAGTTTGATACCAACTGCATTAAAAATGCTTACAACGAGTCTAACTGCAATGTAAACGAGTAGAAAAGTCAGAAATACCGAGTTTTAAAGTAAACTGTGGTCGGATGTATCGATAAAACGAGTACTAAAGCTTCCATAAATCCGTTTGGACTCTATTCAAGTGTAGTTCTTTTCGAGAGCGTTGACAAAGAATGCATTTCTACTTTAAGAAAAAACTCTACTACTTTTATGAGCAGTTTGCATTCTTGCTGTAAATCATCGCACAGAGTTTTTGTAATCGAGCGTTCTAGCATTCAGTTTTTGCCTAAGTGTACCGCTATGCGGGTAATTTGGACTCCGTGGCATCGTAAACAAGCCGCCAAATGCATTCCCACCCTAAGGCCACGCAGTTTGCATGAAAAGTGACAGAGTTTTCTTTGCCAATGACAATGTTTTCTTGCTGTTTTTTCAGCTACTTTCTACTTTTTTATAGTTTTCTTGTGAAAATCAAATTGTGCATGTTTTAACTAAGAGTGAGTGTATGGGTGTGTGTGTGTGTGTGTGTGTGTGTGCGCGTGGCATGTTCGTTAGCTCATAAACGAAGCGTGTTTTGGTGTTGTTTTGGATGACGACGAGGGTGAAACTATTTCCCTGCCTCTAAATCTGCTGCTGCTGCTGCTTCTGCTTGTTGCTGCCACTCCCGCTCCCTACTTGCCCCCTGTCATAAAAGCGTTCTCTTTTGCGGTGTAACACCTTTTAGTGTGATTGTATTTGCCCCCGACTCCAAAGCACGCACACACCAACACAGACAGCTGTCTCTCCCGCTGCTGCTAACTTATGGCCTTTGCACTTTAGTGTGTTGCCATGCCCAAGAACTTGGCTCTAGGGTGCTACTTTTTTTCCAGCGTACAACTTTAGTTACACTGAAGGGAATACGCATACCAGCACACACACACACACACACACACACACACACACACACACACACACTCATAAACATATTAGCACACATATACACTATTGTATACATGTATGTATGACGCAATGCGCCATTTCAATTTTCTAAATTTACGCTGCATGAATGTATTTATGTGTGTGTGTGTGTGTGTCTGTGTGTGTGTGTGTGTGTGTGTGTGTATGTGTGTGTGTGTGTGTGTTCTGCTCCAATAAACGTTGCTTCACTTTTAAAGAATTGCAACGTGCCACAGTTTCTTTTGCATGTGTGTGTGCATTTTACTACCTCAGTCAAAGACATTGACAACTTTTAACGCTCAACTTGGCTCTACATTTTGGCTACTGAACAAATCTCTCTCACTCGCTGCCGCTCGCTTCGCTCTTAAACGCAGCACGCTGTTTTATTCGCACTTTTAAGGCTCATAAAACTTCCAACAGGACTTCGACTCCGACTCTGTCTCCGGATTGCCCTCTAGTACATGGCAGACGATGTCAGAGCATGGCTGCCAACATGGAACTGCAATTTGTCCAACTCCGTTGAATTATTTCCTTAATTTGCACAGTTGCGTAGATTTCTTCTTTTATGGTCTTTTGATCTACTCTACTTGGCTTTTATTTATGGCTCCTTTTTATGCCCAATACGCTCACTCGAAATCTTTTGCGGCTTGCCAATGCACCATTAGGCGCAGCTCGTTAAAATATATAACTCCTTTTTCTTGGCAATTACTTTTTTTTTAACTCTATGAGTTCGATTTTTTCGACTTGATAACAAAAATATGTAGTTTTAATGGCCAGACTGAATGGAGACTCCTGTCAAACGACGAAGCAGAACTTGCCAAATATTAAATTAATAAACATAAATAAAACGCGTATCACGTAAATATTGGTTTTTTATCGTTTTGGCTGACAAAAAAACATCTAACAAAACTTCAGAATAACAGAACATGAGCTCATTAATCTGCGTCTGACAATTTGCTGTGTGTTGTTGTGTTTCTTTTGTTTTTGTAGCCAACACAATTAAACTACGCCTTTGACGGGCTGTCAATGAGGCAATTATAGCCAGCAAACGCCATCAATCAGCAGTCAATTTCCAATAACTATGTTAAATAAAAAATGAACGAAGCCCGGAAAATGCAGCAGCTTTAAGCTAGCTACGTGTCTATGAGTGTGTGTGCGTGAATACGCCATGGGGCATGAAAATATTCTAAAGATGCTGGTGGCCCGTACCCGTACCAGCATGCACGTTTCATGGAATCTGACGGCAATGCCTACGTACTAACAACTTCCGGGCAGACCGCTAAATACTACTTCGAGTGAGAGGCTTGCCATATCCTTCTAGATTCTTCGATGAGCAGCTTCACGTCATTCCAGTCATCAGAGACGTAAATCGCAGAGCTAATTATTGTACCCGATTAGATCCTCCGATGGAGCATTTGATTGACCAGAAAACAGTATCTTGGGCGATCATACATCACATGCTCCCGCGATCTTGCTCCTGTCTGGACACCTCGGGTACAAGGGAAACTAAAATAACATTCTTTGTATGCACCATGATTTGATTTCAACTGCGATAAATGGTAATTCATTAGTGCTGCCCATCGTTCTATCCACTCGTCCAGTTTCGGCATAAGTCTGTGGATTTAACTTCTTTTCGTTAAAGCATTCCACTTGACCTGCCATGTTGCCATGTCAACGCTTTCCTTTCCAAAGTTCCGATAGCATCGTCAATAGCCTTGCATATATCTCCCTCATATGTCTGGCCGGCAGGTCATAGGCAACATACCGGACAGAAGAGAGCCGTTTCATCCGAGATCTCATGGAATCTTGATATAAATCGCAGGGCACAGGTTTTAAGGCGCTGCCGGCTGTCTCCTAATAAAGCTCCTCCCATATAAAGCCGTCACTGATGGCAGAAGCCGACGCTCAACATATTATCCAGCATGATGCCCAGATACTCCACCTTCTTCCTGCGTATGATAAGTACGTTCTTCGTCTTATGACCAGCTACCTCCACTTCTGAGTCATACATATTTTTGCTAATCGTTGGCTCCACCTCCTTTACTTCCTTGGCCATTCAGTTAGAGTCGATCCTCTGCAATACCTTTTCGGTAGTGTCCACGTAGACGGCTGCTTACTTGGTTTATCCGTTGTTGGTAAAAGGGTGAGGCGCTCTAGCTTTCATATCTTGGGGAAGACTCCATCCTGTAGGCGTCTAGTGCGCCTGTTTGTGTGTGCAGCAACTGCTGTGCAATGTATACATATTGCATAAATTGGCTTTGTCTAAAATGAAGAGTGTTAGTAGCAAGAAATCCATTTTAATGATTTTCGGCAGGTCTGCCAGACAGTTAGCCGAAAGTCAAGAAGGAAGCCAAAGCTGGCGGCAAGCAGCAGCCAGCAACCTGCAACCAACCAACCAACCAGACTGTCATCATTAAGCAGCTTTGTGTGCATCGTATAATACGAGGAATACTAACAGACCACACGCCCACTTGTCTTTTGGTAATTTTAATCTCATCTAGCGCACTTTGCGTTGCCTTGCGCTGCATGCCCCTAGCGCTGTCAGCGACAATGTGCCACACACACTCATACTCTTACTCAGCTCTTACTGGCATTTTTCAGCCCTTTGTCTAACATTAGATGAAGGGTTTTGCTGCAAGCCAACTTGAGACGACTCTTGCAACCCGAGCAATGCCGCCAACATTCCGGCCACATGTCACACCTTGCCGCGCGCTCCCATCTTTCCACAGCCTGAGTTTGAGTTGGGGCTTAAGCTTGTCGATATAGTTTTGCTATTGGCTGGCAATACTACCCATTCCGCGCGCTCTCCCTCTCGCGCTGTCTGTGTGGCAGAGCAGGCACTCTACTGAACTGGTGTCAAGCTCGCTCATATCAGCTTACTGGCTGTGGCTGCCGCTGCCGCTGCCTCGTCTACGGCTGAGTAGCCCTTCGTGTTTGTTTAGTGTTGACTTTTAAGACTCTCATGTGTGTGTGTGTGTGTGTGTATATAACAGTTATATTATAGCTACAACATAGACTTTGACAGCATCTTGGTACTAACTCAAGGGTTCTCTATGCGTATCTTACCTTCGCTGTGTCAGTTTGTCCAAAGTCTAATGCGACGGCTTAGTGTTTGTAGCTGGTTTTGGCCAGGACAAAAGCTTTGCTTTAAGTAAATTAGCTTAAAAGCGATTTGTCTAGCGCATTTCAATGCCAGCCAAGCCTTGAGAATATCAATCCTTTTTGGCCAAGGCTATACCCTACCTTTTTATTGGCACGCGCGGGCGCATTCCGCATACCGCGCGCTTAAATTAACAATAAATTTCATTGGTTTAAAATGTCAACAATAAATGCTTGTGGAATGCAGATAATATCAAAGTTCGCGCTTTGTTCAACCGGCGAATGACACCTTTTGCTACCTGCTCGAAAAGCGAGCGAGTCATGTGAAGTCATGCCTACAACCTGAAAGCGTACCCGAATTCCATGAATTTTGACCTGACCATTGGCCTTGTCTGTGTGTGTCTCAACTTTGACCAGCTCGCTTGTCAATCCTGCTAATGATTTCCAGCTAACTGTTAAAAAAAAGGCAAGTAGGCTGCTCTGTCAACGACATGCTAATTAAACAGTACCATTAATTTGCTCACAGCTCATTATTTATGCCAAATGTGCCGTTAAAGGCCTCCTCCTCGATTGCATAATTAACTGCAAGAAAATTTGTCAATCTGACACATTAGTAGCCCCAGCTTCAATGTAGTACTCCAATAACAGCGCTGCATTCACTACTCGTAAATCTAAATAAATTGTCAATTTTGCAATAAAATAAATTATCTTATATTATTGCATGTCTGTATGTCGCTTTGTCTGCTTGTCTGCTTGTCTCTTTGCCATACGGCGCACGAAGAGGCGACAAATTGTGTCTGAAATTACAAAAACGGCAATGGTAACCGCAGACGAAACCCGCTTGCCACCCGGCCCACTGTACCACCCCCTCCCACAGATCGATGGGCAGACGAACTGCATTAAGCAAATAAATATAGTCTATAAAAAAAACACTGCCTGGCGGCGTTTCTTTTTCATGTTGGCGTTAAACGAAAAATGGCAAGAAAAAATATAAATAAATGCACAACAAAAATTGTTAACGGCAAGTTTTGAATTACTTGACAGGGCCTAAAACATTGCAACTTGTTTACTGGAGCAGAAATATGCGACTAGCTGACTGCCCGACTGACTTGGGTTACAACAACAGCCATAAAAACTGTGTTAAAGGCGCAACGACACCAAAACTGATTTACCTACACTATTCGTATGGAGCGCATAGTTGGGGCTATGCCAGAAATCGCTTTCGAATACATTTTCATCGTAAGGTCTTTCTAATCTGCAAGAGCGACTCGAATGCCGTCTACAAATTCACTTGGATGATGTTACGCACAAATGGTGTTACGCTTATATGTGCTGTGCTAGCAGCGTGCACAGAAAAGCGTGTGCAGTGTTAGTAGTGAGAGCGAAAAGAAGAGAACGCATGCTTATGTTAGGTTGTTGTTCTGCTAGTTGGAAAGCGTTTATAGCTGAATGTGTCACATCTGCCGGACATCATTTTCAAATGGTCCTAAAAATAGGCAATTCGCAGAGTAAACTCTACGGTTGAGGTAATCTCTATCCGGCGAGATAGTTTTTCACATTTGAGACCAAAAATAATTTTTGGCGTTGTTAATAACTCAGAATACCTCACATTGCATTTATTGTTTGTAAAATAATAAGCATAAGTAGTTATTGACATTAGGTTTTCTTGGAAGTCACTGACTGACGCTCATATCTTTGAGAGCGTCACAGCGACTAATTTTTCAAAGGATTTCAAACTGAATTTAAGTTTCTGTGTATTTTGGGCACACACCTCAATGTCTCTTCGTCAAGTTATGCTTAATTGTATAATTAAAGTCAAATATTTTTGTGCTTGTTATAAGGCCCATAGCGAACGTCATAATTAAAGACTTGTCTTTGATTCATCGCATGTCATTTTACATAATTAGTTTCCCATACAAACAAACAAAGAACAACGGAAAAAAACGCTGCATCAAAATATGCTTAAACTTTAGGTTGGCTTTTGTTAGGGCTCCGCCGTTCAATGTCAAGTCGAAATTCCACACAGAGAGAAAAAATATGTTCAGAAATGAAGTTTCCGGGTAAACAAAAAACGAACGAACCTTTGAAAATACTTCAAAAAGGCAACATTTGTACTCAAACGAAAAGGGGAGCATAAAAATAACTTGAAGAAGACATGAAATAACTTAATTTGCTTGCAAAAAGGAAGGCAGTAGAAGAGTGAGAGAGAGGCGGAAAGCCAACCAAATTTGCTCTTATTTTTTAACTTACTATTATCATCTTCTACTGACTTTACTGATGTCTAGTTTGTACTTGAAATAAGGCACCGATCACACGGAGTGCTCAACTAAACTGAACTGAGGTGAACTTATCAGCCCTGAAAAGCGTTACACACTCTGTTAAAGTCCTGGTGAAACTTCAGTGGATTCTTCTTCTTTCTTCACAGCGGTTGGACTCTCAAATTGATGTTGAAAACTATACTTTTGATGTTGTCAAGGATTTTGTCTAATAGGGCATCACCGTCACAATGTTGAACGAAATCAGCATGGAGAATCACTCTTGCCAATAGATGTTACTTTGGTGACAGTAGGCAAATAAGTAGTAGAGACCACTCCCGCCAGACGAAACTAACACTCTATAAGACACTAATCCGTCCCCGTATCACCAATTGGAGAAGGCGCGCCCAAAGCAGAGACACTTGGAGGAGAGATTTATAAGTACAACAGGCCGTAACCGGGTAACGGGTTGTTATAGCCAATCAAGAAGAAGAAGAAACTTCGCGTGGTGATTAGAGCAGCTAACCAGGGGGCACTTCGTGGATTTTGTGCAACTTGGTTAATGTCAACACAGAGAAGCTACCTGCAAAACGTTCTTAACAGAACCCAAATACCCGTGAAATAACCTTACATCATAATTATAATAGTTTTTTGAAAGATCTCTTTTAGTTGTTTTTTTTTTAGTAATAATATAATGAACGTGGCACATGTTACGTGACAATTTCTTGTTAAAGTTGTTATCACTTTATCGAACCGTATTATCGATATGTACATCAATTTCAACAAGATTCAATTTTGGTAGGAAACATTTCTTTGCATTTTTTGGTTATTTACAGATTTTGCCTTATGAGTGTAATCGCAATATTTCACTTAAATAAGTGAAAATTCGTGTGAAAATGTTGTTTAAAAAGCGAGCAAATCAAAAATTCAATTTTGATCTCATATTTTTTATCCTGACGACTGAGTTAAGCTGTAAATTCTTGCAAATAATAAAAATCTTCCCAAAACATGGGAATGTCCAAATACAAACTGGTTCGAATTTCTCTGTTCCTACACTATTTACAAGCACTTATACACTCGATATGACTAACTTGTGCAGAGCTTTTTCTCTCTGTGCACATGTGAGCGCAAGTTACAAGCAACAATAACAACGACCACAACAAAGAAGACTTTAATTGTAATGCTAACTAAACAAGTCAGTAAGCAGCTTTTGAAACAGGTGAAAAAGCGCCATGCCATATAATACCCAAAAATAAAACAACAAAAAATAGATATCGCCAACAATATGAAAAACCACAATAAAAATGTCATAAATCTGACTGTGGTTGTTGCTGCCACAAATGCCGTGAAAAGCTGCAATGCGATGAGCTACTACTGGACAGTGCGCACATTGCCATGACCGAACGTTGGCAAGACCATTTTCCATTCCATATATATATATATATATATATATATATATATATGTTTTTTTAAGGCGTATAATTATAATTTTTTAAAATCGGATTTCAAGCGTTTTTAACTTGACAATCAAAGCAAAACAGACAACTGACATAATCTGCGGCATAAACACACACACACAGACACACACAACAAAAATGTCCATTTATGAGGCAGCAAGCGCTGGCGTTGACACATCAAGACACACTCCTGCATGGAGGCACACACCCATGGTGTCCATCAGAAGTTCGACCCTGACGGACAGTTGTTGCCGGCACTTGGAATTCGGTTCGATTTGTGCGTGCGGCCAACCCTTGAATTGGGCAACATCATCATGAACATCATCGCATTAGTTGCTGCTCCCGCCCTGCCCTTTGCTACGGCTTGACATTTAAGCGCATAATTTGATTGAAATGATTTTACAATGTGAAAATAAGCAGCCATAGCTGTTGCCTGGCCTGGAGTATTGCGCAGTTTTCCACTTCAGAAACGCTCTGATCTGGAATCGGCGCCAGCTTTAATTGCCGTTGGCTCTCAAGTGCTTTTGGTGGTTGCGGGCTGCTGGTTGCTTGAAGGGATTAAAAGGGGTGCCCATAACTGTATCTGCCGTTTGTCATCTGCCGTCCGTATCATGTCCGTCCATCAGAGCTAATGGCAGCTTATATATTACATAATCTGCAGGCTCTTGAGTAAATTTGCTTAAAATTAATTCCATTAAATTCGATTGAATTGCAATTGCGTTGCGCGTTTCCAGGTGCCTGCTGCCTTGCCACAAGCTGCAGCAATTAGCTAAATGGACTGTGAAAAAAAACTGCCATAAATTACATATGGGTAACTCTATACAAGAAAAAAACAAAACTTTTTCGTTTGTTTATTTGTCATATATATATATATAGTATATATTTTTACGCGCTTCGCCAATTTTACAAAACCATGCCACAAATCTGTCGAAGTCAGCATAAAACTGGCAACCGATTTGGTCATGGCTTTTCTCAATGTGCCACGCCGCTTCCGCTCTGCCGCGCTCTTCCTCTTCCTTCACGGATTGTAAATATTGCAAAAATATTTTTGCCAATTTTTTGCTATGCACAAAAACTTTTACGGTTTGTGTAAGTGTATCTATAACTTGTTTAATAAAAGTTCAAACTGGCTGCGAAAAAATGCAGCCAACACATTGGGAAAATTGTGTCAATGAACTAACAACAAATAAACACTAACTGGCCGCAGCAGTCTCAGCGTTTTTCTCATAATTTGTTGTTTTATTGCCACATAGCAAAACAACAACAACTAGAAACCATTCAAGGTCTAGCAAATGCACGTTTTTAACTACACGCTGCGCCTGTTAAGCGTTTTTGGAACAAGTTGGCAACTTGGCCAGAACATAAACGAAAAACGTTAAAACGAATGCAGCTAAGCCGGCGAGCAACGAGCAACGACATTTGAAAGTTGAAGGTTAATTCCACAACTATAATAAATTGAATAGAAACATACTATATACTATATAGAAATAGAAAAATAACAAATTAAATGGCAGCAAGTCAAGCCCGAGATGAAGTCAGTATCCCGAGGTTTGGAGCGCAGTTTGCGCGGTCCGTTGAAAAACATGACACATACTTGGCACGTTCTCATACGATACGATAATAGTAGCAGCTCTCTGGCATTCAAGTGATCAAAAACAACAATAAACAAGATTTTATTATAGCTGCAGTGAATGTGAAACGAAAAGCCACTACAAAAGCTACACAGCGAGAAAAGCGCCTTACAGAAATCAAGTTTCTAAGCACTTAAGAATGTAGCGAAAGTGTTAGCGCATAATATGGTCACAAGCTGCTTGAAATCAGCAAAATATGTACTCAGGAACGTATTACGTGACTTCCGTCAGCTTAATTCCAACTACTTAAACTCTAGAACTTTCGGAGTTAAATTCCCAACACCAAAAGCTGCGCTATCTGGAGTACCATAGGCAAGCGTTTCGGACTCATTATTTATTCAATCTTTATGCATCCGATGCCAAAAGCCCGCCGCAAGAAAGAAGATGAGGATGTGAGACTCAGAATTAGCACAATTTTATTTACATATGAGGACGTTGTTAAAAGATTCAAGATTCATCATACACATTTCTTATGAAAGATCTTCGGTGAAACGTTCAACTAGCTTATCTGTATAATGAGCAACCATCGATGAGCAAATAACGTTGGACATGTTTCAGCAAGGTTTCCACCGGGCATATAGAATGCTTCAAAGGATTTTGTGACAAAAGAGCGACGATGATGAGCATAATGTTAGAGCCCTGATTTCAAAGCAGATTAAGCTGAATTAAGTTGAATCCACAACCAAATATAACCTAACCGCCAACATCAAACCAAACAGACGAAAAATCAACTTATAGAAAGTGCCGATATTATCGATGGTTTTGACTATCGATATCGAAAGTATCGAATGGCACCAATCTCGATAGTTTCGCTTCGTTGAACCAGGCTCTTACACCTGGTGGACAATACTGCGCAAGCAATACGATAGCAAGGGATAGGTCTGAGTTCTTGGAGGAGGAGTTGTCTTTGTATGCTCTGTGGTGCCCTGCCTTGTCGGGTACAGGACCTGCAGGAATTCGGAGTTAATGCTCGGAGTTAAGCAATTCGTCCAAGCCTTTGTGTTTGGAGGAGCTAAGTGGGTGTTTGTCTTGGTCAATATCGTCTCTAGTGTCGTCACAGTCACTGCATTGTGGCCGAATAATGCAGCTTATTGTGTGACGGATGGTGCCTCCTTGGTGGTTCCTTGACACATAATATTTGTCTGTGTTGCTGTGGTGGCGCGGTATTAAGCAGCGATCTTGCGCCAACTCTTGTGCTGTCATGCTGTGAGTGTACTACTGGCCATTCGGCGGGATTTCTGCACTGTTATCATCAAAGCTAGGCTTTCTAAGATCTGGAGGTTTGGACGCCGACGCTCGTCCATTTTTAAGGCACTATTTTTCGTTCTGTTGCAATCGTCGATGAGGATGGCTATGTAGGCGCCTCTCCCTCTCTCTGTGTGTGAGACACTCAATTAATTTAGTGCCTTGGGTCGGCTAATGGTTCATATGGTTGTAATAGATATGCCTTGATCTGTGTGGTTGCGATGCTGCCCGGACCCATGATCGAACCTATCACGCCTTGTATTGCCAGCGTGAAGTCGACTGTTTTCAGAACTGTGTCATCGGGAAAATTAGACTGTTCCTACTTCGGGTTTTCCTTGCATGAATAACTGGAAGTAGTTGCAGGTTACGCTGTATCACCGGAATTTTGGTATTTACATAATGTAGTGAACATTGAGGAGATGACGGAATAAGTTGAGGGCTCTGCTCTATGACAAAGCAATAGGCTTGGTTAAAAGTGCGCCCATTGGAAGGCTTAAACAGAGGCATTTTGGGACACTAGATAGCAGAGAATTGGATTTGATTTGAATTTTTGTACACTTAAGCTATTCTGTTCCTAGACTGTTTAACATGCATTTATGTGGTCTTGACTATTTCTCTCTGTGTACATACATCCAATGCTTAACCAGGTTATTACTCAGTAGTCAAGACGGAGCATTCAAACACCGGCTTATGAACGAACTGGGCAAAGATTTAAAACCGGCTGTCAAATGTTTTACTACAACAACAGTGACTACAACAAAACAACTGCCACCCACACAGTTTGTTACTTCATAGCAATCGCAAGTGTATAGCAATAAAAACAACAACAACAGTAATAATAAAATTAAATAAAAACATTCTTAAAACAAATTACTTTGCATACCAAACGAGTTAGTAATGCGCTTAATTATCATGGCAACAACAACAAAAACAACAACAACAGCAACAAATATGCATAAATTAAGCAATATGAAATTCTCAGCAATGAAATAACTGCAATATATACTCTGTGAATTATAGCATTAATTTTTTACAATATTTTTTTATTTAAGAATAAAAATGGCATCAGCGCATAGCAAAAAATAACTAGTTGACGGACAAACACAAACACACACACACACACATACACACATGTGTAGACATTTTGCAATTTTCGCACAATTAATCATTTAAACAGTAAATATTAATAAATAATAACAAAAACTCAATTAAAATGGTTATCAAAGTGTTAGCTGAAAAGCTGTCATTGTGAACATAAACCGCACAATGCTGCAGAGTCGGACCACTCCGGACTTTAAAAAATATCACAATATTTCACTTATTGCAGGCGATTTATAAACACAAGAACGACAATATTAAGCAGTTCAACGATCCTTCTATTTCGGATCAAAAAACTGTTCGGTAATTCGTTGTCGAGAGTGTATTGCCAAAAGCAGAAGTTCATCGGAACGGAACCAATTTCTATAAAAGTGTCTAAATGAAGATGATCGGTAAGGTTGGGTCAAATGCTCAATGAGAGCAAGACAGAGCACATACAATTAAAGAGACGCAGCGGTTGGACGTACAGCTTAATATAGTGCTTCTGATCTTGTCAAATAAGTCTTGGCAAGAGGATCATTCTTGCCAATTGATGTTGCTTTGGTCTCAATAGGTAATGGGTAGTAGAGACCACTCCCACCAGGCGACTTCCAGCTGAGATTGACCATGGTGTAGGAGTAGAGGCAACTCTTGCCAGACGCAACTACCACTCTATAGGACGCTTATGACGTGATGCGTCGTCATGACGCATGTGATGACGTGACGTGTAAGCGGAAAGCCTTTTGGTCCTTAACGACGAGCTCTAGTCAAACTAACATACATCTATCGTTTGTGCGCATGAATGAAGAATATTCTGCGAGAAAGTTTTTCAATGTGATGGTGTTACGCGATGTAGAAGTAGGCCGTATTGGAAGGAGCAGGTGAAGTTTGCACCACTACGTTTAATATGACGGAGTGGATGCAGCGTGCCCGAAGTAGAGGCACCAGGAGGATTGCTTATCATCAGGCAGTAACCCGGTAACTAGTTGTTAAAGCCAGTCAAGAAGAAGCAAATGCGTTTCTGGACAGCAATGGCAAAGTAGACACGCTGGAGATCTGAATTTTGAAGCTTCTATTGGGGTTAATGACAGATTTGCAAAATTCAAAATAAAAAAATTCAATATGGCGACTTTTAACAATGAATTTTGGCTTAAAATTTTAATTTTTAAAACTGCAACCAAAATTATACTAAGAAAAAACTAAGCACCTAGTGTTTCTTCATTGAAATTGAACTCAAGATCATACTTTTGTACAACGTATTTCATACAAAACATAGATTTAAGATTTTTCGTTCTGAATTCGAGTACTTCTTATTATAAGAACTTTTTCCAGAAACTTCATGTTTTGACTAGATAAATTAATAAGAGAATTCCGAAAACGGTTTCGGGAAGTTAATCGTATATTGAAAAAAACTTGCTCGTATTTTTGCAGCAAAACAAATGAATCTTAGAAACTTGAGTTTGTGAACTGTTTGAAAGCTTATCTGACTGTACCTCTTTTTTAACCAGTCATCTACTTAGTATAACTATAGCTTTTTCGCCCATAACTCTGTGCTGCTTGCGACACTTCTGACCTGGCACAAAGACAACAATTTGCTCGAAGTTACAGTATTCTACATTCTTGCCTATCTAAAACCTGTCAAAAACCAAATTCGCGGTTCCTGCTCGTTTTAAGCAATGTTCCAACTTGCTTTATGCAACAATAGAGCTAACAGCAAACAAATAAATACTCATAAATATAAGCAATATGGCGCTGAGCAGTAGATAAGTCGCGCAGCGCTGCACAGCCTAACTTTGGCATCACGACGTATACGCAATAAACGTTATTTACAAATTTATGCTCATGGCCATAGTGGAAGGCGCTTTCTTTTTAGGCTTTCTACCCGCTCCTGCTTTCTCTATCACTTGTTTCTTGTTATTAGGAGCCATTCTATGGGCAAATTTATGATAGCCAGACTCGCCTGCCTATTACCAAAAAGTTAATTTCTGGTCAGATAAAAGTAACATAGTCATCAACAGCCAGCGAACACACAAACAACAAAAACAATAGCACTAACAGAAAACTTTGGACGCAGAGCCGTTCGGTCTTAGCCAAACCGAAGGCAGGCTCATAAATTTTGCAAGTAAACTGCGTAAATCTCAGTTGATCTTTACTGGCGCACAAGTAGCCGGGACACTGTGTGTGTTCCAGGCATAGGCCTCGGTAGTTACCCAGCCGAGTTGGACAAGTTTATGAAAATTGAAAGGCTTTCATCATAAATTTTTCAAATAAATTGCTTAATGCCAAACAGCAGCGACGAGCGGGCCAAGTTCGTGGCACAGCGTGGCCATTAAAACTGCCAAGTGCGTGCCCCAAAAGAAACTTAAATATTAATTGTGGATTTTATTAAGAGCAGTAACTGCTCATGCACTCCGCGCGCTCTAGAAACATGGCGCCAAATTGCGTGAAAATGCGTGTAAATCCTTTGCAAATCTGCATGTACTGGCAGCTGCACTTGCCACGAGGACAAGCGCAAGCGGGCACGTGCCTCATTGAGACGCGTGCAGCAACCCGTTGCGAGCATCACGCATACAAACAATGGCCAGCAATGTGCAGCAAGCAGCGTTGTAGTCGTACTCGTCCACAACATTCTGAATGTCTCGTTTAAGCCATTTACCTGTGCAATGAGCATAAAACATCCGAGACGCGTCTCTGTGGCACTGCAAATGCCAGCGGCTGACGCACAATGGGCCATACATTGTGGCATTAAGTGTGCGTGTGCGTGTGCGTGTGTGTGTGTCTGTGTGTTTATTTGATGGCTCAATGGAAGCTGGCGACTGAATGGGACTTTAAATGGGAGTACCACTTCATTTTGTAGCCATACTGCAGCAGCAGCAGCGCATACACGGCGCATACTTAATAATTGCAACTGAGTTTCCTTTTGGCATAAATTGCTGGCAAACAAGCCGGAATATGCATAAACAAAGTAGGCTATAAAACAAAATGAGCGCAAATTAATGAGTCTAGCATCAATCACAACTTTTGGCGCAGTGGCAAGCAAAATGTGGCACACACGACGTGTCGACTGTCGGGGTCTGTCACGTGTTGCAAATGTTTCGGCCAAAAATGCATTAAAGATTTACGAAAAATTAATTTGTTGTGGTCCAGGCGAACGCAGCAGCGGATTACAACACGTTGCATGCAGCACGCTGCATGCTGACCATTGCAGAGCTTTAATTTATGGCTTTGGTCATGTCATTGAGGTGAATTTACATGCAGCGCACTCACTCGCTCTCGCTCGCCATGTGCGCGTGGAAATTGGAAAAACATTTGCATTTTGTGACCACATATGGAGCAGCACATAAATAGACTAAATAATTTGAGTGCAAGCCGTGTCCACAACAACTTAAAATTAATTGAGCACAAAATTTCATTGACTGTTTTGGCCAATTATAGCGGCCAATGTGTTGATGGCCAACAAAACTATTAGTTTTTGAGAGTTGCGAGCCAAACTGGCAGCCCACCCAGCTGCAGGAAACCATTAACCTGCTTTGGCCAGGCGATGATGCAAGTGCAACCAAGCCGCACGCTCCAGCTGCCTGCCCACAGCAATATGCAGATGTATCTGCGCGGCATAAATAATGCATGCTGCCCAAGTCTGACGAAAGGTTGCGCCTGTGCTTGCCCCTTGCACGCTCGCTCACTGGCTACCAGCTTCACAGCTCGCTGCGGACTGCAGCAACTTGATATATGATAGCTGGCTGGGAAAAAGTTTTCCATGCGGGCGTGTGAAAAAGCGCGCACATTCTAAATGAGGGCAGCCGGGAGTAAGTACTTTCTAAAATTGTACTATTATTTCGCTAGCTGGCAACTTTCTACACTCGCTCCAGTTTGGTTGAGTGACCGCCGCAGCCTAATAAACGATTTTAACGCCTATAAAAATGTGCTTAAAAAATAGCTTAAATTAGCAGCATTTTGCCATTTGGAATGCGCTTGCATCCGCTCTGAAAAATTGCCACAAAAAATCATAAAAATGGCATAGAAAATTTTGTTTGACTGCAAAAGCAAAAAACATTAATGAGCACACAGCACAGAGTAACAAAAATGGAATTGTGACTTCCGTTCGCTCAAACGAAAACAAAACAGCTCCGAAAACAAATCACAGAGCGCGCTCTACAACAAACACAAAAGAGACCAAAACCCGGCCACGTTGTTAGGCCAAAAACAACAACAACAAGACTAACAACAACTACAACTAAACTATGAAAAAAAACAACAACAATGAGGTGCTGCAGCTGCAGTAAATATGAAATTATGTTGTTATTTTTAGCGCGGTGTGACCAAGCAACAACAATAACAACTAAAACAACAAGTAGAAACAGCTTGAAAAGCAACAAACTGCGTCAGCGTCGACGTCGGCGTCGGCTGAGGCGTCAACGTCGTCGCACGACTGTGTCAAATCAACGCCAGTCGTTGCATAAGCGATAACAACAGCAACAACAACAAAATGGCGACAGCTGAAGGCTAAAAATGTTCGCTGCAAAGAGTAAAAGTCAGCTAAACTAGAAACCCAAATACCAACAAATAAATGCAAACGATTTCAAATTGATTTGTTTACATCTGTTAACTGTAACTGCGGCTGAAGCTGCATCTGTATCTGTATCTGTATCTGTATCTGTATCTGTGTATCTTTGTATCTGTCTAATTGCAAAACCTCATTAAATGCAAGCAGCGGTCAGGCCGCAGTCGGCAGTCCGCAGTCGGCAGCGACGCGCCTGTGCAACACGCTTTGACTGCAGCTTTGTCAACATTTATGAATGAAACTGTTAAATGTTTTTACAACAAACAAAACTGTGGGCAGCGCTCGCTGACTAACCGACTCGCCGGCACAACGAGGCGTATGCGTAATGTGCAAATAAATGCGATGCAACGAGCGAAGCTGCTGTCAATGTTGGCAGCGCAGCCACAGCTTCTATTGTTGTGCTTGTTGTTGCTGACTTGTGCGCATTTTTTTGTTGTTTGTTTGTTGTTGCAAATAAACAAAAGCCAGCGTCGTAGTCGTCGATATGTGAGTCGCCGCTGCGGCAAGTGGCATATGCGTCGAGGGTGTAACGGCCAAGCAAAGGAGAAACGCGCGCACCACCAAGCAAATATTTAATGGCTTTTACAATGCCAACAACAACAGCAGCAGCAGAATAGACAACAACAACAACAACAGCCAGATAGACAGCGGAAAATAGAAAACAGACGGCAGCAAGCAGCGCGCTGGCATATATACAATATAAAAGGAAAATTCGCAGTGAGCGTCGCACAGTGGGCGAAATTAACAATCTAGTTGAAATAAGCCCAATTTTTACTATTCAGCTTTATTATTCGTTGTCTTCAGTTAGATGTACCTAGCTGTTCACACTCTATGAAAGATGGCTTTAGCCATATATGACTTTTAAGAAACTAATTGTATATCTCTCTTCCTCTCTATTTCTATCGTACTTTTGTGGTATACACTAATCGTGTTAGAATTAAATACAAAAATCGAGCTCAAACAAAGCTGACGTTCTAGAAACCAGTCAGTTTTGCATTCAAATAGTTGCCACTTTCATACTTCAGGCGATCACACTCATACTTTAAATCGAGAGTCCCGGAATTGATGTAAACATAGTAGGATCAATCCATTTGTACTTGATTTAAGAAAATCCTTAATTGGCTGGCTTTTTACATTCAAGCACAGAATGCTTGATGGTTTTTTTTTGCTTATTCCATTTATGTTTGCAGCTGAGCTGAGATCGCCTAGGCCAAAGATGAGGAGGTGGAGGAGCTTAATCTTCCTTTCGAGTTTTTTAGTTTGTTTGTTATTAGGGTTCATTGTGAATGTTATAAGTTACAGCTACTTTTTGTTTTATAGTATGCTTTTTTCATTTTTTGGTATGTCACAGCAAAGAAGTGCAAGCCAAACTAATTTTGGCAACTGAAAAGAAATTTTAGTTTTTTGTTCAAATTTCACATATGTAATGTAATCAGATATCTATATATATTTATATTTAAGCAAGAGACGTATTATTCCTCATTCCTCATCATCACAACAGTAACCTCAAAATCCCAAAAATAAGCGAGTACATTTAATTGACAAATTGTCTTCAGTTCATTGGCGTTACGCGGTATTTTTTCTTCAATGGATCTACGCAAAAGGTTTCGCTCACGTTTCGATTCTTTTACGTTAGATTCTCATTTCAGCATCCAACACAAAAGTAAGTTATCATGACTTTATCCAAACTACTTTGATAATGTTATTCCCTCACTTTAATACATTTCTTTAAAATCTACCCAGTCAATACTTCAAATCATAATAAGAGAATTATTTTCAGCAGTTAAACTTGGGAAGAAACATTCGCTGTTAGAAACTGCTGTAAAGCGAGCCTAGCATACGAAATAGTTGTGTACTTGAAATCATTTCGAAATACGGAGAAGTTCGACCTGTCGAGAGAGGAGGACATTGGGTACTTTTCCCAGCGAACCCATGGTTATCAAGAAGCCTATTTCATAGGGACAATGACAACGACGCACACAATGGAATATCCCAAAAGTATAATTTTACATCAAATCAGCTATTTTGCTAATTTCTCCCACTGTGCATCGTTGTTGTTATCGTTGCTGCGCTCGTTGTTATTGTTATTGTTGTTGCTGTCGCGGCCGCTGCTGCTGCTGCTGTTGGCATTGCAATTTGCTATTTGCCGGTATAGTTCATTGAACGCATAAATGAGCGCTGCTGCAGCTGTTGTTGCTTTCGTTGTCGTTGTTGTTGTTGTTGTTTTTGTTGCTGTAGCTGTTGTAGCTGTTGTTCTAATGAAAGTTAGATAAAATAAAAGGCACATTCGCTCGGTCTTTCTAGCGCACGCAATCTTATCGCCGCTCACTCTCGCTGCGTCTGTCCCAATGGCTGACTTGGGTTCCATTGAGATTTATTAACTTGCACACAATACAAATGCTAGATAATCGCAACAACTGCAACAACTACAACAACTGCAACAACAGCAATAACAATAACAAGCATGACCACAACATATGTCTGTATAGCAACAGCAACAGACACAACACAAACAACAACACAAACAACAGCAACATTGATGACCAACTGTCCGTTGAATTTTGTTGCATTCGTTTCGTTTGCATTTTTATCGCGATTTTTTAATGAATTTATTTGCATTTTAAATTCCTCTGTGAGATTTGTTTGCAATTGCCTTGTTGCCACTCTCGTTAGCTAGTTGTTGTTGTTGTTGTTGATGTTGCACACTTGTGCACACTGCGTATACTTAATTTATGCCCAGCTCTTTATGGCTGACTTTTTGATTGATTTTACGTTTTCTTTATACATAAAAACATTCACATAGTTTTACTTTTGCTGCTATGTATTTATGCAATTATTAAGTGCATATTGATTGCTGTGGCATGATTGATTGATTGATTGACTGAGTCAGTCATGCGCAGGCAAAGAGCGGCTGCAGCTGCACCTAGTGCTGCCAGCAGCTCTTAATTAGAGAATAGCATTTCGCAGATATCAAGCACTGAGAGAGAGAGCTCAATTCAAGAATTGACAGAACTGGTTCGAAATTTAATATCGAGTAACTCAAAGATTGATTCCCATGCCAACTGCTAGGCCAAACACACAGATACACACACATTGTCGCTGTGCTTTCAAGCACAACAGCTGCCGCTTGCCAATCGGCTTTCCCCAGAACACATACAACTAATAGCTCCCTGTGTATTGTGGTTGCGTTTTGTTGCACATTGTTTTGCGCAACATTTTTATATTTCCATTTCCATCGTTTACAACTGCGGATATTGACTGTAGTTTTTTTTTTTTTTTGATTAAAAACCTATCCGCACTCATCAAGCGTGTCGCTACATGCCGCTTCCCTATGCGAGATCGATTAAAGCGAGAGACAATGGAGCGTGTCTGTGCGATCAATATCTTTGCAACTCGTACAAATATTTTGCTAATTAAGCCATTACACGTTTGGTAAGTAAATAATTGTATGGCTGGGAGGTACAGTGAGTGCAAATAGCAGACCAACAACAACAAACAAAGCGTGGTCCGCAAATTCATTTGCTGCAAGGACAACAAAAAACAAAAAGTGGCAAGCCACAGCGAATTAATTGACAACTTTTATTAGAAAATAGTTGAACAGGAAAATGGAAAATGAAAACCGACAGCTATAGCAGCTGTAAGATGAGCGGCATTGGACGCTTGTAGTCGCAGTTGTGTCCAAGTTGCCAAGAAATTAGCAAACAAAGCCACAGAACTGCACGGTGACAACTACAAGGCAACTGCAAAAGAATCGAGAACAACGAAAACGAATTAAATTGAATAGTTCTGTAGAGTGCTTCTTCGCCGAGGACATTGACGGAGACAGCAACGGGGACTCCCAGACATGACCCCAAGAAGCAATTGAGTCGAATGCTGGCAGTGAACAATAATAAACACTGACTGACTGCCACAGCCACTCAGCGTCAGTTTCAGCTGGTCAGAAGAGTCAGTCAGTGAGTCAGTGAGTGAGTGAGTCTGTGAAGTACTTTATGAGCATTTTGCCCCATCTTTTGCTACACTTTCGCTTTTGGCTTGGCTTGTGTGGCAGAGTTTTTGTTCTATGCACTGTAAGCGCTCTTATTATTTTTAATTACTAACATTTTTGCACTCGAGTGCGCAACTTTTGTGCGCTATGGAAGATAATTATAATCGTTACAACAAAAAAGAAACAGCACAACACAAAAGGGAGCTATGTCTGACATAATCCTTGCAACAACTGTAAAAAGTCAGCACTGTGGGGACAACACTTGCTGTGGAAAGTTAATTTATGAGCGACAGCCACTTACATATTCCAGGAAAGCCCTTAAAAGTCAAGTCTCTAAACTACCAACTATCAATTAGCACCTGCCTAGGACAAGCATTCAAGCAGCTAGTCAATTTATACGTCAATTCGACAGCCAGTCATACATATAAGCTGCTACTCGTTGAATTAACACGTTTGCAACTTGCACTTTGCAACGTTGCCAAATCGATTTTTTATTACTTACTAATTAATAGCAGACAATTTGTTAATTAGTGGCCCACCCACGGCAGAGGCCGCAGTAAGTGAAGCGCAGCAAAGCCAAAGCTGTCTGCTCGCCATGTAATTACCTGTAACGAGAAAGAGAGGGAGAGTGAGTGAGTGTGAGAAAGCGAAAAAAAGAGCAACTTAGAGTGGCATACAAATCATTATTTAATGTGAAAAAGACTTTTTTGGGACGCTGTAGCGACTCTACAGACTCAGTATGAATGCGAGCAACTCGTAATAAAGTTTGCCAAAGAGTCGTATACGTACTATGGGTTCGGGAACCGTCGAATGCAAATGAATGCCAGGCAAAACTCGAAAAGTGTCTGGCGTTATCTTTCATTTTATGGCGCTGTATGTCTGGGCATGACACTGTCTATGTCTGTGTGTGTGTGTGTGTGTCGAGCTTAGTGATTAACCTGCTGTAGACAGTGGGGCCAAATGTGGCAACACTGCACAGCTTAGCGTTGCTCAGCGATTCCCACAGCAGCGCCAAAGTGAGAGCAGCTTCCACGTTCCAGTTCCTAGCTGCTGCTGCTCCTGCTCCTCTTGGCTGCTGCTTTTGCTGATGACACAGCACTCTCCACGCTGGTACGTGGCAGCGCAGGGGCAGCGCAATAAGTGCAAATATTGTAGAGCGCTGCCAAACGCGGGCAAAGTGCCAAAGTGCAAAGGGACAGCAAATTGCATTCGACTTGGAAATAACTTAATTCCAAGCGAATCCAAACGAAACGAAACGTATTGAACAGCAACGAATGCAAGGAAAGTCCAACATCAGCGCCAAAGTGAAAAGCAAACACTGTGTGTGTTGATTATGTGCCAAGGAGGCGGAGATCCAATGGGGAAATGGGGCGGCGTTAAGGCGAAAAGGCGTTGCGCTTCAGCACAACATATTGATGAACTGCATTATCTGCGGTGTGTTGCCTGATAATGATGCTGGTTGGCATTGCTGATGCAGCAGGAGCATCCCAGCAGCATCAGCATCAGCATTAGTAGTATGAGCCGAGCTAGGCGAGTGCAGTTCAAACAAATTGCGGCATCACAATGCGCTACACACAGCCCAGCACATGGAAAAAGGGCAGCAGAAACGACAACAAAAAATGAGCAAAAGGCTGTGGAAAAACTAATAGCTTCACTCAAGCTTCTGGCATTGACAGCTAAATGTGCGCGGCAAATGCAATTTGCAGTTTTGCGGCAGCAGCAACAATAATGCACAGCTTTTTCTAAGCAAATAGACTCTCCAGACTTACGCTTGGCCATGCCACATACCATGCCACACCAGCTAGAGACAAACTCTTTAACAAGCGTCGTCTGGCAATGCCTCCTTATTCCTATTGCTCCCATTGCCCAGACTTGGCCATGCATTTGAGTTAGTGCAAAACCAATTGAACTCAACGCAGCAGTTACTGCAGCAAATTGTCCAAAGCACAGCATGCCATTGGGCTGAGATACAAATGTATCTGTAGCGCTGAGCAAACTTGCGGTACCAAGTTGAATGGCATTGAAATTTTCCGTTTAGTGCTTAGGTCCAGCATAGAAATTGCGGCTAAAAATAGTAACTGACACGTGGCCAAAACGACGATTGAAGACGATTGAGCTGCAGCAGCTTCACCATGTCAATGGCAACTTTTCGGCCAACCCAAACAAACGAAAGCCATTTGCCATGGCCAGCAAGTAGCTCAGCTGTTCAGACAGGCAATTTCCGAGCACGCGCTAGTGGTAATAGCACTACTTGGAAATGCAATGCGGAAATGTGGCTGCTGCAATCGGTTGCAGAACGCAACAAAATCGAGAATGCAATGAAATAGAAAAATTAAGCAACTGTCAAATGCTATGTAACGGGTGTTGACAGGGCGGGAGGAAGGACGCTTAGATGGCACGTCACTTGCCAACAGCATTGACAATTGAACACAACTGTACGCGTGTGAGTGTGTGTGTGTGTGTGTTTTGGGAGGGGGTTATGGTTGTTGCATGCGAAACTTAATAGCTCTTCACACACACACAGAGAGAGAGAGAGTGCGGAGCAGCATGCAAGCTATTAAAAACAAGAGGAAATTGTAACGTTATGCAGTTGCAACAAAGCTGTAATACTCTTTGCGGAAATCGTTGCTGATCTTAAAGAGCAGAAAGACACTTTGCTTAGCACCCTGAATGGGTAATTTTCTTGACAAAGTTCGAACCAAAATCCTGGGCTTAGAAGTTCGTTCATTTTAAAAATGTCCCTTTTACATTGGCTTTAACTTGTAATGTTCTCTGCGTTCACTTTTCTGCAAGGAATTGGAACTGATTGGTGTAAGTATTTCTGAATTCCCAATATCAGAAAGAATAGATGCCCAATATTTTGACGTCTTAAGTGATATTGAAGATGGAAAAGAATCTCTTTTGTTTGAATCTAGGAACCAGCAAGATTGCTTTCGATGTTTTTAGCAAAACTATTACAATTAGCAATTAACTATTACTTTATTGGTGCAGAATGTCCGTTTCGGGAAAAACTTTGCTAGAACCGTTTCAAAGAAGAAATGCTAGATTTTCGACTAAAGAAGTGAAAACCCCTTTTTCCAATATCTTCATGGGCTATACGATCGACTTGACTGCTGCTAAAGGCCGACTAGCGAAAGACCCGCTGCAAGTTTTTAGAAATTGCGTATAATGTCCCGTAGAAACCGAAAACACATAGAAAGTGGATTTTCTATCAATTCTGATCATGTGGCATCTACTTTGAGTTGCCAAACATGATGCAGCCCGGTGGACAAACAAGCTTATAATAGTAAGCACGTAGAGTATAAAAAAACGAGACAGTCAAGAAAAGTCAGCACATTTGCAACGTGTAAGTGCAACAACGACAGCGACGACGACAACAACAACAACCGGCAGACTGGCAATCGGATAGCCATTGCCACCAAGTGCCCGGCTGACGCATTTATTGCCTTTGAATTTGTTGTTGTTGCTGTTGCATTTGTTTTTACTCCTCGTTTACTCGTTGGCTGGTTTGTTGCAAGTTGCCGGTTGCCCCTTTTATTGCATAAGCGCATTTTACAGTTTGTTGCACGCCACAAGCAACTGCTGCAGAGCGTACAGTTGTGCCGGCAACAACAGAGGCAGCAACAGCAACAACATCATCGGGCAACATTATCAAAAGCAAGCGACAAATCGCTTGTTGGCAGCAACAACAACAACAGTGGCAGAGTTGCATTTGTTTGTTGGTGTGTGTGTGTGTGTGTGTGTGTGTGTGTGTGTGTGTGTGTGTGTGTGTGTGTGTGTGTGTGTGTGTGTGTGTGTGTGTGTCTCTGCGCTTGTTGTCTTTACCGGCAACTTTACAAGCTTGTTTGTTGGCATCAGCAGCAGCAACAACAACAACAACAACATTGCGGTCACCATCGTTGTTGTCGCTGTCATCATGTTTCGCATCGTTTTCGTTCGCGCTCTCTTTGGTATTCTTGCTCTGTTTACCTCTCTTTCTCTCTATCTCTCTTTCTCGCTCTTTGCTCGCTCGCTTATCGAGCCAAGTTGTTGCGCAAATCGATTTGACGCCGTCGTCGGCGGCGGCACTCACTCAAGTGTCAATTGTTGTTGTTGCTGGAGCTATTGGAGCTGCCCCAGCTGCATGTTGCATGGCCGCATGTTGCGCCTCTTGCCTGGCTTGCATATTGATGGCTGTTTGATTGCTGCTGCTGCTGCTGCTGCGCCTCCTGCTTTACTACACCCACCGCAGCTTTTCATGTTCAATGTTAATAATCGTTGGAGCAATCAACGTGCCTCTTGCTCATTGCTGTCTCGCTCTGGCTCTCTCTTATCCTTTTAGCTTCATTAATTCGAACAAATTAATTGCTTCTCGTGCATTTTTTGATGTACACGCCGCGCCCACTGCTGCTGCCCCGCTCACCACCGCTCCAACGCATTCCACACTCATTCATTTTTGATTGTTTGGTCAGTCGCTGCCGCTGCCGCTGCCGCTGCGCGTAGTCGCAGTCCCAGTCCCAGTCGCAGTGGTCCAGCGTCAAAGGCAGCCAAATTGAAAATCGTGCGCAGCGCCAATGCCCACTGCGTCCTAGTTGCTGTCCACAGTTGCCGCACCCTCAGCCCACAGCCGCCTGGTTGCATCATTCCCATGGCCCAGCGAGCACTAATGACAAATAATAATTGCTTGCAATTTCTTTAATTCCACTTGAGTATAATTACTAGTCGCTGGCACACGGTCACTCTCTTGTTCAGCAACTTCATAGCTGCTCCCCCTGATTTGTTGGTTTTGTATTCTTCTCTTCATGCAGCGCATTATTAATAAATTGCTAAAGCCATTGGTTTGGTTTTCATTTCAAGTGTCTGTCCAGCTCCAATGGGCGCCTGAAGCTGACATTAAGTTATTTGGCCCACTGCACTGGGCCATCAATGTTCAGTTGAAGCTGCATTTTAGGTATTTTAAATGCCAACATGGAATATTTCAAAAAAGCAGCTTAAACATTTTGGCAAGTGTGTTTAAAATCAAAATAATTCGACTTACTATAGCTTGCTTTTCGAAATGGCCAAAACAACAAATACTCAAAATCCGTAAATTCCTTAACTACCGTAAGCCAATAAATGTGTTTATTGGAGCTTTGTTTGTGTGCCAGCAGCCAGACCAGAACCAATCAATGTTGGCTCCCAGACCGAACTGATCTGTAATCAGCGGCCGTGCAATTCTCCAACAGGTGTTTGGCATATTTGCACTACAAATTTTGCAGCCTAGATGAAAAATGTGCTTGAAACGCAAAAATACTCGTTTTTTCAATTGCAGCCGATAGCTAAACAATTTACAGAGCAGAAAATCAAATTTGAAGTTCATTGAAAGCCAAATTTGAAATGTTTGCAATAGATATTGATTGAGTGTGTGTGTGTGCATGTGTGTGTGTGTGTGTGTGTGTGTGTGTGTGTGAGTAGATTGATGGCAAAGCGAGACTTAATTGAAATTTAAATCAACAGCAATGCTTGTATTTATATCTGCATGTGTATTGCGTGTGTGTAAGTGTATTGCGGCATTGAACAACTGAAACGAAGCGCTTGAAATGAATGAATGAATGAATGAATTTTATTTTTATATTTTACGATACATTGTACTATATTCAGAATGTGCGAATAAGTAAATGAGAGCAAGCGTACAAATTCAATTATATCATGACGCGTCGCGCACACAGTCAGAGAAAGAAAATATAATATACATACGATACACAGAGAGAAATATCTAGGCTTTTTGCTAAAGTCGATCCACTCCGAATGCTGCTTGGCAGCCGCTGCCTCGGGCTCTAGAGTAAGCGTACAAATTTACAAAATAAACATAAGCACAAATACATTGCCCAGTAGCGTAGATACTATTCCATTAAGAAGAAGAAGCGGATCATTCTGAGACAGACGTCCATGGGGATTTCCAATACTTAACTATCTAGGCAGGATTATGGAGCGTGTTAGTAGCAGTTTTGCTTAAACTTTCAGCGCCTTTCAAATGCAGTTGCCGGTAAGGAATTCAAGTCAGCCAATCTCACATATCTCGGGAACTTCACTACCGAATCTGATGAACTATAAATTGCATTGAAGGTAATTGACTATTGATTAAGTCCGTTTCTGATAGTTTTGGTGTACCTGGAGCCAATTACGAGTTACAACACAATAAATTAAAAAAAAAATTTTGAAAATTAAAATTTTTTTTGTGTTTTTTTCGATTGTGGCATTTTTTTGATATTCCTTTATTTATTCTTCTCCATTTCGCACCGATTTTGCTCAAATTGGGGTTGAAATAATTGCAAAGAACCAATTTATCGAAACCATAAATTACCAATTCAAAAATTCTATTAGTTTTTGATTAAAAAAAAAATTCTTTGCCTTGTAACTTGCAATCGAATTAAGTTAGACCAAAACCGTCTGAAAAATATTGATTTGACATTAAATCATCTTCGATTCGAGTTACAATTTATCTTGACCGGTAATAAGATTTCCAAGATATTAGAGATTTGCTGCCTTCGCAACTTTCGAAATCTCAAATTTTTTTAAATAACGATAATTCGAAAACGGTGCTACAAAATCCAAAGTGGTTTCCGGGTTCGAAATCAGCGAACTTAAATTTACCGGAATATGTGTATTTCAGTCATAGGCCTTTCATTGAGGTCAAATTGGTTTTATATCTAGAAGGAATGAAGCCTCAAAATACCCCTTAAATTGTCTTCCGCACGAAATTTTGGAATAAATCTAAAATATCGCATTCTAAACAGAAAGATGAGCTTACCAATATGTTTCATTTGATTTTCGTTTCAGTTATTTTTAAATTTTTACCATTTTTACGCATTTCCTGCTTCTTATGCATCTAAATCGTTTCGTCGTGCACTTTTTCCCGAGTGTATAGAATATTTGAATGTGGACAATTTGGAAGCGCAACAATTGCCTCCCCTCGACGCACTAATCGCGTTGCCAAGTGTTGCCGACTCAAGCTAATTGAATTTCTCACTGTCGCTTGCAATTTCCATTATTATTTCTTTTTTTCAACCATCCAACCTCTTCGTGTGTGTGTGTGTCTGAGTCGCTCATTGTGAGTGCGCGCTTATATTTAGTATATAGTTTTTGCGCATTCAGGCGGAAATGAGATAATGAATGGTCCACAGACACATTCACATTTACATTCAGTCACAATTGGCCGAGTGACCGTACAGCGAGTGGATTCAGTGTTGTCTATTTTTTAATGGAAACATATAACGTAATCTCGCGTACAGGGTGATGCTTCAAGTCTTGCCCAAATGCTGCAAGTAACTCAGTTAAGCCTTGATGCGTAAATAAGCCGGTATTTTAGCGTTTATTTGTGTGGAATGTTACGAAACGTAAGGACTTGCGCTTCCGTAGCTGCTTTTTGTAAAATGTGTCTCGACAGAAAGCAATCTTTCGCGAGCTGTGTGCCACAAATTGCGACTGGGAAGCCTATTTGTGAATCTGCGTGTATGTATGCGAGTTGGCATCATAACTTAATTAAAATCTTGAAAGCTGCAAAGTACAGTTGACACACATTTCACATGCCACAAGACAAAGGCAAAGTCAAAAGCGAAAAGCAACTTCAAGTGCTTATATATGAGAAGATGTAGTCACGGTGCGGGTTAGGGGCACAGGGGCTAGGGCATATGTATATACGCACACGTAGATAAATTTCAAAGCCAAAAGTGAACATTCAACGTCATAAAGAAGCATTTTGTGCTCTGTCTCAGGCCCAGTACCCAGCCCCAGCTTCGGTACACAAACTCACAACTTGAAATAATTAAAAACCACAAGTGTTGAAGAAAATGCGATGCTACTCAAGCCAACCACATGAAAAAACCGCACACACACACACACTCTCATACAGACACAGACAAAGCCGGCACACAAAGCTGGCAGGAACCAAGATAAGCACATGTGGCAGCCTCCTCATCGACTGTAGCCAGGTCTAAGGTAGGCGGGCCTGCTTTAAAGTTGGCTGCTCAAGTAGAGTGAAGTGAAGTGGGCATGGATTACAAAAGGGGTTAATCAACACAACAGGCGCGCAACAGGACAATGCAAGCGAAAAGCCAAAGATTCAGCCAGTTCAGTTCCAGTTCCAGAGTTGGCGAACCCCCCAAGAAAACTGTCGTGTTTATTTATGACAAGATGCTTCATCATAATCAGCGACTGACACTTGTAGCAAGAGCAGCAAGCACACAGAGTGCTACAACGAACGTAGGCCGACTGCACTGGCTGCATATAGGTACTGTGCCCCGGCTGGCTGCAACACGTGCAACACCTTGGCAGGCAATGCTTCTTGGTAAGTGAAGTGCCTTAATTGAAGTGATGCTTAGACGACAAGCTGTGCTGGGGCTATGCCTAGATAGACAGCAGCAGCAGAGCAGCACACATGCGGCGCATCGCCCCCTTCCGCCGTCGAATTAATTAAGAAAATACACAAAGTGCTGCTCATCTTCAGCAGCAGCAGCGGCAGCAACAGCTGCGCCAAAGCTAGGCTAAGGAATTAAGCAAATTTTAACTCCAAGTTGCTACAGCGACAGAGTGACCAAGCGTACGAGCGACCGAGCGAGTGGACCGCTGGACCACTTTGTAAACTTGTTTTTTGGCCATGATCATTCCACTGGCGGCTACAAATGCTCATCAACATAACAATAAAGTTCTTTGAAATATGTTTACGGTTCTGTTTTCATTTTATTTTTTTATATTTTTCTTTTCTATGCTTGAAACCCTTTTGACTTTTTAAATGCTCTTTACATAATTTTAGTGTGTGACGCGGCTCAAGTAATTCCGATTCCACAAGAGTCAAGTGGTCGGCCCTGTGACGGCCAAGCATAAGCGTGGGCCATTTTGTACCGGCGAACGGGTTTTGGAGTAGTCGTAGTTGGTAGTAGCCGCAAGTGATGCCATGCTGTTGATTAACATGACTCATTGGGCCAGGGCCAGGGCCATTGCCATTGGCACTAGAATCATAAAAGATACCACAGCAAATTGCCAATATCGACTAAACATTTCTTATTCGATATTAAGCACACGCACACACGCACAATGGCGGCGCACTTGATGGCGCTTTAAAAATTTTACGCTCAAATAAAAATTGAATTTGTATGCTAAAGTATTTTTTGAAAACACGCAAATAATCAATTCCGCTAACAACAACAACGAAAGCGACCGACTTGTTGTTAAGCCAAAGAGCAGGCAGGAGGGGCAAGTGGCAAGTGGCAAGTGGGGCATGCAGCATGGTAACAGGAGCGGCAACAAGACGTCAACAGCAATATTGAACATAAAGAACACAAATAAATCACGTCGTTGGTGAATAAGTGTCATGCGGCAGTCATAAAGACAAGCGCCACACACACACACGACAGAGAAAAGATCGAGCGAGAGAGAGATATAAGTGGAGCAAAGAGCAAGCAAGACAGTCGGTGCGGCAAATTGTCCTTGCTACAGTTTGAATGAAAAATTTTCGCGCCTTTATGGCTGAATAAATTTTTATTTATACAGAAGATTTGGCGCTGGGGGCGCGGAGCTGGCGGGTTATACGCAACGAGTTGCCGCTGAAGCTTCTTCAATAAATTGAACAAAAATGTTTGTGCACAAATTGATGCACACACTCACGCACACTCGTGCACTCACTCAGCCAAAGAAATCAAAAAGTAGACAGAGTATGCGGGAGCATGCCACGTCACGCTAACAAACAACGCGCCCCAAAAGACAGACCCAACCAGAAAAAAAAAAAAGAAAAATCATCATCAAAATCACTGAACATCAACAGAAATTGTCAAAAGCAACGTAAAAATGGTGCAGCGGGGCAAGGAGCAGAGCCCCAAAATGTAAATGGCGCTAATTTTTCAAAGGAGCAATGCCTAATCCAAGCCAGCAGACGCAGCGCCCAACAGCTGCCAGCGGCCCATTATCTGCAAAGTTGAATTTTTGTAAAATGGCATAGAAAATAGAGCTCACACACATCGACACAAATGCTAGCAGAATTTTGGGTGCACAAATACGCCGGAACTAATGTGCGTAAAATGAGAGAGAGAGAGAGAGAGAGATCGGGGCTTATACTAGCTTATAGGCAAATAGCAAGCGGCGTCGATAGCGACTGCGACTGCGACAGTCAGCTAATTACGTCATTTGGCGTTCGCCTTTTAAGCCCTTGCCTGAAGCCATAAGTCGTGCTTTTAGCACCATAATTTATATGGCAAGGCAGGCTTAGCCTTTAAGCCACACACACGCACACACACACACACACACACACACAGACAGTTGGTGACAAACCAAACCGTTAATCAACCCTTGAAAGCAGTGAAAATTTATTAAAACCAAAATGGCGGCGTTGCCAAAACACAAAGCGCACACATGCCGGCAAAAAAGCGCACACAGACACAAAAAGTGAGGAAACCCAAAGAAAGACGCTTGGTTTGGGGCGGGGGCATTGGGGCTGCAACAAAAGTCTCTGTTTTGCAGGCAGGAAAATGAAAAAGACCAAAAACATGCCTTTTGACAGCTGCCGAAACTTTTGCATGACATTTATCACTGTCGCATAACAAATGAGCGACAGCCGGAGCGACAACAACAAATACGCGCACCAAGAGTGATAACCCCGACCGAAACTCTGGCATTGACATTGGCAAGTTTAAGTTTGGGGCAAGTTGAGAGCTGCCCACAGCCTTAGCCGGGCATAATTGCGAGGGCAGCCAGCGACTTTGACTTCGACTTTGCCTTAAACTGCGACTTGCCAGCGAAATGCGATACGCAGGCGCAACTTAAGAGTGTCCCCTTTGAATTGAAACTGGGATTCAGGCGTAGGCGTCGCCAGCATCAGCGTAGTCATCATCGTCGTTGTGATTGCGACCTACTGCGGTCGCTGATACCGGGACGGACCCAAACGGGCCGCAGCCTGCCGCCTGTCTGCCTGATACGCTCCACATGACACATGAGTTGTCAATGTAATATAATAAATACGATTTTTGACTTTGTTAAAGCGCTGCTGAGGCGTGTCGACGCAGCTGTCTGGCATCCTCCGTCTGTGTGGGTTGTATTATAGTGAGCCCCAGGCGGCGGCGATGGTGGTGTTGGCGGCGACTGTTGAAGGCTCGGCACACAATAAAGGATAATATGCATAAAATGCTCAAGTTTATACGCACCAGTTAAAATGTCATTTTCTTCTTATGCGTGTGCAAACTTAACACACAAGAAAAGAGAGCAGAGAAACATTCGAGAAAACAAAAATGATGATGAATAAAAGTAAGAAAAGGGCAACAAGCTAAAGCTGGAGGACGAGGAGGAGCAGCAGTATCCCCATCTTGAGCGGTGGCAAGACACAAGCCTCGAGGAGCCCGTGACAAGCAAACAATGTTGCTAATATTGATGTGCTCTTGCTCTAGTGTTTGTTAGTGGCAGCCTTGGTTATAGTGGTGATGGTTACAGTGGTGCCGTCGATGGTTGTGGCTGGGCGCCCATATGCCTTGATGCCGCGTTCCTTGGCATAATGCGAGTCATGGCATGCAATATAAAATGGATTATGTGCACACACACACACACACACACACAGCTGCTTATGGCTTACATACACTGCAAGTTGGCTTTAAGCAATTTCATGTTTTGTAGCACTTTCAGAGCCCAACTAATTATCAAAGTAATTTGATCAAACGACACATTTTATGTATCTAGCAGTTGCAGTTGTATCTGAGTTTCCCTGCCAATGTGTTTGTGACTGCATTTCAATTCATTAGCAAACACGCTGCATGCAAATCAAGCTATGAACTGGACACAACACCCTGAAGTCAGCATACAAACATATTGCATAACAAACGTTACGAATTTGAACCAAGTTAACATCTGCTTATAGGATAACACACCAGCCAACACCAAAGCAACACACACATACACACTCACAAGCAGTATCTGTGTCTGTTTGTTGTTGTGTTGCTTTTCGCCAAAATGTGCAGTAGACTTGGTTTTGCTACGCCAAGCAAACGACCCCATTAGGTGATACACAAAATCGTAATCCCAAAGCAAATCAGTCGCCAAAACTACTGCTGGCGTGCAGTAGTGCAACTGCTAGTATTCCAGCAAGTTAGTCGGGAAACATCATTAAATGAAAGCGAGATGCAGAGGAGAGGCAGACTCATTGGCATAGATAGCCGGAAAATGCAAAACAGACATGGCAAATTACAATAAGAACGAGATGAAATTGTGAAGAGTCGGCAACCGACTTAAAGCGAAACTAGCTACGGAAGCGTCAAGCAAAACTAAGCGGAAGCAGATTTCAGTACCATATGATTTTTCATTCAGTATAACATTCCTTTTCGAAGTTAAATATCTACTGGCACGCCTTGGAAGTAAGACCGACATGTATGCCGTCACGTTAATCAGTTATTAATCTGGGCAGGTGTTACGCTTAGGTGTTATGGCTCAGGTTTATAAAAATTTTAATTTTTGTATATAGTATTTGCGATTTTGTATTTGAATATTATTAATCTCTCCCGATATTTTGACTTGGTCATTCATATACAAATTTTTCTTTGAAACAACATTAGTTTGTTGTAACTATCCAAGAAGTCTACTTAGCTAGCTTAATTACATACTTTTAATTATAAATTAGAATATGCTTTATAAAGATCTCCTTGGGCTTGTCACTATATTTAAACAGCTTTTTTGTGCTGTTAGTTGTTTGTTTTGCTGCCGTGTTCTAAATTTGCGGGCACAGAATGCAAAGGTTGCCAGAAATCACCAAATGCAATGTCGAACTGTTGAGCGTTTTAAAAGCTCTATTCAGAGCAACTACAAGTAACATTTGAAATCTCTATTTAAGAGTTTACAGTGCATGCAAACTTCGCTTGAAGTAACAATTGCGCTCTCAGCGCTACTACCCTGTTGAGTTCCCTTTAATGCCATTCCGTTCAACGCACACCAAAACAGGCAATCCAACAGATAACTGACTGAACGATTTGGTCATAAGGTTGAAATTGCAATGCGCATTACAAAGCGTCGCCATCATCGACGACCAGACATTAGCCAGTCAGGCCGTCAGGCCGTCCACCAAGCAGTCAGCCAGGCACCCAATCAACCCAGTCTGGGCATTGCCTCATATGGCAACCGGCAAATGTGAACGGCATTCGACGTGCCGCTCCATCCAAGCCAGCCGCAAATACTATTCCAAGTTTGCCATATTTATGGCGAATTGCTTGCGCTCACTTCCTAGCCATATTTGGCATCATTAAGTTATTTTGCCAGTTGGCTCTCTCGCCTTGATGGCAGGCTGTTATACTACTTAGTTGAATGCGCGTTGGCGTAAAATGAGGCCCATTTGATTGATACATAATTGAAGTAGAATGGTTCTGTGCGACGACTCTTCTAATGCAAGACGCTGTAGTGTCAACGAACTGCACTTTATAAATGACCTTGTGAGCAATTACGAGGTATGTGCAACAGTCAAGTAGCATACTTGATAATGCGAGGGTTGAGCATTGTTTATCGGGTACAAACAATTTAGGCACTTTCATTTCTTGAAAGTCATCCAAAATCAGTTGTTTTGCCAGAAACCATCGTTGAAATGAGGTAGCCGTGGGAATTAGTTCCCGATTCTGAGTCCTGATTTGGCATACAAAAAGCACTTCAACAACAAATTGCCAGATCAACGTTTTTCAAAGCCTCTTGGAACAGTTCGTTTGCGTTGGCAAAAGTGTTTAAACATTGACGAATATATCGACATTAAACAACAAAAGCGCTTACGATGAAAAAGTGTTGTTCTTTCAGCTCTTTCCACGAAATATAAAAAGCGATTGTCGTTGTGGTTGAATGTTTCTTGCAACAACTTGTTATACGTATCCAGAAACATGCCTTATAAAAAAATAAACTATTCGTTTCGTTGTCAACAGTTGCCATGTGTGGCATCAACAAGTGGATAAAGTCAACAAAAATAAGCAAAAACGAAAACAAATTGCAGCAAGTGTAAATAAATATCTATAAATATGAAAATTACGTACCTATCTATAGCTTTCAATTGTAGCTCTGGCTGCGCATCTGAGTCTATTTATTTTTCTTGATATTCGCACACACACACACACACACACACACACACACACACACACACACACACACACACACACACACACACACACACATACACACACACTACGAAATGCTGCCTCATTCGAGTGAACAGCATTTTACACAAATTGACATTTGAAATGACAGCTTCATTTTGTTGCGCCGCATAATGCGGAAGTGCGTCTATGCGTCTAACTGTGCATGTGTGTGTGTGTGTGTGTGTGTGTGTGTGTGTGTGTGTGTGTGTGTGACTACACTCTCTTACGTATAGCACACACACACTTACAAGCAACATGAAATTACAGCAACAGATTTTCGTATTGCTTTTTGCTTGCCATTTTAGAATTTGTGGTTTTTATGCTTCGCGCTCTCTCTTTCTCTTTCTCTCTCTCTTTCTCTCTCTCTTTCTCGCTTTCTCTTTCGCAGCCATTCGTGCCATTCCTTTCTATGGCTCATCAATGCACAATTATTTATTTATACAAAATGTCTAACTGCCGTCTGAATGTCCGTCCTGCAATGCGCCCGATCGTCTAACCATGGCCAGAGTTGTAGAGCTTTTATTGTTGCGTGTCACACACACACACACATACACACACACACACAGAGTCCTCCACGCGCCCCCAACCTTTGCTCACACCCTTAGCAACACCTCTTGTTCAATGGCACCCTCTCCCACCCACATAGTATACATTTACAGTGCTTTGAGCATCATTAAATTAAACTTGTATGAGACTGGCGTTGGTTGCTCTTCGGCCTTTTCACATTTCATTGCCACTGCGGCTTTGACAGCGGCGTCAACGTCAGCGTCGCCGTCGCCGTCGCAGTCGACGTCAGCTATTGGCAATCAGTAATTCTACTTAAGCTCGTCTTGTTTTCAGTACTCTATGTTTAGTGAAAAGTCATATAAGTTTGGCAGGCCATATGTGCTGCTTCAAAGTTGCGACTGATGTTGATTATGGCATAGATTTTTTCGTGCTCATAATCTGGGACACTTCTTTTTGAATATTCCAAGTCCCTACCCTAATATTGAAAGCTAGTAAAACAGCAGGCTTATATGATTGTGTGCAAGATTTTCTCGAAGCTATAGTAGCCGAGCAACTCTTTGGTCTGTCTGACGTCTGGAACACAGTTCGAGTCTGTGGTTTGTCTTAGTCTTTCAGCTTCTCTTAGTAGTTGTCTTCAAATGCCAGCAAATGGCTCTGGCCCTATCAAGGTGGTTGCTGCACAGTTTCATGCTCGGAGTGAGACTTCGGTATGTCTTTTTGATTCGGGTTTCCCCAACCCACTTAGGGTTTATTCTACAGATATAGTCCGGTTTTATTGCGGACTAACTATCTGTTAGTATTGCTTTATATTTTACATCTATTTATATATTATATTTGCACATCTGCAAGCTGGAAGATGCTAGTGTATATACCCATAGATTCAGATACATGCGTCCACGTTGCCGCCGTAACAAAACTATGGTGTGTCCATGGACTGCAACTCCTCTAGGGTTGTTCATGCTTATTTGTTAATTATAGTAGTCCTGATGATACTTAACAAATTAGCTGCCAACCGAGGTGCCAACTCTCTCGCACTATTTCGAGTGATGTTCAACAAAATATGATAAGAACGGTGGAAAATGTTAAAGAGAGTACAATAACAAATCTATTTTGGAGCAGTTGCTTTTTGTGGAGCAAATTGTAAAAAAAAGAAATTTCGGGAACAAATGGGTTAATCGCCATTTCATTTTTGGGTTACCTATATCTATAGCCACTACAACTTTAACAGCTACCAAAGGAAAAAAATGTTTTTTAATGGACCTTTATCATTTCTATCGGCTGATAAGAATGTAAAATTTCCAACTTTGATGTAATAATTTATGAGGGAGCTTCGCACACCATTGCTCCTAAGATTTTCTCTTTGACCTCCTATCTTCTTCAACTTCTTATTGGTATCTATATAATCATGGCCTTCGATCGATTTTTGGACTTCCTATCCACTTTCCCTTCCCTTTCCTTTGCCTTTCCGCCTTGCTCTTGGCCTGGCATTTCGTCATTCTTTGGCGTTCTTCTTCGTCGTCTTCTATGCGGTCGTCCTTGTTTTTGTTGTCGGAAAAACGACTAACTAACTAACGACTATCTCTAATTGTTGCTGATCTGAACGCACAGTAATCGATTTTAGAATCGTAACTGAATGCCGCTCGCTCCAGGTTGATAGTAGTCGGTGCTGTCGATCGTGTTCATTCGTTGCACACTGAATCTTTTCGGTGGTCGATCTGGAAAGTAAATCGGACATGACAATACGTCTATCATTGTCCCTCATTTGCTGCTCATGTGAAATGGAGTGCCACGCTACATTTTTAACGACTTTGTTTTTAATAAACATTGACAAAAATTATACTCTATTCTTCTAGCCTCAAGTTTGAGCACAATTTTTGAAATTATAAATATAGGCCATTTTGGTATTTCATGATTTTCACACCATTCCAGAACACAACGAAAAAAAAACGACAAACAAATCGTACTTTCCGTTTTCGTATGATGTCATTACAAACATTTTGTATGTCTTTGTTTTATATACAGAGAAGAGCATATACACGTCGGCGTCGCACAGCTTGTCTTTGGCTATCTTTTTTTTTGTTTGTTAATGTTGTGCTCTTCTGTGCATGTGTGTGTGTTTGTTTGATTGTGTTTGCTTCTTTTGTATTTTGATTTTATGCCATTCACAGGCAAACATACACTTTGTGCCATAGAGAGCCGCGATTTCCGCTCGCTGCTGCGCTGCCCGGCTGGCTGACACCCCCGAGCTTGCTCGCTGCCACCTAGTATTGCGTTGGTATCTTAAATGACACTCGCTGCCAAATAAAGATTGACGTCAAATTCATTATCGGCCGGCAGAGACAGGCCGCAATGGTGGCGATGGAATGATAGAACACGCGAAAGAGAGAGTCAGAGACAGCTACAATGACAGTGACAATGACAGACTAGCTGACGCTGACGTTGACACTATGGCCCAGTTGATTAATCAAGTGACTTTTCTCTACGCACAATTACAATAACAATTAGAACAATCACAATTGCTTACAAATACTATTTTGCACCTTATTGGTATGACAAATTGACTATCCATAAATGCCACATGCCACAGTTTGTTGCTCAACTTGTGCCCAAAATGTTTGTCACTTTGCATACTACACAAACATTAAATGCAATTACCAAGAGATTTAGAGACAGACAAACATTTCGGTATTTTACACTATACACTATATAAAGAGCACATGCGATTTTTAATTCAATTAAATGTCATTTATGCCACTCAACTTTAAATTTTAACTGCTGCATAATTTGCTTTTGACTATGCCGAAACCAAAGCAGCGAAGCTGCAAGAGCGGCGACAGCATCCGAGCAATGTTGCATGGCAAAAAGTTGCAGCGGTAACATTAACTGCGCGGGGTATGCAACCTGACGGGTCTTGGGTACGTACTACACACAATGCCAACTCATTTCCCAGTTGCATGTGGCACGCGTGGGCAGACAGTCAGCCAGGCAGACGCGCCAACGCCAACGCGAAATGTGCCAAAGGACTGGCAGCAGCCCCAACTCTGGCTGGCTGGCTGACTGGCTCAGTTAATCCGCAATGAACACAGGCGATAATGATGGCATATAAGCACACAAAACACACCAGCGAAAGACCCAAAATGGTCTGTTGCAATGCATGTGGCGTGGGGTTCCGCGCGCTGAAGTGCCAGTTGTGGCAGTTGTGGCAAACAGCTCGAAATTTGTATAAACCAAATACACGTTACGTGCCACTTTATTTATAACAAGCAAACAAACTCAGCTCCTCCACAGTTTTCCACGGTAATCGCATTGAGCGCGCTTTTCCCAAACTTTCTAAGACAAATTAAAATGTAATCAATTGCTGTTGCTTCCAACAATTGCTGACTAAATAGAAATAGTTTAAGCTACGTCACGTTCACTTTTATAGTACATTGGGACAATCACACTCACACACACACTCAACTGCATGTGTTTGAGTGTGTTTGTTTGTATCTACAAGTGACATAATTTCTGTTGCTGACACGCTGGCGTGGATATTAAACACTTTGTCATTTATGTGTCAAAATCATGTCAGCGTGAAATAGCGCCGAGTGCCAAGTGCCAAGCGCCAACCTGTGCCAAGAAGAGAGCCTGCCTGGAACGCTCACGGGGAAGCAACAGGGGGCCGCTTAGCTTGTCTTGTCTGCCAGAATGAGATCTTGTACTATTAGTGGCTACCCGCAGCAGAACGCTAAAAATTGCCTCAGAAACAAATAGATACATACGCAGAACACACGTAAGAGTAGAGTAGAAAGAAAAAGTACTTGTCAAGTGTAATAGAAATCAACGACGAGCTGACTGACTGACGGACTGAATGACAAACTGAGAAACTTTCAGAAGCCCTCACTTGCTGACTGACTGACGAACTGAATGACTGAATAGTTGACTGACAGCGTGGTCCAGAGTTAAGCCTGCTCAAGTGGCACGCAGTATATGACACACGAATTGTCGCACGTCTAATGCGTCTTGGCAGTTTTGGGGCGTGGCAACTCTGCACCTGTCACTGTTACAGCGTTGCCAATTTGACGATGACGATGACGTTGTTGACAACAAAGCGCAGCTACAGCAGCTGTTCAAGTAAATATGCCAAACAATTTACACTTGCAGAACGCAATAAGCCCAAAGAAACGGGTTTCTAGCATAAAAAAGGGCAAACATTTAATATTTAATATATATTTTAAGATTCTGTTTTATCTCATAAACCAAGACAAATGCCATTTCAGAAGCTTTCATCGAAATTTTCACGAAATGATTTTCAACAAATCAGTTTTGTGCTGAAGATATCACATAAAATCTCTAAAAAAAAAAACCCCTTTTTTGTTAGACTTCGAAGGCTTTCGAAGAATTTTCATACCTAGACGGATTTATGGTTTAAATTCGGTTAGAAGTAATCTATTGTATTAAAACCGTGTGCGGATGTCTAAACTCGAAACGGTTTTCGGTTCCGATTGAAACAGAACTTTGACAATTTGTTTAGTCTGCAAAAAGGTTTAGCTCAAGAGTAACAAAGAACCTTATAAAACAGAAGACTGCGTGTGCGGCTTTTGCGTTCAGCGCCCTTCAACGAAAAACCTTTAACACATAGGTGTAGTGAGCCTAGATGGTGTTGAGAGTTTCGATTTTTCGTACCTTCGGGTATGAAACTCTACCAGGCGTCTAAGCCTGCAGTAAAGCCAGTATAGCATTCCATTATTAGGATTGGCTATGTGCTGACACGTGAGGTGAGCGGGTAGAGCCACCCTAGGCCTTAAAAGGGTTGTGCGCAGGGTTTGGGACCCACCACGTTAAACCACAATTTCAATGTAAGAATGTATTTACATCAGATCGTAACCCGATAACGGGTTGTTAAGGCCAGTTAAGAAGAAGATGTGATGATTTTAAAGGCCCCGTGAAGTGTCATTGAACGGAGTATCATTGCTCCTAACAAATCGGGTGCCGAGACCCAGAGAACGTTAAACGATTAGGGTAGTCCTCGGGCCAAACTGAGTTTGAAGTGAGATTGCCCAACTCATATTCTTCATTTGGCACTTATGGAAATTGCAAGTTAATTGTATTTTTCAAACCTTAAACATCTATAACTTGGAAACTAGAAGAAATACAGCAAAACTGTGTACGCATTTGAAGCATACGCATCACAACATGTGATTGTTGCCAAACGCAAATCTTTTGGATAAATTTACTTTCTAATTTTTCAATTCTGTTCTTTTTCTTACAGTGCACAACTAGTAACCCACTGACACTTGGATTGCTTTACAAGCAATGTGTGCATGAAGTGTTGCTTTTTGTGCTAAAAAGTTAACTGATTTCGCTCCAATTTCTATTTGGTGCACTTTTTGCTGTTCGCACTCTTGGAAATTCGCCTCCTGCTGCTCGAGCTGCTCGTGGCACACTCACTCTGGCTGAGTGGCCAATGTTTGCCATAGAAATGTGTAGTAACTATTTCAAGCCTGCCACACAGTAGAACGCTTGTTAGTCAGCGCGTATTGGCCCTGCCTCTTGGCCAAGAGCTTTAATTGAAACCAACGCTTATCGCGCACCAACAAAAAAGCAACAAAGCGATAAGTTTTATATTGCATATTTTTTGTTTCTGTTTTTGTTTGTATCTTATCAGCGTGCAAACTTGGTTACGCTGGCCTTTTTGGGTTCAGTATTACTTAGGAGTATTTATTTTGATCGTGGACATAACATTTTTAGTTTGGTAAACAAACTTAACTAATATCAATTAATTAAAAGCGAAAGTTCCGGGCAACAGTGCCTGCCAAAAGTTAAGGCAAATGCTTTGGCCTTTGTTTGCCTTGCGCGCTTCAATTAGAGCGATAAGTAGGCAAAAAACGTAGAACAAACGCAGAACGGTCGAGTAGCTAAAATGAAATGCATACTTTATGGCAGTGACTAGGGGGGGTTCAGGGTAGATGAACGACTCGACGACGTCGACGACAGCATTAAATATTGAAGTCAAATGACTTGGGGCTGGCTGCTCTTTGGCGCCAGTGGCAACTGAAGAGCGAGAAAAAGATACGGCAAAGAAGCAAAGTTCATTAAACATTTATGCGAGTAGCTTAGCTCATTTCAAATGCAACCAAAAATTTATGTCACAAGCTGCCGCAGCGCATTACGTAATGGTTGGGTGGCCAATTCAGGAGTTGCTACTTGAACAGAGCAAGACCATACCTCCTAGCGCCCCCACTGACAAAGCAATGTGAATTAGGCAAATGTAAGGCATTTGTATGTGGTACACAAGCATTCATATACTAACATGCTGTCGCATTTGATCAATCCGTATGCCGACCATTTAGACAGTCAGTCAGTAAGTCAGTCAGTCAGTAAGGCGCCCCATTGCAGGCGTCACGCGCCTTTCTGTGCTCTCGCGACTCACTCAAAGGCCGCCAAACATTCCCAGTCACGTCAACTTTTATTATGGGCTAGGACTGTTGACTGCTGCATTGGCCTATACACGTATGTGTATATGTGTGTGTGGGAGACTGCGTCTGCTTAGCCATAAAAGCTGGCTGATGCGAGTGCTTTTAATCGGCTGCGTGTTAACGCGCAACGATGCGTATGCGCAATTTTGCGTTTTTATTGCTGATGAACATCAATGTCAACATACACTTACTCACACACACACACACACACACACACACACACACATACACACGCAAACACATCAAATGTCAATCATCATTTGCAACAATTTATTATTATAATCATAAATGTATAAAAAGGCTAGAGAAGATGTTGGGCCAACATCATTTCACACCCACCAACTGTGTAATTGGTCGACTACGAGCGACTCGTATAAGGGTTAAGTGCAACGAGCTGCACAAGTTAAATGCCGCTAAGTATTTTTTGGCCAACAAATTAATGAGCTTGACGACTAATGAAAACAAACAAAAATTAAACTTGCGAAACATTTTTCGCTGCTCGTTCTGTCAGCGAAAATGTTTTTAAGTAGTTAAACAAATTTCATACAAATCGCATTAATGTTGCACGCAACAACAAGAGCAATAATAATAATGGCAACAAAGCTGCAAAGACATCAAGCAACTTGAGCGAGCTGAGCCCTTCCGGCCCCTGAAGTGCCAACAAGATTTGCATTAAGAGTAAAAAGTGCATTAAAATGTTGAAGTGAAAAAAATAGCAACGTCGACGACGTATACTTAATAAGGCCTCACACAACTTTTACAAGTGTTCGCCCGCATGTATGTGTATTTGCCTACGTGTTTTAAGTACCGCTATGACAGGCAGTAAAAAAACTTAACTTGCCAGCCTGTCAAGCAGCCAAAGTTAGTGATGGCAATTCCAGCTCACGAAGCAGCAAAGCAATTTTCAAGCTACTCGTTACGATTGTGAATATGAAAGTGTACAAAACTGTGCTCAGATCAAAAGAAGTTTTGTAGAGGAAGAGCATGTCGACTATTTCTGACTGCGTGTCACGCTAACGTGAGAAAGTACAAGTCACATCTCTAGTAGGCAGCATGGGCCATTGTGTTACCCTTCTCTTGGGCTGTTAATGAAAAGTCAACTTGATTTTATGCTAGGCAAGCCAGAGTTTTTAACACACACACATATACCACACACAAGCGCACACACACATGAAGAATGACAGGATCTGTGAGTATGCAAAGCCAATATGCAACAAGATTGAAGAAAAAGTAACCAAGCAAAGCTAACAAAACTACACAGGACTAGTACAACAACTACAACAATAGCGGTAGAAAGTGGGTAGGGAAGACTTTATTCTTGTAGTGCCAACAACTGAAAAAACTTTCACTTTATCATTAAGCTTGACAGGAACTTTTTCAGAAGAGCGTCAGAAGAGCGTTGCTGTGGACAGTTTTGTTGCCTCTTTGCTGTTGGCTGTCGAGTGCCTGGCTATATTGAAACATAAATAGAATTATAAATACTGTCAGTGTGTGTGTGTGTGTGTGTGTGTGTGTGTGTGTGTGTGAGTAAGTGTGTGTACAAAAATCAGTTAAAGTTATTGCATGTCGTTGCAAACGCAAACACACCAACTCGAGTACATCATATACACTCTCTCTCAGACACACACACACACACACACACACACACACACACACACGCGGAGACAGCTCGACATAGACAAATGTTGCTTTTGTCACAGAGGAAAACACGAACTAAAAATATATGCAAGTCCTTCGCGTTGTCTTCTTTTTGTGCCTGTTGCCAACTTGACGAAAATTGAATTTCAAAACATGCTGCTACAAAAAACTCCGACAAGTATCGTGTGAAGGATAAGGTGGCTATGGCGGCAGCAAGCGGCAGTGGCAACAACAATAACAACAGCCACGGCAATGACAGCGAAAAGCCGGCGCTACACAGCGCAACTCTCAGCCAGGGAAAAACCCAACACGCCCAACAATAACAACTACTCGCGAAAATGGCTACACGACAACAACAAAATGGCGGCTAGGGAAGCGCGTAACAACAGAAAAAAGGGGAGAAAGCAAATAAAGCAGCGTCGAAAATTGTTTGAACATAGCACTTGGAAAACGTTCTATACTCGCACACACACACACACACACACACAGACTGCGTCAGTTAACAGTTATTCGAATGCGTCAGCTTCAACGACACCATGCAAGTGTGTGTGTGTGTGTGTGTGTCTGTGTGTGTGTGTGTGTGTGCCTGTGTGTGTGTGTGTGTGTGTGTGTGTGTGTGTGGAAGCGTTAAGTGCCTCTGCCGCCATTACTCCATTTGCTCTAGCCCCTTTCCTCTGCCTAACTGTGCTGCTTCAGCTGCTGCACTGTTCTGCTTGACGCTTCTTTCTGTTTGCTTGTTATGTTTTTTAACGTTACGTAAATTGCGTAAATTGTGTGCATTTTATTACGCTACACTTCATTCTCGCGCTTGCCTACCCACACACACACACACACACACACACACACACACACACACACACACACTGACAACTCTTTTCGCAAACATTTTGCTTTTGCTGTCGACGCTTTTGGCACGGAAAATGTCTTCTTCGCTTTATTAGGTGCGAATTTTCGCTAGTTTTGTCATACGTAGAGTGCACAGCGCAACGTGGAGACAATAGATGTGTTACCTCTAAATGGCAATGTCATTAGCCAGCAACTGAGATAACTTGCAGAAAAAGCTTTGTCATCACATGCTACTTTGAGTCTCTTTACAACTCGCTGCTCACGAGTGGAAGGCAAAGGTTTTTTCAAAAACTATATACAATATTTTTTTTCTAAAAGATCAAAAGTTAACGCAAGTCTTTATACCCAACAAATGAAAAGTTCCTTTACCTAGTTCCTTTTTTAAAATTCTCACTTGCTCTTACCCAAGACCCGCTGGCGGTCCTTCTTCGGCACCATATTCCGGAAAAAGACCGCGCATAGGCAGAGTATACAAATGTATCGCTTGCCAAAATGCACATTCGTGTCCTTGTAAAGACCGAGTAGTGAGAGTTTTGTCCCGTCGTTCTCTTTACGTTTGACTTACTGGCCGGGGATTTGAGTCACTGTATACCAAGAAGTACAGTATAGATAAACTTTTTTAGGAGGTGAACTCATGTTGAGTCTGGGCTTACATTCTCTCGATCAGGGTCGAAGTAGCGTGAGTATTTTCCAGGGCCCTAAGCGCCTGACTGTTACTACAGATCTCCACTCAGCATTCTTCCCAAATCCATGGTCGACAAAGAAAAAAAAAAAAGAGTTTCAACCAACTGCCTAATTAGCTTGAATTCTCATCAAAATGGCTAAGCGCACTATGATTCTCTTTGGAATCGTCTGTATAGAAGACATAGAAAACTAATGAGATACTTTGTATCAGTTTTGAAAAAGGCGAGCGCAACTTAATTTCGCCAAATCGTAACGAAATTGAGAACTAAAACAGTTTCGAATACTGGAATGATTACAACCTAATCATTTAAACTACACTCTTTCACAGCTCATTTCACAAATTTGTTTGCCATTTCAATTCTCACCTTTTCGGCCAATTACAGCGACAATACACACAAACAAACACGCAAAGTACACAGCAGAAAGTGGAAACAATTACGCGTCGTTCAAGTTCATTGCCATTTAGCCAAAATAAATGCGGGCTTTTTTCAAAAAGACAAAAAAAGTTCGAAAAAAAGCGAAAAATAAACAGAAATAAGAAAATATAAAAAACATTTACACGCCGCATTACATGGCATCGCTATTTTTATATACACAAATCGCTCGACTCGCTGGCGTATCCGCCTCACCTTGCACGTACGCCGCAGTTCGGTGGAGTCCGCCGTACTGGGCGAATCGCGCCCATGGCCACTTGGCCCGAAATGCGAATACAAAAACCAAATAAAAAGAAAATTGTTTGAGCTTTTGAACAAAATTAAGGCATTAAATTGCACACGATCATGACGAGAGTTGCCACTCGACCGACGCATAGCCCGTGCCCAAATGCAACATGCCGTGCAGCGATCTCTGGGTGAGTCGTACGATAAGCAGAGGGGCAGCAACGGATGCTCATACTTGAAGTGGCAGCACGTTTCGCTGGCGTTTTGGCCGCTTCACAAATGCGAAAAGTATTTAACGCATTTGTTTTCATTTATTTTAAACTAGCAGAAAAAAAAAACGCTACTTGGCTGTGGCGTTGGTTAAGTGCCAGACGGCGATCAGTCACTGAAGTTGCCAGTCAGACTCCTGATTGACAGCGACTTGTTGCCACACCAGAACACGCTAAACTATATGTGCTGCAACTAGCTGGAAACTGCGGCAAAAGCCAGAAATGGTAGTTTCAAAACGACAAAGGAAATAAGCAGACAATTCGGCAGGTCGATCACGGTTTACCCTTATAAGCAGGGCTGCAAATTTCAGGAACTTATTGTGAACTGCATACCGGGGTGTCAAGTAGTGTTGCTACTTCTTGAAATACCCTAGAAATCGACCTAACATGTAATACAAAAATTTGCAAAATTATGAAAAAGAAAAAAAATTTAAGAAAATTTGCATTTCAATTAAGAAACTCGCTAAAATTGAGAAAATAAACCAAAAATTGTAAGCTGAGCGCAAAATGCAAAGATCTCTAAAACTCTGACGAAGGATGACGTTCTAGGGTTAAGAAAACCTTAGATATGTTTGTACTTTCAATTTCTATTTCTATTTCAATTTTTTCAAAGTCCAACTAAAAAGTTAAAACTAAAGTTATATAATTTTGAATTTTTAGTACTCATTGGTTTTTTTAGAATTCCGACAAGGCTTTAAAAGTAAGAGTAGAATTAAAAAAAAAAGTATATAAATCACAAAGGTTACGAAAACTGAACACCACATTGCTACGTGTGACTCTGCCTCTGTTTTAACAACTTTTGCACATAAATCTACTCTCTCTAAGGGTATAAAAAAACATGTACACATACACTCAAAAATTGTATCCACATGTTGAGTGCCATATTTAACACACACACACACACGCACACACAGTGATGCAGTTACAAGGCCCCGTGAGATGTGTGTGCAAGTTTTTGATTTATTTGCATGGCAAACGGGTTAATTACAACATGTTGCGGCTGAAGCAGCACCAGCAGCAACAAAAACAACAAGTGGTGCACGTTGTTGTCAGCCGGCTGCAATAAAAATGCAAGTATTTAAACAAGGCACAAAACAGGATCCCGCCACAATTGTTGCATGCCACATGCATGCAATGATGATGCAACGTTGCCGGTAACTTTTGCTTGCCTTTAGCCTGCAGCTGCAACATTAACGAAGCAGACTCCAAAGCGAAACAGGTAAACTGGCCCAGACGAGCTACTGACCAACTTAACGTGTGGGCGTGCTGCCGGCGCCGGCACTGCACATCCAAACAAGAACAACAACAACGAAAATAGGTTTTATCATGCAACTGCAACTGACATGCAGCTCCTGGCCAATTCCTTCATTGGACCCAACGGCTCTGGCGTACCATCTTGGCTGTTGCTTCATGCCATTGCAGTTGATTGACTGACGGAGACAATGACTGAGACAATGACGTAGACCACGTTGGAGACAGTAAAGCGCATTGTGCGCCAGTTAACTCTTATTGTCTGCAGAGCAATTACTCAATCAGAGCAGCTCCAGTTGGGAGCATGCACATGGTAATCATTTGGCAGACACGCCCATTTGCCTGCACGTATATGTTAATGGAATTTTTTATATACTAAAAGCAGGACTTTTATCAGTGGCATCCAAATGGCCAACCAACTTGACCAATATCATGCAGTGCAGCTTTTGGTCGCCTGTCCAAAGAAATTTTCATGGATTTATTACAGTTGCTTGCGTGCTACGAGAGAGAGAGAGAGCGAGAGAGAGAAAGAGAGAGCGACAGCGGAAGATAAGCTTCGTATTGTGGTTAAAGCGCTCAATGGCAGCGCATAATTGGCTACTCTTATTTTTTATACTCTTCATTGTACAAAAAATATTGGCAGCAGAGCTTGCCAAGCAAGCCAAACTGTCAAGCTGATCTGTTTCAAAAGCTGTTTGATATAGAAGAAATCTTGATGCGACTACTTAATGTAACTAACTTTTTAACCAAGTTTAGGCCCAGCCTCCACGTGCTGCCGTTGCCTACTGGTTAACTAATATGTCCAATGAAGGAATTGGAGCGTTGGGACACAACGAGTAAAACTTCCCTCTCATTGAAAGATGCTATGAGGCGCCTAGAGAAGCGCCATACATTAGGTCGTAACGCGGTAACGGGTTCTGGTTAAGGTCGTCAGGGTTGGACAGCCGTGAAGTTCAGACAACTGCGATTTGCCAACTTGTAAGGAAACTGAGTTTTGCATTTAGTTCCTTCATTATGACGACAGTAAAGCGGAAATGTGACTTGTTGTCAGGCTTGGCCAATTGTCTAGCACGTTCTAAAAAGTATATTTTTCTCTACTCTTTTGAAAAGATGTGCTCTCTTTTTAGCAAGTTTTCTATAAACGCAAGCTTTGTTTAGAAGTCAAAAGCGTGGCCAAGCCTGACGACAATGTACTTATTCGATTCCGATAAAGTTTAGACACTGACTAGCAAAAAAACTGAGCTCTATATGCACATACTCAAAAAGTATCTGTAATTCGGTCTACTCTACGGGGAGACTTCCGGTATTATAAATTATTTCTTTCTGTTTTAATATCACATTTTCATATATGTGTGTCAACAGTGTTTGTATATGAGGCATATTATGGCGTATTGGCCTTTGTTATTACAACACTCTCCTGTTTTTCTCGTTGTTTTTCTTGTTGTTGTTTGTAATGGCGCTGTGAAAATGCTGGCTGGCTATCGATTTCAAGCTTAAAGTATTATTTATGCCGCCCGCTCTGCACCGGCAACAAGTGTGGAGTGTCGTATAGCTGACGGCGTCTGTCGCTTGTTGCTTTTGTTGAATGCCACAAATTGTTAAATGCGCTTGCAGCTTGCTAACGGTTCACCGTGTGTGTTTCGACCAAAATGCATTCATGGGCGACAGGACCCTCGGGTCAGTATCAGGCACTTTAGCGATTTATGCAAATGCGCAAGATTGTTGCAGCTGAAATGCAGCCACGCACTTAGTGCCGTTAAATAAACAAAACTCTTATCTCCACAAGACAATACAGTAAATTTCGTAATCATGCGTGGTACATAAGCGGCAGCAACCGACACGAACACAGACGCAGAACGAAAGAGAGCCCAGAGACAGGGCTCCAAATGGCATGTGCAACATTTAAAATGCACTGCTCCAGCTGGACACCCCTTATCTAAATGTACTGAATTATACATTAAATATCTTAAATCAACAGCCACACAATCTAAGCTCATAAAAAACAGCAACAACAGCTAGACCAACTGGCCATGGCCAGGCGACGGACTGACAGACTGACTAGACAGAAGACGAAGTCGTTTCTCACATGTAAATTCAACAAATGTTCGGCGTCTGACCAGTTGACCGAACAAACGCAGACAGTTGGCTCTATAAGCATATGGACAGTCGGACGGACGGAACGACAGACTGACAGTTGAACATACTTACAAGCAGACAATCGGCCAACCGAAGGCATTGCGCCATAGGCTAGCTACATGGTCATGTTCGAGTGTGTGTGTGTGTGTGTGTGCGACCCAAGATGCACAGCCGCCAACGCTCTTATAATGCTGTAACTGGGTACAGCTTTTGGTCAAGCTAGTGGTGCCCCTATAGATAGCAGCATCTGAAGCTACATTAAAGCCAGTCATTTGCTTTGTCTAGTCTGGTATGTGAGTGAGTGTGCTTAATTTGCGTGTGAGTTCATATATTCTCATACTCTTCAGATCGTAAATGTTACACTAGCCTACAAACCAAAATGCACTTTGATAAAATATATCGTAAACAATCAATTTAGGGTTACTGAAGCGAACTTGAAAAAACCCAATTTGCCGAATCTCCGAAATGCGTATAACTCGCGAACACTCCGATCGACTATCGGGCGCAGCATAGAGCTGGAAAACAATCGGTGCTGGCAACCATCGATTTTTGTAAAGGAACAATCGATGTTAACTATCAGAGGATATTTAAATTTTTCACAATCGGAAAAAGTTTTAAATGGTTTTGCTGTTTTATATTTAACAAAATTGTGAGAAATATCTTGCTCCATTTTTGAGGCTAAGAAATTCTAGAAATGGAGTAATAATTCAATAGTAGCAAAAACATAATAAAAATGTTGCCAACTATTGTAAAACATAAAAATTTCGCTATAGGCCTATTATTTGTTTTCCCGCCGTTCTTAGTACATCCTTGCACTTTGCTCCTCATTTTTGGTCGTTAAATACAAATTCGGCAACCGAATTGTTTTTCTGCTACGGTTTTTGATATCACACGCGATTACGAAGATTTGTGCTTTTATTAAGTTTTTGAATTCTCAATTCACGCTTAAAAACGCTCGGCTATGGCCAGTTAAGAAGCTACTTCTAAGAATATGTCCTTTTCGCTTCATTTTGGGTCGTTAAATACAATTCGTCAACCGATTTGTTTTCCTGCTACAGTTTTCGATATAGCATTACTGCGTATGCTTATTTAAGTTATTGAGGAAACCACTACTATGCATTTACATGTAGTCCAAAATTAGTAAAACGCCTATTATTTTTAGCATATTTTGAAACAGAAAAGAGCTGAAAATTGAAAAACATCTATATTATTGACTAAGAGTTAGATATTTTTCCTGCTCTAGTCCAGAATTCGTATGCAGCCAGTAAATTTTAGAGAAGTGCACTACATTGAGGTCAACTTTGTTGTCTCGTTTTATTGCCAGTTGTGTCTCTGTTGTGCTCTAGGACTAAAATTCTTAATTTTTCCCTGCGACCATGCACTATGTCTCTAGTCGGAAAGTGCACATTTGTCGTTTTTAGAGAAGAACCAAGAAGACTCTTAACATTGTTCGCTGCCCTGCCGGCCAGACAAAGTAGAGACTTGGAAGTGGCACCAAATGAAGACGTTAATATGGACTTATAATTATGTGGTGTAAAGTGTGTTTAAGCTTCGCTGCCTCGTAGCTAGCCTTTCGCTATCTTCTTTATGTACGGTTGAAGACTTTACTCTACATCGATTATGCAAATGCAAAGTTGCCATTAAATTCATTGAATTCCATTACGAACGCATCATCAAGTGAATAAAGCGCAGCGGCATTCCCATATAGTGCAGCTTTTTATTGGGTTTGTGTGTGTGTGTGTGTGTGTGTGTGTGTGTGTGTGTGTGTGTGTGTGTGTGTGAAGCAAACATGTGTTGCAGCAACGTTTCTAGCATTGGTTTTGGCGCCCATTGTCTTGAGACCAGCAGTGCGTTTGCGGTTGCGCCAACCTCGGAACTCCCGCCAATCCGCTAACCGACAACCGTTCCCATGTCATTATGCGCAAGTTTGTTTGTATGCAACAGAGTCTGGGGTAGAGCATAGTTGTTGCTTGACGCAGATGAAGTCATTTGCATGGAATTTCCCTTAGTGCGCCGGACTGACTTGAACTTTCTAGGCAATACGATACGAGCAGAATCTAATGCTACGCAACCGCAAGCACAGCTATAGTCACTGTCCGAGCAGTCCGCGGTTGGGGAGCTGCTAAATAGGTGAAAATGCAACGCTTTCAAAGCAAACATGTCAAACTAGTGGACAAACAGTCGAACAGTGGGACAGTTGGAACGCCAGTTGTAGAGCCGCATATTTTCATTAGGCAAAGACAAATTGAAGCGACACGTTTTCTTGAGTTGAGGAAAAATACAGCACAAGAAAAACAAAAAATAACAGAAACACTTAACAGCAACACGCATCCGAGGTTAGAGACGATTGTATATATGAGGAAACCGGGTCTGCAGAGTGAGAAAAATCAACAATAACTACTGTTTAAACACAGGTTAAAAACTTGGACAACCAAGTCAGGCAACAGCTGGCCCTAGCTGCATGGAGGCCCCTCAAGACAATCAAGACGTGCTAATAGTCGCCGATGCGTCGCAGTTGCAAGTGGCAAGCGTCAATAGGCGCATTGCATTTACTTGCCTTTGTAGTACAGGTTGTTGGTTGCTTGCTGTTGCTGCAACACGTTGATTGTGGCCAGGTTGCAGTTATTGTCTGCTGCCTAGTGTCTTGTATTTATTACACCACGAGGGCTCAATTTGCGTGTTGGCCATAAACGGCCGCGAAGTTTGACCCGCACAAAGCAATTTACGTGCTGGCCTAAACACCAATTAACAAGTTGTGTTCGTTGCACATACATATATCTTTGTATCTTTCTGTCTGTCTGTCTGTCTGTCTGTCTGTCTATATCACTATTTGTGCGACTCGTAAAGCGTCAAAAGCCAGCGCTGCACATCATTGCGCTTTTTGTTAGTTTTCAGTTGATATGCTTTCTCCAAGTTAGGTTTTCTATTTGGCTATGCTTTTCACAAGGCCATTAACAAGTTGCCTATCAAATCGAGAGACATGCATATAGAAATTGGAAATATCAAAGCAAATATTGCCACTTTAGCATACGCTTTGCTTTAAAAATCATTGTGAAAATTTTGAGAAAATAAAAGATTTCCTATATCAGATATTATATTATATATTTCAATATAATGAAGGAAGCCCAGAAACCAAGTTACCAACCACCGCCTAAGTTGCTGATCCTGGTGCTGTTCTGTTTTGCGGTTTTAGTTAAGATCTGCATTATTATGATTGAGTTTTTTCTGTAAAGCAGTGTGATTACCTGAAATGAGAAGATGTAAAAATAAAGTTAAAATTGGTTCATTGTTAAGGAAATTTATGGTTTTTTTTAAAATATTATCTACTAGAGGAAGGTGAAAGCCATACGGATCACTTATGTACATAATATTAATACGATATTGTTTGAAGTATTGAAATTATAGGGGAGGCGCCTTTCGTGCAACTTTTTGCACAAGCAAAAAGCATAAGCACGCAAAGCAAAGTTTGATCATGTGAGGTCACACGCTTTTCCATCTGCATTTCGGAATAACGGTTTTGGGCAACGCTCTTACTCTTTTCTTCCGCGCAAGAATGCGGCCCGATTGTGCCAGTATGCTGCGTTTACACTGTGTCACAATTCAGTTTCATATGCATATCATTGGCACAGATGCGAAACGCTGCTGAAATGAATACTTTTTCAGTGCGGAAACAAAACTATTCCTATGATGTCACGTTTTTGACGAAGAATGGTGTTCCCACAAACAAATGGGCCATTGTAATTGTGAACCATATTTCACGCATGTTGGACAATTTTGTATTTTGTGCATGGCAACTTCAATTGAAGCCCAATGACAGACTTCAGTTTTCTTTATTTCCGTCAATGCCGAAGCATGCTTGATTTTCATTGACAAACATTTGCACATACTTCTTGATCGCCTCTCAATTTTGCTTTTTAGTAACATTAATAAAAGAGAATATATGTATATTAAGTGGACGCAGGAAAAATTGTTCTCATTCCCTAAATAATTAATTTATTTTTTCTTTTTGTGAATATCTGAATGCATTTGCCTCTTCGACAATTTTAGCAATGTTTTGTGATGGTAATGTATTCTGTCCCAACGTACAGTTAAAAGATATAGAGAATTTTGGATTCTCAAATATAATATCTATAGAACAACAGAATAAGAACTAGCTACTAGAGTTCCACAGGAATATGCTAAAGTTCTTAGCCATGACGTAACGAGTTTCTATTAGTTTGATTGCAAAAATACGGCAAACAAACGAAACTCAATAAAAATCGAATAAAAATTTGCTTAAACATCACGAAAAGAATGAAAGGACTGACAAGAATAAACACAGTGTACCCACTCCTCGGGCCAAACCAAGGTTGAAGTGAGATTGCCCAACTCATCTTCTTCATTAGGCACTTATGGAAATAGTAACATCCAATGCCATATGGTACAATATATTTATATAGAGTACCATATGACATAGAGTTGACAACTCCCTTTAAATACACTGGAAGATCGTTGATTGTCGAAATGTATCAATTCGTGTGTTATACGCTTCCTGATTCGAACACCGTGAGATTGAGCCATATATAGCAGGTGCTCACGTAAAACAAACTCCGGTGTAGGGCCGAAGTATACTCTACAACTTAGTACTCGACTTTCAAAATAAAAACTGTCCTCTTTTTTCAGTTTAATTCATTATATCTGTTGGTTCAACGTTGTCATTCACTGTCACATTTTTTTTAATTCTGACAATCATTGGCACAGATCGGCAAATGTCACAGTGTCAGCATGTGTAAACATAGCATGAATTAAAAGAAATGCTAATGTTCTGTTAACATACAGAATCGGCTTATGTTAACGCTCCTTTTTATAATCCCTTTCAAACTATTATGCCGCTGTTGTCACGCATGTTAGCAAGGTTTACTTTATAAGGTAACGCAGCTCGGTACGTGTACTTTGGCTACAAGGATGATTTGCTTTTCTCTCACTCCCGAAATATGTAGTCAGATCAGAAAGAGCGAGTGAGGTTAGCTTGTCAATCGTCTGCAAGAACCCAAACGTTAAATATTCGCATTGAACTGCATCAGACTCTTTCTCTCTCTCTCTCTGTATTATTTATTGAATGCATTATGTAAACAAACGCACACGTAATCGGAGCTAAAAACTTATCACAAGATCGTCAAAGTCACACAAAAACCCGCACTTCATTTCAGCAAGTCACAGTCCCTGCCTCTAAGAGGCGCTCTCAGCTCTCAGGCCGAGCTCAAATTACAGAGAGACGCGATACTGTACCCTTGCGCTTGGAACTATGATCTCTTCGCCCGCTGCCCTTGTCCTTTGATGCCTCCACTCAGCCGTTGCCTTTTATGCTTAATTTGCGTATTAAATTACAATGGCGTTTATTAGCTCTTCATGTCTGCCATTTGGCTTTGTTGACTGATGGGCGCTGTTGTTGTTGTTGGTGTTATTACGCTATCTTAGGTATGACGTTAAGCAATACGTTGATAATCCTCTCATTACCCAAAGAGTGACCGTTTACAATGATCAAACCAACATTTGACAGCTTAGTTGCAGAAACAGATACAGATAAATATACAGATACAGATACTATTGAGTGATAAAGCACGGACGCATGCACGGTTAGCTTTGTCGGTGTGTGCATTAAGCTGGAAAATCAAAATGAAAAACCCAGCAAAATGAAACAAGTTTTATTAAAAAGTGTCAACACACTGCCACAACCATTGGCTATGACATATTGGCAAAGGAAGTGCGCGGCTTTGGGTTCAAAAGTTAAAATGTCATCGTGGCTTCATTAAAAATTCTTTTCGCTTACTTGGCACCCTTTCTTGCCGTGCTTGCTCAGCTTTGCCTTTTTACCTCTACGCTACTTTTTTTGTGGCCTGCGGCAAGTGTTGCCAACTTAATAGGGCCTAGATGAGTGGCAACATTTGCAGCCCAGGCAGCGGCAGCGGCAGCGTCAGCAGCAACGGCAATAACTGGAGGAGTCTGCTCGTGCGTGTATGGCTGTTTGTCTTTGACACAAAAACAGCAACTGCCATAAAGTGGCAAACATTTTCACCTGTTTCCTTGCAAACGAGCGTTTTGACTGTTTGCTGGCTTTGTGTCTCGGCCATATTGAGGCTGGGCTTGTGACTTGTCGCTCTTGTTTATACGCAGCAGCTGTTTGCTCAGGAGTCGACCCTTGGCAGGCGTTGCACGTAGCCGCCACCTTTGATGTGTGTGTGTTTGTGTGCGAGAGAGCACAAACGGGTCATATGGAAAATATAAGAAGGCCGACAGTCGTCCTGTGAAAGGCAAATTAACTCAATTTGCAGCTTTGCTCTGGCAAAACCAAAGCCAATCCAAGACCAAACTTAACACTTCAGCAGCATGCGCAACGAAACATGACGGCACGTGGGCCAGGACTCAGGACCGACCTTCATTTTGTCTATGCACCAATAACAATTTGTGCCTCGCATTAGGCACAGATGTTGCCAACGAACAAGTTTATGACACAAAATATTGTCGCTTTTTAACTTTTGCTTCGTTTTATTTCGGTTATTTCTTAAAGTGGTTATATAAAGCACACAGCAGGCAATTAAAAAACAATTAGGAATTTTTGCACTTAATAAAATATTTAAATTTAAATGACTGTAATATAAAAAACTTTGGCTTGTTTCGCTCAAACCTCTGGAAAACCCTTGCAATGAAGCAACAATAAAGGGCAAACAATGATAAATTACAATTGGAATTGAAAGAGAACCAGAAAAGAATGACACAGAGTACGCACAGAAGAGAGGGTCTTGGTCACACTCTGTTGGGTCTCGGTCTCGGGTAAAAGGTTGCAGAGCGGCGGGAGGAATACAAAAAAAATTGCACAATTTACTGACGCATTCGCTTTTTAATGTTTACTTAATAATGACTTTTGGGCGCGCATTTGATTAATTGGAGCTCATCGATATTCTTTGATGAATGAGTGCTCGGCGTTTGCTCGCACTTGGCTGGTTTTTGGCGAGACTGGTTTTAATTGAAAGCCTTTTGAGCATAATTTCGGCTGCCTAATTGTTTGCCTAATTCAATTGTCATGCCTAGAACTTGCCTCTGATCTATTAGGTTGGACACTCTGACGGCGGCCCTAAGTTTTATGTCCATCATTTGCAAATCTTTTGACAAAAACTCGCATAAAAGTCAAGCACAGGCCTGGGGCAATGTTTCTTGTCGCTTTTACTGTTTTTTTTGTTGTTTTTTTTTTGTAATCAGTGCTTTTGATTAATGAAAACTTTGAGGCTGCAAGTGTTATGTGTAAAAAAAAGCACCTTGGCCGCAAAGTCATTTTCTTAGCTTTGACTGCACTGGACAAACCCTCGCTGAACTTGACCATTCATGTCTTGGCGCACATCATTAATTACAAAAACCAATAAAAGTGTTAGCCATCAGTAAGTTTCGCCGCTTAAGTTGAAGTCAAACGCAGCAGAGCCAGCAAAATAAGTTGTCATCATTAGTTACAGTAACAAGTTGTGAGAGCATGTGTCCCGAAAAAAACAAGAAAACAAACAAATAATGTGTAGCAGGCCTGCTACAACAACAAAAGTGACTTGTAAGTGGCAAGTACACACAAGTGCAACAACAACAATTTTCGGGAAGTGGAACAAATTGCTAACAATTGATGAATGCTTGGCAATGGGGCGCTATGTGGCAGCACCAAGAAAAATGACGCGTTGGCAGCGCTAAACGCGACTAAGCTTATTGAAAATGAGTCAAGTACTAGCTGTTGGAGTGTGAGGTACATGTTTGGGGCAAGTTAGGCGCAGCGTCATGTAGAACGACTCCATTGCCACACGGCGGCTGTCTTAACTGATTTCCGTATACATAAATAGGTTTTCCATACACACACACACACACTCACGGCACAGATGAACAGGCAAATCCAAAAAGCAATCTGTGTAAAAGTAACGTAGTCATTAATCATTATCATATAAACATCAATTGGTGTTTAGAGTGTTGTGTTGGCAGGGGGTGGGCCAAGCGGCGGTACCCGGCATACGTGGCGTATGGGCGAATTGCAGGTCGTATTGTCGGTTGGCCAATGTTATTGATTGGCTATTGAGTCAGTCTCTTGGACTCTCCGGAGAGAGAATCGACTGTAGAGAGGCACCCAAAAGCAAGCAAAAAAGAATGAAATGAAATTTTCCGTAAACAAACACACAGACACACACAAGCGCGCGCGCGCTTCTCGGAACAACTGTAAGTAGAATGAAAAATTTAATTTATAACTGTATATGTAGTCGCTTCTTTTTTCACTTCCGACAATTGGCTCAAGCAGCAGCGTTTTTTGTTGCTTTCCTTTACGTATTTATATATTTTTGTTTTTCACTTTTGTCAGTTTTTACCCCAGTTTTCCTGTTCAAAGGAGGTTTCCGGCGAGGCTGTATCAAGTAAATGTAACTCAATTCAATGCATTAAGCAGCACATCATTTCTGTTAAGCAGACTGAAAAAAGATCCAGCAAACGAAATAAAAGGCCTCCACAACTATCCACAGACAGACACAGACTCCACGCTCCCCGCATTCCCTCATAAATCAATACAAAAAAACAAGACAAATTTTCGGAAGTAAGTTTTGGCAGCAACTAATGAAAGCGCCAATAGCACATAATATATATACATATATATAGATATATATAAAAGAGAAAATAAAATAAAATGCCGCACAAATTACACGTAATCAATTTGTCATAATAACCTAAAAGGCATTAGCCCAAAATGCCAAACGCTGCAAACTGAATTTGCTGGCACAAAATGGCGAGTCATTTAAAGGTCCTGCAGAAACCCTCTACCAACCTACCTCCGCTTCTTGAACTACTGCTGTCCTAGTCTTAGTCAGCAGTTTAATGATTCGAAAGCCTTTAACTTGAATGTGCTATATAGAACAATGGATCTCCTGTTATTTACATGCTCAACTATCTAGGCCAAAGGACAGTGTCGGATTAAATATGTTGAGGCACAAGCACCGGATGCCAGAGAGAAAGCGCCTTTTCCAAACACATATTACTTCAAAAGACTGGTCATCACAGCAATTCCTCCAGAGAAAACTTACGAACATTTTCGGGACTTGCAAAAGTTGTAATATCATCACCGAAATTGAATTCACGAAGTAAATCCTTTAATAAACTAAGAACAATCAGTTCAACAAGTCTCCTAATTTGAAATAGGATTTCTCATTGCCATAATCGATAGGTTGTTGTCTCTAATAACGCGATATAAATATACATATTTCTATAGATTAATTTCCAAATTTTTCGATTCAAGATTCAATGCTATCGATAGTGATATCGTTTTCTTTTTCTTCCTAACCTTATTGTGTGTGGCTAACTAACTAAAGTGAAAAAAAACCATCGATAGTGAGTCACAATAGAAAATATTCTATAGCACGTTAGTACTATCGATAGTTATGCACCTTTAGTAAGCAGAAGAGGTGCTCAACTGTTTGCAGCACTTATACGTCCCCGCACAAGTCCTTGCCACCATCTAACCAGTATCCGGTTCAGAGAAAACAATGCGCTTTTTCTTTCCTTTCGGCCAAGTTTGTTTGTCTGTACGACAGTTTTCCATGTTTTGGTTATTGCTTTCATCGAAATATCGCTTGATATGGAGACTACAAGTAGCCATAGGTATACCTGTGCCTTTACTCTCAAAAAGCATGGAAGCTTGAGCTAGTCGGTTACGCATATCAGATTGCTAGAGATCTTCGGAAGTTATTACTGATATAGAATAAGACAACCTTGAAATCTTTAAGCTTGAAGAATTTCATTTAATAAAGTGATTTTAACAGCCCAAATACAATCATAGTGCACGCGGTGGCGAAGATGAAGCGCAAGCTGTCTGTCGATTCGTCTTCTGATTCGTCTTCGTCTTCAACTTCGACACCTTACAATCATAGTGTAACCCTAGTCTTTCTATCTAACGAATTCTTCTGTGTTAAATTTTTCCCTTGCTCAATGTTGTACAGACGATTTTTGTAAAGTAAAAGCTTGAAAGTGTACACTTCTGTTCTGACATGCACAGATACGAGATAGCCGATAATTTTATGGCAACTTTCGGTTGTTTCTTCGTTTGTCTCGAATGAAGCTTTTCAAAGTATTGCAAGCAATCAGCTGGATACCACAGTGATTTTTTTCAATGTCTCTCAGTTCAACATCCATTAGAGCGCTTTGTGATCATCATGTGTGGCGCCATCGACGCTTGCTTAAATCCGGCCCTGTCCAAATGTTTTCAGGCGCAAGCGCAGGCTCTAAGACGTTGATTAATAAATCCTGCCAGAAGAGCGCTATAAGAATAGCTATGTTTATGACCGACGCCAAGTTGTCTGGACAGACACTTATAATGACTGCCATTTAACTATGTATAACGCAATAAAGCTCACATCTTTGGAAAATTTACGCATTTCTTAAGGCTTTAGCTTTACTTATGCCAGTAGAAAAAAAAAATGCCTTACTCATTAATATTTCATGTTTATATATTTTAAGACGTTTCTTCTTCTTCTCTTCTGTTGTTTTTTCAAAGTTGATAAAAGTTATCTAAATACAAGTATTTATTGTATACCAAGTATACATATCGGTTTTTGTTGCATGTTCTTGTTGCTGGCTTGTTTTATCAACATTCCTTGTTGCGCCTGCCCTTCACAAGCCGCATGTAGCCATCAATCATCCCATGCCTCAGGCCTTCGCTGAATAAGTATGTAGTATTTATATTTAATTTCTTTTCAATTCGGTTAAATGCAAGTGGGTTGGTTTTGGCTGTTTTGTCCACGAATTGGCTTACTTTTTGCATTTTTTCTTTTTTGTATTAGCCCCATTTTGGCTGGAGCTTTTGTAGCTTGCCTTACACTTATTACATGCTGTTTCAAAATGTCTAAGCCATTTTGATAAATGACTTTTATGCTTTTTTTCGCCATTTTTTTCGATACCATACTTTGTGGCACGGCAGCCGGTCTGTTGCATATAGTAGGAATATGCGGCAAGTGTATTTATTTATATTCATTTATATTACTCGTGTTTGGCTGACTTGCTCCAAGTGAAACAATTTGTAACCGCAATTTTCAATTACAACGGGCCCATGACTGCGTCTGGGTCTGCGTCTCGGTCGGGGTCCGCGTACGGCGGTTCGGCAGGCCCAGACACTGCGTTGACACTTTGACACATATTGAAGGCCTGTCCTGCCACATTCTGCGCTATGGATTTTCAATTTCAATTTAATAGACTATGTGATACAAGCAGCCGAGCTGCAATTTGCTTAATGCAAGTGGAAGTTGAAATTTCATCTAGCAGCGCCGCAATTAATGCACTTTAGGCGGGACAGCAGCACTCAGCTCGAGAGTGTCTCAGCGAGCTGGAGAGCTTGCGAGCGACGCATCGAAAAGGTTCACGGCCGTGTGTGGAGTGTGAGTAAATTGATTTTTGGGCTTGCCTTCGCGCCCAAATGACAGTGTGAAATATTTGAAATCTTAGAGGGCAGCGCACACTCTTGAAATTGTTTGAATGCGTGTGTGAATGAGTGTGCAGCAGCGTACGCACCCAGCACATCAAGGGGTGCCACTGTTTCGAAATGCATTTGATTCCCATGCTGAAAAGCACTTCAATAACAACAACAGCAACAACATTAAGTAGACAGTCAAAGCTAAAGCATTTTCAGTGTTATATGAGCCAAAACAAAATCGGAACGCGCTGCTTGTTGTTTGAATGGGTGATTAACATATGGCGGGGCGGGTGAGGGCCACATTCTGAGCTGGCACAGCACAAACAGCTCCACAGTGTGGCAAACCAACAGACAGTCAGACAGACAGTTGCATATCCCAAATGTTTGTACTAAATTGGGTGTGAGAACCCGTCAAAAAGCAAAGATATCAGCAGGCTAACTTTAGATAGCCGAAGTTAGCATACTCTTCGATTTTGATTTCGACTAAATTTAGCTTTCGGGTATCTTTCGTTGTGAAATAAAACGTTAAGATCATAAAATTATGATGAAATGGAAATAAGACAGAATTCAAAGCCTTGCCTAAAAAACTCATTTTACTTGTCCTAAACATATAGAGCAGTCTAAAACTACGGGCCGACAGTCGACATGCCAACACACAAAAACCAAGCAAATTAGTTTGATTGTCCGATAATCTGCATGCCGACGTCTGCGGGAATCAAAAATCAGCCCAAAAATAGAACCACAGACATGCATCATCGGTAAATCGATGAGCAGAGACTGCATCTGGCCTCTGAGAGGCAAGTAGCTTCTTGACTTAAAGAAAAAATACCAAATAAAGGAATTAGTCAAGAGACGGGTTTGCTTACTGGATACTGTAAATAGAGAGAACATTTGCAAAAGCTGGACTTCGATTTTATAAGCCTGAGATAGAAACCTCGCTTCCTATACCCGCAGAGTGTGTTGGCATGTAAGAAACAACAGAGCTAATTAGATGTTTTTTAAACGGAGGTATAGAATGGAAACCTAGAGTGAACCACTCAACAATAATATTCACGATAAGAGAGTGCGCATACTTTTATGCGTGACAAGCTGATTAACAAAATTTATACATATATTTTCTCACTAAAGTGTATACAAAATGGCTGCTGCTCTTTTGTTGCAATCGAAGCGAAAACAAACTTTAAATTGATTTAAAAGGCGCTGCTTTGATACTTGCAGTGCATGACACATGAGGCCCAACTGGCTGGTATGCGTCACAAGTTCTCGAACAAAGTCATAAACAAGCATTAAACAAAGGCCTGGCATGATACGAAGATATTGTGCCGTTTATCACCAGCATTTACAGTGAAGCCACAATCAGTAAGTCAGCAAGTAAGGCACAGCACAGGAAGTACGACAATCCTGGCACGTTTAAAAACTTGCTCCAGAGTGACATTGCTAGCGGCGCCACTATCAGGCAGCCAGTAAGTCGTCAGTTATCGGGCAAAGGCTGGGTCGGTCACCAAGTGTAGCACTCAACTACAGCAGCACCACGCCCAGACCATCAGCCAAGAGGCGGCTGCGTCTCGTAACAATTGTAAACATACAATAAAAAACATAGAGGCGCAACGAAATAGGCACATATTGGGAAATAATGTGGCAGTGGCAAGGAAAACAATCATATCGGCTTAGTTGCCCTCAGCAAATGTCGACAGCAGCAGCAACAACAAGAGTTGCCATATGTGTGCAGGCTGGTAGGCCTTTTATGAGCAGTCCGGACGACCCACAAATACGCCTGGGCTCAAATTGCTTTTATATAAAGTAGCAAAACAAAATCCTTATCGCCGCTTTTAGGAATTAGTGGCGGAAGCCTTTTTTGTCGCACGCATAGGAAAATAAGAAAAAAGGCCAAGCGGGGTGTCACTGTCAGCATGTCAAAGAGGCCTGGAACTACCGAAGTGTCCTAGTGGGACCCAGACCCAGAGAAGTTGTTACAATTCCAAGTCTTTTTTTCTTTTGTTTTTATTTCTGCGGGTCGTCGTGCGGGGACAGCATAAAAACTCTAAAAGCAAACATAGGAGCCGCTCTCACTTAGGTACTATATTTATGGCGTCTCGTGTAACAATTGTGGAGGCTGCGGAGCTGATGCTGGAACTGGCGTTGGCACTGCCGCCTGTCTGTTATCACTTATCAGACATCATGCAGACGACAGCAAATGTAAGCAGACATTCATTCATTGCCTTTCTTAGCCAAGCTTAGTGTCTAAGGTTACGTGCGACTGCGCCTCGTGTCAAAGTTCAAAGCTGTCAGGAGCAAAACAGCAGCTGAATCCCGAGCCTTACTTATTTTGGGACTTGTGTCAAAGAAAAATGTAATTTATGTGCGCATAAATGACAATCAACTGATTGCAAATAAATGAGCGACAATTCGCCACTAAAACACTAGAGCAAACACAAAGATACGGATACGGATACATATGCACTTGGTTGGCCACTTTAATGGCCACACATAAGTCTTATCGCTTGGGCTACTCGTCTTTCTTATTGGCTCGACTTTTAATTAGTCCTAGTAGCTCGGACGCTGTACGGAAGTGAGAGACATCACGGCGGCAGCTAATCAAGCGTAACCCGGATGCGTGCGCGTGCCACTGGGCTTTGAACTAGTGCCGGCGGCTAGGCAATTAATCAACTTGGTATCGACGTAGGCCAAAGGCCAAAACCTAGCTCTATCAGCCGTACGTACATACACTTTGCGGCGCTGTCGATGCGCAGCGATTTGTTTTAATTGCTTGTTAGTGTGTGTGTGTGTGTTAGTATGGACAACAACTGCTACAACTGTCAACTGCTTTAATATTGTGCTAGCTACCACCAGTAACGGTAGCGCACTTGTCACCCTCACCCCACCACACCCCACAGCTATTGACACACATTTTTAGCAACAAAAACAGAAATTGTGCGTTTTGTTGTTCGACGCCAAAATTTTTTGGCCTGACACCCTAGCAGCGCTAGCCAAACAATGCCAAATGCCAGCCAGACAGCGAGACACTCATACAGCCAGACAGTCATTTAGCCAGCCGGTCTAGAATACGCACAAGGATGTCCACACGCTCCGGCAACAACGACGACATCGTCGACATCAAAACATCCCCCTGGGCAACGAAACGAGCTCGTCTCTAGTTTAGAATTCCAAGTAAAACGCATTACATTTTTGATAAATAATATAGACAGATCTGTACATATACACTGAGCAAAATCGACCATAATAAAACGTTCTATTTATAAGAACAGAATCCAGCAGAAAAGCAAAAATCAACTTAACTCAGGAGTGTGCAAGGAATCTCTAGATGTTTTCGCTTTATTTGCTTTAGTATCAAATCTCTCGGAAAACACGTCGGCCAAAAGCAGAATTTCGAATGCACTCAAAAATATTTCTCGCAAATTGACAGAGTTGTAAATCAATCTTGGAGGTATGCCTGGCACACTAAAACATTTCTGTTGGGTTGAAATTTGGTTGAAAGAGATTTCTGTTACACCATTTCTTGAATCTAAATCATGTTTCAAGCTTTTTATTCAGTTTATGAACTTTTGTATGTCCAAAACCATTAGAAGAAACCAATGCTCCGCGTGCTTAATACGGTAAGACGTTTTAATATTGAAAGAACGATTAGTGTTTATTTCTCAATTGTATGTTAATATTGGGCGGTGATAGCTTAACTATAATATATACACCAATGATTGAAGAGAATCTAAATTACTGGAGGAGCATCAATTTCAATGAGAGTGGGAGAGTGAAACTCTCCTTAAACAAGTCGACAACCTTCAAATGGTGCCACCTGGTTAGCTTAAGTGCGCTGCAAAGTCTTCTTATAACATTCACAGGGTTGCGCGTAGAGTATGGAACTCGCCATATAAAAGTCCCCTGCGAATGAAAGATGTTATGAGGCGACTAACAGGTTATTGTAGCCAGTCAAGAAGAAGAAGCATTAATTGCAGTTTTAAAGTGGGTTGTTGGAAAATTCTGACTCAGTCGTCGATTACATTTTACCTATAAAAATTCAGCGGACGGGCATCGTCTGCAACAAAGTTGATATTAAGCTCATACATCGAGAAGCAATTTATCGAAGAGATCATAAAATTCAATGGGAGAGTTGGGAAAAAAATCAAGCGGAGGAAATAAGCTTTTTCACTACTTTTTCATTTACCAGACTCATTCCTACAGCTCGATAAACCGAGTTGATTAGCGATAACAGCAACACATACATATCATGAACAGATTTGAAATCGTACACATACGGATGCATAACCTTTTTGTGTGCTTTGAATGTTTGCAAAGCGCGTCACGCTGAATGTGTCTGTATTGTGTAGGTGAGCGCTTTATTCCTAAAAATGTTGGTATCGTGACATTAAAGATGTTTTTTTGGTAAGCAAGTTAGAGAATACCACCTCAGCAGGTCAAAGCTTGTCGTATGAGGCGACTAACAATGACATTCAGTTCTTTCGAGACCAGTAGAGCCGACCCAGGCCTTCAAATACATTCCAATGAAAGAATGTATTTACATCAGGCCGTAACCCGATAACGGGTTGTTGTGGCCAGTTAAGAAGAAGAAGACTTTACAGATGTTTCCCCATCAAAAAAGCTATGTATTTTAATTGGATATAGAAACTGAGCTTAAAATCTTCTTTATCAATAGCCTTTAAGTTTTCTTTTAAAGCTATCGCGAAGGTATTGACGTTAGGACTATCAAAATAGGATAGAAGCAACGAAAGTTATATGCAAGAATGTAAATACCACTGTAAATGCAGAGAAAACCCAAACCCTAAAGGAACATCTATCTGTTCTCAGATAAGATTCATATATTATAATACTGCTAAAATATCACATTTCGACAACACAACTGCCCATGTTTTTTCTACCAGTGTATTTATTTATGTACTTATGCGTGTGTTAGGCTGTCATTCAGACTGCCTGCTATTTCGTTGACGTCCCCGCGCCCCGCTCTGCCTCTTATTGTATATGTATATAAAGCAAATTAAACAAACGGCAAGTGTGCAAAATTTAAAATACAAAATTCAACATTTTTCATACAATTTCGCTGCTCTCACCCTCGCATTTAGCAGTGGTGCTTCATAGGGTTGGCTCTGGTGGTGCTCATGGTGGTTGTTGTTGCTCTTGACTTGATTTCATTTTGGCTGCAATAGCCGCAGTCGCTGTCGCTGTCGCTGTCGTTGTTGCCGACGTTGCCGTTGCCGACGTTGCCATTGCCGACGTCTATTCAAACTTTTGCAAATTTTTGCCCGCTTTGGACAAACATTTGAACATAGGCATTTAAAATGCGTTGAAGTGTATGTGCTGTGTGTGTGTGTGTGTGTGTGTGTGTGTGTGTGTGTGCGAGTCTTTGCCTCGTTTTGTTTACTCAAAGAAATTGGAAACAATTTGTATTTATTTTCAAATTTACATAAAAATAAAACAATAAGAGTGCAATTGGCTATGGCATAATGAAATTGTGTATATGAATGCCATTGTGTGTGTGTGTGTGTGTGTGTGTGTGTGTGTGTAGATACATATATCTTGCGCTTAAATGAGTTTCAAAGACAATGTGGCACGTGGCTGAAGGAGGACAGTGAAATGAGTTGGAAGTGTATCTATCTACAACTGCTCCATTTGCAGCTCCATCATTGACTATAGCTTTACAGTTAGGTCATTTTGTTGCTGAAAAGGCCATTAGAGTTTATAAGACGTCAGCTGAGATCGGACGACCTCTTAATATTAAAAAAGGATTAGCAATTTTTGTTGAATATATACATATATATGCAGAGAGCCATAGGCAAAAGCTCGTAAAACAAAATCTACCGAGAAATTTCCAAGTTTTTTTTGTTGTGCTTGAGTAAAACTTTTTATGCCTAGAAATTTTTGGGTTGCCTAACGGCAATAAAGATTAATTTGGAGCATAAAATGCAGACCTCGCCACGTTGGCAAGTTGGTCAAAGAAAGAAGCAATAAAAAAGCTATTCGGGTAAAAATCAATCAATATTTGAGCAATTTTATTGGCCAGTCATAGAGATAGAGATACCAATTTATACGCACACACACACTCACATCACGTTTAGAGGTATTGGAGCTAGGCGCAGCGCCAAAGCGCAGCTTTAATGGACCACAATCGAACCGGCTGAGCAGCCTTAAGGCAGCAGCACTGATAGGATAGGAAATTAACAGCAGCCCACGCACATGTCGAAAACCCCACGCACCAGATTAGCACCCAGACTGACACACTCACAGAGACATACGCGTCGCCGAGCAGCGGCAACTCCTTAACAAGCAATGATGGCAAGGAGAAACAAAAAACACAACTGTAATTAATACGAAACATATCCACTCATTACTAAGAGACTTTATCAACGGATCAAATCTTTGAACGAAAAGAGCAAAGAGCAGCAGCAGCAGGGGAGAAGTACAGGAAGAGTACGGCAGAAGGCAGCCCACAACGCTGGAAACGAAAACGTCGACGACGACGACGACGACAATACTGACTGCTGCCGGCTGGCAGCCAATGTAACTTTTGGTCTGTGGGTGGTGTTGGCGGTGGTGTAGTGTCTCTGCTCCTGCATCCTCGGCTCATAATGAGCCAGTGGCTGTGGCGGCGACGGCAAGAGTTGCCAACTTGATGTATGACTCTAATAAATACAAATTTATCAGTAAGCAACCGAAGCATACATAATTGTACAACCAATTAGGAACGGATATAATTCAAACTTAAAGCACAAAAGCTAAACAAATTCACCAACTAATGAAAGCAGCAGTCAGTAGACAGATAGATAGACAGACACGCAGACAGACCATACCAAAGTAGTTGTTGGCAGTCCACCCACACACTCTAGCATGCAGCATGGATACATTTGTATCCGTTAGATACAAAATGTAGCTCACAGCTACTCCTACATATATCAGTGATTTGAGCTTGCCATTTTGCGAGTTGGCTTGATATGCGGTTCGAGTATACTATCTTATTGGAATTGGGTTTGGAATTGGAACTGCGCCTGAGACTGGTACACTTGCATGATAAAAGACAAAAGTCAAAAACTAATCAAGATTTATACGGTTTGTCAGTGCCACTGGCGCCGGCAATAGCTCGTCGACGTTATGCTCATCGTCTAGGTACAGGTGGCAGCCATAACAACGACACTGACAAGGACATTGGCTGCGGGCGCGATGTTGATAAGAGTACACTACTATTGTGAGCTGGTGAGTTGCACTCACTTTGAAATATGAGCACCACTTGACAATCGGAACGGGTAACGATGACGGCAACAGCAACGGCAACTCAATTAAGCGCAATTTAGAAGAGCTACGAGTCCTTGCTTATGCTTTTACCATGCTGTCGCCATGCAAATGCGCTAAGTTGCTGTGTTTGCCGCCTGCTTAATTGTAGATACTTCGCTGTATGATTGTGTGTGTGTGTGTATGTGTGTGTGTGTGTGTGTGTGTGTGCGGGGTTGCAAGTTGTTGCCGTGCGAATTATGTGACAACCCGGACAGCTGTGCAAAATTCGCTTGGCAGTATGTTCTTCTAGTAAAAGTAGCATGTATATAATAGAGTATATGTTATGTGCGTGTGTTGTATGGTGTCATATGCTGCTAATTGCTGGGTATCCCCGCCACTCTGATTACTGTAATTATGACATTTTGAATAGCAGCTCAGACAAAGGCCCAAACGAATCGCATCTCGCTTTAAGAACTGCCAGTCTCTGACCCATTTCTCAGCATTTCAAGCAATTCAAAAATCCCCGCTGTGACCAAAACTTTGCCATTAGTTTTAATGCGACTTTTGCTTAAGCCAATGCAACCTCAAAACGTGGCAGTTGCAACTTCAGCTGGCAGCCCACAGACAGGCGGGGAACTATCAAATCATAAAGTGCACGTAGCTAGAGTTGCAACCAAGAAAGCGATGTGTGCGCACCACCAGCATGCATTATGATGGTGTCACATAGTTAACTGTAAGATATATCCAACTACACACACACACACACACACACACACACACAAACGCACGCACACACAGTCGTACAATGGTATTCCTTATTATGCGCATAAATCCACAATGTCTAAAAACAGTTTGTATCCCGCGGCTCAGAGAGCTCAAGGCCCCGCACTATAAAGCAAAGAGCCGTGCAGCCACGTTCACAATAACTGCCAACCAGCCCACAAAAACTACTGCTCCTATAAAGGACATGGCACACACATAGACTCACGCTCTCGCAAACAGAGGCAAGTGCGAATGTGAGCGCGAGCATTTGATGATTAATTGCAGTCAAGATGATAAATGATTGAGGGTAATAGGAGTAGCAACGGCAGCAGTCAAAGTAGTGAGACGCAAACCAGGCACAGGCCCAGACCCAGTTCCAGGCAGGCATACACCCCTCTATACGTCCGTGCCTAGATCCATCCCAACGCACACGCACTCACATTGAGACAAAGGCAAAAGTACGCTTCGCATATTCGTATGAAGAGCGTACCGGCAGCCTCTTTTTCACTGCTCTGGATTGTGCCAAGCATTTAAGGCATGGCCCGCACGTTGCCGACAGACCCAACCGACCAAGCGACTGTCCGACAGACAGACCCACCATATTTTCAGCAATTGCACGTATTTGGGATTTTTTTTTTTCTGCTGCTTCTGCTATTTTTCAAAATTTTCTCGTCGTTTTCGTTTAGGTTTGTGGCGCTTACTTGGCATTGGCTTTGGTCATGGAGGCTAGAACTCGACTGCCGTTTGCCAGTTGCCGGTTTCTGCCACCGGCTGCAACGTGTTAGTCAATGAAGGCGCACAACCAGAAGCTCTCAAGTGGGTGTGGGTATACTCTATATGTTGGTTGAATCTAAGTGGATCCGAGAGTCTACTGTTGTTTCTACATTTTGCTTATACATTTGGCTTATTATGTGTATGTCGCACCCTACACCCTTCTGTGTGTGTGTATTGTTGGTGTTGTGCGTGTGTGTCTGTCTGTTGCGGAGTCTTCATGAATTTTCTCCGGCAGGGTTTTTCTTTCTTATTTTGGTACGTGCCATTTTGGGTTTGTTACGTTTTTGCGTGTTAAATGTTAACTGCTGATTGCATATTGTGTCTATGTGTAACTGTTGTGTGCGTGTGTTTTTGTGGTGTACTGTACGTGTGTGGCGGGGTGGCGGGGTGGCGGGGTGGCTGACTGATTTTGGCACTTGTTTCGCCCCCTGAGCAAAGCCGGCCAAATAAATGCACGTAATACATAATTTAATTTCACTTCTTTTTTTCGTATTTTTTACATTTGCTTACATTTTATATGGTCACATTGGTTATCGTTGTTGCAGTTGTTGTAATTCGTTATTAAATTTGGCAGTAATGCATTTAGCACAAATTATGCACAAATTTCATGTATTCAACATACAAATGCACAAAATTCGAATGTAGAAAATGCATAATTTAAAGCGATTTAAATACATATATGTATGTATATATAGTATTTAGCCACAAACGCAATGCCACATTAAGAGCTAACCAAATGAAAGACCATTCGATAAGCCCATTTAAATTATCGCCAGCATTTTGCTTTGAACTCGCAAAGCCAAATCCGCTTAAATGCCAAATTAAAACCTACAAATGGACAAACACATACAAACATGCATAAATACAATATTCATATGAAATTAACTACAAATAGTAGAGTGTATCTACGTTTAAAAATTGGATTTCGCGTGAAATACAAAAAGCAAATCAAAGCAAGAAAAAATACAAATAAAATACTGCCATACAAAGCGGAAAGCAATCGCTGGAAAACTACCGCAAATTGAAATCAATCTACAGCACATGAACTAAAATAAATTAAGGGCGTCAAAGGGAATAGAGCCTGGAAATTGACTGGTGGGTGGCTGTCTATCCGTCCGTCCGTCCGTCCGTCCGTCCGTCCGTCCGTGCGACTGGCTGGTGTTTATTTTTCTTGGCATAAGAGAAATATATGCAATATGTATTATTCTACTTTGCTTTCTCTAGCTTAAATAAGTAATTTGAATGAATAGCATAATTTCACAGCTTGTATAAACATGCTGGCAAATGTTGAGTTAGAGATAAACACACTCACACACACAGACCATAGGAGCACTCTTTGTTTGCTCTCGTTACTATAAGAATAACAATTAGAGAGCGGCACATTGCATTAGACGCAGCTGTTCAAATTGAAACTAAACTGAAATATGAAAAGTTCTTAGCAGTCAAGAAGTGAACCCAAATTGCTTGACAAGTGGCCATAACGACTGCCAAAGTTACACACACACACACACACACACACACACACACACACACACACACACACAGAGTGGTAACAACAAACACAATAACAACAATAAGAGCGAGAAATAATAACTACAATTAAACAATAAGCAAACAAACAAAGCCAAAATGCAAGGCAGTAACTGTAAAACAAAACAAAACAAAAACAAAAACAAAATGAAATGAAACGCAGCGGAAGCAAACGGAAGTCGGCGGAAATAAGCAAAACATCCGTCGCTTTGCCCAAGTCTAATTACACACACACACACACACACACACACACAGACAGACAGACAGATAGACAAATAGGCGGTAGAGAAGCACGGATGGGCATTTGTTTGATGTTTTCATTAGCTTGACGGAAACAAATCCGCTTCGATTTCTGCTGCCGCTTTGAGAGCGGAATGCTGGGATGTGGGTCACCAAGGCACTCCTGCTCCAAATGCTGTGTCACCAGTATGGCAAAGTTTGTTTGAATGTTGCAATTTAAAGTTTATGCTGCTAACAAAGGTACATAAGTGCAATGGCTGAGAGCGAAAAAAAGCAGAGAGTGGGAGGGAGAGGAGGCGGGCGCACGCTGCTGTTAAGAAGTCAACAAACAAGCTGCATAACTATGGGGAGCTGGAGAGGACAAGGATGAGGACATGGCGGAGCACGGGAAGTTGCAGCTAGGAAAAGCGTGAGTTATGCTAAAATGAAAATTGTGTACTCGAGTTCAATTAAAACTTTTCAAGTTGTGGAAATTAAGCAAGTGCATTGTGACGCAGAACTTCAAGTAATCAGTCGAGATCCCGACTTGCTGTGCCATAATTGTGCGTGTGTGTGTGTGTGTGTGTGCCAATGAAAATTGAAAACTGAAAATGCAAAATTAAATGCAACAAACTGTAATCTATTATGTTATAAGAATTTGTTATTGTTGCTGTGTAAATAGTAGCAGGTAGAATTCCAATCCACGATAAGATAAAACAGCTTTGTTTGGTATGAGGTAATAGCAATTATACGAATTTAGTTGGCACTTTCAAGTGTAAACCTTGTGTTAAGTTATGCCTCTGACTTTATGACTAAAAACAAGCAAAATAAACACAAATACTACAAGCAACATGAGTATTTTACTCAGTTTAGCTTGGCAAATAAAATTCAAAATTTATGTAGCGTTTTCGAACAAATGTTCTTTCGCATTTTCAATTGTGCAAAAATATGCAAAGTATTTTGTTTTAAAATGCTTAAGAATTCAATCAGGCGCAGGCACAAAAATATTCAAATTATTAAAATAAATATAACAAGTGAAATCACTAAAGAACATTTTTACTACAAAAACGCCAAGAACAACCACAACATTGTTTTGTGGCTGCACACATATAAATAGAGCGTATTATAAACACACACACACACACACACACACACACACACACACAAACACACACACACACACACACCAGTGGCGTAGATAGGGGATTGTAGGGTATGAATTTCTACCCTTGTTGCTATGCAAATTATGTTAGTTATAAAAAAAGACGATTGCGCATTTTTAATAAGTTTTCAGATTGCGCAAGTTTGCAAAAAATTTAAATTTTTTATTATCAAATGAAACATTTTTCGTCCTGATCTTTATTTTCTTAATAAATTAGTTTTGAATAACATCCGTGACAATAATCATATCCGTGGTTATATGGAAGAGTAGCTTTAGTCGATTTAACGAAATGTTGAGTTACTGCGTTCTGGACCTTTATAGATGTTATTTCAAGTAAATATTTCCTTTTTAAAACTAGTACATTTCTTCTCTCACAAACTTAAAAATGGATCCTTATGCCGACTCAGTTAAATTAAAACGCAAAGTAATATTTAGTGATTGTACATTAACAATCTTGTAAATATTACCATTATTTGAATTCGAGTTTTTTGGGCCTCGAATGATTCGCTTGTTGATGAAAACGTGGTTCGTTCAATGAGCCTTGAAACCTTGTTACTTAGTTAGATTTTGACTTTGCTAAGAATTTCAATATAGAATTTCTAGAAAAATATGTTATTTTCTAAAATTTACGTACAAGCGAATCGTGCGAATCTTGAAGTATAGAGAATAATCGGTATTCAAGGATGACATATTCGAAATTGGCAAACTGATAAATATATAAACTATACAGTTTTATATAAAATTCATCTTGTTAGATGTTGTCTTCATCTAGCTGTGCACATCGAGTTATATATGTCATCTGTCAATGACGTCATAATAGCGCATATTGACTGCAACCAATTTACAATATTCATCATAAGTTAAAAGAGATAGTTGATTCGTAGAGACGATATACAAATGCATCAAAGATAACAGGATACTCCTGGTAACCCCAACTATTGTTGAATATATGCCTTCGAAATTACATCCTTCATTGACAAACTGTCGAAAATTTCATGAAATTTTGATACTTACAAACCGAGATATCGCGCATTTCAGCATTGGTCGAAGCATGAGCATCGCACCGGTACTCATCATCATTGTGATAATTGTATATACCCTAGCAGAGTTCTTGAGTGGTTTTTACGATTCAAAAAAGGTCGAAAATTGCTGCAAGACGTTGAATATGTGGACCAGCCAAAATCAGTGACCACGCCAGAAGCCAACGAAATGTGCGTCAAAATCTACTCGAAGACACTTGAAAATGGTATTAAATATCTTCGGTAAATCGACTCATCGCATTTTGGCTGAGCATTTGAACATGGGAAAGTGCGTGCGCGGTTTGTTCCGCAAAAACTGACGCATGACCAAAAATTGCTTCGAATTCAGCATTCGAAAGGCATCATTAAGGATGTCAAGCAAAATGAAAACTTTGAAGAAAAAATTGCAATTGGCGACGAAACGTGGTATTTACAATACGATCCTGAAAACAAGCATCAAAAAGTCGAACTGAAGTCGTCAGACGACCCAAACACTGAAGAAGATGAATTTGCAAAAGTCAAGCGTGAAGTTTTGAAGGGAATTATTTGCAAAGAATTCATTTTATCGGTCCAAAAAGTCAATGAAATGTGTTATCATGGTGTTGTGAAGCTTTAGCTGTTTAGTATTCAAAAGTTCTTCAATGCGGATGTGGTAGGGTAGGTACCAGGTAGAGAGTACACTGGCTACCTTTGGTAACACCAATTGCGCTCAAAGCAAAGACGCCTGGAGGAGAGCTTTACATTAGGCGTAATCCGATAACGGGTTGTTATGGCCAGTCAAGAAGAAGATATTTGTCCTGCCAATCACCCTCCATGGACAAATGTCTGGCATTTAATCCCCCTAAGACATCCACGCCACTGCCACACACACATACACAGAAGTTCACAAAAAGAGTAAACAAACAGCGCACAGCATGAAGACAATGAAACAAACTCAAACACAATTCTCTTATATAATTTGGCAAAACAATTGGTAGCGGCAGCAGATCCAACAGATCGATTGAAAGGTGTGAAAAACGGGAAATATTTCAAAAATGCGCACAGTATGATACTGATCCAATAGGAGGAGAGCGGTTCTTGGGCTGTCCATGCTGCAAAAAGGCAACCAACTGACGATAAGCATTCTGAATGAATTACGACTTGGGCGCCCTCAGCTGCCAAAAAACAAGAAAAAAAGGCAGCCCAACTTGAAACGCTGTATGCGTCACGTCACGCGCCAGCTAAGCGTTGATAAGCGCTGCCAGCTCAGTTTTTAATAAATGCAAACAAATATAAAACAAAAACGGCAGCGGCAATCAGCTGTTCTTGATAAGCAGAGCGACGCCGGCTGTGTGGCATTTTAGCACAGTGTATACACAGGGAGAAAAGCAGCAGCACATACAAACAACGGCACACGAGTCGCAAAAAATAAATTATAATAAATAAAAAAAAAGCTTGCAAAAATTATAATGTATGCTCAAATGATAACTGACTGTGTGTGTGTGTGTGTGTGTGTGTGTGTGGCTGCCTCTAAGGCACTTATTTATGACTGCGGCGTCTATGTATACATATACAGTGCAGTCACGATACAGTGAACTAATTAAAACCGAGGGTGTTCACAATACCAAATTTGTTCACTCTATCGATTCGAACATTTTTGATGTGTTTAAATAACATTATGCTTAAATCTAGTCGGAATATCCTATTATTTTTTTAAAAAACAAAAACAAAACTATTAATTTCTAATTTTAACATAAAACAGCCTTCATGGATCACATTTCATCACATATCATCGCATAAGTTAATTTCATTTTGATGAAAAGCATAACATAAAATTCAATAAATGAAAAAGATAACGTATTACGTTTAAAGTTTTTTAAAGATTTCTGAGATTTTGGTCTGTTTGTGGTTAAAAAATAGGTTTTTAGACTCTTTAGAGTAGTCAATGTAAAAAATAATTTGTTCACTCTTACGAGTGTTCACATAACCGAGTGTTCATTCTATCGCGACTCCACTGTATATATGCTATTTTTTGCATTTCACTCGCACACAAACAATTTGCTTATCAAACGTTTATAATTTTAGCACAGAGCAACAAACAGAAAGCAGATAAGCAAATAGAAGCAAAAATAAAAGAAATAAAAGGAAAGCAAACAAAAAAATCACCTTGAAGAACTTTCGCTTATAAGTAGCAAATGAACTCAACTCAATGAACTGGCCAATAAGTCACTTTAAGGAACGATAAAGTAACGGCTTTCGACTTATAAGTAATATCAAAGAGCAAAGGTTTATCTATTGTTATATAATGACAATACGACAATGACGTCAATGCAGCGAAGAACTGGCACTTACCTGTTGCCATTGATCCTCAATCGAGGGCTGTGACGAGAAGTAGCCGGTGGTGCAAATCCGCTCCAATTCGCTGAATATATTCCCACTCGGTAGGATATCCATGTTGAAATCTTCTGTGTACAAAAACTCTAGAGACTCCGTTTTGAGGCTGTTATATGTTGGCGTTTGGGCGCCGTGTTGCAACTTGTAAATTGAGTCGAGTCTAGCTCGTTGTTACAGTTAAAATAGCTTTTTATTTTTAGTATTTTATTTGATTTGATTTTTAATCAATAGCTGCGTTTAGCAGCAATTGAAATATATTGCACTTGGCAGCATTGAACTGCTGGCCTAAAACACACACACGAACTTTGGATTACCTTATGTAGCGCCTAGATACAATACCTCAGATACACACACGCATTATTATTATTACGCTTTATATATAGATATACTATTTATTTAAATTATTGAAAACTTTGATTTGCCCGCGCAACTTTTGGCAAATGTTTCAGCACACTTTCTTTACTTATTTTAGATGTATCGAAATTTTTCAGCTATTTATCTATGAGATATTTATTTATCTTTTGCTATGCGCTTTTGTAATTTTTTATATTTTCTTTAATTAAATTTATGCTTATGTATTTTTATATTAATATTTTCTATGCGCTGGACTCTAGCGTTGTTTGTAGCTGTAAAGAAACAAAAAAAACCAAATGCAAACATAAATATTAATTATTAAGCTTTTGACATGTGTGAAAGAGTTAGAATCTGTCAGATTTCATTTTCATTTTCGGGGTTGTACCACCCATTTATGCCGCTGGCCATTGCCCATGATGGGGTCTGTTTCGCGCAATGCTTTATCATGACATTTTTTGCCTATTCATCACGCAGCTCAGCGGCTCAAACAGTTCAACGGGCACTGCGACCGCGCCATTTCCATTTAAGCTTAAAACTATTAATTATTTTACCAAAACGCAAAAAAAAAAAAGAAACAATTTTCCCACATATTGCCAGGCCAAACGAACGCTCGGTATAAGCTTGGTCGCCGGCCAGTTAGTTGTATTGGTTTTGCTTTTTAGCCATGCTCAACACTTTTTACTACCAAAACAATGTTTTAGGTCAGTAACCCCATTTAGCGGGCCCTTTGCATGCAATGAGACACAAGAGAGGGCTAACAGTCAGTCAGACACGCATACAACTACTACCAATGCCGCTGCTGCATGTATATGTGGTTGTGTGTTGGTGTTTGTTGTATGAACAGTTGTTGTTGGCCCGCTCACTTTTTGATTCTTTTGTGGCAGTGGTTACCAATGTTGCCGTTGTTGTGGCTCACATTTTACTGCCGTCGTCATCAACACGGCGAACGCCTGCCGCCGCCGACGCCGCCGACGCCGCCGACGCCGCCAACAACCACCACCACAACGAGAACCTCTGCCACCGCCACCATTGCATACCCATCATCATCATCATTGCTCGACTCGACTCGACTCGACGCGACTCGACCTCAGCTCGGCACGGTCTGGCTATGTTTTTCTTTAATTTCTAAGCGCTTTGTTCATCATCATCGCGTCACCAATGCAGCAGTCACTGTTGTTGTTGTTGTTGTTGTTTGTATACTCTACAAACGAGTACCTGCTGTGACGCAGGCAGGTTGCACTGCATTCACATAAGCAAGCAACATTCTTCAATCATCATTGGACTAGTTGATTGAGTATCAAGTGGACAAGTAATGTATCTTACGAATTTTCACTTACAATTCACGTTTAACGAATTGCGTTGCGGTTTTCTAGTGTATAAACTATTTTATGCCAACTGTTCCGATTTTCGCATTCACTTTAATACATTCGGATTGATTGAAAAGTTAACTTCATGTATCTCAATAAATTTAATATTAATGTTCATTCGATTCGTCAGATTGCAATTCCATTCACACCTGGAATTTTACTGATTTTAATGCAAAACGGTATTCCTTTGATCAAAACTTAAGTATTTTTCTACAAAAGCAAAAGCACGAAAGTGTAAATTCCTTGGGCATAAAACAACAAAAGCTACTAGCTTTATGAAAACAAGAATTTCGATAGAGCTGGAAGTTCTCTGAAACTTGCCATAATGTGGCGCCATCTACCTTGTGCATAAAACAAAAACAAACTAAGAACATGCATGCTCGCTCGTTCTAAGTGCCAACAAAGCACACATAAACAAACGTGCAACCTCCTTACTCTATTGTGGACACTGCTAATACAGCACCCGTGTCACAAAACCCAAATCACACAGCAAAAGCGTGACGACTCTCAAGTCAGTTTTAACCCCTCCTTAAATAAAGACCGAAAATTTCTGATAGATTGTTGCGCTTCACCGTGTTCTAAGGCGTTTGTGACACCATACGAGATTTCCCAGCGGGCGTGGTAATATTGAGCGTAAGTTGACACGCCAGCAACGCTGTTCGACTTGCTCCATAATAGAACACGCTCTATTAAAGCGAGAGAGTAGCCGGCAATGTTGTTGCAAAGGTGCGAAATCAGTTATTTTTGGCACAATCAACAACACTTCGGTAGTAATTTTTCCTGCATGTTTCCAAACTTTACATAACTAAGTTGTAACCAATGTTCAGCTGATTTTCGCGCATTACACCAACAAACCTTTATATTCATTTACGACAACAATTTGAAAAACTTTCAATAGATTCATACTAAGAGCATGACATTTATTAGAGTGGAATCCTTGGCCGTTACAATGAGTCGACTTGCTGAAAAGCGACTATTCCCTAGACAGTGAATACATGTGCGTTTTTTTTGCTTTTTCTCTTTCTCAATTTTGCCTACGAATGAGTCAGCCTGACAGAGACAGCAACACAAGCAGCTTCCAACGTATACTGTCTTGAAAATGGTCTCTTTACAGAACAATTTTTGAGTTTTTTAACGGTCCAAGATTGCACCCTTTTACTTTCAGGCTCTTTGAGTTTCATAACAACAGTAGATATCGCTTATATGCAATTGCGAAAATGCAGCGCTATTATTGCATTTCAGCGATAATTTCATATAAGCGATAGTCGGATACATGCAAAATATTTCAAATAAGCGATAATCGATATGGTTTACACGCAAGAGCAGAAATGCAGCGCTGTTATTGCATCTAAGCCATAATTTCCTATAAACAACAATCGAATAAATATTTCAAATAAGCTATAATCGCAGAGTGAAAAGACGGCGGTGTTTTTGCATATACGCGATAATCGGCTATAATCGGTTACCCGTTATATTAATGTATTTCAATTCATTGGGAATGGCAGTATTTTATTTCGGATATAATTTTTTATTGCGATGCCGGTTTATATTTTATCGCTAACCAAACGATAACACGTATCAATTGATTAAATAAAAAGCAATAAAAAACTGGAAAGTTTACATATAACCGATACCAGAAATTTACATAATACTATACAATATCTGCTCATAAGCTCATATTTTGAGCACTGACGAAAACTCACTTTTTTTTGGATATAAGCAATAATTGCATATAAACGATACGTCATTAAGCGTTAACCAGCTTAATATAAGCCAAAATTTGTTAACTAATCGGGAGTACCGAACCCGAGTAGATCATACGTAAGTGCTGAGCAATACCTTTTGATATTTTTGACTGTTTTAGGCACGAACACAAGTTTCCTTCCGAGTAGTTCATAAGTACAAAGGGTATCTAAGGTTCGTCTTTCACTCAAATGTTGAGTTTTTGTTTTTGTTTCAACTCCCCTACCAACCGTCAGCGTCAGTGTGTTTTTTTTTACTACCTGTTTTCGTTGTGGCCGTATTCTTTCATAACGTTTTCATGCACCAACCGAACCTTCTACTACGAAAAACCCAAAGAACCAACCCGAAACGTGCTTTTGACTTGAATTTAGTACAGTTTCTTTTTTCATCTTTTTCTATATATAATTTTTTTTTTTTGGTTTTCAGTTTTTGTTTTGTTTGCGCCGTTCGGTTGTTCGGTTATTCGGCTTTCTGGCTTTGGCTTTGGCTCTGGTTTTGGGCTTTTGGGTTTGAGGCTTTAGCCGCTGCCGCTGCTAGGCCTTGTCACGCCGCCAAATTAGAACTTTGCATTGCTTGGCTTTGTTTTCTCAATGCAGTTGTGACTGGGTAAAAGCAACTTTCATTATGGCCAAGAGAAAGGCATGAATTATGTCGTGTAAATGGTGTAACAAGGCTTTTGGCTGGCTGCGCCCTAAAACTATGACGCTTTCAGCTCCAGTGCGCACACACACAGCTCGACAGTTGCATGCAGCGGGCGTAGTAAACAAACTGCCCCACATGCTGCTTCAAATTTGTTGCAAAGAGCAGCAGCAGCAACAACAACAACAACAATGAGACTACAAGCAGCGTCCAAGCGGGCCAAATATCAACAAAATTTCGTCTGTCCCTAATGTCTGAGCGTGTGTGAGTGTGTGTGTGTGTGTGTGTGTGTATCTGTGTAATCACAATCACAGCCGCACTCAATGGCATTTTTATGTTCTTGACTTGTCCATCTCTAACGTAGTTTATATAGAGTATCCGCTCCCTCGCTGCCTGGTTCCCTCGCTTCCCAGCTTATCCGACTACTTTTTGACAATACTAAGTAAGCATGGCTTATTGATTTTCCACAGCATTCGATTGTGAAACCTTTTACACTTGTCCTGCTCAAACTCTTCCTGTTTATTGTTGTACATGGTACATCTCTTAACCCCAGCCACCATTATTTTTTGTATTTTGATTATCGAACATTTTTATCGCTTCACATTTTTACAAGTTTTACAATAACATCAGGAAGCTCTGCACTCCCTGCTCTTGAGCAAAACCAAAAAAAAAAGTTATGTTCGTCTTGTGTACAGTTTGTTGGGCTATTTTGTCGTTTGCTCGTCTGTCCTGCCGCCAGCCCCTGCTCTGCCCTGCAATTTGAACCCGACTCGCTGGGGCAACATCAAGCGAGCATTTTCATTTTGGCTTGGCTTTTGTGTGTGTTTACATTTTGACCAGCAGCGGCTAAAACGTCAAAAGGTTTTGCAAGCGTGAAAAAAGGGGGCACGAAACTGTCTGTCCTTGTGTCTCTGTGCCTGTGTGTGTGTGAGCTTGAATTTCTTAAAGGAAGTTTCATATTTAACTGCCATTTGCTATTTGGAAATTTGATATTTTTTTAACAATCCATAAATTTAGTATGGCACTTGGCATTTGTTTTGGCCTGTTTGCTTAGCTTTGGGCCAATTAACTTTTAACCTACTTTTGGGCTTGCTTTTAACGTTCTGCCATAAACTGGACATAAATCAACTCCAATGCTTACAATCACTGCTCTCAGCTAGACGAAATCGAATAGTTGTTTTGCCCCCATAAAGCGCAGTTGCTCATTAACCCAACTTGACTAAATTAAAACGAAATCAGCAAGCCACAACAACAACAACAACAACTACAGCAAAGTGCAGCAACAAGAACAGCGTGACGGCAAAAGGCAACTAACTACTACTTAAAAAAGTTAACGAAAAATCTCAAGCAACAAGCAATAAAGTGCAGCCCACGCGGCAGTCATACAACCCACATGGATAACAGACACACACACACACACACACACACACACACACACCATCGGGGGCATGACTCTTAGATAGATAGTTCCCCCCACTGCGTTTAACGCAAGCTTCAAAATAAACTTCAGCCCCCAACTCCAGAGCCACAAGTTTAGCCAATTGCCAGCAATTTTCCAATGTGCCACGCTGACGTAGACGTCGACTGCGCCTTAACGTTAGCAGCGCAGCGGCAGCGGCGTTATGATTGTTTTTCATAAAACTTTGAAAGCGCATAGAACGTCGTCTTTCACAGCTAGAGCCATAGATAGTACACCGTGGGAAAGCAGTGTTGTCTAACTGTCATTCGTAGGAAATCGAATCTTAGCTGAAACCGGCATTGCAATTGGGTTTTAATTCACTGAGCAAGGTTTTAGTCTTCCCGCTACACTTTATGATTTTAAATCAGTTAATAGAAGCTTAACTGCAATCGGTATTCCAATTGTATTTGAAGTTTCTGATTTTTCGGGTTGCCATAGCCTCAAAACATTTTACTATTCCAATCTCAAACTTGCAAAATAGATTTTTCGAAGAAATCAGCGCTGAATCAGCCCTTCAACTGACGCTCTGAAACACTAGGAAATAGATGGCAGGGAGTTGGAGTCACTTTTATTAGATGATTCTCAAAATAAAGAAAGCTAATTGTAAGAATCTTTCTCTAAATTAACTGAATATTTGCATGTGCAGCAAAAGTGTGATTGATTAATGGCTCCGGTTATTCTCGGGAAATTTAATTTCGCTGAGTGTACAGCTTCAGGTTTACTTAACCGGCATATAGCATGGAGGTAGTGAGACCGGGACCGACACACGTAACGATACTTTACTCAAAAACCCTTCAATCAACAACTTAACGCGCATTGTGTTGGCCAGAAAGTGGGTAGAGAAGTGTGTGTGGTGTGGTGTTGGGGGTGAATCGTGAGCTGAAGTGCTGGGGAGTCACACACACACACACGCTACCTACGTGTGTTTTAATTTTAATTTTTTCTTCTTTCTTACTCTTCAGACTTGGCAGCTCTTTGGGTGCTTCTGCTGGCTGGCTGGAGTGAAGCATTTTGTTTTGTTTTGTTCATTTCCAAACCTCGTGCTACGTCACTCTCTGGCTCCCTCTCTCTGTCACTCTCTCTCATGCTGGAATTTAAGCCAAAGAAAGCGCAGCAACGACCGTTCGACAACGGTTTGACAATATATCATGCGTTCGACGTTGCCTCTTGCCCGGAGTCTCTCATGCATGCTCCATACTTAGAGGCGAATGCAAAGCCGGCAATCCGGCTGCGGCCGCTGCTCCGGCTGCTTTTGTTATGCTTGCGTGGTGGCAGCCGCATCCAAAGTCAACAGCAAAAGGCAATTGGAAAAGGCAAAGAGCAAAGTCAAAACCAAGAGCAACGTTTTTTTGATTTTTGTAACACGCGGCTGGTGCTGCTTCTTTGCTTCCTTGTTACTGTTGTTGTTATTGTTGTGCTTGGGCATCAAGCGTTTCATTGGCGTGCCACATGCAGGTCCAGTCAGCCAGCAGCATCAAGAGCAGCGGGCAGCGACGACACTCGCACTCGGAACAAGCAACGAGCGACCTTAACGGCATGCCACGTTTCTGCTCTGCCCGCGTATGTGTGTGTATCTGTGTGTGTGTGTGTATCTGTGTGTGTGTGTATCTGTGTGTGTGTGTATCTGTGTCTGTATGTCTGCGCAGCAATAACAATAACAGCATCAAGAACAGACGCGGCAACGTCATCAGCATCAACGGCGCTCAACGGGCTTCGCCTGCATCTTGCTCTTTGCCTCGTCTTTTGCTCTTCGGTGCCAATAATAAAACAACAACAACTCGCACGCACACATGTGTTTTGTTTTTTGTGAAGAATGGCATCATGGCATTAAAAAGATACAACACACACACACACACACACTCACACACACACACCTACAAACATACGAAATTCCCTGAACTTGATTTGTTTGTCGTTGCCCCTCTGCTGCTGCCTTTAGGTGTCCCGCTCCCCAATTTGGGCATGCTCCTACGCAATGGCAACTCTTTCAAAGCATTGTTTCTGTTGCAGCTTCGACTCTGTAATATTTCCTGCTTGCCCCAAACACAATGCTCTGGCCACACGAGCCACATATTCCGTTCCACTCAACACTTTGTTCATTTCACACGTGAATTGCTCGAGAAGCAACAAGAACAACAACAGAAAGATGGAAAATTTTGTTAGCAATGTCTCTTCTATTTTTAAAGGCATTTTTGATTTTGTGTTTAATTTCTTATAGGGGATTTTCACTTCGGATACACATTTGCCTAGACCACTTGGAAAATTTATTTGTGTACTTTTACTCATTGCGGTTGCACGCAGTTGACATTGAAAACATTTTACGACACATTCTAAAAGTTTACGGCTTACTCAAACAAAGTCTGAGTACACGGACACGTAATTGTGTGTGTGTGTGTGTGTGTGTGTGTGTGTGTGTGTGTGTGTGTGTGTGTTTTTTTTTTTTTTTTTACATAAGTAACCATGGATAACGCCATGGAGGGATGAAAATCTTCAAAAGATACTGATGGTCCGTACCACCAGCATGCACGATTCATGCCGTAATCCAACGACACCACTCCCCGCGGGAGGACCGCTAAGTATTACTTCGCAGGGGAGGGTTGCCTATTATAGGCACACACATCTTAGCTCTCTTTTGCATCTCTCAGATCCTTCTGGATGCCTAGATGAGCTGTCTCTTCCGTCCTTTTCCCTTCTCCATTATGACTCCCTTATCCGTTCCTCTTCACGACGTTCTCTCTCGCACCGTCGCAAATCGCCTTGTATGTGGATAATCACCTGGCTGATCCTTAGCCAGTTATCCTCACTTTTTAGCATGTACCCGGTTAGCTCCTCCGGGGGAGGAAGTATGCCCGCTAAATTCCTGTATCTTGGGCAGTGATACATGACATGCTCCGCATTCTCATTACAAGTCGTGGCAGCTCGGGCATAGGGGGGTTCGCTCATGCTTGAACCTGAACAAATATTCCCTATACCCGCCGTGATTTGTCATGAACTGGGTCAGGTGGTAGTTCATACGTCCTGCCCCTCTCTTTATCCACTCCGTTAGATTCGGGATAAGCCTGTGCGTCCATCTCCCTTTAGTTGACGTGTCCCATCTGACCTGCCAACTGGACAATGATGCCTCTCGTGCCGTCCTCCGGATTTCTGCCAGATCTATTATGTCGCTTGTAGATGTCCGCCTGACATAGATTGCCTCCATTTCCTTTGCCAGAATATCCACCGGTATCATTGTCGCTAGGACCAGCGCAGCGTCATCTGACAATGTCCTGAATCCTGAAACCACCCGCAGAGCGCTGAGTCGGTATGGGACTGAGAGCTTCCTCCGCAACTCCTGCGTGCTGAGTGCTGCAGCCCATACCGGTGCCGCATATAGCAGAACGGAGGCTACGACTCTGCAGAGAAGCAGACGTCTACCCGTTCTAGGTCCTCCTATGTTGGGGGGTAGCATTCTAGCGAGAGCCGCCTGCGTAATTGATGCCTTCTTGCTGGCGTATTCCACGTGTGGCCGGAAGTTGAGCCTATTGTCCAACATGACTCCCAGGTACCGTATACTCGGTTTTGACCTTATGGACGCGCTGCCCACTTTGATGGTCATCCACTCCATTTTCTTCCTGCTTGTAATAAGCACTGCTTCTGTTTTGTGGCCAGCTAGCTCAAGGCCAGCGCTCTTGAGCCAATCCCCTATTGTTGCAATTGAGGCATTAGCAGCCAACTCTACCTCTGTGACGTGTTTGGCAACCACTACTAATGCCAGGTCATCCGCAAATCCGATAAGCTTGCATCCTTGAGGAAGAGAAAGTCTTAGAACCTCGTCGTATGCTACGTTCCACAGAAGAGGTCCCAGTACTGACCCCTGTGGGACTCCTGCTGTTACTTTGTAGCGCTTGGGGCCGTCGTCAGTTTCGTAGACGAGCACTCTATCTGAGAGATAGCTCGAGATTATCCTCAACAGGTACGGTGGCATTTCTACACGGCAGCAAAGAGCCCTCTGAATTAGTTGCCATCTAACTGAATTAAAGGCGTTGCGTACATCCAGTGTGATCACCGCACAGTACTTTTTATCGCCCCATCTCCAGCGTTTTCCCTCAATAGCCTTCGATGCGGTGTCCACCACTTCTTTAATTGCGTCTATCGTAGATCTTGCCCTCCGGAATCCGTATTGGGACTCAGATAGCGCACCCTTGGACTCTACCGCAGTCAGTAGCCTGCTATATATTATTCTCTCCAGAACTTTTCCCACCGTATCGAGAAGGCAGATTGGTCTGTACCCAGACGGATCATCGGCCGGCTTGCCTCCTTTTGGTAATAATATCAGGCGTTGCTCCTTCCATGGCTTTGGAAATACTCCATCCTGTAGGCATCGCGTAAAGATCCTTGCGAAGCTTTCCGTTTTGTTAGCAATAGCAAGCTTGAGGGCTTTATTTGGGATGCCATCCAGACCCGGCGCTTTCCTGTCTCCTATTCGTGCACATGCTTCTGTTACTTCCTCCAGGGTCACGGGATCTATCACGTCCGTCCGTTCCGATCGAAATATTGATCACCTCCAGCAGGGGATGCCGTGGGAACAGGGTCTCCACTATTTTGCGGAGTGCCGCTGGGCATGTGACTCTCGCTGTTGATTGACCCATCATCTTTTTTGTGACCACCTTGTACGCTGTACCCCACGGGTTAACGTCTGCTTCTTCGCAAATCCTCTTAAAGCAGTTCGCCTTGCTACTCTTTATGGCCACTTTCAGTGCTTTCCTTGCCCTTCGATAGTCTTCGAGTCTATCGTAGAAGTCAGGGCGTCCTCTCGATCGTTGAGAGCGTCTACTACACCGAAGGCAGGAACGTCTCAGCTGGCTGATTTCCTCGGTCCACCAGTAGCACGGTGCCCCGCGTTTGCACGGTTTTCTCTTTGGCATCGAAGCATCGCATGCCTTTACAATATTATGCATTAACTGCTTGGTGGCCAGTTCAGTCGATCCCTGTGTTTCCTCGACTAGATCCAACGTATCCTTAAACGTTTCTTCATCGAAGCAACTATCCTTCCACTTTGGTCCTGTTGTCGTCCTTGGCCTTTGTTGCTTTCTTCGGGTGTGGAAATCGAAGTGGATGGCCTGATGATCACTAAAGGTGAACTCCTCACTAACTCTCCATCTAGTTGTTCTGTGTAGGGAGCTGCTTAATAAGGTAAGGTCAATAATTGACCCTTTACCTGCCTTTCGAAACGTGAGCTTTTCACCGTCGTTTGCGAGGCTAACATCCAGTACCAACAATGTTTCCAGCAAGCATGAGCCTCTGGCGTTTGTTTCGCGGCTGCCCCACTCCACTGCCCATGCGTTGAAGTCTCCTGCGATAACCAGCGGAGCTCTATCCCTCGCGTCTGTCACTAATTCCTCTAGCATTTCCTTGAACTCGTTCAGTTGCCAGCTTGGAGGTGCGTAACAGCTATAAAACGTTACGCCTCCAATCTTTGCTCTTACGAAGCCATCATTATTTGTATTTGCCTCGTAGATCGGAGATGTGCAGGACCAAATAGCTGCCTTTCGGTTTCTGCTGGTTATCCAACCATTCCCTCTTATAAGCTTGAACGGTTCGCAAATAATTAGGCACAAGTCGGGCCTTCTCTCCCTCACTGCCTGCATCAGCAGGTCCTGTGCCGCCTCGCAGTGGTTAAGATTTACCTGGGTAATCTTCATGTTTGGTTACCCAGTGCTCTCTTAAAGATGGGGCACCTGCTACTTCCAGCAATGTGTCTTGCGTCCGTGTTTGTACCTTTACAAAACATGCACATGGGATCCTCCTTGCAGTCCCTTGCCAGGTGGTCCTTCGTTCCACAGCGCCTGCAAAGATTTGAGCGGTCCGTCTCGCTCTTACAATTCCTTGCCTGGTGGCCAAACTCCAGACAGCGGAAACATCTTATGAGCGATGTCCTCACCCGAAGTCGGGTGTTTACCCATCCTACTCTAAGGCATCCCACTCTCAAGGCTTTTTGGGCGATTTCTGCAGGAAGCCGTATTGCGGCTATCTGCGTGTGACCGTACGATCTTCTAAGCCTGACATCAGACGGTGCTACTTCCGCTACTTGTAACTGCTCCTTTATAGCAGTGCAGATATCCTCGCATGTCGTTGACTCCTCTCTAGATCTTTGCACTCGATAGTGATGCGGTGTGAAAGCGATCGCACTTCCGCTTGGTCTCCAAGTGACTCAACCATAAGAGTTTGAAACCCAGCCGTAGCGTCGCCAGACTTGTCTAGCTCCAGCAGAAGTTCTCCTCTCTGGGTTCTTCTCACTTTGGTCACTGCCTTTCCCAGCTCGTTCAGTCTTTCGTCTGACTTGACCTGCCTAAGTAGATCCGCATAACTTGCCTCTCCTTTTGCAGTGATCAGAATCGCATCCGGTCTAGCCTTTTCCTTTTGGGCAGCTCTTTTCCTGTTCTTCGTACTTGGAGCATTACGTCCTTTCTTCACCACCTCAGTCCATTTCTCACTTCTTCCTAGGCTTGGCGTCTCCTGTGAGCCTGCCTCTGCTACCACTGGTGATGATTCGAGACTTCGCTGGCTCTCGCCGCCTGGACCTTTGCCTCTTTTTGTCTTGGGCGTCCGTGCTGCTGGCCCTTGCTTCCTCTTTACGTCCACTAGCGTGCGGAACAGTGGCGAGGTCTGAGAGGACTGTGGTGCGTTCTTATCACCTCCTTGGCTTTATTATCATGTAGCTGGATTGCCACCAGCTCATACAGCGCCTTGATGGTTTCGATAGAATCCCTCATTGGTTGGTGGATGGACCGTCTTTTGCCATCCTCGAGCATTTCCACGAGCTTGGCAATTTCCTCTCCTAGCTGGCAAAGAGATGGGCTGCCAAGATTTTTTTCTGGTTGGCTCGATTTCGCCCTCAACTCCTGTGTTATGGCTACAGCACCACCGTCTGGTGATCTCGCCATTCGATTACTCCTCGAGAAAGCAGCGCATTCCTCCTGTGAAGGGTTCGTGGCGCTCTCTCCTATCGTTTGGGGGGTAGATTCAGAATTCATGTTTAATTGGGTCCCAACTCGTAAATCGTTGTCCTTGTCCGTTGTACAGTCGCGTTTTAAAAATCCCATGGTTGTCTATGCAAGCAGTGAGGCCATGCAAGGGTTGACACCCACCCTTATGGGGTTGGGTGTACAGTGCCAGATCCGCGCTAGTCAGGTATGTGGCATCTGAGCCTGTATACGGCCAACTAAATGGCGACGAACAAAGGAGCGTTTTTAGAGACTTGCTAGGTTTTATCGGGACGGGGGCGGCAACAGCATTAACCTAGCAGCCATTTCGGCTAGATTTCACTCCGCTTACTAAAGTGCTAGAATACTGTTAGCCGTCAGCCCTGGGGTCGTCAATTCATAATATTAATATCCAGTATTCTCTCCCTAGGACATTACTGGGCTCTGTCCTAGTCGCCTTCTCGTATTAGATAGGCGTCACACGGGTGTGCCACGCCTGTCCGGGGGATACCTGGCCTACTGTCGGCGGTTACGAGCTGCTTCAACTGCTCTAGAAAGGGATCAAGGAATTCCGCCCACAAGGGCACCTCTCTGAGCAGCAACATCCCCGTGTCATTGTTAGTCGCCTCGTACGACAAGCTTTGACCTGCTGTGGTGGTATTCTTTAACCCGCTCACCACACGGGTGAGTGTGTGTGTGTGTGTGTGTGTGTGTGTGTGTGTGTGCGTGTGTGTGTGTGCGTGTGTGTGTGTGCGTGTGTGGCTTTAATGCGGTTGTGAACAATTAATTTGCCTTGGCAAAACTGTCAAATGATTGAGGTTACATTTTTGACTGGCAAACGACTGCCGATTCGGCAAATGTTTGCGAATTAGTGAAAAATCCTGGGTGACTTGGAAAACAGCAGCGTTAAAGTGAAAAATGAAACACAAACACTGAGACAAAGAAATCCACATAAGAAAACATTGTCTAGCCCGTGTCTTCGCGTCATTTATTTTTAGTTACACAAAATGTTTATAAACAAAACGTTATTTATGGCGTCTATTTTATTTTTGTGCATTCGAATAAATATTAATAAAGACCCACGTAAATTAGGCGACAAACAGAACTTATTTTTGGAAGCTATCCGAAGACCGCAGTCAATTCTCCGTACTACTTACTTTGTACAGTAGTTCGCAGTGCCTCAGCGCAGAGGGAGTGTGTCACATGTGGCGGCCACTTTAATTGGGGCTTCTGTTTGCCGCCCGGGCATGTCCATAAATTAGTTAGACATGAGCCGGCAATGGAATGTGATTTCCAGCATTTCGAATTGTTTGCTAAAGTGATTTTCAAAGCCATTACGGGAATTAACGGCATAGTTTCAGGACCTAACAGCAAGGCCTGCTCTTAAGTACATACACAGGCATTAACAGTCATCACTTGTAGTACAAGCTCCCAAATGAGCTGTCATAAGTATTTCTAGTAGGTAGTACTAAGAACTCTGTGGGTATGTTGTGGCATTGTTTCTGCATATGTCAGTATTTATTTTTCATTGAAAGTAAAAAGAAACTGATAATAAATCGAAAATTGAAACCTGGCCGCAATTGCACAATTAATCATAAGTCAAACGAGTGCCATTGTTACATACAGTAAAGACTCGGAAATTTGAATCTTTTATTTAAAAACTAAGTAATGAAATGAGCGCAAACCAGTTTTCAATCGTACAACAATTTTAGGGAATGAAACCAGGCAACAAACACATAAATGTTTGTAAACAATTATATCGAAAAATCATATACCAAAACAATCGAAAGGTATACACAGAGAAAAAAAAGTCAAGGAACATGTACTCAAATTTAACATAAAAACAGTGCAAGGACAGAAAATCACAATTTGACTTGAAAATATTCTTTTTAACTTACATTTTTGAAATCAAATTTCAATCAATGTTGTACTCAAGGTGGGAATAATAGTATAATAAGTTAACTTATTTCTAAAAATTGGATTTTGGGACTTAGGAAGTAGATCAACCCAGAAAATGAGAAAGATAGAAGTGAAAGTCTATAGACACAGCTATGCAATTCAGCGGGATTTCCACGCTTTTTTCGGTTGAATTAAGTAAAAAAAGACCAAATTTGAGAACGTTTTCTTAATCTGTCAGCACTCCCTTAAGTGCAAATTGTACTCACTTAAAGTTTTTTTACTGATACGAGATAAATCTTCAAATTGAGAGTTAACTGAAATAATTGCAAATACCAAGTGTAGTCAAATATCCTTGTCAATACAAATTTCACTTGAAAACAAACAGCTATACAAAAATAATCGCAATCTCTAATGTAGAGAAATTGAAAAGTCTAAAAAAAATCTAAAGGCCGTCACCCCAAAAAACAAAATACACTAATGAATTTCAAATCAAAAAGTTGATTTGCCACGATTAAGAAAGACAAAGAAAGCTTTACAAAAATCAGCGAGAATAAATTCATTAAGATTTCAAAAGTCCAATAAATCTACGCTTTGAGATTTATCAAATGTTTCATGTAGTTGGCACTTAATCATAGAAAGATTTTTTTTGATACACTGTTTGAGCAAACGCTATTCAAGAAGTTCAATCTAATCGCAACCTAATACTTCTGAAACCATAAGATTAAATTTTTTAAATTACTTCGAATAACTGGCGTATAGCTCGCGTTCTCTTTTAAAGCTGTAATATAGGAATCGCGAGTTGGACTTATGGCTTACGGTAAAGTTGTAAGATAGTTCCAATCAAACCCAAAATTTCGTCAAACTTTAAGGAACGACTTTTCATCATTATTGTGTCTGCTCAACATAAGTTTTAAAAAGAACATTAGTAAGTAAAGTAAAAGAAAAATGTTCAGTTCGTATTCGTATTGAAATAGCCTAGAAAATGAACAATGATATCCGAATTTCATAATTTTCTGTGGAATTTTAATTTATTTTGTAAAATTAAAAAATTGTAATTTTTGTGCGAAAAAATATGCTGCGTTTGGCGAACCGATTGCTGTGGGTATGGGGGCATAAGTATGCTCTGCTATAAATGAAAATGATTTAGATATCATAAGGTGTTAGAAAGCTGAAGTCTGGTTTTCAACTTAAGCTACATATTTGTACTCAAAGATAGGATTGAATTTGTTCAATAGATTTGTGTCTAGCGCTAAAATCTTTACTTTAGTTATGAAATTGTTGAAAACTGGAGTACGCTTCAAAGAATTGGATAGCTCCAAAGTTGTAAATATTAATGTTATAAGTACACTGCCAAGCGTAATGTCAACGAAAATATAAAAAATGTCTCTAAAAATCTGTTTCTAATCATATAAAAACACGTAGTATGCTTCCAAATGTTCGTTCTACTTATCGAGTGACTAATGTACTAGGCAGTGAGTACATACTCGATGCATGAATCAACCGAGAAACAGTCAACCGCCAATATGCAATATTTCGCTGTAATACGTGATTTAGAATTAGATCTGCTCGCGTTTTATATGCAAATTTCACAGTTGCTTTGTTATGCCAAGTGACTTTTGCATGTGCGAACTGAACTGTTTAAACAAAATGAAAATTTAATAGTAAAATTATAAACAACTAACAGTTATTATGGCTATGCGTTTGATTTCTGAGTATTTTTAGCGTGAATTTTGCGGCTTAGTCATGGCAATGAGTTGCAGGTGACGCGCGGTGGCAAGCGGCAAGCGGCATGCATGATTCATGATCTATTCGGAAGTACAGCTGTAACTGTAAAAAGCGCTTATCACCAGAAGGATGACAATCTTTGAAATTCTTTTGCCTTAAGTAAGTAAGTTCTTAAGTGTTGGTGTGTACCTTTCGACTCTGCAAGTGCAACAGTTACTTGCTGTTGTTGTTGTTGTTGTGGCGCAGCACTTGTCGCACCGCAAAAACTTGTTTACACTGTCGCACAGATACTAGATACTAATGCACTCACGACTGCGACACAAATTGCGGCAGCAACGAATGACCGGCACAACGATAAGAGACTTTTCTTCGATTTTCTTTTTATATATATTTTTTATAAGCAATATTTCAGCACATATTGCAACACAGCTTCAGGCTGTGGTTCTTAATTAATATTTTCTATTGAAACGAGCTGTGGCTCAATTTTCATAAACATTTGTGTAATTAACAGTTAATTTTTGTTGTTGTTTCTATGCAAAACATGTTTCATAGTAGTTGTTGTTGTTGTTGTTGCAGTTGTATGATTTCACTTTTTTTATTGCATGGAACCGGCTTGTTTCGTTTTTATTTTGCAGAGCTAAATGGTTTGTTTACTCTGACGTGACGCCTTATCGGTATTGTTGTTGCTGTTGTTGCACTTGTAGCTGTGTTTTCATAGCTGTTAACATGTATCAAGCAACTTGATTTTTATCAAAACATACTTTTATGTCAACCACTGTGTTTTCTTATCAGAATGCCAAAGCGTTTAACGGTCGACTTTTATTGTTTACGCACACAAACACATGGATACGCACACTCGAACACACACCAAGCAGAGTGGGAAATTTTTTTTTGTTGCGTTTACCAAGCGTGTAAACAAACAACGCAAAGAATATTTTTTTGATATAAATTTGTTAAGCAAATTGAATTTTGCATACTCCGTCTTGATGCGGCTTCAATACATCATCAGTTAACGATAACAGTATTCAGTAACAACACGAAGTTGTTGAAATTATGCTCGAAACGTTGGCGACGCGCGCTCCGCTACTCGCTATTATACCGGCAAAAACAAAAAAAAGACTGCGAACGTTGTTTTCAAATGGAAACCGACCACAAGCTTGGTGAGCTCATATTCACCAAAAAATGGTGAGCTTGTGCATATCGACCAGCTGGTGAAATGCGCATAACAGCTGGTGAGTTGGCTGAGCGATTTTGGTGAACTGCTATTTAAGAGCGCTCTGTTGCTGCCTATTGCATGGCGTTCAACTTACGATATAATTTGTAGCAGACTGAACAGCGATTACGATATTGCAATGTTAATTTTGGCAGCAGAGAGTTTAACAGCCGCAAACTATGTTAGCAGCTCTCTGTTACGTGCAATGTTAATGTTATGCTCAAAATCAACTTGTGAATCTGCTCTGCAATGTTTTTGCTGTATTTTAAAAGCAGTTTTCGTCTTTAGAATTGAAAAGACTCAATTGTTAAGTAAATAAAACAAAAAAACAATATTTTTCTAAATTGTACGAACAAAATATATATTACACAACTTTTATCGAAATTCCAATAATAGTGTTAACATAATAAAGTTGCTTAAAAATGTATTTTAACATAAATAAGTTGTCATAAGGTGCAAAAGGGGTGAAAAAGGTGGAATGCCGAAGCGAAAGTTTTACAGATTTTAAGGCGATTTAGCATTAACATTTCAGCCTTACATCACCAGAGTCTCTAGAACTCTAACTTTTGAACAGAGTTGTCGGGTTACTTTATTCTAGATTCGTTGCATTTTTATGTATTTTCCTAAATTAACTGCATTTATTGCGTGCTCGCCAGAGCTATACGGGTCGACCGAAACATAGACTACGGTTTGCAATTGTTTCGGGTTCAAATTATATTTAGCTCTATTTTTCTTGATTTTCTGAAATTTGACGAAGTTGGCTACATCGCCATATTATTCCCTGCCTTGAAATGATTTGAATTTTGATTGGAAGTATTTCAGTTATCGCTTATTCAAAGGGAAAGCAAATGTTTCTTACACCTTCACAAGTTTTTGCAGCTTCAGTTTATTCAAATGTGTGGAAACATTTACCATATTGCATTTTCGAATCTTAAAGCAAACTCAAAAATAACTATTTATTTTTATTTCTTGGAAACGAACTTGCCAATTGAATGCGCCATTTGGACAAACTGGAATGATGTGTAAAGAACTTGGAATCACACAATTTACAATGAATTGGTTTTGTTTGCATTGCTCATATAGTGCTCCTAACTGAGGCAACCCGAAAAAAAGTCAATCCCGCTAATTAAGCTAATTTTCGAAACTTTCAACACTGTAGGCATGTTCTGCCATGCAACTGACTTGTCAATAAAGCAAAAAGTCTGCATGAATCCGATGTAAGATCGTCGAAAGAGTTTATGGAGTTTTTCCTATTTACAATCTTCAACATGCTGCTTACTCTGGCAATATTGAATCAGTTCAAAAAAAATTTCTCCTTTTTGCTTTAAGGAGCTTAAATTGGCCGCAATGGTTGAATCTTTCATTTTATGGGATGTTGCTGATTGATTTACCGACTCTTAAGGAAAGCCAAATTTCTTTGTGGACTTCATTCTTATTGAAACTAATTGCAGTTAATCCTCCAGATTTGTGAACATCGCAGTTCTCAAAATAGCCATAATTCGAAAACAGTGCTGGAAAATCCAAAAAGGTTTCCGCATTCGAAATCAGTGACCCAAAATTTACCGGAAAAGGTATATTTTAGACAAATTTTTTTTCTGTTGCATACTAAATTTTGCAAAATGTTTAATACTTTAAAATAAATAGTTTGAGTTTGTGGAAATATTGAAACAAATTATTTTCATAGTTAATATGGGATAAGTGGCAGCCCTGATATCGATAACTACTACCTGTTGCAACGATAACATATAACTCATCGAAAACATAAACGAATCTATTTCTATTTAAAGTCACTCGAATTTACTTTTGAAACCAAATCGAAAACCAGAATTTGTGTTCAAACTTTATTTCTTGTTCTGTACATTTCTCATTTGCTTGTCAAACTTTTGCTCAATAATCAACTGTTAATTTAAATTTTCCCAAATATGAAACTCTAATACTTAAGAAGCGATTTTCGGTATTAAAAGGCTTGTTGGTTTAATTGATAATTACAAATGATTGTTCAAACCGGTTTTGAAACATTCAAAGAATAACATCAACACAACTTTAGAAGAAAGTGTGATAGTAGCTTGAGGCGTTCTGACTACAATTCGTTGTAAACTGCTTTTGTTAGAGACTAGATTTTCCCACAATTTTACTCATGTTTTTCAATGGCATTAAAAAAAAACTGACTGACTGCTTCAAACAAACTTTCTTCTAGTATTTTGAGGGCCGAAACGTTAAAGGGGAGTGGCTGCGGCTGCTACTCCAATGTCCGGCAGTGCACATTCCAATTAAATAATTGCAAAAAATGCATACATACAAACCGAAGCATGAACAGACATGTCATGAATGTACAGTTTTAGCGCATCGATTACTTAGTTATTATTTTACTTTTCTTCCGTTCATACATAAGTAGCTATGCTTTTATTCAAGTCGTGCGTTTCCTTATAAGTTTACTGTAGTGTGTATTCTCGATTTGGTATGCAATTGAAAATTCCGGCTTTTGAAAATCCAACATAAGATTACAATATAAGCTTTAGGCAAATTAACATATACTCTGATGCAACCTCATGTTTTTCGCTGTGTTTCATACAAACCAAAACTCTAGCCGGCAAATCTCATTTGAGTAAGACTAACTCTTGGCAATTTATTATACATATTTAGCATATTAAGGCAAGAGAGCAATCTGTAGCCTTTAAAATGCCTGCAATCAATTTTAATCACTTAACAATATCATCAAATTAAACCGCAAGACAAGACACTTGCTTAAATATTTAAGCACTTCCTGTCACATGTCACATGCACACACACACACACACACACACACATACATGGCTAGAGTTCAATAATTGTGAAACATATTGCGTATACGCCGTGAACTTTGTGCTTGCTTTAGTTGTTAACTGGCCGCTTGATTTGTGCTCCTCTAGTGCCCAACGGGATATAATGACAAGCACAATGTTCCCCGTGTGGTGAGCGGGTAAGAGAATACCACCTCAGCAGGTCAAAGCTTGTCGTATGAGGCGACTAACAATGACACTGGGTTTTTTCGAGACCAGTAGGACCCACCAAGTAAAACCACAATTCCAATGAAAGAAAGTAATTACATCAGGCCGTAACCTGATAACGGGTTGTTATGGCCAGTTAAGAAGAAGACAATGTAGCAGCATCTAGCATAATTGCAAATAAACTTGGAAAGTCTAAGCACCTACACACACACACACACACACACACACACACACACACACACACACACAGATACACACACATATGGGCTGATTGTAGGAGAGCCATTTTCAAGAGTTTTCGAGGCAAAAGCGTTGACAGGTTGACATCTTGTGCCATACACTGACTGCCACTAAAGTTCTGTTTAACGACTGTGCAGCTATACCGGAAGTCGCACAAATCCGTAAATGGCACACACACACACACAGAGACGCTGATAAAAATGTATGTATATGTATTACTGTCTTGTCATTCGCCATGTAAGGGCGCCCGTTTGCGTGCAAATTAATGCGCGCCAAATTGTCCATTATCGGTGGATTTTGTTACGTTCCACGCGGCACAAGTTTGCCAGCGGCCCGACGGTCTGGGCCAGAAGTACTTGCGCCCAAATCCGTAGTGCCGAAGCGAAACGGCCTAAACGGAACTGAGCGAAACTCAGCCATATTGCAACGGTTATTAATATTGATTGACTAATAAACTGTTGTGCCAGCAACACCGTCTCCGTCACCGTCACCGTCATCCTGGTGCGTCGTCGTCGTCGTCGTCTGCTGGCTCGATCTAAGTACATAATGTCGCCGATTAATTGTAATTATGTAAATGTTAATGCAAAGCGCGTTACAATTTATTATATTTCTGTGTATGTTTGCATGCAAAGTGCTTTTGGCCAAATAGGCTCTAGAGTGTGTGTGTGTGTGTGTGTGTGTGAGCATGTGTGTGTTCGGCATGTCCGTTAAGTTGTTGCGTTTGCCAAGTTTGGCTTATTGATTTAGTAGACGCTACAAATTGCACTTTGATAGCGTCTAATGTGACATTTGTGCAAGTTCAATGTGGATTTATGGTACTTAAGATAGTTTTGGGCCTAAACAGACATTGCGGTAATTAAATGTGGGCGCAAACAGCTGCAATATGTTTTCAACATGCAACAAACGCATTATAAACAGTTTTAAGCCCAATTGGCAGCAGCAGCAGGCCAATGGCTAAAGAAACACAAGTCACATTGAGTAAGCGTTTTATCAGCAGCACTTTAGATACGTTTGTATCTTACGGATAGCATAGTTGCTGCTCAAGCTGGGCCATTAAGGAAATCATAAAGTGCATAAAATCACAAAGCAAATTGCTTTAAAACAGGCACAATATGAGCTCGCAGTTGGAATCATAAGCAGCGGCAGCAGAAATGATGCCAAGTTGTAGATACTTTTAACGGCGGCCCAAACCCGCTGACTGGCAAGGTCTGTGGTTGGTCTTTGTTGCTGTTGCGTCGTTGTTGTTCTTGTTGTTGTTGCCACCCGCGTGCGTATGGCAAAGCGAAAATATTTTGATGTATTCATGAAACATTTTATGCATGTTAAGTAACAGACAAATCGACGGAAACTTATGCTACTGTGCCAACAACAACGATAAAGCCGGTGTCTTCTTCTTGGCCCGCTTGATGGGTTTCTTGCGAGGAAGTGGTCGCCAAGAGAGGCGTGGCATGGCGATGGTGTCGGTTCGTGCCGTGCCATTCGACTTATTAATAATTTACGTGGTAATATTTCTGGCCCAAAACAAAGCACAAAACGGAAAAGATGAAAAAATTGTCTGTGGAAAACTGCCAAGGAGCTAAATGCGACTGGTTCTCGTCTTTCATCAAGACAAAAGCTAACGCATTCGAATATGAATTGGAAACTAATCGTAGAATATGAGCTGGCCATGATTATTATGCGCATCACACTAATCATTATCTCTGGCTCTCAGTCAGTTTTTCAGCCTGTCTACTTCGGCTAATGGGGTGACTTACTTGTGGCATAGAGGAACAGCACTCAAACGCAGATACACACGCACATACAGATACAGTTAGCTAAAGGACTTTGAGAGAGAGTAAGAGTGGGACAACATTACTTGTAATTCAGTATATATGTGAGTAAGTTTGTTTATGTGCATGTGTGTGTGTACTCATAATGATTTCGTAAAAATCTCTTGATATTCATTGCATGTCGCTGGTTGAGCCTCCATCAACTCCGCACCCTCCAAGCTCAAGACAACCAAAAATGTTGTTACGCTTCCCAACAAACTTTCCCGGCTTAACGTGCTTTATTGGCATTGTGTGTAGGTGTGTGTGTGTCTGTGTGTGTGTGTGTGTGTGCGTGTGTGTGTGTGTGTGTGCTTGTGTCTGTATGTCTCTTTGTCTCTGACTGCGCTTGTAAGCGCCAAATGACATTAGACTAAGTGTGACCAGGCTCTTTTTGCTTTTCTCTCCATATAGTCGCTTGGTAATGAGCTCGTTAGAGCAACATTGCAGATTATAACAAGAGCATTTATGAAACTTTACTCAACGCTTTGTCTGTCTGCTCTATCGCTCACTCTCTAACTCACTCAATCTATCTCTTTCACCCCCCTTGTGTTTGCCTGTTTGTGTTGCTCAACTGAAATTAATTGTATTTCCCAACACAAATATGAACACTCCCATCACTTTTTCTACTGCTTCTTCTTCTTGTTCTTGGTCTTGCACTTCATTGGGATAGGACTAATGGCATACGAATATGTCATAGTAAACATAATTGCCCGCTCCCCAAAATCTCGACAAAAGTTTTGCTCACTCTATTAGCTTTTTCACAGTTCACTGTTAGTCAAACAGTCAGTCAGTCAGTGAGTCGCCTTTGACAATTCAACAAATGTTTTGCATGCAAATAGGCGCAACAACAATAGCTGAAAACATATGACATATGAGCGATCAAAGAGACACACAAACACAAAGATGGCGCAAGCGAAATTATATCAAATAAAAAGCTCTCAACATAAGCCCAAGAGAATTTTGACATGTAGGTCTTTAAAACTGTCCAAAAATTAGACTGCGCTCTCGATTTAAGTTTGGAGATTTGGCATCATGGTTAGAAAGAAGAAGAAAAAGTATAGAAGCAATTCACACAAAAGTAAGCCCAAATGTTTAGAAACTGCTTATAATATTTCCTATACTTACATTATCTTACGAAAAACTACTACATTCTTCTGTTTGACAAGTAATGTGTGATTGAACTTAAGGACTGGTTCCAGTGAGGGATGTTACCTACTGTTTGTAGACTGACAACTTCTTTTGGTTGCCTGTTCGTTGTTTTGTACAGTTTTATGATGCTCATGTGCACGACGATTTGGTTCCACGAAGCTACTGACAATCCCAAGCCCTTGACGCCGAAGAGACACTCCTTAGCTGTAGCATGCAAAGCCTTAACCGCGTTGGTTGACTCCGAATTAAGCTGAGGCTGATCCATTAATTTGGTCAGCAACATGCTCACCATCAATCCAGGCGGCATTATAGTTCTCCTATGCCTAATTAAAGTACTTGGCTCAACGGTTAAATAGGCGGTCAAATATAACTTTTTTGACACCTTGCTCATGTCTTGCAAGGACTCTTATGTACCAGTTGTAGGTACTGGCTCCTGAATCGAATCCATCTCATGTTGCCACCGTTGAAGGATGAAAGTCTTATGACCGGCAATCGTATGATATTTGATGATCTGCTGATGGATGGCGGCTCTGAATCTACGTTTAGTGGCAGGATCATCACCTATCTTACAAAAGTTGGTATGTTGGATCCGTCCCACTGTACATTTAAACGATGTTATATTCCATACATAATGGCATACGTGGTCCTTTCAAAGAAAAGAGATTTTCATCAATACCTAACACTCCCGCCTTTATTGACTCTGTATTTCATTTATGCTTTTTCCTTTTGAGATAAAAACTTATAAATATTGTGTATACTAGGTTCCGATCCCTCACTCTGTGAGCATTTTACAAAAGAAGGCTGAGATTTTATGTAATTTTTTGTAGTTCTTTTTTTTTTGTTGATTAAAAGGAAATTCTAAACTTTAAACTCTTCGTTTTGCCCAAAATAGATCGAAGCATTCACAATTTTACCCAAAATGCTCTGCTCGCCAACTCCTGTACCTCATTCAAGATAGACCAAATTCTTCTTCGCGTTCCCCTTTCCGTTTCAGTAGCTGTTGTCAGATTCTGTGCACAGTTTTAGGAAAAATAAAAGTAGGCTTTTGGATATTGTGTCATTTTATGTAGTTTTAAGTTTTTTTGCGGGGGAAGTGGCTAAGACATAGCCACAAAAAGGAGCCTCTTTTTTATTCCTAAACCAACATGTAAAACAATAGGTTCAGCGGCTTAGGCGTGAAAAGGGAACATACAGACGTACAGACAGACAGAGTTACTTTCGAATTTATAATATTAGTTTAGACTTTTCTATATTGATTTTGAATGAACACATGAAATAATAATCAAACTTGTGAATTTATATGCATTTTCACAAAAATACAAAGCAACTTTACGCTAGAGTTTGCCCAATTATTTCAAAATTTTAATCTCTTTGACGATCCACTTAAATGGATGAAATCTTGCATGTTTTCAACTACTCTCGCTTAGCTTAGAGCCATAAGCCTGGCAGGCAAAACGCTTTCATGTTTTGGGCTTATTAAAAGCAATTAATTATTTCATTCATTGAATGCATTTTAATTGAAAGCCAACACTGGAAACACATAGATTTTCAATGTATTTAACCTTATTTGCAATGCTTACTTAAAGTTTCTCATTGTGCATGAAATGAATAGTTATTGCAATAAAAAGGCATTTCAAATATGTCAAAATGTATTTAACAATTTGTACAACAATTTTAAATACATTTTTATTTACCGATTTACCGTGTAGTACACACTCATATTTATGTTTGTTTTTCCACAACTGGCGAATTTGTATGCAGTTTGTGCGATACTTTAAAATAGCCCAAAGATATGCAATTGAATTTTTGATTAAAGCAACCAAAGCAGATAGCGAAAAGAGGATCCTATTGTTGTTGTGCACACTCACACACACTCACACACACACACACAGACAGCGCTGGCAACTATGGCGAAAATTTGCATATTTGTCTTCAGCCGCGGTCAGCGCCAGCGTCGACGTCGACGTCAACGCTTGTGACGTTGCGACGTCGACGTCTCTTTGCTGTCATTTTAATATAAATATTTGTTTAGCTGCTCGTGCATATGTGTCTGTGTGTGTGTGTGCGTATATTTGAGGTGTGTTGGGAGTGTGTTGGGGGTGTGTTGGGGGTGTGTTGGGGGTGTGTTGGGGGTGTGTTCGGCAACTTGTTAAATTATGCGTCGCACCTGCCTACAAACACACTCACACACACACACTCACACACACACATCCTCCCTTTCGCTGTTGTTTTAAAATTAATTTTATATTAAACAATTTTAATTATTATTCAATAACAAACAGCGGGCAACCCGCCAACCAACCGAGCCAACTGCTCGGCCATGTTTTTTTTCAGACTTTTAACAGTGCAAATATTTGTTTAAGCCATTTGCTGTTCCCCGTCGCTTGTCCCGTTAGTAATTTGTTTAATTGCTACCCCTTGACTTTTGTTTAACCAATTTAAAGCCATGTTTAAGCCCTATAAATACAATCCCCGAGCCGGAGATCTATTGTGTCATAAAATATAATCTCTATGTAACTCAGTGCGAATTTAGCCATTTTCAAGTTAAGTATTAAGAGACATTTTCAAGTTTTATCGTTTTAATTCGAAACTTGGTTAGAAATATGCTACTGCAAAAAATTACCACAATGGTAATGGATCAAAAAATATATCGTTGCTGAAATGTTCGCAAAGTTTTATTTTATTAAATTCAAAAGTAAACTTTTTGTACTTAAGAATAAACAAATTTTTATGGATTCACTGCCCTGCGTCTACAGTCAAGAGACCAAAACTCTCTGAGGCGCCTCAAAACGATTGATAAAACGACTGGGGATTTGTACTGTATGAACAAGTAGCGCCGACACACAGGTTATGCCTATCTATCTTAATTTTCAATTACAAATACTCTAAAGTTTGAGCACTTCTTGATGCGAGCTAGTGCATATCATTTAAAAGTACGTCCAGCCGGTTGGACGTGTTGTGATACCGTAGGATACATTCATCCTTTTCGCCCATTCAGGATACATGCTTATAGGGAGCACCATTCGGATGTTAATATGTAATCCGCTATCCGTTTGAAGCCTACCCAGGTACTTGTGTCGTCGTTTGCAGAGGGCAGGATATGAGCAAAAGAAGTGCTCCACCGTTTCCTCCTTCTGTTCGTCTCCGCATATTCTGCAGAGATCATTGTGCGGGACAAGCTGCCTAGGCGCATAGAAACCAACTAGCCATTGTCCTGTAGTGGCTCTAACATAGACTGAACATCTCTCCCTATTGAGGGACCAGAGGGCAGCTGTTCTTTTGTTATTTAGTTCTGGCCACTCAGCTCTCAGGTACCATCTCTCTCAGGTAAGAGGGGAATAGTAGTACCTTGTCTGGCAAGCTAGTGCCCTATATTGTGGTCATCTATATCCCGGTGGCCCGGGACCAATATCAGGCTAAGAACGAACTGCTGAGCCATCTTGAGTAGAGATCTGCGACAGCTTGTTACCAATATCAAGTTTGATGATATTGAAGCTAATGATTTGATAGCGGGGTTACCAAATTCGGATTCGATCCAGCTGTTTGAGTCCAGTCGTATGGCCGATAAACAGGCTTGATCCTCTCTTGAAGGATTCATTAAGAGAATGTTGAGTATGGCATCAATGGCTATGCTTGGAGTGGTACGCAGGGTTCCCTTGATGCATAGCGGGTTGGAGACTCTGGTTATATATATCTATCGACTCAACTTCTCTTCTCTTACTTCCTTGGGAAAAAAAATTTGGCTGCTTTTAGATAGAAGCGACTCCGAATGAGTTGTTATAGACATAAGCGTTTAAAGATTTGGTTTTGTGAAATCGACCCACTCTAATGTGCACAGTACGAAGCAATACTTACATATTTTTCCACATTAAAAAACAATTGCTATCGTACGAATTCTTCTCTAATAACTCTTATTAATTTCCGTTTCTGTCTAAACTATAAACTATGTCACAATGACTTGCTTTTAATGTTTATCATTTCAAAAATGTTCGTACTTATCTTTGATAGACAAATACACAAAGATGTCAACTCGAAACTATTAAATTGCTTAATATATTATTGCACTATAACATAATAATCAGCAATAACAATCAAGAATAGATAACATATAGACTTCATATTAACCCACTGAGTCATTGAAGCAGCCGAATAACGTTATGCTTTGCGAGGGCTGTTTGATAAGTCAGTGACCTTTCGAATGCTGCATGATCTTATGAATTTGGGCATCGCAGTGACAACAGTGACAATCCGAACGAAGTGACAAAGCGAAATGGGGGTCGCAAAAGTAATGAGAAGAAGAAGATAAGAAGACAGTTTTGTTTTAAACTTCACAACTATTTTAAAGACACAAACATTATCTTCAGCACTCACTCAAATGGCAATAAATTTTTGAATACTAGTCTTCGCCTTGTTGTCGGCATTTGACGACTTAATACGTGCTCCCATACCAGCTGATTACGAACAAGAGAAAAGAAAACACGAAATATCATCCTATTTTGTTGTTTTTTTTTTTTGCTTCAAATCAATTTTTACCTGACTAAAAGGCAACATATCCAGATGAAATTTATATTCTGCAAACCACAAGCAGTTTATCTTCTAATGGTATAGGTTTCGCCTGAATACGTTGCGTTATTGCGAATTAATCGGTACCACACTGAATTTTTGCTTAGCGTATTTATATATAAGATATGTTGTTTTTTTTTGTGCAAAACCCTCACAATTTTACTTGCACTCACGATTTTCGCAGGTCTTCCTATATTTTCATTTTGATGGTCAATCCAGTGTCGAACAGCTAGAAACCCAATAAGTCATGTGTAGGATTCTGTTCCTTTTAGTTATATGTCGGAACAATCTTAACAATGCGTTATTCACTTCAGTTTTTCTTCACGTCCGCTCCATTTGTTTCTTAATAAATAAATACTAAATTGCTTAATGGGTTTGTAAGTAAGACCGACTTTGTGCCGTTACGAAAATCTTGTATTACGCTTGGATGATGTTACGCTCGGATGTTATTACGCTCGCATAAGCTTATAAATGCTGTGTTAGCAGCGTACATAGAAGAGCGAGAAGGTTGCACGTTTGGTTTTGTGCGATATGTAAGCAATGATAACGAAAAGAAGACCATGCATGCTTATAAGGCTGTTGTTTTCACATTATACGCACGTTAGATGGCGCCACAATATGTTATGTCAACTGTCAGATCTGTCGACCACTCCGTAAAGGCTCATTAGTTTGTATATTTAATGGCGCATTCGATTTTTGCAGTTTATTTAAGAAACAATTTGTCTATCCGTCTTTCTTGATTACATACTTTCATGAACCTCTTTTCGATTTGACCTATGAGTTTTTGGCGACAGTTCTTGAGATGTGGATAATCTACTTTCTACTATACACATTATCTTCAAATAGAGTTACGAAGAAGTCTGATATTATATTTAAAACTATTCTGCAGTGATGAGAACATCATTGGTTCACATTTCCAGTCTGCGCTTTCAATTAAGCAATAAACATAAAAACACATATAATGCATATTAAGCAAATTATGGCTTCGCATATGTATTGGAGATGCCGAAGGCCGCAACCAATCATCACTCTTCAGTTTTCATAATTTCCAAAACTTATTATTTTTTTATGCTAATTGAATTAAAAATATGAAATTCTTGGTTTTTGTTTTGTTTTTGTCATTTTGCGCTGTCGCTCGCAAATGTAATAATAAAATTTTACAAAAACCATAAATTTTTTAATTAGAAAAACGAATTTGTGCATAAATTAATGGAATGCGGTCTTCGCTGGGAGTCAGCCAAAGGGGCTGCGGAATGCCCAAGACCGCCCACGCATTCGAATGCTTAATTTTCAAAAAAAGTAAAATTAAAAATAAAGAACTCGCTCTGCATATGTTTGCGTGTTTGTGTGTGCGTTTTGAAGGTAGTATGGGTGAGAGAGTGTGTGTATGCGCCGGAATTTAATTCAATTACAGACCCGGGCTAAATCTACCAAAAATATTTCAAAAGTGCTGTAAAGGAGCAAGAGTAAACTCTCTCTCTCTCTCGCCAACGTCTATTAAGTGCGTTTATTCCCAATAGTTTTATGCCCCTCGCTTGCAAAATGTACATAATAAATAATTGAATTTTTGCCAACGCTCAGTGGAGCTTAATCACTACACGCACACTCACCCAATCGCACACACACACCACACACACACACACACACCACACACACTCACACACATACAGACCAAGTTGAATGTAAATTTCGCGTAACGCCCATGATTTTATTCAATTATCTTGTCGTTGCTGAAGTTGATGTTACTGTATCTGTTGCAGAGACTTAACAAGACGCTCTTGTGCCGCTGCAGCCGCAAAAATTGATTCAGCGACACACTGCCCCTCGAGCGTACCAACCCTTCCCTCTATGCCCTTCAACACATGTCGTTACAAATGGGTTGCCCCTTGGCCCTCCTCATGCCAAGCGCCCACTGCCCCATCCGCAAACCTCTCATTCGCATGCATTTTAAATGTGTTTACGCATAATTTAAAACCTTTTGTTGTTAATGGCTCTCATTTATTGCATTTGCAACGCCCACATCGACCAGGCGCTGTCCTCATTAAAGTTTCGTGCGCTTTTCGAGGCAGACCATACCAAGCCCGCGGACTTATTCAGTAGCAGAACCAAAACGGATCGCTAGCTGCGCACTCTGAATACGCTTGAAACATTGAAAAACAGAACAGTTTGCCAAATGTCTTTCAAGTAAAATGAGCACGAGCTTCGTTCACATCTTTAACTATTGAAATGGTAACAAAGTGTACTAACACTATGAAGATATACACTCAGCTTAGGCATAGAACTCTTTATTCACAGAGAATAACATAAAGGAGATATTTGCGCCGTAGAGCGAAAAGCAAAGCGACACTGTCGGAATAATGAGCGATCAATAAATAGTGCCACAATGAGGCACACGATGTGACGTTTGGAGTCGAACTTTACGACCGTTTTTTGGAGCTCTTTTCACAGCACTTTTAACGCAGAAGCTTAAGCAATATAAATTTTAAACCTATCTTTAGGCCCCGCGTACACTGAACTGGTACGAACTTATACGTGATGATAGAGTTAAAACTGACAAATCCGATGTACGCACTTGCACTACAGATAATGTGCTTGACTTTTCAGCGCTGACATGTTCAGCTCAGTTCAGTTAAGTTCCACTGTCTGTGTGCTCGGGGCCTTACTCCTTCAAGAGCTATGATTCGACGCTTGTGTTCTTCGCAATTGAAAAACAAAATCGAAAAAACGAACGATCCTACCGGGCATCGAGAGCTGATACGCTCCTAGGAGATTCATCCTTCCACTCGCTAGTGCATCACATTCATCAAGTATCTATTCCGAGGATTTCTCCTCGTTTCCGCCTTATCTACAGGTGTTAGAGCTAATCAGAGGTCGGCGACGTAAGCAGAGACGTCGGCTCAATTTGAGTAGTATTTGTGTGCCGACAGTAAAAAGTTGTCAATGTGTTGAGAACATTCACATGCATGTACTCACGAATGTTTTCTCAGTTGCTATTGGCAACTGTCATTGGTCAGGATTTAAGTTGCTGCATTAGTATTTGTGTATCAGCAGAAAAAAGTGTTGAATATTACATGCATGCATACGATCATTTTCGCAGTTAACACTGACAACTTCTCTGCTCATTTTGCCGACCATGGTTGTAATGCCTAGCTTAATCGAGTTTCCCTTTAGTCTACAATGCCAGTCAGTATTCGAAGATTAATTTGTCCATTTGCAAGACTTCCTTGAACCTATCAGAGTTATATGAGGCTTGGAGCAAATTTTCCAGGTTTGTCTTGATCTGCCTCATCTGTAAGTAGTTGCTCTGGCCCTATTAAGGCGTAACTTGCTAGTTTGTCAGCAAGTTCGGAGTGCAATTTTGTTTTGTCTTCTCAGAAGCTCTCGTTGATTTCGGGTACCCAAGTATCGCGGTCTTTCGCCTGTGCACATCTGTAGAGTATACAACCCTTATGCTCTTGCTTGCGAATACATCCGTAGAAAGCTTTCGATTGAATCTCAGCCCTGCTTGACAATCTTTAAGAGCGTTGTTAATGGACAAATACAGCGTTTACTCTGAATGGAAGGCCGACGTGTTAATTATATGATATGTATTTGTATGTGGTATATGATATCCTCTTAAAGTGTGGATTTATCTAAAAACTTGGAAATTCAACTTTTTATTAAGCTAAAGTTTAACAAGCATGACCTCTACTTGGATTTACAAAGAGGTGGTCAAAAGAATTCTTGGTTCACCCGATCGTATAATATGGGTTAGCTGCTTGGAACCCCCAATATGCTGTGAACGACGCCAAATTTGAATCGGTTCAAAAACAATTCTTTCTTTTTGTGCTAAGTAGCCTTATTTAACATAACATTTTAACATACCATTATATGAAAGTCGTCTGACGTTAATCGATCTGAAGAAACTGAAGTAAGGACAAATCATTGAAGTGTTTTCATTATGGTAGCATTACCACTCGTTACCTCATTCTTCTCGAGCGTGTACAGTTTAACTTTTCAAATCGTTGAAAAACATAGTGTGCTCGGAACTTCGAATCTTGAATCTTTTATACCCTTCTCACACTGGAAGTTGCTCGAAAATTGCTGGCCGATAGTATTGACTTTTCTAATCGGTTGTTAGTATTTTTATTTTTCATTCAACACATTTTTGGCTAGCCAGGGAAAGAAGGAAATTAGAGTTCTTTACCCGGAATATACTTCTTAATACTTATGTAGTTTGATTTTCTTTTTTTGTATATTAAGACCAAGTTTTATTGCGATATTTAGCTATATAAATGACAAAAATTCTTGATTTATGCCTCTTTTTTGGAAAGAACGAGATATTTACTGTAACTACTCCTGATCAACGATTCCGAGCACTGCTTTAGTAAACCATAAAAGCACAAAAAACATTTCCGATTACGTTTTTAGCTGAATATGATTGAAGTCGCGTGAGTCCAATCTACTAGCCTGTTTGAGAAAGGTCGATTGCCTGCACTACCCACATAAGCACTGAACCAGCGATCGGCAGCAGCAGCAGAGAAATTGGCAGAAGTCGCTGCAATAGTAGTTGTATGTCAACGGGACAAAGTTGTCAACCAAGTAGAACTAATGTGTGAGGAATCTGCTAACGCTGCCAATCGCCGCATTAGACTTTTGATCTAGGCAAAGAGTGTTGTGGACTTTTTGATTTCTTAAGAGCCACGAAGAGGCGTAAGGCATTTGCGAGATTGCCAAAAGAGTAATTATAAAATCTCACATAGTGTAACAAGCGCCTAAGTAAAGTGCACCTACTTCTTTTTTCTGTTTATCACGCAGCACTTACAACACTTTATAAAATATATGAAGTTGCCCCCATATATTTTTTAACTCTTTTTTTTTCGAAAATTAAAACTTTTGTTTTCTTGATGCTTGAATTGGTTCGGTTGGTTTCATTCGGTTTTTTGGGACATTGTTATGGCTGTTTTGTGGCATTGTGGTTGTCGCTGCTGTTTCCTTTAAACAGAGATAAAGAGCAAGTGTGTCAGGCACACCTTATAAAAGCCAGATCTAGTTATTGTTATTAACTATTCTAGTTTATGTGTTACAGAGTCTTCTTCTAGACCTTTAAAATCTATTAGCAAGTTATGATCTAATAGGGGCTTAGTTTATTAAGTTCAAAACAAAATTTGAAAGCGTAGTAAATATTGTCTCTAAAGTACTTATATATTAATACCAAAACTTTAAACAAAGATATATGTAAAAGTATGCACTCTTATGTATATAGAGAAACAACAAAGAAGAGCATATACTAAAGTTTTACATGCACATATGTATGTAGATACGTAGTTAGTTCATTGCGTCGCTTTAAGCTAAATAGCATCCAGCGAAGCGCTCACTGCACACAGACACACACACACAGACACACACACACACACACAGACACACACACACAGACACACACACACACACACTCACACACACACACTTACTCACACACTCAAACACTGTTATGGACCCATGCACGCCAATAAACTCAGTATCTGAGCATCTATTCAACTTTAGTCGCTTGAATTTGATTTGATTTTGCCATTTACCTTGCTGAGTTTTTGCCACTGCCTTTGCTTGTTAACACTCGTCTCGTAGTCACTATTGTTGTTGCCACTGCTGTTGATTCGGTTGCCTTTTGTAGCTTGAAGCCTGAGGCGCGTTTCCTGCTGGCGCGTTGCTGTCGCTGCCGCAGTCGCTGTCGACGTCGTCGTCGGCGTCGTCTCTGCGCCGATTAAGCCTGCACACGTTCAGTATCTGCCTCAGTGTGATGTGCGCCTGTTGACGTCACACACAGCGATACTCACTCTTTCGCTATATCTCACACACACACACACACGCACACACACACGCACATACACCGGCAGACAGCAGAATAAGAACGTCGGATATTTTGGCACGCTGCTTTCACGTTTTGTTGATTGCGCTTAGAGCACACACACGCACGAAAATGTTGTATGTGTCTGGTATATAGTTTTGTATGCACTTTTTATTCAACGCGCAAACTTTTTTTTAGATATATCTTCCTGAAAATATTTTTTATTTAGTTTAATTTTGTTTATATCCCCACACGCACACACAAACACTATCAAAAGATCACGTGCAAGTGATATGCACACACAGAGTCACTCACTTTGGTAAAGTGGAATTTTTTGGTTTCGTAATGATGCAAAAGAATTTTTTAATAAAACAGCGCCAGACAAATACACACACACACTCACTCACACTCACTCACACTCACACACACTCGCACACACACAAAGAGACTTGTGTGTATGAGTTAGAGTCACTCTTGTGCTCTCCTTTGCTTTCCGTGGTGATTCTGCTGTTCTTCCTTTTTGTTGATGAAGCTAATTTGCTGATGTGTCTGCACTTTTTATGCCCACCTATAAGGTGCACATCCTTCTGTCCGTCTATGTCTGTTTGTGTGTGGAAGTGGTTTTTTAATTACGCTATGAAAATATGCTAATCATCTATCAATTACGATATTGCGCATCCACTAAGTTGAGTCCTTTAAGTCATTTAGCAAATATTTTCGCAATAATTGTAAGCAAACGCAGGAAGACAGCGCCACATCAAGGGTCAAAGGCCGCAATGGCCAAACAATGCCATACAGAGTAACAACAATATGTTGTATGTGTATTATTTAATGCCAGCAAATAAATTGTTTAACCAACTTTACAGACAACATCCGCAACAGCAACAGTCGCATCAACACCAGGACCTAGCCCACACCAGACAGTTTGCACAAAGCAGCCGTTACATTTGCAACTTGCCGGTGCCAGTTGCCGGTCGCCGGTTGCTGCCAGCTACAGCTACAGTTCCAGCTACCAGGCGCGGGCAGGCAGACAGCCATGTGACAGGCAGTCGGTCATTATTTCGCACTTTTGTTGCCGCTACGGAAATTTCACAGCACTGGCACTGGCACTGGGACAACGAGCACTGTACGGAGGGCGACGGTGTCACACGTGCAACACAGCCGACTAAAAGGAAACAGCATAGCGCACATGACTCTTGGATTGGCAGTCAGGGCGAAAGGTGTGCTGAGTACTGCACAAGTAGGCAGACTGTGGGCTGTGCACAGGTATCGCCGTCCAGTGCACAACAAGAGATAAAGCCACTACAAAGATACCCGAAAGATGCAGCGAAAGGAAGCGAGGCGAATGTCGCAACAACAGCATCGAGACAAAATGGAATTTTAATGATATGATGATAGTAAGGATGCGAAGTGGGGTATACTTTTATAAGGAGCAGCAGCAGGTAAAAGCATGTCTGAGGACACCTAGAGCCGGCACTTGCTTTTGGCGCTCTTTTTTTGGTAGATTGGCGCACGCGAAATGGGAAAGAGCTGCCGACAAAGAGCGCCGGGCATTAAAGAGCGTAAATGCGATATAAGCAGCCAAAAAGTATGCAGCAGAAAATGCTGTTTATGCCGGCAAAAGTACACACACACACACACACACACACACACACACGCACAGAGTGAAACTTACACTTTGATTTTTCAGAAAATCATTAAATTGTCTGCATATGCATGATGCACTCATTTAAATTTCATTGCTCGCGTTTCAGCGTTGTCTCTCTCACAATTCAAGCTTTGATTTCTTTTCTTCAAGCGAAACGTGCACTGAAACCGTTATATTACAAGCACACACACACACACACACACACACACACACGAACGCAGAAATTGGCTTGTATGTTTGTATATACCACACACGACTCGACACAGCTTATATGCCTTACATAGTATAACGTATGTAGTCACTATGGTAGTATGTGTGCATACATATATATGGCAGCTATGCGCCTGCTGGTATGCTTTAGTTATTTGCTCGCTTATTTCGCTCACTCGCCGGCTGTTCGCATATCCGTTTGGCCATTTGTTTGTTTGCTTGTTCGCTTGATTGTTTGGCTGCGGGTTTGTCTGGTTGTCAGTATCAAAGTATCTGAGTATCTGTGTATCTGTGTATCTGTGTTTTTGAACGCAACGAACGCGCTGCCGCCGCCTACTGATGCACACAGCGCAATGACCCGACCGACGTATTCGAACGTTGACTCGTTTCTGTTTCGCAATCGCCTTGAATGCGACAACTTTTCCTGATGACGACACAACAACAGGGGCACGATGCTGCTGCCGACGATTGCGTTTCTCTTGTTGTTGTTCTTGTTGTTGCTGCTGCTGCTGCTGCCGAAATTGAATGCGATTGCCATTGCGATGACTGCGGCCATTATTGTTGTTGTTGTTGTTGTTGTTGGCGGCAGTGATGCTGCCGATGACGATATAGTCGTTGCCTCAACATGGTCGTTATTGTTGTCGTGCTCTAGCCGTTGCACATCGCCGTTGCCGAGCATCGCAGCCGTAGTCACAGTTCGCCACATGCAACTCGCCAAGTCTCTCGCTCTTTCGCACACATTTGCGGAAGCTTAAACTCACCGCAAAACGTTCGAAATGAGCAGCCAAATTGCGAGTTCCTTCCTTAATTGCGCACAAAGCCAAAGTCATCCAGGGGTAGACAGTCAAACAGCCAGCCAGCCAGCCAAGTCCCTTGACGAGCGCTCTTAGCACCTCTCGAAACATTTTCGAATTAGCCGAAGGTTCCACTCGAACTCAACTAAAGAGCCGTCGCTTTTCTCGAGTGCTCTTCGCTCGAAATTAATGGCATCCTGTATAACAGTTGGAATTGCGCACTCTTATAAACGTTTTTATAGCTACTATGTGACGTCATCGTTGTTGTGTGCGAACTCGCATGCCGGCAATGTAAACAAAACATAAATGCATGAATGGGTGAGTGGGTGCTGGGTGCTGGGTGATGGGTGGGTGCGGTGGGGTAGCTTTACGAGGGGCTGGTTGTGTGTCTGAGTGCGCAAGTGTGTAAATTTGGCTGTATGCGCTTGTAGCTTGATGAATGAAAATTTTGTGCTGCATACTAGGGGGCGTAAAAGAGGTGCATAACATTTAAAGCGACCATTTTGCAAGCTAATTACACACTTGCACACATAGAAAATTTGACAAGGCTGTCAAAATCAAAGTGACGGGCGCCAAGCATTTATTTGAAATTCTTTTCACTTTTACTAAAGAACTCGAAATGAACTCGAACTTTTGGCCAAGAATCTTATTGAAGAATTTTTATTTAAGAATTTCTCATGTCTTCGCCTTACAACGTCGCTTAAGTGTATAAATTACATAACACCAAGGACAGCGTTCCAAGGGATCAGCAACTGGACAAGTCTTGAGTGTTTTTTGTGACACAACCGAACACAGAGCCGAATGCGGCACTTCGTGTGTGAAAATATGTGAAAGCCAAAAGTCAGCGAAAACCCTTCTTCGGTTGAAACTTTACGCTTATCTTAAGACGCGTTGACAAGCAGCAACAACCAGCTGAAGAGCCAAGCATCCAGCAGCCAGTGAGAAGAAACAACTGCGAGCAGCACACAAAGACAGAGTGCAAAAAAGATACAACTAAACCAAAAAAAAAAAGTGATAACGGCTGGCGAATTATCGATACCCTACAGGCTTCAGAAAAACTACTTCACTTTGAATAAGATATAAGTTTGATTTACAGATTAAGTTAGAGTGAGTTAATTTCGATTTCATTAGATTTCCATTCCATTGCAATTGCATTCCTCTTATATACCAATTTCCTTAAAACTTCAATGCAAACGCGTTCCATTCGTATATTATTCCAGCACAGTTTTAAAATGATTGCGATTGTATTTCAATTATGTTCCAACTACAATCCATTGCATACTCTTTCTAGACATTGAGCACCAAAGTCAATTTGGTAAAGAATGACTTTACGCACTCTTTAAAAAGTTTGTCGGAAATAAGCACTCTATTTGGTATAATAAGCGTTTCAAACTTCTTGTCAAACTCCTAATACCATGGACTACATAAAAGAGTATCAAAAAAAAAAGACACCGGGCTGGCGGAATGGCAAACGTCAACGTTATAGAAATTGCGTTGCCGTTGCTAGAACTGCTGCGGGGTAGCTGGAAAAAATTAAAGGACATGCTCAACGCATTCCTTGGGACACAAGCTGACAGTGAGTGATTTGACCATACCCTCATTTGCGTGCAGCTAGCTCAGCATCAGGGAGATCAACGGAACAGGCAAGCATAGCTCCAAGTGACGGCCCAGCGGATGGAAGTCAGCTCGACAAGAAGCCAGACTGAGAGACAGACATACAGACGAAGAGGCATGTGCATGGATTAATGTGCAAGGATGCGTTGCGCTGCTGCCAGCAAAGAAAATTACGTCAACTACGCATTGGGTACAAGTCCAACCCCAATCCCAGAACTTAACCCTGCCGGGGTACCAGACTTGGTTCTAAGCGCAACTTTCATGTGCAGCTTATGGAATGATATGGGGGAAACCTGATGAGCGCAATCAACGGCTGGCTTGATGCTTGATGGCGGTTGGCTGTTTGGGTGTTTCAGGGGTTTGACGAGAGGGTGGTCCTTGGCGGGCAGTAGCTACTCATTTACTCGCTGCACTCAAGTTACACAGAACTTTCAAGCTATTTCTGCGCAAAATGACAGCGAAATGTAATAATGAAAAACTTTTTCTTTGTCAACTTGATGAGTATGAAATTTTTCTAAAACAAAAAAACACAAGAAAAAAGAAGACACGAACAAAATTATTGCAACGAGGCATGTACGATAGAAATAGAAATAGAAATATGAGATGCCAACCAGCCAGAGACAAAGACAAAGCCAAAGGGTTGTAGCTGCTCTTGCTCCGGCTCGAGATTAGTTATGCCAAAGGAATTTCCAAGCGAAGGCGCACAAATGATTGCATGGCAATGTTGGTGCCTGCCACACTGCCGCTGCTGCTGGTGCTACTTCTGCTTCTTTGGTGACGTTGATGGAACTGAGCCTGCCAGCACTCATACGCCACGATGTACGCCCATTATATCAAATTGAATTTTAATACTGTAGCGGCCAGTGTGGCATTATTTTGTGCATGCCAAAAACAATACCAACACCAACAAAAATACCACTTTGTTGCCTTAAACATTTCAAGCCAGTCAAAAGGCAGTGAGATCCTCCCCGCTGCCTGGGCACAGCTACAGCGCCAATCACATGTTCTGCATTTTTACTTTGTGCGTGAGCTCTACGCCTCAGCATTGTGGAATTCATAAGCTATGTGCGTTCCGCCGCCGGTGCCGTGAGAACCTAGCAGGCAGCGCCATCAAGGTCTCATCTATAAAGCATTTTTGCAGCGCCAACAACTGGATGCGGAGCTGGATGAAGCACGGGCATTTCAGCCTTTTACCAACTCGCAAAAAGCGCAAAATCGTTTGAATTATTTTTACATGCAACAACAGCAAAAGGAGCAGCAAAAAGAGCGACCGCACAAGAGAGAGCTTTGCTTTGAGCCCATCTGAGTGCCAGTTAGCATAACTTGCTGGCCGCAGGCTAAAATGTCGGTTCTCTGTTTTGAGCTCCATTCCTGCCTCCAGCTTTTACGAATATTTACAGCGCTCTGTTGCAGCTGCAGCCAACAAGAGCCGCAGCAACAAAGCATTTCCATAAAGCTTGGCCTTGGGTGTACCTCGCTGGACTTCAGTGTAACTTTAGTATGTTATCCACCGAACTGGTTCATCCAGCGAATTGCCAATTGCTTACAGTGCTACACAAAAGTAAACAGACGTCCCACACAAACACAGACATACACACACGCACACAATGACAATCAAAGTGTGTGTGGTCAGGGAATGTAGTAGATTTTCAATTTTACGCTAGTTGGCAAAATAAGCTGCTAATTAAATTTGCATTTTCCAACTAGCCAAAGGCAGAGCGAACACAAGCTGCCAAACATACACACACACACACACACACACTCACACTCCCAGACTAATACCAAAAGAGAGAGAGAAAGGCCGAATACGCTACACTCTTACGGTCATCTAAACTGCACGATACACCATGATCACGCATACGCCATGTAGCCTTATGTTAGCATCATATCAAAGTCTGTTTGATTCTCGGCTCAAACAGACGATTTATATGCTCTTTCACTTGCACTCTTTCTCGAGCTTACAAAACGAATTGTGTACTAACTGCATTGAAGGTAATACAGGAAGCACAATTAATGATCTAATGCTAATAGAAGAAGTTCACTTATTTCATGGAACCGGCGATAATGCGCCATGAGCTGTTTTTGCATTTTAGGCCGTTCACGTCAACAGAGCGTGAGGGGTATCATGTGGCAAACGGACACTAAAGCATAGTTCAAGAGTGGTATCCGACCCTAAACTACCCGATTGGCACGGCTTTGTTACCAAATGGGCAGACAAGGACAAAATTTGGTAAAACACTTTTACCAATGCATTGCGTGTTGCGCCTTGATGCTCCGCTGTCGACTGAGGCACTGCTTAATCCAAAAGCTAATCATGAGAAGATGACTCAAACTGTGTAATGTACGATATGATTTTCTGACCGCCACTCATTTGGACATGATTTTAGTGCCCATTGATGAGGGTTATGCCTTTTCTCATGCCGTCTTGCGTCTGCATATGTTTGGTCGCGATTTGACTGAATAGTTGATGAAGTTAATAACTTTTCCTGCACCACCACTGCCCAGCGTGTGATTAAGGACATTAAATGAGAATTTGAGCTGTTTTTTGAGAAACAGCCACTGCTGCTTAGAGCTACTGCTTGGAGATGTCTTGTGAAATATCCAAAGGTTATGTCATTACAATTGGCAACGAACCTTTCCATTGCCCCGAATTCTTATTCCAGCACTCGTTCTGAGATATATTGGCCCATTAGGCATTACTATATATACTGAAGAGAATACTACTTTGGTTCAGTCCACCATGTAAATCAATATAGTGGCTTTACAAGATCAAATACTCCTAGTCCTGTATCACAGGTTGCACAGTGACAACCTTTTTAGCTATGTGCTTTCTAAATGTAAGCCTCTTATCAATTTTAAAGTCTAGGTATATTGCCTTGACATACACAGCAATAACGAAATAAAACGGGGATACGTCATGCCTCAATGTATGGAAAACATTGACTCACTTTCCCACATTTATCTTGACGTGCACGCCAATCCTCCATACGCCACAAATATAACTGAAGCACCGCAGCAGCAGTCGCTTTATCCGGAGAGGTACAACAAATCGATCATTTAATCAGCATACAAAGAATATTATTATTATCATACTCATCCTCAGAGTTCGGGACATCAGCTGTATAAAGACCGAACAGCCAAAGACCCAAAACGAATCGAATAAGAAATAGCGTTTTTGAACTTAACACTAAAAGTTCTGCCATCTAAATACATCTAATGAGTCATGCGCAATCAAGATGTCAACAATCTCTGTGTCATGGCCAACTGCTTCGAACCTTATCCATTTATTTTTGAGATTCATTCCATTATTTCGAAACGCGCTCTAAGCCGGATCTCTTGAACCAAGCATTCCTCATTTTTGGGATCTTACAAGAAATAACACATTACGCCCTGATATTTATAGAGACAAAGAAAACTTATGTCTCAAGTTTGTCTCATTTATTCCATTGCGTTTTGGAAGATCGACTCATATGCCGTCACGAAAATCGGTGTGATGTCACGGTTGGATGATATTATCCCATGGAGTTGACTTTGACAAGAAGACTTTAATTTTAGTAAGATCGACTCATATGCCGTCACGAAAATCGGTGTGATGTCATGTCGGTGTGGCGCCACATTCTGCAACGTTGGATAGAATTCACAGCTGAATGTGTCACATCGCCGATACAAATTTATGAAAAGATATAAGGATAGTAAGAAATAGCAGAGTACAAAAAATTAATCTACTCAAGTGCCAGAAGAGCATTACAGCTAGCAGATGGCATTTAATGTACCTTCTGCAAGAGTATAACTACAGACAAAGCTCAAATTATTGCTGTTTTATATTTTTGAATATTTAAGTTTGTCAGACTCAGGTTACAAACAATTGAAACTCAATTGGCGGATCAATAAACAACTACATCTATAACTATCCCATGACAAACAACACGGCCAAAGGCAACAGCAGAGCTGCCACAAGCAGTTGCAAGCCATGGAACCTGTACATATTGCATGTGTCAGATACTACAAATAACTCAGCATAATTTCAGGCACTGTATCAGCTCTGGCTCTTGTTCTTGCTGTATAATCAGTGCACTCTCAGCTGGGTTCAAGTGTCACAGACGCTGCCCGCAAATGTCGGCAACAAAAACTGTACCTTAATATGCCACAACTTCACTTGTCGTTCTGTTGTTAGTTTTGCTATTGCACCTATTTATGTGTATGTGTGTGTGTGTGTGTGTGTGTGTGTGTCATAACTCGGCTGAGTTGTGTTTTGTTTTTTGTTGAAAGGATTTTAAATTTGGTCTCAAGCACACTTGAAGTTGCCTTCAGCATGTGGCATGTGGCATGTGCCATGTGGCAAAGACTTGTAGCCCCGGCTTTGGCTTTAGCTTTTGGCTGCAACTTCAGCTGCAGCTTCTACTTCTGCTGCTGCTGCAGGTACAGTTTGGGGCAGAGCTTCACATGTCTGCGTCTTTTAAGCCAAGCTGAGCGCATCAAGCAACGACTTGAAGTGTTTATATTCTTTATGCGAGCAACTTTTGTGCTCTTTTCCAGGCCACACACACAAACACACAGATACACACTCATACTGTGGCGCAGGTGCTTTAGGGAGTTGTTGCACAACAATAACAAAAGCTGTAGAAGGGTCGAAGCAGCAGCAGCAGCAAAAGCAGAGCACAATGCCGCAAACACTGGCAACACAATTTTCTTGTTTATGGTAATTATTTCACAAATCTTGCAACTTTTTAATTAAGTTAATTTGCTTCAAATGTGTTGGAGCATATATGCCAGTACATGCATGCGTACCTGTACCAGATTTTCATCAAGATGCGTTGTATGTGTAAACATAATTTGAAAATGAAAATGCATTTTAAGTTGAAAAAACTTTTCCAACCATCAAATCAAGTGATGGCCCTGACCATCTGACGGTGACGGTGATGCCAACATGTCTTAAGTCCTGCCAGGACATGTGGTTAACGTAAACGTTTCGCACTGCTAGTGCGCTGGTATGTCGCTCCCTCTCGCACTCTCGCTCTCTTTCTGCGGTTGCAGCTATCAAAATCAAATGCAGACATTTTTGCCAGCTCTGCTGCGTGCACATTGTCAAAATCTGTCACTTGAGCTTGCAACATGCATGCATGTTGGCATAAGCAAAAGACACACACAGACGTACAAAGATACCACACACACACACACACACCCAAGCCGAACCACATCCAGCAAACCAGGCACAACAGGCACACCAGGTGAGAACGCGTACTTTCACACCTGGCCTAACGAGCTGTCAGCAGCAGAAGAATTGGGCAAAGCAACCGCAAGATTTCCAGACATTTTGGCCAGCCGCATTGAGCAACTGCAGCTGCCCAGATGCATAAGCGAGCAAGTGAGTGCGCTGCAGACAGAGAGAGCGAGAGAGAGTGAGTGAGGGAGTGAGTTGGTGATAGAATGTGCGTGAGTTGCTTGTTTGTGTCTTTGGCATGGCCTAAGTTGGCTTGATTGCAATGATTTCGATTGCTAAGCTGCATGCATCTTTTCATGTGCTACCAGCAAGCAGCTTAATTTGCCAGCAGCAACAGGGATACGCACACACGGGCACACATGCACACTCAAATACATGGACGCATGCATCCTTTATGGGCTGTGAAGCAATTTGGCATGTCTTCATCGGTCAGGTCATTGATAGCTGGTTTGTCTGCTTGGCTGCATTTCGCAGACGCTTGTATTAGGCCACATTTGAGTCAATTGCTAAGCCTAGTCATTTGGTAACTAAGTCACTTACCAGTGTGTGTGTGTGTATTTGTGTATTTATGCATTAATAAGTCAACAATAGGCCACCCTTTAGCCTATGAAATATTAGCTCTTGACCGCGCCTAATTAATAAATTATGGCAGCAGCATTTCAAAGTATCTAAAAACACAACTCAAACTGCCCGCATATTTGACTTGTTAATCGATTATTACACTCAAACACACACACACACATATATATATATATATGCAACACATGCATATGTTAATTAAATTTTAATAGGCAAGCCGCAAAACTCACACAAACACATACAAACTTTGGCCCAAAGAGAGCTAGAGTATTGACAGGCAGGCATAGAGTTCCGTTGAAGTCAACAATTAGGCTTTGATGACCGTATGACCAGCACGCATTAATTTTTAATTTGTTCAAATTATAATTGCCAGAGTTTATAAATGACAACAACAACTACAAGTACACGCACACTCGAACACAAACACAAACCCAAACAACAATACGACACAAACACACACTTTAGACCGTCGGCACTTGGAGTATCAACACCCCAAGGGGCATGACTAAGCTGACACATCACACAAAATTTAACCTTTTCAATTGACCAACCATACGATTGCGTCTGTGTGTATGTTCTGCCACATGCATGTGTTTGTGTTGACCTTCATGACGTCGCATTCACGCACACATAGCCACACATACTAGAAGAAGAAAAGTGCATGGGCAAGAATATGGGTGATGGCTGCTGCTCAATGCTGGCTGACTTTGCTTCAAGGGGTCAACCCATTGATGATGCGCATACCCTACACTCAATAGTTGCGGGCATATGGGACCGCACATTTTGTTTTGTTACTTGATATGGCAAATGCACTCGTAGTGCCAGTAAAGAGCTGAACACTTCAAAAGCGTCTTGGGAGGTTCGATTCACAAGATGCACTAGTTCTCCAGTTTGCAAGGCGTTTTGAGCGAAAGGTTTTTTACTTAAGCGAAGTATTGCAATATTTAGTTTTCTTACTATTTCCGTCTCTTTTAGCCTTATTAGATCCCATTCGCCGTGTCCATTTAAAATGATGATCGGCTATTTCTCAGGAAAAACTGGCTATAAGGTAACTGTTCTGTTGTAGAAACATAAGACAGCGAAAATTGCGACTCAAACGCTTTCTGACTGTTGCAGCATTTAAAAAGCTCATTTTAGAGGTACCACCTTCGAAGCGGCAAAGTGCTTCAAAAACTAGTTTAAACTCAAAGTGTCTTCGTCTTAATAGCGAATATTTTTTTAAAAATTGAAACCGATTCCAATCATATATTATCTTTCTTTTACTATTCTGGTAGAAATATAAAAGGCAGCCCTCGTACCATATAATAGTTTAAGTATTTTAGATAGTGCAAAAAATGTTGTGGGTAACATTTTCCTAGAGGGAAACGTGTAAGACCATACGAGATATACATATATGAAATTAACAGCACGACAATAAAAAATGCTTTAGCCATGTCCTTCTGTCTGTCCGGTGTTTCAGTTTTTTGAAGACCAAATAAACAGTTGCTAACCAACTCAGGAGTTTCGGCACGTTTATCAATACAACCGAAATCAACTCGGACAAAAAAAAAATCATTTTTAAAAAAGTTTTGAAAATGATTTATTCATATTATTCCTCTGGCAACCCAACAATTGCGACTAGAGTGCTCAAATTCAATAGGAAACCCTTTAAGGACATGCCCAACATTTAGCTTGCTAAAGTCGAAATTACTAAAGTCATTGGAATAACACAGTACATCGACAATGACAACGCACGAACAAAAACATAGCCGGAAAAGTTCTCAGAGTGCTTAAATCGTCAGAGACATAAAATTCGAGATTTTTTGGGGAGAAGTAAAAAACTAAGTTTTTTGAGTACGTTAATTCATATATTTTAAAATCCCAATAGGATCTGATGCCAGATTTATATTGTACGCAAGAAAATACATCACAAATGTCCGTTAGCAACCGAACCTTGATGACCTATGTAATTGAAGCCTTTGATTCATTCCAATTCAGAATTCGCAGTCGACTTTCATAGAGCCAAAGATACATCCCACAAATTCTTAACCCGGTGCGGGTGAGGAACTTGTAGAGACATTTCTTTATCGGGATAATAAACAGTTTGGAATATGTATTTGTTTGAATCTGATCCGCAAAATTTCAATATACAATAAGTAATAATACATACATTCTTAAGATGTTATCAAGCTCGTCCACAAGCAGGCTTGGGAACGAGACAATATTGCTCCGATAAACACATAGTTTATTATAAGCATCCTGTACCTGAAAGGGGCGATCTGTATGCCGCTAGGGGTAACTTTGGCTTCGATTCTTGTACTGCAGCGCCTATCGCTAACCCGGAGAGCCTATGCAGTTTGTCATACAATTTTTCACCCGTTTAATTAACAGATGACGCGCCTCGATCTAAATTGAATTATTTACTCGGTTTTTATGAATGAATCGCTAGTATGATTCATTCGAACAACATGTATAAATAAAACGTATTGAATGTCGCATGAGTTTGTTTGTTGTTTTTTGGTTTTCCTTTTTTCTTTTTGTAATTGAATTATTATTTATTGCTATACATGTTTCTAATGAGAAGCAGTTGTAGCAAGCTTATGCCAGTTCAGCGGGTCTGCAGGTTATTGGATGTCTCATTAATATTGCTAACCAAAAAAGCACTCTAGGAATGATGGCTTCTGATGGGAGTTGTTGATTTTCTTGGGTTTTGGGCGTTGTCAGTTGCATAAGTTCAAAGAGACAGTAGATTTCTCAATCGGTGGCTTCAACTTGAGATGACTCTTCTTGAGTGTTATGCAAAGGAGTAGACAATTTAATTAATTAACGACACAAATTCACTTTTCAACAGTCTCACACATGCACACACACACACACACACACACACTTAGGCATTTGTTGGTGCCCCCATTGGCCCTTGCTTATTATTCATTAACCAAAAAGCCACAAACTTTATGAGGCAACCTTCAGCCCGTGTGGCATTGTGTTTCTGCTGGTGTTGCTGCTAGGGAGGCTGCTTCAGGGTGTTGCTGTGCCTCTTGGTGCGCTTGATTGCCATTGGTTTCATCAATCATAGTTACGCACACATACGCACTGCAGCTGTGTCTGCCACTGACTCTGCCACTGGTGCTGGCTGCCTGACTCACTTCAGCTCGGTATCTGCCCTTTGGTGGCCGCAACCCTTCGTTGAACTTATTGAACCCACAATACTTGCTCAAGTTCTTGTACTTAATTGCATTATTTGTTTAATAAAAGTCAAATTAGCTGACAAGAAATTGTGTCAGCATTGAAGCAGCACCCTGGGCCAACTCTTTTCGAACCCTTGACCTGAACATCATTTTTGTGCTGAAATTTAGCTAGTTAATGTTTAATGGCCACTTTGCTTTGATGTTGCTGTTGTTGTTGTCTTGTTGTAGCGTAAATATGGCTTAAATTTCATTAAAAACAATTTCCATTTATGTTTTCACAGTGTACATAACATTTAGTACGCTTTGATGAAGCGCACATTCCACAAAACAGTAAAAAATCCAAAATACTTTCGGTTTAGAGCAGCTTGTGTGTGTGTGTGTATCTGTGTGTATCTGTGTGAGATCCTCTATGCAACGCATGTATCAAATTTCACACCAAATAAACATTCCGCATGACTAGTTCAATGTGTGCGTGAGTGTTGTCCTGTGTGTGTGTGAGAGCAAAAAAGTGTTGCCCTTTGTTTTATGCTCATAGTTTTTTTCCATGCAGTTTGTTTGACATAAATTACAGCGACACGAGGAACAACTTCTGCCGCTGGGCAACCGTCTGCTCCTGCTCCTGCTCCAGCTCCAGCTCCAACTGCTGTCACCGCTGTGGGCCACATATTTCTGCATATTTGATTTTTATGCGCAATATTTGAATTATATATGAATGTAGACACATTGGCACATTTTAGTTTTGCATTTCGTTTCGTGTTATGTATTTCTTCTCTCACTGTTTGTGTATTGCAGCAAACTTGCCAAACTCATCGCAACAATAACGGCAATAACAACAACTACAGCAACAAACATATGGCCAACAACTACTACCACAAATATAACATATCAGTCGCATTGGCCCAAACCGTAACCAAAACAGGCAACCAATGCGCTGTGCATAAATTTTCGCCAATCTGTATTACACTTACGACATGTTTGTTTTTCATTTTTTTCACTTGTTTTGTTGTGTCACACACACACATACACACACACATACACACACACACACACAGACACACACACATACATATGTATAGATGTATAACATATCGTGTTATCGGTATCGGTTGGTATTTATACCACCCCAACTGACATTTGCCCAAATTCAATAGTTATGCTAATGCGCTAAACAATTTTTGCCATGCCCCTTGAATGTTGCACGAGGATGAGGTGCTGTATGTGTGTGAGTAACTGTATTTTGCCAAAGGTGCGCCACAATAGAGCACCTACGCACTCGTATCGCAAACGAAATGGAAATGTGTCAACAGCAACACAAAGCCAACATTGAGACACAATTTGATACTCTGCAGCGATAGGGTCAAGGGTATTATAGATTTCTGCAATGGGTGTAATAGACAAAAGTGGGCGTGGCAGAACATAAGTTGTTTATAGAAAAAGATTAGCAGTGACTCGAGTATCGATACAGCCATGTCCCTTCATATGAACACAGAGCTAGGAACAAAAGATGCGTTTGTTCACACACAACTAGAGTTTCCTGAATAGAACTACAATTTAAGTAGTTTTGTCCCACATCAACTACTGATATACGCCCAAGATTTATGCTGAACTATTTGATATAGATTAATGTTAGTTTTAATTTGGATGAAGTGTCTTCGACTTTCGACCAGCAATATTTACCTTATGTACAACAGTGTCCGGCCTTTGCAAGAACACGGATGCGCATTTTGGGAAGTGATACACGTAACATGAGCGTGGTGTTTACTTTCCCCTTACATAGTCTTCACGACTTCCTACGGTAGTCGGGAAGATTGTGATAAAGGGTGCCTTTATAGCAAGCCTACTCTGTTTTCACACCCTTTCTCTTATTTCAAATGTCTTTCTCTCTCTTAACTTCCTCCACCACAAATCTAATCTATTCTAATACAACACTAGAGGCTACGCCCACTCAAGTTGTAGATCATATTTCTCCGCACGCTCCTGAGATAACGCCTGGAATTGCTGCTCTAAATGATGTAGTTCGATCGAACTAAAGGAAGTTAACGAAATAAAAGTACTGCGAATTAGTTGGTTCGCCAAAAATTTGAACTAATGAACAATATCTTAAAACTGAACATCTAGATGTATAAGGGTATCAAACATTCGGGCAGCAATTCGACTATACAAAATTTTTGTGCATAGAAAATGTATGGCAAATAAATTTACAGAGACTGCCAAATTGTATAGGGCAACACGCTGACATGCTGGCTGTAAGCAAAGCAGAAGCAGAAAGTATCAGCAGCAGCAACATACAACATACATACAACATACAACACAAATTAATTACAAATGCAAGTTAAACAATCGCTTGAGCAAGAGACGGAAGCGGGACGCAAATACGATATATTGCAGTTGGTGACAGCGACACAAACGAATGAAAGAAGCTTTCGAGGCCAGCCAGAAAGGACAACAGCAACAACAACAGAAACATCAATTTGCGATTAAATATTATCACATGCGGCATAAATTAAGCAAGAGACACACTCACACACACTCACACACACTCATACACATTCATACACATTCACACACACTCACACACATACACAATGAGAACGAGTCAAATCAAAACGAAGTGGAACAACCCTTGAAGTCGGTTAATTCTTTGCAAAATGCCAGCGACACTCAAACGCTTACTCATTCATGCTCTCCGTCTGTCTCCCTCTCCCTATCACGCTGTCCCTTTCTCGTTTCGCCACTTCCACTGTTCCTTTGGGCACTCTTTCATAATCCGCCGCGGGCAGACAGCGAGACATGTGCAAATAGAAGCGAATGAAACAAAAGTAAGAACAAAACAAAAAATGAAGTATACTTATTTGGGTCATTTGGGTATACACAAATACTTACGCACTTACGCATATAGCCAAATTAATGCGTGTCGGTCTGTCGCTGTCGGTCTGTCGCTATCGTCATTGTTATTGTTAGCATTTTGCGTCTTGGCCTTGGTTCTTCTCAGACTTTGATGAAGGCCGCAATTTTTGTAAACAAGTCGTATCTCAGAGCATATACACACACACACGCATACATGAACACATTTTACATATATGCATATGTATATGTATATGTATCTGTATCTGTGTATGCTGTATTGAGCATATCCAAGTTTGGCAGTTTTGTGTTTATTTCGTTTATATCCCCTGGATTTTAATTTAACAGCTCGATATACAAATAGTACAGTAGATACGTTAAAAACGGAAAAATGCTTAACTTTAAAATTGTATTCATGTTCTTGCAACATCAAACTAAATGCGTTCAGGACTGAACTTACGAGAGTCACTCTCCTAAAGTATATAATACAAAATAGTTGATCGCCTTTGAGATTTTCTTTGAATCCTGCGCGACGTTGTGCACTCAGTTTTTCATTCTCAAGGTTGAGAGCGCTTAACATATTAAAAGTTCCAGACTTTCTCAATCATTTCTTGCAATAGTCGTCAGTTGTATTCCGGCTTTTAAAATGAATCAATAGTAGCCGATACAGAAAACCTGTAATGAAATCGTCAAGATCCAGCAGTTCTTTTGGTCCCACCAGATACAGAGCACGAGCATCGAACCTTGCTATTTGGCTTTGTGGTTAATGTGGCGTTCGATGGAAATGTTTGCACGGGATTCATATGGTATTGTCTCTCCACTTCTGATCTTCAGTGGCGATCCGATGGTCCACAAGTTACTGGAGAGGTACCTCTTGATTCAGTGCAGGGCCCATGCATGTATGATTGAATCGTGAGATTCGAAGGCGCAGATGGTGTGGCCTTTCTGGTAGTAGGCAAGCTTTACGAGGTGGACTCGACAGCATATAAAAACTGGCTGACAAACGTCGGAATTAAGTTGGCACACTTTGAAAAGTTACAAAACTATAAGTTTTGAAGGCACATAGATCATCTGGCCATAATTTACCTGCAATCGACACAAATCCTCGAGCAGGTTGCTTGTACTCATCGCGGTTAAGGCAGACAATATGTACCCGGCACCAATATGGGAAAAGGCAACAGTTACCAGTATCTATATGCAAGAAGTTGAAGCGTCATATAGAAGTGGCGCGCTAAGAGTAGGCATTGCATTTCGCACGCCTTCCATCAGTGCGATCCTGGTTACTTTTTGGTCACAGAAGCAGGTGAACGCCAGCCCAATGAGCGCAGAGTGCTACCAAACAGAAAACTCTTGCTTACTTCACGCAAGTATTCCGCGGACATGCGGCATCTACTGCTATAGCCACGATGATGACCCCATTCTTTCTTGCTGTGGATGTTTAGAAGACGCAGAATGTTTAATATTCCTCTAGCCTCCATGGGATACGGTCGAAAATCGAATTCAAGTGAAAGTTCGGCAGAAAACAGAGCTACTCTGTGCGTGTTTTTCTCTTTGTCCGGCAAAGTTTGTATGGCTACTCGGCATTTAACGACATTTTGTCACTTTGCAGTGACTCGCCGCTCCAAAAATTCCTTGAATTTTGAAGAAGAAACGTCCGTTAGTCTTGGAAGACGGAGAAAACATTGTTTCCTATCTCGAATAGGAGTGTTAAAGAATGTACTGGAAAACTCCGCCGATACACAGTAATCTATTTTGGGGAGTTTGAAAGCATTCACTAACATTGTGGACTGACCAACGCTGGGTTTTGTACAAAGGTTGAGTCTATCAAAAGTAAAGCTGATAGTAAAACATATGCCTACCCTGCTAGATTCAAGGGTAAAATGTTTAGAATAGCATGAAGGGCGGCGCTAGGCGTGGGCCAAAGGAGCAACCTTTAGGATGGTTTGTCTTCGTAAGGCTGGCTACTACACCAAAATTCCGTAAAGGAGGCCTCATTACTGCCATAAAAAGTCACAAGACTATTTTATGGTTTTCTAATGAGTACACAGCGTCATCACCACCTTTTTTGCAGTTTCTTATATTTATATGAAGAGCTATACACAGGTATTAAGCACTATCTTTGAATGAGAGAAAACCGAACAAGCACTAGAGTTTTATACAATCTTGAGAAAAGTTCAAAGTCACTTTTTTTTATATTCCTTTCCGACTGTTGTTCCAATTTACCTGTCATCAGGACAGAAAGTTTGAGGAAATTTTTCAGTGAAACTAACAATTACATTACATACCTGAAGGGAGTCAATGAACCCAGAGACAAGTTTACAATCCTGCAATTGAATGTTAACTGTTAACCTGTTAACTCTCTCGAATTGCCAGTGGGTCAGCATTACTTTGAAGCGCCATCGATGTTTAGAAGGGTGCTAGAGCGTGTTCTGTATTGTTCAGAGATTTCTCTACACTGACACTATCGAGAGAAGGCCTGTTTCCGTAGATCATGCCTTGGCAGCATGCATGATAAGACTCAGACACAAACTTTAAATTCAAAGTAGTTCTGAGATAAAATTCAATGAGGCGTTAATAGGTAGGCTTTTAGCAAGACCGATGCTAGACTGGTGGGTCTATAATCTTTTGGAGTACTTTCTTCACTTCATCTAAGCTCTTTCAATTCAAGAGCAACTACTGTACAAATATAAAATTCATATAATCAATTCAAGGCCAAATAATAAAATGTTGCTAGAAAATGCGAGACTTGCTGCCACATTTCAGTAACAGCACTCTGGACATATTGTCATTCATACATTCGCGTATACGAGTGTATAAGCTTTGCATTGCATAAAACAAGGCGCAATAGTAATTCACGCTTACTTCGGTTCGTCTGCTGGCAAGTAATCTTGCTTCAGCCAAGTCGCGTATTTGTTGCAACAATATCTTTGCAGCCACTTTACGACTTTCTCTTGAATGAGTTACGGGCTACGCACTCCACCTCCCGTAGTCTTATGTCACATACCACTGAGACCCACTCTTGCACTGCCGCCTCACCCGCCATACACCATGCTTTTGTAAGTCGCTATTTTATGACCTTTAGCCGCACAAATGTGCGTATGAATTGTCACCCGTCGCATTGCTCTTGCCCCTGCTCCTGAGCCAGCTGCACAATAAGAAGAACAACGACCACGTAAAGTGTAGTTGCTACTAGTGTAAATCATATTTACAGTGATACAATAATTGAATTATAAAGCATCAGACGAAGCACGTTGCGCGATTCACATTGAAACCATGACAGAACTGACATTTAATTAAGGCATTGAGGAAACCTCTTGACCCTTGGCTGCTAGAAGATATTCTTAGTTTGGCAGTTTATCATGTTTTCGACTCAATTTAAACTGTTTATGTTTAGTAACTTCACCAATATCCCGAAGCATGTTTATTCCCAATTTAAGCTTTGAAGCACTTTCCTGGACGACTTACAAGATGTGGACGGTATACAAATTGTTTACATTTAGTACAGTCACGGCAATGATGCTTAAACTGTGGGCAACATTATAAAGTTTCTGTCAGTAAATCAAACTGCAGTTACTCTTACCTGTTTGTGCATCTTGGCTAAAGAGTGAGCGAGTATGACCTGGTCAACATATGGCGTGCAGGTTGATGTACCTTTGGCACAGCGTCTTGAGCTGGTTCCACAGGACTTGCTTCTTGCCATCACACTTTGTTTGTACTGAGTCCTACGAGACCAGATGTTGCGAATTTTAGGTTCAGTTGTGCAACTTTCCAATTTCGGAAGTTTGAATTTATTGCCAACTTTGGTATCTATTTTTGAACGAGCATCAAACGTGAGTAATTCCAACTGAGATTCATTATAAAACTCTATAATTTTGACACCATTTTCCAAAATGGTACATGTCTTGGGTACCCGACTGTTTTAAAAGCAACAAATAAAATAGCAAAATCAAATCTTTATTGGGTGCCTATTAACTTACCCTCTAAAATGTTCGAAATCCATTTGCAACGAAAAATTAATTGTGTACAAAAATAATAATAAAAACAAATATTAATTTACTTTAAAAGCAAAGCTGACTACGTTCCACTGTTTGATTAGTTCCCCTTTTGGTTGTTGCATTCGCTAGCTAGGCTTGCAGCAAGTACCTTTTGTATGTGTACAACTGAGTAATCTTTGTAGTGGCAACATGCAAACGCGTAAAGCGCCATCTAGTATGCGGATAAAGTGATTACTCAAAAGTAGTTCGCTTTATTATTAACTGCTTGGTTGTTGCCCAGGCTATAGGAACCAAATTTATTTATAGCAACCAAATTATGTATTTCTGCAGCGCCATCTTAAGTGAGAAAACAGCTTGTGCCAGCAAGCAGTGCTTTTACCTTCTTGGTTGTTGTCCTGGATAAATGTGTATATTTGAATTATTGCAAACAACTTGAGTGTGTACACACCTAATTTCATATAGACAATCTGCAAGCGGAAACACGAATTAAAGCAGCGCTTAATGGTTCTGAACTTGACTCAGCGTAAAATGCAACCAATAAAATGTGATTCAGTTTTATTTGTGTTTTGCCAAATGTTTTCTAAGCCTTTCCTATTTATGCAGCATCACACACGATTGTGGCGATTTATTTAATATATATCAGAAGGTGCAATATTATTTCAACATTATAGCGAAAAAGAAAAACTAAGAGGAAAAATTAAAATTGTTTTTGTATATAATTGTGTTTTTTACTACCAATTTTTTAAAGGTAAAAAGTTGGCTTATTTAACGAAACGTAAATTTTTATTTAAAAGAGCTATAATTTTCGGGTCTTGTTAATTTATTGCATAGATTTGTGCAATGTATGTAACAGGCAGAAGGAGGCGTGGCAGACCATGAGTTCCACGGGCAAAAAGTCTTATCATTGACTCGGGTAGCGATTAGACCATGTCCGTCCGTCTGTCGGTATGAGTTGAAACATCTCTGAGACCATAAGGCACAGGTTTGTGTCGTGGTTATGTGCGTGTGTATCTACGTTATAAAAATTATCGGATAAATACATCAAAAGTTATAGTCAAAATATGCTGATAACACTTCACTTTTCCCTAAGTTACTAAAAAAATTCGACTACATGTAGATATGGATGCATTTGAGCTAGAGTTACAAAATTTGGTGTGGAGACTCGTATGAGTCAAACCATTAAAACTATATTCCCTTTTCTTTTAATAGAAGCCCCCCTTCCGCAGCATTCGATTTACCTTAATTACTCCCGCACCGCGCAACATATTGATTTGAAAATTGCCACAGATAATTATAAATGTATTCTTGATCTATATTTCAATTTCAATAGTATTGGTCTTAGAATACAGAGGTTACAGGCATAAAAGTAATTTTTGACACAATAAAAACATAGTGCCCAATAGGAAAACTGTTCATAGGAAATTGCTTAAAGTCATATTGAATTGTGAAAAGAGAGACTAAGGTGCACACTTTCGTTCCCATTTTACCTTATGCTGGATTTAGTTTTTATGGAGATAAAAAATAAACAGGGTGTTTCACTGTCGGGCACCGTCCCGATTGTCTGCATCAAATTTTTTTAGTTTTATTGTATGTTGTTATGTATGCACTTTACATTTGAACGGAGTGTTACCAACTATGTTATCTCCAATTCTTTGATGATTGTCATAGAGTATACAATTTTTGTTTGCTTCCAGAAGCTAGCTAACTATATTGATCTGTTTGTAGCAAAGCTAGAATTAAATATACATACATATGGCAATTTCTGAAATTTATTTTCCTTATCCAAACTAGGACTTAATGAGATGGTACAAACTAACTATATTTTAAGCCATTCCTTAAAATTTTTTTTAGGACAGATTATTTGACGAATGCGAATTTTTATTTTTTTGTACGCACATCCAAACATAAAAAACGAAAGTTCTTGATTTAGGGCAGCGGCGTAAACAGGGGTTCAATAACTCCATTTGTCTATAAAAATAAGGATAAAAATAACCCCAATTTCGAATTTACAATAAGTGAGCCGAAACGTTTATTCTCTTTCTCCTGGGCACAAGATCACTATTTAAAATGACCTTGGGTCAAGTATACTCTCTCTGGGTAATTTTGGGTCCTAGAATCTGAATCCGGCAAACAATTTTTTTATCGGCACAGATATCATGACTGTTGAAAAGAACCGTGATTTTGCAAAGCGAGGAACTTGCGATCCAGCGAAAGGTGGACAACACAAAGCTGCAATCACAGCAACCGCGAAGAACGTCCTTGGTCTCCAACGCCCACTGACGGGGAGCCCATGGCACAATCAGTAGTGTCGCGAAACCACTGCAGTGAAGCACGTCGCCTTAAAAGGACCCTGCAGTCGGGTGCTACGAGACCACTATCGGAAATTGAGGAAGATGGAGGACAAACGTGATTGAGAGACAATCGAGTTGTGTTAGGAAGTTCTTCGAAAAAGTCAAGCGTTTGGCTGAAGGATTTAGCACCGGAACGTCTTCCCGTAGAGATGCACAGGGAAATCTGGTAGTCGATGCACAGGGGGCACTGAGGTTGTGTAGGGAACACTTCTCCGGCTTAGTATCGGGCGATGAAGAGAATAATACCACTCCCGGAGCTAACTTCCCGACATTCCCCATTATAGATGGCAGCGTGGATATACCTGCCTGCAGAGTTGTTCAACTGGCAGCAATGAATTGGTAAGGTGCATGCACCAGCTTTTCTTGAGAATATGGCCGGTGATTGGAACTTTGGTATCCTCTGACCTGTCCTCAAGATGGTTGACCACACGGTGTTCACTAACTACCATGGCATCAGCCTTCTTTATGTTGCACATAAGGCCCTATCAAGCGTAATGATGAATTGTTTAATTTCGTGCTTCAGCATACTTTGCTCTCATTGGGTTAAAAGTGCGCTAGCGATATTTGATTTATATAGGCGATATTAAGCCCAAAAGAAGATGGATTGCTGGTATCAAAGAATTATATTGTAAGATGTTTTTAAAAAGAAGTGTTCCCTTCCGGGTTGCCAATATTCAATGATTCTTTATTTTACAATTAATCGTCTTAAACCTAATTATGCTAACAGCGTAAGCTGAGTAACTGTTGTGCTGAAGTATTCAGCGTAACGGTTAAGTGGCGTTATTTATCTTATATATATAAAGAGTATGTGGGGATCTATGACACTATATAGTGCACTATACTATAATATAGTTTGCAACGCATAAAGACGATTCAAACGATTATCAAACATTTTCGAAAACTCGATTTTCCTCTTGCAAGAACCTATGTAGAAAAGTAACCAATCATTCTACTTGTTTTTGTAGTACATGAAGTGACGTTTCTGAAGAAAATTTTATAGACTTTAATCCCCCATCGCACAAAGTATCTACACCACTGATTCAGGAAACACTAAGAATAGTCTTTTGAATTAAGCAACGTTCCCTTTGTTTGTTGTAAATATCAAAATTAAATTTCAGGTATTTTTAAGAACTATACATAATTCATTTGGACTCAAATGTGTACATAGTTATACAGCTTTTAACTGATTGCCTCTTATCTACAGTATTATAACTATGACTACATACATAAATAAATTTCAATAAAAGCAATTTTAGGGCTATACAAAGTCAGGCATAATAATAAGAAAACTCTAAATAGTAGCTAAAGCAAATATATGCGTAATTCTGGGTTTACTCTTATAAATAGATAGAGAATAAATTCCAAGTGCTTGCAAAACATGATACATTTCTTTATCTAACATTTAGCACGTGTATGTACATATATAACTTTTGCGGTATTCTTCATTAAACAAAGAGTAATTAGAAGAATGCGCTGCTCATTAATGACGTCCCCATGATTTATAAGATTTATATTTATATAAAACTTTTCAAACTTGTAGAACTCTTCAGATAATTTGCACGTTTTCAATAATAATAATAAACCGACTATTATCGACTACGAATTGTCGTGCAACTTCCAGTGGGAGAAGGAACCCGGGATTACGCGCATATTTTGGAAAATGTTGTCTCTCTAGCTGTTATGGTCTCGCAGATCCTAGAGGCGGACATGGTCTAATCGCTTCATAAGTCAATGCTAAGAACTTTTCAATAGGCGAGATAAAAGAGGAATCCTCGCAGCACGTATAAGTTGAGTCTTACGCGCTGGCGAGAAGAACGATGTTCAACTTAGGTGGGTATAGAATTGCGATGACCAATGCAAGCCGGTTACAACATCCCAGATAATTCGGCTTATCTCAGTCATAAACCAGCACAGGAGCTAGTTCTACTCTTGATAATAGTTAGCTATAGTTTTGAGAATTGTATGAATTTCTATACGTATATAAATAGATGTGTAACAAAATGTGTCCATGATAAAAACTTATTATACGTTCTAGAATGTTGTGTCTAATTTTCTACAGTCTAACTCTATATTTAAAGAGATTTAGGAAAGGTATTCCGAAAAATACCTGAAAATATATGCAGATCTTCGTTTTGTTAACTGGCCATAACAACCCGTTATCTTATGTAGAGCACTCCTCTAGGCCCTTCTGTCTAATCGGTGATACCAAAGGTAGCTAGCGTGCTCTCTTCTTGGTCCTAGTAGAGACATAATCTGCCACTTCGTCCCCTTCCTTCAACAGCCGCATTGCAGACCTTTCTTGCAGTAGCTTCTTTATCCAAACGCACTATGTGAACTTGCCAGAGGAGCCGCTGGACTTTTATCGCTTGACTATGTCAATGTCGTCGTAGAACTCATAGAGATCGTCGTTCCATCGAATGTATTAGTTGTTGCCAACGCGAAAAGGGCCAAACACCTTATGGAGTACTTTCCGCTCAAACACTCCAAGGGAAAAAACGGGAAGGATGAGCATCTTATAGAGTTTTATTTTCATCTGAAGAGTGGGGTCCCTAGTGTTTCTCCATGCTGACATCGTTCTTCATTATGACGGTAGTGCCAAGGTAGACAAAACCCTTGACAACATTAAAAATTAAGTTTTCAACATCAATTTGTGAGTCCAATCACTGCGTCTCTTTACTCAAAGAAAGCAAATATTTGGCTTACTCTCATTTACAACCAGACCCACCCTAGCAGATTCTCTTCCAATAGCCGCAAAGTCCTGGTCAACTGTTCGCTTATGGACACTCTCATATAACTTAGTCCTGTTCTTATTAACTTCGGCCTTTCACAACACACTCTACATCACAAAGTGGAAGATGTCGCTTGTGCTGCTCAACGTCATTCTACATAGTCGGAACAACTTTGAAGGGATTCTAACGAGCTATAAATGTTCCTTAATAATAGACAAAGAAATGGTGGGTGTCGTCTTTTCCAGGATTTGGCGTAGTGTGAATATTTGGTCAGTGGTGGACTTACCAGGTCTAAAGCCACACTGATAAGGTCAATCAGTTCTTTCGCGAAACTTTAGTCTATCACACAGTATGCTGCATAGGACCTAATATGCAATAGAAAGAAGACTGATACCACGGCAGTCGGCATCACCATCGTGGGGTCACCCTTCTTAAGGACAAGGCAAAAGACTCCAAGATTCCAATCGATATATCCCATATATCTTGGGTTGACTTTTTTTCAGTGAATCTTTTGTTTTGAACTTATCTATATATTATAAGTTTCTCGATTGAAGATACGGCCAAAACAAAACAAAATATTTGATTCCTAAGACCATTTCATGAATGGTTCATTCGTCGCGGATTATAAGTTTCTTGTGTTAGTTGAAATTGTTCAGCAGATTATGGCTCTATATTAATGAATACTAATTTTCGAAGTAACTCGTTAACTACCGTAATGGCACTGTTTAAATGCTGCAAATACTACTAACAAAAAAATGAATATACTACATATAATTTTTTTCTTTGCTCGATGAATCGTTTGCAGATAAAACTGCGTAGAAACCCGCAGCGCTTTTGCGATTTCATAACAAGAAAAAAACTATATTTAGTTGAAAAAAAGAAGAGAAAAAGAGAAACCACATTATCATATTTAACAATCTCAAATCGCTTCCGTTCTGCTAAGGGAGAGTTCTGTTTTAGCTTATTTAAATGTGTGCGCAATAAAAGTAGGTTGGGACCTAAATCTCTAAAGAGCGCTGTTATACGGAAATAAAAATCAATTAGAAACTAAGTGTGAAAAATTGATAAATACATACTATAAAAAAGAGATAAATCAAATTGGAGCTGCAGTTTTGGCTGATCAATAACCTACCAACAGATCAGAGAAGTGGTCTAGAGAAGGAGGAAAGAGAATCCTACACAGCACTTAATATAATAACAGCTTTACTCTCTTACAGCTTGTCAACACACCGTTCACCGTTAACTTTGGAGCTCCGCTTGTCATAATTGAGTAAAATGGGTCGCCTGGCCCGCATAAAGGCAAGAGGCAAGAGAGAGTTTAAGGATATTGCCTCAGGATGGGCACGTGTCCATCTTGGACGCATCTCGATAACAGGCGCAAACATTTTGACAATTTAATGTGACGACAATCGAAGTGAGTTCTGAGGGAACCTGCGAACGCAGAGAAAACCTGGCTGACAATATTAGCAGCACTCACGAGCACAGGGCGAGGGAGCAAGCCTATAATTATAATTCCATTACCATTACCAGTACCAGTGCCAGGCCGCACGAGCACTATTCGAGTCATAAAAAAAAGGACAAATTAACAGTGCGATTTGAAAGGTGCAGCAGATCCTGTGTCGCTTTCGCAGATCCTGCGCAAGTCAAAGACAATTGAGTGTCGTAATTGCTAAAGCGCACAAAGTAAGAACAACGTGAACCTAATGATGGGCACTTGTCGTGCGCGTCAGGATACTCAGTTACTTGGATGCGGGCAGCAAGCCATTAAGTGTGCGAGAGTGAGCGCGCGCCGCGTCTGCCTGCCAAGCAGGTGAATCCAAGTTCCAGCGCTCAATGCGGAAGTATGCTTATTTTCGTTTGATTTGCAGCGGCAGTATTTGACGGAATGTCGAGGACCTCAGCCCCAAATGTGCGCTGTGCTCATTTTTAGAGTCAGTTCGTTACGTCTGCGCCAATTAGACACTTCAGCTGCGACTCGTTGCAGGGCAGAACCCTTGCAAATCGATCAATAGTAGTGAAGCCAGCCTCGGCCCGCACACTTAATGATGCGTAGCTCTGACTGAGCTGACACAGCCTCAGCGATCATCATGTGCTCATTGAGACGCTGCACTTTATGAGCGCGCTGGCCGCCCGTTTGCTGTGTTATGCGATTTTATGGCGCTCGACTCCAGGTGGGGTCGACGCGCAGCCAAGATAAGAATGTTATAACACAAAAGAGCAATTAACTAGGAGCCAAGCGCAGGAGTGATTAAAGCTAGCCATCACTCATTTGCATCCGAGTAGGCGCATTCATCACGCTGGAGTGCCGCGGAAAACCGATACCGTCACTGTCCGTCACCGCCAGCATCATCATCATCAACAGCACCAACATCATCGTCATCGTCATCGACGACGACCTCATCGTCAAAGATATCGACAAGCAGGCTGGTTATAGCGCAACGGGTGTTTTAATGCAGAATCCGCTTGAGATGCAGCCCGTTGATAGCTGGCAGTCGCCTCTATGTTTGTGTCATGTAAATGGACACAACGTGTGGCAGTGGCTCCTGTATGTTGTTAACTCAATTTTATTGCCACCAAGTCGCCTACTGCCATGTGTAGAGTATAGCATATACTATATGCAGTTCCGCCGCAGGTCAATGCCTTGACTTGGCATATTGTATCAATTTCAATCGTTTTTGGATGTTTTTCTTTTTAAGTTTTTGGCATAGATCTGAAAATGGATGTTCACAGGCAGAGTACCGTTTTGGGTTTTCTGTGTGAATTTAACGCATTGGTTCATTTCCGCCTGAATCGTGAGAGCGCTTTAGCGACGGAACCAGCCAATAATGAAGCTACCAAAAAACGATCAAAACTACTGATCATGGACCAATCAATGCATAACAACAATAAAAGCTAATTATGTAAATGTCACACAGTTGGAGCATATGGAAAAACATTTCGGGAGCGCTACTGTTCAGATATATATGCATAAGTGTGCGTGTGTGTAGGCTAGTTTGAAACTGTCAGCGAATCTAAAACGCGTTCAAAGTCACTTTTAATGATTTAGATACTGGGCCAACACACACAGCAAACGGAAAGCAGGAAAACATTTTAATTTTTATTAGTTCGCTTGGTATTAAGCTGTCGTCAAGCGTTTTAAATGAGAACATAACTGCCCCTGACGCTGCCTTGGCCACTACACTATGCTGTATCTTTCAATTAACCCCTTCGAGGCGCTACCTGTGCAACGTTTACGGTTTAATTGCAAGGCAACGGCTCGGCGGCAGCGTATGAAACGGAGAAATCAATCTCGAAATGCGTTGACAACACACAAGCTTGAACTTGTGCCTTTCGAGCTGCATCTGTGTCTGTGTGTCTATGTGTGTGTGTGTGTGTGTGTGCATTTAAGTGCTTCTTTAAGAAATTAACCATAAAAAATTGCTTCATTTAACAAGCCCAGAGCCACATAAAAAGAGGCGTTGATACAAAAACCAGACCAAAAGTTAGTCAGACAGACAGCCCGTGAGCCCGAAATGTTAAAGGTAAGAAGAGAAACCGAAATGTCAAACGATTGCTTCTTTTTGCGTCGAGGGCAGATGGAGCAGAGGCCACAGCTTCTGCTTTGGAAAGCGTAAGACCCAAAGCTAACCCAATTTGGTTAGTCATAAGACCCGCTCTGAACTCTATGTCTAAATACAGCCATACTTTTAATTAAATGCAATTTATTATAGTTGTCGCTTTTGTTGTTGTTGCTTTTTGCTGAATCACAATCGCCAGCAAGACAATGCCAAGCAATGTCAAACATTTGGTCCTGCTAATCGCGTAAAACATAACACCATTACCGCCATAAAATAAATTTTCTGCCATAATATCTGTCTAACCAGGAGCTCCCTGAATGCCTAGCTGGCTCACTAGCTGGCTGTCTGTCAATGCTGATGCCGATGATGCTGCTGCAACAAAAACCAAATGAGCGTACACAGCGAGAAATGTCTGAACACATTCAACATTAAACAACATCGAACAAGCAGCAATGTGCTCAATCAAAGCTGCGTTAAGGCGATTTTGATTTATGCCGAAAAGCAAACGTACAAAAACCAAAACACAAATCAAACGCAACAGCGCGACGAAACATTGCAACAATCTGCGGATGCTGCTCCTGCTTGCTGCTCAGCTGTGGCTGTAACTGAAGCTGGCGACAAAAACGCCAAAGCCCAAAACGAGCGCGAAATCCAAATGCTCAGCAAGGCGTTGCACGCAGCAGTCTTTTACTAGCAAAAAAGCTACAGACTGCTCCAACGCCTTAATGCCTGGCTGCCTCTGCCACACTGCCACTGCCACTGCCTCATTGATATTTCGAGCGCGACCGTATAAAAATATTCTGTTGGTGGCAGCAGCAGCAGCAGCGACGGCGGCGGCAGCAGCAACGCCAATGGTGCAGGCATTGGCAGGATCGCACGGCTGATTTCGCCTGGCCTAAAAGTGTCGCCCTCGTAGCCAGAAGTCCAGATCGTTCCATTGCGATCGACAGCATTGCTATCAGAGCATTGAGGCTGGCTTAGTTTTTGCTCTTCTGACCAGACTGGCTGTCAGTCATGGCTGGCATGCCATTGCGGCCATGATCAGGCCGGCCGCCTGCAACAGGCGTTGCATTCCTGCTGCGAGTTTCCTTGCGCGCACCCTCAACGCCTTTTAGCATTGTTTATGAACTGACTGCAGCCAAGCGCAGCTCCAGTCGCTCAGTGGTTCAGTGGCTCGCTAGTTCTTCAGCTGACTGGACCGGATCGCATGGCCCTTAACCATGCACGTGATACAATTATGGCAGCGCTGGTGTCTTTTTTACGACATTGCAAATGTGTTGTTTTTCCAAAACATCCTTTATAGCTGCGAAATTCTTGAATACGATGCTTGAATATTTAAAACCAGATTTCATTACAGGCTTGAAGTTTTTTGAACCGTCTTCTTTATACTCTCTCAGAGGCTATTTATGATTTTAACACAAGGTTCGAATTTGAAAGCGTTAATAGTTTGAAATTTACTCTTTCTTCAAGTTTTTATATCTGCAGAATATCGAACCATAACTTTCCGGGAGACAGAATGGGTTACTTAAGTTAGGTATCTTATAGGGATGAGAGCCTTGTACACATGCATTTAAAATAACGAGCTTTTTTAAATCATTTTCTTATGTTTACAAAACTGCCAAATATCGTAAAAATAATAGATTACCTTGCTACGTATACCTGCTATCACATGTTCCAATCACAAACCGTATAATGATATACAAAGTAAGGTATTTTCGAGTTTTTTTAGAACCAAAACCCAAAAAAGCGAAAAGTTTACACCCCAAATCTTCATAATACGAATAATACGTGCGGGAAATGATTGTGTGGTATCCCTGGGACTAGTTTGTATTGATGCGTTGAGAGGTAAAGAAAACTGTACTAGTGGGGTGGGGGGGATGATTCGGAAGTAGGTCAACATTATTTGATTTATGACAGTGCACAGTGACAGTAACGATGTCAAGTTTCAATCAGATAGCTTTTAAGTCTGTTACGGTGAAAAAGGGAGATATCGATATTAATCGATAAACTTGAAAATGCGCATCTTATGGTAAAATTATTTTGCTCTAACTCTTATAGTCTCTGAGAAATAGAGACTAACACGGACAGACAGGCAAACGGACATGTCTATATCGACTCGACTATTGCTTCTGATCATTTTTGCCCATGGAACATATGGTCTGGCACTCCTCCTCCATTGCACAAATCTATAATACCCTTTTACACTTTGTGTACAGGGTATAAAAATACAACCGCGGTATTTGAAAAACGTTTCTGGTATTCCCGAAACCAAACAGCAATCGACTGTATGGGTCTTCGAAGATGACCCAAATCTAACAAAAGTTGTTCAAGAATGAATCACTTATCTCATAAACCGGGCATGCAGCTATCATACCATTAGAAAAACATAAGACAGTCAATTCTGAATGGTATATATCCAGTTGTTTGCCAGAAGTTTTTGGAGATTTTAGGAACATCAACACGACAATAAGAGCTCTCACACACCTATAGTCCCGATCGGGCACCCAGTCATTTCTTTTTGTTCCTGCACATCAAGAAAAATTTAGAAGTCAACGTTTTTCTATACCTGAAGAAGCGGTTGGAGCGAGGTACCTCATTCGGAAATTATGAAATGTTTAGAAAATTGTGTCAAGTGTATCGATTTTCGTGAAGAATATTGTAAAATACAGTAAACCATTTTCGATGAAATTTCTTTGTCCTTGTTCCCTTTTTCCGAAATATCAAATGGTATCGACCACAAAATTAAGTTATCAGAGTGGATAAACGTACCACGACTAGTTAGATGAGAATTTGTTTACTATAAAATGAAAAATCACAACACTAATTTTACTTGAATAATTAATTGAATACTAGTCTGCGCCTTGTCGTCGAAATTCGACGACTTAATAGACGCTCTCAAACAGCTGATTACGAAGAAGCGAAAAGAATATATAATATTGACAATATATTTTGTTGTTTTTTTTTACTTCAAATCAATTTTTACCTGACTAAAACGAAGCATATTCATATGAAATTTATATTCTTCGAGTCGCAAGCAATTTATCTGTCGAATGGTATAAGTCTTACCTGAAAGCGCTGCGTTATTGCAAAGTATTCGCTACCACACTGAATTTTCGCTTAGCGTATTTATATATAGATATGTATATGTCATTACAGACCGGATATTATACTTATGTAGCTATTTTCCGGCTCAAGGTCCAACCTAAGAAGTTAAAACATTGGATTTTTAGTTTTTAAAAACGTAATAAATATTTAAACTCCGAAGATCGAGCCAGAAAAGCAGCTATATACTTTATTAAATTTATAATAAAGTAACCAATGCAACAAAAACATATAATAAATTCATGACTGAATAACAAATCATAGTCTTTGTGAATCTTTAGGTTATAATCATTATGTCTAGGAGTCGACATTCTTTACTATTCGTTCTGAACTTACTATTCGTTCTGAGCCGATTTCTTCTGAAATTTATTACGAGTTTCGGCTAACGAATAGTTTAAAAGCCGGTTCAACCTTAGTTTTGGTTTGATTTAGGATTACACAAGGGGGACTATGTGCTTATTTCCAAGACACTAAAATAGTATATAAATTTTACGGTTAACTTATCTTTTGTAACTTTCGTATCAGTTTCGAATTCGTTTAAAAACCAACTATACTATTTATACTAATATTATTAATTCGAAAGTAACTCTGTCTGCCTGTGTGTCTGTATGTATGTGTATGTGTTTGTTTCCTTTTCATGCCTAAGCCCCTGAAGAAATTGTTTTGAATTTTGGTGTAGGAATAGGTAGTACCATGGAAAAAAAAGCTCTTTTTTAGGGCAATATCTTAACCGCTTCCTCCGCAAAAAAGCGTTAAGCTACATAAAATGGCACAAAATCCAAAAGCCTTCTTTTATTTTTCCCACAACTGTGCACATAATCTGGCAACAGCTACTGAATCGGGAAGGAGCTATAGCCAAAATTCTATATGTTTACGATGTTAGAGTTTAGTTTTAATCGACAAAAAAGTATAGAACTATAAAAAATGCCATAAAATCTCAGCCTACTTTTGTAAAATGTTCACAGAGGGAGGAAACGCCTTTTAATACTAACGGGAAGGGTAATCGGAAGTTGCTCGGGAAGAGAATGAAGAAGAAGATGGAGAGAAATAAGATGAAAGTAAAGACAAAAGAAATAGAAAGAGGAAAGGTAAGAGGAAGGGGCAGAAAAGGAAGAAGCAGAAGAAGAAGAAAATGAGGAAGGAACACGGGAACGGGAAAAAGAATATGCTCTTCCTCGAGAGGAGCACGGGGGCTGGCGAGCGAAGCCCTCTAGTATATAAATAATTATATATAAGTAAAAAAAAAATGTAAAGGTCCGTCGGCTTATTTAATTTATTTATTTTAAATTGCAATCTTAACCTAAAATTAATTTTTTATTTTTAGTGATTGTGGTATTAGTGGTATATTTTGAGTACAATTATAGAAATTTTGGTATATTTCTTTTTTCGTACTAAGGTAACACTGGTTCTATATTCATCTGCTCTCCTACTCGCTTCTCAAACATAGAAGCTAAGCGCGCACAAAACTTTCAGCATAGTTTATATTTTAGTTCATATTTTTTCGATCATCTTTGTATATTTTTTTGACTTGAATATCTATAACGTAGGAATAACATGTTTGAGTGACTTGAGTTCTGAAGTCTAAAGCTGTCCCAGTTTTGGTTATTAATTTTACAAAGTTTAGAAGCTTATGTATATTTTTTTATTTAAATTTCTTTTTGAGCGGAACCTTTCTTGATTTGGTTTTTATTTTTCAAGTGTCTTTTGGTTCGAGTATTGTAATAAATATAACAGGATATCTCGAATTCCGACTTTTTGATTTTAAACAGACCGCTCTCTAAAGTTAGGTTAATCGATATATTTGTTGTGGATGAGCAAGTCAAGAGAATGGATTCCTTAAGAAGATCAACACAGTGCACGCAGCTCTTTTCTCTTCTAATTGCTGCTGGTAAACGGCTCTGCCTCTATTAGATGGGAAGCGGATACTTTGTCAGAGATTCGTTTGATAATTAATTTCCATGAATTATGTTGGCGAAGTTAAGCTAGCTTTTTGTTACGTGTGGGCTTTACTCACAAAAATCCGATGCGTTCTTTTAACTTCCAATAAATCTACTTTCTACGGACCCAAAGTGCTTGTCTGCGGAAGAGCTGAGAAATTACAGCTAATCGAACAAATCTGTTTCCCTGGCGTGGTTCCTGGGATATTCCGACAAAAATGAAATTCTATTTATTGCTAATAAAAATGCACAGCAACCGTCAAAAAAAAATCGACAAGTTTTTTTACACACTAAAGCACCAAATATGGCTTGCCGTTATCTTTTATTATACTTATGTTCCATAATGGCTGTTGTATAACTAATTTAGAAGAATCTCAGAAAAAAACACGAAAAAATGCTTCGGCAATTAATTTTAGATCGCTGCCTGATTGCAACACTAGATCGCAAGGCGGCGCATAGGACCAATGGCAGTGGCAACGGCAAATCCAATTGCAACTGCAACTGATTTATTATTGGAATATTCAGAGTAGACATGCCAAAAATGGTGGCAAGCTGCCGCTGAGCGGCCTGGGAAAGTTTCAGGTTATGACCGTATGCGGACTTCACACCTCTGTCACAGTGCGTGGTCCGCATCGAGCAGCCAATATACAGCTTCCAAGAGCCCAGCACCCAGGCATCAGCTGCTTATGAATTCCACGCACAATGCCGCGCCATGCCATTGTCGCCTCTTAACTTGGCGAGCTGCTCGTCGTTGTTGGTGTTGTGGCAGCCACCGCGGGCGATCGATAGTTATGGTCGTGTCAGACATCCTGTAATTTTTCACTTGCGCGCGCCGCCTTAACAATTTAGCTCTTCTCGCATTGTTGTTGTTGTAGCTACTGTGTTGGCAACTTGTTGACACTTCACTGGCGCGCAAGTTAATTAAAGAGCCGCAGATGCCTGCAATACAACAAAAGGCGCTATAGTAGACAAATGGGGACCACCTACAGAAGGACACTGTATCTTCAATCGCAAACAAGAACATACATACACACACACACACACACATGTATAGCAGTAATTAAAGTTTATTCAAATGTTTATGTATATATTTTATATGAGGAATTAAATGCCAAGTGCTTTACACTAAGTATAAGACAAACATTTAAGTATTTACATGCTCAGGAGCTAAAACTGGGACACTGGAAATATGTGCGCTTAGTTGACAACCTCAACGCTGCAATCCTCCTCGGATTCCTCCAGCAATTTCACTTCAACTGGCGGCGTTCTGGCTTTTGTAGTTTGTGCCATTTCAGCCTCCTCGGCACTAGCAGCGCCTAGACCCAGGCCACTGCAGCTGCTGCTGCTGTTGCTCTCGCACGAACTGGAACTGATGCACTCCAGTTGCTCGCCCTTGACTGTGTCTAGCCTCAAATGCGGCTCGGAGCTGAGCCGTAAGCGCTTTTCAGGCTTTTTCAACAACTCCTCAATGGAGTAGGGATTTCGCTTGCGACTATTTGTCAACCTGGACGCTGAATCAGCCATATTGGCACCTGCCACGCTCACAGTTAATGCCGTCGGTGACGACTTGCCGGAATCACAATCACTCAGCGCATCGCCCGTGGCGCCTGGCGTGGTCAGATCTATAGAACTTTCCGATTTGGTAAAGCCACCCGAACTACTGCTCGCAGCAGCCATTGCTGCTGCCGCAGCCGCCGCATTATGCGGCAAGTAACCGATGCCAGCAGCACAATGTCCCGCATTGTTGCCGTAGGATAAAAACTGCTGGCCAGCCTGTGCCGCCTGTGCCATATGAGCTTGTGTATAGTAGAGCAGCGAGGGATTCCATAGCCAGTGCTTGTGCAATGCCGAGTAGCTCAAATCCAAGCCGCCTAGCTGGCTGGAGACTGCATGCGAAACGTTGGCGCTCAACTGGGCCAGCGATGGGCCATGACTGGGTGCATGCTTTGGCGCGGGTTTAAGCGGCATTTCAGCCATGCTGCTGGCCAAAGCCGGCAGCTGAGCCTTGCCATAACGCTGCTGCTGCTGCTGCAGCTGCATAGGCGACATATTTGTTGGAGTTGTGGGCATCGGCGTCGCTCGCGTGCTCAGATGAGCTGTGGGCGCATTGCCACGCTCCGTAGCCGTTGGAGACATATTGTTGACGGCAGCATATAGCTGTGTGGGCGTGGAATAGCTAGAGTTGCCAGAGATCTGATGTGCCGCTGCTGCTGCTGCAGCCGCCGCAGCTGCTGCATTCTGCTGGCTAGATGTCATCTCGTCTGTCCAGAGACCGCTATTTCGCAGTATGCGATTAATGGAGCTGATGGAGGGCACTGATCTAGGATCACAAATGCGTTGTTCCTTCAGTTGCTCGAGTATCTCCCAGGCAAACATGCCACTGTTCTCCTCCTTGAGCCGTATAATCTTCTTGACCACTGTGGGCGTGGCCACTTGCTGTAGACAAAAAAGAAGAAGGGAAACAAAGAGTGTTGGGTTAAGTACTGCTGCTTGACTCGCATTTTTGTGTTCTGGTGACATGCAATGCTGCAACCAGCTATTAATTGCCGTGAAATTCAATTGTGCAACGCACAGCACTTGCCACATGCAGTTTCATATAAACTTGCTGAGCTTTTTTTTTTGGACGACGCCACGCCCCCCTTTTCTGTCATGTTGCCAGATTTGCATCTATATAGCGCACAGCTAGACAGTTTTTGCATATGTTTATGTGTCAGGCCTACATTTCAAAGGCTTTGCGTGTGCTGCATGCACCCACTACTTTGCCACAAAAAACAGTGGCTCACGTGTGACGCGGCAATTCATTAAAAATTCATAAATATGTTTTATAGTTGGTCATTGGATGGGGGTACATTTACACATAAAGATCTTATCGGACAGCTACACGAGCGCGCGCTTTGCTCGACACCGTGTGTCCAACCGTGTGGGGGAAGCAGTTCGTGGCAACAATGTGGTAACTTCACTGTCGTTAATACCCCCCGGTCTATGCACTTGGCAGCACGTCTTTATTGACCCGCCGTAGGTGTTAAATGCGCGTTTTGTTTGCCCTTAACGGCGGCGCATTGAGTCTATTGAATCACAATCCCCTTCCATATGCCACTGTGGCAGCCAAAACCATCATGTACATATTGTACTTGATGGGCGTTGCAGCTACCTGTAATTAGACATTATGTGCAGGCGTCAAAGCCGTCGGTAAACAGCGAAACACCTGAACTTATGTGCATGTTACCCTCAGCCGGAGCTGTGTGTTTTGTGCCCATTATTAGATAAAATGTATTTCCTAGCCGAGCACCGTGATTCGCGCTTATCAACAGCGCTATCAACGCAATCATTTGGCCACTTGAGCGTTGTCGTCATCATCAGTTAGTCCCGCTAGGATTTTGACTACCGCCATGTAACGCATAGAGTTGGAGCTTACTACACAATTGCCATGGAACTTCGGTAGCTGATCGAGCTGATTGAGCGTGAGAGTGACCAGCTGCTGACAGATCCCTGGGGCACAAGCGTGCTGTGTGCTTATCAGTGGCAAATGAGATTGATTTGTTGCGCTCGGTTTGGCCAAATTTGCCTATGGGTACGTGCGGACCCAACTCCCTATCAGACGCCCACGCGGTTATGTGTCTCTGCTGTCAATCAGTACCCAAAAAAGCTGTCAACACCAGGCTATGGCCCAAACATGACAAAACATGTAAACTATCTGGTAGTTACAAGCTTATCTGTGATATTTTATGGATTTACTGCTGTGCGTTTGATTTTTATATAATCGTATATTGATTTCACGGCGCAGACATGTGCTCCGAACAACGCATGCATTATGCGTGCTCTCTAATTGGATGTTACGAGTCGACTCTTGGTAACAGCCAAGCCAAGCTGTTGCTTACTTACTTTGGTTTTGCTGCCGCCAATGGAGCCCGGTCGTATGGAACCCGTTTCATAGAAACGCGTCAGTATCTTGGAAACACAGCCTGCAATTAGTGTAGTAAAGCAACAATTGTCTTCCTTTAGTTACTGCAGTTTCTGTAGACTTAGATCTTGTACACTTACCATGCGAAACCAGCAGCTGCCGGGATATATCACAAGGCCGCACACCACACATTGCCAGATCCACAATACGGCGACGAATGCAATCGGGCAATGGTCGTCCATTGACAAAGACGCCGCCCAACTGGTTAACACCCGCCTGACCTGTAGGTAGAACACAATGGGATTTGATTTAGGAAATTTTGTAGCTCGCAGTTAAGCATTCTGAGCACATGCAATGTTCTGCTCTCATAAAAGACGGGATCGTAAAAACAGAAGTAAAGTTCGGTGGGATCAACTGCAAGATACCCTGACATCTTTTGTCCACAAAACCTAATAAGATTCCGAGCTACGATCCAATTTTGTATATCTGTGACTTAAAATTCTTTGGCAAGTTGCCTGTTCTAGATGAAGCCCACAATAAATCCAATCGATAGTGTGCAAAATAATCAGCTTTAAAACCTTTCATTACATACCTTAATTTGTATACTCCGTAGCCATAGGATCAAGTTTATAATAGATTTAGGCAATAGACTCATGTGAGCCCAGAAGACAAATTACTGTTGACCTTTTACAGAAACCAAACCTCATCATCCGCATTTTATTTGCCTGAATTACACCTATATCATACGCTAAGACTGCCTGTATCATAACTTTTTAGCTGAAGAAGTTTTGTTTCGTTGTCTCCTGAGTTCACTAAAGAATTTGTTATCTACAGATTTCCCTTTTTAAACAATCTACATTATCTTTCTCTAAAGGATTCTATTCGATAGCTATTTAAATTGCTGTTTATAATTCCGAGTGGGATAAATAAAATTTGATTGAAACCTTGTAACATCCAAAATCGAAACCGTACAATTCAACAATAATTTAGACATTTTTCATGTAAAAGTAGAACTACTGTCCACATCACGACTAGGATGTCAAGTTAATTCCATTAGATTATTTAGGGGATTTATTTTAGGATGTAATTTAGTCTTCTTTTAAGAGTCGACACAGTAGCTACCTCGCTAGAACATCGGCGAAGGAACACCACAACGTTTCTCTAACAATCTTAACCCAACGAAATAAAGTCGCTCGTGGACACTGATCTTAATCACGCGTGTCTCTGCCTAAATGATAGTAGGTTAAAATGCTGTTTTATCTTTCGGAACAAATGTCTGCCTCCCCCTTTTCTTAAATCTTTAACTATCATTCTTCATTTCGTTCACATTTAAAATTAATCTGATCCCATTTCTATCTGCGTTTAAACAAACAAAGAAATTACGTGAAGAATCTTCTTGACGTGTGGTTTTCCAAAATGGAGAATTCAATGCTCTACCGATATCGTGCGATAATACCTTTATTATTTAGAGCAATATTAAGGATACTTTTCACGCCAATGCTCCAACAACGATTTTAACAATCGATTACTATGCCATACAAATGTTGTTGTTATCGGCTAGCAATTGTGCAACCTTCAGTTGAAAAAGGGTCAAAGGCAACTTCGTAGCTGTTATTCCGAAAAATGAAAAAAATATCCAAACTTTGTATGCCAATAAAAATACTACCGAACGACACAAAAGAAATTGTCATTGTTTCATATCGTATGGTGTTAGCGACCTGATGTTCTTATATAAATATATTTTCCCAAGGACCAATCCAAAAAGCTAAAACTTCTTTTTTCCAATAAGTATTTCTCATTATTTCTGAATCAGTCGGAGTCTATAAGGAAATTTATTGATCAGGAAAATATCTGAAGTTTTAACTGCTTGGGTTAGACCAAAAAGCATGAAAGTAATAGTGAGGATTACTGGAGCGTTAAAAAACTCAAAACTGTTGCGTTGCAGTCTCTGTTAGACCGACTCACTCGCCGGCAAAATTGAGAAACAACCAAAAAACGCATGTATGCATAGTCTCGGGAATGATCACTTTCCAGCAAGTCGACTCAACGTAACTGCCAGGGATTCCACTCTATTACTTTTACGCTCTATGGGATTAGACCTTGGGACTACCTTACGGAAGCGGTTTAAAATGGTCTTGGGTAGTGAATTAGTGTAGAATATTGTCTATGACAACTCATCTTCAAAAGAAAAATAAACTAACTATCTATTCACGTTCTGAGTTTTTCTATGGCTTGGTGGGCTTCGTAGTTCTAGTTCTTTAAGCTGTATAAAGTCCTGCTAATTGGTAAGATAGCTGTTTTTCCATTCACTTCCTGACATTTTCTATGGCTTGCTTGGCTTGGTTCCTAAAGTTGCAAAAATTCGAAGTCAGCCTCTGCTCTTTTTCATTTTATGGGTACAGAGTATAAAAAAGAGGTGTAATAATAGCATACGAGCAACTCAAGTCGTTTATAAAAGCGGCTTTGATCTGGTTCAAGTCGGGACCACAATAAAAGTAATAACCGTGTTTGTGTCGTAAAACTTATTTCCATGTTTCCTCTTACCTGGAACAAAGCACACAGATCGCACGGTCTTTTGGAATTAATGAGGTGCGAATTAGCATTCGCTAATATTGACCCAAACTGCAAGTTGTACTGCATAGGCCCCAAATTGAAGTGTAAGTAGCTCATTAAGAATCTTATGCTTTATTTGAGTATACTTTCGTTTCGCCCCACTGCAAACAACTAATTCATTAGCATAACGCAAAATGGCTATTTAAGTTGGCTACTCAAATGGAAGGAAAGGTCAGGTTGTTGATAGGCCTGCGATTAGAAACTCACCTGTGTGCGGCATAGTTGTAATTGAATCCACAACGCGTCACACGAATACGAATGGTACGCAAATGGTTTTGTGGGCAAACGAATAAGATCTTACAGCAAATCGATCCAAAGACCGTCGCTAGTTGACTGACTATTCAGTTTAAGTTAAAGTTAATCGTCGAATTTCAATCAAATTTCAAGCAAGACGATAATAAAAAGCCGCAACTATACGTCGCCGTTGTCGACGACGACGTCGTTGATGGATGTGGAGGCTATGAATGTCGTTGGAAGCTGCAGTGACGGCTACTTCAAGCTGGAGATGGATTTTTTACGGCTTCCACGAAATCGGTGAGCGCCTCAGCCTCAGCCTGAGCTACGGTCAACAGCTAGAACAGAAAAAGAAAAAACAAAAATGAAAAACTAGTAAGGAAAATACATAAAACTTAATTATTTTATAAAACTACTGCCAGTCCAAAACGAACGGTCTTAACCAAGGCAGCGCGCATTTTAGCCATAATAGCCATTCTATATACTCTGCTAGCCAGAAGTGAATAGCCGTGCTTTTGGTTGATTCTGTTGTTGTAGTAGTATAATATTCGGTCTTGGTTTTAATGTGCAGTGGTTTATGTGCCCGCGGCTTGTGTTTTGTATCTCAAATTAGCTGCTTATCAGGCACATTCTCGGCCCAGCGTGAACTGCTATTATCAGCGCACCCCGCTGTCGGCAGGTTGCATGTCCAGTTAGTGGGCAGCAGCAGCAGGTAGGACTATGCGCAGTCATAAACTTTGCTTTGACTAGCTATCGTCACTATAATATGCAAATCAGTCGACAAGGATTCTGATTACTATCCATAACTTTGAATGGCAGAGCGCGCGCCTGGCAATTAAACGAATTTTGGCCAATTGCTCATTTCGTTGAAAACCAAAACAGAAAATATGCAAATGTCAACCTTTTGAGCAACTCAACCCCCACACACACACACACACACACACACACACACACACTCGCACATACAAGCAGTGGACTGTGGCTCGTTTCCGGTTCCTGTCATTAGAATGTATGAAACGGAATGGTCAGTGGCTGGGCCAGCACCGGTGTTAAGCGCTGCGCTTGTCGCCGCACTCAGCGCCTGTCAAAGGCATGAAAACGCAACGAAGAACCGTATAAATCACATAACTGGAACTACCGCACCGCCACTCTTTGTCATGGCCATGTGATTATGGAATTCACATTTGATTTAAATACAATGTTCTACTCAAGTAGGAGTACATAAGCCCTTCGAGAGATTAGGATTGGCACACGCAAGAGTTACTAAGTATAAACACATACATGACCCGATTACGCATACCATAAACTCGAAATTGAGTTGTTGGCTCTACTTATGGGCAACTCGTGGCAAGCGTTAAGGCCATTAAGTGCGTTACCTTAGGCTAAATTAAGCCACTGATAAGGATTCATTTGTTTAGTTGTGGCGCAACTTAGCCTAGAAAGTGGAAAGATACAAGCATTTCGGCTGAATGCAATTACAAATTTTATGAGCGCACTTTTACTCCAAGGTTTTGCGGCAATCTTTAAAGAACTAGCTCCAGGCATACCTTTCGTTTCTGTACGATCTATTAGTTCAAGTTAAACACTTGTCAGCGTAGCGCACATATAAAACCAATAGAAATTAGCTAAACATTCAATAATTTAAATTCGTGTGGCGATTACCGAAAGTGGAACCGACAGCGGTGCGGAGCTTCTGTTTTTCGAAGCTGGGAATACTACCCGCCGTAAAGCCCGGCGTTTGTGAGCATTAACAGCTGCTAATTAAAGTACCAAAATTTTAATAAAGCGTACGCCTAGACAGCTGCATTTGCATTTGAATATGATTAAGTTGTTGCTTTGGAGCAGAGGAGCAACTTTCTGGCGCGGCTCGGGCTCATTGTTGGTATTATAAAGCGAACTGAACTGAAAATCAATTTCAGCATAAACAGCAGGCAGGCGGCGGGGCACGGGACATTGGCCACGCTTAAATAAGTTGTTGTGGGGCTTGTTTGATAGAAAGCTCCATAATCAATGAGCCATAATGGTCGTCGCCGCAGCAGCAGCAAACGCAGAATGACAAAGAATTAATTAACATATGATATTTTTTGTTGAGTTTTGGGACTCGGATTCGTGGGAAAAACTGCTGCACGATGGATGATACAGGTGTTTGAATTATATCCGAGCAGCTTGCCTACCAAAAGTTGCTTTATTGCCACTGTTTAGTTGCTGCGGATGCTGCTCATCATTAATGTCAAATGTGAGTGGTTGATATTCGCCAATCGCAAGCTTTGAATTGCTAATTCGTTATGATTTTGTTGCCAGATACAATGCTCATTTAGCTATTATTACTGCAGATGCTCGGTTTATGGTTGGTAAACGAATATCCGTTGTTTATTCATTCATAATGAAGACAAAGACCAGAGTACCGAAACTAACCGGCATAAGCTTGAATGAAGACCGTTAGCTGTGCGTTCATTAACAAATGAGCGGCCGAGGTTTGGGTTCAAAACGAACGCGGCACCGTGCCCTGATATGTAAACGATAAGCGAATTTCGAGGCTTCTTTTTGAAATTTTGCCGCAACCTGATCGATTGACTTTAGTTAAATGATTCAATACGTTTCTTTGAGAAAGCAATTTATGCGCAAACAAATTGATTAAGCCATTTATTGCTCTATTGTAATGAACACAAACAGCTACCGCTACAGGCTTGGCCCGTGTGAATGAGTAGCTTAATGTTGACTTAATTTTCAATTTAACAGTTTTACTCAACACAACTCACCTACGGAGACGATAAAACAACTGCACTTTATATTAGACACTAACACTTTGAAGTGACTTGCACTTGTTCTTTTAATTATCCTGCAAAACTTTGCGTTGTGTATACGCCACGTTTTGTTTACACTTCTTAGGGCCAGCTGTGGAGCTGTGCACGCGCGCACCTTTTCACTCGACCGTCAAAGTTTCAACTAATGCATGCGAAATACGAAAAACTCTGCCAACGCACAACACATCGATCAGTGGACGTTCTTCCGTGGTCCGTCAGACAGCGGCTACCGTCAGCTAACGCGTTTTGCTACTGCCACCCGAAGCCAAAGCACACACAGAAAAATCTTTCACGGCCTCTGTACGCTTCACCTTATCGATACAATGGCTCGGCCTGCCTGCCTGCCAGTCAGTTAGCGAGTTACCCGGTTACCCATACGGCGGACAGCCACAGTGGGGCGGACGAAACGTTTTTCTGGTGTAACCGGTTTCACGGCAACTCCAAACACACACACACTTGCAGTATATGCTGGCACACTTGGCTGCTCACAGCCAATCAGCGTGCGCCATTTGTGCGCATGCGTTGCGGCTTATACGCTGCGCGTTGCTGATTGGCTGCGCTGACTTTGAAGAGGCGTCCTAAGTGGCGTGCCAAGCAGCGCACAGTGTGCAATTCCATGCTTTTGCTGCCAAATTGCCTGCAACTCGGACTGAATTGTATTGCGCACACTGTGCACTGAGCGCTTTCTATCAATTGTGTGTAAGCACTTGAGGGTAGTCGGAGGCATGGCCACTGGCATAAGCAACATTGCTGGCAACGGCTACGGCAGCGGCAAAAGGCATCACCAAGCGTTGCGGCAGCGTAGCCGTAACTGTTTCACCCACGTTACGGCCAATCGGCAGCTGCAGCCGCAGGCGCACGCGATGCACCCCACCATATTGTCACTGCGTAGCCGTTACCTCAACGCTGGCGAAACAGCTACAGCTACGGCCATGGCTTCTAATGAGCAGGAGAAGTGTTGTGCCCTCTTCAGCACCCAGTGTCACTGCCAGCGGCGTTGCCTGCTCTTTCGAGCCGCCAGCACGCTGTTGGTGTGGGTAAATTGCGTTTTGTATGCTTGGCGGAAAGTAACGGTTAGCGCCGGAAGCGTTAATTGAATTCGACAATTGTTGCTGGCATTTCAATTGAAAATGAATTCCAAAGCCACAGCGAATGGCTGGCTATGAAAGATAAACACACATCGTAGTCGGCTTCGTCATTTGTTCATTTCATTTTTTTTTTTAGCTATTTTTATGTTTCAATGGGAGGCGGTTTTCCAAAGTGGGTGGTAAATGGAAAGTATTTCGTTTGTATGTGAATGTGTGGGTAGTAAATGGCGTAGTGCTACTGAACACATTCAATATATCGTATTTTGTGGCTTTTGTCATGAAAATTAGTGGATTGTTGTATAGCTGAAAGTAACTACACTAAATACCTTAAACTTGTAATTTCCAATAAACTTCAGAGTTTGGCTCACATTTTCGAAGCATGGCTCACGCTAAAATAATTTACTACTAAAAAAAGTACCATATAAAATTGTTAAAAACCTGACAGTCGTTTATTTGTAACTATAAGATACACTGCAACTTATGCCGAGTACACCATTCTTTACTAACCTTTATTGCAAAGGTTATTTTGAAATTTTCAAGCAATTATAATGTCTTTCACAGAGAGTAGTCCTGAAATGCGGAAAAAATTTATATTTTTGAGAAAATATTTACTTGAATCGAGAGAGTATCTTAAAATTAGAAAACTGAGAAAAATTATGCTTTACTGAAATTTTGGGGCGTATTGCTATACGTGTTTTTATTCAATTTGATGCCAATTCTATCCTTTTACCCAAAAAAGTCATTGAAAACAATAAAATTGCCATCAAAAACACATTCAAAAACTTCACTTTTATAAAATTAAATTCAAAACAAACGCAACATGGAAGCATGTATAGAACAATGGAATTGATTTAGAATACTTGCCCAGTATAACCCTAAGTAATATTCGGATAGATTTTGTTCTCAATAAAAGGCTCTTGTCTAAAAGATAAGAATTCTGGTAAATTTTGCGTATCTGATATCCGATTCGGGAACCGTTTCAGAGTTTCTAGCACAGTTTTGAAATGTGATATTTCGCTATTTTCGAAGTCAGTAAGTCGCATTTTACTCGAGAACCTTACTTTCGATCAATGATTTCCTATAATCCAGAAACAGTCTATTGGACATTGAATCGGCATTTTATAAAAAAGGTACATAATTCAATTTAACAAACCAGAAATGCAACCAACTGCATTTTGGGCTATTACACTTCGATTTTTATAACTTCAACCATAACGAACCGCATTTCTTTAAAAAAAAATTATTCAGTTTTACTGAAATTGGTTAAACTATAATACAAAATATTGAAAAAAAAAAATCAATTTTTTAATTTGAAAAACTTAACTGTCAATAACAACCCGTTACCGGGTCACGGCCTGATGTAAAGCACTCTTCACGAAGCCTCTGATTTTCGCACGCTTTCTCCAATTGGTGATACCAAAGGTAGCTTGTGTGCTCTCTACCTGGACAGGTAGTCTTTCCAACAGAGACATGGTCTGCTCCTTCGTCGCCCTTTAACAGCTGTTTGTTTTTCGCGAGAGCGATCTCGCCTACTCATTTGCCTACTGAGACCAAAGAAGCATACTGACGGTGGTGCCAAGGTAGACGAAATCCTTAAAAACATCGTTTAGATTTTCAACGGCTGTGTCCCTCAACTCAAAGAAAACATATACTTTATCTTGCGCCCATTTACAACCACAACCATCCTGGCAGATTCTCTTTCTCCGGTAACCGCTCGCTTAGTATGACCAATGATATCAATATCATCTGCGTATGCAAGTAACTGGACACTCTTAAAGAACATCGTCCCGTTCCGATTTACTTCGGCCTTTCGCAAAATATTCTCCATCACATCCTTGTCTGAGACCTCGCTCGGTACCTTGACGGAGCTGAGTGTGCTGCTCAACGTCATAATGCATAGTCGTACCAACTTTGGGAGGATTTCGAACTCAGACAGTGCACCATATACGCGAACCTTCAACGTGATAAAAAATGCTGCCTTATAATCAATAAAGAAATGGTGGGTGTAATTTGAAGAACTATGTAACCAAAACTAACATATTTACCCAAAGTCCTTTAATGTATTTTGTATTTTCAATTAATTTTCAAGTTGGTATGAATATATAGTACAAGTGTTTCCTTTTATGGCTCGGAAATAGAAGACAAGAACAAAAATATTCCACCAAAAACGGGTTTAGTATATCCGGTTTTTGAAAAGAAACAAGCGACCCTTTGCTTTGAAGTGCTTCGTCCGTGAACAATTTTTATTTTTTTTATTTTGAGGGTCTTTCAAGACTCATACAGTGGGTGGCTGATTAGTTTCTGGCTCACGGTTCACCCAAATTCGTAATCTGTTACGATTAAAACGTATTCTGTGATTGTATTTTGCTAACATATCTTTGCACCGCGAACAAATATTCTTGACGGCCATCTTTGTATATAATATGGTATGTACACTGGGTCATTCTCGAAATATAAAAGACGACCTCAGCTACTTTTCCCTAAATAGATTCCGTTATAAGCTTCGATTTGGTGCTTCAGCTTCAACTTGTAACCACATTTCTTGTGTTCAGCCTTGATTTAAACTATGCAATGAGTTTGGTATTGCCTTAACCCATTTAACGTAACAAAGCCGTGTAGCTGCGTGGCATATGCAAATCCACTTACGGCCACAAAATCGCACAAAAAACATGCAAATTCACTGTGTTAGCATTCATGGAACAACACAATAGTCGCTACTACTCGTATAAGTGTACATCCGAGCTTACGTTGCCACAAAAGCCCGTCACCGAAACTTCTGCAAGGCAGAGATAAAACAGTCAAAAGGCACAAGTTGAGTCCATACCGGCAAACACGAGTCTAGGTCGGCCCACACAGCCCCCCAACACACACACACAATGCCATTGTATCACCATCACCAACACCAGCTCACTATGACTTTTCTCATGCAACGAAGCGCGGCATAATAAGATCAAGCGAGTCAGCCGTGCATGATACGACGCCCAAAAAAACACCCAACAAACAACGCTGAGGAGCGACCCAAACAGCCTCCGGCCCACAAGTATAGGAATAGCTGCTGTTTGGGCATGCGCCCACTTTGGCTATTTGACTGCTCCGATTTTGCACTGACAAGGCGATTATGTGGCATTTTGAAGTGGCAGCAATTACCCCATACCATTGCCGCAAAGCCCAATTAAGGGACAAATCTGTGTGGGAAGTGCGAGGTTCATACTTTGCCTCTTTAACGCCACAATATGTTCGTTTCCGTAGCAAAAAGAAAAACAAAAAAAAACTATAGAAAAGAGCAGCCAGCAGCAAGGGTTGCAACATCATAAATGGGCGTGCACCAGCGTGTGTGATGCAGTTGACGCTGCAGCTAAAGAGGATTAACTTCTTCCAACCGACTTACTTTATACGCACATGTCGATGTCTATCGTGGAAATTACATTTGCTTATTTTGTAATTGAAATTTTAATGCCAGTCAAAGAGCTTTACGGCTAGAGGTTTACTACGGACCGATAATGCGATCTGCCGAACTTTGCAAATTAGTTTAATTTTTCAACAGCCACCGAAGGCGCATTCCCTCAATGCGTGCTTGTGGCTCATTAGACGCCGACGCGCCAAAAAAACCTCGACATGATTTAAGCTCGCGAGCGCCCAAAGCGTGCCTCGGGAAACGGTAGCCCCATCAAAAACATTGCCCTTTTGTAGCTTGTCTGCGAAAATGACTGCCAGGCTTTAAAGTGCAACATTTCATGGTCATTAATGAGCTCGAATCGCCAAAAGCCAGAACAGATAGTTGGCGTTAGCGTTGGAATTGGTATTGGCTACCAAGGAATTTGCAAATTGCGCCTGGGAATGGCACAAAAAGTTGCTCCAAAATTGAGTGTGGGTGCCTTGACTATTAAAACTGTTAGGACTGCATAGCTTCTATAAAAACACAAAATTATTTAGTCTTGACTTGACTTCACTTTTTGCATGCTCCGCACAAGACACAAGTTGTATACACTGCCTTGGACACAATACATTTTCTAATTGCAGGGGCGGGCTAATTGACGGTTCGACGTTGAAACGCAATCAGCAGATGCAACAGCGCGCCTCTTGAGGAATTTCGAGCGTACAAAAACCAAAGGACCAAAAGACAAACACAAAATTTCGAAGGCGACGCAAAAAAATGGTCGAAAGCGAAATTGGCGCAGGTTACGCAAGTCGAATGCGTTTTGGGTTTGTTGCCACGGAGCCTGAAATCATGCGCATTATCGTAATGTTGCTGCGGGTTTTTGTGCTGTGCCCGTCCACGCGATGTATATTTGATAGATAGTTGGCGGCAAGTCGAAGCGCAGCCAAATGCTGGACACGGATGCAGCAGCAGCACAGGTTGCAGCACTTTGAGGGTTTTGCACAATGCACCTTGCGTAAGGGTCTGACAGGATGCCGCCGACACGCGTTCTAACATACGCTAACACCTACCTATAAGATGCATGTACCATACATACACAGCCTGCAGGCAGGCAGCCGCTGGCAAGAGGCAATCGGCAATCGTTAATCGCAAAGACAATCAAACAATCCAAACAGTCTGCAAACAATTGCCGGCTAGGATAAGATAGCGACGCTGCTGGAACTTAGCTAGGAGTTACGCAATTACCAAATTGGTTTTATTGCTGTTCGTAGTAGGCGGATGCCCCTTTGTCTTAGTCTCGTAGCACGCGATTTTCCAAGCAAGACGCATGTCAAAGTAAGTCCTTTTCATTCTACACATCTCTGTCTAACTCTCATGTTTGACGTGTATCTTTCTCAAGTATGACCTAATTAATAAATACTCATTTAGTTTTATGTTCCTATCGATTTTCTCGCACGACACCTGCTTAAACGAGCTGGCCCTGGCCCCGGCCTCTGGTCTGGTCTCATGCTTCCAGCAACGAGTGGGTCGTCGCTTGGTTGGCCATGGGCTGCCACTGCGACACAATCTAGATAACAAAATAAGCAATAACGAAGGACTTGACAGCACAAAGTAATACACATTTACAAGTAAGTAAATGCGCCTTGTATATACAGTTGAACCTCGAGTAACGCGATACGAGTTCGAGGAACTCTGTTAATTCCTGACTTTTGTTGGTCCCACCATTTATATAGTCTAAAACTATGTCGATATAGATATATACTGTTCATTTCATATGCTATGGCCAAAACGGCATAGTAATAAAACTTACCATTATATATATCTAGTACATTGTTGACTGTGCGCATTTTTGATCCTTACAAACTTTTAGGACAAGGGTGAAATAGGTTACTTTATACTTATATTCAGCTTGCATATTATACAGTGTTCCTATCGGAGTTTCTTTGTATATTAGAAGTTGTTCGTCGGCCCAAATAATTTTCTTCTCGCAATCCTTTTAATAGTTAGGCACTTTCGGACCCGTCAGTTTGGCATAGCTTGAAGAAAAACAAGCTCTTTGTTTTGACAAAACTCTTGTTGTGTATTTCGAAACGAATTTTTAAAACATTGGTCTCTGTTTCGTTTGGATTACTCTGTCATGTGCAAGGTATAATGAACCAGGTGTGCTTATGTAGTCCGCTCATGTTACGTGAGAGTCTGAAAGCGCGGAAGTGAGCAACGCAAACCACTACGAGTGTGATATAGGAGCAAAAAGTGCTAACCAAAAGAGGGCCAGCGACGCATTAAGCATGCCTGGTTAAGTATACATTAGTCATATCTTCCTGCGGTGCGTCACGGCGTGAACCAAGGAATCTGTTTAAAAGCCTGTATTTGTTGCATATTCATATAATACACATTTCGACAACTCATATCGCGGATTGAAAAAGCTCATATTTTTCTTCATCTTCGCCCAATCCATTCCTCTTCCTCATATTATAAGTAAGTAGATTTTTCTTCCATGCCAACTTATATTTACGCTTACATTTATATTTACTCGCTTTCCTCGCCAAACCCCGTTCTTCTCTCGAGGTAAAACATATTCTTTTTCCCATTCCCTTTTCACTTCCTCATTTTCTTCTTATTTTGCTTCTTTTTCTTACCCATCCTCTTCCTTATTCTCTTCCCCTTCCTCTTTCTCTTCTTCTTCGTCCTCTTCCCCTTCTTCTTCTTTTTCTTTTTCCTTTTTGTTTTCTTCTTCGTCATATTTTTCTTCCTCGTCCTGTTCCTTTTTCACTTTATTTTCCTCTTCTTCTTTTTTTTCCTTTGTATTTGTCTTTATCTACGCCCTCTCTCGATCCCAGTTACCCTTCCCGTTCCTTTTAATAGGCGTTTCCTTACTCTGTGAACATTTTACAAAAGTAATCAGGGATTGTAGTGTTATGCTTTTTTGTCGATTAAAACGAAACTCTAAACCGTTTATCCAAACATCGTCCACATACGGAATTTTGGATTGATTTATATATATATAGATTATAGCAAACCCTGCAAACTTCGTTTTGCCCAAAATAGATCGAAGCATTCACGATTTCACCCGAAATATTCTTGTGTCGAAAGTAGTAGGCACTGTCTTTTGCTCGCTCAGCTCGCCAACCCCCGTACCTCATTCGATGTAGATTAAATTCTTCTTCTTGTTCCCCTTTCCCTTCTCCTTCCCGTTTTAGTAGCCTATTCCATCTAGTAGCCTAGCCATCTATCTCTACACCACAATGCAAAACAATTGGTTCAGCGGCTTAGGCGTGAAAAGGGAACAAACAGACACACAGACAGACAGAATTACTTTCGAATTTATTATATTAGTAAAAATATCTTTAAATCCATATCCACATAAACAAATATCAAGTATGTTACCATATTATTCCTACTATATTTCAAAATTATCCCCTCTCGCACTTTATCTTGCATGTATTTAGATCTTTCTACCCCTTTTTTATCACCGCCTCCTCCAATATAGTCCAAATATCCATACCATACAAATCGGTGGCATAAGATCCTTCTAACCTTGTTCCGACTCTGGATGTCGATATATTTAAATCATTATCTTCATCATACTAATTCTCTTTATCTTTCTTTTATAGATATTTAGATTAATCTTCAACTCCTTCGCCTCCGGTTTCTCCTCCTTTACAGGTATTTTGTTCGTAGACCCCCTTCTTCCCTCTTAAATCGTTACTCCACTTTATTTACAATTGAGTAATGTTCTTGTACTCTTGGTCCACTAGGTATTTAGATTCTTCTTTTCCTTTTCTGTCTCCTTCTTGTCGGCATATCCACTTCTTCATATCAATATTTTCCTTTATCTACGTCAGAATATCTTTAAAAAGAGACAAGAAACGACATCCTGTTTTATTATAATGATGATATTGAAAATTATAAAAACAAAGAAAGCGATAAGATAAGGGACTTTATGTATATTGTATATTAAGGAAATGACTAATTGCAATATATGACATTTTACTGGTCAATGCATGAATACTAATTGTCTTTGTCAAACATTTTGAATCTTGGAAGACACGACTTTTGAAGTGACCTTCAATTTAAAAGCAACTAGTTCATTTTTATTTTATTCGATTTACTAGTTCAAAAATTCATGTATTTGTTTAAAATTGCATCACTCGAAAATTAAATTCAGCAAGAATAATGTGAAAATCGTGTAAAACCAAAAATTGTAACCAAATTATGTTATTGTGTATTTTTCTCGAAAAATACTAAATTTTTCAATTTTTGTAATGGTCAAATATGTGTACAATGGCATCATCAATCGAAGCTCCAATATCGTAGCACGAAGCTATAATGCACGATCAACTGCTAACTTTAGTGTGAGTAAAACACCTGTGAATCGTGCCTAATAGAAAGACCGAATACGTGCTAATCTGGCGTTGCATCACTACGTTCTCTAAATCGCTTGTAAATATATTCTATGCCTCGATATAGTATGCGTTCATCGCATCGAAAACACCTGAATTGTGATAGTTGGCAGGCGAAGTGATATTGACGCCTTTGACACCGCTTCCAGGGCCTTTGAAAAATCAACAACAATCTGAGAATATAACCGACGCGTCCTTATACTGGAAGAAAACATTTACATACTTTACAACCTTCTTCGAGTTGATGTCTTCCCAGACATAGAGCAGAATGTATATTTTAACTTACTTTTTTGTAATTAAAGTTAGTATATGCTCCGCGCTTTACGAGGTATGACTGTATATGCTTGTGTATTGCGTCAAAATTGTAACATTTTCTCACATTAAAGACGAGCATTTCTGAAGCGTCGCCTAGCGGTCGAGCGCACAGCAAACAAAATGGCCGACTTAATGGAGAAAGCAGCCTAAGGGTGCGCAGGATACAAAAGTTTGCGTGCAAAAGGACGATGCTTATTTCGATAAATTAAATGTCTGACATAATTATGGTTAAATTGAAAAGAAAAAGGTGCTCGGTCGGGAGACAATACATGGACATTTATTGGCGGCTATAAAACCCAAATTATTTGATCAAACACAATAAACACGACAACAACAGGACAGCGTCGCCTGGACGGCAGGAATCGCTGACCCCCGGATTGTTTGGCTTGTTGACAACATAATAATAGAGCAGCGAGCCACTCAAGACAAAAGGATAATCAGCGAGTCAACAAGAAATGCCGTCGCAGCTAAAGAATGTTGTGCGAAAACTCTGAAATGCTTGTGCCGCACAGGGTGACTCAAGTTGAAGCTATGTGGCTTAGTACCGGGGCACTGTATATCATTAAGACTTTATTGCTCGCAACGCCTCTAGAGATCAACTACGACATCATAGATTTCAAATCAAAATCAATTATACGCTTGCCAAGCCCAGCAGCCGGGAAGCAAGCCGACAAGCTAGCCATGAGCACTCCGCCAATGTGTTAAAATAATCGTAAAAATTTCGCAACTCTGCCCAACCATAAAAAGCAGAAAGAGTTCTGGCTACCTCGCTGCGGCAACTTTGGCAAATGCAATATTTTTACGATCCGAAAATCGAAACAAAACGAACTGCATTCAATGGTAGCATCTGTGGCCTGTGGCCGTTGGCCGCTGGCCAGTAGTGACGGTATGTCTGGCATTTCCACTAGTTTTGGTCTACTGGTCCGCCAAGATCCAAGGCAAATACAGTAGCTCTACTAATTGCAAAATTACTTCTGGCGGCGGTACCGCCGAAATACACCACTGAAATGGCACTTAACTGTAATACGAATAGAAAAATCGTTTACCCATCAAAGTTGCATAAATCTTGCAGCATGTCAAACACACCTAAACCATGTTATTCACACATCTATGTCGGCTAAGTGCCTCAGTGCCTGAAAGGTTTGTTTCATTCCACTTTGAGCCTGTGCCTGCCCACAGAGTAGCGCCTAATGTGCCAGTCTGCACACCTTCACAGGCACCTTAAAAAAAAGAAAGAGGAAGAAAAGCCTAACAACAAAAAACACAACGAAACCTCGGCAGATAATCGCATCGCGTTAAACACAGGTTTGCGTGCCACAAGCAACTGGACAGGACGATAAAGACTGCAACTGCAGCATAATTTTAATGCCCCCGAAAATCACTTCTGGTTTTTGTTTTAATCGATCATTCGTTGATCGTCGATTGGTGGTGAATCTGTTGATCGCAGTTGAGCAACTTGCCACACGTTGGTCGTGTGCATCCAGCTGCCTCGTAATTTGTAGTTACAATATTTGCACTGACCCCCGACACCTTTACTTGAAGCACTTGGCCGTCAGCTCTCCATGTTGTTATCGTTCGAACACTCTGTCCGCGCATTTATGTCGAGGTGTGCAATCATACTGGACGATCTGCTGGACGAACTTCTTGAATTTGTTTTGGCCACAAGGGGCTTTGAGCAAGTGTGTGCCCTGCTGGCAAAGGGTTATCCTTAATCGTAATTGTGTTTAAAAATTATAACTACATTACCTGCACTTACAACTTGCAACTTAGGGCGGATCACTTGAGGCGTTTTTACGATGTCATTTCTGGTGCGAAGAATTAGCTACGTTATATGGCGATATAACCGAATGTTGGGCTTGGCTGGGTTTGAAATAACTCGCTTGAAATTTTACTAGCGACTTGCTGCACTTGATCTATCCCTTAAGGGCTCTGTCCTCCTTCAAGAGTTTGCCGTTTAAAGGGTCAAAATTGCTTTGAAGCACCAGCTACAAACTGGCATACTCTCATTCAATATACGCACAGTTTAGAAATATGAATGAAAATGTGTTATGAGAGCGTGTATTAAGTCGTCGAATGTCGACAACAAGGCGAAAACTAATTTTGACAAATCGCCTGTTACACGAAGCGAGATTTTCAAGCGAGGTCTGCAACCCCATGCGACTTGCTTCATATTAGAATGCGTTCAAACATCGAGCGAGATTTTATGAGAGATTTTTTCACTTTCTTACTTGATAATCTTCGTTCGTGTAACAAGCGCCTAAAGAAAAATATTGTATCCAAATAATATCCAAAGTAATGAAAAAATCAATTGTTTAATTTCATTTCTTGCTATTATACAAAGAAATTTACCTTAGATCGTTGTAAAGGTTAAAAGCTTAAAACATACAAGATCTCGTTAAGGAAGACATCATTCATTACTATTAAAAGTTAATGTAATGAAGTTGCGATACTCAATCAATCATATTTGTTCTCAACTTTGATTCAGATTGCAATGTATCGAAATAACTGTAGTGTTTAAATCACTGAATAACTATAATTACTACTGTGAGCAAATTGAAAGTGAATTTTTAATTTAAACTTTCCGGGTTTTTCGAATCGGTACATTTTTTTCCTGTAAGTTGGTAGTACTGCTAGTGATATCTGTGCCAAATTTCACGTCAAAATATTATATATATATTATATATATATATATATATATATATAGATACGCTCGTTTTGTAAGCTACTTAAAGTGAATTTACTATGACTGAATTTATTTCATTAAATTTTGCGATTTTTGAGAATGCTAAAAAAATACTTTGGGGATCAGATTTTGTCTTCAAAGAATGTTATCAAGTGGTACAACGAGTTCAAGAGTGTTAAATGTGATGTCGAATCGGCCAAAAACATATACTGATGAAAAATGGGGCTTGAAAATACTCGATTAACTATTAGAGAAGTCGCTTATAGTCTGGACATAACATTAGCCGCAAACGATTTGGAAGAACGAATTCGCCTTGAGAAGAGTCAATTCTCGATTAGTTCCAAAAAAAAAAAAAACTTATCAGGACGTAATTAAACGCATCGTAACTTGAGCTGAGACTCGGATTTATGCATACGACCCAGAAAAAGGCGAGCCAAAACCCATAACATGTTAACAGTTTCCTTCAACTATCGTGGTGTGGTGCATCTTGAATTCCTTCCGCCGGCCAAAACTGCTCACAAGGAATATTATTTAAGTGATATGCATCGTTTGCTTGAAGCTATTCCCAAAAATAGGCCGGATTCATGGAAAAATAACTTTTGCTGGTTTTACGCGATCATTTCAGCAAAAATTCAGCAAATATCATTCGGCAATCACCGTAATCGACTGATTTGGATCCGTATGGCTTCTGGTTATACAGCAAACTCAAGAGACTACTCCAGGGACACCGTTTTAGCTCAATTGAGGAGATAAAACCCGAATCGCAGAAAGCGCTAAACACCATTCCGAAGGAGGACTTTGCCAAGGGTTAGGATGACTGGGAAATTCATTGGCATAAGTGCATCGGGAGGGGATGAACTAGATTTGGAAGAATAAATAAAGATTTTTATAATATAACAAAATTTACCTTTCAATTTAATAACAGTAATATATGAAAGTGACTATTATGATGCATTATTAAACTGAAATTGAAATCGGATTTGGAATTAAGAACATACACGTATATTTCAATCTTAAAAAATGTAACGCATGCCAGTAAAACACAAATGATTCTTTAAATTTTACTCACCTGCACTGACCTAATAATCCGGGCTATTGATCACCAAAGCGTAACATATTTTAACTCCATTTGAATTTATGTCGAGGAACTACTCAAGTATAGTCATTTAAATCGAAGTAACATTTCTCTCCGATCTTTGCAAGACTGTAGCACTTGCGCAGTGAGGTGTTGTTACTGCATGCTTGGCAAAGTTTCAACTGTTACACAAATTTGTTTAATTTTAGTAAAAACAGAATAAAATACTCAAAAATCGGAAATCGTATTAAAGTTTATTATTCTCTTGCTTACTATTTAGACATATTCCAAGAATATAAAAAATGCAACGTCGGCTCAAATTGCCCCAACGTTCAGGGGTCAAAGAGCCGCTAAACCGTGTCAGTTGCTATTGGTTGTTATAGTATAATGCAACGTTGTAGTGATTTGATGTATCTTTACACTCGCACTTTTGATTCTATTAGCTTTCTCACCCAGCACATTCCCTTTCCAATTTTAGACCATCTTTAAGCTTCTCTTTTGGCCCAACACAAGTCCAAATCTTATATGGACACCTCAAGCCACTGCTTTCTAAATGGACACCGTCGAATAAAAAAAAAACTCTGTTATGCAATCAAGGCGTTGCCTGACAGAAGGATACGCTTACTGTTTTGTTACTAATGTAATTGGGAAGTTTATAACACTAGGCAACAATAAAGGGTCTTGGCTAAAACATAAAATTTGAGGTAAATTTGGGGTACCAGATTTCGAAACACACGGGAAGGCGCCTCCTTTTAGTTTAATTACTTCATAACTATTGGCATTTCTTTCGCAAAAGCAGTGAGCGATGGCATGAGCTTGCACTTCGGCCGTGTCTGTGTAAATAGCCGGCAAGTATTCCTCCCATGCGGGCTATGGAAGAACATGACTGTTTTATATGTATTTGTGACTCACAGCTCAGTGACTTATATAAATCATGGAGAGAGATAGAAATCAGGAATGCTAAATTATTTTTAATTCAAAATTTTATGGATTTTACCGAAACAACACTTCCATCACCAAAAAAATTTGTTTTTTTTTATTGGAGGGGAGGCAGTATGGTTACAGTGTATCTGATGGTCGATCATCGACGGTTGTAGCGCGTCTTAACCAGACTATAATTATATAATATATTATAACTGTATATGAATCTGTTTATCATAAATAAAAGGTACTGTAAAACAAACTTTACCCAAAATCTAATGAAGTGTATTGCTAGATGGAAGTTAGTGGAAAGGGTACTTCCGAAATTTCACTACTCACTTTTTTTAATCTCATACTTTGGCAAAAGGAATAGCAATTCTTCAGCTATTTTTCCCATCACTTCTTTGGCATAAAACCCTAATCGAAGTTTAATATATCAAGTCTAAGATAAAACTGTTAAGAAAAAGTTATGAACAACTTACCTCCGTTATTGAAAACACCTTGTTCACTGAATCCGTGTAGCTTAATAGACAAGCGAAATAAAAGCGCCACATAAAAATGCCATAAATTTAGCCTTCAAATGGTGCTGGTCATTGTTGGGCCATATACCACATGTATGTACGATCTATTAAACAAAAGAGTAGAGGGAAATTCGAATGGGTGTTGATTTTCAAATTTATTGGCTTATAAACATAATCAAAATCTCATCAAAACAAAAGCCTAACAAACACAGCATGCTGTGTCTAGTGGTTCTGATGACAATGAGACAACCACAAAGGGGCGCCCAGCCACACCCCATATCAATATTAACAACTCTCTTCCGCTCGGGTCGCTGTAACTGTCTGTCCGTCTGTGTGTCCGTCCATCTGTCATAGACAGCGCATAGAGCATTGCGGTTCACACTTCGGCGCCTCTGCTGCCCAGATTTTTATTTTGTTAGATTAGAATGCACATATGTCAGGAGCAGCAGCCGGTATTTCAGACAAGGTACAAAAGGGACATCCCTAAATGTTTTGCGGTTTTCGGTAAACAACAACAGATTCGATTTCAATTGTGCAACATGACTTTCCATTGCTGGCATGTTGTTGATACAGCACACGTTACAAGCCATTAACTCGAGAAGAGCAACCGCTAACGTTGTATCTAATGATTATTCTATTGGTCGCACTGTGCGCTGCAATTTCCAGGGGGAAGCGGGTAATCTCGAAAGTGTGCAAAATTCGTAGCAGGTGTCAACTGGCAGATTATGATTCAATACACTAACGCCGGCGGCAGCTCCGAGCAAAGCAGTGGATAAATTTCAGGAACAGCAGCGGAAACTTTAATGTTCGCACATTTGCAGCTCATCAATTTGCTTATCCTGTCAGTATGATATGAGTTCATTCAACTTGTCAGCTCGGTAACTGATCTGTTGATAGCGCCATGTCGTTGACTTAATCGGATGCAATTTGTTTGAGTGGCCATTACAAGTACCTGGGTTGCCCAAAAAAAAAAGACCGCATCCAACCAAAACCGACTCTTGTTAAATGCTTGTCCCCTAATGATGGGGCTGGCGCTGGGTTTCAGCAACTGCAGCCGTAGCAGCTGGAGCACGTTGCATTCCGTGTGCCCGCTTCTCCAATATTAAGCCATAAAATTGAAAACTTATTATAATTACATAAACGGACGCCTCAACGCCCCAAGCACATGTATTTTTTAACGCTCTCAGCGCACGCCGCTTGCCCAGCATTTCATTAGGTCCGTCGACAATTGGTGGGCACAGCGGGCGCAGGGATCTGCTCAATAACATGCAACTGATTTTCGGGACATGGACCAGAGCACAAGAGCATAAATGCTGCACTTACTGAGTTTGGGTTTGATGCTGGTTGTGCTCCCTGCTCGTTATTTTTAATGACCAAAGCAAAATGTGGCGCAACATTTTGGGCAGCATGCAGCCTAAAGCCGGGTTCCAACAGTCTGTAGAACCTCTGGACCGCGCATAATGAGAGACCTTGTAAACATTATGTACATTTGTTCTTCATCAGCATTAGCATTACGCTTATTTTCATTATCTTAATTGCTGTACTTGAAGCTATTGTTGCTGTAATACACTGCGAGAAAAACAATGCAACTTGTTAATTTTTTAATTTTATTTTAGCTCGTTTTTTAAACGTAAATGTGCTATTTATTAGAAAAACACACACTGCTTCTAAAACGTAACAAAAATACACTGAGAGAATAACGAACAAAGTTTCGTTTTACTTTCATTTGCACTCATTTTGTTGGCGTATAAATGCTATTTGTGACCCATCCGGTTCTTGAAACCCAACTACTTTCATGTAATACACTGAGTGAAAAACAAACAAATTCTCAATTTACTTGCATGTGCACACGCCTTTTCGTACTTATAAATGTAATTTATCAAAACATCTAACAGCATTCTTGTAATACACTGAGAGAAAAATGGAGAAAGTTCCTTTGTACATTAATTTTCATGTGACTTTTGGATATACAATTTTCATTTCGGTAACGGTTATAATTGACGTCGGTTACGGTTAAACGGACATAAAAACATTATTTTCTCTTTCATTTCACAAGAACTCTGCTGAGTGTATAACTATGTACTCTAAATGTAATTTTCATCATCAATATCGTGATTTTTCACGTAATTAGTAAGTTTGAAAAATAATTTTGCTTTCATCAGTCGTGATAATCTTTTTAAATATCGATTATTAAACTGCATAGAATTTCAATGTTTTAGATTTAGATATCTTTCAGTGAAAATTAGTTCACATTAGCAATATTTTCTTAGTTAAGCCTTTTAAGAGTGTTTGCTCGCTTCTCAAGTTTCAAAATCAGCCTTTATCAGTTTAGTATTATCCTACGTGACCTGTCGCACTGTCGAAGATTATAATGATTTAATGTACAAACCGGAGATACTAACCAAGTTTGTAGGGAATTTTAGGTTTAACAACTCATCTGAAGTCTTCAACTTGTTTTACAGATTTTTGTAGTTTTTGTATATTTGACATGGTACCGAAATTCTATTGAACTTTCGATTTCGGCTATGCTTTGATTCCGTCATTTACGCCGAATATCGGCAATTTTCATAACTTCAAGTCAGGATTATTTCTATTCTCTATTGAATTGCAAATTCGACAAATTGAATTTCAACATCCAAGCCACAAATAGGACGAATTTTTTCGGGTTTCTAGCAAACGATAGTTCAAGTCGTTTGATGTGATACAAAGTTTTTTTTCAGTCTCGCTGAATGAATTCCACTTATTCCAGTTCCTCTTATAACTTAAAGTCTATCAAATTTTGTACAATATATTTTTTTTAAGTTTTTCGTATTCTATCTTAAAATGCGTAGTATGAACAGAGCTTCGTATTTGATTTTCAACGTTTTCAGTTATGAAACAATTTTTCGCTTAGTGTACTATTATTTATGAGATAAGTTGGCAAATCGTTTCGGACTAATTGCAGACAATTGATAAACACTTTGTTAACTCATATTCAATTGACATTGTTTTGTTCATCAAAACTTAATGGGGAATTTTGTTCAGTCAATGGGTGTCTTCAGTTACGTCAACTGCTTATCTCAAAACTGAAAGTGCGAATCGAGGTGCCGTAAGTGTATTACATAAATCATATATTGATTTATTTGTTTTTTTAAGCGTGAAATTCCAACTGCCGGAATTAAGAGGCGTCGGCTGACTGCGCATTAGTTTATCAGCAATGATTAGTCTCGTATCGCTTAAGAACTATTCAAGTGGGTTCAGTTATGCTTTAAGACACTTGTCTTTGTCCATAGTTTATTTGCCTTTGAAAACGTGATTAAGTTATTCATATGTCACCTTCAAAATGACAAACAATAAGTATTCATCACAGTTGATGCCCTATAACTTAAACTACTAAAGCCAGATGTGTTTATTTCTTCAAAAAGATCTCGGTCAGCTCCACATCTTTCAGGTTTTCGCCGCCCAAGGCCTTCAGTTTGCCCGTGCGCCAGTACTCTTCAATCTCCACCAGCGTGCGTCCGCGCGTCTCCGGCATGCAATAATAGATGAAGCCAACAGCCATAAAAGACACTGCTGCATAGAAGGCAAAGTTATTGGCCGTGCCGAGGGTAGCCTCCATGGCTGGATAGGTTTTCAGCATAATAAAGCCAATAATCATGCTGAAGAAAACTGCGATACCTGAGGCACTGCCGCGTGCGCTCTGCGGGAACACCTCGGAGACTATGTAGAATGGTAGCGTCAGTACGCCCATAACGGAGAAGATAATGTTTACCACTATGCACACAACCGGCAGCCAGGTCACGGTGCCCAATGTGTTGGGAAACCAACCGAAAGCAGCCAGCAGCAGCATGCATATGCCCATGCCTGTGGCCGAGAACATGCCGCACGGACGGCGACCATAAGACTCAAAGATTTTGGTCATAAGACAGGTCATAATGATGCGTGCCAAGCCCAACATGACGGCCACCAGAAAGGGATCCATTGTGGCACCTGCACGTTCTGTAATTTGCACAGCATAGACTATAATGATAACCACGCCGCTAGCTTGCTGGAAGCCAAAGAAGCCAATCATCAAGAGAATTGGCTTATAAACTTCCGGCCTGCGTATAAGCTGAGCCAAGGACTCACTAGCCGCCGTATTGCGACTGTTATCAGCATTGACCTTCATCTGGGCAAACTCCGTTTCGAACTGCTCCACGTAGTCTCCATCTGTAACAGTAACCAGACTAGTTGAATAATTAGAAATACTGACGCTAGTTAAAAGTCTTACCCTTAGGTCCTAAGCCACGAAAATATCTTAACGAGCGACGCGCTCGCTCAACATGTCCCTTCTGCAGCAGCCAACTTGGCGACTCAGGCAAAGGCAGCACTAGAGCCATTGAGATCAGCTGGTAAATGCAGCTGATTGAAGCAATCATCACAAAGTTGCTGCGTATGAAATAGCCCAGTATGTACATATACAATATGCCGAAAGCCAATGCTATAGATGAGCCCAACACCAGTCTGCCACGAATGCGCGGCAAACTAATCTCAGCCGAGTAGACGCCCAAGGGTGAAAAAAACATGCCCACCAAAATGCCACCCAGTGCGCGTCCCACCAGCAATTGTGCGTAGATCCAATCGCGTTCGGTGTGCAAAAAAGCGGTAGCCAACAACAGCCAGCCCAGCACGCCAATAAAGTTGGTAATCTGTATGGTATTCTTGCGTCCAAAACGATCCAATAGAAAGCCCACAAGCAGGCCGCCCAAAGGACAAGCCATATTGTTAATGGAAGCTATAGATGCAAACAGACTTGATTTTAGAAAGACTAAAATTATGCAAAAGACTTGGTGTAGCACTTACCGAACCAGCTAGCTTCGCCGCTGTCTAGAACAAATGACTCCTGGTGATCTGTCAGCTGATTGAGCGTAACAGCTGGCATGGAAATAACCATGCCTGAGCCCATTGCGCCAATATTGCCCAGAAAAACCATAAGCTGTTGGCGATTGATGGCCTTGCTGCTCTCGCCGAGTGGTTTCTGTGGTTCCTCCAAGTTTGCTTTCATATTGTTGATATCGTTGCTGTTCGGCTTGCTTACAATGGTAACGCCATTATGAAATGGCATAAGTTTTGAGGCGTCCTCGTCAGTCATGCTGTAGCTTTATTCGAGCTCGCACGCCTTTTTAATCAATTAATAGCTCTCCTTCAATCAATTAAGAATAAGCAATAATAATACTGTAATCGAAGTGTTGCGGCAAACGCTGCTAGTAACTGGCGCACTTGTCTAATTGAACGAGTACAAGAACGATGACAACAACAAGTGGCGACTTCCGCGCATTCCAATCATGTCACAATATCAATTTCATAAATTTTCGCAGTAGCAAGCGAAGTTCGACTGAACAGCAGGAGAAGTCGACGTATACGTAATATGTAACCGCAAACACTGGCGCTCCTGTATGTGTTTGGGAGAGATTACACGTGTTGTGCGTTTAATAGAGTCACTTTCTTTAAAGGCTAAACTAAACAGTTATCAGCAGTGGTTTACACAAGTTTTGGCTCACTTAGCCTTGTACTTCGGTACATCAGTTCATAGCGTGCACGTTCGCGTTGTTCATACTATTGATTTTGTTATTGATTATCACGTCATCAAGTGTGGCAGCGGCGTCAGCCGGATCCGCTGCGTCAGCAACAACGAAAATACAGCAACGACCGTAGCCAAAGCGTCAGAGACGAGCCTTTCCGAAACGCAAACAGTTTCGCACGAGTTGCCCGCTTTCAAGGCAAGCTGGTATAATGTTCGCAACGCTTTTAAGTTATTTTTTTTTAAATTATTATTTGGTTTTTAGCCAACAAAATAAGAGCACAATTCACAGTTTTCGCGAGCGTTTTATGCGTCCGCTTGACGCGACGCTTTAGCAACAACTGACTGCCAAGCGTGTTGGCGCTCATTTATTTCGCCAGCTGCTCGCCGAGTGGCAACCGAATGCTCCATTCGATTGTAGGTGACGGAGGCTATCTGCTCTGGTTGCTGTTGGACACGGGGCGCTCTGGTTATGCTTGACGCTTGCGGTAATTCATGCAGAGTTCGTTGGCAGAACTTTTCATTTGTTTACGTTGTAGCTGTAGATGTTGTTGTTATTACTGCCAGCTGCTCATTAAACAACAACAAAAAAATTGATTTATTCGGCCACACTTCGTATACGTTATATGCATGCATATGTGTCCATGAACAAATAGCCAAACACTCAGGCCTGACACTTTGTGGCCCGCCTATTAATGTTATCAATTACTGTTGCCTTGCCTTTGAGATTCATTGGGATTGGATCTGGCTCAATTATATAATTATATAATAATAATGAGTATGTGTTATTGTTGCTGTTTTGCTGTTGTTGTTGTGATGGGCTCCACGTGCCATTGTCGCTACCTGCCGAGCCCTGAAACTAACGACGTTGGCAACGAACTTTTCATTACCAATAACAATTACAGCACCAACAACAATCACAACTACAATAACAACAGCAAGTTCGCATGACTATAAATATTTTGTGGTTTTTCTTAACTGTTCCGACAAGATTGAAAGTTTTGCAAGTATATTATAAGTTTTGTCTGGTGAAATGATTTTTGATTGTTCAAAACATACCATAACATGCGAACACACATATATAAGTATATGCGTATTGGCCAGAAGCCAGCTGCAATATATTTTGTCGTTTTTTATTCAGAGAGGGAAAACGCGCTTTTACTGTCAGCGATCGGCTCTTAGAATTCTTATCAGCATTGTTTGTTTCTCTTAAAGGGCGCTCTTCAACGCGGCACATGTCACACGGGAACTTGAAGAGTGTACAGCATTTGCACATATTTGAATTAGCATCAACTTGATTGTTTACTTCATTGTTTATAGTACTTAATTGAATGTATCTTTATTCAAATGCATGAATTACACTGGCTTACAAAAATATGTCTTTTTTTTGTTTCGCTTATGAAGAACACACTGAGCGAGAAATTTAGTAATTAAAGTTTGCACGTAAAGCGTACTCTTGTATATTTTACTCTATCCTAGCAAGTCGTTTTTGCAAAGACTATTGAATAACTCAAACAATTGTACCAGTTTTTGAGATATGATAATTATTTATTTAATAAATATTTTTTTATTTTGTTAAATTTGTTTTTTCACTTTTTACCTCCAAAGGATATACCTCCATAGTTTAACTATAGGTTAAGCTAATACTAAAGGAAATATGTAGTGAATCTCCTATGGACACACATATGCAAGCGCCATCTAGCGTTTAGCTAGCGCCATCTAGAGTTTAGCTGGCAGCATCTAACAATCGCATATGTTAGCACAACAGCCTAACAATACATATGTATAGTATAAGCTCTTTTTTCAGTTTCATTGCTATAACTGAACACAAGCGTAACACCATCAGAGCGTAACACCATAAAAAGCCGCAAGTCGCGCTCCTAGATTTTTTACGTAATAACCTATTATTGATGTTTTTCGTTCTGTGAAAAAACAAAACCCTCCGTTCAATGACTAAATACCCAGTAAAACAGTGTTATTCACTAAATTAATATTTATTTTATTATGGCTATTTTAATAATAATATACTACATGTTTCCAAGAAAGTGATCGTCTAATTTATAAACGTTGGTGCATCAATAATTAAATAACTACAACTGGCTTCCCACTGTCTTCCCTAACGACCAGTTCATTAAGTCTTACTTGTTACTGGAAAGTGTTATCAACATTTGTTTAAAACACAACTTCTACTTAGCAAAAAGTAGGCCAGCTGACGTATCTAAATAAACGTTAACCAGTGCTCTCTATAATAAAATTAAGTAATACTACATTATGGATTATGGATTATTCTCCTCCCTTCTCAGTTTGCACCATCATGCTCTGAGGGTTGCAAAATTAGATGTTCTTATGAAAATCCTACTGAAACTAAACATAAATTGTTCAAACGGTACTTCGCTGATACTGAGGTATCGCCAGTTCTATATGCTATATCCATATATATTCAGTCGGTGACATATAGACTTTCGACTTCTCATACACATGATAATCTACCAGCAATTTATTTAAATTTTTGCTGAGGCTGGAAACCCACCACTGCATGCCGCGTAACAAAACACCTTGTGAAAGAAGCCAGTCCAAAAAACTCAACATATCTTCTTCGTCAGAAGAGGAAAGATCTGCAAGCCGTAAAAGGTTTAAACAAGGCGACGCCCTCTCTTGCAACATCTTCAACTTTGTTATGGAGAGTGTGCGAGAGGCCGGACATTGTCTATAAAAGTTTCCAGTCGCTTACCTATGCACATGCTATTAAGATTATTTGTCGTACCAAATGAGAAATTACCGGAAGACATTTACTTCAGCTAAGTGAGACGCGGCGGCTTCTGATGTTGTCAAGGATTTCCACAACCTTGGCAATAGATTCACAACGAAGAACGATGTCAACATGAAGATCAAGCGGAGGATCAATCTTGATATCAATGGGCAAATCGGTAGTAGAAACCACGCTCGCCAGACGAAACTAACTTTTGTTGAAAAGACTAGGTAAGGGTTAGGTTGACTACGCTTGGTATAACGGATTTCAAAAGTCGTGCGCGTGTTGAAGCAACTGGAGGAGTGCCCTGCATCGGGCTCTAACCTAATAACGGATTGTTATGGCCTGTCAAAACGAAACTATCTCGGAATTCATTCATGTTATAGAGTATGTTCACATATATGTATATGCAGCATCACCAAGACCCTGCAATCGTGGCTGGTTCGCAAAGAAAGATAATCTAACTACTAGAGATCAATTCAAGCGACGAATTCTGAACGCTAATAAGAGAAGAACTGTCAACGCGCAATCATTTTTTCTAGGTTTGCATGATGCAAGAATAAAGTAGTTAAAAGTAGTAGTAGTTAAAGTTCAAACTCATGCATATTTTATTAAATTTATATGTTTCTTTATGAATTACATAATTTTAACTTAACAAATAATTTAGCCAATCACATGTGATTGTTGATACGCTTCTACAGCGTATCTAACTATGCCGAGTACCACTTTACGCCTCAGCAAACAAATACTTTTTGCATAAAATTTTTATATTTTTGTTGATATATTATAAAATAAATTTAACAATCTTCAAACATAACTTAATTCTAGTAATTACGTTGAATATATAGTTGGTTTTGGTAGCACTGAAGAGTATGAGTGTTACCAAATAAAGGCTAGTGGTTAGCGTTATAAAAAAAAGATTACTTAAATTTTTCGAAATCATTAAAAGTGTAAATTAACCATTAATTAAATCAATTTTTTAATAGATAATCATTCACGCTTGGCATGCGGCCGTGCAAAAAGTTAATTTGGGAAAACATTCTTCCAACGCATGTTCATATAACAATATCGCCATTCTGCGGCGTGTCTTAAATGATTAGAACTTTTCAATTAGCAAAAAAGGTACTACCTAAAAGTTATGACACGTGAAGAACTTGTTAAGTCTTTGTTTTTGTCCATTTGAGTCTGTTTCTTGTCTATCTTCCAACAAAGAAAAAAAAAGCATAAGAAAACTGCGTCACATGAGTTGTGAATTTCACAAAATGTGTTAAATTTTGATAGGGTTTCCAATTTTACTAATTTTATCACAGTAGTAAGCACTCGTTATTACGATTTGTTCTAATTGTAATCTAAGCAATTAATGTGTGCTTCCTTTCATGCATTTAGTGCACATATATCTCTTGCATTTCCACCGCAACAGGCTTCTTGCCACGACTTTTGCCGCTGCGGAATTGCTCCTCAATCTCAAGCAGCGTGCGGCGACGTGTCTCCGGCAGCACTTTGTAGATAAACAAAACAGCTAGGAAGGACATTACGGCAAAGAACAGAAAGCAATTCGATGTGCCAATGGCTGCCTTCATATCAGGATATGTCTTTATGCACACAAAGGCAAAGAACATGCCCACGGCCACAGTTATTCCTGAGGCGGGTCCGCGCACTTTTTGTGGAAACAGCTCAGAGATCATAAAGAAAGGCAGCGTATACAGGCCCAAGGTACTGAGCACAATGAAACCCACAATGGCAACTACAGGTAAGTAGGGCACGCCGCGTACCCAATCGAAATAGCCGTAACCGGTGAGCAGGAGCATACAGACAAACATGCCAGTTGCAGAAATAACGCCCGCACGGCGTCGTCCCCACTTTTCCAGAACAAAGCCCATGGGGCATGTGGTCAGTACGCGAGCGGTGCCAATGAGCACTGCGCACATAAATGGATCTATGGAAACACCAGCTTCTATGGAGATTTGTACGGCATACACAACGATGACAAAGATGCCAGTTAGCTGCTGGAAGGCGAAGAGACCCATAAGAATGAGCAGTGGCTTGTAAACCTCGGGCAGACGCAAGTTTTTCATGAACGAGAGCTTTTGCTCGCCTTCACGCAGCTGCAATGATTTCTGCAACACATTAAACTCCTCCAGAACCTCGGGATGCGTCAAATGAGCTGTGACATAAAATAGTTTTGAATAAATGCAAATCGCTATTTAAGTTTCAAGAATTGCTTACGTGATTTGTCAAGACCGCGAAAATAGTTGAGCGATTTCTTGGCCTCTGCCAGGCGCTGCTTGGACAACAGCCAACTGTGGGATTCCGGCAATGGCAGCACACAGAGCAGCGCTATGATCTGATAGCCACAACAGATGAGTCCGATGAGGCGAAAATCATCACGTATGAAGTAGCCAACGCTATAAAGTAGTGTTATGCCGGCAGCCACCGAAATAGAGGTGCCCAAAATAAGACTACCCCGAGTTTTGGGCACACTGATTTCGGCAGCATAAACACCTGATGGAGCGCTCGCCAAGCCCATGGCAATGCCTGTAGAAAAAAAGATAAATTAATGTTTATTTTTGAATTAGACGAAGCTGTTAAGTAGGTCTAATTTATGGTTAATTACCCGCAATTATAGTTATTTGCGGTATTTAAAAGTAATGCACTATAAGCACTAACTAAGTAGTCGTAGTTAAAGAACAATTGGCATAAACAATAAATTGTTAGTAATATAATTAGCATAATTAAAAATATTAGATGCAGTAAAGTTTAGTTCCGAACGAACGAAGTCTTGGAGATTGCAATTCTTTCAGTAGTTTAGCTGTAGTTACGATTTATTGAGAGGCAGCTCAATCTGAAGCTTTGCTCGGAAAGGAGACAACTTCACAGAGTTTTCTAAACTAGAGTAAAATTTATAATAGGAAAGTATTTCTTTGGGACTCCGCAAACGATGCTACGACAGCCAAGCAGTGTGTGATACACGAAAACACTCAAAACAACGGTTATTCTTCCTGTACTTATTTTTGATTAGTAAAGTACCCAACATCTTCCAATATCTGCCCTTCAAAGGACAACGAACAGACATACCAAAAAAAAAACAATGCAAAATGATTTTTTGGTAAAGCCAAAAGGCAAAGAAAAAGTGTATTGTGATTGCGAAATTCTATTGCAGTTTATAGGAGGAGGAGTCCAAAATTGGCCTATTATTACCTATATCTTTTACAGTTTCTATTTGATCTTAAGAATTTATAAACAACACATGCTCAGTAATAGTGTGCATATCTGTGCCAAGTTTTAATTGGATAGCTAGGTGTGGGTGTAAACCGCGAAAATCTATAATATATCGACTCGGCTATTGCTCATGATCATTTTTGTCCATGGACATTCAATATTCCTTATTAATTTCTCCATTTCGCTACCGATTTGTCAAATTGGTGTTTAAATGTTCGTAAAAAATCAATTTATCGAATCCAAACATAACCCATTTAAAAATTTTTTTAGTTTTTCTTTAAATTTATTTGGAGTAAAAAATAATAAGAAATTTCCATTTTCGAAAAAAATATTTGAGTTCATTGCCCTGTAACTTCCAATCGAATCAAGTTAGACCAAAACTGGCTGAAGTGCATTGATTTAATATTAAATTATCTTCAAAACTCAAAAAAAGTTACGATTCATCTCGATCGGTAATAAGGTTCCCAAGATATATGAGATTTCCTGACATCACAACTTTCGAAATCTCGAATTTTTTTGAATAGCGATAATTCGAAAAGGGTGCTAGAAAATCCAAAATGGTTTCCGGATTCGAAATCAGCAACCCAAAATTTACCGGAAAGGTATGTTTTAGCCATAGCCCTTTCATTGAGATCAAACTTGTTGTATAGTGTGCCCTTTTACACTTTGTGCACATTAATTAGCACAATACCGATTGTACAGCACTCGTTTAGTGTAGGACCAGCATTAGGTTAATTAAATTAGGCCGAGAGTCGGCCCCTTGTGATATCGTAGGATATATTTCTCCTGTTCCCTTTGATCAGATGCTGCTATGAAAAAATGCTTCGATACAAAAATTTGCACAGAAATTAGATTTTCATGGGAAAAAGGGTACAGGGATTCCCACTGTCGGGCACCGTCCCGTCTGCATCAAATTTATTTTTTACAGTCTAGTCAACTATGGCAAAAAAACAGGGTTCAACCTCGGAATGAAAGATAGAAAGTAGCTATTAAGAAGCCATTTTAAAATGGTAATTATCTAATATTAAGAAGCCATTTTAAAATGGTAATTATCTAAGCTTAAACGACAAACAGTTCAACTTACCCGCTATGAAACGTGAGACAATTAATTGCCCATAGAATGCCTCCGAATCCACTTGGCTGGCAGTGACCATCAGCACCCAAGCAGTCAGTGCCAATATATTCAGCACATACATGGTTCTCTTGCGTCCAATACGATCAAGCAGCGCTGCCGACAAAAGCCCACCCAAGGGACATGAAAGCGTATTGACCGAGGCAAACCACGAGGCCTGCGACTGTGTCAGATGCACTGTTTCACTGGTGTCCATTAGCTGATTAAGTGTCACCGTAGGCATGGCCAGTACCAAGCCCGTAGACAGCACGCCTACATTGGCTAGAATGACCATCAGAGCCTGACGACGTACTGCACGCGTCTGCTCGCCCAGTGGCTTACTTTGATACGGCCTGTCCAGACCGGAAACTATCTGTGCACGTTTGCCATTGCGCAGTGTGTGATGCTCCTCGGCTTCTACTGATTGCTCAAGATCTTCCTCATTGTGGTCGGTTCTGGCGTCGCCCATGCTGCCGTTCTAGTCGCTCTTATCTGTTATTGTGTAAATTATAAAAAAATCTCGATATAAGCCAAGTTTATGGGGCAGTAATTATGTTTTGCTTGCTTGGCCGTAAAACCGTACAATATTTTCCTACAGTCGTTAAACTTTGTATATAGCTTAAGGCTTATCTGTCGTCTGGTTTGGCCTGACTGTCTGAAGGCTTTGTACTAATTGGCGTAAATCAAGCAAGGCGTATTTCTCACTAATCGATCAATCAAAATCAAACTAGAACGAATCAAAGCTAGTTTTAGGCGCCCTTGAGCCAATAATCGATTTCAATTGTAGTCAAATTGTCGGCATATATGTGATAGACAATTTGCAAGACAATTGAACAACAACAACAAGTTCAAGCAGATCGCCTGAGTAATTGCAATTGCTCTCTCGCCTCGGGTTGCTTAATCTACATATATGCAAATAGTATATACTAATAGTAACATAACTCATCATCTGGCCATTAGTCATGTGTCCAGGCTTGTTGCTTCAGTCAGTCATTATGCTAACAAGCAGCTTTACAGAGAGCAAATATTTCCACGCCCATGTCACCAAAACAATTCATTGCACCCTTTATCATCTGGCACACATGGCAGGCCTGACAATCGCTCAAGGTGAAGCAAATAGATTATGCATGATAAGCAGCCAATATACAAAACTAACTTTTAGTAACAACAAATAACTACTTGAATCTTGGACAATGGTCACTGTGTACTTGCAACATCTTTTTAAGTGCTTGCGAGGGTGGCCTTTTACATTATTGGAAACGCGCCGAACGTTCAGAACGTTTCGGTCAAAAAATGCAATAGAAGCATGAGTGCACTTATTTTTCTTCTTCTTACGCTAGCCGTCCCTGCTTTGCGACCTACTCACTTGGCGTTACCAAAGTTAGTTAGCGGTTAGACTGAATCCACCGTCAGCCACCGATTTCGACTTTTCGATTTGGCGCTCTTTTGAAAGGATTCGCGATTTCACCAAGTCACATTTTACTCGTAAACTTATATTGAAACTCGAATTAAAGATATTTACTTTTGATTCCCGTAAACAGTTTTGTCAATCTTACTTTATTGTAGATCAATACATTTTCGAAACTCAAAAATGAATCCCATTTTCTAACAAAAAACCATGTCATTGTATGTTTCAGCCAAGAGAATTAAGCTCAACTTTGTTGCCTAGTCTTTTTTTTGCAACTTTCGACGTTGTTTATCTCAACAGCTTAATTAGATTCGCGGCGATGAAGAATCATTGAATACCGGATTATACGGTTAGCTCCGAATAAAGTGACTTGTTAGGAGACAACGGCCTGCAACTGTTGCCACTGAAGACAAAGGTCGTTCTGATGAGTAGCAGTAAGAGGGTTAAGACTGTCGACCTGTCGAAGCTACTATGGCGAGATAGCAGGAGAGTTGGAGTTTCTCCAACCTCGCCTAGAGATGAATTACGGATTGACTACGGACATCCTTCCTAGGGTGAGTCGGAAGCACGGACAAATGGATTTATATTTGACCCAACAGATCTTCTGGGTCACAGAAGATACACAACGTGTCTTTTTTGTCTGTCCAAGATTATCGGAGGGAAGAGCTATAAATAGACATTGGAAGCCCATTCTAGTCACTGGCTCGATGGATATACTACTTAGTTCGCAAAACAAATGGATTGCTATAAGCATTATGGTCGCTTATGTAATAAAATCCATGCAACGCGTTGAGTGCCAGCGCTAAACTTTAGTTTACAGATGAGAATCAAGCTATGGCCTTCATACCTGTTCCCCCTCAAGGAGTAATAATTCGCGGTGATAAGTTTAGGGGCTGAACGGTAACGCAAGTCCCACACTTTTCAGCTAACCAAGCTTCCGCTACCACTATCAAAAAAAAAAAAATTGTTTAAGGTAGTTCAAGATGAACTTGATTGACTAGAAATTATCGATGCAGTTGCTCTACGCGAAATGATATGGCTTTTTTAAAAAAAATGATCACGAAAAGAAATATTATACATCATCATCATCAGGTTATGAGAGCACCAAACTTTTTTAATTTTGTTGTGAGGTTACCTTTCAGTTGTTTTATTGTGAGTCATGAGGTCTGCACGTACATTTCAACGAAATTCCGCATTGGACCACGATGCTTCAAAAGACAGCAATCGACAAAGGCAAATTGGTTTAAAGATGAAGTACTTCAGTCCAAATGGACGCTTTTTTTACAACATGCTTATAGCAATGTGGCATGGTCACTCCTGAAGGATATACAACCATTTGTTTGTTTGAGTTGGGCAACATTTTTCAACGCCTGAAGCCTGAAGAAGCTTTTAATTCGAAAGGCTCGAAAATACGTCAACTAAAGCGTTTATAATAAAAAAGGTTTGTCACGAAATAGTATAAAAAGCACCACTCCTAGAAACATGCATATAGCGGCATCACTTTTGTAATTGCTGAATTGCTGCCACATTCAAATATCAAATTGTACCACAAACATTCAATTTAGAATCAATAAGAGTCAATTAAAGAAGACGCGTGCCGCAAACGCAAACATAAGCGATTCGTACCACGCACTTGATTGTTTTGAACCATTTTTTTATATTTTATTTTTTCATTGATCAATGTCACACTGCCTTCAAGCACAAATTGATAGAGTTACGTACGAAAATGTTTAAAAATATACGAATATAAGACAGTTGCTCAAATATGTGTGTATTTTATAAAATACGTAAGAGCCTCCAATATGATATGCCGAAAAACACACAGAAATAAAACTGGTTTTCCGCTTAAGCGCTGCCGTTGGTCTCAGCAGCAGGTAACCCAACGAACTGGCTAATACAACACGGCAGAAGGTGCACACACTTTAACAGTCGAGCGAACCACTCAAAATAACACTCAACATCTTTGGTCAAAAGTTATTAAATGTGTTTTTTCTTTTTTGTTTACTTCATTTGTAATACTTTACTCTTTTGGATAACGAATGTGGGCGCGAAGTCCGATAAAGAACCGGGAATTGTACAACAGCAGCAGCTTTTCGGCTCTAATCCGTCAGTTACAAAACGCTGAAATGAACTGAAAACCGCTTGCCACGTTTAACGCGCAGCAAGCTAATGTTATACTCCGCTGCTCAACTCAACGGATCTAGGAACCGACGGACTGAGCTGTCGCTCACACATACACACGCACACACAGAACTCGTACACATGCGCATAATTAGTAATATCTATAGAGACAGGCGATAAGGCATGAAACGTCATCGTCTTTATAAGCGAATCCAATAGATTTGTAAGTCATGATCGTATTGTGTTTTGAGGCAACTTAATTAATTTAAAAAAAAAATAAAGCAAATATTTTGTTGCTAGTTGCGCTATGTATTGCTTATCAGTCGAGGGACTGACATTGTCAATGCAAATTATAGGCTCATAAATTTATAAAGTGTTCATTACTTGGGCCGTAAAGCCATCAAACTAAGTAACTGTGACCACGCAACGCTCCTGCGCACGATTTATCCATAAAGGGGGTTTCAGTGAAAACTTTTACTTAATGTAGTAAAAAGTTTTAGCTTAGTTGAGCCCAAGGTCAACTCTATAGGGTATCCAAGCTCAGTCGCTTGCCCTCTTTAAGGTCTTTATTTTTAACATTCACTGTTGAAGAGGTTATACCAGCCGTTAGACGATTCTTACCTTGTAATTATTATACTATGACGTTAACACATGCAAATAAAAGGGTGTGTATGCGTACTACGCATATGGTAGCCCGTTGAGGGATCGCGTATATACCACACTGTCTGAGTTAGCAATCCCTGCTTAGCTGTTGCGACTATGAGCTTCGTCGAGCCTTTTGATACCACGCGAGGCTTCAGGCAAGGCGATGCTCTCTCCTGGAAGCTCTTTAACTTTATGAAGCAGAATGTGCTGCGAAAGACCGAAGTACATCGAAACTGGACTTTATTGACCAGATCCTTTGCTGCTATTGAAAGAGAGTCTGCCAGGATAGGTCTGATTGCAAATAAAGACAAAAGATATGTTTTCTTCGAGTAGAGAGACATGGTGTTTGGACTCTCAGACTGATGTTGAACAATGCACTTTTGATGTAGTCAAGAATTTCGTCTACCTTGGTAGCATCGAAAGATAAAATCCCACTGTTTGAAAGGTAAAATTTATAGTATCTCATGACAAGCAGAACAAATTTTTGGGTCCACTCTAAAACCTGCCAAAAAAGAGTTTTTTCCCAACTTTGGTAGTTGATGCCCGATTTAATTTGCCTCACGAAATTCGCTCATCTCCATGACCTTCAACATCCCATTGCATATTAAGTTCAGCCAAAATGTTCAGTTGCTTCGCTGTGTCACCTATAGCAAGTTACTTTTCAATCGGCGGATCTTTGTGAAGTGCGTTCATTCGTTGTTTTCGTCGCTGGTAACGCAGCCATTACACCAAACCATTACGAAATGCTCCTGCAATTTCCACACGTCTTTCGGTATTTTGAACGAAAATCCGTCTTCGAAAAATATTCACTCCTTGAAAACAGTCTACATGCAAAATCGTGTAGTATCTCCGAAAAATTGTATGGTAAAAAAACGTCTAAAACTTGACTGGAACGTTGAGTAGCAAGTTAACGCTGCAATTAGAAATCAAGTTTTGTTTCATTCAAATTTTCCCAAATCAGGCAGTTTAACAAATTTTTAAAGTAAAGTGAAATTTAATAGTGCTCTTCAATTGCTTATTTCTTTGATTATTTACTTTTACGTCACACTTGTATGTAAATCTAAAATCTAAATGTTATATTTTATTAAAGATATTTCCAGAGAAAAAAAGGAGAAATGAAGTAACTTTGTTGTCATTTCTGCTCAACAATTAGTGATTTTTTATGAACTTAAATTATTCTAGAATCTAAATCTACAAGTTTGTTTAACATTAAAATAAAACAAATGCGAGATTGACATCATTTAGATTGAATTTACTTTAGGATATTGAAAATACTCTAAATGTGTAAAAATATGAGTTAATATTAATTAATCAAGTGTTCCAAAAGAAAGTCTTCAGTAATAAACACAGAAACTTCTTGTATAAGTTTATTTTAGTGTAATAATAAGAACAAATATCGTGAGAAAGTTTCAATAAGTGGCTTTTGAGACCCCAAAAACCCCGTCTACGCGCATGTTCCTAACTTGTGAATACATAGAAATATTCAATCTTCACTCAGTTACAGCTATTTAAGGCCAAACGTCATAGCTAATCAGTGTGTGTTAGTAGGTATACTTATTTGGCACGTTATCAGCAATCGGTCTGTAAGTTATTTACATGCTTCTCTTGCGCAAGAAATCAAATAAAAGTAAACGGAGCTCGGTCTTTATCTTATCGAGCAAATATTTTATATTCAGTAACCTTCCGCTGCAATTTAGTTTACATTAATATATCAATTATAGCTCAAGTAATAAACTAATTGATAAGAAAAAACTGTTCTGTGCATTTAAAAAATAACGTTGCGCTGCTGCAAGCATATTTGAAAGCTGACTGCTATATATATGCAAACAAACGCAACTAGCAGCAATTGTCAGTGAAAAATTGGTTACTCATGTTATACAGCACTAGTATACATGACATTTTTCAGATGTCTGGCAACGCTACGGTATGTTCGCCGATGAGATTAAAGTAGAACATTGCAAAAGTTATTGTTGTTTATAAATTTTTGATGTTAACTCGGCAGTCATCAATTTACTCATGAATAAATAACAATATTTATGTTGTTGTTTAAACGTGCAAATACAAAACAAAGAGTGAGCAATTGATAAGACTTTTTATTGCTTGCTTTATCAAATAAATCAATCGGCGTAAAACAAGACCTGCCGCAACAAGACACACTCAAACGACTGCTGACTACGCGTGCAACAAACGCAATTGTTGCGCCTCGACATTGGCGCACACTCGCGCACTCTCGATTGTTCCTGCTTGCCACCCACAGTCAGCATATTGGGCGACCCAAAGGACTACCCCCAGCATACAGAGAAAAGCAACAATCTCATTGCGCGCGCTCCTGCTCCGCTCTCGTTAGCACTTCGTGTGCGACGTTCGTTGGGAAATATTTTTATTATTGTTCCTTCCACTGGAGTCAAGAAAACTTTTGCTCCAAGTCTGTGCAGAACCGGGAACGCGTACACAACACTAAACGGTCGAACGCGGAATGCGAGTGAAAAATAAGCATAGAATATATCAACGCACACATACACAGTCCAATAAACCATAGGAAAAACCATCCACGACTTGTATGCGCTGCACTGGCAACTCTTGCTAAAGTAAACATTCAAGTTGCCTAGCCACACAGCAAACCAAATTTCTGCAGCGGATCCTTAACCAGTGCGCTGCAGTTTCATTAATAGCAAAAGCAAAGCAATTTTTGTGGTGCCTTTATGATTTGTTAAGTGTGTCGTCGTCGTCACCCCAGGGCCCATAAACAGCATCCCAGCTCTAACGCAAACACAAACACACCAGAGCCCGCTCCGGAGACCGTCAGTGTGAAACGCCGTGGCACTGCATGTGGGTTGTTGAGTGTACTTGCTTATGTGCAGGTGTACGCGCGGTAGTCCCCGTGCTTGTGTGTGCACAGTGTGCGCTTCATGACGGTGATACGAAAAGCATCCGTAGCATCATCATAATTTGATCCACAAAAAAAGGAAAAAAACTACGCTTCGATAATTCTGCACTGCTCGTTCGGTATCTCATTGCGTCGGGCCAAAGTACGAGTACGGGTGCGAGTGAATTCAGTGTCCGCAAAAGTCTCTGTGTGAGTGTCTGTTTATGTATATGCCAGCAGCAGCAGCATCCTGGAAACAAAAACGAAGCATAATCAAATAGGAATATAAAACAGCATTATCATCCCCCAACCTTCCGTGCTCGTTCCGTGCGAATTGTGTATCAACAATTTTGCAATAGTCATCGCATTTCCTATTGCTGTCATCCCTGTCAAAATGGAACGCCGCTAAGGCCGACACTGCTGCTGTTGCATTCAAGTCCTTTCGTCACCCATATGACTTGATCAAACAAATATACATACGCTTAGCCATTGTCCAGGCAGGAACAATCCATTATGCAGTGATTTTTGAAGTACTGATCCAAACGGCTGCCGTTCTTCCCATTAGTGTGCCTGTTGCCACACAAAAAGAAACATCAAGCACCAAAATTCCCAGTGACAATTTTCTTGACAGTGCAGCCTGCCCCCGCACCGTGTGCTCCTGACATTTTCCAAAAAAATCCCACAGCAACAACGAACCTCGTTGCAACAGCTCCCAGCCAAGACAACAGCAACGCTTCAAGATGACCACAGACTTTTTGTTTCCCAAAATTGCGGATTGCTCCTATGTATCCTGTTATTGGTAAGCAGACCGTAATAATAACAGCACAAACAAAAACAACACAAATTTTTCATTACACAAAATCATTCACAGCAAGTAGCTACACTTTGTGCCTTATAAAACTTTTGGGTGAACCATCCGAGGAATAGTACGCGTAGGCCTTGTGGGCGGGCGGTCAATGATAATGCGCAATTTATGTAGCACCATTTCTTGGTTTTAATTATGTATATTTTATTTTTGTGCGTTATCTCTTTTGGTGAAAACATTCGCCGTCAAAGCAGCAATCCTCCGGCAACCCACAGCCGTATAGGAGCTGCTCCAACGACCCAACGACAACATTTTCCATGTTGAGTGTTTGTGTGCGGTCGCTGCTAGTGTGTGCTTTTCATTTATCCTGTGCTTATTTCGTGCTTCTTTTTTTGTGTCCAAGTTCCTTGCTCGCATTTAAATTCGCTCATTACTCACTCATGCTGCTCCTGTCGCGGCGGCGCCGCATCGTGCTGCGCAGCTCCAACGTCGTCGTCGCACAAAATTAGGTCAAACGGTCATGTCTGCCAACAAGAAAAGCCATGCGGACTGTGAGTAGGAGTGTGTGTGTGCGTGTGTGTGTGTGTGTGTTTATGTGAAGGAGGTTGGAGCACATTGGGGCACACTCGTTTCGTTTTTATTGCCGCATGCGAGAGGCGCGTTTTGACTATAAAACAAACGACCGACTTGCGACCAAAAACAACAAAAATAGCGGCAAAAACCAAAGCAAAAAGTTAAATAAAATACACATGCAATGTGCGTTAGCCCCCAAGTACGTACATATGTGTTGTGCGTGTGTATGTGCGTTTGTTGATGTAATATTTAAAAATGCTAATTGCAAATATGTCCGCGTCATGCGTCGTCAACCCCATGAAAGTCCCCCAAATCTGCATGGTCAGCGGCCGTTACGCAGCTTATATACATTATTCTGATATAAACTCTATGCTCTTTATGCTTGTCAAGCGCGCTGACCCACTCAGGATAAATAGCAGCAAAAAAAAAATATATATATATATATATATATGTAAAAATCTGTTAAATAGGAAACGGAAAATGGCGTACAGCTTTTATGTGCATAGCCTTAATACAAACAAAAATGGCGGCACTTTGCCCTGCTCCTACTTCTGCCAAGGCATTCAAGCAAATGTATGCTTATCCCGCAGGACAGATTCATTGATTAATTCGCAACTGCTTGAGCACTCACATTCGTACTCGCACATCGTCATCTCGCCGACGTCCTCTCCTTCCAGTGGAACTTTTCGCCAACTGCGCGCTCCAATACACTTGACTTGTACACGCACACTCGCATAGACACTGGCAGGGTGTGTATGTGTGTGTGTGTATGACTCACAGCATCGCATCCCAGCTGCAGACAGCAAGCAACTTGGCTGCCAGCAGCAAGGTGAGCCGCATGCCACACGGAACGCAACAACACGAAAAACATTGGCGGGTAAACATTGGCATCCACGACTTCTGGCATTTAGCCATTACCGAGAACATAAACCGCTATTGCCGCATCGTCAACGCCAGCAGCGAAACCACTTCGATTATCTCATGCTGCAACGGTTGCAACAATCAGTGCATTTGCACAGCTGCCCCCCGCATCTGCTTTGCCTAAGACTATGACATAATTCTCGCAGGACTTGCTGTTGCTTGCATTGCAAAGTGCAAAGTTTTGCAGCAGTTGTTCCACACCTGTAACAAGTATCCCCCCACATAGGTCTCCCCTCATGTTAAGCAACATGCGCGTTAATAACACGAAAGCACGCTATAACACACACACACACAGATTCATAGCCCGGTCATGACTTTTGACCACTCCGCGCTGATATACTGCCGGCCACTTGAACGCGCCATTACAATCATCCTTGTATAGTGTATAACTGTTGATATGGCGAATTGTTATTCTTTGTTGTTATTGCCATCGTAGACGCTGATTTTTATGCCCCACTCGCATGCATGTGACTAGCCCTAACCCCCTACCTGTCGTCCACCCACTTGATTCCATGTTCGTATATATGTACGTTGCGAGACATGCGAGCAACAATGTGCTGCGCCGTAGTTCCACAATTGATTGGAATTTATTTGAAAACCAGCGAACTCAAGCACGGACTTCTTTTTGACTAGTTAGTTTGGGTTATACAGGGTGGCTCAATTGTGCTACATCCAATTTGACACTACTTTAACTCTCGAACCCAAACCTAACATGACAGCTAATTGCTTTGTTTACAAGCGTGCAAAAGCATTTTCATGTCAGTTTCGTGGAAAAAAATTGATTCCTGATGGAATTTAAACGTAATAGTGTGATAGCGTTATATTAGGACGGAAACCCACAAGCGGCTATTGCTATAGCCCTTCACACCACAATGTCAAGAGTCTTTCGTTTCTCGAACCATGGCGCGTTATAACTTTGCTGGAAAACATGTAATTAAAGCTCTGATTGAACGATAAATGTCTCACAGTGGTAGACGGATGGCTACAGGAATGAGAATCAGTAAAATAATCATGCAAGGCATACTTAAAAATGACCTGAAGCTGCAGCTTTTCAAGTTCCAAAAAGTGTAAGATCACAAACCACAACTATTGTAACGTCTGTCTAGTGTAAGAGAACGGATTGAGCCTGTTCCCAGTTCTGCTCCGATTAGTCGAAGCAACTGCTCGGTTATGACTAGGGCCCAACATATAATCAGTAGAGTTTCATAATGATAAATAACGGACCAATTTTAGACCTTTTTAATATGAAGAAAGCTAATACGTTTTGGAAACTTTGTTTTATCATTTTACCCTGTGCAATGTATAGAACAGGCAGAAGGAAGAAAATATAAGAGTTACAGTAAAAAAACATTTGATGCAGACAGAAGGGGGCTTCTATTGAAAAAAAGTGAATACAGTTTTAATGATTTGGCTCACACGACTCTCCACACCAATTTTTTTAGTTCTAAGCTCACATGTACATGCAGTAGAATCTTGGAGCAGTTTATAGACGAAGAGGGGTGAAATCAACATATTTTCGACCATAACTTTTGATGTATTTATCCGACTTCGGTCATTTTTACAACATAGATGAACATTAACACGACGCTCTCTCTGTCGAGATTCGAGTTCATAGATTTAATGAAGTGGCTGTAAACTGCGAATATCTGTCACGAGAGAAAGGGATAAGATATCGACTTGATTCGATAAACTTGCTCTTTTTCGAGAAAATGCGCGTCTTTGGGTTAATTTTTTTTTCTCTAATCCTTATAGTGTCATTTTTGCCCATGGAATGGGCATATACATACATTGGACAAATCTATAATACTCTTTTACACACAATACAGGGTATAAAAATGTGCACAGAAATTTGATTTTTCTGTGAAAAATGGATACAGGGAAAAACTAAACAAATTTTCCAAGACTAAATCACTTCAACTTCTTGACTAGCCATAGCAACACGGTACCGGGTTTCGGCCTGATGCCACTCCTCCTGGCACATCATAACGTCTTTTATTGCGAGGGGAGTTTTACGCGGTGGGTCCCATGCCCTATGCATAACCCGTTTAAAGTCCTGGGGAACAACTTACAGAACCCAACGACTACCGCATTCAATGAAACGACGAATTCTATTATCTCTACGACGACACTGACATAGTCAATGTGCGAATTGATAAAGATACAGCGAGAAAGTTCTTCAGTGCTGCTGTAGAAGGAAGTCGACGAAGGGGCAGGCCATGACCGTTGGACGAGCTAGGCAGAGAGCACACCTGGAGTAGGTAACCTTTGGAATCACCGATTTGAGAAGCCGCACGAAAGCAGAGGCGCCTGGAGGAGCGCTCTATATCAGCCGGGTAACGGGTTGTTATGGCCAGTTAAGAAAAAAACTATGTGGACAAAGTACCTAACTATAGATGTCCGTCGCTCACCGTCTTTTTTGACAGTGGTGGCAAATTAACGAAATTATTGGGGAAGGTGCTCTAAACTAACATAATGTTAAAGTGCACAAGAAAACCCTTTTCCGCTAATGAATGAAGCTTCCGCAGGAACATAGTAGTGCCACGTACGTCAATCGACTCAGAGCCATGTTTTATGTCAAATTCAAAATTTCTTTTCTTTAGCTTCAAACAAAATTTAAATTGAAAAAGTTGCATTTCCACTGAAACACCCTGTAGGGCCAAGTCAAGAAGGAGCTCTTTAAGCTAAATCGATTATTATAATTTAAAGAGTTTGTGCTCTGCTGTTTTGCTGATAAAATATCAAGATGCTTGTTGGCATTTCGTGACGGGTTTTGCTCCAAAACATATTATATACATATATTAGCTGGTTGGAGCTGGCCAGGCAGCGCCAGAGTGACGTGGGCTAATAGAAATTAAATGCGCCTGGCAATGCAAACGCCATAAATCGCTGTAAAATGTTTCCCCCATGAACAGCTAGGACGGGGTTAAATCTAATAAAAACGCTATTTTATATGCATTAATTTTTATGTACATACTATACAGCGAGGAGAACGTTTGGAAACTATGCGAGCAAGTGAAGCGAACGCGACCTGAAGAGCTCGCCAAGTGCTATGCCGTGTTCGTGTCGAACGAGGGGCGAACGGTGCCGTTGTGGCGCCAGAAGGCCGGACGCGGTGATGATCAAGTTGTGATATGGGTGAGTGGAGCCAGTCTGACAGACATATTTAAAGCAGACTCTCTTTAACTGTGTTATTTTTGTTGTTACAGGACTATCATGTGTTCTTCATGCACAATCCCTTGCCGAATCGCTGTTTAGTCTTTGATCTGGACACAACGCTACCGTTCCCTACATATTTTCACAAATATGTCACAGAAACATTTCGCTCCGATCTGGCTCTACGACCGGAGCATCACAGGTGCGTGGCTACCAAGTGTGCTTGCCTAGTTCATCACTTTAAATGTATGCTTTTTCTTTGCAGATTTTTCAGAGTTATACCTGCAGATACATATCTCATAGAGTTCTCGTCGGATCGCCGCCATATGCGCAGACCAGATGGCAGTTGGATTAAACCGCCGCCTTCATATCCTCCCATACTTTCAAACAGTAACTACTTACCATATAATGCCTTTGATTATCTTATTAATCAGCACTTTTTTTATGCACTTGCAGCCAACATGCACTGTCTGGGTGATTTTATATGCATGAGCGCCGGCAAAGGTCCGGGCGCTGTCTACAGTCTGTCAGAGTTCGTGCAGAACTTTTACAAATCACCCAATGTTGTGGCGCAACTTAATAAGTAGGCCCAGACGCAGCATGTTAACGTCTTAACTGGTTCAAAAAATGAATCTAAATTAAAAGTCAGTTGCAATACAATTACATAAATAATTACAAATTGCATACATATACAATACATATATACAATACATATAAATATATTTATGATAATGTATTTTTGTATTCAGATAACGTAAAACAAGCGTAAGATGAGGCAGCAACTAGCAGTTCTTTAACATTGTTTATATTCTATGATCAAAACCATTTTTTAAATTACCTACGTATAATTAAAAATTATTTATTGTATGTGTGTATTTGAAATATGCATTGGCACAATGCCAAAGACAGAATTTTTATTCACTTCTTAAAGAAAATTTTTACAAGTTTAAACCAAAAAACAAATACAAAGCAAAAAGCACCAATTAAATATACTACATACAGGCATACATAAAAATGTATTTTATATTTATAATACGCTCTCTTAATCTCTATTGTATTAAACTTTGTATTTAAACTTCGAAAGCAGTTGCGATAATTGGTTAACTTTAAGCTAGCTAAGCAAAAAAAAAAAACACAGAAAAAGTAACTTGTTAACTTGTTTTACATGCTATTTACTATATGAAATTTAATCAATTATGAATTTTGAACATCCACTTTGTAAACACAACGACAAGCCTAGTCTACTAGTTAGTTTTTGTATCAAACGTATCAAAAAAGTTCTGTCAGAAGCTTCTATCACCAAGTCCCAACTCTTTCGACCACCAACCCGATTGCTAGTTTCGATGTTGTTTATATATTTACGTATCGCATCGTTTCGTTTTTGATACTTGTGACGCGCAAAGACTGATTCATTATACGCTCTTCAGTAGCAGAGATAGCAACTTAAGCTTGTCCAACCTAAACTACTCCCAGCCTGCTCCCCAGCAACAAATATATTGCAAATCTTTTCATATACCAAATACTGCATATATATGTTACATGCCTTAGTCGAATTTTAAAACTCGTTTTTGAAATCTTTGCATACATATTTTGGCTTCCTTGGTCTCAACAATTTTACACTCAATTAGTTAACGATACTCGCATTTTTTTGTATAAAAAAGTTTTTACTCAATTTTGTAAGGCGTATTTAACCAAAATGAATACGATATGAATTATATAAGTACATACTTATATATACTTATACATACAATATATATACATATATATATATATATATTAATGCTGTGCAAAGTCTCAAAGTTAAACCTACACTTTTAATTATGTATGTTACTTGAAACAAAAAACGATAAAGAAGCATAAAACTTTTTAATGCAACTAATCAAGCAAAAAAAAAAAAAGATAAAAAACAAAAATTCACAGTTTTGAGCGCAACTTGTCGCTAGTTAAACTCACATGCGTTAACAACTATACTTAAACGGTTCTGCCTAATACACAGAATTTGTATTATCCAGTTAACTGGCCTAAACTACTCCAACTAAAGTCGGTAAGACAAAAACTGATTTAATTGCTTGAGTTCTTACATTTTCCTGCTACACAACACTAGTTTACAAAATTACAAACATTTTACACTCACCATAAAATCACTATGATTTTCTATATTTTGGTCCGCTAATTTATTTATGGAACGGTATTGGAAAAATTTTTGTTTGACTAGAATTTGAAGTTTTGATCATTTTCATATAATAAGTTCGATTCACAAAGTTTTTCCCAACTTTACATATTATAAGAAGAAGAAAGATTATCAGTGCTCAAGCGGATGACAAACGGGAATCAACAAAAGACCATGGACAGCCTTAGCAAAGCTGCTTTGGACTCCAGCAGATGGAGTCGTGAGACGCCGGACACATCTGTATGAATCTTTGGGTGTCGTCCAGGCTGAAGTTTGCTTAGACATAACAATAGTATTAGATAATCTTGCGGCAAAATCAGCAAGCAACGGTGTGGCACAACGCTTGATAGGACCAGAGCTATTCTGCATGAGATGAACCACAGACTGGCGAAACAGTTCCTCGCCTCCTATAACTTAAATACATTATTATATGAAAATCATCAAAAATGCAATTTAGTTTTCCACTGAATATCTAGGGCTTTTCAACAACAGTAACAAAAAATTTGCTTTTCTCAACTTATTTCAATCTCAATGTTTATTGAAAACATTTCATTGCTATTTAGACGGTCAAAAGGAGATGTGGTGGGGAAAATGGCTGTAAACTATTCGAAACGGGTAAACCCATATATACATATTATAGAAAAAGTGCTATAAAGAGACACGCACATATGCATACTTAAGTCAACACAAATATTTTCAATTCGATTGATGTGTTGACAAATCGCTTTGTTTCAAAGCAAACTTTTATTTATAACACTTTTGTCGTTATACTTACCAAAAATATAATCAGAGCCATGTTCCCAGATGTGGGTCTCCATGTCTATAAGGATGGCCCACGGCTTGAACTAACACCAATACCAATATGTAATAGTTATGATAATGAATGTGTTTGTGTTTGTACGAAAAAAAAACCAAAAAAAAAAAACGCAGCAACAACATTATAATGTTTATTAACTATGCATATTTGTGCTTAGAAAAACATATACATTAGTATATAGCAATATATATGTATGTAACACTTTTTCTCTTCCAATTTTCTACTTAACATATAAATTATTGCATACATAATATTGGGAAAAAAAAGTATAAAGACAAACTCGTGGGCAAAATGCAAAATTTTATAATATATTTAAAATTAAGCTTACAATTAAGTTGTGGCGCCAGCCTTTAAATGACTGTGCGTCTTTTTACTCTTTTTTATATCAAATATATATAAATAAACTATGTATATGTATGATAACGCAATACATTATATATTAATAAAAAAAAAAGCAGCATTAAAATAAGCAGTTTCGTAATATCGAAATACGAAATTGGCAATATTTTTGTTAATTCGAATCCAAAATACATACATATATATTCATTACTACATATGAGCATACATAAATTTGTCAACCTTTATTGCGCGTTAAAATGTTCGAGTTAAAACAATAATTAAAAAACAAAAATTCTAGAAATATAAGCCCAACTGTCTTGAAACCCAAAACAGATTTTAAAGGACAAGAATATCGTAAGCGTTGCACGCTGTTGTAGTTAGTTAAAAAACAAAAATCAAACATTGATTCCGGCGGAATGCAATGAGCTTTTTCAGGATGAGGATCAGCACCAACACCAACAACAGTAGCTATAAGCAGATAAAATCAACTTTCAAACTATTATGTTTGGTTTGCAATTTTTCACAAGAACCATAGAACCGATATGAAACTAAGTTATAACCTTTTGAGGCCTGAGATGTTCCTAAACTTTTTGGGTAGAGTTGGCCAACCTAACAAAAGAAACCCTTATAAAATTGTTTGAATAGTTTTTGGGAAATCGTTAAAAACCAAATTAATTTTTGTTATATCTTGCTCCCGAGAAAAAAATTAGCTTCATTTTCGTACTTCGTATGATTAAACACATGAAAAAAGTAAACTACTGTTATTAAATATCAAATTTAATTTAGTTATATTGAGAAAAATCCCACTTGCTTTGATTACGCTTACGTGGTTTCAATTAATTTGTATATAGAATTGAAATATAACTAATTAATACAAAAATGTATAGCCAAGCTGTCTAATAATCCACATTTATTTAAATATGTATATCTAATGTATAACCAAAAATTACAATATGTCCTATGCTTTATTGGCCTTTGCCTTTGTTAAACAATTTTATCTCTTCCTACCTATATCTATCAAACTATCAATTGAATTGTATAATGTTATTGTGAAATATTTTTGCAACTTCTTAGTAGTTATACAAAATGCAATTATAAAACAATGAAATAAGATTGTTCTTTTCAATCTGCAATGTGACGCTAAACGAAAATCAATATAAATAAAACTTAATTCAAAATGAAAAGCCGTTCACTCTGTACAGTCTGGCAGCACCGCTAGAGTGGCCTTTTAGCGCGATTACAGTAAAATCGATTGGCTGTCATCGGCCAGCTGTAAATCTGGCAGCTCTCATTTTAAGTGATGAACTACCATCGCTATTCAATACACCATAATATGAACATTATTTCGCTGTAATTTGGTTTTTGTTTTTGTTTATGATTTACTGTTTTTTGATATTAACATGGTTCGTTCAAGGTGAGTAAACTGTATACTTATATACAAACAAGGTTGAAGCACATTTTGAGCGCATGTGTTTGATTTTCAGCGTTTGTTGTGTACCGGGCTGCAAGGGAGCTGAAGAAACATTCCGATTTCCCTTAAAGGATAGTATTAAACAATTATGGCTTGAAAATCTTGGCTTGGACAAAAACACCTACATGCCAGTAAGATCCACTGTTTGCAAAAAACATTTTGCAAGCGATTGCTTTACCAATTTGGAAATGCGCTTAAGGCGTGGTAGTGTGCCTACCGAAAATCTGGGTGAATTGGGTAAGCACTAATTTATTTGGTTGTCCGTAGAGCTTAAAAGGGAGAAGTTTGACCAATGTGGATCTTGAGGGAAGCTGGCAAAGATGTAGACCTTTCGTTCGTTAAAGTCGATTAGATGGAAAGTGCGTTGCAGCACCTAAAGAGTCCCTAACCCGGTAATGGATTGTTATACTACACAGGATGTGTCCACGTAAAATAAGTTTAATGCAATTTTAAGACTTAATTGCTCTTTAACTTTCTTTCTCCTAATTATAAAATAATCCATTTCATTTAAGTTTCAAATCATATTTTTCTTTATAGGACAACGAAATATACACAGTTCTTTATTTAGACTTCTAAGTAATCCAGATCGTTCGAAAATAACCGGCTGCTGCATTCAAAATTGCAATAAAGTAGACGCACTTACCTTCGTAGAAACAAGTTCATTAAATAACTTTTTAATAAGTATTTTGAAACGCAACGTCATTAAAATGAAACACACTTATATATGCGAGACTCACAGCGAGCTTCTATTAGAATTTCCTCTCAAATGGCCAGCAAGAAGGAATGATAACCTTCGTGACAATCCCGAGGGTTTGTATTGGAGAAATTTGTATTTAAAGTGCTATGACTTTTTTAGCAATAAATGTGATACTCTTGAAAGAAAATACAAACAAAATGAGACTAATGACATAAAAATAACGCTTGATAAGGATACTCCAAATAAACGAGAGCCTTTAAAAATCCAAAGATGTGATTGCCTTGGCAGCAAAAACAATAATATTGATGTCATTAGTGACGTTGAAGAAGTCAATTTTGAGTACCCGGATACTTCAAATGATGAAGAACTTTTGGATATCCATGGTTGTGATGATATAGAATCAATAACTGTTTCAAATGAAACAATAGTTGAGGAAAGCAAAGGAGCAAGTAGAACTGTTTCTTTAAAGAGAAAAGCCGTTAACGTTGACCAATTGGAAGTCACTAATTATATAGAAGTCACGACAGGCCAGGATTTTTCCAATGATACTGCGGTTTTAGATATGCAAAATAGAGATAATCTTGATAAGAAATTTATTAATATTGTAGAATATGAAGTCATTAATGAAGTAGACATGACATCGCAAAATGTGCAATCAAACGATAGTAAATTTGTACAATATGACGCCAACAACGAAATCCAGACGATAGCTCAGAATGCATTAAATACAACTGGATTTGTGGATATACAAAAAGCCGTAAATTCTGGAACTATGGTGCTAAAAAAACAGAGACACACAAACGATACTTTTCTTAAGAGAACGGATTTTAAAGGTGAACAATTTGAGGTCACTGAATACATAGAAATATCAACAGCTGATGATGGTGAAACAAGACTTTTAAAAATGGAAGGCGCAAAAGCCAATAATATTGAACTATTTGGTGGCAATTATAAAGAATGGCGGGAACCGAATGAGATCGTAGTTATGGACATCGAGAGATTGAATCACCTAGAGACAATGAGCGCTGAGGATACTCAAAGTGAAACAGATCATTTTAACAATTGTATTGAAGAATTAGAGGTTGACGACATAGAAATCACATCTCAAAGTACTTTTAATGAAACAGAGCATTTATATAGTCGTCGTTTGGATAATTGAACTTCTGTGTAATAACTCTTCTGGTAAATGTATACTTCAAGAAGATACCGTAATTCTTGAATATTCTTCTGACTTATTCTTAGCGTTAGAAACCTAGCTAGAATTATTGAAAACGTTCAATAATTACAGAATATTCAGCAATGACTGCATTTTACAGGTAAAATTTATTTAAAGAATTTGTACTTCACTTTTTAATCAAACCTTTACATTTATTTTCAGATCGTAACATGAGCTCATATGCTAAAACAGTCAGTTAAAGTGCCGAATTGGAAACTAGATAAACCAAATGCAATCATTCAATAAATTGTAGAAATTTATTTTGAAAATAAGTATCCACTAAAAAGGCTTATAGAGATGGATTATACGTGCCACGCCGACTGGTTACCGAGTTACTGCCTGATGAAAGGCGTGTCACTAGGTACCTCTGGATCTCGCATGCCATATCCCTTCATGATACCGAAGGCATCGTAGAGTTCATCGCTCCATCGAGTAATCGTTGTCAACGCGAACAGCATTCCTGATCTTGAGGCGCTTGTTACACGAAGCGAGATTTTCAAGCGAGGTCGCGTGATTTGTATCTCGCACCGTTTGTAGGCACGGTAATAGCGCCCGTAAGATGTGTCGCCTACAACTTTATGCGACTTGCCTTCTTACATAAAAATCTTGCTTCGTGTAACAAGTGCCTTAGTGTCAAAATTTTAGTTCTCACTCAAAATAAGAAAGTTTTTACTTTTGTCAACTTGTGTTTGGCCTTACTAATTTCTAATATCTTTAAAAGAAAACACTATGAAAGCAAAACCCATAAACTTCGTTGAATTTTCTATGATGTCTTGTTAATTTTATGTATGAGCAACATTTATCATCTCATTTCCGTGATTACTTATTTACAACAATCCGCGGACTTACAATATGTATTCCATTTAATTATGATTTAAACTTTATTGTCACTGATATTGAACCTTGTAAAGGTTGTAAGTAGGCTTATAGTTGGCCATTATCTAATTGATTGAGCTAATTGCTTCAGTTCGTATGCAGCTTTTTAATCACTTAGAAACTAGTTAAATATTTTTTAAGCTTATGCCGTTCTATTAATTCCTGTTGGTTATTAAATAAATAAATCTTATCAAAAATTATATTTTTTTTTAAAAAACAAAATGAATTTATTTAAATAATTATTATCTGGCACGCATTTGTTTTTGCTTTATTTTTGGTTGTTACAAAAGCATGAAAGCACTGTAAATATTTGGAATTAGATTTTTAAAGGTCATATAAATATTGCTGGTTACACGTTATTGCAAATTCATTAATACATATAATTTTATTGCTAATTTTTTCTTGCCAAATTGTGAAAAGTGACAAGTTTTCATCCCTCAGTTTTTTAATATAAAGTATTTCTCTATAAAATGTTCTCATTTAAATTTAAGAAATATCGTGTCAAACCTATCGATATTAAATTTGCTGCCGTGGGCGACAATCGCTTATCTGAATATCGCGCACTGTATAAGTATCGATACGTGGGAGGCTACAGCTGTACTCGATGCTTTTCTGCTTTTTTGCTCTAGTCGGTATTATTTTGTGGACTCAATTCATTTTCAAAATTAAACTCAGAAGTTCCGGTCGTGTCAGCGGGTGTACGTGCAAGCTGTCTAGAATTGTAATATAAATTAAAAGATTCAAGTCTAAATGCTAGAATTTTTGGCATAAAACGACAGTAACTTTTTGAAATCCACGCAAAACGCATTTGATTTCAATAAAAAGCAAACGTGTCCGCCAGACAAATCGACGCGACTAAGATTCCAACTCCTAAATAAATGCTTGTAAAGCAAACGCTAACAATTTCGTAATCAAGCAAATACCGCTGAACACGGAGATTCAATGCAGTAGCATTTAACTAACAAGCACTCAAAGAATACGGGAAAACAGCTGAACGCTCACTAAAGGCACCAACACCCTGAGCACCAACCAAGTGAAAGTGCGCGCGTGTGTGTGTATTTTTTGTAATAAAAGGCAAAAGAAATTTTATTATCAAACGCATAACTAACGGTGTTGTCACCAGCGCCTAAAACCAAACTAGCATCCGTATTTAATCCGGAGTCCAAAGCAACTAATATACAGTACAATAATGAGTGGATACACAGACCTCACCAAACTGGAGACTAGTCGGTGAGTATTAACGTTTGTGTGTGTGTGTGTGTGTTTGTGCATACCTCTTCAAGTTAGAGCATTTAAATTATCGTTAATTTTTAATGCACAATTCAATATAAAACAAAAATATGTTTAGTAAATTGAGTCATAAATTTTGATTTGCGCGTGTTCTCTGCCACGAAGAGCACCGCCGCACCCCTGCTACACGCAGTTTTCTCTTTCGTTTGCACCGAAAACAAGATACAACAAAATTATCGTACGATGCGGACAATGAGCCAAGGGGGACAGGCAACAGCAACAACAACACCAACAACCATCAGATAGAGCAGAGCTCCAACATCCACAACCAAGCAAAAAAAAATCGTATGTTGCTCTACGAAAGAAATGAGCAAGAGCCAAACCGCTGCCTGTTAATATGACACAATCGACCATGTACAGCCATACAAACATATGAATAAGTATATGGTATCTGTCTAACTCTGTCCATGTTTGTATGTGCGCTTGTTTGTTTAAATATTTAACTAATAAAGAGCACAGGGTACATATGGCCAGGTCAGACCATATTCAATGGGATGATCAAGAGCCGCTTTATAGTATCGCCACCAATCAGCGGCAGCGACACAAGTAGCCTTCTCTTATCGCCAAGACCCATTACTCATTCACTACATATCACCTAGCGAAAAACCAATAATGTATGTATGTACATATAAACGAAACTATCCACGCGACAAGTATGTGAAGCAGTAAAAAAAATCACAAATTCTGATTCATAGCTTAAGTCGCTAGAAATCTGATTGACGTAGGCATGTAAAAATATTTATATGATGTGGTTTGTCACATTGTGTGTTGATAAGACTAGTGAAATCGAATTCCTTTAGTTCCTTATCTTAGTCAGACTAGTTCTTTGCTCTCTCTAACTTATTTATGGAGGTATACTAGGTAATCCGAAATTCTTCTTCTATTCGAATACATTAGGGACATTTTTCAAAAACAAAAACAAAATTAAAAACAAATAAAAGTAATTATTGTAACTATTCTCACTTCTATTCACTTACATTGCGGTTCATATTTTTAAATCTTAAAATATAAATAATAAGTCAAAGTCGTAAGATATTATATTTACATGTTTTGGTTTAAAAATGACAATAGCGAATTATAGAAACAAAGTAAATAAAATCACATATGTTCATTTCATTTATTATTTTCTATATTCAATTCTATTTCATTGGTAAAACCGCAAAGGCAATCCTACCTATATATATTATATTATATACTGTTTCTGTTAGTTGACACTAAATATGAGTACAGAAGTACTGACGAAGTGTGTACTGCAAGTTTTTACAGTTGTTTGTAAAACTATAATACGAAAATGTATATCACACTTATCTTGTCAATTGATCGATTATGACAAGTTCGTTTAAAACGCTGTTTGTGTTGGTTTTAATGCGAGGTCGCCATTCGCTGTGAGTTTGTTATGCGCCCAGCCAAATAAACTTGCACCACTGTGCCAAAATTGCTGGAGAAGCAACCGACTGCGAACAGGCCACCCAAAAAGTATCTATATATGAATATACAATGTATGTGAAGTAGTACGAAAGTATATAAAAACGTAATGAGAGGCTAGAGTAAAGCAATTACAACCACAACAACTGAAACTCCAAAACAACATTAACCAAATATTGGTCAATTCGCGTTAAAAAGCGCTTACTCAACGTTGCAAATATTGCTGGGGCTGTGTTGGCTGGCACCAAAAAACCAGTGAGAAATCATTCCACATAATTGCGTTTACAACGCATAGTAAGTAGTAGCAAACCGCTGTAAAGAGGTTGGTGTAAGAGACACCAGCATCTTGCCAGTTTTCATTCATGCCAAGTAGCTCTTTTTTTTTTCAACGCACAGTACAGTTTGCAGCAAGCATTAAAGAGCACAGCCAAGAGAGTCGTCGCGGCACTTGTGCTCTTGCCACAACACAAACACAGCACTGACACCACCGCCCACCACCTCCACCACCACAACCACCCAACGTATACCCAACAAGAGTCTGAGAATAATATCGGCTGATTTCTGTGTTGTATGCCGTGGCTTTGTGCGCATGTCCGACATTTGTGTACTATGGCTGTGGTGTGCTCTGCGCTCCTCGTTCCTGCGTTCATCCCGATACAAACAAGTTTTGGATGGCAGCAGCAAAGACCAGACCAAGCAGCAAGACCTGTCGTGGTCGCGTGTTGAGCTTACCATACATTTCACTGTGCCACAGTGTGTGATACCACTGTGACCGGTTTTTGAGATTTGGCTGGCTGGGAATGGCTGGCTTTTGTTTTGGCTAGGCATATTGTGTAATTGCGTCTAATAAGCACGTTAGCAGCAGCTGCAGCAATCAACTCATCAGCAGCCAGATAACAAAGCTTGCCCAGCTGGCAATCTAGCCAGCTATCCAGCCCCCCTTCGGGTTGGGATGATGGTATCACATTCATTCGTGCTGCTTTGCAATTGGTCGATAAAAGTGGCGTGGTGCTGCTGATGCTCGCCGCATGTTGCACGGCTCCTGTGCTCATCATCAACTTTTATTAGACGATTGCCGGTTGATTTTTATACAATGCACGTCGTACTTACTTGTACTTATTGTATTTTTAACTAGCTAAAGTGAGTGACGCCAGTTTTTTTTATGCCTGAGGTCAACCAAACTGGCAGCCAAATCCTCCAATTGACCGTCAACCGAAAGAAAACTGGCGCAGGGCCAATAGACAAGTGTGGTATAAATGGGTGGGAACTGTCACCTGATTTCGATTGCCTTCTACGCAAATAAAATAAAAGCGACAATAGCTTCTTTTTATCGGCTCTATTAATTAATAAAAAAAAAATGAACATTTGGCCGCTTGACGGCTTATTCCGAGCGTATAACCGTATAACTTTGAATGGCTGTGTGTGTGTGTACATTCAATTGAAGTATTCTTCAAAGAGTCTTGCGAGTATTTGAATGAATGCCCGACTAATTGCTGATAAGATAATTTTTTGCTTGCCATTTTTTATGGCTTACACTGCACTATTCTTACGTTCGAGAATAAACTAAGCAATTTATTCATAGACAAATTACAGGTTTTAATTTTATTTTTATGCACGTACTTGTATTTTATTTATTTCTACAATCAATTAGCTCAATCAGTTACAGCGATAGTCATAGTTAAATAGTCAGCGATACTTGTACGCTGAGAGAAGGATTGTTTAATGTACTTACAAATAATAGATACTTACAACGACATGCCGTTTGACCGTGCAAGCTTGGAATGCCAATGGAAAAAACCTTGACTCTAGACGTGCCCATTCCCAGACGCAATGCTATGCCCTAGTCTAGTCTATCAGTATCATCAGGCACGCAGCGATCGCGTGGCCACCCCACCCCAATGCCAGTGCTCAGTGGCAGTCGTCCCAAAAAACTATTAATACTTAAGTATGTAGGAAACCGCGCAGCGACGCCAACGCAAACGACATATACTAAATTTATCAGCAGTCAATATGCTTTCTTTACAAAGTGTAAACTAAACCTAAACCAATGTAAATAGTACATTATGCGATCACGAGCTGCATGCCTGTTCGTCCGGCCAGACGCTACTCATAATTGTAACGCAATCGCCGGGCAGACTTCAGATAACAGAACGGGCTCTCCAGATGTCTAGCCGTAACGTCACTTATCGCAAAGTAGTGGAGGTTTCTGGTGACCTTTGAGCGTCTGGTGCGTTTGTAGCGCAACTAGATTGTGCAGACAAAGCAGTGCTCCGCAGGTTAATGCCTGTCAACTGCTTGGTAATTTTCAATTTCCCTTTACAAATATGTGTAAAAACTAAGGCTGGTTTCAGCTGTTGTAATCCAGTCATTACATAAGCGACGCTGTTAACATTTACAAGCCCATAAATTAAAATTACACGCAAATACACGCTATGAACCTAAAAACTAGCATATGCTTGTTGTATAACTTGATTTAGTTAGTTCGGGTTAAGTGTGTCTCGAACAGGTCATTGTCATGGTTAGACTTAGTAAATCTTTGCATAAGCGAAACATTCTAGAGAGTCTCTATGAAGCTAGGCAAATTCTGGGCTTGGTTTGGTCAAAAATAGAAATGCTGTGCTGTCGCTTGTCTTTTTTAGAAGGGGGTTTACGGCTAGAGCCATATCTTCCCGTACGTACAATAAGAAAAAAAAACTAAAGCCAACAACTGGTTTTGGGATTCTATTGTTTTATGTGAAATTAATACCTAACCAGACTCAATGAATTTGCATAAAAATCATTTCATATTTATCATACGCCACGTTGCCTCGGGGCATTCAGGCGTGTGCGGCTGCTTCGGCTGCCGACGCCAAAAAACCAGCTAGTTAACTATGTTTGTAGCTGGCGGAAGTTTTAAAAGAACGGCGTAGACTTCACGACGACACGTTTAGAAATTTGAATGGGCTAGTTTGTTACTGCTGTTGGCTTTCAACTTTTTGGCTGTTCACTCGCAGTATCTATTGTCTTGTTAACTGGTTTTTCCCGTCGCTTATCAAGCCATTGGAAGACAAATGCGGAATAGTGTTTGTCAATTAGCAAACAATATTTGAATGTGTTTTTCTTTTTGGTCTGTTTGCAGGAACTGCCTGCGCCGCATTGCGCGCCACGATGAGCAGCAGTTCTCCAAAGACAGCATCGTCAATGTAATGGAGAAGTTTGTCAAAACTGTCAACATTATGGACGACACCATACTGGTGCCATGCAGGCTCATGGATCGGCAGGTGGGTTGTGTGCCTTTTATGAGCCATTTACAGCTTTTACACAGCGCCAATACAGTCGTTCATATGCTAATATGTCAATCCTTATTTTGCTTATTTCTTTCACAGATCGGCGATAGCACAGATATTGTACCTGCAACGGGCAAAGACACAACCGCCAATCAGCTAACACAGAACTCCAGCGCACAGGGTAAACGCGGCGCGGCACACTCCAAGAACGTGCAGGAATTTCTCAGTGCCTCCGAACTTTTTAATCTCTACAATATGCTCAATGGCCTCAAGAAAGATTTGCTCTGGACAGCCAATCAGGAGGAAGCCGATGAAGTGGAGCAATGCAATGCAGCTCCCGAGCTTGAAACAAAGACTGAGTCCAGCAGCACAACTAACGCAACCGGCAGCAACATAACTCGCAATGGCAGCACAATAAAGGGTCATGTGCGTCGTACATCCACAGCCTCTGTGGTGTCCACCACATCAGTGAGCAACATGAGCGACTCAGACTCGGACATTTCCAATGAATTCCAGAACGACTCGGGACTGGATTCGGATGGCAACAAGAGCGACAATGCACAAAGCAGCGACAATTCGAGCAGCGCCAGTAGTGATATTGAAGACTGCAAAAAGTCAAAGCAGCCCAATGCCGATAAGGCCACAGAGCTGGCCAAACGCTGCCGGAGACATTTGAATGGTCTGTACCAGTGCCTGGAACAAATGACAGAGGCGGCCAATTATTTGACCGCCAGATACCAAAGTGATATTGGACCTGTTTAGGTTTCAACTCTGTATGTTTTGCGGGGGGGCTTTATACCATTTTGTTACGGGGGGTGATTAGGGGTGCTAAGTATCACAAATAAGTGTACTATATGTTTACGAGTATATGTCTAACTGATAATATCGATAACATATACATAACATAAACAAAACAAAAATATTAATAATAATCGGGTAACGAAAATTGAAGCTTATTTTTTGTATGTACTATTTGGGTTGACGGGTACAAAAGCAACAAAAACAAACAAAATTAACAGAACATAATTGACAAGAAGAAGAAGAAGAAGAGAAGTGAATGCTAAAGGAGAAACTTTAGATAGTAATTGCAGCATTCCTAGAGCTTCAACATGTATATGTTATAACCAGCTTAAAAATTCGAAATTTTTTTTATAAGTAATTGGAGTGGCATTTTAACCACAAACAACTGTGCGTATACTCAATATCTGCATAGACATACAAAGCTTAGTAGTTAGGCACGAGCTCCACCCAAAGTGTGGCGGCGTCCAGTCAATGTGTTATCGTTTGTTTATGTTTTTCTTTCTGTCTGTAATTTGAATAAAATATATATATATATATATATATATACTATATATATGCTACATGTACTGTTATATATTAACTATATACTTTCTAAAGCGTGCACTTTATACACAGGGAAATATTGAACAAGAAATTAAATTTCGAATACGCAATATTTTCATAAACAAAAACGAAAAAAAAAAAAAAGTAAAAACGTATGTTTGCAAAATCATATGACATATCATATGCACTGTGTATATGTAAGAGTTCCGAAAATGTTATTGTATTTGTTTAAGTACTATTTGTGCCGTGTTGTCCTTGCAAATGTCCAGCAGCATGTAACCAAACATAAAAGTGACTATAAACATGTTGTTGGCACTCAATTTAGAGCAATGAAATTCAAAATCCAAAATTGTGTAAATTACTACGATAATGCTTGTAAGAAATGAGAATTATTTATAGCAAATAAATTTTATTAAGAAATTATATAAACCAACAAACAACTTTTATTAAATGCCGCAACGGGGTCGCAATGGTGCAAGTCGCAAGTCTTTCGATCGGCGCAAAGTTCAATTGGGTTAACAGGCAGCGATAGCAGAAGCAAAGGTGCTGATATATCAATGCCGAACCCATTCTATATCATTTTATAATCGTTTGCATTTTTACTGTTGCCAGTGGCTGGAAATAGCTGCAAAAGTGCTATGGAGTGCATTAAACCCGTAATGATTGGCTAGAGCAGACCGCTGAATACTCTGCACAAAAGCTGCAACTATTAGAAGACCCTTAGCTATAAACGATCTTGGCCATACAGGTTCTATAAACAATTCAGCAGTTGCTGAATATAAGAATGGTTTCTTCAAGGCCTGCTTTTATGGCTACTTCAAATAATCTGCCGATAACGAAATCTGTTTCAAATATACTTAGTGTACCACATATAAGGCCATATAATTAAGTTTTCCGCTGCCACTTGAGTTAAGTTCTTGTTTAGATTTCGTTGCACGGCGACATGTTCGAAGCAACAGCTATTAGAACTGCAACAACTTGTTGAAGCCATGAACTTGATTCGTATTCGCATGCGTGATTATCAGACGTTGTACTTGAACGGTTTCGAGTGCTGCTAATAAAACTATGGCCTGATGGCCGGATGACATTCTTTGACGTGCCCCGAGGTTTGTTTTATTTGCTCATGCAGCAAATGGGTTGTATGCGTCAGTATTACGACAAACTCACATATATATTCTAGATTGAATGGATTTGTATGTATGCTGAGAAATTAATTAAGTGGAGCACACCCCTTCCTAGATAAAGCAAAAGCAATTTTATTGAAAGGCTTCCGCGAGAGAGAAGCAGCAAGTAGAATTGATTTCATTAATGGCGTTTTTATCTAAGGCTAAATCCGAGACTATCGCTTCATCATCTGCAAATTACGCCAGTTTAATATTTCTCTTCATATATTTTGACATTGTCTCGATTTGTTGCTGTTTTTGTTTTTGTTGTTATTGCTATTGTTTCGGTTATATTTTTTTTTTTTGCGCAGGCAACTAATCGAAACTAGTTTTCAAGTCAATTCTACAGAGGCGGAAATGAAAATGTTTGCCAGTTATAGGTACACACATAGCTATATGTATGTATATTTCTATATTAATGTTTTATTTTAAGATCTACTATACATATTTTAGGCTTTTGTGGGCGAAAAGTACCAAACCGCTGACAGACTTGGCTAGAGTGCGGAACTAGAATGCTGACTTACACAACATCTTGGTTTTTTTTCAAAAACAAATCTTTTGTTTTATTTCCGTTTATTGACCCCGCTGGCGCTAGGGCCTTGAGGCAGCCTGACTGGGAACTGCTGCCGTCTCAATCGTCATCAGCATCCTCATCATCGTCAATACCTTAACTTGAGGTGTCGAAAACTGCGAACTTAGCGGTAAACCAAAGCGGCTCAGCTGCTGATTGATACCATGCCAAAAAGTAACATCAACAACAACAGCAACATCATTAAAGCCATAATAATACAATCAAAACAGCAACCTGTTCTGGCCGCTGCCAGCTTTGTTGTCGTGTCAGGAAAATCATGAGCGCTTTATGAGTCAGCAGTTTTCGAAACTTCTGTAATTTGTGGGAAGATCATGTAAAGTGTAAACTGCTATGAATTTGCGATTGACCTCATTATGTTGGCAAGGAGGGCCAATCTCAAGGTGCTTGTAGTTGGTCAAGGTCAAAAGAGACATTCTTGTGGCATACCGAGTTTATCACTGCGTTTATCGCAGCAACACTTGCATTCAAATTTTATCACGTGTTAAAATCACAAATATGCAAAACATTAATCCCAAAATAAAACCCAATGAAAATTTATTTAATATCCGCTTAAGCACGGCAGTAAATTTAAATAATTGCTTGTTGCTAAATTCTTTTCCTAAGCGCCGAAAAACAACAAGAAGAAAAGACTAACTATAAATATTTAAAAACAAGCTCATAGTCGAACACTTCCGTCGTTTTTGACCCCAAACAGCTTCATCTGGCCTTTGGGGCGTACGCCGCTTTAGCGGAAGTTCAGCGTTGTCGATTGTAGCGCCGATCGTATAGGGTAGCTGTGCAGCAGGTTGTCTGGAGCGTAATCTGGCTATAATTAAATATGTAATTATAATTATTAAAATGGCACACACACATACACACACACACACACTCATAGTGATGGCTAATATTTCCGTTAGGTAAGGCACAAGTATACACTGGAAAAAACGCTGTTCTATTAACTAATATGCTCGGATTAGTTTGGTTTGATTGTGATTGGTTTTAGAGTCTTGGTTATTCAGAATAAATCAGTATTACTTTCAAACAGCCAAAAATATTTTCAAGCGTTGTTTGTACTAAAATGTCAAAAACAGTTAATATGTCGACGGGTTAAAGCTGAACCAAAATATTTTGTATACATGTTTGTAATACCACCAAATATCTGTGGTCATATGGAAGAGTAGCTTAAGTCGACATAACAAAATGTTGAGTTATTGCGTTCTGGAGCTTTATACGGGTCATAACAAGTCACCATTCCTTTTTTTAAACTTTTATAATTCTTCTCTGATAAACGTAAAAAAGGAATGGTGACTTGTAATAACTTCTATGAAGCTCTAGAACTGAATACCTCAACATTTTCTTATGTCGACTTAAGCTACTCTTCCATATAACCTTCTCTTAGAAAGCGCGCGCTCACCTTGTTCGTTTCGAGGGAAACACACACCCTTGTAGTCTTCCATCAACAGACTTTCTCTCAGGAACTTCTCGTGAAGCTATAAGTGTTCGTCGTTCTATCGTGTGCGATCTTACGGAGTACTATCCACTCAAACAGCTTCGAGGGCATCAGCATCAGACTACGTCATCATCAAGATTAATCAGTTCTTTTAGAGGGTTAGAGTCGTCTAGCGAGAGGGTGCTCACACCATTTTTTGTTTTGACGGTGGTGTCAAGCAACACCAAATTCAAAAACAACATTAAAGGCATAGTTTTCAATATACAGTTTTCGAATTATAAGTAAATATAAATTTAAACGACTTTTTCAATTTCGCACGCTTTGCCAATTAAAACTTAATGAGAATTTTTCAATCATCGCTAATGATGAAAAAGAGTTCGCAATTGGCAAGCCAAACTCAAAATTATGAAAAATATCATAAAAAAGTGTTCACATCTTTAAAGTTCGGCTATTATTTTAGTGTTTGTAGTGTCTTTGGTAATATCAGTCTTAATTTTTTTTTGTTACCGTGTTTATTTGATTTTTCTCAGTGTGCAGAAATGTGAAGCTCAAATGCTTCCTGTTACCAAAAATAAACACACAGTTTCAACGGCTGTCAATATTCATTCATGAGGAGCATTATGAATGATTATGTCCAAAACTAAGAGATCTATTCAACAACCCCTCAACATCCCGGCCCAAACTGTGACGACTGTACAAGCCCAAAACTGGCTTAGAATTCCGCATTATGCTGGCATATCGCGCGTGCGCGTCTCGTTGTTGAATAATTAGAGCCCGAGACGCAGCTCATTTTCGAGTATGGATTCAAGTCTGGGCACAAGTGCGATACAGATAACACACACAAAAACATAGATCACAAGTAAACAATGTGCATAAAATGGCGACGTCGATGTCTACGACGCCAGAGACGACGAAAAACATGGTCAGAAATATCGTATCACATTAACAATATGGCGCAGGGGCTGGTGGCTAGTGGCTTAGTGGTTTTGTGGCGGTCCCCAGTATAGTTCATGGCTAGCCAGTACAAAGTCCGAAAACTCGAAATTCCACACAAACAAACAGACACACACACGCGTATACCTTCGACAAAGCAAGATACAGCGCTAAATCATGCAAAAGATATTCATTCACGAACATTCTTCGCAGTTACATGCCTGCTCATGACAGCCTGAGACCCGAATACATGTGTGCAAGTATTTATAAAAATACGCATACGCAGCGTAAGCCAAAATAATAAGAGGCATTTGTGCCAGTTACAGACAGCTATAAAAATTCATGTTTTCGTATGAGAGCGCTGGCTTTTGATACCTGTTTCATATTTAAGATCTACTTTAAAGTAAGGCAAATAAGAAACTGCCTAGATAAAGTGTTTTGTTCCGGTATGCCTCAGCCAGCAGCTGGCTTTTAGAGGCAGTTTCGACTTAAGTGGTTTGCAAAGCATTCAATATGATGTGAGAAACGCGCTAATTGAATACTCGAAACTAATTAGCTCTATGTACGAACGTACTATGAACAGTTAAACAAAACCACACACAAAGAAACAACAAATGCAACAACGTCAACAACAAATCCAACAACTTCAAGTTCAACAAGACGGCGTGACGTCAGTTAGCCATGTAAAGTTCCCAAAAACAAAAGAAAGAAAAACAATAACAAATAATGTGAAATCGCACATGATACCAACAAATCAAAACTAAAATTCGTGGCGTCTGAATCACAACAAAAGCCAGCTGAGACCATCATTTGGCTGGTTCTCTATAAGCCCCTCTAACTGTGGCCACTACTACGTCACACGCCTTGTTTCATCATTTATGCGGCGCACTCACTTAGCAGCTCAGTCATGCGAACTCATCATCATCACTCATAGATCTGCGGAGCAGACCTAAATGAAGAACTCATTAGACTTATTTATAGTTAAAGTGACTATGACCTGTATTTTTTGGATTTCCAAACCCACTAAATTTATGTCGTAGAGAGTAAAGCTACTATTTTGCTCAGCAAAGCATGACAAAGCAGATTTATTCTAGGGCTTGGGATTTTTTGCAAATCTTGCGAAATCTTGTTCTGGCATAATGTATATGTTTACAATAAAAACGTGGGCCGACTACAGTCGGGACATTCCGACAGTAATATGCCCTCTACACGTCGTTTGACGCGCATTAAAACAGAGTTTGGAGATGTTTTCAAGTTATAAGGAGGACGCACTTTCTGGTAATTTCTCTTGTCGAGCTGTTTGTTTTGATTACTCTTTATAGGGGCTTACTTCGTTTCGTAGACATAAAAAAACAATTTGGCAAAATTAGCTTGTTAACTTTTGAACGCCTTATAAGCTCTAAATTCATAAACAAACAAATTCTAATGCATAGTACAAACTATATATACGATGTTTCAATAATAAATGCCTAAATTGAATGCATTAATTTGTTGTTGTTTGCTTCTTTTTGTGAATTTGACTTATTTTTTGTTTAGTTATTCAATGCGTTATGGCGAAACTTTGAGAATGATTGGTGGAACGACAAATCCAATACACACGACAGCGGCGGCCACTGTCACACATTTGGCCAACGTGTTTGGCACTTTGGGGTCAGCGACGCCTCAATGCTATGTGCACCTGCCACCTACCTCCCCCCACGCCAGCAGTGCCAAGGGTTTTCAATACCGCACACAGATACTCACACACACACACAGACATGTACGCCCAATTGTTGTGCTCATATCGCTGAAAAGTGCACAGTGGTCACAGTGCTTGCACGAAGAGTGAACTTAAACGCAAAAAGCTCACAAACTGTTCAACACTACAAGTCATTGGACTAGTTTCATAACTGCCAAAACAACAAGCCCCCTGGTCGCCGCAGAATGAACGCCCGCTTGCCCGCCCGCAGCACCTGTTCATCGAACGGCGCAAGCGCAGCCGCACACTGCTGAATGCCATACGCTAAAATGACCTTCACGGCTAAAAACAGCAGAGCCAGCAGCAGCAGCGGCAGGGCAGCGGCAGAGCAGCAGCAGCGTCGCTGTCGCTGTCTCCGTCTCAGTCCATACTTAAGTATCATTTTATGACCGACCGACCAGCAACAACAACAATAACAAGACAAACAACCGTTGCTGTTGCTGTTGCTGTTGTTGTTGTTGTTGTTGTCCAGCGCGCACAGAGCGCATGCGCAAGTGAGCTTTTTCCAAAGTTAACAAAAGCTCTCGTCGCAGTACAGCGTTCGCGTCTGCGCAGCTTGATTGCTTTCGTGTAGTAGCATCTCTTTCATGCATGCCTAAACAATGACGCTCTTTGCAGCAGCCACTTGGCCATCCCATTCACTTAGCGGGAACGCTTACAAATACAATTTATAAAATTAAGCGCAAAATGTTTTTGGGTGAAAACGAGTTTTTAAAACGCCGCAGCTTTGAGTGCATTGCCTGCTTGCCACTTCCACAGACGAGGTCAAACCTGTCAATTGGTCGCGCCTCCTTTTTGCAATCGACTTTCCTAGTTTTATATTTAACATTTTAGGAAAATCTTAAATATTTTATTAATTATTATTCCATACGGAGGTACACGGGGTGCGCTTGTGCGCTGCCATTAGCATAATTAGCCATGTACATAAATACCTACAAACTTACATATAAGTATAAATCAGTGGCGTATCTGGCTGTAGTGATGGGGGCTATAATTTTCAGAGCAGGAAAATCATATATCCTAGAATGTCATCCTTCGTCAAAATGACAACAAAAATGACGTTCCAGAGTTAAAAGCAGAGGCATTTTCTTAAAAAACATTGTTTAAAATAAATTTTAAAATACTTTGTAAAACTTAATTAATAGTGATCATAAATTCGATTTGGCAACGCATTAACTACTTTTTTTATTTTTAGCTTGGAAAGTAGAATCTGTGTAGCACTCCACGCCAACAGCATAAACTGTACGGGATAGATTCCGCCTCATGTTCTTGGTTGCAGCATTATCTTGCTGGAAATAAGGAGAAAACGCTCAGGCACTTTTAAATCATGCCACTAGAAAAAATGAAATCTTCAAGGCTGTCTAGTTAACTTTTAGTTCAACAGTAAAGGTAAGATTTTTCCACTACTCTGTCTAAGACATGTAGGCTTGGATTTTGTGCGTATTTCAGAATTTTCTCAAAAATAAAAATTCTTCTATCCCTTGATAAAATAATGTTTGAGATATCTTTCCTCCTTTAAAAGTTACGAATGTTGCCGATAAGAAGTCCGAAGGCCCCACGTAGCTGAAAATGCTTCACAGAATGACGGAATGTAAAACAAAACATGAAAAAATATGTATGCTTGCAAAGAAAAAAACCGAAGCCGTACCGGTATAAATGTATCGGTTTCAAGTCGGTTATTTCGGATAATAAATGTTAACGGTTATCGGTTTTTGTAAAAAAAAATAATTTCGATTACGGTTTCAAAATTCAATCGTTTGTTTTGGATAACGGTTACGGTTACCAGATTGTAAGACCAAAATCCCTTGCTGTCTACGCCACTGCAGGTATGTTAATACGTAGACGACATCAACATCATATCGATAAGATCTGTTTACGGCTGCGACTTGCCATTGTTCTGCTGTTCTGGCGATTTAAGAACATTCTTTTTAAAACACCAAATCACCGCTAGGCATAATAATGAACATGTCGAGACAAGACGCAGCAAAATGTACTAAAAAGACGACAGCAGAATCAGCAGTACCAGAGCCAAGACAGTGTTGTTTCGGCACAGGTATTTCCACATTAACATTAGCAGTCAATCAATCAATGTATGTATATACATAAAAGGCTAATTGGATTCAGGAAGAATCAGTCGCATATCAAAAATTGGTCCTTTATTATATTAACATTTTCATTATTTTCAGTATATTTCCTTCTCGTTTGTAAATGCAATATCAAAAAGCTCGTCGGATTGTCTTAAGGTCGTTGGGAATAGTGACAAGTACAAAAAAAAAACAACAACAACTACAACTGCATAACTACTAAAAAACTAGACTACTGAAACGAGTAATGTACTAAAAGCGAATTAAACGCAGAGTTCTAAAATGAAACTACGCATTAGCAGCGAATTAAAGTTCAGCGCGTTGCCTAATTTAATTTGATCCAATTTAAGCACTTGCATGTGCCGTTACTTAAGATTCAATTTCAAAAAACGCGACGTCAACGGAGAGCCATTTTCTTTTTGCGGTTATGCCTGCTGTTGACGTCAAAGGTCGGACTTGCGCGGAACTAATTAAGTAGATTTTGAAGCACATTCTTGAGTACGCTTAAAAACTAATTGAAATTATAATTGATAAGACTAAACTAAGGACACAACAGGAAGGAATTAAACAGGTGCTACTGTATGGGAAATTAGATGCATACCGAAGTCTAGAAAATTAGTCTACAAATTATATGTATATATGGAACTAGGTTGATACTTACAATGTAGATACTATGTGCTATAAACGCTTTCAATAGTTTGAGGCAAGAAGTTGTTGCTTCTGCTTATTGGATTTTATTTTTTTTAGATACGTTTTTTGTCATTAAGTTTATTATCACGTTACATTATGTATGCTATGTATATGTGTAGGTTCTATTCATAAGTAATTGTACGTTTATGACGCTTTAGGAGTTCATACGTAAATGAGCACAACACAATTACAACTAAATGCTTACAACAATAATTGAAATGAATGAAACGATTTGATTCATGGCACCATTTTGTTTTTCACACATTCGACTCGGACAAAATGGCTGCGTTTGCCAATTATTGAGTAATTATCTAATAAATCAATAGTAGACATATATTTGCTAAACGCATATAGGATAAACTTAAACAAAAACAGTCAAACTAGTTTTCACGCTATAAACAATTTGGCTAAACAATTTCAATTGAATATACTTATATGGATGGATATCTTTGGGTTACAATTATCATCGTAAAAGCATATAGTAGTATAACTGAGGAACTACGATAAGGTAAGATTTAATCGAATTGAATGCTATTATGTCTAGCAATGTATTTCATTAAACATTTCGAGATATGCTAACGTTCATTATGCTATGTTTTAAAACAAAGGAAAATTAATACTTTTTACCAGTTATAGTGTAGTACTTCGAAATATAGAATAGTTAGGTTAAGTGCGTAATAAAGACAGTGTCAACGCATATTTTTTTAAAGTAGATAGTGTGTAGGTGAGTATGAATGTAAATAGTAATATGAGTATTTAGTGAGAATTATTCAGATTTCAGTGTTTTCAACACCTACTGCTTGGTATCAATGGAACTTAGCTGTGCTGCCGGCTAAATAGACCGGTTTTAAGTAATAGAAATATGGTATATGAGTTACCAATTCGATACATCCCATAGAGCGGATGAGTACTACAGTTAGTGCCACTTTTAACACTACTATGTATACGAATACTTAGTTACTACTAGCACTACATATGGTTATATGTTGTTCTTTACGTATAGTTATTGGGATGTGTATATGTAATACGATTAATTAATTGCTTTCAGTCCACTAGGTTGCTTTAACCAATTAAGTTAATCACCATTTAAACCACTTAGTTCATAGCTTTGGTGTTCTAAGCTGCGCTTAAGATCCACAATGGTGCTCAACAGCAGCTGTTGCTTCTGATTGCCACCCTGTGTTTCGCTCACATCATATGTGGAGCTCTTGTTGGAGCTAGACGCTAACTTTGATTGCTGGCGTTCGCTGGAAAAACCGTGCAGCTTTGTTTGTTTCCTCATATCTAGCGGAAATTAATAAGCAGTTTAATAAAAACAATGATAAGATTTCAGATAAAACATTTCAAACTAAACGCACCTAATCCCAAATCGAAAGTTTTCTTAATGCGTTCAAAGGAGGAGCTGCCCTTGTAGACTTTGCGTTTTAGCGGCTCACTATGTGGACAATAGTTGCTGACCTGGGCACTGGCCTCCATGGCCACGTTGCTGTTATTATAGTCAGCCTGGTTGTAGCGCAGTTCTGTTTCCTGCTGCAAGTAATTTTGGTTGACTGCATCCACATGCTGCTCGTTGTTCTCATGTGCGACAGTAATACACTCCAGCTCCGAGTCGCTGCCATTGAAATTCAGCAGCGTAGTGGTACCATGCCAGGCATTACTATGCTGCGGCGATGGAGTTTGCCTTCGACGCGGCGTTCTTGGAGATCCTATGGGGCTCTGGGTTCCCTGCATTTTGCGACCATTTAGCTGTAGTTGTGGTGACAGCGGTGTCTTATGTTGCTGCTCGGTGTTGATGGCTTTGCGCGGCGGCAGCTCTGGCGGCGTGTTTTGATTCATAAAGTTGGTTAAATGGGTCTTGCGCGGGCTGCAGCGTCCAAGTCTGGGACTGTTGGGTGCAGAAGCCGAGGCAGCTGAAGTTTCAAATTTAAGCAGCTCAATTCGTTTGTTTATGGCTGCAGCTAGTTCATGTTCAGCCGAGTGCTCTTTCTGGCTGCAAGCAGGCGCAGCTACCTTTTTGGACTCCACCTCGCTGTTTTTGAGCATTTCAACGCGTTTGTTTGCCAAGGGATTGAGTCGCCTGGGACTGGAAACAGGCGTGTCACGCGGTATGCTGTAAAATAAATGTTTACAACGAATAGTCGAAATCAGAGTTAAATAAGACAAACCTCTGCAAGCTGTTCTTCATAGACTCTAGCAGGGACTCTGCCTCCATGATAAGCTGCCTGTACTTTATGTCCGCCTCTAGATCAGCCTTTAGCAGGGCTTTCTCGCTCTCTGCTATGGTCATAAAATGCTTCTCATTTGCGCTGCCCAGCACCATGGAGTTGGAGCGATTGGACAGCGGCGATGTTTTGTAAATCCTAGTATTGGAGCATTGGATAATCATACCCTTATGATTGCGGCTATGTGCTATTACATACCTTTCCTTAGGACTCAGCCATTTGCGGCGTAGACACACGGGCGTGCCGCCCACGCTTCTTGACTCACGCGGTCGCTGCAACGGCGACGTAGGCAACTTCTCGCGGTTCTCGCTGCTCTTCTTGCGCGTTTTCATAAAACGCTTGCGTCTGCGCTGTGAAACGCTGCTGACCAAGCCGCCCGCTTGTGTATCTTGAGGAGTGTGCTTGGCTGCACGCAGACTACGTCGAGATCGTGCCGAAGCTTTGCGTTCAAAAACTTGGCGTGCAGCACCACGCGTTGGGCTTGCATTGGGATAGTAGTAGCAACTGCCAAGATTGCTCTGTGCCTCCTTATGCTCCATTAGCACCTCTTGCATTGATGAGGTGTCTATGAAGTCAATATCTAGTAGCTCATCTGTATCACACTCATCGCCTGCATCCTGGCCGGTGTCCAGCTCAGATGGCACATCTGTTGGATCCGAGTCGCTACTGCAAAAGAAAGCTAGGTAACTAGGCGCTCACTTGACTTGTTTATACACAACTCACCTGAGTATGTCCGTCTCCTTTTCATAGACATAGCTCTCATCAAACTTGCCAATCATTTCATTAAGTGTCGCCTCATCGTCGCTTACCGCAAAGAGTGGCTCCTGGTGCAGAAACTGACACTCCGACACCACCTGACGTTGTGGACTATGCTTGCCACTAGCTGCTTGCTCACTCGCTGCCCCACTGAGCAACCCCAAGTGCTTGCGCTTGACGGTATGCGGTGAGTAGGCGCGCGCATGTAGGTTTTCCACTTCAGTCGAGGAGGAAGTACCCTCAGACGACTCGTATGCTTTCGATGGTGGGGCCGCCATCGAGTTACTGGCAGCCAACTTGTTGCCACTTGGACTGCAAATGCTAAAGGTAGTTGTTTTTTTTTTGTTTTTCGAATACTGTGGACTTACTCATTACGCTCCATGGCCAGCGCTTCCAGCTCATTGCTTGACTTAATGCCCGAGGATGTTGTGGAAGTGGTGCTGGTGGCATCTGTCTCCATGCGCATTGTTGTTGCTGTTGTTGTTGATGCTTCCATATTGGGTATGAGGGGCATGCTTGGCGCGCCAAAAGCACACTCCCCAGTCGAGTACCAGGGGTTGGTGCGTATGCGACAACGTTGCCGTGGAGAGGGTGCTGCAGAGCACAACGTTAATTGCTTACGATTTGCTGCATATGCATATATGTACTTACATTCAAAGAGTTTAGGAGTAGCCTGGCGCAGTGTTAAAGGACTTAGGCAGGCCTGTTGTGCAAAGCTATTGTTGATGTTGGCCACACCAATGTTGTTGCTAAAGTTGCTTTTGGGCTGAAACAAAGTGTTGCAAATAAATTGTGCTCCAAGTGTAGTGCACCGCAACTTACCTGTGGATCCAATGGCGACATCTCTTCAATACGATTTAAGCCGAATTTATAACGCTGTGCTTCAATGGCCAATGAATTAACACTTTTGGGAAAATAGTGTGTACCCGTGCGCATATTTATATAGTATTCGGGCGGATTGTAGTTACCAGCGCACGGAGAAGTGCCGTCCGTAGAATAGCCAGTCGAATATGCGCTCTCCGGTGATGAGAGGCTATGTGGTGGTCCTGTTCCGACCATGCCTAGAGGGGCACGCGCTGCAGGCATTAAATTACTCCTTGGCAGACCACGTGCGGACCATACACGACCGCCAGCCATCTGATTGCCCAAGCCAGCTGCATTGCTAGGCACTGGAAAGCATTCGCTTTTTACAATCAAACTCTCCACTGATTCGGAAGCTTGTGCCGCCAGCTTAGAGGGCAGCAAGCGACCGTAGCGTACATGATGACCATCATCTCGAGACTTTTGGTCATAGGGCAGCTGCAGACTGGTTAAGTTCTCGGAGTGCGGCCGCTGGTAATCGGAGAAGTCGTGTCGTCCATTTGGCGGCTGCGGACGCAACAGCAAGGCGCCCACCTCCTCGTACTCTACTTCATCCTCTACTGCTGCGTCGGGTTCTTGATAGTCAACATAACCGCGTGGTAGTGTTGGCTCTTTATACTCCAGTTTAATAGCCACTTGCTTGGCAGCTGTTGCTGAGCATTGCTCCTTTGAGCCCGTTGACCAGGACAGCGAAGATATGGATGAAGAGGAGCAATTGACCTTAATGGGTGATTTATCAGCGCTGACGCTGACACTGACACTGGAGCTATCCTTATTGTATGGCACTTTAAGCTGTTGAGGTGGCGCTGGCAGCTGCTGCCGTTGATAGCGCTGCGGAGCATACAGCAAATTGTCCGATTTGGGCGAGGTAATGGTGTCCTGTTCCGGGGATTGCCAGCCATAACGACTGGGAGTCTATTGAGCACACAAAGAGACATTAATTATATGCACTATTTGCATTGAATCCAATACTCACATGACATTGTATGGGTGAGACCTCGCGTCGTCGCACTGGACTTGCGATAACGCTGTGGCTGCCACCGCTGCTCGTTAGCACAGGACTCGTAGCTATGGTCGCTGACTTGGTTTTGAGATTGCTGCTTTGTGGCAAAGTACCGGCCTTCTTACCACCGTTTTCGATCTGCTTATGTTTGTTGCCTTTCTTGCGCCCAATGTGCGTCTCCATCCAGGAGCGCAACTTGGAGCCGAACATTGTGATGCTGGTAACTTACGTAATTGGCGTTTGAACAAAAAGCGCCTTGTATAAATGGACGGATTGTTGCTTATATAAAAAAGGAAATTGGAAGAACTTTGCTTAGTTTTTATTTAAATTGCAATGCACATGAATTTGGCAACGGTCTGTGGATGACATGACAATGGTAGCAATGGCTTTTGTTTATGTTCAGAGCTGCAACAATAAACAGCATGGCCAAAAGGGCTCCTGGGGCCACTTTGAGCTGATAAGAAAATCCATTTGCGACAACACAAAAGCAGCTAAACGGCCGCCATTTTATATGTAGTTTTTCAAATGTAACTTCCTGTGTGTGTGTGTGTGTGTTTTGGAATTTTATGCGAAATTACCTTATTCGCAATTCCTGCAGTTGTCTGCCGCTTCATAATATCCTTTAGGTCTCTTTTTATTGAGATGGAGTGGTAGGGAACACGAGCTTAGCAGCCAAAGCCAACAATTTATGTTATATGTATGTAGAAACGTCAACACCAACAAAATGTAGACTGCAGGATATGCGTGTGTGAGTGTGTCTGCGCCTGACTGTGGGTCGGTTTGTTTATTTTTTGTTGACGATTTTTCGGCTACGGCATTTCCATTTATACACACACAAACACATGAAGCGCCAACTTTGGGGTTGTGTTGGGGGTTGTTTGCCAGTTGAGATGCTTCCGTATTGCCTAACGATGCTTCAAGGACTCGCTCATGCTGCGAGTTCAAGTTACTCAACGATTTGTATGTGTTAGTGTGTGTGTGTATGAATCCGCCCTCACGGAAATCAACGTAACTCGGTCTGCAGCGGTTGTAAATCCTACGTAACTGTAAATTTTTATGTCAAGCTATTTTCAAAAGCATTTCGTTTTTATGAGGCTTCTGCTTTTCATGCGCTTTATAAACTATGTTTGGTTTTTTATATCGTTTACAGAATTTACTTCACCATTTATTTATTTTTGCATTAACACTCAATGGCGGCACTTTAATTGGTTAATTTTAAAAAATAAATATATATATTGAATGTTTGATTTTGCAAATTATTTAAAAAGTCGCGAAAAAGATTGATGCCTACTTTTAGGCTTGCGATTTGGGTAGGTATTTTTGAAATAGACACCTTAATTAATATTGGTTATTTTTTTATATATATAAATTCGTAGAGATTGAATATAGAAAAAGTCTGTATTGGTATGTGCGTTTGTCTGGCTTGTTTTTTTTTTGTTTTTTTTTTTTTGGTAAACGAAGCGTGCGATAATAAATAGCGAATACTGCAGCGAGAGCGTCCAGTGCCGTTGAAGTAAAAAAAGCTACTGACGGAATGCGCAACCCCCGTAGACCGTGGTGTCGCATTCACTAAAAGCGCGTATTTGTAAGTATAACTTATAACAAGTATAAACTTGGTTTCCCACAAACTCATAAAAAAAATGTTTTATTAATTCAGCTTAGCTAATATTCATTCATTCAAAATATATCCTGAAAGTATGTAATTGTTATTATTTGTTTTAAAACCTAACACATCGATATTTTGTTGTCAATCGATATGCTTGGGATGTTGCCAAATTACCAGCTGACCGTTTGATGCTCATCTCTAGCAGCGTATTATTTTTAATTTAATTGCGAAATTAAGCGTGGCGCATAAAAATGCGTTGCTATTACGAGGAACTCGGCGTAGAGCGCGATTCAAGCGAAGTGGATATAAAAAGTGCCTACCGCAAGTTAGCTCTAAGATGGCATCCCGACAAAAATCCGGATAGTTTGGCAGAAGCAAAGGACCGCTTTCTACTTATTCAACAGGCTTATGAGGTGCTATCCGACGTACAGGAACGTGCCTGGTATGACAACCATAGAGAGCAAATACTGCGTGGAAAGAACTCAGAATATCAGGAAAACTCTTTGGATGTATTTCAATACTTCACCAGCTCCTGCTACAAGGGTTATGGTGATGAAGAAAATGCCTTCTATGGTGTTTATCGCAAAGTATTTGAAAATATTGCTGCTGAGGACATTGAGTTCATGGATGACGATGAGCAAATAAACAGTATTCCTGATTTTGGTAACCCAAACAGCAGTTATGAGGAGATAGTGGGTCCGTTTTATGCCTATTGGCAAGCTTATAGCACAAAAAAGACATATGAATGGCTGTGTCCATACGATGTGCGTGAGATTAAAGACCGCTTCATATTGCGAAAGGTTGAGAAGGAGATGAAAAAGATTGTGCAAAAGGCTCGGAAAGAGCGCAATGAAGAGGTAAGTTTTATGGAAACTAATTTAAAAAACTATAAATTAACTTTGTGTTAATTGCTTGCAGGTGCGTAACTTGGTTTCATTTGTTCGCAAACGTGATCGTCGTGTACTAGCCTATAAGCGTGTTCTTGAAGAGCGTGTTGAAGCAAATCGTTTAAAACAGGAAGAAAAACGGAAAGAGCAGTTGAGGAAGAGGCAACTGGATCTAGCCGCTGTGCGCGACAACAAGGTGTATAATGAGGGTTATGAGGAGCAGCTTAAACTGTTGGAACAGCAATACGGAAGTGATTCAGATTCGGATACAGACGAGGACGGTTCTGAATTGGATAGCGAGAATAATGTGGATGCAGACGAGGATGAGGAGACTGAATTGGAATACGTAGATGATCTCTACTGCGTAGCTTGTAATAAAGCCTTTAAAAATGTCAATGCACGAGCAAATCATGAAGAAAGTAAAAAGCATCGGGAAAATGTCGAGCAATTGCGCTTGGAAATGCTAGCTGAAGAAGATGAATTCAATGAGCTAGAGGAAAATAGCAGCGCCGATGAGACAGCGCAATCCTTTACCGATTTGCAAATAAATGTTGATGCCTTGGATGAGGATAGCCAGCTGGAAGAGGCTTGTAGCGCTGAAGAAGATGCACAGCCACAAGCAACAACCAAACGTGACAAAAAAAGCAAAAAGTCGAAAAAGTCCGCTGCAAAACAGTTGCCAATTGTGGAGGATGACGTTGGGGAAGATTTTGACATAGAAAGCAAAACCACTGCAGCCTTGGAGACCGATCCGGATGATGACTGGAGCAAAGGCAATACCAACAAAAAGTCCGCTAAAAAGAGCAAATCCAAGAAAACAGCAAATCAAAAGCGCGAAGCTTCAGAATTAAAATCAACAGTAGATACCACAACAATGGAACAACCAAAACTAGCAAGTAATGCTACGGAAACTCTTAAGGGCTCGGTTGCCAACAATGTAGATGATCTGCTGCACATATGTGTAACATGTAAAGCTGCCTTTGACTCAAAAAACAAACTGTTTGCCCATTTGAAAAAGACAAATCATGGCGTATATATACCTAAATCAAAGCCAGTTGTGGAGGGCAAGCCACCAAAGTCCAAGACAAAGCGAAAATAAACGAATAGTTCTCACCTCTTGCAAAGAGTCTGCTTAAATTTAATTTTACTGTAGTTAATTCAATATTAATTTATGTGAACAAACTTAAATACGAATATAATGTTTTAAGTAGTTGTGCTGCTGACGCTATGGAATGCAGACCAGCTTGCTGCCCTCCTCCACGCGACGACGAACGCGCGTGCGCATATTAGACGACTCAGCCTTAAGGCTAATGCCGGCAGCAGCAAACGTAAGCAGAATGCCCACGACGGCGCAGTAAAATGAAACACCTGTGGGTTGGATAGTAACAAAATGTATCAATCAAAACCGCAGTTAATGCAACAACTCGCTTACCTATGCTGCAACCTGCCGGATAGAAAGGCTCCGCTTCAATACCACACAAATGCTGAACGCGCTTCGCACGCCATCCCAAGGGATGCAGGAAGAGCGCCAGCATTACGCTTATTCCTAGCAAACAACAGTTCACAAGCAAAAAAATAAAAACAAATAAATAAGCAGTTGTGTATATTATATTGTGAAGTGATTATATATATGTACCTGCTAGCACCTGCGCACACGCCGTCATATTGTGTATGCTCTTACCAAACGCCGATTGACGGCAACAGGTGAGCAACGTTAAGAGCACCGTAATAGAAAGCAGTACAAAACCCAATGAAATGAAGAACATGGCAGCCTTCCATTCATTCGGATATACGCTACTATCTGTCGCAAAGCCATCCAAATCAAAGGGTCCGCAATGGTAGCCCACCTCATGCATTACCTTGCAGCGTGTGTAGATGCCAACTGAAGGATAACGCTGTAACTGCACCGAGTTCAGCTGCTGCTCGCCGCTCCAGCCAGCGGCACTCGGGCCTATCAACCATTTAGGTGTGACCAATGCCGAGGCGATTAGCATATCTGCCACCAGGGTGCACAGGAACCAGACTAGACTGCCACTCGTGATGATAATGTAGCACATTGCTTGCGGTTTCTTGCCTATTTCAAAGCCACAACTTTTCTAGCCTTTTGGGGAACGTCAGCACTTGCTGAATACATAATAGTCTATAAGCATTGCGTGCAAAGGCAGACGCACGCACCCACCACCACCAGCACCACCACCAGCACCACCACCACAGCCACAAACTTCCTCTCTGGATGGGATGGTTAGCTAGCTGGGCAGCTAGCCCTAAATGGTATTGTTTATTTTATGCTTTCGCCGTACTTTGTGTGCGTCTGTTGTCTGCTTTATGTTATTCACATTCACCCCACACGACCAAGCGACCGACCGACAGACAGATCGACCGACCAGCGCGACTGTCCGAATCACACAGTAACAAAAAACAAAACTAAGAATTAATTATTGTTGTTGTGCTTCCATATGCGCCAATGCGTTTAGCTGTAATTGAACAGCTCTGGAGTTGCCTGGGTGCGGTTGTTGCGCTCAATATCGTACATATAGCTAAGAAAAACGCGTTGGAAATAAACTGAAGAAAACTCCACAAAATGCTTGCGCTGGCGTTTTTAACGCTTTTTCACAATCGATTTAAATTTTGCAACTTTGTGCCACACTTTGAACTTCCGTTCGCGCAGGCGTCGTCGTCGTCATTTTGTCATCATCGTCATCGCTCCTAGGCGCCCGACTAACTTCTTGACTTGTTCGCTGACACCAACTGAATGAATAGCGCGCATTGAAGCCAGCCTGACTGCCAAAGCAGGGCCACCGAATATGCATGCTGAGAGAGATAGGAGAGTGTGTGTTCGTGTGTTCGTGTGTGTGTGTGTGTGTGTGTGTGTGTGTGTGTGTGTGTGTGTGTGTGTGTGTGTGTGTGTGTGTGTGTGTGTGTGTGTGTGTGTGTGTGTGTGTGTGTGCCACCACCGCCGAACAACGGCAACGAATAACGAATCATACTACTAGAGTGCCTGAGAGGGGGAGTGGCATGGTGGAAGTTGTTGCATGGTCGACCGGCAATCCAGACATTCCAGAATTGTGTCTCCTCTCTTCTTCACATACAAACTGGCACGCTCACTTACACAAACACATGTTGGATTTGGATCTAGCTCCCCCATTCAGCAGCGCAATAGCAGCTGCGAGTTCACCTCTGCTGTTCTTGTGTTCGGTGCGGTTGGGGCTATGGGCATTGCTGTTACTCATCGACTGCTGCTGCTGGCTCCTAGATGCTTGAATGCAAATGTACTTTTGTAATTCAACCGATCTGATAGGCTTATTTCACTGAGTTGTACTGGCTATCAGCTAGTTGCACCGAAAACTCAGACTTGAGCCATTGCATCATGTGTGCGTAAGCCACACAGTCAGGCCCGGATTAAAACGTGGTAAAACAAAAAATGAAGTTTGGACTTTTTCACCAAGTCGAGGTGACATAGTACGTCCGACAGAGCAGCCAGCCGTATTTGTCGATCGAATTCTTTCGGAAATGCTGAGAAGAAATATGTATAGTATATGTTGCTGTGTAGAGATAATAAAAGTAACAGTAGCATTGAAATAAAGGGATTGAAATTGTACGCAATAATTCAAGATAAATGTTAGAAATCGAACATCATTTCAGACAAACACAAAACTTCACGAACTATACAATGTTGATCTTAAAAACTTTATTTGAAAAAGGCAATTTTTCAGAAAATAAAAAAAAAATAAGGAAGAAACCTGGTCTTAAACCGCACTGAATGTTCTCCTGTTTTATTTTATTAACATCAACTATTCGGAGAACCGTAAAAAGTTAAACAATAGACGCGAAAGTTGCTCAGGGTGTTTTTTACATCGATGTAGGTGCATTGTTTGCATTATTTGCCAAATCTTTATCACCTGTACACAAAGGATATTATAGAAAATATCTTAGCAGATTCATGGTAGTCCCGATGTCGTATAATGCAGCTGACTAAGCCACTAGTTCAACTTCGCATCAGGGAGAAGTAGCCATGAATGCCATAGATATCAGAAAGGCAGATTCTGAGTAAGATGAGAAAAACGATGATAACACAAGGCACAACAAAACTATGGACAGAAATGACACAACAGTCCTTAATCGACAAAGGCAATCAAACAAGGAAACCGCTGAAGACAAGCGGAAAATCATTTCCAAAACTTAAAATTATCGAGTATAGATTTCGTTCAAGCATGAAGAAGTACAAACTTGATCATCTCATTCTTCTTAGTGAAAAAACAATTTAAGAAACCAGTTTTGTGAAGTACTATGTGATCGAAATATATTTTAGTGGAGACTTTAAGTATTCCCACTGAATTTAATTTTATGATAGGGCGCCTAGATTGAACGCGGTCTTACAGCCCCCAAGTAGTTAATCCGGCACTGCACACTGCTGTTTATAGAAGCTGTTGTGGCTGTTAAGTAAATTAAAATTGTAAACATTGTGTGTAATACTTAACGCCTAAATCACTTTCACTCTCCATACGATAAAATACGTAATGCCTTATCATTACTCAATTGAAATCAGTCCGGCATTAATCATTTAGTGGTTTGCTTTCCAACAAGATGCTTAAGTTGATTTACTTGCTCCTCCTTTGCCCGCTGCTTGAATACACCGAAGGCTTTGATTACTTCTATGGCTATCACTATAATGACGAGTTGAATGAGCCGCCGTTACCCTGCTCCGCCTACGAGATGTTGATAGTAAATACCCGGCAATGCGTAAGGCGCTGTCACATAGTTTGTGTACATGGAGTTTGCTTCGAGGATGGGGATTGTCCTTGCGCTAACGAATATATATCATCATTTAAAAAGGGCTTGGTTTGCGCTGCTCAATGCTTGCCTGGCTGTATTGAGGCCGGGGGCTATTGTGCGGCACCCGATCTATGCATATGTCAGAAGGGGAAAAATCGCTATTACGATCCAGTGGCGCGTCATTGTCGCCGTCGTATCCCTCGCTTGTTGGACTTATGCCATGGGTATGTATAATTTCTACTGCATGTTACACAAGATGGTTTTATTCCTAACTTCCCTAACATAGACGCTGCATTCACGGCAGGTGCTCATACAATGGTAAATGTATCTGTGCTCAGGGCTACGAATTGCGGCCTTCGCTGCTGGGCCAAATGTGTGTTCCGGTTTGCGAGCGGTAAGTTGTTATAGCATATGTTTCCAGTAGTTCTACTTGGCAATGAGCATTTGATTCTCAGAGACTGTGGCCCAAAAGCATACTGCTTTTCCCCCAACATGTGCGCATGCCGACATAAGCATCATCATTTTGCTTTTGATGGAAAGTGCTCCAAGGACTATTGATGACGATTAACGAAAAATTTGATAGAGACTAGGAGAGGGAACAAAGTCACTGCGCCAAAATGGCATGTTTAGTGAATATCTAAATATGTTGTCAAGCATAAAAGAGAACTGTACAACAAGAAGATTGCAGATGTGTCCGCAATACACACGCTCATAGCCGTGGCAGGGAACACGCGACGTCCGAACAAATCGGTAATCGGTAAAACTGAAGTACTGAGCCAGGAACTGTATAGGTTAAATAGTGCTTAGAAAAGTAAAAAAAAACTGGAAACCACTGTATATAAAGTTATTTCATAAAAATAAAATTCCATAATACATATAATACCACTCTTGTGTAGCCCTGTAATAATATTAAAAATCAGAAATAATAATTTTTTGGAATTAAATTGAATGAGCCTTATATGTATATCCAAGTCATTATATTATGTCAATAATACATCAATTACCAATCCTGCAAAGTGGAGAAATGGAATGTTTCTACAAAGTCGAATGCTTCAAAATCTTCTTAAAGCAATCCCCATGGAAACTTATAATTTTCAGTCGTCAACCTCTGATTACATCTCTTCTTTCTTCTTTAAGCGACTAAATTTACAATATTTAAATATCGTAGTACGAGAAAAATAATCATATAAATATTTTTTAAAAGCTCTATTTTTGCGCCAACAATTGTTGCCTATCGATACAGTAGTCGCCCATTCGATACTATTTAACAGCACATTTGAAACAGCTGATCAAATAAGGAACTAAAATAGCAATGAGCTTTTGAACTGTAGCAACAAAATAAACAAAAAAAAAAGTTAAGAAAATAAACAAAATACTTGTTATACATATGTATGTACATACATAAATAGGTTGATTTGTATATTTATATATTCAATACATTTGAACAACAGCGCAAGTTTGGCCTTATTAAAATGCAATAGCCCTTTGCCGGCCAAAATTTAAAATTATTTCCATTTGCCGATACTTTTAAATGTATGTACAAACATCTGTTTCTGTTTATGTACATACGTAAACATATGTACATATGGATGCACATACTACCTGGACAGAAATGAAATACGGGGTTTGCTAAATCAAGCAAAACATATGTACATACATATGTAACATACATACAAATGGGCGTAAATATATATATATGCATACATTTAATTTTTAATTTAATACCTATCAAAACAAAACAAAGCTGCCCCCAAAATGCACGGAACTCGCCAATATTGCCAAGACGTGTGTACGTGCCGGTCAGAGGCGCCGGTGCATGGTTATTTCGATACCCAGCACTGATCCAAGGGGGATTTGGGGTAGTGTGAAAGGTGTTAACATTATCTAATAGTTAAAATTCTAAAGTCTTACGTAGCGCCTGACCTTACACAAATACCTTTGAGTTTAAGGTTTAGTACAATCAGTAACAATAAAGAGCCAACGCCACTGGATTCTCAAGATAAACCAGTTATGTACTGGCTTTCAAGAATTTAATTTTTCTTCGCTCAAAATTATGTCTTTTACTAAATTCATGCTAAATGCATATGCACATACATAGTATGTTTGTTTGAAGTATGCACATAATTAGCCGCTAAATAACTATGCACGCAGTATGTAGGGTATTGGGCAAAATATTAGAAAACGCAAGAAAAAAAAACAACGTAAAGCCGGCAGCGGCGGCGCTAAGAATGGGCGCGTGTGGCGTGTTTTCGTTTTGCTTTTTTCTTACAGTGAATCAAATAAGTTTACGCATACAGCTTTTTTAGGTCAATAAATAACGTATTTTCCATTAAAATTACAATATTTTAGGCATCATTTTGTATTGAAAAAATAGTTCATATACAATATATATTTTGATTTTAATTTTACCAAAGTAAAACAATTGTTTTAATTTTAGTGTTTAAGAAAAGGCTACTTTCCACTAATAAAGTCCAATATTGTATTTAACCAATGGAGTATTATTAGATAGGAAAGATTAACAGGTCTCAAACTGTTTGAGGACTATCACATTAGACAATGGTTTCCCATTTTTATTTGTTATTTTAAGATATTTTTTTATAAAGAACGACACGATTGCCTCCATGACGAAAAACAAATCTTTATATTTTCATACAATATTTTGTTTTAATTTTGAATTTTCGACTTTTCAAAATATCCTCCCTTCGTTTTTATAAAAAACTAGCTAAACCCGCGCGCTCCGCTGCCCATTGATAAAGCCGTCAATAAATTCATTATACTTCCCCTTCCTCTTCTTCATACTAAGTCAACCTGCGGATATTGATCACCTACCTCCACCTCTACCTCAATTCAAAAGAATTCTTTACCTAGTAAAATTAATTGCTTGCTTACTATATAAGAAGAAACACATTGAGTATATTTTTAATGAAAAACCGTTTTTAGCAATATCTCCGGAACTGCTAAGTCGATTTTGTTCAAACTTAGATAAGAACACTCTCCACTACCCTCGTCAATTTTATTAATATCTGCCCAGTAGTTTTTGAGGAGAAGAGTCACAAAGAATTGACAGTCATTTTTATGTATATATAGAAGATCTTCAACGTGTTGGTGACGTCATATACGAAAAGCCCCTAAGCACCAATTACTTATATGAAATACTTTGCCAGAGCCACAACTTTTTAGACTCACTGTATAGATACATAAGTATGTATGCGCGTATGTACAATACGTCATCGACAGCGCAAACGAAAACACAGCACAGAGACGAAACGGTGCCGTTTAAACATTCGGTCAATTCAGACGGAGTTTTGCTATTCATTCGTGCGGTTCGGTTTTGCTGGTAAAGTAGCAGATTCAATTTTCGTTCCTGTTTGGTTTAATAGCCCGATTGCATTGAAGAGTACAAAGAAGCTGTAAAAAAACTTGAGTTTTTTAATTACGGAAACAAGACTTTAATTTATTTTACATCTGTGCAAGCAACAAAAAAAAACAAAAATGGGCCAGATTAAGGTAAGTGTAGCAAGTATATAGACACCCACACATAAATATGTACATATGTATGCATATAATTTAGTCCTTTCCAAAACTAGTTGGCAGTATCGTAGGACTATAAAGCAAGTGAAAGTAGTTATCAGGCGTGGGAAACAATTTAATGATTAAGCTTATCGCGAAACGAGCCGTGCTTTCAATTTTTCCTTTATTTATATAAATATACATGTATATAGGTATGTATGGACGAATATGTGTGTCTACGCTTAGAATTATGTAAGCATGGACAATCATGGAGTAGCGTTCATATCTGGCGTTTCGAAAGGCACTTGACCCATCATAGTATCTAAAGTTAGCCTAGGTTTTATTGCATGTGCAATGTGAAGCAATTTATTGCATTTATTGGACCGCAATTATTTATGTACCAATTATATGTATGAATGTACATATTTATAGATATCATATCATAAAAAGTAGCTGCTGCGCCATTTGTGAAACACGCACTTGCTTATATAAAATTAGAAATTTTGCGAATGTTTGTTAACAAATAGCAAGCAGAACAACGATATTATTATTGGAAGTGAGTTAAGGTGCTGAAACTCGTTTTGACAGCACACGAAATTTGATAAGTTAATACAAACACCGCACACGCTTCTGAGATTATATGCACAAATGTACATACATACATACAATTTCTGAATGTATGTATGTACGTATATTATAGCCGTCTTATCAATAATGCCAACTGTCTAGGGGGCCTATTCATTTCCAGTAAAAAAAAAAATAATTATACGGATCGTTTTAAGAAATGCTGCAATCAACGTGTTGATTCAGCGTTACATGGAATATCCATGCAAATTACTTATGAATTTAATTACCTAACCACACTTATCTATATTTTTTTAACCACACCCACTCTTAGAATGCATCATCTGCTCTTCACAAACTCTTCGTCTATGGCGCACTCAAGTACGGACAACCCAGCAACTCAATTTTGGCTAGCACTAGCAATGGCTATGCCAAGTTCTGGTGCCGTGCTACGACCACGGAGAAGCTGCCGCTCGTAATTGCCACGCGCTACAACATTCCGTTCTTGTTGAACAAGCCCGGTGTTGGCAATTACGTAATTGGTGAGATCTACGAAGTAGACGATCGTATGCTAAACTCGCTGGATAATATCGAAGATTGTCAGGACATCTACACGCGCGAGAAGCATGACATGAACATTGGCGTAGGAGAGGGGTAAGCATTTGAAATTGACGTCAATGAAGTGGCTATTTATACATTTTGTTTTAGAACCGTACCTTGCTGGGTCTATTTGCTGCAGAAGTACCCTGAAAAACTGCTCACGTTGCAGCATTTAGCAAGTTATGAGAACAACGCCACACATCCCTATATCATGAGACATCGCCGCACGCACAAGCATCCAGCGCAGGACGACTTGTCTTATACTGCCCAAAACTAAAAGCCTTTGCATATGTGTTTTTTATTTTAGGAATGTGCTCTGGATGTTTACCAATTATTATTTTAACCAGTTAACGCATTTGTGTAACATGGTACACTATAGGTATATATACATAAAACCGTACACGTTTTCCACAAGTGAGACTTAACACATTGATATATGTATTGATATACTAGCTTTAGTGATTTATCGAAAAGTAGCTTGTAATTATAATAGTACTCGAGACAAAGTATATATATAAATAAATCAAAACTGAAAACATTTCAAATTTGTTTTTGCTAGTATGCACTGTATTATCTTTACTCTATTGAATGATCGTTTGTGCATTTAAATAGCAAGAACTGTGAATGACAAATTGGTATGAAGAAGAGCTATTTGTTGCGCAGAGTTGGCAATACCCAAATAAAGCTTTTTAATTAAAAAATTCGTAAGTTTGGAAACATTTGTTTAAACATGCGACGATAAGAAAAAGTGGCAAAACGACTTTAATAAGCCACAGCACAAATGTCCAGCATGTCCAAGCAGCTAGTCAAGGTATTTGTATATGGCACTTTAAAACGCGGTGAGCCCAACCATCTACCGTGGCTGAAGCGCGAGGAAAATGGATACGCACGTTTTTTGGCAATAGGAAAGACTCAAGTCAAATTTCCTCTAGTGATCGGCACTCGTTACAACATTCCATATTTACTTAACAAGCCGGGCATTGGCCATAATGTTCATGGTGAGATTTACGAGGTAGACGAACGAATGCTGAGCAATTTGGACGTTTTAGAGGGATATCCAGAATATTACGACCGGGAACTGCAAAATATAAGCACTGAGCAAAACGAGTAAGATTTAATGGGCTTATCTTTATAAGCCACTTGAGTGCCAAGTGGCATTACCATATATATACTATATTTGTTGGCAGAACGGTTCAGTGTTGGTTATACCTTATACGTAACTATCCCGATAAGTTGTTGGTCAAGACACACCTCGAATCGTACCACAATACACCGCAGCAGTCGTACAGTGAAAGGTCAGCGCGTGATCCAAATATTACGGCCAAAGATGATATGAGCTACTAAACCCTCTTTTGCAGCTATGCCGATAGCAGACCTGAGGATCTATGGACCGATGACTAGTTTTGCTCACAGAAGATGTTTTTACAAAGTAAACAAATGACAATTTCAAATGGACTTCAACGCATGGCTATTATTCATAATGTAGTACATTGATTCCATAATTAAAAAATGCAAACCTAGAAATGAACAATAGTATAATATTTGTTTGAGGGTATTAATCCAAAAGCCTAGAGGAAGTTAATATATGTATACAGAAAGAACTCATAAAAAAATTGTTACTGAATGTCGCGCCAAGGTCTCGCTTCAAGCCAATGCTAGGCGCGTCGAGCAGTGGCAATTGTAGTACATATGGTGAAACTCTTTTTGTGGCAGCAACAGCAGCAGGCTGGGCACAACTGGCAACAATGGCCTAGCTGTCCGCTTCGTCGTCAAGCGATTGGAATCGATTTGTAGCCGCAGTAGGTGCAGCGGTTTGCTCCTGCACACGCTGAAAGCGACCACCATGACGGACTTCTTCGAAGGCGGGTTCGTTTTTCTTCTTACGTTGTTCCTCTGGCCGCGCTGCATTTAGCGTAGGAAAGAATTCGGTGTTGGTTATATCGGGCGCAGCACGCCGTGTACGCATACCGCTGCCGCTACCTAGGCCGCTGCCACCACTCATTTGCTGTAATATACAAAATAGGGACAAGGTTCAATCGTTTAATAGCTAAAATATATATGCTTACACTGTAGCGTAACGCAGGTGAAATGTACACTTTTGATGGCTTCTCAATCTCAACTGGTATCTGCATAACTTCTTCCGCAGGTATAACTTTTTTCCACGGACCGTACCCGCTCCGCCTTACGTTCGGGTCGGTAGTGGCATTGCCTTCACTGTCATCCTCATCTTCATCGTAGATGTCATCAGACTGTTGTTGCTGATGTTGTTCGTTTATGTTCAGTTGGCCAATTTTGAGACCGCTATAATCCTTGCGTTGCTCCTCCTCGAACTCTTTCCATTCCTCTTCAACGGGTGGCTGCATAAACAAAACAAAACATGCATATATATTAAATGCATTGACAAACTTTCTATTTAAAATACCGCTGGTTCCGGTGGCTTGATGTTATTCTCATTGTCGCCGCCTACTGCCACGCCGCTAACCGCTGCGACCAAGACGTCAGGTTTTTTTGGTTTGGCAGCTACCACCTCACGCTTGGTGCCGTCTTCTAAGTTTTTAACAAGTTCATCGGCGGTAATAAACTTGGGCTTGACTTGACCCTTTGATTTCTTTTTGTCCTTTTTCGCAAAGAAGTCGTCTAATTCGGCCATGTTGCAAATCTTTTCGCCAAAAAGAAATGAAATCGCGTGGAGAGTCGATGTAGGGATGAATATAAGCCGATAGGCCGATATGTCACAGCTGCTTTATCGATATTAGTACATAATACATCATACGATGCAGTGTGTTATCGCACTCATCGGCAAAACATTTTAATAATTCGTTCAGTTAAATAATTAATTATTTTTACACTTATTTCATAATCAAGATAAAAATATTAACCAAATATGTTGTTTCTATTTATAAATACTCGTAGACATAAGCTGGCAAAGTAAATTTACTCAAAATAAAATTTGATAACTTAATCGTTAACTTTCAAATTAATATGCGTTATAACAATGTATAAGAATAAGGTATGTTGTTGTAATAACAGCTTAAATTTATCTATTATTTCCGTAACCCATTTAATTACTATTAATATGCTAGCGCAATAACTTTTTCAATCTTTTACTGTTAATATGTGCGGTAATCTGTGAGCTATTGTTATAGTTTAAATGTGTTTAACCACTCCTAATTTTAATAAAGATAGTTAATATAATAATAATACAACTGCTGGAAACTTATTAAATTTTCAAAACTACAATCACACATTATAACTCAAACTTTTGCTGTCACTGGGATTATTGTGTAAAAGGTTAAAGCATTATGAGTTTGCAAAATATGGCCAAAAATTTAATTTATTTGCCGTTCATAATAATCTTTGCAAAATATATGCTAATACATAAACATGCAAATTTATCTAACGGTCAGCAGTGTAGCAGAAAACAAAAAGCAACAAAACCTAAACGTAAACGTCTTTAAAATATAGTATATCTAATGACCCAAAACATATTTTTTGCAAGTCCACTTGAACCGTTTATACGACTTGACTTGGTATTGGCAAAAAAATAACAAGAAACAAACACAGTTGGCGAACAAATTGCATAATCAGCAAACCATAAAGCTCCTATTGGCATGGTCCATGAAAAATCACAAAATCAAAGTTCCGCCAAATTTACTAAGCAAATGTATAAGGTATTGAAACAGCTAATAGATATTTTCTCTGCACAAAGTTTACAGGCGAAAACCGAACAAGCACAGACCCAACAGGTTCATGCATAAAGCAATGCCTGTTGGCCGTTTGCCATTTGCCACATCCCGACCGGGTCCCATTCGATACGGCCAGGGCCGGTTTTAGTAAACTGGCACACAAAAAAAGATTTTAAATTTTGTATGGAAATTTGTAGCTGAACAAATATATTTCAATGCAATTATATAGTTTTGCTGGTTACAAAATCCATTCTCAAACTTGTTACATGAAACTTTTGAGTTTTGGACAGCGCAAATGTCAAGCTGACTATCTAATGGTTTTCAATCGAAAATCATAGAAATATTTGTATTCTTGATATCAAATATATCGCGATAATATGTCAGAACGAAAATAGGGCGTAATAAAATGATTACCCTCACCCAGTGGATAAATCTTGATTTGCGGCGAAAGTAATAACTTTTGAAGTATTAAAGATATTTTTAATTTTTACAATGCATGTAACAGGAAATTAAGCTTTAAAAGTACCCTGAAGTGCTGTGAATACAGGCTGACACAAAAAATGTGTATAACAACGATTTTATAAACTCCAAAAATATAATGAGTGGAATCCTTAGCCGTTACATGGTGTCGACTTGCCGAAAGGTGACCACTTTCAGCACGTTGGACACATGTGAGTTTTTTAGCTCTTTCTTAATTTTGCTTTCGAGTGAGTCGGTCTGGCAGCTGTCAATGGTCTTTTTTTTCTATTATATCACATAGAGGAATAAGTATACTTAGTATTGTCGCAAGTCAAAATTGGAGGGAAGCAGTATTAAAATTGTAACGTACTTGAAACACGTGTCGATTAACATCAGCGAGCAAAGAGCCTAAATACCGTTTCCAAATATATTTATTTTTCATTGGCTTTACTTATTCCCCTATGTTCTATTACTTTCAGGCTCTTTGTTTGAGTGTCTCTGTCAGACCGCAAGTCGATTCAATGTAACGACCACGAATACTTCTTCTTAACTGGCCATAACAACCCGTTATCGGGTTACGGCCTGATGTAAATACATTCTTTTATTGGAATTGCGGTTTTGCGTGGTGGGTCCCAAACCCTACGCACAACCCTTTTAAGGCCTGGGGCAGCTCTACTGGTATCGAAAGAACCCAGTGTCATTGTTAATCGCCTCATACGACAAGCCTTGACCTGCTGAGGGGGTATTCTCTAACCCGCTCACCACACGGGTGAACGACCACGAAAACCGCTCTATTAAATTTCATGCTCTTGGGACTTTATCGAAATTTGTTAACAGTACATTTTATTTAATCGATGGACAATGGTGTAATCGATTGCTGTATGCCAAAATATAAACATATGTATGTACTTATATTTTTTGCAATAATGCAACAAAAAATAACTATTATAAAAGTAGATGAACTTATTGCATAAATGCAAAAAGTGCGCTGCATTGAGGGCAAGTAGTCAAAACAGGATCACTCATCAAAACTCTATAATATTGAAAATATTTGAATTAGGGTTATAACTTGTGCATTTTTCCGTCAAAATTATAGAATTTACTCTCCAGAAATAGAGATTGCCTTTTGACCATCAGCGCCCTACACATTGTAGCGCTCTCAAACCGGCACTGCTAACCATCCAACGATTGCACTGCTCGGCTAATAGACCCACTTAAAGTCGTTTTCATTCATATTGACAAGCGCAGACTAGATCGCGCTCAGTCTTCTTTTGAACGCCGCACGGAGCACATCATAACTGCTTCAACAGCTTCAGCAGCCTCATCAGTGTTTGCTTTATACCAGTTTGATAAGCAAAAAGGCTTCAATTTCGTGTCATTTTTGTTTATTGATTAAACGTTCGGGTGAATTTGAAAAATATACATTTTTATTGGACACGTTTCTGGTCATTGTCGTGTCAACAAACAAACGCGTACTAGAGTAAAGTGTAACGTGTTTTCAAAAACAACAAAAACAACAATAAATTCCGCCTGGTTTTAATTGAAAAATAACACTGCAAAAGGTAATTGAAACGCTTGCACGCACCATAACTAAGTATATACTACAATTTAACACTTTGGTGGCATAAACTGCATTTTGAATGCATATTTTGCGAAGCTACAAATGTTTAACAATTAACCATAATTTACTTTAACTACTTAGAGGCCTTCGCCTCGAGTCGTTTATTATAATTTGTTTATAGTTTTAGGTTTTTACATAGCAATTAAAAGCGAAATTATTTAAAGCATTTTAGCTACTATTATTAGTTAGCCGCACAACGAAGCACTTTGTATGGAGTAGCACTCGAGGCAATTAAGTAGGACTTTAAATAACACTTTGCATAATCGAAGAGCCATCAGCAAAATGAACCACGACTTTGCTCCACTTAACCCTTGAGTGGCTATGTGTCAGGGTCAGGTCGTGAACTGGTTCATCTGTACATCCGTTTATGTTCGTATCAAAGAAAAGCGTAACTTATAACGTATTTGGGTCTCGTGATTATTTTGTTTTTGCCTTAAATGTATGTTTGCTAAAACTTATTAATTTTGCATTCGCTTAGATTGGGAAATTAGGTTTATTGTTTTTGAATAATCTTGAATTTTTTCATTTTATTTTTGGTATCTATGGTCTCATACATGTTTCATTTTTCATCTGCTCTTTGTGTACATCTTCTCCATGTTTGCGTTTGGCGTATTAATAGCAAAAGATACAAAATTATTTACATATTGGAGATTTGACAGCTAATTTATGTTTGAAAAATAATACACTGCCAAGGGGCATTGCTGTGTCTAAGGTTAAGTCTTAAAGCTGCTCGATTTCATGCCATTGATTGTCAGTAATTTTCCTATAGTATATACCGTCAAGCTAATCGGACTTTATGGCTCTGCCACACACAGCCCAAAATAAGGTTAAAGTATGTGAATTTATTGCTGCAATTACTGACAAACTTAATTAGCACTTGCACTTTGCATCGAATTTATGAAGCTCTTAGTTCTAAAACAGCTCTGAAATACCTAGACGTAGTACCTTCGCATTGGTTTTAACACTTAAACGTGCAAAAAGCAAACAAAAAGGAAGACGCACATACTCTGTGTGTTCACATCTGTTGAATTATTACAAGTAGTTAATTAAACATTCAAAATGATTTAACAAATATAACCGGTTTGGGTCTTAGTTTTCGTTAAATTTATTCATATCTAGTACCTACATGCATAATATTTAAAGTAAAATGTATGCGAGTTTGTCATTTTAATAGTTCCAGTGGGACGGACGGGCTAAACATTTTGGCGAACTTTATGTAGTAGATTTGTGCAAATGTATGCTTATATATACACATATATGTACATATACAGGAAAAAAGAAATGTATTAATTATAATAACGAACAGATTTTTAATCGTACTAGCTTTAAAAACAAGTACAAGGTACACTTGCGTATAATAAGTGCATGTTCGTTGCCTAAGTCTTTCGTTTTGCTGCGAAGCGCGCAGTTTCTGCCACTGAGTATCAGCTTCGATTTCATTTTCAGCTTCTGCTGCAGCTTCACTTTTCCGCCGTGTCAGTCTGCTAGCTAATGAATTTTGTACCCTATGGTTAGTTTATAACATGCTGCGAACCAGGTTCGAATCCGCATATCTCAATTTTCTTATATATTTCGAACTGGACCTTAAACTAGCTCTGAACTTTTGAAGTTTTACTTGGATTCCCTTATAAAATACGACGAACAGTTGCTGTCTTGTTAGGGTTACTACGTTCTTAAAGATATTTCTGGCAAAAGAGAAAACAACAACGGGTACATTACAATTTTTTACATCTTCATATTCGATACCATAGTGTGGCAAAATTTTGTGAACATCGGTTCAGTGGTTCCCGAGAAATTAATAAAGAACGATTGTAAAATATATGATTTTATATGTATGTAGTTATAACCAGGGATCGTAACTGTTATAAGTTATATTTGGCCTTGTGACCAAAGATTGTTGGAGTGCCTAATCAATGCTGAGAAAGTACGGGGCAACTATTAATAGTACTTGAATCAATCCCAAACTGTCTCAAAAGCTATCCAAGTACATATTTGATTAAAACAACTATAAACTGATTGATTCAAGTACTTTTTTGTTTTCTTGAATTGACGTTTATTTTTATTAAAATCACGGTGCTCTAATGTGCAACCTAAGTGAACACATAGGTACTAGCGCCCCTTTAAGGACATAAGCCGAAGTAGCTGGCTCTTCAGTTGTGTATGTGTTGCCGTGTCTTCTACTTTATGGACTGCAGCACAAGTGCTCTTCCCGCAATTTGGATGTTTACTACAGCCACCACGATACGCTCAAAAGGGGACCGACATAAACGAGCAATCTTCGAAACTGTGTGGCTAGCCATAAAAATTTTCTATTCAAAAAGCCTCATCCTCTCCAGGGTCTTCATGAACCAAAGGCCATTCTGCAGATGCACACAAAGTCATTACAATTTCAGTTGCATTTTGCACAAAGCTGAAATCACCACAAGATATTTTCACTCATACTTATGGACCCAAAATAATGATGAAGCTTAGGCTCCAGTTAAATCTTTGTAAATAAGAATAGGTTCTGTTTAACTCCGAAAAACATAGCGGTTTGGTTTTAGTCGGTTTGCAGCCTTGGTGGTAAGATCGATCCATATTTCGTCAGAATATGCAAGAATTCACACGGGCTGGGCGGCCCGTGAACTCTTAAGTTTATGTAAAGTATTGCCATTAAAATATATCCATTTACTATCGTTTTATATTAAGAAAATGTGTTTAATCCTTGGAAAATACCAATATCATACTCCAATGCAAACGAAAAGTGCATATTATACTTATAGTTCTACATATTCGACTTTAATTGTTATACATTTTTGGTAGCGTGTTTTTTCAATTCGGTGTCATACCACTGCCGTCATATAGATGGCTTTCAAATTATCACCTTTTCCAAATATGCGGGAGCAGGTACAAATTGGGGGAAGTAGGCTGTCCGAAAACATCAGATTGAAAATCTTGAAGCAGCTCCTGAGTCTATCGAGCAGCATGCGTGCAGCAGCGATCGTGGTCCCATCGATTAATCGATCGACTGCTTTTAGAATCTCAATAGACCGTTGCCTTGACCACGGGCTTTGCCATGACTTTGGCCTTTGCATTCGGGCCAGTGATGCATCTATGTCTTGCCTCCGGCCACTATTCAGTATAGGAGTATTGCAGAGTAACGTTAGTGTGAATTTTGTATAAAACTTCTACTTTAGGTTTGACAGCGTCAAAAATGCGTTATATACGATATTGATCCGTAGAGTATAAAAACTTCAGTGCTACAAACTTATGCTAGCTCCTGCTCTAGTTTTGGGGGTTTGCCGAGCTGGCTACTTGTCTTGCATAAGCTGCAATTTGTGTTTTCCATAATTAATATTTTTCCTTTACTATGTTAATGTTTATACTACGTACGTAGTCATACTCGTATATCCGTTCACGGTCTCAGTGTTCAATAGTAGTAATTGGCAATAAACATGAAAATGTTGCAATTCATTTTGAACTCAGCAACTATATGGAAAATCAAGAGTCAGTCGTCAATGAGGCGTCTCCGCTAAAAGCGCTAAATACACACACACAACTCGTTCATGAGTGTGTGTTAACTGCAACAATGACTTGACTGCAACATATGAAGATGATGGTAAATGACAAATGTAGGTTAGGGTTCGTTTGTTGACCCTTGCAACACACGCTTATATGGAGTTCAAGGTTTTGAGCGACATTTCGTGTGCGTTGTTTTGGTCATGCACTAATTGCAGCTAAAACGCGATTAGGCAGCTTCTTGTCCAAATTAATTTTAGTTGACTAAAAAATAGTAAGTTGTACATATAACATTGTGTGTGTTTGTGTTTGTTGAGTATGCAAATAGACATGATGACAATACGAAAACCCGTTCAGTGTTGCATGAAATCAACAATTTCATTGTGGACACGAGCCGTAGCTTGCAAAACCGCACTACCGAAACGAGCTCCAAACAGTAACCAGTAAAGTAAAGTAGTAAGCCAAAGAAACGAAGCGTTCACTAGGCTATAACTACTGCTGCTGAGGTTGTCTAGGAAATGTCACACGCTCCGCTAGCATTGGTCACGACGACGACGCTCCGGCGACGCAGCGGCCAAAGTGCAAGGCGTGCACCGTACTATAAGCCGGCTTTGGTATTTGGCCAAGTGTAACGTGATAAAGCCACATTGTGTAATTGGCAATAGTAAATGTCTATAAAACAACAAGCCGCCTGCGTGTGGCATGTAATCATGCATACAATACATATGCACCCAGATGTGGCTACAGCCGCCAAGCTACTCGGACTTCGCTCATATTTATTTGTGCAACTTCTTGCCCCAAATTGTTGCTGCTGCTGTTGCGGTGTTGCGTCTTTTGCTGCTATTGTACTCTATTAAGCCATTCAGCCAGCCGTCTATCGCCAAAAGCGTTGCATAATGCTCGAAACATAAATGTAAAGAAATGCGATTCGCCATGTGGCATAGACAACTGGCCAACGTAGTCTGCTCCATGAAACCCGTTTTTGTTTCACTTTCGGTTGTGTGCTTTGGTGTTGCACGCGCCACTTGCCACTTGCTGCAATCGGCCGGCCACTGCATTTGGACGCATAAGCAAAATTCCTATTGCGGTGCGCCGCTCAGAATTAGCCCAATTTTTTTTTCCAGCAGCTTGCGACACTTTCGTTGCACATTTGGAATCGCTTGATGCAATGCAACAATTGACACAGCTGGAGCTTTTCCTAACTGGTTTTTTTGTGCCACTCTCAAATGTTTGCAAAATGCGCAACTGTGGAAATCAAAAACCAGCTTCGTGATAATTAAATGTTTTATGTGTTTTTGCATCATTTGCAGCAGCAACATGACGGTCGATCTGTCCCCTGTGCAGGAATACTATAAGGATAAGACGGTGTTTATTACCGGCGCATCTGGCTTTATGGGCAAGGTGTTGCTGGAAAAGTTGCTGTACTCCTGTCACTCGCTCAAGGAGGTCATCATTATTGTGCGGCCAAAGCGCGGCAAGACACCGGAGACGCGACTAGAGGAAATGTTCAAGCTGCCCATCTTTCAGCGCATTAAGGAAGAGCGTCCAGAAGTGCTGAAGAAAGTGCGCATCTATCAGGGCGATGTGACCTATGACAGTAAGTGCCATAATTCACTCGAGTTCAGCTTATTTACAGTGCAGCCGTTAAGTTTGAAACCGCGAAAATGTTATCGTTTTGCGCTAATTGATCTGATCGCTTTTAATTGCCTTTACAGCACTTGGTTTGAGCGGTGAGAACTTGAAATATGTGGTGGACAACACCAACATTGTCTTCCACATGGCCGCCACGCTTAAGCTGGAGGGTAATCTGCGTGACGCTGTCGACATGAACCTGCTGGGCACCAAACGTGCCTTAGATGTGGCCAAGCAAATGAAGCAGCTGGAGGCGTTTGTACATTTATCCACTGCCTTCTGTAACTGCGATCAGGAGGTCATGTACGAGAAGGTCTACGAGTTTCCGCACAAGCCAGAGGATCTTATGCGCCTGGCCGAGTGGATGGACGTACATACTTTGGACACAATCACGCCTGCTCTGCTCAAGCCGCATCCGAACACTTACACCTACTCAAAGCGGCTGGCGGAGTTGTTGGTGCGCGATCATTACGAAACCATGCCGGTTATCATCGCACGTCCAAGTATTGGTAAGTATCGAGGGAGGGTTCAACAGCTAACTGTCGAAACGCTTTTGCGGGCTTATTATGCGACTGTCGCCGCAAGGCCTGTTGATTTTGGGTTGCTTGTTGTGCTGGTTAATACTACGGCTTGTTTTTTTTTTTCTATTTCTATTAATGTCATTAATTATTTTGATTTTGTGTAAATTTTTATTTTTTGTTTCCTTTCCGTGCTGCAAGGCAAGAGTCGCTTGGCTTCTTGCACTATTGTGCCATAGAAATTGCATTCGTGTAAACTAATCTTTGGCTATGCAATTAATTTCGTGTCTCTTGGCTTTTTATTATTATTTATGTAATCTTCAAAGCTTGTTTGACTATTGCGCCATTCCCATTTGCAGGTGTCTAAGTCATAAAATCAAAAAAAAAGGTTGATTGTGGTTTTGTTTCTTGGTTGCATAGATACACCATGTGCCATATCACAGTTTTTAAGCCTTTAAGAGCTAAAACTTAGGCGCGACTACACAAATTATAGGTTTTGAAGGGTGACTTCAGTCCCAGAGCGATTATTTATCAATTAGCCATGTATAATCTATTCAGTACAAGAGGGAGGCAAAACAAGATGTCATTAATTATACTGTTGAATTCCATATGACTGCACAGTTAGCTGCGCACTAACAGGTTAATATATTTATGGAATTTTTTTTATTAATATACCCTTGTGCGAAATCGAGTGGCATCGAGCTTACAGCAAGCAAAGTAAAGACTTTGTACGCAAAGTTATACCTTGACTGAGATATCAACTTTCAATTTATTGCAGCTTTATATGAATGTAATGCTTGGGATCACTGTCTTACGATCCCATGTCGATATTGATAAAAAGTGGACTTCAACTTCGTCCCTTTAAGCTGGGATCAGACGGGCCGGCAATCATAACCAAAAAAAGAAACATTGTTTAAATTTTCTTTGCACAAAACTTCTTTATCCTCAAAAATTTCAAGAACCTCACTGAGTCGGGACAAGTAGGTTTAAACAAACTGCTACCAAAAAACGGACTGACAGAGACAATTTATGTCTACAGTGCAGTGGTCACACATTACGATTTTAGCGTACAGACTATGGTCCCGTCTGAACAATGCATAAATTTGCCAGAATTTACCTTCATTAAGTATGATTAGACAAAAAAGTAAAGAGACAGTTTGGTATGCCAAGTCTTTAGTGTAAGAGAAGGAGGCTAAAACTATGCGATATGCGGATTCTTAAAAAATGTTAAATTTTCAGCTAAATTCAATCAACTTGCAAACATCTCGAACAACTCGTCTATCTATACAAAGCTAGTAGCAGAACAGCAAACCGTTTTTGAACACAACTCAAATTTTTGTATAGTAGTACACAAAGATAACCCAAATTAAAAAAAAAAAAATAATTGGTCGATATTAATAAAATCAATTTATTTTATTTGAATCTTAAATTCTCAAGGGTCAATCTAGTGCGACGAGTAGAGAAAACCAGCTTCTACCTTTCGTATTCAGCCTTACATCATCTTTATATGTTCCTCGCTAAGCCGCTTGTGTGGCAATTTTAATATTCATTAGAAGACTTTTAATTTGAAACTCGATGAAATATGTTGAAAACGCAAATTTGTAGCTTAGCAACATCAGTACATACATATATTAAGGCTTTTTACAGACATCAGTGAACGGGAACGGCTCAAAACTAGTCAAATCGCTCGAAACCCGTAACCCCAATCCCGTTCGCTCCACGTTCACTTTATTTTTTGTTGAGGTTGGCTAATTGAAAGCAATTCACTCCGTGTCGTGGGAGTGGTTTGAGCCAACAACAACAACAACGACAAGAGAGTCTAGACGCCGTTTTGTAATACTATTTAGGCGCTTTGTACCTGCTAATTGTGGGATTTATGCTTTTGTGTTTTATGATTTGCTCTGCCGCCGATATATTCATAGTGTGGGCTTTGTCTATACCTTTGTGCCATGATCCCGACGTGCTTTTTTGACATCACTGCTAAATGTGAATTACACACACGAACAACAGCAACATCAATAGAAACAACCACAGCCACAGCCACAAGTGTAAACAGAGCTTTAAAACAAAGTTGCCGGCTAAATATGCACAAACAGTTAATATATAGTACATACAAAGCAACTCTTCAAACAGCAATGACTTGATGAGATACAAGATACAAACAAACACGCACATCCACACACAAGCTTGAAGCGGGAGAAGTACGTACTACATCTTCGTCATTGACCAAAAAGTTCAATGGGCATGAAAAGAAAACAACAACACACCCCGCTTGCACCTGCCTGCTCGCTGCTCCCCTCACTAGGTGCCCGCCTGGCTGTCAATATCAGCAAACAAGAAACGCGCTGCTCTATCGTCACTGCCACTGCCAACGGCACCCGCAACGCTACACGCCGTACCATCGCTATTCCAAACCGTGCAATCCTCAACCCGCTGTCTAGCAACTGCACAAACGCTTACTGAGCAGCGGCCCACCCAGAACAGCTTTTTTTTGTACCTTAATGCTAGTGCTTTGTCGTGGGCGTTGCTGCCTGGACCGCCTTCAGTGGGTTTAGCTCGCTTTTGTAATGCTCACGTTCTCTCAGTTTCGCCCTCGGCATATGAGCCCGTGCCCGGTTGGGTGGATAATCTGAACGGGCCCACTGGTCTTATGGTAGGCGCCGGCAAGGGCGTTATACGTTCCATGCTCATTGATATGAGTCATAAGTCGGAGGTCATACCGGTTGACTATGCCATCAATGGTTTGTGCGTAATACCCTACCAGTTTGTGCAACAACCGCGGCCCGAGGATGTGCCTGTTTACAATATCACTTGCGCAGAGCATCGCAAAATGCAATGGGGTGAGGTTATTGAGATGAGCAAGAAGATTGGCTATCAGTATCCTATGGAGGCTGGACTCTGGTATCCCGATGGCTGCATAACGACCAATAAGCTGCATCATAAGATCAATGTCTTGCTGTTCCACTGGATACCCGCCTACGTCATTGATTTTATACTATTTCTGCTGGGTCAGAAGCGCTTGTAAGTGTTTTTGCACCAAAGTCTGACTTGGATTACGGCTTATCGTTTGCTTTCCGCTTAGCATGATACGCGTGCAGAATCGTGTGCAAATAGGCTTGGAGGTGCTGCAGTTCTTCACAATGCGCGCCTGGCACTTCAAGTCAGATGCATACGCCTCGTTGTGGGAAATCTTGAATGAGGCCGATAAGAAAAAGTAGGTATTACAATACGGCTGCCTTATGAGCCTGTAAACAAACGATTTGTTATTTAGTTTCAATATGGATATGGATCCTGAAGAGACAGTACCCATGTACATAGAGTCGTGTGTGCAGGGCGGAAGGCAGTATCTGATGAAGGAGTCACCGGATTCGTTGCCGCGTGCGCGACGTCAGTTAATGTTGTAAGAGGCTATTGCTAGTCCAGCTACGTCATTGTTATAGCTAATGTACCCAATTAACCATTTGCAGCATGTACATATTGGATCGTGTGTGTAAGGCCATCATCATCGGTTCTCTAGGCTATTGGACGTACGGCCTGATAGCACGACTTGTGGGCGTTTAAATAGGCAGCTGCTCTTTTTAGTTTGTAAGAGAGAATATTTAAGCGCGTTGCTCTTCTTTGAATATCGCTTAGTTTCGCTTTTTTTTGGGTACAAAAGATATGGCACAAACTATAAAGTTTGCCTTAAATGTGGTTATGTTGCAATGTTTAAGTTTTACAATTCAAAAAATAAAAAATAAAAACGGTTCGAAACAAATTAACGTGTTGCGAGTGTTGACTGCTGCAAAAGTGCTAAAAAGTCTATTATTTGATAACAACAAGTAAACAAACGAACAAAAAACAATTACACATAAATATCTTTAAGATACTCACACGCACAAGCTAAACGCACATACTTACAACATATACTACCACATACAAGCACCCACACACACCCACACACACCCACACGCCTTCACACACTGACAAATATACTCAAACACAACACTAAATCGGCATCGGTAACCATCAACAACCATCTTCTAGAAGATAATCATGGTATGTGAACTGCTTACGTTCCCTTTTTTTGGTAGCTTAACTATTCTAATCGAATGCTTTTCCAATATTAGTTTCACCTGCGGCCTTCGAACCTTTGCCAGGTTGGGTGGACAATCTTAATGGACCCACAGGACTGATGATTGGTTGCGGCAAGGGCGTTATACGCTCCGTGTTAGTAGACCGCAAAAACAAATCTGAGGTTATACCGGTGGATTATGCCATAAACGGGCTAATTGTGATACCCTACGAATTTAATAAACAAGCCAAACGGCCGGCCATTGTGCCCGTTTATAACATAACCAATGCAGATCACAGAAAGATGCCCATGGGCACCGTGGTCGAGATGAGCAAACGCATTAACGAGCAGGTACCATTCAATGCTGGTCTCTGGTATCCAGATCCCTGCGTTACAACCAACGAGTTCTATCACAAGTTCAATGTGGCATTGTTTCACTGGTTACCCGCCTATCTTTTGGATTTCCTTATGCTAATTTTGGGTCAAAAGCGTTTGTAAGCTGCAAATTTGTTGCCAGTTTGGGGCAGTCAGTAATCTTGCCTTATCTTTTGCAGCATGTTGCGTGTACAAGAAAAAATATCCATCGGTCTGGGCGTACTGCAATTTTTCACACTTAATCCTTGGTGCTTCCGTTCGGATAACTACGCCTCACTCTATGCCAAACTCAACGAACAGGATAAAGCAATGTAAGCAGCGAGTGCACTATCTTATATCTTATGTACACAGCTTAGCTTTCTACCTAATAATAGCTTCAACATGAACATGGACTTGATCAATTCCGAAGAGGAGTACATGACCGTATGTGCGCTGGGCGCACGCAAGTACATACTAAAGGAAAAGGAGGAGGATCTGCCCAAGGCCAGAATGCATATGAAAATGTAAGTGGTTTTAGGAGCTCTCTTGGATCAGCTATGAATTGACGATATCCCTTCGTTACAGTCAATGGGTCGTGGATCGTGTCTGCAAGGCGCTCATCTTGGGTTTCTCCTTCTACTATCTGCTCAAGTGGACGGGTGTACTGGCTATGTTTTAAATCTGTATATTTAATCTCTTTTGTATTCAATATGCAGGGTAAAAAGTTCACAAGTGGTCGGAGGCATTTATTTAGTCGCTTAGTTTAGTTGTAATGCAATGTCTTTATGGCTTACAATAAAATATATGTTTTAGGGTTTTTATACAACTTACTTTGTTTGCACTCTGGCAGTTTTTTTTTCGAAAACATATTTAACAATTGTTTGTGTAATTCAACCAACCTTAATATTTGCATAGTCACACCCGCTTTCGCGGAACCGCTACCAGGTTGGGTCGACAGCATGAATGGACCCGTAGGTGTGTTGATTGGTGCCGGCAAGGGCGTTATACGTTCTATGTTGTGCAACGGCGAACTAAAGTCGGAGGTTATACCAGTTGACATAGCCATAAATGGACTGATTCTAATACCATATCACACTAGTCTAATGGAGCGCAGGTAAAGTACATTTTTTTTAACGATTATTGTGGCAAAACTAAAGGTACTTCTTCAATTCAGGCCTTCGATGATACCAGTCTATAATTTGACTGTATCCGATGCTAAGAAACGCAGCTGGAAATGGATTATGGATGTGGGTCGTGGTCTGGGCTTCCAGTATCCATTCGAGATGGGTCTTTGGTATCCGGATGGCAATATGACTGCCAACAAGTTTTATCACACTTTCTGCACACTAATGTTTATGTGGCTGCCTGCCTACGTCATTGATTTTCTACTGCTTATTTTTGGACAGCGCAGATTGTGCGTGACGGTTTTTTAGCGCGATTTTAAGATCACAGTTGTTATAACAGCATTTTTCGCATTTTCTTTTAGCATGGTGCGTGTTCAAACCAAAATCTCAGTAGGTCTGGAGGTACTGCAGTTTTTTACCACTCGTAATTGGGATTTCAAGTCCACACACTTTGAGCAGATTTACAACGATATCAACGACATAGATCGAAAATTGTAAGCACTTACGTGGGCCACTTTCCTAGTAGTTATTTCGCTTTAAATGTGTTTTCTCAACAGATTCAAGATCAACACAGATGACATAGACGACTATGAATATATGCGCTACAGCATTCTGGGCGGTCGTCAGTATGTCATGAAGGAACCTTTGACTTCATTGCCGAAATCTCGCATACAGCTGAAATTGTAAGTGCAACCACTAAATGCAGTCTTCGAAAAGTTACTAAATTCTGTCAATTCTTTGTCATTGTAGCTTGTATCTCTTGGATCGGACTTGTAAAACTCTAATATTGGGCATCCTATTTTATTGGATCTCTCTAAAATTGGGTTTATTTAGTATCGTTCTATATGGAATGCGAGCAGTTAATTTGGATTTGCTTAGCCAATGGACAGAAAAATAACACATGAATTGTATGCAATACACAAATGTACATCTTTTTACATACTTTGTTAAATATTACTTATAGTAGCGATTTTGTCTTTCTTTTATCGATTATTCATACGCTAATTAGATCTGTCAATGCACAAATTTACATGTTGAGATGAAAATAATGATTCTTTACAAATCAATGCAAAGTTCTTTTATTATTCTCTATGTCAAGGCTTCTAAAAATATATGCTATATTCCAGATTTCATGTTAACCTAATGATCTATTTTCTCCTTGTTAATAATAAAAACTTTGGAGACCTAGCTTTAAGCTAATAACAATATTTTCAATGAATCCTTTGGTGATTTTAGTCATGGCAGCACAACTACCAATATATTCCACCGCCACTTTGCGTCCAAATTTTATCAGCAAACATTATTATTTTTTATCTAAGAAATTTAATTACCGAATTTGAGCAAAATCCAACCATAAATATAACAATTTGAAACATAGATTACGGTTAAGACAAAACCTTAGGAGGCGTCTCAGAAATCTCTAGACGGTTTTGCCTAAAGTTTCATTTGATTTTGAAGCGGTGCCCGACAGTGGAATACCCTGATCCCCTTTTTCCCATGAAAATCAAATCTCTGTGCAGCATTTTGTATCGATGCGTTGAGGGGTATGTTAATAACGGTAACTGTTCTATGGGGGTAGAGGGGAAGATTCGGAAAAAGGTCAACATTGTTTGGTGAATTTCTTCTGCAATTTATAGGAGGAGGAGTCTAAAATTGGCATATTATTACCTACATATATCTATATATGCACATTAAAAGTGTGCAAAACTGTGCCAAGTTTCGATTGAATAGCTTTTATGGTGTGGGTGTAATCAGCAAAATTCACTTGTACAGGGCATAAAAATAACGCGAGAGCCGCGAAAAAAGCAAAAAATGGCAAAAGGCATTAGCAACAATAATAAATACACAATTTGCACTTTATTTTAAGATAGATTACTTTTGGCGCCTGTCTGCACAATGTTAGCTGTACTCCACAGAATATGAGCACCTTGGTTAAGTTTTATTTTTTTTCGGATACACACAAATAACTTGCAACAAATATTAACTAAGTCTTTTGGTTTACACATTCTACATACCCTGAACTTCAATTCCCATTATTTCTGTGGTAATATGTAAGAGTAGCTTAAGTCGACATAAGAAAATGCTGAGGTATTGAGACCTAGAGCTTCATAGAAGTCATTACAAGTCACCATTCCTTTTTTAAATTTATGAGTGAAGAAATGTACAATTCTTAAAAAAGGAATGGTGACTTGTCATGACCCGTATAAAGCTCCAGAATGCAATGACTAAACATTTTCTTATGTCAACTTAAGCTACTCTTCCATATGACCACAGATTTACATTAACTTATTGTCCAAACGTGGGAAATTTGCTGGCGCGCAAAGTTAGCAAAAAGTTCCTACAAAATTTATCACAAAAATTACCTAATTGATCATCTGACTTTGCAGTTCAACAAACAATTTAGGGTTGCAGTAAAAGCGCAAAATTTTTACAGATTATTTATATAGAGAGTATATAGCTTATAAATGTTATATTAAAATTGCATTTAATTTCCACAAAATTTTGGACCAAAAATTTGGCGATTGGGCCCAATGTGCAGCGGTGCACGAGTTTTAGATTCTTGTTTAGCAATCGCCGACCGAAAACATTGCTGCGGTATAGACGGTATTTTAGTGGACATCCTAAAAGTATGCAACACATTTTGGTTGGTTTCTGCTTAGATGCAGCTTTGACGGGCGTTCTTATCAAAGACTAAATATGCTTATGAGCTAATCAGGGATGTGCCAGAAATCTCTTTACAAATTTTGATGGTTAAACATATTCACAATTTCGATGACGTCATTTATCAAAAGCCCCTTACGGGCCGCTATGCATCTTTCTGCCGGCTTTTTGCATCATTTCAAGGTTCACGAGTAATCACTCCTGGTACTCCAAATCCGAGCTTATCAAGTCTATAAGGTCATGCCGAATCGACCCCTTAATTATGATACCACTGGTTAAGCAGTTTCCAAGGCTGCTAGTTGAGATCGGCTCTTTGTGGGATTATCGCAAAGCAAATAACTTAATAAAAATTTTTAAACACTTAAATTCGTCACTTTTCTAGATACACCTGTATTTAAAAGTATTTAGTACCTTATCGAAAAGAAACGGAATAATTTTGATTTGGCCTAACATTAAATTTTACAATTTACATATATTTCATCCATTTGTGGGGCCCAATTTTGATAATCCTTGTGTTTGCTGTTCCGTTACGATTCAATAGCTGCTTTAGTGCCTACGCGTCTAGCTTTATTCGATAGCACAAAACGCCAAAGCACCGGAGCAAAAATGCAAGCCATTATATGGGCTACCAGGGGTATCCAGAGATCTTTGAATGCTTCATGGCACATATTTGGAACAAAACTGCGCACTAAATTGAAATGTGCAAAGCAGAGTGATCTCTAAATAAATAAAAGATTTTCTTTAGTTTTTAGTAATAAGCTATAGGATTTAGTTTTGCTTACGCCACAACAAGTTAAGCCGGTGAACACGAATCCGATGCGCAATGAGAAAGTATCAAAAGAATAGAAAGTAAGACTATCCCATACGGAACAGTAGGTAAAGAGCCATATCATTATCAGGAGCAACTCGGTTATTAGCGCCACCGACACTTTCAATCCTATTGGTCTAACATAGACGCAACTTTCTGCATCACTTTTGGTTACCAATATCAAATACAAGCCGTACCCAAAAAATCCACCCAGAATTTGCACCAACATATAGAACAACAACATTACCCAGTTCATGTGGCCAAGTATAGTAGCGCAAACACTGACAGACGGATTCAAATGAGCGCCACTCAGGAAGGCGAATGTGTGTGTGACTGTGATATAAACTAGACCCCAGCCAAAATAAGTACCGAAACCACTAGTAAAAGTCGACACCATGGAGCCCATGAGCATTACCATGGCGGTACCGGTAAACTCGGAAAGTAGCTTACTACATACATCCCATTTTAGGCGAGCCATAATTTATGTATTTTTTGCGAATGAACTTAATTTTTAAAACTGGTAAATAATAAATTTCTGTTTGTAGAAACACGTATGACAGATGTACAACTTAAATTTCAAATGTTACTTACACTCCATATGTGTTTTTCTAATCTCTTTACTAATTGAAACGTAAAAGGTTTGGAATGAGCTGCACCACAAAGTTGTAAATAAACGCGTGCACCAAGTGGGTGAAAATTATGGTTACAATAAAATTCTTCCTAAAAATCCAAGTCTTTCCAGCAGCGATAAGTGTAGAACATATTGAGAAATGGATTAGGGATGTTGATCGGCATGGATTTAAATATGAAACCAGTAGCGACGAAAGCAACGTTTATTTTTTTTTACTATACAGTGTTGGAAAGCGTCATTAACTTGCTTAGAGTACAGTGAAAACCGTCTATAAGAAACACTTGTAACTGCTTGTTACATACGAATTAATAGCATTCATAGTGTTATTTGTGTACATTGTCTTGATGTTTCTTGTTGAAATCATTGATTACAAAGTGTAATCGGTACTGCCTCCTTCTCTACAAAGCGTTTTAAATATCATTTGGTGACACTAAAAATGACTAATGGGACCCATTACTTGGTGAAAAGGTTTTAATTTGTAGCTCCTTTGCACTTTGTAGAGCTTTCCTCACTTTCTTTCTTGTAAAAATAGTGCAAGTTTAACTCAACCAAAAAAAAATAAAAAATAAAAAACGTAACAGAATACTTAAGCCGAGCACTAAAATGAAGTATTTGAATTCAGTTTTTTATTATAATTAACCAAAAATCCAAGCGGTGCCAATTCATACTGCTTTTACTATTTTTTTTCTATATATGTGTGGTCATATGGAAGAGTAGCTTAAGTCGATATTAGAAAATGAAGAGAAGTAATTAAGAGTATTACAAATATATTATATTATAATAGTGGCCTCTACCCCCTGCTCGTTTAGCTCGGGAAGCCACGTGCTACTAGCCTGCCTGCTTGGGATTTCACGGTAGCTAAATGTATTCCCTATCTTTATACCCTGTAGACAAAGTGTAAAAGGAGCAAAAGCCGAGTCGATATAGCCATGGCTGTTTATCCGTGCGTCCATGTTGTAACGTGTTTCTCAGAGATATAGACATAAGATGCGCACTTTTTGGAAAAGAGCCAGATTACCGATTCATGTCGATATTTTACCCCCTTTCCCGTCACAGTTTTTCGCGGCTTACATCTACACCATAAAAGCGATCAAATTGAAACAGCTTTGCACTCTGTTAATGTGCAAGTGCGGTGTAAAAATGATAAAAAAAGTATTATTTTGGTTGACAAAAAAGCGTAAAACTACATAAAATGAAACAAAATCTCAAAGCCAACTATTATTTTTTCCCAAAACTATGCACAGAGTCTGGCAACACCTACTAATAGGAGCGAGAAGGGAAACCAGATGCCCGAAGACCATTAAAGCAACACTTAAATACCTTTAATTCAAGTTACAGTTCATCTCGATCGTCAGTAAGACTCCTGGGTAATATGAGATTTTCTAATATCGTCACTTTCGAAATTTGTAATTTGACTTTGAATTTTGATATAGCGATATTTCGAAAACCGTTCTAGATAATTCAAAACGGTTGCCGGATTCGAAATCAGTGACCCAGAATTGACCGGATGTTTTAGCCATTTGTTGCCTACTGTTATTATGGCTTACATCTTTTGCAGTTAGATCCTGATGTTCTATTTTTCTGTGCAAATTTTTATATCGAGGTTATGGCCGTTTTAAGGTAACTTGACTGCGGGGGGTGGAGGGTTGATATCGAAAAATGTCAGCAATGTTTGGTTTATAAGCTGAGAGTTCGTACCAAATTTGGTGGCTCTAACATAAAAGTTAACCTTAACATTGCTGTAAGTTTGTCAGTAATTTTATACCTTTTAATTTTCTTTTAATAGCATATTAACTTTTATAATTATGTATTATCAATAAATATGGTACCCTGCAATTAATTTATCGTAGGTTTAATTTTCCAAAACTGAAGCCAGGGCAGATACATTACTCTTGTTACATCGGGAGCTCTACCTTCGTTGGGTTTTTGAGTAAGTAACTTAAGAAGATTTACCGTGTGGTGAGCGGGTTAGAGAATACCACCTCAGCAGGTCAAAGCTTGTCGTATAAGGCGACTAACAATGACACTGGGTTCTTTCGAGACCAGTAGGCCTTAAAAGGGTTGTGCTTAGGGTTTGGGACCCACCACGTAAAACCACAATTCCAATGAATGAATGTATTTACATCAGGCCGTAACCCGATAACGGGTTGTTATGGCCAGTTAAGAAGAAGAAGAACTTAAGATTCGATTCGCCTTGTGAGAGGCTGTGTAACCGCAGCTCATCTTCACAAAGCATGAATAGCAATATATGCTCTGAAAAAACAGTGTGTTGCTGACGCTCGTTTATCTTTTTTCAATTGTTTTTATATTTTTCTCAGTTTCTGTTTTATTCTGCTCTCCAATTATTATACCTAGTGCTAGCTGCATCCCAAAGTTTAGTTCATTTTTAGATGAGACAGCAGGGCCCGACGATTATAGAATGAAAAATCGCAACCACTAAATCACAATTCACAGAGCAGGCAGAGTGTGAGGAGTCAATTTGACGCATCACAACGCTTTCTTAGTAACCAGTGGGTTAAGAAAAAGCTGGGAAACCGAAAAAGTAGAATAGGTAGCTGCAGCGTAACGGCATAGTAATAGGAGATCAGCTGGTCGTTGCATTGACAGTGAGCCCGCATTCGCACAGTAGTAGTTAGTTAGAGATAGGGAATAAGAATAGGATAGTTATATAGGCAACATCAGTTAGGTTTATATTAGTAGTGCGTATGTGTGAATGTAGATCAGGAGATAGGAATACTCAGAAGAAAGTGGACTCTGTCAGGTAGGTGTTTGCAGATAGTTGATAGGCGTTAGTTTTAGGGAAATAGCTACGATAGTTTTTGGCGGGAAATAGAAGTTTCGGTGGCGGCGTAGCCTATATAAGGCATACGCGATTGCCCAGATTGGGGCACACGCAGCTAAGCTAGAACACAGGTAGAGTTAAACACGTAACGCTTAAAAATACATAAAATATTGGAAAACAAAGAGATAATACACAGAGCGTTGCGGTGTCATTATAAGGACACTTGCAGAGCCTGTGACTTTAATAAAATAAGGCATTGAGTGCCAGTGTTAAAACTTGTGAAATAAAGCATCGATTCATGACTCTAATTACATTTAGGCGTTTGATAAAAATAAAGACGATCCCATTATATTTTGATGCATTTATTCGATGTTGTTCATTATAACGGGTTCCAAAGCTCTGTTAAGTTTCATATCCAAAGAGATGGTGAGATGGTGATGTCCTTAGTGTTAATCACGTTGATACTGATACTATAAACAACTAACAGTCTGCCACGCCTTCTTTTGCCTGTTGCACCAGGCAACAGTGGCAGTTAGTGTGAATGCCAAACCAACGTTATGTTAACGTAAAAGATGTAAGCCGAGTCAGCTGTTATGCTACATATGTTTGCCAACCTTGCCACACTTTTAGGTAAAATAGCTGGAAGAATAGTAACGAGTGGCAAGGATGCGTTGCTGTTGATGTGCTTGGAGGGTGATAGCACTCGTTACTTTTTACGTTATGAATGAGAGTTCTTAATGAATGTAGACGGCGGAGTAGCGAGTACCGTTTGCCATCGCAATGTTGTTAGCGAGTAGCAAAAAGCAACCCCATTTCATGACAGACTAAGCGCTTTAAGTTCAGTCCGCAGTCGTCGGTTTTGCCATCTAAACGTGCTTCTCATTGCTTGAATTCGCACTCTTAAAACGTTTCGCTATCCGTTTTATTTTTCCACTACATTCATTTCAAATGGTGTGTCGGCGCGCAGCAATAACGGCAATAATGTGCAATCACAGCAATCAACTTGCTGTTGGAAAAATGGGACAAACATGCTTGAATTGAATTTTCTGCAACAGAATTGAATTGAAAATTTACACACATAAGTGCCAGAAGTGCACGATTTTCCCAAGCGCGCGCGCCTTTGTGCATCGACTTGTAGTGGCAACATTTACACAATTTTCTATTTCGGTTGGAATTGTGAGCAACAATTGCGGTTAGACTCAGTGTCAAGTTCGCTTATTCTGAATATTTAAGAAATTGAGTAAAAGCCTAAACACGGAGTCATCCAACAACCTTTTTTGGCATAGTATCGATTTTCCGTTACATCGTTATACACACACACATTGACCACCAAGTTGCATGTACATATAAAAATATATATCATATGTACATATATGTTTGTATTACAAGTACACACCCCTTTGGTACAATGAGCTTCTGCGCTCAGGGAAAGTGAACCACAATAATTTAAAAGTTTTCCACCGCATCAACCGTTAATTGTGCTTAACGAAAATCAAAAGTTTTTTAATTTACCGCTGAACCGAATTTTTTCAAATGTGAACATACAAATAAGTTACATTTCTCTATTAAGTTTGTAACTTATTGACGTTTAAAGAAAGCATTGGAAGCACGTTTCATTTGGCAGTCATCAAATACGGACGGACACAAACTTATGGTGAGTTGCCTAACTTACAAGTTGTACCTGTTTGTTCTTGTGTAATAGAAGTACATCAAATATGTGTATACAAATAAGTACTATGTATGAGAATTTACAAGTTACTGCACTTTTCATGCGTAATTTTAGATAGTCATGACTGATGGTGCATACGTAAAGCTCAATTAGCTCAATTTATTTTAAATTTGAGCAATACGTAAAACACGAAATGGGGGAAAAATAAGCGGCTCATTTTGTATGCTCTTCGCAGTACACTATGAAAAGAAAAACTAAGAAATATATGCCAAGGGTGTACTAGATTTGTGCAATATATGCAACAGGCAGCAGAAAACGTGACAGACTTTAGTTTATACCATAATGATAAGTCTCAATTTAGAGCGATTAAGCCATGTTCGTTTGTCTTTCTGTCCATATGAAAGAATAGATCTCGGTTGATTTACCAGATTTACCAACATCCATATGCGTACAGTTTCCGCATCAGAATTGTGTTTGCTGCTATGGGAAATTCGCGCTTATAGCCGCGCCTTGAACGCTATTGACGTTTCACAGTGATATGTGTCGTGATATTGTACATTCTGTGTTATAAAACTAATCCAAATCGAAATGAAAAGTTATAGTGTTCTAAATGTTTTTCCCTTGCCCATAAGCTGCTCAGAAATGCCACTTCATGCAAACAGTCTATAAGCTGTAAATACTCGTGTGAGCCTAGTCATAAAAACTATGTTGATCTTTTGTTAATACAAACCACTACCCCTGGAAGTTATGAGCAAAAAGTCTTCTTTGCCACCAAAAAAAAAACTTTTCAATTTGAAAATTGTTTGCTAAACTGCTTTTTAGGCAGAATTGACTATTTTTGGATCGCATACGGTACAAGTCAAGGTATAAGTAAGTTAAGTATACCCCGGTACAGGGTATTTTTAAGCAATTTATATATTAAAGTTTGCTTAGGAAAAGTCGTGGCACGCCAAATGCTCTTTCTTTTACAAAAAGCACATGAGTAAGTGAGCTTAGCACTAGACTTTTTAATAATGAAATGTTTAAATAACGATATATATTTATATTAGCTTTAATGTACGATACTATTGGTCAATGATAGCTAAAGTATACTACTACTACTACTAGTGTTCGCTTTGTCGTCGACTTAATACACGCTCTGGTGATTCCTGAATCATTTACAACCGTTCTTCCATCTCTAAGTCTTCACTGTATACTAGGTATTATTCCTTACAACTCGCTTGCAACCGCAATGTAAAACTCGTCTGTCAAGACAGACGTTTTTGTTCATTATGTTCTGCTGCTTTCTTCTTCAGCAAATAGGACTGCAATTAACCCAAATTTGTGGCAATAATATCACATATTTGTAGCACGTGATATTAAACTACGCAAGGTATTATTGCTGTGGTATTTAACGTTTGTCGATAGTGAACTTGCCTTACTTAGACGGAAATAGTATCGTAAACGAAAAGTTTGTGAACTAATACAGAAATGAAGCCCACGAATTTATCAAGTTTTTTTAACTAGCCATAACAACTCGTTGTCGTTGATGTAAATTCATTCTTTCATTGTAATTGTGGTTTTACGAGCTGGGTCCAAAACCCTACGCACAACCCTTTTAATGCGTACTGGTCTCGAAAGAACCCAGTGTCATTATTAGCCGCATCATACGACAAGCTTTGACCTGCTGAGGTTGTTTTCGTTTGGCTAGGAAAATGCTTCGACTTTAGTTCGTCGCATGCTTTGGATGCACGTAGCAGCTTCATGCGTCTCGCATTTGAATGTGTGTGTTGTTTAGGTGAGCGTCTCGCCAAAGAAAAATTTTGCTGTAGTGAAGTTTGAAGATGTTTCGCATCAAAGATTTGCAGCATCAATAATCGCTGTATGATCGCATTTTTCCGAAACACCGTGTTTATTAGACTAGATCAAATGGCTTTAATAGAAACGATCGCTCGATTAAAAGGTTTTGGTAAGGAAAAATAATCTGTTGTAAAAATCAGATCAGTTTTGCAGCTTATCTCTGAATGCCAAACATAACTTCTGGTGAACAATGACGAGTCTTTGTACGAAAAGACTCTTTCATACGTCTTAAGAAACTTATAATGCCAATCGCTTTATGAAGAGTATTAAAATTAAAAAACAGAATGCTATGAATAAAATTGCGCATGTTGTTTATTGTGCACTTAATCTGCTTTTTGTTGTATGTATTTTTTATATCGAGCTTAATTTGTATATCCTCTCTCTGTCGCTTTTCTCATTCTTTTGCTCTAACAGGGAGACAATTGTAAATAACATTAGCAGAAACACCAACAATATCAGCGCCAGCGAAAACGACGACAACGGCAACGCAGCGAAAGATTGACGTCGAAAGAGAGGAATCATCGTATTCATTAACGCGCATAGTTGTGTGCGTGGGTGAGCGTCTGCGTTCCATCCAGCAGTGGAGGTTCCAACATGGCAGTGCAATGTCTAGTCAAGCACACAGCGCTATGCGGATTCACTTGGTGCCTGTTACTATTGGTGGCTCAAACGGTGGCGCAGGGCACAGCTCAGCAGCAAGTGTGTCCCGAGCAAAGTGACATTGCGCCCTGCAAATGCGTTGTCAAGAAAAACGGCTTAGACATACTGTGTGAGACGACGGATCTAGCGCATATTACCAAGTCCATGGGCACACTGAAAGGCAAGAGCCCCATTATCTTCTATCTTAAGCTGCGTCACAATAATCTGCCCAAGCTGCAAGGATTTGTGTTTCTTGCTCTGGACATACGCCATCTGACAATACATAACAGCAGTTTGGCCGCAATCGAAGAGAATGCGCTCAGCTCGTTGGGTTAGTAGAGTTTTTCCAGTTTAAAGCTGCTCTGTTATTTCATAGTGTTTAATGCATATTCTAGGAAAGGGTCTTACACAGCTGGATGTCTCGCTGAACCAGATAAAAATTGTGCCGTCGCAGGCGCTGAAGCATTTGTTTCATTTGTTAATTTTGAATTTAAATCATAACAAAATCTCAGTTATACATAATAATGCCTTTGAGGGACTGGACACTTTGGAGATACTCACGCTGTACGAAAACAAAATTACCCAAGTAGATCCCGAAGCTTTCCGTGGCCTGGAGAAGTAAGATCAAATCTGTGTTTTCTTGAGTTGTTTATTTGAGTTTATTTTTCGAATTTCAGAAAACTTAAGCGTTTGAATCTTGGTGGAAATGATTTGACTTATGTGCCACAAAAAGCGCTCTCCATATTGGATACATTGAAAAAATTGGAAATCCAGGAGAATAAAATTCGTACGATTAGTGAGGGTGATTTTGCTGGTATGATTTGCGAATACTGTTAAACTAAATCCACTTAGTTTTGTTAATGATCCGTTAACGATTGACAGGTCTTCAGAACTTGGATTCCTTGATATTAGCGCATAATATGATCACAACCGTGCCTGCAAATGTGTTTTCTCATTTAAACTTACTCAACTCATTGGAATTGGAAGGCAACAAGATAAGCGTGATCGATAAGGACGCATTTAAGGGTCTGGAAGGTGAGAATTAAGGCGACATTCGGATTACATTGCCCTGCTCACGAAATGATATGCTATTTCTAGAGAATCTACAGTACTTGCGATTGGGTGATAACAACATACATGCCATACCAAGCGAAGCGTTGCGTCCCCTGCATAGGCTGAGACATCTGGACTTACGCAACAACAACATTAATGTGTTGGCCGATGATGCTTTTACTGGCTACGGTGACTCTCTTACATTCCTTAATCTGCAGAAGAATGAGTAAAGCACTCGGTTGTAATACTGATATATAGAGCTTTAAATACCGACGCATGTTTTTTCCATTTTAGCATCAAAGTATTGCCAAGTATGCTTTTCGAGAATCTCAATTCGTTGGAAACACTGAATATACAGAACAACAAGTTGCAACGCATACCACAAGACATAATGGAACCGGTCATAGATACATTGCGTATAATCGATATCACTGGCAAGTTATTCTGAAATGCACACAATATTGTACAAAGCTCTACAATTACATGCTCACCTGCAGATAATCCATTGAATTGTTCGTGCGAGTTGATCTGGTTCCCCAAACTGCTCGAGGATCTGAAGAACAAAGATGATGAAATGTCACAAAAGAAGAAACCCTTGTGCCATATGTCGCTGGACAATCGCGAGTACTTTGTACAAGCGATGCCCATCGAGAAGATGCACTGCGCCGGCCTCAATGTGAGTCCCTCACCCACGAGCGGAGGTCTCATGCGGATACTGCAAGTGAACATTTTGGCCCATATAGCCATGTGTAGCATGGCTTTTCTGAGTAGCGTTTAACAAGCTCCTAAAGCATTCACACCCGAAACCGTAATCGTATGCGTATTCGTTATCATATTCATGTTCGTATTTGCAGTCGCAGTTCTGTGACGGCCAACTGCATGAGGCGCCCTCGGGCTTAATATATATATATATATATACACACATATTGATTTACATAATATATATAGATATATACTATATATATGTATGTACAATAGTGATAGGTAGTTAGCCAGTGCGGTATTTCTGATTCTCCTAAAAAAAAAAAAATACCAAAGAACTTTTGTACACCCACAAAAATATTACTGTGTTGTTGTATTGTGTTTTCTATTATAGATTATAGTGAATGTGAATCCGTGAATTATGCAACTCTGCCAATTGTTAGACTCAAAATGCACGCTTTAGGAAAGTACAACAACCAGCATCCAGCAACAACAAGAACAACAACAATAAATGCAACCAACAATATCACCCGCAAGTGCCCAGTTGATTGATTGATTGATTGATTGATTGATATCCAAGCCTATGCTACACCCACCTTGTTGAATTGATGCCACAGTTGCACAAGAACAACAACTACAACAACAACAACCACAACAACCATAGCCACACACACAGTAGTCCGACTGCGCTACGTTTTTCGAACACAAGTACGTAGAAAACGTAACAAAAACGTAACAAAACAAAAACAACAACTCGTATTAATGCATATCGTTAAAATATTCAAATTAGCCTTAAGATGAAAAAATGCAATGAAAGCGCAAGAAAATGTTAAATGGTACATCCAAAAAATATTAAATATGTATTTACAAGTTTTTAGTGCTTAAGAATTTTAGAATTTATCGTGTTTTTGTGTATGTCGTTGTTTCGTCATCGCTGTTGTGAGATACAATCACTATATGTACATTTTGTTTGTTGGTTCAAGTTTTGTTCTTTAGTATTAAAGCCCTGTCTAAAATTTTGCAAAAATTTATATACATTTTATATTAAATTTATATACATATACACATATATACATATATATATATATTTATACAAGTTCAACATTGGAGCTTGAAACTTTGACAAGTTTTTTGTGCGTTTAAATGAAATGAACATTTGCATCAATCACCAAGAACTGATTATGGAATAAGTAGTTTGTACACTTTATTTGCACTTATTAGTAGTAAATGCTGCTACTATTTGACTATTCGAACGATGAGAATGAGGTAGTGGAAAGTATTCATATACACACACAAACATATCAATTAACTAAATACCGAAACATATCAAGAGTTCCAATTACTGGACATATCTACAAGTATACATAAAAAGTTTTATAGATTTACTAACATACTTGCTTACAAGTATATTTTTGATCATGTGAATATTGTGGTAAAGTTAAGCCTATTTTAAACTTAAACTAAAAATTCTTCTTTTCATATTGAACATATTATAATACTGTTTTTGTCTATTTTATATACATCTACTATATATACATATCTATTAATGGTCAAGCATCTCTCTATATGTTTCTCGCAGTTGGTTGGGTCAGTTAGCCTCTGGAGAACAGCATAGAGTGCGCCATTTTTTAAATAACTTTTGAAACATAGTTTAGCTAAATCGAATGTCAATATTTTCAAGAGAATATGCTATTTGCTAATTCGGGTCAGTTTTGGCTAAAAGCTGTTCTTTTCAAAATATTGTCACAAACTCTGCAACACATACACTTAAGTGCATACACTGCAAGAATCCATAAATTTATGTAAATTATTTGAGTGAGAGGCGCCTGAGAAGCCCTACAAACGAAAAAGTAATCTATAACTTTGTCGATCACAACTATGTACGCATTTCCTTTGTTTCCCCCCCCCCCCCCCCCCCAACCGAAGAACTCCAGAAATAATAAAAAAATAGCATATTGGTTACAAACAAATTCACTTTTATTTCTTGTATTTTATTAACCAATCTTAGTCATATGGACTGGCATTGGAAGTAGACAGTCTTGGGTAACAGGAATCCATTGAAAGGGCTGGCAATGGGCACTGTATAAGCGCCCATATTTGGAAAACCAAGCAAATCGCCTCTATTTAAATTGGGCAAATACAACTCTTCCGAGATCTGTGCGAAGAATTCAAGTATTAAAGATTAATTTCATTTCAATTTGATTGTTATTCACCTTGTCGAGCGCATCACAAGTGGGTCCCCATATGAGGGACTTGAATTTAGGCAAATTTTCATTATCATTCTGCAAAGATTAACAATTATTATAGATGATGTAAAGAGAAGACTCGTCGTTTTTCCAAAACCACGATAAAAGAAACATATTATTTGATTAAAGCTTCAAAACTATTAGAGTTGCTAGCAACAACAAACTTCAAAAACAATTCGTTAAAGAGCGGGAAAGGGTAGAAAAAGCTAAAAGCAAGTCAAGAACCATCTGACAAAATTGTTTGCTCTTTCAAGAAAAAAGTTATTAGTACAGTATATGTCTAGTGCGTGCTGATTATTTAAGTATATACCTTGTGGGGTCTTAGAGGAGATTTAATTTGTGATGGGTGAGATGGCTCATTGAAGAAAGCACTACCTACCAGGCAGCCGTGGCCATTATGCCATGCCCGATAGAAATGTTTGAAGAGTGAGGGGACTCTTGAAAGGAGATAAAAGTAGAGTGGACTGATGTAGGACTCCCCTTACAATTCAATCTTTCCGACTTCTGTAAGAAGTCGTAAAGGACCCCTAAAGGGAGAGCACACACATCACACATGGAAAGTGTATTAATTTTCGAAATGCTCATTCATGTCCTTGCAAATGCTGTACAGTGACATAGAGAGTGTTATAGCGAGTCGCCTAATTCAAGATACGCTGCTCAAATTTGGTCGTCAAGGAGAGCCATATTGCCCAGATAATGGCCATGACAATTGATCAACAATCTTTTGACGTGAAATCAAGTTGTGTCTGATCTTACCCTCATTGACCACATTCGACGTTGTGCTAGGACTCTCTAGACCCCTAGGTACCTGACGCTCATTACAGAGCTCTACAGTTATCCCCGACAATTTATTTTCACATATACAGCTCACGGCATTCAGAACTATAAAGACTCCGTTTGAAAACTCTTTCGAAAACTTTCCGTTGTACATGATTAACGTACATATTTTTTAGCCAACCAGCCCCAATCTTTAATCTTTGTTTTGGTGGGAGGTTTACTTGTTTCCTTCTAGGTACACACCATTGTTTCACTAACTTAATATACATGTTCCTCTTTGGGTAGAGGGTGCAACAACAGGGCAGTTTTATGCTTATCGGACCTTAGGGGTCGTCCGTATATTACGTCATCTCGTTGAAAAAAAAAACAATGAATGCAATTTTATCCATTTCTCCCATTTAAGTTCCTTTAAGTCAGTGTCTGCAAGGATTGTCAGTTACCAACCAGCAGGCTAATAAATGTCATTTTATAAAGAGAAAATTTCCTACAGATGTCGGATTTGAAAATTATAAATATTTATATACTAATCTGACTCAATGATAGTCTTTTAGGCACGATATCTGGAACACGCAACAGTGATCCGGCGGCTAAAAGTTGCGTTGTGTTGAAAAGGCACCTCCTCGAAGACGCAAAGAGAGGAGTCGGTTTTCTTGCATCTTGAAGGCCAAATATTAAATCCTAATATTAGAAACAACTGGAATATCGTAACCGCATAAACCACCCTATCAGTGATGACGTAATATATGGACGGCCCCGTACCTAATATACCCTCTTCATGGGCTTCAAATGGGCGTCAGTAGCAGAGAAGTTGCCAATGGCAATTCTGAAAATGTTCGTTTACATACAGAGCGCGGTCAGAGCTGAAATAGAAACAGAATAGCTTTAAAGCAGGAGTGTGCAGCGGCCGAACTTTTGTGGTGTGCACACAGAGAACTGGCTTAAGTGCTACCCGAAGGCTTGACCCACTGCTTTTAAGACTCTCACTCTTTCTGAAGAAATCGTAAACTTTAACTCTCTGACGCCTGTTCTACAGCGAATATTTCCAGTACTTACCAAATAGTGATGAGCTGTCACTAGTTGATGATCATAGAGTAGGCAATTAAATGAGCCATACACCCCATCGTTCAAATAGTACATAATCGTATCCAGTTTTCCATCCTCGTTGCGCACCTCTCGTCTTGCATGTACCTTGCATACCAAGGTGTATGCGGCAGCAACAAAAAATCGACCTGGTTCGGCTATGATTCGAATCCGCTCGTCGGTGAAATGTGCGTTTACAGCTCTGTTCACTATATCAGCTATCTAAAGACAGGAGAGTCCTTTAAAACAAGTCTAGACAGAGCCTTTGGGACACACACAAACCTTTTCAAATTCCGCATCGTCGCTACCAGGAAAGCCGCCTCCAATATCCAGCAAAGTCATGTCATGACCTATAAATTGGCCAAAATTAAATATGCTCTTAGCAGCTTTTATGGCTCGATCATAGGCGGCAAAATCTCTGCAGCCGGAACCCACATGGAAACTGGTGCCAGTTACCTAAGTCGGAAAATTACCTTTATTAGTATTAGATGCAACATACAATATGTGTGACGTCTTGCTGACTCACCGATAGGTCTAGACTTTGTGCCAGCAGTAGGAATGCCGCAGCATCAACGCTCTTATCGCATCCAAACTTATCACCAAGTGGGCATTGGGCCTCTTTCGCCTCGCTGCGAAAACGTATCACTAAGCTGTAGACAAAAAACCAAAATAGAGCAAATAGATAAGATGTGTGCCCATTTCCCGACCCAGATAGCCGAACATTTTGTCGATGACGTACCTGGAGAGGGGAAAGTATTTGAAGAGCTTGTAAATCTCAAACTCATTGTCGACTGTAGTGGTCTTAATTTGATGCTGCTTCGCAAATTCCAGATGGCTAACAGGCTTGCAAGGATTGGCAAATATAATACGCTCAGGAGAAACAGCCGCATCCAGTACCTGATTTTAGGTAAAGATTGTTAATAAATCTGTGTATTAGTAATAAAAGATTCAAGTTCAACCAACCAATTGGATTTCATTTTTTGATGCGCAGTCAAAGCCAGTACCCAATTCTGCCAGTGTTTTTACAATTAAAGGGTCATCGTTGCACTTTACAGCTAATTACAGTAAAAACAATGGATATTAAGAAAATTGGTTGAGCGGCCGAGTCATTATAGGCATTATTTCTCAAAAGTTTATCAAAAAATCAATATTAAATTTTATGCGAATTTGAACCCTTTTTGTTTATAAACGCTAAATACGGTAAAATGAGAACGGAAGCATCCACTTTTAAGTCTCATTTCATAAGATCGCTATGCCTGTAAACATTTTCCTATTGGTTATTATGGGGGCAAAAATTACCTTTATGCTCATAACTTCAGTATTCTTAGGCCAATGTCATTGAATTTTGAAACATAGATCAAAAACACTTTTACAAATATATGTGGCAATTATTATCAATCAATTTTTTGAAGGGTGCGCAAGTAATTAAGGTAAACCGATTGCGGGCAAAGGGCTTCTATTGAAAAAAAGGTGAATACGGTTTTAATGATTTGGCTCACATGAGTCTCCACACCAAATTGTAGCTCTAGCTCACATGTATCCATATATGTAGTGCAATTTTGGCGCAGTTTATAGGCGAAGGTGCGAAATCAGCATATTTTTGACTATAACTTTTGACATTTTATCTAGTTGTACAGGGTATAAAGAATTTACCCAGCCAAGGCCATAGAGCGGAAACCGGGGTCCTTAGTCAAAATTTTACTTGAGGATAAAACCTCATAAAACATAAAGGTTGCATGTGATGCCGTGGCGATATGAAGGATTCCCATCTTAGGCAGGTCTCGATGCCCGTCGCGGTCGGTTTGGAACCACCCCAGATAATTAGGATTATGTCAGAGGTAGGACAGGCAGGTGAGGTATAGACTTACTATTTTATTAATTATCAAAAATTTGAAAATCTGAGGCTGGAAATTGAAAAATCATGAAAAGCAAACACGCACACAACGAAACAACTTGGCACACCGATAGCACATACTTACAAATGCCAGGCACACTGACTGCACACATTTACACAGAGCTCTATAGGTGTGAGATGCGTCCAGTAAATAAGCCTTAGGCCAAGCACTTGGGGGAGACGACCCGACAAGCGCATTCGACCGAACGCTTTGATAAGTTTTTTCTTAATAACTATAATATAATGCTCTGTGAAAATCTATCATCTTCAAATAAAAAACGAACTCTCATGCATGGAACACTTCAAAAACATATCAATAAAGGATCAAACTTTCGTTTCCTCCCAACTTAGTATCATTTTTTTGGTTTTCTGGCCATAGCGCGGCTAACCGGATTAGCCCCACAATTTCTGAATTTTAAGATTGGTGCAGTCTAAGCCAGATTGCGCTAAACTGAGTGAAAACTTATACCATCTAAAAGAAAGATCAAGCTTTCGAACGGTGTATCACATTCCGGGACCAGAAGTGTCCGGTTTACACCCATGTTCCCTATCCTTTTACACTTTGTGTATAGGGTATAAAGATTTACGAAAATAAAAATTATTAACAATCACAAGGTGATACAAAAAAAAACCCCTCAAACTTTATGATCATTGTGGCTCATTAAAAAAAACGACTGTACGTTAAAAAGTTTTCTAGTTATATGTAGAAAAACCCGGATTTAAGTGTGTAATTAACGCATACCATAGTAAGGTTCAATCCTAGGCAGAAGTCTTTGCCAAAGCTTAAACTTTCGCTGCGTTGCACTTAGATCGCAAATGTTGAGCGCCTCGTCGTGTCCTTGGAGATTGGACTGTTTTATAGCCTGATCTATATCAAGCACGTGCTCATAGTAATTAATTTCACTCTTGGCGCACATTTTCACAATTTACAGCAAATAACAACCGTTGCGATGCGAGATTCCTGCTATACTAAGCCCAAAATGGACCATATTTTTTTGTGTTTACGACTAAGTAAGGCGGGCGCGACACAGTTCACCGTGTTATCAGTTACGTCAAGTTGAACGACTTGGACTCTGGCGGAACTAGTGAAATGGGGAAAAAAATAGACTAATACACCGCTGGTCATTTCAGAATTGAAAACTCTAATCAAAATTGCAACACGCTGGCGAAACATTAAACATTTGCTCATGGAAACAATGAGCAGCTAATTAGAGGCAAAGGTCAAGCGGTGATCGTTACTATTTTCCCAAAAACGGGAAAGCCATAAACATGTTGAGGCGTGATATTTGACAAAGAAATTATTTACAACCTACAATATTTGGCATCGTAAATAATTTTAATGCGTCAGAGCCGAACGTCGAGCATGTAAAACTAATAAAATGTAAATTTTCACCAACGACTTGAAAGCAGTCATAAAATCGTGCATAATTGACACTTTGGAGAGGACACTTGGTGCAGACACAATGCTACGACACTGCTCCTCACTCCTCCGCCCTTCCAAAACGTGTGTGCCGTTACTGACAGCAACAATTAAATGTTTCAGCACTGCAGAGGGTTGAAGGGTGGCCGCTCGCTCCGATGATACCTACTTGGCCAGGCAATGAGCCAGCACTTGAACTCGACCGCAACCACAACCACTCTGCAGCTATCTTCACCACCCTGCGAACACGTTCCTGTGCGCGGCAATTAAAAATTCGAATTCGAATGAACTTTTGAAATCAATATTGGCTGAATCGTATGTGCATCAATCACATGTTAATTGGCCGGATTGAAACGCGCCTCATCAATACCATCGATAGATACACGCTTCACCCTTTGACCACGTGACCAAAAAAACGACAAATGTCAAAAATATTGAGCGATTGTTTTAAACGCTGGCAAAAAATTGCCACTTTCCACTTGTCATTCAGGCAGTTACAATACGCACATTCATTGCAATCGAATAAAGTTCCGTTTAAATTTATTCCCGAGTGCCATCATTCATTCATTTAAACGCGAAGCTATCCCTAAACTGAAATCCAGCATTCAACACTCGGCGCGAAGACTTATATTTTCCGGGCACTTCGCGCACATCACTTTGAGTGATGTGACAAATGCGTGAATCAGATGAAGCGCTTGATAGTTTATACGTATGTACATACATACATATGTATCATCAGTTCATTAAATCGTATATTGAATAAACTGGTTTAAAATGCTTTTAAATACATTTTTAGCTTTACATTTAAATGAAACTGTCATTAATTATACGCCCATCGTTGTGAGTTTGCAGCTACAGCCGTTCCCATAGTAATCAATTTGCATAAGTGTTTTGAATGAGTTACTAACTTATTTACAGCAGTGTCCTTGACAAATAAACCTAAATTCCAAGTGTTGACAACTTTAACCCTACATCCAAATTCATATGTGAATTGGTGCAAGAAAACAGAAGGAAAACGTTGACTTTGCTTTGTGGGCCAATTATTTGGAACTGTCTTTTATTTATTACGATCACATGTGCCTAAGGTGAGAGTGTATGATTTTCTTAATGATGATACCTTCTTCTTTTTAACTGGCCATAACAACCCGTTACCGGATTACGATCTCATGTAAAGCACTCCTCCAGACGTCTCTGCTTTGTCAAACGTAGCTAATGTACTCTCTATTTGGACCTTTCAACGGAGGCATGGTCCGCCTCTTCGTCGCCTGCGTTCTAAATCCAAGGGCATTTTCATCAGACAGCGTCATCACCCATGCTTCAGCGCCATAAAGCCAAACGGGAAGGATGAGGATCTTATAGAGTGTTAGTTTCGTCTGGCGAGAGTGGTCTCTGCTACTCGTTTGCCTACTACGATCAAAGTACCATCCATTGGCAAGAGTGATTCTCCGCTTGATCTCCATGCTGACATCGTTATACCCTGTACACAAAGTGTAAAAGGGTATTATGGATTTGTGCGAGGTATTATAGAAGGAGGCGTGTCAGACCATATGTTCTATGGGCAAAAATGTTCAGGAGCAATAGTCGAGTCGATATAGACATGTGCGTCTGTCCGTGTTGGGCCAGCTTTCCCCGACACTATAAGAGTTAGAGCAAACAAATTTTATCGTCCGTCGTGTTTATCTTTATTATGATCTAAAACGGATATACATATACATTAAAAGTTATAGCCAAAAATATGTTAATTTCACCCACCCTCGCCCATAAACTGCTCCAAAATTCCACTGCATGTAGATATGGACACATTTGAGCTAGAGTTTAGGTGTGGAGACTCGAGTGATCTTAATCGTTATAGGTATATCCACCTTTTATCAATAGAAGCCCCACTTCCCCCGCAATCGAGTAACCTTATATTGATTTGAAAATTTCCACAGATATTTATAAATGTATTTTTGATCTATGTTGCTAAATTTTGCGACATTGGCCCAAGAATACTGGAGTTAAGGGTATACAATTATTTTTTTCCCCCATACTAACCAGCTTCCCAATAGGAAATCTTGTCAATTTTAATTTCCCAATGGGAAAATTTTTACAGGCATAAAAGTGGATACTTCCGGCATAATTCATAGCAAGGACTCGGGTAGAGATTGCATCATATCAGTTTGTGCGTCCATCTGCCTGTATGAGTCGGTAGATCTGAGAGACCTTAAGAGCTAGCCAGACCAAATTTCACCAAAAGATGCGCGAAACCTTGGGTAAGATGAATTTTGTTGAATCGCATTCACACCGTTGCATCTATTAGATCAAAACTTACATGTTTGTTGTAAAAATTATTTACTATTATCGCTTCTAAACTGCTTCACAATTCCAGTACGTATAGGAGACCTTTTCTCCCACAATCGAATTACCTTAGGAGCTGCCACACTCCAAAATATAACAGAAAACTGTTTTCGAACTATGTATCGAAATTTAAAAACAACTGCAGTTATGAGCATAAAAGTTATTTTTGGCGCCATAACAATCTTCCCAATAGGAAAACGCTTTTAGTCAGAACGGACTTGTGGAAAGAGTTACAGGGTATCCCGCTGTCGTGCACCGTTCCGACTGTCTGCATCACAAATCTATAATACCCTTGACACTATATGTACAGGGTATACAAAACACAGCCCTGCAGAAACTTAAGTACCACTCAAGTTAGTAGATTAAGTATTCAAAATCTGTGGCTCCCATGCCGGCCTGAAAATTTGATTACTGCGCCTGTGCCGGCAGCGGCTCTCAGTGCAAATGTATGTTATATGAGTACGCCCGTATATATGTAAGTATGTGCGACCTTTTGGCGCTTGCAGTTCCTACTACGTACACAGCCATGAGTCATGCGGCACACAACATAAGGGACATGCCGCCCGGCCAACGTCCTTGCTCCACCTGTGCCTACACATATGGGCTGGCAGGCGACCAGCTTTGCCAAGAAGCGCCACTCACATGTCGGGGGTTGAATCCGTTTTCATTTTCAGTTTTGTTTTGTCAACCCAACGAGCTGCATCATTGCGGTAGCCCGCAATGCGTACGCTCAAATTGTTGCCTAAATTTAACGTTATTCATTGAACAAATACACCCGTAAGCATACGTCAGTAATACAATCAACACACGTACGCACACCAAAACACACACAATAGATGCGTATTTTAACAGGCGAACCATAACAATACCACAAATTAAAGTCAAACCCAGAGGCCAGGAAGAGACATTATCGTTATCCATGACACGGACAGGTCCAACCATCAAATAGCAGCAACTACTAGCAGTAAGCAGCATGTCTCATTTGCTGAAGCGCACAAAGAAGTCCTGTCTCAAGGTGAGTGTCATCAATGAAGCGATGTGTAGTCTACTTTTGGGCAGTGAAGGGCGCGAGAAATCAATAAAAATCGATTGTGCGAACAATCAAACGATGTCGACAATGACGCGGTATCCATACGGCTTACATGAAACACACAATGTAACTTACGGAAGCTTTTTCATTACACACTATATCGTGCACTTGCCTCGGCGGTTTCAGATTTATTTCACATATTTCTATATTTATATACTTTGCATAAGTTTTAGTACGTAATTTTTGCGCTTTAAAAGCTATTAACAGTCGGCGTATGTCTGTCCGTATGGAACCCTTGGTCATCGAAATTTACAAATAGATGCTTTACACAGGTTAACACGACTTTTGAAACTGCTTTCTGTTTATTAGATTTTGTTAAAGGACATCTCGCATATTACCAAAAACAATATAAAATTAAAGCCGCAAAAGTTTTTTTTTGTAGTCACCAAGGCAGTTTTTCGATTTTCGGAAAAAGTAGCTCTACTTAAATGGCTTTACCACTTCATTCCATTACTGCTATAGTCGTAAATCCTTATCTGACTTAAATTTGATAAATGTACCATGTTCTACATCATTTCTTGATGTATATAGTTTTTTGTGAACAGCCGGCTTTTTGAAGTCGTGGCTGACATTTTAGCCAAAAAAGGCTTTCTTTACCCTAGCACGTTGACCCGTTATTGAAATATTTTTTCGAACTTCTTTTTTGTATCAATAATAGTTTATATGACCCAATAGTTTTGATTTCTATGAAGTTTCTAGTAAAACGTCCTCAGTCTCAGAACCAGAATTAACTCATGTTGAAGCTAATCTGCAATGGCTTTTTTACAACTCATATGAGAGCCTTGCACGAATGTATTCCGAATATATTCGGATAAGTTTCTAATACACTGCAAATTAGCACCGAAAAGAAACTTCAAATCTGCAAAGGCATTATTTTCCAAAATCTTTTAAATTACCGGTGCAAAACCCGAAGAATAGATAGGAAAAGAGCACTAGAAAGAAAAACGGGGACATATAGTAAAGAGATGTAGATGATGAGGATGGTGATGAGGTGGTGATGATGGTGATGATGGTGATTATGGTTGTTATGGTGATCATTTTGATTATGGTGATAATGATGATAGCGATGATAATGATGAGAATCATGCGGATTATGAAGATGATAAGAATGATTAGAACGATGAGGATGATGATGAGATGAGAATGATCAGGATGATGTATGTCCTAACTAGTGATGTGCACGAGTGAGGGAAAAGGGAGACAAGGATGAGGAATAAGAAAACCTACCTAGTTGAAATTAAACTCGATGCAGACCTGTTTAATTGACTACCTTGTTTCATAACAGATTAATTTTTTGATCTACTCGCGAGACGTACGAAAGGCGTATGATTACCCTTTATTACATAATTTTAAATATGATATTCAAATATCTTTTATGATATTTTTGTTTGTTTTTTATTATTGCAGTTGCTGCGCAAAATATCCACATCAAAGCAGTTGTTTGTGCAAAGGCTAGAGGAGGACGACATATCCAGCAACTGCAACGTGGCGCCAACAATCGATTCTATCAGCCTTGATGCCGTTACCGAAGATCTCAATGATAAACAATTTGATTACGACAACCACAATTCCAACTATCACAACAACAATGAAGCCGTCCAATGGTCCGAAATTTCAAACAATGATACAGACAAACCGCAACAGCAGGAAGACTATCCTTATGAGCTCGATCATAAAAACAATAATGCCAGATTGACCGCAAGATTTTTTCTGGGCGCTGACGGCTACGAGTTCCAACGACTGCATCAGTTGCACAATATGGAATGGGACCCGGAAGCTGTGTCCCTGCAAAGCGACACGACTCGTGTGCAGTTTGAGCGCGTGCCTTACAAGGAGAATGTTCGCTACTTGCGACATACCCCTTCGAATTCTAGCCTGGATTTGCATCAGCAGTCAATGGGAAAGACCTCAAACAGCGAGCACGAACGACAGCCTTTTGTGGTATTGTCGCGTCCCTGCAGTTTTAGAGTGGGCTCCAAGTTCGATGGTCATTATCAAAATGTGGTGATTACGGAGCCGCCACATGATGAGTACCCCATTGTCAAATGGGATATTAATGGCAACTCACTAGACGATGAACAGCTCGACTTCAAAATGAAATGGGATGATTTTGATAGCCGCTGGCAACAGCTGCAGTTGCAGGATAAAAAACATAAGCCCGATTCCTATTCGCAGCGATCCAGTCATCAGTCCAGTTCCTGCACGCTTGAAACATGGATCGATGATGCAGAGCCACTCAGTGGTCGCTTTGATGAGCTGCAAAACAACAACAGTAACTGTAACCTTTGCCTTAAGAGTTTCTAAGACTCGATGTTAACCGGAAGAGAACTTGCAATTTATTAGTCTTAATTTAGTATACTCTTATGTACAAGTAACGCTTTGAACGATAGTTGTGAAAATTCGATTTTTGAAAAGATTTGTTTAGCGTATAACAGCAAGCAAGTTATAAATGCATACTTTAAATGCTCTATTCAGAATTTGACACGCTTTTTATTTTGACCACTGTGCCGCTTAATGGCAAGCAATTTCCAAAATTAAAAATTGGTTACAATTTCAAAAATCCATTAAAAAAGCAGTCCTGAAACACGTGAGTCTATGGCTAGTGTACTGCCATAAATGCACTTCAAACGATTTGCTCTGCACTTTTTTCCCCGGCTGGGTTAATGCTACGGCCGACGGCACTCGGCCCGCACGTGCTGAACATGCGTGAGAAGCCGAGGTCCTTTGACTTTCCCACGCGCCACAGTGCCGAATTTTCACAGTACACATCGACGTTGATGCGATGTGGTGGTGTATAGTAACTATTGTCGTTGTTGTCGCTGTTGTTGGTGGTGTTGTTGTTGTTGTTGGTGGTGCTGCTTATAAGGGTGGCTTGGGAGTAATAGGAGTAGTTGTAGTAGTTGGTGTTGTCACACGGGAAAGATATGTGACTCGATGCGTCTGAACTTCGCTCGAACATCAACAATTGCCTCCGCCCACTCGATTCACATTGTTTGTATTAGCCGTGAAACTTAAGCGTTATCACATCGTATGAAATGAAAAGCACTTTTCATAATTCATTTTTGGTACCCGAAATTTATATGTTTAATACAAATATTTTACATATGTGTGGCTATATTTATCATTTCCGTTTAACATACGAGGGACGTTTGATAAGTCGGTGACTTTATTTCTCCTTCTTTTAGCTCGATATTTTTTACAATAATTGGTTTCCTTAAGCCCGAAAATTCCCGTTTCAAACAGTGACGCAGAGTTCATTCATCCCAAATCTCTCACAGCAAGAAGAAGAAGATCTACATTTTCTTCGCCATATACTTCAAATCAATGTCGAATCGACGGTAATCGTTTTACCCTTTTCAGGGTAATCGATGAGTATGACGTCTTGTGCATCCCAACACACCATATTTGGATTGAAAATACATTGCTTTCACTCTTCTATAGTCTCGGATCGGATTGCGATTGTACGTTTCCAAACATTGCCCATTTAGTTGTCACACGATTGTGCTTATTGTCGAATATGAGCAATCTCGATCCGATTGCGCGGATAGTTTTATCATGTCCAAATATGCGTATAAAATGTGATGTATCCATTATGTTGAGATGCGCCTTTCATTCTTCGATCGTCCAATATTAGTCCATGAATGTCTTTGACGTTTTCTGGCTGTCGAACGCAGACTAAATGACGCAGCTGAAAATTTTATAGTACTCTGTAAGCAGATGACATTTGGCAGAAGCAGTGTTGCACATAAAGTTACTAAGCGGGAAATTTAAAAAGTCACGGACTTTACAATCAGCCCTCGTCTTTAAATGTCGTTCATATTGCAGGAGTGGTAAAATCATCTAAAAGAATAAAAGCCAAGTTCACAAACTATTCTAATTTTTAAAATATTTTTCGAAATTTTAATGCTACGGCCTTCAAGTGTTTTAAGCCCGGCAAAAGAAATGTCTGACAGTTTAGGCGTTTCCCGAGTATCCTCCTTATATACACATGTAATAGTTAAATATTAATAAATGTGCTATTCACAATGACAGCCCTTGAAAAATTTCAGAATGGTGAGCAATCGGTGTTATGGCCAGTTAAGAAAAAGAGCAAAACGGCCAAAGAGGGCAAAAAAAAGCCCGGTTAACTCTAATCTTAAAGATTTATTCCAGAAGCCAGATGTTCAAGCACTTTGCGCCTTACCATTTAAAGGAGAAGAAACCGTCGTGAAGACGACTTAAGGCCCAAAAGAAGAAGCAATCTGGTGAGCCAGACATCTTGCCACCAAAAGGGAACGTTTTGTCCCCAACAAATTCTTCAAGAAGTACTTACGGAACGTGGACGCCCAGCACTCCTTTCGGTGCTCACATATTTGGGCTACAAAAAAAAGTGTTAACTTACGTGTTACGTGTTACTTTAAGCAAGCCTTCTGATTCAATTCAACAAAAAAAACTCTGTGTATTTTCCATTTTTTAATTACAAGCAAATTTTAACTAAGCCATTAATTAAGATCAAATGCCAAGCATCAATTGTAAGATGAAGAATTTTCCTAGAGAAGAGATCGAAGTGAGGTTTTACCTCGGTTTTTTCGTACACGAAACCTTGGTTTTAACAATGAGCCTCGAAAACCATTTTGGATTTTCTGCCACAGTTTTCAAATTATCGCTATTTCAAAAAATTCAAGATTTCGAAACTAACTACCGATCGAGATGAACTGTACCTTGAATTGAAGGTATTTTAATATGAAATCAATGTCTCTCAGACGGGTTGCGTTTAACTTGATTCGATTGCAAGTAACAGGGAAATAAACTCAAATAGGGTTTTCGAAAATCGAAAATTCTTCTTATTTTTTTAAGTTCAAATGAATTATATAAAAAATTTTAAAAAAAATTTTATGAGTTGTTTTGGAATTCGATACATTGGTTCTTTGCGAACATTTAATCAATTTCCGCTAAATCGGTAGCGAAATGGGGAAGTTATTAGGATTTAGAATATAATCTAGAATATCCTCTACCGGTATTTGTAAACGGTATGTTGGGCCGACCGTAGTCGTAATACCGACAATAATATATTAAACAGGGCACTAATGTACCCAAAGAACTCGGGTAGTATTTGGATAAATCTAAATATCTACAATGATAGCCATTCGATATGTGTAACAAACTGTCGCAGATCTTTACATGAGATGCCTCAGCAGTTTGCCTAATAGGGGTAACAGGTCACCGGGGTATCGAGAGCAACGGCAAAGCTGACGCGCTTGCCAGACTAGGTACTACCGCTCACTTTCTCCCGAAGGAGATGGGACAAGTTTACCTATGGCCACTTGTAACCTTCATATTAAGAAACGCTTCGATATAAATCCCCTTTGACTTGGCCTAAAATTAACAGTAAAAGGACAGTGGAGCTCTGCTCCCTGAGCAGGGGAGATGTTCGGCAGTCATCCAGATACTTTCTAAATAACATTGCAAACCTACAAGATTGAAGACTTTATCGCTGCATCTGAATCCCCTTTGACTTTGTTTCTAGTGGCGAACGGAGGAGGAGTGAGCTCGAGATTCTACGGTACCAAAACGGACCGAATTACGGCCTAAACGTGACAGGCAAATAGCCTGGCAGCCGTTACCTAACCTACTGGCATAATTCTGTTACGGGGAAATAGAGGTGTTACAGTCCATATTGGTCTGCATACCAAAAAACTGAGAAACTAAAAATCAAAGAAATCCAGTAATTCTTCTCCTTAACTGCCCATAACAACCTGTTCCCGGCTTACGGTAGCATGCTTTCTACCTGGTCTTCCAATGGAGGCACGGCCTGCCGCTTTGTATCCTTCCTTCAACAGCCGAAAACCTTTCTTGCTGTAGCTTCTTCCATACGCACAAACATGACTTAGCCAGCGGAACCGCTGAATCTTAATTTTCTTGACTATGTCAATGTCGTCGTAGAGCTCATGGTAGTCGTTGCTAACGCGTAAAGTAATGGGGATAACATATGAGAGGACATAAACCTAAGAACGCCAAACCCTTGGGGTAAAATGAAAACCATCATATTCATCTCATTGGTAATGCCTCTGTCAAAGCATCCATTGCGAGCCTACTATGAATTTTGGGCCTAGGGAGAACAGTACCCGATGCACTCTTGTACAGCAGACATAAAGTTTTACTGAGAAAAAAGTTCTCATGCGGAAATATTGAAATCTTTTTAAAGAGTAAAGATTTGGCGTATTAAAGATGAACAACGCAATGCTGTCGCCAGCTGCTCCATAACCTTGAAAAGTGTTCCAGCATTATTGAAGTCAAACACTGACCTATAAAATATGTATGCCAGTAAAGGTCAACGGCAGCTATTGCACTTGTTGGAGCCAAATGCCGCACACGACCGGCAGCAGTTCGGGTCGCGTGCTCCAGTTCCTCCTAGCAAACATGTGACACAAAGTCAGCGGGCGGGTGCTTGGCCGGCGGCGGCCTGAGTCTGTCGACAGCCGTCAGCGTCAAGTGCCAAAATCACCAAAAAGAAAAGGCTGGAGAAGCCTCTATGGCTGCCCTGGGCGCCGCTCAGGATGATTCAGATGCCCTGATGCTGATGCAATCGATAAGTGTTGAAAACCGCTAGTGTAATTATCTATCACGTATTTTTATTTGCATCCAGTTTGACAATATGAACAATACCCACAATAGAAGTTTTTTGCCAATAAAAGTTCATAAACAAATACAACAACAATATGCTCTAGTATCCCGTGAAACTTCCGTCCCTTACACACACTCGGCACACTCGGCACACTCGCTCGCACAGTCTTTGTTCATTTGTTGATCACTAGCCGACTGCCACCCCCCAGTCAAGGCCTGAACGCTGGCGCGGCACGCGTTGCTAAGGGTAGTTGCTGCTGCTACGGCGGCTGCAGCGTATATTGGCCACAGCCTTGCCCGTCTTATTGGTGAAGTTGAGAGCGTCGCCGCCGGCGGCTCTGCACCCTTGCAAAAAGGGGTTGAGACAGGACAAGCGGCCAGCCAGCAGGCGGCAGGTCGCTCTTTGGTCGTGTGTTTCAAAATCAGTCGAACGCCGTTCGCGCACACGATAAGTCACGTGCTTCAAACTAGCTCCTCTACAAGTTCAACCTTGCCAACAGCACTGGCTGCAGTAACTGTGCATTGTGCTCTTTTTTGGCCAACAGATATTTGCTTAGAGATAAAGTGCAGTGGACAAATAATTGCCAAGTGCTTAGTGATCAATAGTAAATAAAGTCTACTAACTGTGTTTAAAAGTAATAACCAAGTGAAATGGAACACAACATGCATGTCAATGCGCCAATGCATTGGGGCTACGGCGCCGCCGCAGCCATGCCGGCCACACCACAAAGTCATTGGGTGCAGCCGCCGCAGAGCCATCACAGTCACAGCCTGAAACGGGCGATCTCCGAGAGCGATTGTGATGAACTCTATTCTGAGGAGTCGTCCAAAGAACAGTGCGTATTTGTCAATGAAATATTATAGTTGTATTTTGAAAAGCGTTTACTTACATGTGTTTTTTTTTTTTAATTTTTAGAATCTCGCCCAGTGAGCCGGGCAGTTGCCAGCTAATGAGTCGTAAGAAACGACGTGGAGTTATCGAGAAAAAGCGACGTGACCGCATCAACTCCTCGCTTACGGAACTTAAACGCTTGGTGCCTTCAGCCTATGAGAAACAAGGCTCAGCTAAATTAGAAAAAGCTGAAATATTACAACTAACTGTGGAACATTTGAAAAATTTGCAATCAAAAAGTGAGTTATATTAATAGAAACAGAACATAGTCAGTTGTAAGAGCATTCCTATGCCTTTAACCCCGATATGAGAGGCTTTAAGACAGTATAAGATAAATGTTATTTATCAGCTTTCTGACTGGCAGTCGTTTTCTATGGCTAAAGGGTACAAGTAATAAATGATTTTTTAGTGCCGTGCGACAGATCCAATCCCGGAATTGGTTAAGGGTGCTCAACGACCTTCGAACGAACTAAAAGCTATGGTAGTAAGAACAAAAAAAAAACTGAATAGCAATATAAGAAGACAAGCGAATGTTCGAATCCCAATTTAAGCTAGAAAGAATTAGCTTTTTATTGACTTTATAGTGTCTTGAAATATACGATATTGCGCACTCAAAGCGCAAGAGCTATATTCAAGAATGGAATGGAAAACAGCATAAAGAAGTTTCGTCACATAGGAAAAGAGACTACAAGATTTTCGATATTCTTCAAACCTTTTTCAATATTCATATTGTAAAGACATTTGTGACCTTTTTGGAGACATTTGAGTTGTTGGGTAGTTGGTGGTAAAGTATTTTTTGCCTAGAATCCGAATCTGTGGTTTAAAGTGACTCACTTATTCATTATATTAACATTTTTAAGGTGATGTACCCACAAAACAGCCAAAAAAGCTACTTATCTACTCAACACTTATTTTCAATGCGGTCTGCTCGCTGAAAAGCCGAACAAAAATGATTCAACTCGGTTTCGCTCTGTGTTCTCGGGCTTGTCTTAATGGCTGAGCAATTATCCTGCGCGATAAGAAACGGCAATAAAATGTTTTTGCTTGAGCATTGACGATTTGCGCAGCAAACCGGGCTTCTTGTTTGTTATGAACACTCTATTCATTGTGTCCGACAAAAACCGATTTTTGCAGACACGCTGAAAAGGTTGACAGTTATTTAAGAACTCTGCTACCGATTGAATCAGGGAGGAAGATAAAAATAAATCGGATTCTACGCAAAAAATACTTCAAAAATGGCCCAAAGCTTTCCAACAACTGAGACATGTTGACCTGTGTTTTTATACATTTGTGCAATTTAATGTGAAAGGCATAAGGAGGGCGTGGCCGACATTCGAATACCTCCGAGTTCAAGTCCATATAGGCATGTCCATATGAACACCTACATGGATCTCGAAGCAATGAGGAAAAGTATACTAAAAGAGGCATATAATGCGCATGTAGTTGAAGTTCGTCGAATGCTTCCCCTTAGGCGAGTTCCGGCGTGTACATCCACTCTATTAAAGACACCCAGAAACTTGTAATTATAAGTGAGTGCTCCAATTTCAGACCATTTAATTTGTAATAATACTTTAATAGTTATATATTTATTGGAAAAATACGAATCCAACTACGCTGTTAACATTACTAGATCCTAAAACAGCAGGAGTTAGCTTCCAAAATGTAGATGTGAGTGACTAATATGATGATCTATTGGTAATTGGTAAATGATATCTAGTTGTTTGATTAGAGGTTCGTCTGAACGTTTATGCCCAAGTAAACCGCGAAATTATCCGATTCAGCAAACTTCACCTACGTACGGATAATACGCATCTTTTGGCCTCAAACAAAAGGGAATACATATTTACCAAAAAAATTTGACTGGAACATATCAATCATTCCACGGATAAAAAAAAAACACTAGGCTACAATTAGCAACCCCCTCTGAGGCAAATTTCTCTATAATAATAATAAATCAGCATAAACAATAGCAACCTGTTGAAGTTCGTGGGAAAACAATTTTCGCCATAACAAAAACAAGCAACCAAGTGAACTATGATTCTCTGTGATTCCCACATAGGCGATCTCTGATTACCACCACCCGCTTTATAGGCACACAAATCGTAGTACAAGTATCAATATTGGCGAAGTCACCCTATCACGCGCGGCATTAAGGGTGGTTCATTTTTTAGGCTATTTGCCGCGTGGGAACAAGTAATTTTTGTTTTTGACGAATTGTTCTTTTTTAATCGCCTTGGGCCAACATATTAACATGTTCTTTTTTTTATAATTACAGCCATGGACTCGCTCAGCTATGATCCACAACGCTTTGCAATGGACTACCATATTATTGGCTTTCGCGAATGTGCCGCGGAGGTTGCGCGCTACTTGGTCACCATTGAGGGCATGGACATACAAGATCCGCTGCGCTTGCGTCTAATGTCGCACCTTCAATACTTTGCACAGCAGCGGGAGCTTTCTGCCAAGAGCTGCGCCAGTCCCAGCGGCTGGTCTGCCTCGGCAACTAGCGGCTACCAGCCCAACTGCGCAACAACGCCCTATCAAACCTATCCGACGGCCAGTAACACAACATCTTATGTGCCCAATTTGCCAACAACAACGCTGCACACATATCCTACGCTCAGCTCCTCGCCTCAAACCGGCGTCGGACATCATGTGAGCCGCTCCAGTATTTCCAGAACAAGTGGCGTAGCAACAAGCGAGCCACTGTCCACAGTAATGGTCTCACATGAACCTCGTGCAGATGCAACGAGCCAGCATCAACATCAAGCCCAACAACAACAACAGCAGCAGCAACAACAGCAACAGACGTCCCAGCCACAGGCTGCGCCAACGCAATCCCAGCAGCCACAGCAACAACAACAACAACAGCAGCCGCAAACGCAACACTATACTCAGGAGCACAATAGTCATGCGGAGCAACAGGTGCCAACCTACACAGATCTAACCAATAGCCATCGAAATGAAGGATCCAGCATTACGGCAGACAGTTTGAGCTATGCTGGAGCTCCACAGTATCCGGTTAGCGGCGGTCAGGCAGATTACAACAATGCAAGCGGATTGCAATATGCAATGGCCAATGGTGCTAAGCCATATCGACCCTGGGGCGCCGAAATGGCTTATTAAAAGTTGAAGTCTCGAAGTGAAATGAGAAATTGATTCTAGTCAGAGCAGCAGCCGGGATTGCCCTTAGGCTAGGCTCTCCATGTGTGATAGTTTTAAGAAAAGAAAGTGTGAAATCGAACTTTGTAACTCGGAAATTGTATGCGCGTCTAATTACCAAGTGCTTAGGCTAGTATTAACTATTTTTAAAATACTACTTAAAATATAAAAGCTAAAATGAAAGGATGTGATTTTATACGAAACGAAAGGGTTTTCGGGAAATGGGCTTTTGTAAATGTTTTGCTCACCCGATATATCTACGTATTAAAAGCTTATCAAGAGTTGGCTGAATTGCGATATCAAATAATGGTCAACTGGACACATGGCAGATGTATTAAGGTAAGAGACTTAAAGGCCCTATGATTCTTCTGGCGGTAGACTACCCTTTGTTTATAACGCTCGATGTGTTCGAACATGTACATACACGTACGTCGGGCGACCTCCCACTTGCCATGTGATCCCCCATATTAAAATCGATAGGCAATAGCAGTTTCCAGACTTGCAGAGAGACTACGTCCGCAAGAGATAGGATAGGAATGAGGAGCTTCCTTAAGTGTCCTTTCAATGCCCACTAAGCAAGGGTGTTCTTGATTAGATTTACTTGAATCTATTAAAGTTATGGGGCCAAAGAGCTTCTTGGTCTCCAGTTGGTTCTCTTAGTATGTGCTTCATTTCTTGCAAGTTTATCCACAAGTTCATTTCAAAGAATATTCGTTGGACCTAAGATAGTCTACCATCAACCTAGATTTGTGTTGTCCCAACCAGCTAGAGGCTTATGCTAATTTCTCCAACTGCATTTGTATCCCTCAAGGTTCATCGTATATAATAGGTTTTTGACATTTTTACCACTGATCCTTATCATTATTGCTTTTCTTTATCTTATGCGATGGTAGTTCCATAATATTTTTCAATAGGGTTTTCATCGCTCCTGTCATACATAGTATGTATGTATTATATACACATAGATAGACAGGGTATCGTTTATACTTCCTTGAAGTCATTTTGAGTGGAGATCGAATGCATTTCTGTGCCCGATGAGATTTTCGTTTAAGTGAGCAACGATCTTATTGTCATTAGCTAAAGCTATCGTATGATTTTACTGGTGATTCCTCACGTACGAACTCCAATCATGAATCAAAGTTTAGAAAGAGAATTATGAACCCCTTACACAGTTCGGGAGCTTCTGAGCATCTGATGGAAATTTTTCATCGTAATGAAACCAACACAGACGTACATCCATTCCATTATGCTTTATAGCGCTCAAGCATGGGCTGGTGGATATGCTTTCAATCAATTGAATCAATCCGATGCGGTGTCAAAAGTCAACCGAGTACGGGTTTTCTTAAATAAAGTACAATTCGGATTGATTATTAAATCCTATTTTTTCAATTCCAAAATTCTTGATTTTATCCCATTTTAAGCATGAGTGAGCTTGCTTTGGGCAGTTATGATGCAGGTGCTCGTAGATGGCACGAAGCCGGCCAGCAGACGGTAGCGCAATGGCAGCAAAACAAATGTGCCCAATAACGCCATTTTCAACCAAAATATGGAAAGGGACATAACATCGAAATAAGCTTGCGTGTTCTTTCGAGAAAATCTTCCGAACATGAACACCATTATGGAATACTTCTAGAAGATGTATTTTACGAAACACTAAGAGAACATGCTACTGACTATAATTTCCAATATCTTTAAAACATATGACAAACGTCAGTTGCATAATCTTGACTATGATTTTCCGAATATGAGTCTTGCAATCTTTAAAATATTGTTTGAACGGTTCTATTCGAAAACTGCAAGCCAAACAGATAAAAGCATAGATTATGAAATGAAGAACATCGTATGGTATATTGCGTCGTCCGCTCATTACTCTGTAAGATAACAGTTGTGGAGAATGTACCTTCAGTTCTTAGAGTGCCGTTCTTTAGAGCATCATCTGACCCAGAAATATAGCTTACGGTTCGGTAATTGAATTCGCCGCTAGTTGTGTGATAACGTAAAAACTGCTTAGTTCTTCTTCTTCTTTACGGCCTAATGTATTTTTTTCATGTGGTTGTGAAGTGTGGCTTTACATGGTGGGATAAGTCGCCTAACACGACAAGCTTTGACCTGCTGAGGTGGTGTTCTCTAACCGCTCACCACAAGGGGTAAGCTGCTTATTGAGCTCAAGATAATCAATTAAAGGGAATGAGTAGAACATGACGTTAAAATTTCTGTATTCAATTTGTTGAAAAAAAAAACTAGTTAAAAATAGAACAGAAAATCAATTTTATTCCCAAAATGAAAATGAAATGCCCATCTGAATTGATGTTTGCTGTGATATAATGTAGTTACCACATGTTCGAGGACATCAAGTTTTTCAACAACTAGAGCATAGGAAGCCAGACAACGCTCAAAGAGTTGGAGAATTGACTTCTATGCGTATTCAATTACTTCTTGAAAAGTATCAATGATATTCGATTTAGAGATCATAATTAATCTATTCATCTAATGATTAAGTTGCTAACTAAAGAAATGGTTCTCAAGTATTTTAAGAATGCAATGAAGCACAAGACCAACTCATTGATGTTACACGAAATTTAGGTAATAAGGACTTGGACTCTGTCATACGGTTTCAGTTTGCTACAAATATTGGTTTGTTTTATTTACGTCAAACCTATGACACAGTCCAAGTCCTTATTACCGAATATATATACCTAATATATATACATTTAGGCAGCTCCCTCCCCCTAATGTGACGTCGAAAATAGTGTAAACAACAAAATCAAATCAACTTTGGGCATAACTAGAAACTTGGAATAGAATATAACTACAATACTGAATCATTGCACTGAGATGCACTGGATGCACTGAGTATTCGCTGCAGTCATGAAAGGAGGATATTTTAAGGAGTAAAATATATTGCAAGATCTTTGATCAATATGTTTGAATTCGAAATGAAAAGAAAACATTGCACGTATATATAAAATATTTAGGTTTGTCACGTCACGTTTTCGGAACGATGGTGACGTCATTTATAAACAGCGAATCAGTGTCTTCGTTTGTTTGCGCGCTCAGAGAGGCACGAATATCGGGCGTACAAATTGCACTTCTTTAGTTCCTTTACCTACCTTTAGTTCTTTCCGTCATGGTGGTTATATCAAATCCGGCTTTAACCAGTAGAGACCCATAAGCATCTAGTAGTGAAAAGGTATGCCCTTCTCACTTACAGCAGTTGTTGGCAATATTTTTATATACTCTGTACATAATGTGTGCAATGTATGTAACAGGCAGAAGGAGGCGTGGCAGGAATAATTGTCGAGTCGGTGTAGCGTGTTGGTTTCTGATATCCCACAACGACTTTCTGTATTAACCTTTCTTCTATTGTTAGGATCCCAGTTTCTCAAAAAAAAACACAAGGGGAATAAGAACGAATAAATATCAATCATCAGACTAGCATTGAATTTAACTTACTTTCCGACGTTTTTCGTATAATTTTTGAAAATATAAATTTAAATAAAATTTTGTAGATTTGAGAATATATAAGAATATAATTGTTTTAATGATAAATATTGATTCAAAGAGGCTACCTAGATGGTGGTCTGGTGGTGTTTGCTCCGCCATTGCATGCACAACAACGCATCCACTGGATTTGATCAAAGTGCAACTGCAAACGTCGACCACAAAAGAGCCAGTGTCTAAAATTATAAAAAACATATATGATAAAGGTGGTAAGTGTTCCTCTAACAATGAATGTGTATCTGTATCTGTGCAAATGTATCTAGTTTTGTTTAGGTGTGCTTGGTTTTTATAACGGCATTTCGGCCTCATGGTTTCGCCAGCTGACCTACACAACCGCGCGCTTTGCCCTTTACGAGTGGGGCAAACAGTTTGTAGATTCCGCTAATATTATGGCCAAGGTGCAACTCGCTACATTTGCTGGCATAGTAGGCGGCATTGTAGGCGTGCCGGGCGATGTGGTGACGGTGCGTTTACAAAACGATATACGTTTGCCGCCAGAGAAGCGTCGGAAGTGAGTTAGTTTTGTATTTGTTAATAATCGGTTTAAAGCAAATACTTGCACTATTAAATGACTTAGTTATAAGCACGTTTTCGATGGTCTGTACCGTATAGCAAAGGAGGAGGGCGTGCATAGCTTGTTCCGTGGTACTGTACCCGCCTTAACACGTGCTGTGTTCCTAACGATTGGCACCAATGGCGCTTACGATCAGGTGAAACAGATGATTAAGACCACTTTCGATGCCAAGGATGGTTTAGCGCTGCACTTTATGACCTCAACAGTGGCAGGCTGCATTGGCACAATTATGACGCAGCCCATCGATGTTATTAAGACGACATATATGAATGCAAAGCCTGGTGAATACACTGGTATTGTCGGAGTCACGCTTCATATAGGCAAGCAGGGACCTCTCGCTTTCTACAAGGGATTTATACCTGCTCTGATGCGTGTTAGCCCCAATACGATTATAACATTCATGTTGTATGAACAGGCACGCATGAGATTTGGCTATTTGCCACCAGATAGCTCCAAATAGTAGCATCTTTAAATTGTCAGTTGAGTACACAAAAGTAATAGCACACAAAAATACATTTTTTAAATGTTGCATGCGTTTGTACTTGCTGAAAAACCCATTCAACTGGAAGCCATAATCGCAACTAATAAGCTGCAGCCACCGTTCGCGACCCGCTGACCATTGGTCACGCGGCCCAGCGTTGGGGTCAAGCATTCGAGTGTGTTTTTTTTATGCTTCTAAATTTATGTAAATTTTATTTTTACTTATTGCTTATGGTTTATGAAATTTGCATAGAGCATGGAAACCCGCTAACTAAGCACCAAGTCACATATTGTATGCGCGTACGCAAGAATAGTTAATCCAAGGGCTGCGGTATTTCTAGCATAATTAGGAACAGGCTTTAAGGTGCAAATCCACCCTAAAAACTTGAAATAAAACAAGATTTTTTCATGCCTAACAAGTTGTCTGCATAAACACCAAAACCAACAATCCGTTGGGTTGCTCCGCTAGTTCTAGTTCTGTCTAACCAAATACAGTTTTGTATCTATACAAATATCGAATACAAATGTGTACCGTTTAGTATTTGCTATACCGATTTTTGATTTTCGAAAAAAAATGTTTACTGAGAGTGTAGGCAAAGCACCAAATCGACACCCACCTAGACCTATCAGCTTTACATCGTTAAGACGCTGGTAGAAAATCATATAAGGAATATACTGCTGAAACAGAGAACACTGCACTTTACTTAGCACGCGAAGATCTACTGATACTGCTTTATATCAAGAATGTCCACAGTCGAGCCGTTGACAACAAAGAGGTCGCAGTTTGCGCCCTCTTAGACATTGAGGGTGCATTCGACAACACATCACATGATGCTGTGGATCAGGCACTCTCAAGGCGGGGAAACGATAGGACACTATTAAGATGGATACACTCTCTGCTTAAAACACGGATGATCACGGCAGAAGAAGAGGACAGCACGGTCACTGTGAACACAACCCCTGACTGCCCTTAAGGAGGAGTATTATCTCCACTCCTATGGTGCCGCCTCCTAGTGGACAAACTCCACTACACTACTGAATACATTTTCAGTGATATGCAGATGACATTGTACTCATCACACTAGGAAAATTTGAGAACATTGTCTATGACATAATACCGGTAGAGGACTGAACACTACTTACAATAGATGCAGGGAAGTTGGACTTAACCTGAACCCGGCTAAAACAGTGGTAGTGCCGTTCACTAGACGATACAAGCTACAGAATATTAGGCAACTTCGTCTCATGGAACGTCCTTGTAAGTACCTTGGAGTCACATTTGACAGCAAACTCTTTAGGTTCCATGTTGCAAACGTGACCAATAAATGCATCACAGCTTTACACACGTGCAGAAAATAGGAGAGTCATGGAGAACCGCATCTAAAATCATAAGATGGCTGTATCTGATGGCAATAAGATCAATGCTCAGGATTGCTAAGGAGCAATCGCCGGGGGAACAAGAGTGAATGTTATCTCAGTCAGAAAAGACCTTACAAAGATACAAAGACTTGCCTGTGTGTGTATGAAGGGTGCAATGAGAATTTGTCCCACAGCGGCATTGGAGATTTTAATGGATCTGATACCACCAGAATGTCAGTGGAAGGTACTGGCAGGGCACACTTAATCGGGGCCCAGGGCGCTGACATACTGGGAATGACTATACCGATACTCTCACAACCTAGAGATGAAATGGCCACCGAGTACCACTTTAATCGGAATTTCGACAATATCGTAAGCCTGGACAACATTGGAGGATATGCATCCTCGGTGTGTGAATATAAATTTAAACAAGAACAATCAGAATAGGGCAATAGCAATACTTTGTGACAGTCAAGCCGCATAAATTCCAGCGGTGCTGGAATTAGCATAAATTCCAAGTTGGTTCGGGGAAACCGAGTCAAATTGGAGCTTCAAGAAAGACGAACTGAACTTGCACTTAGATGGGTCCCGGGTCATACTAACATTGCCGAAATTGAACTCGCGGATGGACTTGCATGAGATAGCTCTGCGGACAGAGCCTTACTGTGGCATTGAAAAACATACCATCAAGCAGCTGCTGAGAGAAGAGTAAAGAGCACGACGGGTTACAGACTGGCACGACGCCCCGGGCGTCAGACAGGCCATAAAGTTCAGGAAAATATCACAACTAGGGATTCAATTCTGTTAGGATTCTGAGAAGTGTGCTTACTGGACACTGTAGGATGAAGGGATATTTGAACATGGCGATAGCCAGCTCCAGTGCCTGCAGGTTCACTTACTGTCTGAGTGTGATGCCTCAGCGAGGAGGAGGATGCTCCTGCTTGGTGGATACAGAATTTTGTTAACAGAAGTAGCCCGACTGGAACCATCCCAGATTATTAAATTTATTGCCGCAATTGGACTGGCAGGGGAGCTTTAAGCTCAGTAGGATAGATCTTTTAGCTCGCGGTGCACTTTTCTTCTTATGAACTGGTCACAACAACCTATTGTCGGGTTACGGCCTGATGTGAACACATTCTTTCAATGGAATTTGGGTTTTACGTGGTGGGTCCCAAACCCTACGCACAACAATTTTAAAGCCTGAGGTGGCTCTGCTAGTCTCGAAAGAACCCAGTGTCATTGATAGTCACCTCACACGAGAAGCTTGGATCTGCTGCGGTGGTAGTCTCTAATCCGCTGTGCACTACTCCCCAATAAAATTTATATTATTATTAACAAGCGGCTTTATTTGTACAGATTCTATTCAATTTGGCATAGATTGGCAACATTTATTGCAGCGTTCTTTTTGGATGCAAATCCGTATAGTTTTACGGAGGACCCGATTTGCATGTGGTACACATATTAAAATAATTCGCTGACATACATTTCAAATAAAGCTAAATGTGTCCACTAAGCAACCAAAAATTGCGCTTGATATGAACAAACGTTTCCGTAGAAACGCCAAGAAAGCCACCCCTAAAACGCTTAAATCGCCCTCTCCAACCCGCTTATAATTTCTTTGAGCATTTTTTGCTATTGAAATAAAACAATCTTTTGCGCATTAATTTAACTTTACCGGTTAAACATAAATGTTTTCAATATTTTACGTATCCAGGGCCAGGGCTGGCTATGGCCACGTGTGAGAGACCTCTGCGCTTTGACTTCCCACGCTGCACGCAGTGCCAAAGCCACCCCATTTGGCAGTATTCCAACCCGCCGAGGGTGGGCTGCCGGCCGAAGATCAACGCCAACACCATCAGCATAATACACACGTCAAAACTTCCAATTAGAGACAATCATTTGGCTTTGGGATAGCATTTCGAAGGTTTTACACTTGGTCGGGTGGTTGATATACTTTTAGCTTCATTTCACTACAAATACACGCCGACATTCAGTGCTGGTGTTCAATCCTTGGATAACGCTGGCACTGCCAACAGCAAAACGCAGAGCAACAGGGTGTAAATAAGTGTAGGACCAACACATATTGGATTAAACCCTGAAATGTCAGCGATATTTAATAGTTTGTTTTTATTGCGGTTCAAGTCAATTACGTGGAATATTGCGCGTCATTCGAATGGTTTTTCGTGTTAAGTTTGAAAGCAATTTCCATAAAGTACTCTATGTACATTTTTGTGCTCTATAATAATTCGTGTTCAATATTGATGCCAGACTTTGACACTTGTCCAATATTTCTCCGGCAACTTAACAAGTCTCCATCTGGTTCATGCATGTGTCTAATTTATGCACAGGTGGCCTTGATTCTGTATATCATATGCACATGTGAAAAAAGGACATTTATTTAAAGGAGTTTTACCGACTTTTGTGGCAGTTCAGCAAGTATATGGCGCATGACTGAACGCTTGGTTGACTTTTTGCTTATTTCACTAATCAAAATTTATGTGCATAAATAGCTAAGCGGTTTACCCTATAATAACACAACAGATCATTTGTGTGTTGTAGGAGTTCAGTATTCACAATTGTCCATTTATAACTATGTTAATCAATGGTGTGACACAAATTTTAACCGAATTTCAACTCAACAGCAAGCGTTCGGTGTGTCAGATATGCTTTTCAACACACATGAAATCTACGATATGGATACATCGGCAATCTTTGATATTGTTGAAAAACTATCTCGAAAGATTTTGTTTAGCGGATTTTTCAAGAAACTTCAAAAGAAAAGGAAAAAACTTGATGCTGACGGTGCCCGACATTGGAATACCCTGCACCCTTTCATTCCCATAAATACTAACTCATAGGGTAAAATGGGAACGGAAGTATGTATTTTTTTCGCTCTTTCAACAAGTCCGATATAACTGAAAGCATTTTCCTATTGGAAACTTTAAATTGAGAAGTTTTCCAATTTGGAAGTTGGTTATTATGGGTCAAAAATTACTTTTATTCCATAAAACATAGAGCGAAAACACTCTTATATATATCTGTGACAATTTTGCGGCAGTAATTAAGCTAAGTCGATTGCGGGGGAAAGGCGGTTTCTATTGAAAAAGGGTATTACAGTTTTAATGAACAGGCTCATGCTACTCTCCACGAGAAAATAAATGTAACTCTAGCTTACAAATATACATAGCTATATGTAGTGGAATTTGGACCAGTTTATAGGCGGAAGTTGTGTGAAATCAGCACATTTTCGACTATAACTTTTGATGTAATTATCCGATTTTTTTCATTTTATAAGGTATGCACATAAACACGACGCGAAACCCTGTTTAGCTTCTGTTCTGTCACGAATCCTTCTTTATGTTACATACATTAATGCAATTTTTTGCTTGCTGAATTTCTGCTCAGGATATACCATCATTTTACTCTATCAGCACCAGTTTTCGAGATATTCAAGAAAAATTTTTTTTTTAATAACAAGCCGAAAATTTTTGATGATGTATATACATATGTGATGCTTTTCTATTGAAAAATCATGTTTATAATGGAAAAAATCGATTTTTTCGGCCAAATTCGCCATTTTTCGTAATTCAAATGGCTATCATGCACGCAACTCACGTTCAATCATGATGAAATTTGCCGAATTCATAACTGTAACCTAAATCTAACCTAATTAGGTTTTTTTTTGTGGTGAATTCCAAAATAATCGAATGAGAATTGGAAAAATTTGGTTTAAAAATGTGAGTGAATGTAAAATGTCTCGAAAGCTAAAGCTGTTTCAGTAAAATGGTGGCCACACTTGAATTCAGCGCTGCCAAATTACTATTAAACAACTACCATCATTCCCACAGCAAATTGGCTGTCGCATTGTGGTATTTATATTTTGGAATATGTTATTTATGACCTTACGAAATGGATTTATTACATGTATGTATTTTATACCACTTTTTGGTTGCAAATTCAATTAACGTGTGCTTCTTCCCTTGCTTTATAGCCTCACACCTTTCATTCGTACTTTCTTCTCAACTCTCATAAAACCTTTCGAAACCTGGCGAGACGCAATAGAAAGTTTTGCTAAAGTGCTTTTCAACTCTAAATTTACCGTTAATATATATTTTCGAAAAGCTAGCTATCTTTAGCAGATGACACAATAATACATATAATTTCAATTATAGATTGAAAGAAACATATACTTTATTTATACGGAAAGCTTTCCCTTCCAATATTCTGTTAAAAAAATAAAGTCAACTATTAATTTCATTGAATTCTATTCGTGAACAATAATTTTGGCCTTCAATTTGAGGCTTCTCAGGAGCCTAAGTGAAAATCGAGGATGGTTTCCCAACTCGGGAACACGCCACATAGAGCTGGTTTTGGAGTTTGAACTGGAACGGCAAATCAGTTGAAGTCTAGGGAATTCGTTGAATTGGGCAATCTTCACCTTTGAACGGCCGTTTGAAAATCCTTGCCATAATCAAATTGTTCATTTGCTTTGTCAAAATCATTCGGGTTCCATTGCACAGTTTTGGGGCATGAAGATTTCTTAGCATATTGATGGCAGATCCAACGTTAAGACGCAAATATTATTGCGGCATGCCAGGTTAATCAAAAGACTTCGAAATTTGATTTTGAATCTTCTAATTAAATTCATTGGCATTATTAAAATTATGCGTTCGGTCAATCAATTCCATTTCCGATCTTCAGCAGTTTTTTGGAGAAAAGTTCTGCGGTTATATCCTCTTGCATATTTATATACAATGTAATTGTTTTCACGAATCACCACAAATATGATGACTTGAGACTTGCATTGAGTTCATCCGCCGTTGTTTATTTCGGAATCACGGGAAATGTTTGTCGGAAGTCGTCTGCGATAGTGTCATCAGGCCAACCGTATAAGTTATGATGCTGACCCCAAATGAAGTCATATGAAAACAACTACATACTATATCTTCTTATTTTGCTCAAAAATAATTTGGACTAAGCAGCAAATCATTAGCGTTTTAGTGTCTCTAGTGGTGGGTTTAAAGGAGGCAAAAAAAACTTTTCCTGAAGCACAATAGATCCCAGCCGTTTCACTCTTGAATTTAAGAGCACTGCAATGAATGCATCACGGACCACTGTCCCGTCGAGTGGCTCGAGTATTTCTATGTTAATGTTTCCTCTTCTAAATTATAGAGTGAATTGTTTACCCTATCAAAGTTGTGAATTGTATACATATTAAAATGCTAGCCTACTACATATATAGGAATATGGCTGATCCCGACCACCTACCGGACACAAACTGAAGAGAAACCTTCCTGCAGACCAAACGAATATATGGTCCAAAAATGAAGTCATTTGGTTTAGTTGTTCTCGAGTTTTACTAACGCGTGACTTGCGCGAATTATTTTTTTGAAGTAACTTATAATTATTGTTTGAAGTAACAATGTTTTGCATTATCTGAATGCTCGCATGCTAACAAACTGAAGATGGCTGGCTCAGCCCTGCGTCGCTTAATGGCGGAATACAAACAGCTTACACTAGATCCACCTAAAATGAAATTAACTTGCGATATATTTCATCCAAACATTTTTCATGTTTGCATATCAATATTGCATGCACCTGGCTATGACCCTATGGAATACGAACTTTCCGCCGAACGCTGGAGTCCTGTTCAGAGTGTTGAAAAAATGCTTTTAAGTGGCATAACCTAGGGATGAATCTGGCACAAATGTTGACACTGCTATAAGGTGGTGCGGGCGGCGGGATGAGTTTAATAAAATCGCAAAAAGTTTTGTGAGCAAAACGCTCGGATTACCAACATAATATGCGACTAAGTAAGTTAACCATTCAAAAAGACGATTGTCAACAGCTGTCCCAACATTGTAGCATGCGGCTTAAATTATATCAAATTTCGAAATTCAAATATTAGGTAAAACACAAGATATAATTTTGTAAAATTCAATTGAGAGTAAATTTTAAATTTCTTGAAAACAAATCTTTAGTTTTGTGTACTGCAATTGACTAACTTTTACAATAATTATAATATAATTCAAGCCTTGTTTTATAACTCACGTTTAATGTGCTATAGCTTACGAATTCAAATTAACGCCTTAAGAAGTAAGTGATAGTTGGTTGGAATTGTATAAAGCGCCTAAACAAGATTTGCTTTTTTGTTAAAGTATGGACCTTATGCAAGACAGCACATAAGTTAAAAGTTTATGGTAACTACATATATGAATCCAAAACATGTGTAATTGTTAAACAAGAAGAGAAACTACAATTCCAAACAGTCTGCATAGGCACAATAGCATCTTTTCCCAAACATATGCTCTAAGTACTCATTGTTTCATAGTAGCCTACTTGGTATACTCATATATAAATATATCGCATGTGAGTGCCAACTGCTCTTTAAAGAGATCTTTACATATACATATGTAGATATATAAACACATGTCTTCGCTTTGATTTCTATGTGAAATAATTTTCTTTTTTTCATTTCTCACTCTCGTGCCTATACATATCTATAGTTATGTATCGAAGTATAATTTATAATTGTAAAGAATTAGTTTTAGCGTTCCAGTGGCATTTTGGCAGTTTACATGTGTCCAAATGTTGAACTAATTAGTTAAATAAACTTTTACGACTGTGTGTCAATGTGATGTAACACGTGTTTTTGATCTTTTAAATATTCAAATGTGAAAAAAATTGAGGCGTTGAAACAAGAGGCAAAAAAGGCCTCAAATGTGGATACCAAAGATTGCAACGCTACCACTAGTTGTCCATTCGCGGGCATGCTTTAAAATGTTTATACGATGCAAATGTAAGTGCAGCATGGAGAATGCATACAAATTTATTTTAACTTTTAGTTCAAAGATTTATTTATAACTGAAACACACGCGCACACAAAGCCATAAACATAGTTCAACAATTTTAATGATAATCTTGTTGAGCTGTGTTATCAATGCCAGGGTACTTGATTACCAATGGGGCCCTTTTTGTAGTACTTTGCAGTAGCAGACGCAGTCGTGGCCAAGGTTGGTGGTGCAGGTTCATATGCGGGACCACCACCTTCTGCCTTAAGCACAGCCGCACATTTCCATTGTTTTCCGTAGTTCATGCGCCAAATGCGCACACAACCATCGTCGCCGGTAGAAATAAGCATTGTGGCAAGCATGTTCCAACAAACGCGCCAAACGGGACAATTGTGTTCGCTGAATTTGATAGTTTGCAGTTCCAGCTTTGAATTCCCGGTTGAATCTCTAAATAAACATAACATTAGCAGTGTTCCAAGCAAGACAGCAAAGATAACTTACGTGGCACCGCGTATGTTTACAATATAGAGATCTTTGCTTGCCACAGCTAGCATATGAAATGTGCGCCCTGCATTAGGCGCAAATGCAACGTCTGTCACCGGATCTGTTATATCGTTTACAGTCTCAATTTTGACACACTTGCGGGCATTTTCACTGTAGGCAAAGAGAAACACTTTGCCAGTTGGCGTAGCAGAGTCATCGCTGCCGGCCTGCAAAATAGGATTGTATTATAAAGGTTACCTAAGAAGTCTAATTTTGAAACTAACCGCCAACAGCTGTGTAACCATGTAGGTCGATGTATTCCAAGAGAGACAACTTAGGGAAAGCTTATTTGCAATTTCGTGTTGAACGGGCCATTGTGACAAATTCATTATGTCTGGTGCTTCGTATATGCGTATGATGCCGTCGGCGGATGCAGTTGCCAGTAGCAGCCCGAGATACTTTGGCGCAAATTCCACATCCGTTACACTGGTACGTGAGTCCACAAGTGTGGTACGCCGCACCCATCTTCGAGTTGGCGGTGCATTAGAGGCGTTAACTTTTTCACCAATAACTTCCTCCCAAACGGAAGCAGTGCGATCAAATGAGCAAGTGGCCACCACTTGTCCGAACTCCGGGTGTGCCCACGACACACGCCAAATTGAACCTGAATGTCCTTTCCAAGTGCTGGTTACGCTCCACTTACCATTTTCATCCTCATCCCAAATCTGTAAACATTATTTTAATTACAAACAAATTACAATTATCGCGTTTGATTGTCTGCTTGGCGTATATTTATTTACCTTTACTGTTTGATCGCTGGAACATGTCGCCATGCGGCGCCCGTAATAATCAAAAACAACATCGTGTATTACATCCTTGTGCTCAGCAATAATTGGCTCTACGTCAAACATGCTGGTTAATTTATATTTTTTTTTTACAAATAAACTAAATATTTAAAAAAACAAATCAAACAAATATGCGGCTTGTGTTCTAAACTAATTCTGCAGCTTCCACTTCCCCTACTGGCGCTGCCATCGCATTAAGCACTTGATAAGCAATTTTTATTAAGTTGGCAGCTTGTTGATTTTACACATCTGGTAGCACATGCATTCCAACAGCTAAAATAACTGGCAACTCCCTTTGCTGCAATTTCTACTATCCGAATTGAAAATTAAAAAAATCAAATTCAATAAGTATTATCAATTAATAAAAAGCGAAGAACGCAGCCGGGTGTTTATAAACGCAGTGTTGTTATCTAAAGTATCAATTGAAAGTGGATCACCTTAGGTTGTTTATAAAAAAAGTGCTTCCCAAATATCAACACCTCCGCCGCTTTGATTTACCTACTATTTCGGTTGCCGAAACTATTTTATCCGAAAAAAAACAGTTAATTGCAAAAATAGCAAACAATAAGAAACAACGTGCAAAGCGCAATAAAATGGAGACAAGTAAGTCAATGACCGTTTGTCAATTAGACAACACAAATAAATAGCTAATGGTTACATATGTACATAGGTATGTTTTTTATGCGCATACATGCATATGTATTAAAATTAAAACATCAAGCGTGGATTATTAACCCCCAAAAAGTAACAAATACAACATGAACATGAATTAAAGTGTCAAATTGAAACGTTGTGTCTTAGTTTAATTGTAATTTAAGTTGTTTGCATAAGGTCCATTATCAACAGCAACATATTTTTTCAATATGCTCTATTAGTTGCTCTCTCGTTCGCTCTTGTGCTCTCAGTACTGTTACTGACCTTGATTTCTATTGGGCTCTACATATCGCGCCATGTGTAGGTGTGTAACGTTACTTTGTGTGTATGTGTGCGGCGTCGTGCAGCTTTTGATACCCTGTACGGATAAAACGGGCATATGCATCATACTGGCTTATATGTTGCTTGTAAGTATTACAAACATGGCAAAGACGCCTGTTACACAAAGCGAGAACTTTCTCACTTCAAAATCTCGCGTTATAATGTTATGTATTATACCTAGAAAGAAACGAGCAAACCGTTGCCGTTTATGCCCACATTTATAATCCAGTACTAATCTTCAAACTTGGCATGTACACATCTATTATTTACATTTTATGAAGATCGGCTGATTGTTATGGTACGTAAAAGTGTCTCAAATTTATACCCTCTTTTGTTTATTGTGAAGTGGAGGGTATATTGTAGTCGGGCAACTTGGTGACTGTAGCCGGAACACTTGTTTTGTTATGTTGCGTCTCAGATCTCAGACGTCTTTATCTCTTATTGAACTAGACAATCCGACAACGCACTGATTTTTGCCAATCAGCAGCACCTTTCCATCTTTATTAATAAGAAGTCGGCGTGTGCCAGTTGTAGAATTTAGCTACTTTTGGAATACCTTAAAAAACCATAAAGGCATTAATCATAGTTGTTAGTTGCCGGCTTCAGTTCATAAGTACCACAAAATATATTTTTAAAATCGAACGATTTTGTTATCAAATTGTTTCTTTTCTAACAGCTACAATTTCTTTTATGACTTTTAAAAAACCTCTGCTGATGTTTAAGTGTTCGTCGTCTCGCCGTTGACAACACAACGACCCGGCGTCGTCGCGTGTTTTGCATTCGGCAGGGAAGTGAATTATTTATTAATTTGGTTGAGTACAGAACAAAAAAAAAAATGTAATCAATTTTTCTCAATTTTTGTAATCTACAACTGACGTTTAAGTTTGGCGCAGTTGCAATCACTTAGCGTGTTTTGATTTGTTGCAGCAAACGATGCCTTGCTTACGTTATTACTCTTATAACCTTGTATAGCATATTTAGTGTCAAGTAAAAATACCTTTAAAAGATTAAGCTTAAGCTAATATGCGCAAAATCCTTGACATTGAAAACCATCAACAAATACTAACATCAATGATTTGTTGCCAACAGCTGATCGCTGATCGATTTCCCGCTGTTATCGAAACTGTTTTTGCCGGTAGCTTTAAATTAGATAAGTGTATGAGAAGAAGCACAGAAAAAAGTAAATATATAAATAATTCGCTATTATATTTCTGCGTCTGGGCAGAAGCATGCCGTCGAGCGGCGGTTGTGTGTGACTTACTGCCTCGACCTATGAAGCCTCTAGCGATTAGCATACAAGCACAACAACCTGTGCACGCACACGAATCGTTTATTTAGGTGAGCATAAGTGCTAGTTGATAGTAACGCTAACGCCGGCATCGACGCTGACTGTGACGTTGGCGATTTGCTCGACAGTCTCGTCGTCGTCCAGTTGGGCATTCAGCAGCACGGCACTTATCGGCAGTGTTTAGAGTAATCAAAGGTAGCCCCACGTTCAGTCGCATTCAAAACGTTGGTCAATACAGTAGCACACGTGCGGAACTCGTTGGTTACATTGGTTAATTCGCGCGATAATAAATCAAACGTGGTAAAAATAACTATTTCCATCTGAAATCGTATATCTTTCAGTTCTGTAAAATTATAGACTTATATATACAACGCTGCTCTTGAGAAATTATGTTTATATTTGTGCGCACATATAAATTGCACTATAAAAAGTCGCTTATCGCAACATCTTTGGGCAATCGACACTACAAAAACAACATACGATTGTGCCTGTAAAGACTAAAATACATACATACATAATCAGTGGTGTGCCAGAAATTTTTTTCATCCGGATTTCAACTTAACTACAATACGTCGGTGTGTTAAAAATCTTATCGAATCAAATTTCACAATTCATTCATCCTTCCAGTTAGAGATATCTCTGAAATAGATGTAAATCTACCATAAAAGCTTTTGATCGGTAGATTTTGATTTGATAGAGATTTCTGGCACACTCCTGGCAAAAAAAAAACTGGGCGATTGGTTAAGGTTTAAAAACTCGTCACTAATTGAAATCTATTTGCATTTTAAAGCTGAACTTCGGTATTTACATGCACTCTACTATTTGTGTCCAGTTTCCAACTAATCTATGTAAATATTTAGCTCACTCTCTCACCATACGCTTCTAATTTGGTAGAAATGTATCCTAAAATAAATGATCTTGCACTGATATTATTTCACAAGCAGATTGACACACTTCTGCACTTTTGTATATACATATTGTATATTGTAATACTAAAATCATTGACCTCTCATTTAAGCAAAAAACAATTTGAATTCCCTTACTTATGTATATGTAGCTGCAGGGCCGGATTGAACCATGAGCAAAGGCGCCAAAAATGTAAGGTTTTGTGAAGAAAATGTGAACATTCGAGTAGCAAATTTATGGAATCCCAATAATACCCCGGCATTTCTGTTGATGTTTTAAAATCCTTACAATGCTCATATAAAGTCGAAAATATGGCCTTTAGATGCATACAAAAAAACAGCTTAAACCTTGTCTAAAGTTACGACAATGTATCTAGCCGTGTTATGTCAGAGAATATATTACGTAATCGTGGTTTTATTGTTCATTTGCATACTTCGTTTGGAATGAAGTGGCCACTTTTTATAATGGGCAACGAACGGAGTAATGCTGACCTCGCACTCGCGAAATCTCGACTTTTTTGAAATGACAATTCGAAAAAAATGTTGCCGAATCCAAAATTAGTAACCCCAAATTTACCGTCCATATATTACGTTATCAATGATGGAGGAGTTGGTCACCAAGTTGATTGTGCCTAAAGTGAGGGTAAAGATTACGATTGACAACAAAGAGGGTAGCGAGTCGCATATGGGTAAAAACGTGATAGCTTAATATGTGAAGGGCTCAAGCGTGTAAAATTTAAGTCAAATTTGCTGCATAGTGTAAAAGTTACAAAACTTAAAATGACTGAAAATCAACTTTGTACTAGCATGAAAGAGAACAGACTTTATGAACTGATTCTTCTTAGTTTAGAAAGAGATTTACTAACTCAATTTCGAAGATATAATAATAGTTTTTGCAACTAGGAAATCCCGAACACAATCGGGCCAATAACTTTATGTCAGGGCTTCAATTAGTACATGGCCCTTGAGCTACCGCAAACACTTAATCCGGCACTGTCTAGCTGAGTATAATAAGTAGCCGTCAGCGTTGGGTTTTGCTTTTTTCATTTAAATTTTCAATGGCTTTTTTTTATGACAGCGATTTGTATTGCTTACAAACAAGTTTTTGCATAATTTTGCATATTAATTATGTTTTGTTTTGACATGCAGACCTACAAAGTTAATTTAACCTGATAAGTTTTACCATGTACATTAATTTGGCACTCACAACATATTGAAGCACTTTGTGATTTTTGTAGGTTTTAATTTTTGCAACGCCTTGATGCAACTGATAGTAGATAGTTTAAGCTAATAACTCAACTGAATTCGATTGATTTTTAGCAAATATTTGGACATAACACCTTGTTGCCGATGTACATTGCACTGTTAGGCACTCTGGCTTTATTCGCGTTTTTGTTGTCATTGCTCTTTGGCAGAGGCCCAACAAGAACGGCCACAACAACAGCAACAACCCAAGCAAACGGTAACACCGCAAGCGAACAACAATCCAACATTGACAAAAAGAACAACAACTATAGTAAGCTATAAAATGAGTCACAAAAATAAACAATATCTTTGTAGGGGAGTGTATATTTTTCTATTTTTATTTTAAACCCTTCAAGACATGCTTAAGACAAATAAAAACCCTATGTTTTCGTTCTATTTTAGACAACTCCAGCGTTATTGCGGCGGTCCCCACAACAGCAGTACCAGCAGCATCCGCTAAAATAACAAAAGCAAGCAGTGAGAAGCATTTGTCCAAAGGGTGTATCAAAAAAGTAAAGTTTTCTAACGAGTGCTTAACATCTGATATTGTGGATCTGTGCGATAAGATCAAAGACATACCCTTGTCGGATTTCAACAACGATAATATTAATATAAATCACAATAACAACAATATTCCTAGCAACAAGTACAACAACATCATGAGCACAGCAACAGATGGAGAAGCCGCACCTACGCCTACATCAGAAGGAAACGATCGTCCCAGTTTTATGGTAAGCCTTAAAATCAATTTTTCGTTCGTAAACAATTTATAAAGTTGACTACAATTATGCAGGTTGGCGATGAAATTGAGGATAAAGCGGCCTTAGAAGCCGGTGAAGCGAATGATGAGTTTCCGCAAAAGATGCAAAGTGACGTACGCCAGAGCAATGATATATCCGAACGCCGCAAGCGACTAAGGTAATGCATACATACAGATAGCAGGGTAAAAAACAGGTGACTTCGTAAGGCAGCGGCAAAACAATGAAAAAGCCGCAATCGCATGAGTTTCACAGAGAGAGATAGCGAGATATTAAACAAACTTTTTATGAAAAAGTACAATTATTGCTAAAAAGAACCGGTATTTTAACAGAAAAGAGAGAAAGAGAGTATGCGCATGTTTTTATAACAGAGTCATGACATATTGGTCCGTAGCAAACAAAGAGTTGCATGAGTACACTCATTCGATTCCATTCATAAATCAGCTCAATGCACTGCCCAACTATTCACGTCGCCTGTCTCTACAAAACACTATTAACGCTCAATTAGAGAGTTTGTATATCTATTATCAGTTAGACACTTGCAAATGCTGTCAACGTAGATGCCTTAAACGGCCAACTGAGCGTATGAGTAACGCTTTAGCCGATTGCCGCGTTGCGCGGTCAAGCTCTTACTATTTGGCTGTCATTTTCAGTTTCCAAGCAGTGGTCGTATCTCTCGGTTGTTGCCACTTTCCGTCGTCGCTTTTGGGCTTAAATAGTTTCTCAAATATTTAGCTTCGTTATTCATGCAACGTTGGCATTGATTTTTTTATTAATATTAATATTAATATTATTGTGTGTTTCTGTCAGTGGTGAAAGTGTTGCCAAAAAAAAGCAAAACAATTGTTTTGTTATTGTTTTACTTTTATACTACAGTATAAAAGATTTCCATACGCTATTGAATAAACTGTGAATGCTTTTGGCTTCAATTGTGCTAGCCATAATGCTAAAACGTCGCACCAGCAAACGTTTTGTACTTGTTGAATCTGGCGATGAGCCACATCAAGGAGCAGCGCCTGCAAATAACCATGAGCATAACAAAACATCTACTATACCGCATTTTGTTGACGTTGAACAAATAAATCAGACCAATGAGAATACCAGCACAAATGCCAACGAAACACAAATTACACTGCTTACGATCCCAGGCGGAGCCGGTACACTAAAGTAAATTTACGCCACTACTTAATGCACATTACCTTAGTACACACACCTTAGTATACAAAGGCCTATTAGGTATTCAAAACGCGCTTCCATTTGCAATGAATTTCGTTTTCGACTTGTGTACCATTAACACTTGTCCAATATTGAGAAATGTAAACAAAGCAAAAGATTTCAAAGAATTCAGATAATGCGACAACTGAAAAAAAAACCAGTTTGCAAAATAACGAATAATCTAAAAAGTTGTCGACAAACGATCGGTTAATTGTGATCTCCGCACGCTCTAACATTGACCCACTATAGTTTCTGATACAACAACTGAGCACAAAAACGTGTGAGATGATTTACACTGCAAAACAAATCACAGAGCAGAGTTTTAGTGGTGCTTTTGCTTATAATGTTAAGTAGTCGTCTATGTTATGAAATAGATTCAGAGTTAATAAGTTGAGTTAGGTTGTAGATATGAGACTTTTAAAACTAAATTAAAAACAAACTACAGTAAGACAAGTAGCTCACAAACAGAACAAGTTACATTTGTTTTGTGTATGGCTATTGCTATTGAAATTTAGGCGGAGTTTGGACTATGCCAGAAGGGCACTCTCAACTTTTCATTATATATATATTTTGTATAAATCAATGCGCCATTTATCTGATTAAATTTATATTTAATTTCTAGACCGAGTATGTCGCGTGGCACTGGATTGGGTCAAGATCGGCATCAGGACCGCGACTTCCATATAGCCACAACCGAAGAGTTTGTAAAACGATTTGGTGGTACACGTGTTATTAATCGAGTCCTGATCGCCAACAATGGCATTGCAGCGGTCAAATGCATGCGCTCTATACGACGCTGGTCCTACGAAATGTTTAAAAACGAACGTGCCGTACGCTTTGTGGTCATGGTAACACCGGAGGACCTAAAGGCAAATGCCGAGTACATTAAGATGGCCGATCACTATGTTCCTGTCCCTGGTGGTTCCAACAATAACAACTATGCCAATGTCGAACTGATTGTAGATATTGCACTTCGAACTCAAGTGCAGGTAAATAATTTTGTAACTATGATTGGAGCCCAACCCCTAGAAATTTTGCTTAGCACCTCGTACGATATTTATTTGCATATAATGTAGACTTTCCATCACACAATGATTTACAATGTCTTGGCGCGAGGCATTCTCAACATTATAACACTATGATTAGCTGGCTTTAAGGGCAGTTAAATTTCATATAGTGAAGTACAAAGGGTCATATTTGTTGTATGTACATATATATAAATTATTGACACAACGATATCCGTCATTGGAATAGCGACTGTACCTAGTAATTAAAAAAATCAATTTTGTCGATGATGTCACAATCGGTTCTTTGCATTCAGGCGTTTTACCATAGATACGATAGTCATTTAATTTCAATATTTATCTTTTGTCATGCTAATCTTCTTTGAATTTGTCACTTATTCATTATTTCTATTGTTTCATTCAGGCTGTGTGGGCCGGTTGGGGTCATGCCTCGGAAAATCCTAAATTGCCGGAGTTACTGCATAAAGAGGGTTTGGTTTTCCTTGGACCACCAGAGCGTGCCATGTGGGCACTCGGCGATAAGGTTGCTTCCTCGATAGTTGCGCAAACTGCCGACATACCCACACTGCCATGGTCTGGCTCTGAGCTAAAGGCGCAGTATAGCGGCAAGAAAATCAAGATTTCAAGTGAACTTTTTGCTCGCGGTTGTGTTACCAATGTGGAACAGGGATTAGCTGCAGTCACTAAAATTGGTGAGTGTAAATATAAATAAAAACTATAATAATGGTTACCGTTAATTCATAATGAATAACAACTATATTAAAAATTTGTTCATTTTTATATGCAGGTTTCCCGGTAATGATCAAAGCCTCCGAGGGTGGCGGTGGTAAAGGCATTCGTCGCGTGGATACCACTGAAGAATTCCCGGCTCTGTTTCGTCAAGTTCAAGCTGAAGTACCTGGATCGCCCATTTTCGTCATGAAACTTGCGCGTGGTGCACGTCATTTGGAGGTGCAATTGCTGGCAGATCAATATGGCAATGCCATAAGCTTGTTTGGACGTGATTGCTCCATACAGCGTCGTCATCAAAAAATCATTGAGGAAGCGCCGGCGATTGTAGCGCAACCAGAGGTGTTTGAGGACATGGAAAAGGCTGCCGTGCGTTTGGCCAAAATGGTCGGCTATGTTAGCGCTGGTACCGTCGAATATCTTTACGACCCAGAGGGTAAATACTTTTTCCTAGAGCTAAATCCACGTTTGCAAGTAGAGCATCCATGTACGGAAATGGTGGCCGATGTTAACTTGCCCGCCTGCCAACTGCAAATAGGCATGGGCATTCCATTGTATCGCTTAAAGGATATACGCCTGTTATATGGCGAGTCACCATGGGGATCTTCAATTATTGATTTTGAAAATCCAGTGAACAAACCGCGTCCATCAGGCCATGTAATTGCGGCACGTATTACATCGGAGAACCCGGACGAAGGCTTTAAGCCCAGTTCAGGCACTGTACAAGAGTTGAACTTCCGTTCAAGCAAAAACGTGTGGGGATATTTCAGTGTTGCCGCCTCTGGCGGCCTGCACGAATTCGCTGATTCGCAGTTCGGTCATTGCTTCTCATGGGGTGAAAATCGTCAGCAGGCGCGCGAAAATCTTGTAATCGCACTAAAGGAACTGTCGATTCGTGGTGATTTCCGTACAACTGTAGAGTACTTGATTACGCTGCTGGAAACGAATCGCTTTCTTGACAATAGCATTGATACTGCTTGGCTTGATGCGCTCATTGCTGAGCGTATGCAATCCGAGAAACCTGATATGCTGCTAGGCGTTATGTGTGGCGCCCTACACATTGCCGATCGCCATATAACTGAGTCCTTCTCAAGCTTTCAAACCTCACTAGAGAAGGGCCAAATACAGGCTGCAAACACGTTAACTAATGTGCTCGATGTGGAACTTATCAACGATGGTCTTCGCTACAAAGTACAAGCAGCCAAGAGCGGACCCAACTCATACTTTTTGTTGATGAACAACTCGTTCAAAGAGATCGAAGTACACCGACTGTCCGATGGTGGTCTTCTGATTTCTTTAGAGGGTGCATCCTATACGACTTACATGAAAGAAGAGGTCGATCGCTATCGTATTGTTATTGGTAATCAAACATGTGTTTTTGAAAAAGAAAATGACCCATCGCTCTTGCGCAGTCCCTCTGCGGGCAAGCTAATTAACTTGGTGGTCGAAGATGGTGCACACGTATGCAAAGGTCAGGCTTTCGCCGAAATCGAAGTTATGAAAATGGTGATGACTCTGACTTCCCAAGAAGCTGGCACCGTTACATTTGTGCGTCGTCCAGGCGCTGTGCTCGACGCCGGGTCGCTTTTGGGACATCTCGAATTGGACGACCCTTCGCTGGTTACGAAAGCACAACCATGCAAGAGTCAGTTTCCGCAACCAGAGAATGCACCGATTCCTGAGAAACTAAATCGCGTTCACAACACTTACAAGTTGATACTAGAGAACACTTTGGCTGGCTACTGTCTACCCGAGCCTTTCAATGCGCAGCGTCTTCGCGATATTATCGAAAAGTTTATGCAAAGTCTTCGTGATCCTTCGCTGCCTCTGCTGGAACTTCAGGAAGTTATTGCTTCAATATCTGGACGTATACCTATTTCAGTGGAAAAGAAAATACGCAAGCTCATGACTTTGTATGAGCGTAACATCACCAGTGTGCTTGCCCAGTTTCCCTCGCAGCAAATTGCAAGTGTGATTGACAGTCATGCGGCCACATTGCAGAAACGTGCCGACCGCGATGTCTTCTTTCTTACTACCCAGAGCATTGTGCAATTAGTTCAACGTTATCGCAACGGCATACGCGGGCGGATGAAGACTGCCGTCCACGAGCTATTGCGTCAGTACTATGACGTTGAGTCCCAATTTCAACACGGTCACTACGATAAGTGTGTGGGCTTGGTTCGCGAGCGAAACAAAGATGACATGCAGACAGTGGTCAACACCATCTTCTCGCATTCACAGGTAGCCAAGAAGAACTTATTGGTTACACTGCTTATTGATCATCTGTGGGCAAACGAACCTGGCCTGACCGATGAGCTAGCCAACACGCTTAGCGAGTTAACCTCGCTCAACCGAGCTGAACACTCACGCGTAGCACTGAGGTCACGACAAGTGCTGATTGCAGCACATCAGCCGGCCTATGAGCTGCGCCACAATCAAATGGAATCGATATTCTTATCGGCGGTGGATATGTATGGCCATGACTTCCATCCGGAGAACTTGCAACGACTTATTTTATCGGAGACATCTATATTCGATATATTGCACGATTTCTTCTATCACTCGAATCGTGCGGTTTGCAATGCCGCGCTAGAGGTGTACGTTAGACGTGCCTATACCTCCTACGAGCTCACCTGTTTGCAGCACTTGGAACTGTCTGGCGGCTTGCCACTTGTGCATTTTCAATTTCTTCTACCCACCGCCCATCCGAATAGACTATTCTCGCGTATGTCATCTCCAGAAGGCCTCGATCAAGTCGTTGCCGGGAACTTAGGCTCCTCATTTGTGCGTACCGGTGCCATTGCGGCCTTTGATTCGTTTGAGCATTTTGAAATGTACTCCGATGAGATTCTGGACCTGCTTGAAGACTTTGCCTCACCAGCCTTGGTCAGCGCAAAGGTCTTGGAAGCTGTGGAGGCAGCTGACTCCATTTCTGACAGTCGTCACAGCACCTCGATCAATGTTTCGCTATCTGATCCGGTTACGCGAGCAAATGCCGCTGAGGAGGCCAAGTCCACCGAGCCTATACATATTGTTAGTGTTGCGGTAAGAGAAACTGGTGAAATGGATGACTTGCAAATGGCGCAAATTTTTGGCAATTATTGCAAGGAACACAATGAAGAGCTGTTTCAGCGTCGCATCCGTAGAATCACATTTGCCGCGTTGAAAAAGCGACAATTTCCGAAATTCTTCACCTATCGGGCTCGCGATAAATTCGAAGAGGATAGAATTTATCGCCACTTGGAACCTGCATCCGCCTTCCATTTGGAGCTAAACCGAATGAAAACCTATGACTTAGAGGCATTGCCCACAGCGAATCAGAAAATGCATTTATATTTGGGCAAGGCAAAAGTGTCAAAGGGCCAAGAGGTGACAGATTTCCGATTCTTCATACGCTCCATCATTCGTCACTCCGATTTGATTACCAAAGAAGCTTCATTTGAGTATTTGCAAAATGAGGGTGAGCGTGTTTTGCTCGAGGCCATGGATGAGCTTGAAGTCGCCTTCTCGCATCCGCATGCAAAGCGCACCGATTGTAATCACATATTCCTAAACTTTGTACCCACCGTCATTATGGATCCGGCTAAGATCGAAGAATCTGTTACCAAGATGATTATGCGCTACGGCCCAAGGCTATGGAAATTGCGAGTACTTCAAGCCGAGTTAAAGATGGTCATCCGGCAATCACCGCAATCGCCTACCCAAGCAGTGCGTCTTTGTATTGCCAACGATTCAGGCTACTTCCTTGACATTTCCATGTACACTGAGCAAACAGAACCCGAAACAGGAATTGTAAGTATACAGTCATGTACTATAAATCCATTAACTAATACAAATCATTTCACAGATCAAGTTTAAAGCTTACGGGGAAAAACAAGGCTCGCTGCATGGACACCCCATATCGACGCCCTATATGACAAAGGACTTTTTGCAACAAAAACGTTTCCAGGCTCAATCCAATGGTACAACTTATGTGTACGATGTGCCAGATATGTTCCGTCAAATGACTGAAAGACATTGGAAAGAATTCTCAAAGGCCAGACCTTCAGTTGACATACGCATTCCAGACAAAATTCTTGTCGAATGTGTGGAACTTGTATTGGAAGGTGATAACTTGGTTGAGATGCAGCGTCTGCCTGGTGAAAATAACGTAAGCAAAAGATTTGAAGGAAAATGTAATATAACTTTAACCTGTTGGTTTTACAGTGCGGAATGGTGGCGTGGCGAATAGTGCTTGCAACGCCTGAATATCCTGCTGGTCGTGAAATTATTGTTATTGCCAATGATTTGACTTACCTCATTGGATCTTTTGGCATAAAGGAGGACGTGTTGTTTGCTAAAGCATCCCAACTGGCGCGCCAACGCAAAGTGCCTAGAGTAAGCTGTAGATCTTTTGACATATAGATGCACAATATAACTCTTGTTTTCTTCGACAGATTTATATTTCTGTAAATAGTGGAGCTCGAATCGGATTGGCGGAGGAGGTCAAGGCAATGTTCAAAATTGCATGGGAGGATCCTGAAGAACCCGACAAGGGCTTTAAATATCTTTACTTGTCCACTGAGGACTATGCTAAAGTGGCTAATTTAAATTCTGTACGTGCCATACTAATCGAAGATGAAGGTGAACAGCGCTACAAAATCACTGACATCATTGGCAAGGACGACGGCTTGGGAGTTGAAAATTTGAGATATGCTGGTCTTATAGCTGGCGAAACATCCCAAGCGTACGAAGAGATTGTAACTATTGCTATGGTGACATGCCGCACAATTGGCATTGGTTCGTACGTTGTTCGTCTGGGTCAACGTGTTATACAGATTGAGAACTCACATATAATACTTACTGGCTATGCCGCGTTGAACAAGCTGCTAGGTCGGAAAGTGTACGCATCCAATAACCAACTGGGCGGTGTTCAGATCATGTTCAACAATGGCGTTACTCATAAGACTGAAGGTAAGCTATTTTAGTAACCTTAATATTCGAACTCTATTGAATTATAATCTTTTTCGGTTAAGCTATCGATCTCGATGGTGTGTATACCATTCTTGACTGGCTTTCGTACATTCCCGCATATATCGGCTGCGATCTGCCCATTATTTTACCAAGTGATCGTATTGATCGGCCAATAGATTTTATGCCCACAAAATCTCCTTATGACCCGCGCTGGATGCTGGGAGGACGTGTCAATCCTGTCAATTCTAATGACTGGGAGAATGGCTTTTTTGATCGTGACTCGTGGAGCGAAATCATGGCGCCATGGGCGAAGACCGTTGTAACAGGCCGTGCACGTTTGGGTGGAGTTCCAGTAGGTGTAATAGCAGTGGAAACTCGTACTGTTGAAGTGGAAATGCCTGCGGACCCAGCTAATTTGGACTCTGAAGCGAAGACCCTCCAGCAGGCTGGTCAAGTTTGGTATCCTGACTCTTCATATAAGACTGCGCAGGCGATCAAAGACTTCAGTCGGGAGGAACTGCCACTAATTGTGTTTGCCAATTGGCGTGGTTTTTCTGGTGGCATGAAAGATATGTACGAACAAATTGTTAAGTTCGGCGCCTATATTGTCGACGGCTTGCGCGAGTACAAGAAACCAGTGCTTATCTATTTACCACCTAACGCAGAATTACGTGGTGGTGCATGGGCTGTATTAGATTCGCTTATTAATCCTAGATACATGGAGACGTATGCTGATCCTGAGGCTCGTGGTGGCGTCCTGGAGCCGGAAGGCATTGTTGAAATTAAATATAAGGAAAAAGACCTCATAAAGACAATTCACCGTTTGGATACAACTACTATTGCGGTAAGTCGTGTTGAATATTTAAAGATATATTTTTCTAAATGAAATGAGAAATTTTTGTGCTGTATGTGTATAACGAAAAATAATGAATGTATGTTAACTACTTGACCATAGTCAGTTCATTTTCTTTTTGGAGAAACGGTTGGTCGGACACGTTGATATGGCCAAATCGATTTCTTATGACTTTATATTTCGATATGAAAACCTTCAAATGTGATTCATGTCGAGGGATCTAGGGATATATATAGTCTTTCTCCATGTTCTAAAATTAGCTTTCATAACTAATAATTCCCTTTTATACAAACAGCTCAAAAATGAACATGATGCGCTTATCGCGGCTGGTGACAAAGCAAAGGCCGCACAGGTGGAGGAGAAGATCAAATCAAGAATCGCTGTTTTGATGCATGTATATCACACCGTGGCAGTGCACTTTGCTGACTTGCACGATACACCCGAACGCATGCTGGAGAAGGAGTGTATAAGTGAGATTATTCCTTGGCGCGACTCACGTCGCTTGTTATACTGGCGCCTACGACGCCTTTTGCTAGAGGACGCTTATATTAAAAAGATATTAAAAGCGCAGGATAATTTGTCCGTAGGTCAAGCAAAACAAATGCTTCGGCGTTGGCTGGTTGAGGATAAAGGCGCGACAGAGGTACTTCCATAGAAACTATAAAAAAAAAAACAATTTGAATTTCAGAGGACAATTTTAATCATTGTTTTTGCAGGCTTATATCTGGGACAAGAATGAGGAAATGGTCAAATGGTACCAAGAGCAAACAAATACCGAATCCATAGTCTCGAAAAACATTAATTCAGTAAAACGGGATGCTATTATTTCAACCATCTCTAAAATGCTCGAGGTGAATTCAATGATAATCTTAATATTAAATATAAATTTATATATATGTGTTATTTTAATAGGACTGCCCCGATGTCGCGCTGGACGCTGTCGTCGGTCTCTGCCAAGGGCTAACGCCAGTCAACCGCGGCGTCGTTGTTCGCACATTAGCCCAAATGCAGCTAAATGAGGAGTCCTCCTCAAATAACCAAGGATGATTTTATACTAGATATTAAGTTATGTCCCCTGTCATTCTCAGTGCTAAGCACAAACAGATTTTTTCTGTATATAAGCGTCATGGAATGAAGATTTTTTTATTGCTTGTGCCTCTACATTGCTACAAATTAATGTAAAATTCATGTAAATTACCTAGGATATTTTGCATTTTTTTTAGTTGAATTTTTAAAAATAAATAGATTTAACTATGTAGTTTTGTATTTTAAGTTGGATGCAATGGATTTTTTAGGGACCTACCTACCTATTGAAAAATATTTAGAATTATATGTAAAGTGTACATTGACATTGTACAAATAATGTTGCACAAAATTCAAGTTTACAATACATACTTTCCATTAGTTATATAAGTATATAAGGATTGTAAAAGGAGATTTTTGTGAATTATACGAATATCAAAAATGCAAATAAAGACATATTTTGAGACGACATACAAACACGTGAATTGGAGACTGAATTTCTTTCTAAGCATTCTTACATTCATGGTAGATTGCCACACAGCAGTCTCTTTTGAAGGGCGCACATTGCGCATTTTAATACAATTAATGTCGTATATTAGAACCCGAACCGATATGGGTCTGCATCAGACCAAGTATTCTACTGTCTTTTTCTTGTCTTAAAAGACGGTACGCATACAGAGTCCGCAGGACCAATTACGTAAATTCATTTATTTCTTAAACCCAAAATGAAACGTCGCAGCTCACATAAAAATATAAAACATTATGTCAAACAGCAAAACAAGTTGTAAAGTTAATGAGAATTTCTGTAATGGAGGTTTTTACAATCGATTGCTGCTGCCATTCCAGACTTTAGTTGATATTATCAAGGGTATGCGTCATCCAATCTGGCTCGGCGACGCTTATCTTTTCAATAATAGAATTCACTTGATAGCAAAGCGATTGTATTTGACGGTCCCATTGTGGAAGTAGTTCCCGATTTTCAAAGTGCACAATGCCCGATATTTGATCAATGTGCCCATTCATGCGTCCTTCTGTTATCATCTGTGATGCAATCTTCTCGGCTTTCGCTGCAGGTATATCAAGCAAGGCACCCAGTTCCTCAAAAGTAATATTGTTGTACAATTTACTGGCCGATAGTAAGTTATGTTCGAAAACAGCGCGATCCAGGATTGAGGAACCATCGGGTGTTGCAGCTTTTTGATGATCTTGCAATAAAGCCTCGAACTCCTGCAGCTCGGAACGTCGAATAATTCGCTCTAAGTACATCTTCTCAAGTATGCCATAGGCTGGTAAGTGCTGGCAACGCTCATCTTTAAAAAGTGTAGCTAGCATACGGGAACGTTGCTGTCCAGCTGAGGCAAGCACAGTGCAGATTAAAGCCTTTTTCAATGCTGTCATCCGTTCCCCCTGATCGACTATTTTGCGGTAAGATAATTCGTTGTAACGTTGAGCAGCCTCAATAAACTTTCTTCGATAGTCTAAGACACGAGCATAGCAAACTTTATAGAGCACCTAGAAAATTTTTATTTCGTTAATCATTTGATGTACATAGTATTTGGCTACGTACCTGCAACTCTTCGGAGTTTGTTTCAGCTTGTAGCAGAGATGCACGATTAATGAACAACTCAGCTTGCACAGAATCATTATCTTCCAGATAAAGCCTTGCTATTTTCAAGTATGTCCCCAATTTGCACTCCACCGAGTATTGTTTTTGGCCGGTTTCCAAAGGAATTCCTACCAAAACAGTGGCCGCCTCGCGCCACTGCTGATTACGTTCGTAGATGTTTGCCAAATGAAATCTTATGCCAGCTACTTGTTCCTCAAACGAAATAACTCGAGGATGCACTTTTTCCAGCGTGAAATGAGACAATTGCTTGGACATATCATCCGGCAGCTTGCTGAGCTCCACGCCCACATCATTTAGAATTTGACGGGATATAACCAGACTGACGTGCTCATTGACAATGGCTTCAACAAATAGCTTGAGCGTATCGATCAATTCTGGACCGGTATTTAGTAGCACAGTCTTCAGAAGTTGGCGGTACTTGTCCGCTTGGTCTTTATGTGTGCCGGTAAAATTAATCAAGCCCATTAGCTGGGTGCGCAAGACTGTCGTCGTGATGCCCATTGCGTTAAAAATTTGATTTGACTGATTACTAAGGCAGTAATCTTCACTATTTATTATTTTTAATCAAACAAGGAATCCCAGTTGTTGCTGCTTTGCACCGAAAACAATAGAGCAGGGATGTCAATAATCAATGTTATCGAAAAGATCAAACAATGTTGGAAAACGTACTTTCAAACTTGAGTATATTTACAGCACTGATTATTAAGTCGAGTACTTGCAAATGAAGCATAGAAAAAAAGTTCGCAACACTATTGCTCGGTTAAAATAATAACAATTTACATTTGCAAGCTCAGATTACTTAAAAAAGGCAAAAGAAAGGTAAAATGTGAATAAATAAATAATGATAAATTGATAATGTTATACGAAGCAACAATGTGTAACAAATCGTTTTTATTTACAGCAACGGGATCTTTTTTTTTTTTTGTTAACCAATAAGGGTGGAGACAAACTTACAGGTAGCTGCACCTGACTAAATTTAAAATGCATCCATCAAATGGCAATATTTGCAAGTCGATATGATACAAAATTACCAATTGACGACACCGAGGTTCTAAGCTGTGAAATTGCATCTGTTGAGGAAGTCAACGGGCATACGGTACGTATGAAAATGTATCAACGATGTGCGCTTCGCGTGAGAAAAAATCAATAATCTGCGACGCCGCTGCTTTGTTGATGATTTCATATATACATATGTACAACTTCGTTATCTGTATGAAGCATACGTAAAGTATGTATGCATATCTTATATCTCGATTTGAAAAAGTACATAATATAAATGTGTATACATATACGTGTGTAAAATATGTGCTTGTAGGAATATTTGCTGCGTGTGCAAAGAGGACCGAATAAGGAAAACTCTTGGAACGTTCTTCGCCGCTACAATGACTTTGACAAGCTGCATAAATGTCTTCGAAACTCTGGCATTGATTTGCCATTGCCTGGCAAACGGTTCTTTGGTAATATGCGCCCGGATTTTATAGCTGCACGGAAGGAAGCATTACAAGTTTATATAAACACCGTACTAATGAATCCCATATTGGCATCATCGCTGCCAGCCAAGCGCTTTGTAGACCCAGAAAGTTACTCGCAATCGTTTCATGGTAAATTCACTCGATTGATGGAATGCTTATTACACATATACATATATGTAACTTCATTTTAGATCATGCTGTTCAGAATGCTCTGCTTTGCCTACGCACGGATACCGTTTGGGCGTTAGGTGCAACAATGGGAGCAATAGGTTGGCGTCTTCGCAAGCACTATTTTAAAGTTACGACAAAACCACCAGAAAAGAGTAGCAACAAGTTGGTTAAGAGCGGTTCACAGACACACCAAAGTAAGCATTTTGCAGCAGGCAGCAATGGCAGTGGAGGAGGCTCAATTGATGCTGGCTCCGTAGACCCTCATGCCGAAATGGTTGCCGAATGGCTGGAATATGGACCGGACAAATACATCGATGAAAAGGAAATGACTGGCATATTAAAAAGTTTAATGGGTCTACAGCATCCCCATATTGAACAGATTGTGTACGCAGCGCATACGGAAAATGGCTGCCTATTTATAAGAAAGTAAGTTGTTGCTTTAAAAATTGACTTTCGGCATTTCATTGAAACTCTTCGCAGATTCCACAAGCATGGTACACTTAAAGATGTGCTATGTATGGCAACACCGAAAAATCCGTTTCTTAGCAAATACGGAAACCCAAAAGGCCGCACCGCATTGTCCCTAAAACAAGTTGCCACATATGGAAAGCAAATTTTAGAAGCTCTTATATTTTTGCACTCAAAGGGATATGCATACGGTAAGTTAATTACTATCAAGGCGAGGTAAATGGGATTATAAGTTTATTTAATTAATTTGTGACTGTCTCGAATTCCATTCCCTTTACGGAATTTGTACCGACTGAACCCTAAAGAGTTCAGGTTATAATGGAGGTTTGTACAAAGCCGAGTCAATATAATATAGCCACGTCCGCTCGTTCGTCTGTTGAACTGCTTTTTATGTTGAATGTCGACTTTGATTATTATCCTTTCCTTTCTCGCTTTTGAATCTGGAGCTTTTCGCTTTTCCTCATTTTAAGCTACTTAATATTGTTTTCAGGTCACTTACATTCCGGCAATATTGTCATTGTGGATGATTGCGTCAAGCTGTTGGACATTGAGAACCACTTGGTAGGCGTACCTGCATTCTACCGCCCATTTTTCGTGCAGCATAGCAAAATTCATACAATTGAAAATATTGATGTTTACTGTTTTGGTCACATAATATTTGAAATGGCCATGGGCTATCCATTGCAAGAGTCGTGCATGTCTACACGTCAAATTAACGATTGTCCAGATGCGCTAAGTATGTTTTTAGCTAAAAAGAACACATATGTATTTTTACTTATTAACTTTTCAACATGAACAGAATGCCTTTTGGAGACCATTCTCTCAAAGGAAGCATGTAAAGCGGGCTTACCGACGCTTGAGCAACTAATTGGACATCGTTTCTTTATCCAACACGCATCAACAGGTTCCTCAGAAGTTGCCGGAGCCTCAGACAAGCCGCACTTCAAATTGTCATTGAATGCAAAAGAGCTACTCAATCAAGCAGCAATAAAAAGAGAAAATCGTTTGCGTGATGAACAGAAGTCGGTTAAAAATCAAAAGCGCATTGTTCGCGTACAGGAGTTGATGAGTTCCGAGGAAGAAAAGCGCAAATCAAAACAAAAAGCAGTTAGTTGCAGTTTTTATTTTTTCTAACTTAGTAGAAACCCAATGCACACGTTTAACACATCATTTTGCTTTCTTATTTTTATATTTTTAAAAAATACTTTTTGGTTTTTTTTCTTTTTTTAGAAATTAGAGCACAAGCAATCGAAGCTAAGGCAGCAAGGTTCACTTCAAACAAACAATGGACGCTTGTCACTTTCGGCTGCGGGCGCTGCTTCTTCCACCACAACTACTATCAGTGGACTAAGCACGGCAGACTCCCTAAAACGTTCAGATAGCGCACTAACACCCGAAGAACCCTCATTGGCGGGCATCAAATGTAGTTATCTTTTACACTCAAATTAAACAAATTTGTAGCTTAGTTTATCTAGCTCTAAAACTCAATAAACAATATTCATATTCTTAATCCATAGCCCCACCACTTACGCCAGGACCGCATTTGGGCGCTCACGATGACCCGCTTCCAGCAGGCAATGGCAGCAGCAATATTTCAGGCGCATCAGTTGAAAGGCAGTCTTCAACTCCGAATATGTCATCAGAAAATGCCGGCGAACCAACACGTTCGGCATTGCTGGAATCCATATGCAAATTCAATCGCGGTTCTTTGCGCAAAGTTCGTTCTAATGATTAGTAAGGCAGTTGATTTAACAAAAAATAACACTCATATTTGGACCAAATTTGGCGTTATGAAATAACGGTGCCATTTCAAAAAACAAAACAAAAAAATTAAATACCAAAAACTAGAGAAAGAACAGAAAAGAAACATCTAAATATAATTTGTTTCATTCATAAAGTAAATGTAATACTTGGTATATGTAATTTCCAAACAATCCAGCAAAATACACTATTGATGTTGTTACAAATAAAACCCACTGATTATATAAGATATTCATTACTATATGTGTCCACCATACTTACAAATTATACAAGTTACAAAAACTCACACATATGCGAATTGTGATTAATTCGCTACTAAAGCTTTATGTGTCTGTGCACCAGAACATGACCACCACACGACTGAAAAATAACTTTGGAATCTCTTAGGGATATTCTACTACTACAACCAAAATTAAAAAACATTCAAAATTTAACTATAAGTCTGCACTCAGACTCACACTATTTGTAACTTATCTATCATATATGGATATAAGACAACGTGCTCCTCTACGTGCACCATCATTACAACCACCTGAACCGTATTTTTATAGTCGTTGTGTGTGTTTGTATTCCATTTTAATACTACAACTTTGAAACTATTTATGTTTTTACTTAGTGCGCGCACACGCACAACGAACAATCTATACGAAAGCAGGTCAAGAATGTTTCGAATGTTTAGACCAAGCCCGGAGTCCTGGACTCGCACAACATGGCCAACACTCACACATTTGCAGACTATATGCATTATATACATGTAAATTTATTTTTAACAATTTACAAAATATGTGCGTTATTATGTATTTAATGTCAAAAGATAACAAAATGTACTCGATGTATTTTATATATTTTGGACTTGTATTTTCCTTATGTTGTAGTTTTTATAAAAGTTTGTTTTATAAAAAATATACTATGTACTATGCGTAAATGCAAAAGATAGGTCATATGAGTATGCAGCACATTAAAATAAATATGTATGTATGTATTGTAGTTTAAAATATGCACTATGTCCACATTGTTTGTCTTTTAAATGACTGTGTATATGTTAGTATAATTTAAAAGAAAAAGCTAAATGGAAATGACACTCGAAACAAAATGAAAAACATTACCATAATTCAAATAAAGTCTAATGTAATTGTTGTTGTAACGCAACCGTTTTTTAATTACAAAACCATAATAGTTCTGTAATTTGTAGAGAATCAACTATAATGTCATGAAGAACAAATGGAAGCTTAATGAAACGAACAACAAGATGTATGCCACTTGTAGGGCCAAGAATTGCAAGTTCCACTGGATTTGCAAGCTATTTTTATATAAACAACTGATAGCCGTCAACCGAAAAACGCTCCTGACCTTCCAGATCCCATCTTTAACTTGAAGCTTAATTTAGCATGCATGGAGGAGCACATATCATGCTTCTGTTCCAGGTATAAATGACATGCTGGTCCCTTGCAAATGCTGGCTAAGATGCGTTGCACCAGGAATTTGTGTAGCTGAAGTATTCACCATTCCTGGCTCTGCCAGTACTTCTAAAAGCCATTGCTGTTCCACACAAATATAAAGAAAAACACATTTTATCACATAATTGACTTTGCAGAATGGCGTTAAGCAATACTCGTAGGAAACCAAAACTTTTGATACCGTGCGATGCTTCAAACCGACGACGCACTCACCTGCGACCTTCTCAACTGCAACGGAACGAGACCATTTCTATAAAAGTGTCCAATTGTAGAGAGACGCGTCGGTGAGATTGATGTTGTCATGGAGTTCAGCTACCGTGGCTTAACGATGTCAGCATGGGAATAAAGCGCAAAATCACTCTTGAAAATCGAAGCTGCTTGAATCTCAGTAGGCAAATAAACGACGAAACTAACACTCTACAAGACGCTCATCCTTCCGGTTTTACTTTGTGATGCTAAGCCATGGGTGACATGGGGTGACGCAGTCAGATGTAAATAGATTTGAGTTTTCGAGCGGAAAAAATCTTGGTCTTTTAACATGAAAAGTAGAATTTCGCTGCAGTTTGTTGGATGAGCGATCTAATATTGATACGTCATTGCCTCTATCCTTGTTTCGTTTCGAAGTTCGATTTTCACAACACAAATGTACAGAAATGATAAAAATGTACAAGCATAAATCTAGCAAACCCTTTACCGGGTTTGACAAACAAACAAAATAACTATTACAATCACATAGCCTTTCAAAATCTTTCAAGAAAATTAGTAGGTACATTTCAACATTATAAATAATACAAAATTGGATAGAAAAATAAATACAATTGTACGAATATGGCGGACGCACCTCCAGAAGGGGCTGTCACTAAGGACAATGCAGCAGCCAAAGAGAAATCCCAAGGAGACACCAAGGAAAAACCACAACCCCAGCGGGAAAGGAAAAGTCTTAGAAGTAGTAAAGGTAAACCAGATGTAAGTGTCAATGAAGCTGGGATGAAGCCTAGTATGGCGGAGAGTGTTTGTAGGGAGAATTGAGTTTGAGGTATATATAACTTATAACTCGTATATATTGACTTTAGTTATTGGTTAACATTTGCAAACACTTTTGGCCTGGTCGAAGCGTTGAAGCTTATCGGCGTTATAAGGGTAACAGGACTGCGAGAGGGGACATGACATGATTCTTCGTACCAAATTTGGTGGCTCTAACATAAATGTTAACCTTAACATTACTGTAAAAAGTAAAATTTTGTAAACGTTTACGTTTGAGGAGGGGCTTCAAATTGCCACATTATTACCTGTTTCTTTTAAAGTTTCTATGCAGTTTTAATAATTTTTACACAGCCCATGCACAGAAACACTGTGCATAACTGTGCCAATTTTCAATAGGATAACTTTTATAGTGTTGGTGTAAACCGAAAATCTCTCATGGTGGAAGGGGGTAAGATATCAACATGATTCGATAAATCTGCTTGACGCATCGACGACTCTACCTCTAAGTGTCCGAGATCTCGACGTTCATACAGAAGGACAGACAGATGGACATGGCTATATCGAGTCGACTATTTCTTCTGATCATTTTTGCCTATGGAACATATGGTCTGCCACGCCTCCTTCGGCCTGTTACATACATTGCACAAACCACTAATAGCCTTTTACACTTTGTGTACAGGGTATAATTATTATGTTACCTTAGTCGAGCTTGCGTTTTTTTCACGAATGTGATATACACTAATCCTCTTTGTTGTTAAAAATACTAAATCGTAAATACGAAGGTACCTACGCATACGTCTCTTTTAGTTGTTATGTGCAATAATGGTTTATGCCCAAAACTTTCGTAGTGTTGGCACGATTTGTTTTTAATCTACGGTAATTTCTATACCAGTACGTTGCGGGATGCGGGCGTAATCAAGGTTCAAAGATGCATATAATCATGACGCAAAGCTATGACAAATTTCAGATTTAAGAGCTCGACTGTAAATTAGTCAAAATACGCAGTTGGAAAGCGGGCAAGCTTCATCTTTGACGGGATTACGCGCATATCTAGGAAAAAATATTGTGTTCATTCAGCTCCTTTTACACATTGCTCAAATTTACTATACACTTGACACTATGTGTAAAGGGTATAAGAATCGGTTGTCGGATTCGAGCCAGCGACCCCAAATTTACCGGACAGGGTATATTTTAGCCAATGTCTTTTTTTGTTGCCCAGTGCTATTGATTCAACAAGCGAATTGCTAGGACGACAAAGCTGAATGCCTGCCCTACTAAGTTCCTGTAATCGCATTATAATTTGCGGTTATATGAACTACTTTTATTGATGCCACTTTCACTTCACCTCGCCTTGTAACACATAATGGCGTCTGCGGCTACGAACTGGTCGGGTTTGGTTACGCTGTGCTTAGGCCAGGAGCGTGATAAGGTAACTCATTGATTTCCCAAAATATCGAAGTAAACATAGGTATTTTATGGGCTTTTAATGAATTGATACATGTAACGGAATGCCAACAAGTCCTTAGACTTGATATCAACATTTAACCAAGTCACGCATGTGTTGTAAATAGAGTGCGGACGAATTGGCAGAAAAATGTGGAACAAACAATTCCCTGTACATTTTGCATCTATCACACTGGATAAGTTGGTATACTGTCTGATACTGCCGAAAACTAATCTATATTTTTTTGATTCAACATGCAGAAACCTGGTGGTAGTCAACGTAATTCGTTGAGCAAGTCACGTACTAGTGTCCTACCGATGCAACAACAAAAGGTAAGTTATTGTGGATGATGAGAAACTTTAAAATGGTAATGGTAATCGGCTCACTGTTCCTTACAGCCGGTGCTGCGTTTTATGCCAACTTATCGTATGGAACCTAAAAATCCATTAAACAAGGAACGTATTGAGATTATCATGAAAAGTGTGATGAACAAAACCTACACTGATGAATACGCATTTCATCCAAGGAAATCTTTGCATTTGGCTGCTCAAGTCAGCGAAGAAATTAAAACTTCCATCAAAACTTTGAATTTCGATAGGTACCAACAATGCAACATTCATAACTTCAGTCAATGAATCGTTTCACTTTCTTCACTGTATCTTACAGATATCGTTATATAGTTGTGGTCACAGTCGGCGAACAATTAATGCAGGGCTATTACTCAATGGTAAACTTTCTATGGGATGCTGAAAAAGATGGTTTCGTCAGCTACTCCGTTGACTTTCCCTCTTATTTCGCTGTTTGCTGTGTGTTTTATTTATACTTTGACTGAATGGCTTTAACCAAACCACATATACCAATAAAATTATATATTTAGTGTTATCTTATGACTATATTGTATGTTAGTTCAATTGGTTCTTTCATTTGCAGGTAGAACACAAAAAACTAATAAGAAAACATTTACGTTTCAAAAAAAAGTAAAGACAGTTCTAAAGTGTAAATGAATAAGTGGTTGACAAAATCCGACAATCACACCACAAATACAGTTTTTAAGGGTTTTGAATGCCGATACTGCACTAAAGTGTGCAATTCCCTTTCGTTGCTGGCAAGCCAAAAGAATCCGCCCCTTAACCCAAGAGCAAAACATCCGTTGTCACATCCAATGGCCGCCCAAAGTTTGAAAATTTTATAAAACGTCTTCGAACACGAGAACCATCCTCAATTTCTCGAATGCTAGAAATAGTTTTGATGTTCCGAAAACAAGACGTCACAATCAAAATGTTAATAAATGAGAAACAAAATCTTTATATTTTCATGCAATGTTTTGCTTGATTTCGAATTCAAACATATATTGCATGAAATTTTTCAAAATATCCACCTTCCGCTATTATAAAAGCAACGTATATCCTGTGCATCCTATTTGCATTGATTCAATTGATATTTTATTCCAAATTTCTGGTAATTCCCAAAGGTTTCTGGTATTGTTTTATTGGTTGCACGATTTGTGACGTTACATTATTTATCGGCTGTGGTTTTCGAATTCATTTCCTTAAAATCTATAACCATACGTATCTATGTATTTCTGTCTTACTGGCATCTTTTTGCGATTAAGGGGTCAAAAGTTATAGAGTACGTCAAATCAACTTTCCTTCGAAATGTAAAAAATTTCGTATGATTTTATCGCTCTCTAGTAAAATTGCTGTTTTAGACATAAGTGGTTTTGTCAAAAGTCCACAGATATGTTCTATTCTTATACACCACCTACACAGGGTTATCTGTGATCTGTCCAGTCATATTAAACCGTCATTCAGCATACTACGTGTCGGGAAATAAATGATATTACTTTTAGTGAGAAGGGATCCTTACAAAGTTTAAGTTTTAGACAATGTTTCTGTCCGACAATGTTGGTGAGGTAATTTTAAAACTTGTATATTTTCACACTCGGTATTAGGTATTATCTGCTTGTTTAATTTTGTCGGTGTTATGCAGTAATCAATAATGACAATCGTTGGACAACAATATTTTTGTGTTTATGTTTAAGGTAAATTTTTGTGTGAGCCTAATGAGGATAAATTTCTTGCTTGAAAGCTGGATCAAAAGAGTTAGTATGTATTAAAATTAGCTTCCTTAGCTACTAAAATTCTTTGTTTCATTCGTTGGTATTTCAATATTCAAGCAGCGATATCTTTAAATAAGTAAACATTCTAATCCATAAATATGAGCATCAAATGATTTGTGTAGATTATTTTTATTAAAAGATCCATTAAATGTTATTGTTATATTGAATTGAATACTTTCATATATTAAAATCAACGCACAAATCCAAGCTTAAGTTAACGAATAGTATTTAAATATGTTCTAAATAATGTATTTTCGTACATGCTTTTACTCTTTTTTGTTGGTAACTTTTAATTTAAAACACAAAATCATTAATTTTTTTTTTTTGTAAATCTCATTTCGATTTTGTTAATTTCATTATAATTCGAATATGTATATATTTTATAGGCCACAATCTCATACACACGCACTCACATACACTTTTGCTTGTTCAGATTAATATTGTTGAACATAAATTATGCATACATTAGAGTATGTACAATTCTTTATTGGAGTGACACTTAAACGCACAAAAAAAATAATATTTAAAAAATACACAATCGCATCTGTTGAAAGCAACCACAAGAAAACCAATGTAACATTCGCAAAACCCATTTAAACAGAGAATATTTTGAATCAAATGCTACATGACGTTCTCTTTTCGGATGGATGTGCCTCCCATAGGCGGGGCATATTGATGGAAACTAGATACAATAGTAGAAATCTGGCACACGGCACATTTTGAAGAACTGACTCACTTTCACGCACCCACAAGAAAATTAAATTCGTATTGGAATACTTCATTATATATGTGGAATCAATTGAAGCAATCGACTAAATTTGGTTTGTTTAACACTTTTGCACATGGGCACTGGAGATTATGAACCACTGGCAAATGAACGTAGAGAACTGCACTGCACAAACAACAGTCAAGAGACACTCTGGGAAACACTTGAGAACTTCTTTAGGATCGATTGATTGATTGTTTGATTGAATAACGTAGCTCGATCTAGGCGAACGGAAACAGACAAGTGTAAAGTAACGCCATAGAGCTAAGCATGAGTGTTGCACTTTTTTTCAGCACCATTTTCACAAACTAAACTTTGAAAATTTACAAATTAGTTGTTCCGCAGAAACAAATAAATAAACATTAAAACAATAACTTGCAAAACTCATTAACACAAAATAAGCTATATATAACACAAAACTTTTCTTAGGTACACAACTTTTTTATGATCTTATTAAGTCGGAACACAAGCTGCACAAGTTAAATATTTAATTTTTTTTTTAATTTCAGGCATGTATGTATATTGGGCTTGTATAATTAGGACTTTTTGAAAAAAATTTACACTTTCCATTATAAAAAAAACAAAAATTGACAATAAAAAACTTTGTTACTTTTGGCACAATCATACAAATTTCCATAACTTCACTCACTGCACAAATTGCGTTCGAATATATTTTTTTCTTAGGATTAATCTTAAAGTTAAAATTCGGAAAGCCCACTTTTCTGTAATTAAAAACAAAAAGAACTGCAATTGATTATTGAGAATTTGCTTAATTTAAACCTTTTTTGCACATTTACGCGTCTATAGGTGCACGTGCATGTGTGTGTATAATTTTAGCTCAAGATTTTCATATAGTATGTAGTTATGTATGTATAAATATGCGTTTCAAGTTTAGTTCCTATAAATACTATATATGTAAATACACAAATATTTGTGTTCGTCAACATATCATACTCTCAAGGTTTGATAATATTTGAACCAATAAATGTGTGTATGTTTATAGTAACTACTACTAGTACATTTTAGGATTTCACTAAAAATACCGGATGCGTTCTCGGAGCACACGTTAGTTTCGATACTCGTCACCTCCAGCAGTTTGTCTACCATTAGTGCATTCATTCAAATGCAAACTTAGGCTGTACCACCACGCACAACTACAATTACCAAGTGGTCTTCTTTTAGTCCTTCCTCTGTAAGGCTGTGACAGGTGCGCTTCAGCAACTCTGTGGAGAAATCGCACGGAGGAAAAGCGTACAGTACACCTGTGGCCTCGGTCTCTTTGTTTAGTAGAGATATAACGCCGGCGGCTTCTTTTTGTTTTAAATACGAGACAAGATTACGCAAGGGTCGAGTCTGCACGCTAGTATCATCACAGTCAGTCTCTACTGTAGAACCAGCTAACCCCATGAAAATGGCATGTGATGATGATGATGCTATGCGCTTTTGCACGTCGTCTAATTTTGGCGGATCCAAGCGTAAGCGCTGTGTAATACGCAAATTATGCTTGCCTTCCTCGTCGCGCATCAGTGATTCAACAATATCAGTATCGCCGTCTGTTAAATGAAACTTTGCCGGGAATAGCGAACTCTTAAGTATGAGAGCGCCTGTCCACAACTTGCCGCACATGCGCACTACTTCGGGCACTGTTGTAGCAGAGCCAAGAGCATCGTTGCGCCGCGTCGAACTATCGGAATCGGATCCAGGCGAACGAGCGCGTTTTAAGGGCGAACGAGAACGCGAACGTTCAACACCAGGCTCTCGTGAGCTGGATCTAGCGCGATCATACGACTCGCCTGGAGGACGACGCCACTCATCATCTGCACCACCAGGTGGTGGCACCGCAGAAGATAGACCGCTCATAGCTCCCGGATGCGGTGGTCGATGCACGTCGTTATGGTAGTGATACATACCACGACCCCGACCTCTGTAACCACCACGACCACGATAGCCACCACGAGGTGGATAAGGAGAATAGCCACCGCGCGGAGCGTACACTGGAGCTTCTTCGTAATAGGGATCGTACTCTGGGCGCCTGTATTCCACGGCAGCCTCATCATATGGTGGCTTAGATGCCTTAAATGGGGTCACAGGTGTGGCGCCAGGTAATTCGGCAAAATCAGTGCGCAGCCTACGTTCGGGGCCACCCAGTGGAAAACCTCGCATTTCCTTTACAGCTGCAGTAGCAGCTTCAACTGTTTCATATTGAATATAAGCATAAGGTTCGCCCTTCTGATACTCAATTTTTTTTATAGCGCCGAAACGATCGAATTCACGTTCTAGTTGTGTTACCGATGTCCAGGCGCCAAGTCCACCAATCCAAATACGCGTTGCCGGTGTTACTTTTCCATAACCAATCTTACACTGAAATTTTCCAATGTATTGTCCTGAAAGCTCAATTTTGGCACGATGAGCCATGTCAAGGTTCTGATAACGTACGAATGCGAAAGCATTGCCGGTCCCAGGAGGAGGACGTTTTATATCAATATCATCAACAACACCATATTTACCGAAAATACGACGCAACTCGTCATCTGCAATCGTCACCTCCAAATTGCCAGCAAATAGAGTACGCGTGGAAAGCGGATCATCCTCAGGCTGTACATGATGCAAATAATTGGGGAATTTGTCTTTTTTGCTCTCGGGCTTCTCATATGGCACGTGTGGGCGTGGAGCCATAGCTCGCATAGGTGCATATTGATGTGGTGGAGGATGTCCGTGCATATGATGTGGAGGGCCTCGATGCATAGGGGGGCCACGTGGCGGCAATGGATATTCGTGGTGCATTGGACGGTATTCACGAGGGTGCACCGCATGCGGATGCATATGCGGCGGACCGTAACGGTCGTAGGGGTCAATGGGTGGTCTACGATGATCAATTGGTACGCCGGGACCCATGGGCGAGCGGGAATAATGATAACGTTCATAGTCAGGTGGCGTCATTGAATGACCTCGCGGTCTATGCGAAAACAATGCTAAATGTAAAGATTTGATAGTAAATTTTAATTAATTCAATTCACCTGTACTCGGGTCTTGTAGTAGACTTGTAAACAGGCTCCACAATAGCCATTTTATCATAGATAATGAGTCGTGGCTTATGATGCTTCGCTTCACGTGCATCCTCTGGTGTGCGGAAACAGACGTAGGCCACTCTCTCGTCTAAGTCGTGTGATAATCTCACACTGAAGTCTCCAAACTTTTTATATTCACGGTACAGCGTCTCCTCAATGAACTCGTCCGGAGCCTTAGGTGGTAATGCGCTCACACACAACACCTTATACCCGGTGGTGCGCTCTCCGGCTGGCGGTCCTCGCATATAGCCTTCTCGGTGTGGTGAACCATATCGGCCTCGAGGACTGGGTGAACGGTCCATGCGGCGTCTCATGCGCTCTGGCGATAGACGTTCAGGTGAGTCCCCTGGCACTCCGCTCCCATTATCGTAACCTCGACCCATACTGCGAGAATTTCTTGCTAAATTACCTCTGCCTGGTGAGCGCGAAGCGCTACGTTTCATGTTGTGGATTTTGACTGTAATTCGATCGAGTTCAGGTCCGTCTCTATGAATACTCATGAGCGGCTTATAGTAGTAGTGCTTATAGTCCGACTGCCTAAGATCTTTCTATGTGACTAGGTCTAAAAAATTAAAAATATAAATATACATTGAAATGCAATCTGAGCAACAATAGTATAAATTTACATATTTAGCAATTGCATTTTTAAATGCCCAAGACGCTATCAATACGTTTAATTTTTTGCGTTTTCTTGAATGATCAAATTAAAAAAAATGGCGGATGGCCACTACTGCGGCGAAAGTCAAGCAAGAAATTTTTTTAAAATCATAAATATATATATATATGTATATATAGATAATTGGCTCAATATATGCTTACCACTTTATTCAATGAACTGATTTTAATGTAATACACTTTCTGTATTGATTGGATAATTTAAACCAAATTTTTAAGAAATATTTCTTTATGCGCCCCGTAAAATCTGTATTCGTCGATAAAAAGACGGCCGTGCCAACTCGCGGCATAGCACACGCAGCAGAAATACCAGAGCATTGTTGCTATCGATATTTTTAAACGATGATTCCATACGAAACATGCTGTGGTGAAGTTTTAAATAATTTACACCTACAACTTCATAAATATTAACATTTTATTATAATTCGTTATATATTGGCTTGTTTTTGGTACCAATATAAACGATAGGTTAAAACGCCTACTTTTTCTAAACGAGCAAAAATATTTTTTTTGTATAATATGTATTTATTTGTTTAATCTCTGACCCAAATGGAAAAGAGATCTGCTTCGGCAGATTTGCCGGTAATTTTTCAAATAATTTTTTAGATTGTGATATTCACAAATGTACATATGATATATATATATATATATATATTTAGTAACATATCCATATTGCCATCTGCACCCATGCCTTTTAGTTGACAATAAGAATATGTTAAATTTATGCTTACGCTAGCCACTTTACTTAAGGGACGACCGATATGTTTATGCAGCTGCACTTGAATGAGGATCATATTTCGTCGCGGCCAAAGTCCATTGGGAATACACACTTCATTATATATATACGATATGTATGTAAAACGTTGCGATGGAAAACTTCGATTTGTATAAGAATCCTTCTAAAAGGTCGGATTTAAATTCCATGAATCAGTAAAATATGGGTGTTCTCGCAAAAAGACAGACGAATCTTTTCATATGTACATATATATTGTAACATTTTGCAAGTAACTTTCACTCTATTTATGTTACTTCAAATGAGGCCATGAATTTGGTGTTTAGGCGCAGGTAGACGGTAAGAACCTAAAGGAGTTCTGGTTAAAGGACGTATTAAAACGTCATTACGCTGCACATGTTGGTAATTCCAAATGAGGGTACATAAGTACCAGAAATAATTTGCATAAGTTCGTCTTACCTGAGAAAATGCTATAAAAGACCGTGTTAACATCCTGAGTTGTCTAGTTTCTGTTCGAGTAACGCGCATTAAACTATTGAATTTCGAAATGGTAGCCAATAATCTAACGGAGAAGTTAAGTGCCGTCTCTGCTCCACGGACTCTCCAGTTGGATGGTCATGTTGGATTTGATAGTCTCCCAGATCAGTTAGTGAACAAGAGCGTAGAAAATGGTTTCGGTTTTAATATATTATGCATTGGCGAAACTGGATTGGGAAAATCAACCTTAATGGACACCCTATTCAATACCAGCTTTGATCCGGCTCAATCTCCGCACAGCTTGCCATGTGTAAAACTTAAGGCGCATACATATGAACTTCAGGAGAATAATGTGAAGTTAAAGCTTAAGATTTGTGACACAATTGGTTACGGCGATCAAATTAATAAAGAAAATTCTTACGTGGCCCTAAGCGAATATGTAGATGCGCAATTTGAGAGTTATCTACAGGAAGAACTAAAAATCAAGCGGTCTATGAATACATATCATGACAGCCGCATACATGTGTGTCTTTACTTTATAGTTCCCACCGGCCATGGCTTAAAGTCCTTAGACCTCGTGTGTATGAAACAACTTGACACAAAAGTTAACATAGTTCCAGTAATTGCTAAAGCGGACACTATTTCTAAGGCCGATCTGCAAAGTTTTAAGGCGACCATTGTCAGAGAGTTACAAGAGAATAATGTAAGCATATACTATTTTCCAACCGACGACGAAACTGTGGCAGACATAAACTCTAGCATGAATAAACACGTGCCCTTTGCTGTCATCGGTAGCACCGACTTTGTGCGGGTTGGTAGTAAGCAAGTGCGTGCACGCCAATATCCGTGGGGCACCGTTCAAATCGAAAATGAGGCGCATTGTGATTTTGTAAAATTACGCGAAATGCTAATACGTACGAACATGGAAGACTTGCGGGAGTTGACGCATACGCGTCACTATGAACTATATCGCCAGAAAAGGCTGTTACGCATGGGCTTTGTGGACGTGGATAGCAATAACAAGCCGGTATCCTTTCAACAGACCTTCGAGTCAAAACGTAGCAATCACAATGCGGCTTTACAAGCCAAGGAAGAGGAAGTACGTCAAATATTTGTACAACGCGTAAAAGTAAAAGAAACAGAATTGAAGGATAGCGAAAAGGAATTATATGCCAAATTCGAGCTGCTAAAACGAGAGCATTTAGAAGAGAAAGCTAAATTGGATGAATTGCGCAGAGTTCTGGAGGAAGAGAGTCAAGAACTGCAGAGGCGCAAGCAACAACTTTCCAATGGAAGCCAATCGATGCTAACAATGGGTAGAGGAAAGAAAAAATAATTGCACATACTATGTATCAAAATAAAATTTTAATGTTTAATTCTTTAATAATAAAAAAAGTCAAATAGACCGAAATAAATCTTGTAGTTTAACTGGCGTTATTTTGAATTAGCTGGCAAGCATATGACACAGGCAGATACATTTGTAAACACAGATACGTCCGACTGTGCATGTGTGCGTATGTATTTCAACCTAATAGAGCGATTTAGTGCTCTCTTTCGCTCTCGCTCATATGTTTTTAATTTAACAAACGCAAAGTAAAAGCAACTCTTCGCGTCGAGAGATATAAAAATATTTTACGTTATGAATACGGTAACATGGAAAATCGTCGAGCGTTTGTTGGCCATTCTACTAGTGACTATGGCTGCGAGTGGTAGTGATATTGAGAGTGCCTCAGGGTGTGGTGTTTGCGGGCTATCTAACATTCAGCCGCCAGATCAGTCCCGGTACGATCACTATCGCATTTACAATGTGCAATTTGATAACGAAGATCAGATTAAAATATTCCAAAAGCTGGAAGAGCAAAGCGATAGCATGACCTTTATCGGGCATGCACGTGAGATTGGCCAAAAGCTGTCAATACTGGTAGCTGCACATCGCGTAGCTGATTTTGTCGATCTCTTAGAGGCTTATAAAGTGGCGCACCGCGTTTTGGTAAATATGATTGCAGCAGAGACATAAAATATGCAATCAATCAATAAATTGACAATATGCTTTTTATTCGTAGACGTACAATTTCCAAGAAAAAATAGATCGTAATTTACGCGAGGTGCTACCTAAGGACACTGATGCCAGTAAATACGATTGGCAGCATTTCTTTCATTTGAAAACCATATATGATTGGATGGAATATATTGCTAAGAAATATCCCAATAAAGTATCTCAACTCGACATAGGCGACAGCACACAAGGCAATAGTATCAAGGGCCTTAAAGTTGGCCTTTCTGCAAACAAAAAGACGATTTTCATTGAGAGTGGAATACATGCACGTGAGTGGATTGCACCCGCTGCCGCAACTTATATAGTTAACGAGCTGCTCACATCGACGGTTGAGAGTGTTCAAAAGCTGGCCAATGATTACAACTGGATCGTGTTTCCATGTGTCAATCCGGATGGCTACAAATACACATTTGAGAACGATCGAATGTGGCGTAAGAACCGCCAACTATTTGGCACTAGCCGTGGCGTTGATCTAAATCGCAATTTCCCAGACCACTGGAACTCAACAGGATCAAGCAGTGATCCGACGCGTTACGATTTCGCTGGTCCTAGCGCAGGTAGTGAATTGGAGACACAACGCTTAATTCAGTACATTAAAAATAATGTTGAGCAAGAGCAAATCAAAGTCTACATTGCACTTCATTCCTACTCGCAAATGATAATGTTTCCGTATGGTTATACCAAAGAGCGAGTGTCCAACTACGATGACCTTCAAGAGTTTGGCAAAAAGGCGGTGGCGGCTATTAAAGCTGAAAGTGGACGCGACTATCTCAGCGGTAGTTTGTTTGAAACAATTTATCCTTCTAGTGGCGGCAGCATGGATTGGGCACACTCAGAGGCAAATATACCTATAGCCTATACGTTTGAGCTGCGTGGTCCACCTGATAGTCAGGACCTTTTCATTCTGCCCGCTGCGCAAATACAACCAACAGCAAGTGAAGCATTTACGGCCATTCGCACCATTGTAGAGGCTGCTAAAGAGAAAGGTTATTTCCAATAATATGTTTAGTAGACGCAATCTCAAAAAACCTAGTGGTATAACTTGCTTAACCTGCTGCGGAACTTGTTATTAAATTATCAAACTTATTATTAACATGTTTACAAATAAAATACGATAGCAAATAAATTTACCAGAAAATTAGACAAAACTGTTTTACATTAGATTTTTACAGCGCTTGTAATGTGATTCCTTGGCGAAAGTCTTGGATCAAATATAGATTCGATTTGCACCTCACAACCTGAAATGACAATAACTATCTTTCACATACTGAATATGAAAATATGTGACATGCATACACATACCATTTTCAAGCAAAAACAACATGCGGTCGTACAGAATGATACTTTCCACAAGTGGGGCAAGCATTAGACGTAGAGTATAAAATATGACTATGCGCCGCCAGTGATTTAAATCTGTTTTAGAGACGTTATTATCCAGAAGCGATGGATCCACATTGGGAATTTGAGTACCTTGCACGGCTTTGTTAAAGTAGCTGCAATTAGAATGCAGCTGTGTAAATAAATTCCCCTTATCTAAATGTTATGCTTACTCATCGAAAGTCAATCCTTGTGTATATTTAACGCTTCGTAAGCCACAATGTTTACTTTCTGGAAAGTGGTGCACAATTACGCGCTCTGCCGCTGCTCGAAATGAATGTATCTTTAAATAGTCATAGTCGCCCAAGACCAGACGGTCATAGTACATTTCCGAGGCATGACAAGATATTTCACGTGATTCATAGCTCAAATATGCTTTTGGGTTACTACCATGATTGAATTCATTAAGAAATTTGCTTAAAGGATATCCATGATGTTGTGCCGTCGCGTGGGTCTGTGATGTGCTAAGTTTTTGGTAGCAACAGCCAACAAAATTAAGGAATTTTGCTTGCTTACAATTTACAAACATTCGCATTAGTATAGGGCCCAAGTCGCCACATGGATGAAGACCAATTATACCGAAACTAAAGTGGCTCTGCTCTAGTCGCATAGTTTTCAAAAGCAAGTCAATGAATTCCAAAGGCTGTGTGTTTATTCCCAGACATTGTGTAAGATGTTCTGGACGTTTAAAATTAGATATTTCACTGGCACTCAGATGCTTAGCAGCTTCAGCCTCCAAACGCTTATCTATTATTGCTGCCTGCTCATTTAAGTTAGCTTGCTTCTCAAAACAGCATACTTTAATACCATAGCCGTATCCTAGAATCCGAGCCAAATGCCCCAATCCAGCTCCGAAGTCCACAACAAAGTCGACCATCTCATTTTTGTAGCTGCGCGCACAAACTGCGGCCATTTGTTTAATTTCATGTTGTTTTTTTAACTTCACTCTTTTCATGAAGACGTCCTTAAGCTTAGGGTGCTCTAGCAGAGAACACACTGGAAGTCCTTGTATGCATGTAAATTTAATAGCTATTAAAATATTAACGCTTTCATGGCGCAACGGAATTAGTTTACCAACTTTGAGCTGCTGTTCACGACTTATGCATAATTTTTGAAGCACCTGGCGTAGCGCTAAAACCTCCATTGGCCAGACATACTGGGTTGAAACACTGCTCTGTAGCAGTTCTCCTAACACTTCTATGGGAACATTTTCCAAATTCCACTGCCAGCTGAGCGGCAATTTGTGCCAATGATCATCAACATAAAAGTCCTGCAAAATTACAAATATTCTCTTACATATTCTATACACTATGTCTGAAATTAATCATTCTTACTAGTACATAGGAGTTTAACAACCATTCATACTTTTTTACCAATTTCAGGCAATCAGTTACTTTTTCTGATATATTAGCCACGTTTGTCAACATGTTAAAAACAAATGAAAACTTTTTTATTTTCAGCGAATTTTGAGTACTCTTTCTGCTGGTGAATGGCAAATGAGAGTGAATAATTTTTGAGCAGTGTTAATTTGTTGTTTGTGAACAGTGGACAGGACAATGTATACTCAATTATAAGTATATATTGGAACAGGACATCCATCAATAATATTTCGAAATTTTAGAAAACACCTTCAGAAGAACATTTGCGTACCTATTTTTTTCAGCCCGTACTTCAAAAATAATATCGATTTACGACCCTATGTATAGCATCTGTGATCACTATTGAAGAGTTTATAATTAAGAAGTTGGCATGTCTTACAAAAAAATAAAGAGATGGCAGCCACTGTTTATTTTCTTCGACTGATAATTTAAATAATAAAAACATTCTGATTACAAACCACCTCCGGCTTGATCTATAGCATAGGAACGCTTGTGTCTTTTACTAAGCGATGTCAACTTCATTTCGGAATGCATTTTAGCATAGCGTAAGTACGCAGTATCGCCATGTACTATAGCCGACATGAGCAGAAGAAACTCATATAGATTAACCTTGCCCTGTGAGTGGGCGTCAATGTCGCGCAAAACATTGTGCATAAGGTCAACTGGCACCTCCTTTACCCCAAGAGCCTTCATAACCGAGCAACATTTGCATATGGAAACATATCCGGTATTAGTTTCGTCCAAGTTCTTGAAATGCTCTGTGTACTTTTGCACCTGCTTCGCCGACATCTTAATGGGAACACTCATAGAGGCAGCATCCCCAGTTGAGTGTCCCATTTGTGTAACAAGAAATCTCCTGGCTTCCTGTGTTTGCTGAATTATATGTTCGTTCGACCATTTTAGCTCAGTAGCCATTAGTTTGGCTACACCAGGCAACATTTCTTCAGCAGCATGCACATTGAGGAATGCAACGCGTAGGCGCCTTGCCAACATATCCACCAAAGTACAAGCATAATCCTTAACGCCCTGCTTCACCTCGGCCTCAATGTATGGAAATTCTGTATGTAGCCGCTTTCCAATAATTGGCCAGCTTTGGCCGGTATGGCCAGCACCAACTGCTATTTTGTACGCATTGGTACCATACGTTTCGGACAGATGCTTGGCCACATCCTGTTCCAAACCGAAATCCTGAACCAGTTGGATAAACATGCTTGGCGACCAACCAGTTGCGCCATCCAGTTTGCAATATTTTGTAACTGAATGCATACGTAGCGGTTCAAGTTTTCCATTCTTAATAGCTGCATCTACAGCGTGCTCAGCAATTTGTCTAAATGAGGTCCATGTGCCGCCAACAATGGTAATCATATTGCCAGGACTTACATTTATGGTGTGGTTTTGCCAGCCCATATTTCTCCCATTGGTGCATTCTACGCCCAATGGCTTAAAGCCTCCCCAAGTAGCTAGAACATCGCAGCGCCGTACCTCAAAATTAGGATTAACATACCGTTTAATACCTTCTAACAGGAGCTGAATTTCAAATTCGTTGGGATTTGGAACAGTCGTCGCTTTTTGTAACGTATCTGTGGTACCCATCAAGGTGTGTCCCTGCCATGGCAAAAAAAATATGCTGCGCCCATCTTTTGTGTTTGGATCAAACAGGCCTACCTCTTCAGGGCAGTAATAGCTAGGTAGCACAATGTGAGACGACCAGCTGGGCGTGCATAAAGGTAACGCATTGGGATTCTCCATGCGCCGCAGAGTATCGCTAAGCGGGCCGGTGGCATTTACGATAACCTTGGCACGTATTTTATACGATTTACCTGATATTTTATCAATTGCGTTGGCACCCACTATAATGTTCTTGTTTTTAATAAGATCTACAACATGTAAGTGATTGCAAATATCAGCTCCATACCGAGAAGCTGTCAGGGCAACGGATAGGCACATGCGTGCATCATCGTGTTGGCCTTCGTAGAAAACAAAAGCGCCAAAGAGTTCTCCCAGTTGCATCATTGGAAAAATAGCAAGAGCCTTTTTGGCATTGATGTAGTAAAAGCCTTTTGCTCCACGCGGCGCAATCATGTGATACAATTGCAGCTTTAACCAGTATATGGGCAGTTGCCACCAGTGATGGATAGGTATCATTATGGGCACAGACTGGTTTAAGTGAGGTGCCATTTTTGCAATTGTATGACGTTCCTTAAGAGAGTTACGCACACGCTGAAACGCGGTCATATCCAATTTAGAGATGGCTTGCTCTAAATCCCGTATACCGCCATGAAGTAATTTACTTGATTTGGAGGATGTACCGCTGCTGAAATCGTCGGATTCCACCAGTACGGTTTTGAGACCACGAGTTGATGCTTCAAGAGCACAACCAACGCCGACAGCACCGCCCCCTATGATCAAAATATCGTACTCTTTCTTACTCAGTGCATCAAGACACATATTTCGAGAAGGGGGCTCTCGCTTCATTTGCGGTGGGCTAAACAAGGACGAGGGACCGTCCGTGTGACACATGGCAGTAGTGTGTGCGAACATGGCTGTGCCCGCTAAAACGGCCAATTGGTACATTTTGGCCATTCTGTGAAATGAAAGTGCAATTAATTATGTAACGAATACAAATAATTTAGAAGACTATTTCCAAATTACAAAGCAATAAAATCAAAAAAGGCGATTTATTTTTCTATTTCAAAACGTATTTTTATATTCATTTCTTTTTGAATATCAATGAAAAAGTTAAAATATCATCCATTATAAAATACAAGCCCACCTATTAAACAAATTACGGTATAAAATGCAACCGAATGCATAAAAACAATAACGGTTATAGCTTCAAAAGTTAGCACAAATTCACTAATTATCGCGCAATCCTAACATACAGCAACCAGAATTATTTTGAACACTGCATACATACATACATCTAAACTGAATTTGTATCGTCATCAGTCATCACCATATACATAAAAGCAGTGCTGGCATTGGAATGGGGATGGTTAGAGCAGATGTTTGTTTGAGAACGTGAGGCACCAGCGGTTCTGTTTCGATTCAATCTGGTTGTTGAATTGTAGCGACAACTGTTCCTTATTTACTGTTGTTTGGTACTGCCGAAGAAGTACTTGTAAAAGAACGTAGCCACCAAACATAGCACTAATGGCAATATCCACGATTTCATAGAACTTTCCTCATTCTGAGTTTCGCCGCTCCAAGTGGGCTCCGATTTCTGCGCAACATTGGTACGTTCACTGGCAACCAGCTCACCAATTTTGAACTTTTTCATCATTTCGCGTGCATCGTTGCTATGACCCACATCCTCGAAATTCTCTGTAGCATCTTTGCCGGCCTGTTCGATGAGCACCTCTTCACCACCGGGATGCTGCACATAAATAATAAAGAGGAATATTTAATCGTTTCTGTTCGAAATATGCAAATGATCATGGTGTCCATGAACAATGTGTATGATTAAAATTAGAGCAGTATCAGCCTTATGTTTAAAACATATGCACTAAGTAAAAGTAGAAAATCCATGGGTACAGCCGGAGGGGCTATAAACACTGAGTTTGGTATGGGAAATGTCATTCACACAATAAAAATGATATAATAGGTGTTTTTGTAATTCATTTTGTCTATAGTACACCTAAAGCGCTGATTACACTAAATGACGAGCACAATAAAAAAAAGATGGATGACTGAGTGAAATCTTTAATTTTGTTTAAGGATTGAAATTTGTTTCCAATGGAACAAGTCATAGTTGATCCTTTAATCAAAATTGCATAGTCAAAGAATCTATGCAAAGTCTGCATTATTGTCAAAATTTAGTTATTGTAGTTATTGTTATAAGTGCACCGTCATCATTATTTTTAGTTTTGAGCAAAGTCAACTTAGGAATCTTATCAAAAGCTAAGCAACAACCAGTCCATACAAACTTCATACGCTTATCAATTTGCGTTTAAATTACATATTTTGATACATATAATCACGTACGCTGGTCCCTAAATAAATGTTTTTAGGCATAAATTAAAAACTTTTGTAACATTGAGTGCTTCAGATAAATTCTGATAACTAATCACACCTACAATCATTTCTTTAATTGTAACTATTACGTTAAACTTTTTACTTCATTTCGACAAGTCTGAATCTGTATTATGAATATTAATTAATATACATTTTGGTGGAGTTATAAACTCTAGTGATTAAAAGATGTCCTTGTCCCAGACTTCCTAGTACGCTTAATTAAGCGTCACCGAATATTTTCGCAGACGGTTCTCGCGAAATTGGTTTATCTGGTTACAATTATCGGAAATACTTGAATCTTTGCTCTTTGATACTTGTGTAAATATTAACTACAATGAAAATTGTGATCTTAAAGCCGTTGAAAATGAAGACCACTAATTGTTCTATTCCAAAGAATCAGTGTAAATTTAATTTCATATTCAAAGGGAAATTCAGTCAAATCTTGCGATCAATTTCTTAAAAAATGTAAGAATCTGATGGTTTAAAGTTGAAACAAAATACACTTTCATTAAATACAATACTTTCACCGTCAACACGAAGAATAAGAGAAAATACACTCGGCAATGAGAAAATGAAAACCTAACTTCAGAGCTCATACCGCACGTCATGTCAGCAAATCCAAGGTCGGTTCGCTTTGTCGTCTCGAAACTGGATCTGAGACCAGGACCGAGTCTTACCTAACTAGTTTTTTTAAGATTGAAGTGGGAGCCGTATTATTTACAAAACTTTTTAAAATTTGTATGTTAACTTTTCGGCATAACTCGAGTTGTGTTATTTCTTGAGACAGATGCTATATTCTTAGCTCTTGAGACTTTTGTTTAAATCTTAAATATGTGTGGCCCACTTAAGCAAACATAAACGAAAGGAAAATACATAAAATCTTTAACTTGACAGTATCAGACTGAAGGAAATTTCTTCTGCACACTAAAGTTCATATCCGCACATATCTTTATATTTAAAGAAACATATTGCATACAGTAAATTCGCATTTATTTATTAAATTAGGACTGTGATTTTTATTTTTTTAAAGCTCTTATATTGCTTTCGGGTTTTACTACTCTAAAAAAGCAATTTGTGCCAGTGTAAAAACAGCACTAAAAACTAAAGCTGCGAATCTCTTAAAAAACAAAAAATTACACCCAGCGAAAACTAAATTTTGCATATAACAACAAAAAGAAATTATAATGCGCATAACTTTGAAACGAACGTAATATACATATTGAAATGAGTTTTTGATTAACTTTTTGCCCGCAGCTAATGACCGAGACGGACGTTAGCAATATTTGCATCGTATTGAAATCTTCGATGTTTTGAAACATTTCGACGAATTGATGTTCAAATTTCTAGTTCATGTAATCAACAAACGTAGATCGGACAAAAGAATTTTCTGTGTAGAGTAATATGCCTAGTTACAAACACAAATACATGGGATCAGTTCAGTAGGTTAAAGTACAGCTGGCTCCATATGGTATTCAATTGTTAAACGCATGCGACGAATAATATTCGATTTTGATTTATCTACATATATACTTTATATACTTGACCCCAGCAATTCAAAATGCTGCGTTGCGATGATTAGACAATTTTTTGTTGAGCTTTAGTCGGAGTATGTATGTGAACCCAACTAAGCGCCAGCGCCCTGATTTTCTACGTGTTACTCGTGGTACTGTTGCTATTCCGGATTGCGAGCTTTGTCACTTGGCTTACCTCATTTAAAAACGCTGTTACATCGTATACATTGTTGTGTATAAGCAGCCACGTATTATTAGTGGTATTATGTTCAGCGACTTGTGCACGCGTATAAGTTTTTGGAACACTTTCAGCCGACATTTTAGTTACTTGTTGAATCTTTGTCTGTGACAAATAAAAAAATTAAACTATGCTCTAGGGTTGAATTCATATATATACCGATATTTCTATCCTATCGATAACATCCACACTAAAATTATCGATATTCAGACGATGTTTTTATTTCATATTATTGATATTTTCTATATCGAAAATTGGTAAAATGTTGTTCAAATAATAATGGTTACAAAAAAAATTTTACAGAGATTCCACAAAATTTTTGGATGTACATATGTTATGCTAAGCAAGAAACCCAAAATAAATAATTGAATGAACCATTTCTATGGTACGGTCATTCAAGACCAAAGTGTAAAAGGGTATTATAGATTTGTGCAATGTATGTAACAGGCAGAAGGAGGCGTGGCAGACCATATGTTCCATGGGCAAAAGTTATCAGGAGCAAAAGTCGAGTCGATATAGACATGTCCGTCAGAAACAGAGACTCCCTAGGTAGAGGGAGTTTCATGCCAATATCATACCCCCGTCCTCTGTGACAGATCGTGGTTTACACCCACGCCATTAAAGCTATCCAATTGCAACTTGTTACAGTAATGCACTGTTGTATTAAGATCAAATAGAAACTTTAAAAGATATAGGTAATAAGATGCCAATTTTGGACCCCTCTTTCTATAAACGGCTACAAAATTACACTTCTTATAGAAATCTTAAGGTAAACATTTATGTTAGGCTTATAAACTAAAATAAGTTGACATATTGCGAACTACCTATCATAGTGTTTTCATAATTAATTGAATAAGTTAAAGTTTGATAACAATAAGAATGTAAGCTTACTCTTATAGTCCTATATGGGCACTCTAGTATTAAAATAATAAAATTTAGCAAATGATACCTTTTCGAAATTGAACGATATCATAAAGTAGTGTCATCTTTCCTTTTTTTTTTAGTTTGTAATGAGAAATGCAAAAACATTTACATCTATTACCTATAAATAATAAGTTTGGAATAATATTGACACTTTCTGTCAGAAATTTATACATAAGCGTTGCGTTTGCAAATCGAATAGTAACTCGATCCAAAAAAATATCCTCGTAAGTAGTCCCTTTTGTATGCATAGAATATGAGTACGAAGTGCGTTACAAATTTTATAACTGCTATGCTATTTATTATGTTAGTTATTAGTTTTTATTATATCAATAGAAATGGGGGGCAAACTCACATTTAATTATACAAAATTGAGAAAGAGAAAAAAAAAACACGTATGCTCCGTCTTGGGAATGGTCGCTTTTCAGCAAGTCTACTTAATGTAACGGCCAAGTATTAAATTTCATGATCTTTGTTATAGAGAAATAAATAAGATTGGCTGTGTCACGGTGTTATCAAATTTGAGATTTTTAAATTTTAAAAGAAGCTTAAATTTACATAATAAACATTGTTGTGCTGTATGTTTTCTTTCTCAAGATCTGCATAAAAGTTTTTATTTTCTAATCAATAATTATATCACAATTGTGTCAATTGGCTATTTTAGAAGCATAAATCTAAAAATTGTATCACAAAAAAAATAGGTGAATAAAAAAAACTATTTTTGCTCTCACGAAGTTACTTGTGGCACCCTGTCGTTGATCAGCTGTTAGTTCAATGTGTACACACTCGCAAAAGTTGGAAATTATCACTATGCTGGTTCCGGCTCACGAGGAACTGTTAAGTTTAAAGTCAAAGTTCTAATTCAATTTTATTTTCTCTGCGCATGCTCGTTTCATATATTTACCTATATTTAAGCCCAAAGGAGATTTCAAAGTCAAATGTATCCTGCTGTGTATAAGGATTTGCAAGCAAAACAAGCAGCACAATAATTTATTGCATAAAGACAACATATTAAACAAAGTGCAATTTAAAAGAGATTAATTAAAAATAGTAATTTTAATACGCGAATTTCAATAAACTAATACTATTTGCTTTGCATCAACTATTTTGCAAGGGTAAGCTGCAAATTAAATACAATTACGCAATTTTTATTTATTAAAAAACAACACATATTCGCAATGGTATTTTGTTGACCAAATACAACTATTGCGGAATTCTAAATTTTAATAGAAAATTTCGGATACTGTACGGTCCTTTTTGCTCAATGTTTTTGCTGCGCAATTCGACTCCATGCCAAATCAAATTTGGGCGTTTGCTATATATGCAGGCCGCAAAATTTATGTACAAGCGCATACATATGTGGCTATTTACCAAAGAATATACAATGTATGTATACATATGTATAAGATTTGGCGGTTGTAAAATTTACATTGCAATCATATCGATTTTTAGCTTTAATTAAATCCATAAAGTCCAACTAAAATGTGTAACAACATTTGCATAGATTGCGCCGTAGTGCAGGGTCTACTATCTTTGCACAGTTGTATTAATTGTCAAGTACATTGTAAATAAAAACTTGACGTATAAGCCACGATTTATTTTGTTTACTTTTAATCAAAGGTTGTAAATTATTTGAAAAACAAAATAATCGCAAAGAATAAGAATGAACGCGTGTTATGTGGACTGGTGGTCGGTCGGACAACAACTCGATCAGTTACCCACGCAGTGATCGCGGTAAATTCTATATGCACACAAAGGAACTATAAATAGCCGGCCGTACATTTCATTCCGGTTCAATGCAAATAATTGCAATAAAAGTTTATGGCCCATTGCTGCATAATTTGTTATTTTTACAACTTTATAATGAGTTAAGAAGGTAAGGAAACAGGCAGAACGACTACCTTTAAAAATAAGTGGCCCACATTTTTAGTGAGGCGACGATGTTCTACACCAGCTTGCATTGGCAATCATTATCTTTGATTGATTTGCAAATAAATTACAATTGAATAGAATTGAATAACAACTCTTTCTAATTGAGGCGTATCGCACAAAACCAAGTAAAGTAAATAAACAAATAATTTGTAGAGCTTGGCCCACGGCCCATGCGATGATCTCATGACAAATCAATTGATTTTGATCGTCTTTTTGTTTTGCTAAGTTTATAAGTGCCGCTTATCATGATATGAAATGTCGTGTGGTCAAACTTTCGTCCTTCATCTGTTAGAAATTCATAGCACCAAGCACCTTACTAAAAACGTTGTTGCTGAAGTAGATTGCGAAATCAAGTGTTAGAGTAATAAAATGTACAAACGCTTTTTATTTACCCCCATTTTACGGCTATTCTATTAGAACGATATTGATATGCAATTAACGCTTAAAAATTAAACTCTCATATTGACCAAGGACACACAGCTCGCTAAGCCCATCCTCAAAACCCGAGCTCACTCAATGTGCCTTTTGGCAAGTGTCCCAAGTGTGACATATAATCACGTTTCTACCATTTTCTAGACTGCTGAAGGCCAAACAAATCGACTATTTTTGAAGAAAGGTAACTCACCCTAATATTCCCGGTAATGAACTAGCAAGAAACACACTGTAAGCAACAATTTAGAGAAGAGGAAAAATTGAGGCGAACCACAAACCGGTTCTGGAAAACGTGCAAAAGCAACCTTAGAATACTGACTGGCCTACTACACGTTATTATAGACTAAAGGTACACTCCAGCAGCTTCAGGTCTTATGAACGTGAGAAAAAATCCTCATACCATAAACTGGCTGAATGTGCTGCACTAGCGAGGGATGAACTTCCTTTAAACGCTCGATGCCTGAAGCAGCCAACTTAGAAACATCGAAGATAATATTAAGATTCATTTCAGAGAGGTGAATAGTTGTGGAGCTATACGCTAGGTATGAGACACACTAGATCCTCAGTTCCGCCAAACATTTTATTATTATATTTCCATATAATTTTGTTAGATTTGTCGCGATTTGACATCATGACATAAGCTTATAAACGAAACACATTTTAGAGCTTTTGTCAATGTTAGGAATTAAAGCAATATTGACTTCAATAATTCTTCATGTATATTTTCAATTAATAAAAAATTTCCATAGAGTTAATGTGTAGACACAAATTGGTGAATTTCAAAAGCACTCACAAATTTTTAATTTGTTCAAAATTCCGACAATTACGATTATAGTTCGCAAATAAAATGTGTATTTACATACAAACAAATATACACATATATATAATTTTAACGTACTCGCAATAAAGATAATATTCAGCTTTTACACAAAATTCGAAAGTTTCATACAAACATCCACATATGTATGTATGCACATATATCTGAACGTAAAAACGTACACTCTGTTTCAATTAAATGAAACACTTTTTCTCAAACAGGCAACAAAGAGACTAAAGAAATCTGAAAATATATTAAGATAAAGACAAAAAAATCAATGCTTAATAAGGATTAAAAAAAACTATTCTAGGTAAAACCATTTTTGGTTCTGTTTTTTTTACGCTGAATATGAATAGTCATATTTTCTATGAATTATTTCTATTCTATTTTTCCACATGTCATTACACCTCTTCATTTTCCTTCAGATTTGTTTAATATACGGCATGTTTTATTCTCAGCAAACTTGTATAAGCAAAAGTTTACAAGAAATAAACAGCAACTTCCAGCATAGTAGCTCGCTCCAAATAGGAACTAAACCTCTTTTTGGAATGAGTCATGTCAATATAGCAAATTATGCGTTTATAACAACAACGTTAACAAAATAATTTCCATTTACCCATGAAAATAAGTTATCCCATGCAAACTGACCTTTATTAAAAACTATTATCTAAAGTAAAGTTTTATGTAAGTTAAAGTTTTAAATTTTCGACCTTATTTGTCCAAACTTCAATTAAGTGCGTCGAATCAAGAAAATTTCTGTTAAAGAGTTGCAGTGGCATTCATCATCTTTAATTCAGAAAAAGAATCACATTAATAACTCATCTGCTAATGGAGAGGTTTGAGTGGAGCTCCTCTAACATATCGATTTTCGCGAAATTCTCAAAAACTTAGTGGTAGTTTGAATAGGCGCTGCTATTAGAGTGCTTGAATATCTTTTTAAAAAATCTTATTTTTTTCCGATTGCGTTTGTTACTTCTCAAACTATGAATATTTAGTTGAAAAGGAGTGTTTATATATATATATTTTTGTAATAAATACTTTAAAAAATTTGGCGTTACTAAAAAAAAGTCGGGTTTTACTGCCAACACGGTCATAAACAGATGCGATTTATATGCATTTTTATGTGCATATCCCAAACAAAGAAACAAAGAAAATATTTACGCACAATGAAATGAGCAGTGCGTATGCCAATAAATAGCGGAAGTCTTATAATTAGGGGCGCCGAACTTTAAATACTCTTGCAGCTAAATGCATAAAAATGTTTAATAACACCGCAGCCGCCTTTCCAAGCTGCACTTAAAATTGCTGTATGAACTGTTGAAACCAAACCGCAGGCGGTTCTATTTCTATTTATTAAAAGTATTTATGCATTTTTAAACCAAAATGTTTGCCTTTTAATAATTTATAATGGGTTTTCTTTAGAATTAGTCGCAAAGGAGCTACAGTCAAAGCTGCTTAAGTTGGCCACTCACGGTTCAAGAATTTTTGACGAACTTATGAGGGGATAGCAGTTTTATATTGATTTTATGTTGTTTCTATAATTTTTTAAACTTTAAATAATGCCTTATGATTGTTTTTAACATAAGAGTTTATTTAATCGTGTATGTTTATGTACTGTCTATAAACTCCACATGATGACAAAGTAAACATATAATAATATCTACATTCATAGTTGCAAGCCAGTCAAAGTTTTTTTTTTTTTCAAGAATACTATACATTTTTTGAAATTCAAAATTGCATTGAACTTTTAATGTAACTTAAGAGAATCTTTTATATTAGCTTATTTATAAGATTTTGACTTTTTTTTTTTTGATTTTCAATAAATGAATTTTTGGCATCTGAAAGGATTACACAACTAAAAATTGCATTGACAAAATTCGAAAATCGCTCAAAAAGTGGCCAACTTACAAGATATGCAGGTGTAAGTTAGGCAGGTAAAAATTTTACTTTTTCTACTAATATATTTTGATTCCGCTGAGAAGGGTCTTAAGGAGGTGGCCAACTTTGCACGTTTGACTGTACATACACATGCATCCACACGAAATGTCTAGAATATTCTCAACTCTTTAATATATGCAAGTATGTATATGTGTACGCTCTGCAGAGGGCAAAAAATACTCTTTCCGCTTCTAACAATCCGCATCGATTTTACCGGTAAAAGGGCAGGGTATCTATTGCCTTGAAACAACAAATGTTGCCCTCCATGTTGGCTGGCTGCTGGCTTGTGGCTTGCCGGCTGTTGGCTTGTTGATCAGGCAGCGAGTGCGTGATAGTCACGCAGAAAGCACGCGCTTGATTCTGTTGTTGTGTCGTCTGTCTCTCTTTCGCACTTGCGTTTGGCTGTATGTGCACACATACATACAAACATATTTCCATTTCAAACATCTCGAGGTAAGAGTGTTTTCGTTTTGCAAACAAAACAACACACACACACACACACTATCCTACGCGTCCATACACACATATTTGAGCCAACTTGTTTGTTTATTTTTTATTTGTTATAAGCAGCTATTCATAACAAATTATATTTTGTAAGTTACAAACAAAAAATATATAATTCGTGTATATACGTATGCATGTCTTCTTATTCATAACTGGCCGTAACAACACGTTATCGGCTTACGGACTGATGTAAATACATTCTTTCGTTGGAATTGTGGTTTTACGCACAAACCTTTTAAGGCCTGGGTCTCGAAAGAACCCAGTGTCATTGTTAGTCGCGTCATACGACAAGCTTTGACCTGCTGAGGTGGTATTCTCTAACCCGCTCACCACACGGGGTATGTATGTATGCATATTTAAAATATGATGCTTAAATAAATGCGTGATTAATAACAAACAGTGGGCTACCCTATTTTTTCCATTGACACTATTTTGAATACTATTCCGTAGCCATATGTTCATCCACATAGATAAGTACATACAAACATACGAATGTAGATTTTGCAGATACATACAAACATAAATTTGTTTATCATTTTTTTACCGGCAACAATTTCAAACAACTTTGTTTTGAACTTTGAATCAACGTGTGCGACTTGTTTTGACCATCATCTGAATCTCGCGCAGGCTATTACATACATACAAACATACGTACATATCTATGTATACATATTGATATACTTTGATATGCTACATATGAATATGTTTTTTAATCATATGTACATGGTTGTTCGCCTTTGTTTACTTTTTTATTGTTTTGTTTAGCTACTGCGTTCCACTATGAATATTGATTAATAACACTTGAAAAAAATTACATTTGGTTTGTGAACATATTTGGAACAGTCACAGCAACAAATACCAATAAGTTGTCTTCCGAACACTTATTTTTTTCATTGTAAATCACACTACTTTAAATAATTTAAAAAATATTAATATAATATTAAATTTCGTTCGCTCTGATAAATGATGGGGCATGCGTAGACGCTTGAAATCGTATTTGTACTTTCAGAGGATTAATTATAACAAGCACCTACCTTTTCCAATATCTTCTTTGCAAGCTATAGAAAGAGTATTTTCTAGTCGACGTGCTTAAAATATTATCATCTCACTTGCTATGTGCGTGTATTTCTCCATCAGCTGCTCATTTTGCCTTTTAGTAACCGCATTGCTGTCGAACCGTTTCAGTTGTTCTTTGGAAGTTCGCTCGTCAACAGCAGTTGAAAAAGAAAAATCTAAACAAAAAACTTTGCAAAAACCCACAAAATTATAAAACTGCTTTTACAACAATAAAACAACAAATTGTAACTCAGATGTGAAAAAGTGCAATTGAAAAATAATAAAAATAAATAAAATGCCCGTCGATATTTGCAGTCAACAGCATAATTTGCTCGGTTCAATGAGGTAAAAAAAAGATAAATATGAATTAATAAATATAAATAACGCTTCTTAAACGTTTAATTCACTCGGTTTTTTATATTTCGTTGATATTATGTATGAAAATAAGATATCACTCCTAGTAGGAGCATAGGACATTGTTTTGTTTACGAGAATCTTATCGGCATAAAACAAAAATCGAGTCTGTGCATTTATTAGAAATACAGTCGTACTTAATCTATTTGGCTTATAAAAATTACGACAAAAGTGAAAGGATTAATAAAAATTCAATGACAATTATGTTGTTATGAAAAATTGCCAATAAATAAAACATGACAAAATTGTTAATTAAATGTGCGCACAAATGAAATTCTTTTTATAAGACAAACTAATAACAGCATATTTTTTATACAAAGTTAATTGCTTGACATTTGAGATATAGTTTTAAGCCCTTATTAATTTGGATGTGATATAACGTCAGATAGTAATTGTCGGAAACAGTTCTGTCCTAACCAGATCACGAGTAGCTACATATCTGTGCCCTGGCTCACAGCCAATAAAGGTGAAGGCACTAGATATTCCTAAGAAACTCTAGGATTAAAAGAAAATGATCACCCGTGTGTTGAGCGGGTTAGAGAATACCACCTCAGCAGGTCAAAGCTTGTCGTATGGGGCTACTAACAATGACACTGGGTCCTTTCGAGACCAGTAGAGCCACTTTATGCCTTAAAATGGTTGTGCGTAGGGTTTGGTGACCCACCACATAAAACCACAATTCCAATGAAAGAATGTATTTACATCAGGCCGTAACCCGATAACGGGTTGTTATGGCCAGTTAAGAAGAAGAAGAGAGAGATATGTTGCTGAAGGTCATTGTAAGATGACAAAGAACACGTACCGAATTTAGTAATATCCTGTTCAGATGCGTACAAACATTGCTAGCATTGATAAAATATAGAAGTTTAAAATAATAGAATTGTTAGAGTTAGAGTAGAATTGAAATATGTAAAAATATACATAGTCAGGACTCAGAACACTTAGCTTTACATATGCATGTACGTAGCTCATATTCGATTTGCATATATATTTAAACAAGACTTGTATTGAAAAACAAATAGAATATATACGTATGTGCACTTAGAATTTTACTATTAGACAAGTCGAAATGGCCTTGTACCAAATCGGTTGTCGTAAATGATTCAGCAAATTAATATACATACACATTGCACATACAAACACACACAAATGTATGTATATACAGATGAAATGTTTGGTATAATCACTATAACATATGGTCTATGGTTCGTGGCATAATTCAGTGATTTAAATTATAAAATTTTATTATTTAATAATGTGGTCTCGATTCTTAAAAAAAAGGGCTAAGTATTGAGGATGGCGATAGAACTACACTTTCACTCTCAGTAACACTCTCTTATTAAACTACATATAAAAAATTAATTTTGTCCAACTTATGGACTCATAAAAAATCAAATCAAATACAATAGTTTTTGTTTCGAATACAAAAATTAGTCATTAGTCATTAGCCATTATATATTACAACTGAAAATTAACACTAATTTGTTAGCGCACCAGATATCGTTTTAACAGAGTTTTCGTCCAAAAGCAATCTTTTGATTTGCAAGAAATATCGTTAAGATCGTTCGAAATGCATCATTAAATCAAATTTCGAGTGAAAATTTCTGCTTTTATTTATATTTTCTTTTACTATACAAATTTTGAAGACATTGTCTTAAAAAAAACCAAAATATTTTTACCCCTAAAATAGTAATGTACTGATTTTGATATGCTATGATTTTCCTTGCAGCTCTGTAAAACAGTTGTCCTTGGATTCAACAACAGATACCTCTTTAACGCATCCTACACTATCGTCGTCACCAACATCAGGTTTACCTCCAACCGATAGTCATCAAACGCATCTGAAAATGAACAAACTCTGCCGACAAGTGTCAATTGAGTCACCCGGGGCTGTGGCCAGGAATTGTGTTTTTAATTTTTTTGTGCCCATTGAGGATACACCTCCACTAGGAGCACGAATTAAGATTGTATGCGCAGGAGCTTGTTATCGCCGCCGCGATCGTTCCAATTCTATTACCAGCGTGTCGTCTGTTTCGTCGGAATTGAGCGACTATTGTCCATCGATCACATCAATATCATCCCCGGCACATCAAGGTATAAGGGAAGGCTCATTTTTTCCGGGCTTTGAGGTAGCCGGTGTGATTGAATCGCTGGGCTCAGAGATCACAGACGCCAACAATAGGGGTCTTCAAATTGGTCAGCGAGTTATTGTCTATCCGTTCGATGAGACTCCAGCAGGGTATGCCGAGTTGCTTGTGGTTTCGGATCTAAAGCATGTCGTTCCGATACCCGATAGTCTGCCCATCAGCGTGGCTGCTATGTTACCCACTGGAGCTCTATTGGCAATGAATGCAGTGTTTAAGGCTCAGGCCGTGGTTACCGAAATATTAAAAAAGCGCGCCACCACTGATCCCAAAAAGAAGTGTAAGATATTGATAGTTGGAACCGGCGGCTTGGCATTGTGGGCTGTGCGCATTGCTTCCTACCATTTCGCATTAGCTGGTGCGGATAACGTTGGCATTACAGTTGCCAGCCTGAGGGATGAAGGATTCCGCTTGGCTACAGAAATAGAAAAGTAAGTGCAAATAATTGTTAAACGATCCTTTTCACACAAACTTATCTGTCAATATATCGTTGTTTGCAGTGTTAGCGTTGTACAGTGGAATGAGTGTCTCTACGAGCCACAGCTGATAGAGCGTACCAAGGATGTGTGTGGCGGTCCCGTTGATGTGGTTATTGATTTTGGTACAACTTCTAGAAGTCTGCATCGCTCCATGCACTGCTTGTCCAAAGGGGGCGTCGTTTTGATCAGCGAAGAGGTGGCCGAGAAATTGTTGCCCAAGTTCTCAAGACTTTCAAATGAGTACCAGCAAGAGATCATACCAATTTCCAGTGGCACTGTGGAACAGCTAGAGGAACTAGTGCAGCTGGTGGCTAACAAAAAGATAGATCCACCACCTCACTCGGTATTTCCATGCGAACAGGCGGCCGAAGTCATTCAAAAATTATGCAACTCCGAAATACCTGGACGCGCCATTTTACGTTTCCACGATGTGGAGTAGAGTAGCTTTTATCTAGTTATGTCAACGCATAACACATTTTGCATACCAGCAGTGTTAAATAATAAGAGACACAAACAAATATCTGAAAAATCTCGAAAAAAGATTATCAGTCATTGCAGGCTTAAAAGTCTGTAGATCGAGTGTATTACTGTTGTATCTGTTAAAACTCGATGTTTTAATTTGTAGCACGCGTTAGATCACCTATGGTTTATTGTGTACCTTATGATTTTGACTTTTACTTGAAAAAGCGATAAGTGATTGTATGCTCTTTCTTTTTTTCATTTTGATTTAGTATTTTTAAGAATTTATAGTATTATGTACAAATATTGTGATTGATTTTAATTTAAGCAAACAATACAATGAATTTTCAGTTTCAAGATTCAATTTGATGCACTTTATTTGTAAAATTAGCAATACACTGCGAATAAGAATCGTTTTACTTGCTTTCCTTCGTTTCGTTTTTTGTTATTTCTATGCATAAACAAGCCGAAATTCAAAATAAATGTTATATTTAAGTATTTATCACAAAATGCATAAGAAGAACATTACATGTATTGCAGTAAGTTTGTTTCAATATGCTTGATGTTTGTACTACTCATTACGTATCCAAGTACATACCCAATATTTACATTATACTCTACTATTCATTAATAAAAACCATACAATGAACAAACCAAATGAATCAATTGATGAGGTTTATTACGGAAGTCAAGATGTAATTTGTGATTGAATTAATCCCCCACATCGCGTCACATGAGGGCAAATCTATACAGCCATGTACGGACGAACGGACAGACGGACATGGCTATATCCACTCGACTATTGCTCCTGACCATTTTTTCCCATGGAACATATGGACTGCCACGACTCCTTATGCCTGTTACATACATTGCACAATTCTATAATTCCCTTTTACACTTTGTGTACAGGGTATAAAAATGTGGTGATTTCACCCCCCTTTGCCCATAAGTCAAATCATTATAACTGTATTCACCGATTTTCATTAAAAGCTCCTATTCCCCCGCAATCGATTTACCTTAATTACTGCCGCACCCTACAACATATTCATTTGAAAATTGCCACATATATTTATAAAATGGTTTTTGATCTACGTTTACAAATTTAACGATATTGGCTCAAGAATACTGGAGTTGTGAGCATAAAAGTAATTTTTGCCCCATAATAACCAACTTTCCAATAGGAAAACTTGTCAATTGAAACTTCCCAATAGGAAAATGTTTACAGGCATATCGATCTTATGAAAAGATACATAAAAGTGGATGTTTCCGTATCTATATATATGATGTACATAATTTGTTCAACGTTGTTACGCGGTTTTTAAAGGAAGTTTTAACGACGAAAATCAGATTTTATTTGTCTTTTTCGAATAATATTTTTGAAGTTCATGAGCAGCAATTAAATGTCAGGCATTTAATTATAAATTCTTTTCGTTTGATATTTTCGTAATGATATTCACAAGCCAAGAGTTTAAATTTAGTTTAAATCAAAAGAAGTTACGCAGAGTTGTCGCATATTATGAAAAAAAAAAAAAAAAAAAATACAATACCAACTACGATAACGATAAATACTTGAATTGCAGCGCTGGTTTTAGCGCCAAAAAAAACTCCGCAGCGCGGCAAACAGATAAGAAAGTGTGATTGCTGTATACAAAAAGTAGAACTCAACCTAATTATTTTTTTTATACATTTGCTTATCGATTTGCTGACGCAGTAGTTTTATTCTGCTACTAAATCAAAGCAAATCGCGATGGTTAATAAAGAAAATTCAGTAAGTGCTGGTCAGCTGCAGCAGGTAAAGTGGATCGGAATTCACGACCCAAATACAGTCGTCAAAAGTCTTCAACATAAGAACGTTTATTATTACAAAAAATGCATCTATGGTCCATTGACGCTAAATGTTGGTGACTATATTTTGGTATCCAACGCTGATGCAGCAGAGCCCGATACAGTAGATGGTTGTGATGTTGCCAAAATATTGTATCTTTACGAACTTCGCGAAATGACAAATAAAGAAACCAGTAGAGCAATAGTTCAATGGTACTCACGCCCAAAGGCCTTACCACACAAGGAATTTGATTCAGATAGCGTTGCGATTGACTTTTCCGTAGAAATTATTGAGGAGCATAGGCCCTACGACAACGACGTAGCATTGGCTGCCATTCATCGCAAGTGCATTGTGCTGCAGGGCGCGTCTCATCTCAGTGCTGACCAGATTGTGGAACAGTATCCCACGAAACATAGCATTAGTCTTCCGATGTTTGTGTGCCGCTATAGGTTTGTAAAGGTAAAGAATAAGTCTTACCGCCTTATACCGTTGGAATTTCAACTGAACGAAACAGAGGCACCAGTTGCAGCCAATTGTGTAGATGTTCCCAAAAGTGGTTCCGTCTCCGCTCGCAAACCGTCTTCGCGGCGCAAAGAAATCGAGGGGAATCGAAGGCGTGCCTCTGTGGCTGCAGCCAGCGGAATGGAGTTTATTGACGTTAACTACTTTAATAATGAAAATAAAGTATCGCCCATTAAAATTGTGAATGGCCGCAGTGTAGTGCGTTTGTCAGAAAAAAAGAAACGTGTGGATTTGGACAACGACGTTGAGATAAATGCAAACTACTTAGTGTCTTCGCCATTAACTGAAAAAAATGCCAAAGTGGAAACTCCAAGGTCGCGTGCTTCTGCAGCGCGTCGAAATTTAAATCTAAGCTTGGACAAAGGTGCAGACACCACAGCCGATTCAGACTGTTTGAACTACTCGATTGTTAAGCAAACGCCTGACCCAAAGACTCCTTCAAATGAAATGAAAATAAAATTACGTATATCGGAAAAAAGGAAATCTGTGCTTCATGCCTCCGTGGACGAGGAACAAGATCCTTTGGCTATAAATAATGTTTTGGATACCCCGAAAACGCAAAGGCGAAAGCGTCTTGGAATAACGAATGGCGATATTTATCACACGCCTTCCAAGAAATCAAAGGAACAATCAGAATCCATAGCAACAGAACTTACTCCCTCCACACGCCGTAAAAGCATTTTAAAATCTGCAACTACACGTTTAGGTAGGTTTCCCTTGATAAATCCTAGGTCGAAAATGGCACTAATGTTTTGTTAATTGCAGCTGAAGGCACGCCCAGACGCAGCATTCAACTATCTAATATTGTGGAGCAGCGCATATTTAAGGATGACGATGTCATATCAACACCCAAACGGGGCCGCTCTAAAATCCAATCCAAAGACACAGACGCAGATACGAACTATACACCAAAAAAGTCAGCCCAAAAAACACCAACCCGAGCTCGACGTATGAGTTCCACTACAAAATCTACAGCACTAGCAAGAGGAAACACACCTTTAACACCATCGCAGAAGCTTAAAAAAATTCGCGCAGGTGAACTAAGCCCTACAATGGAACAACGCCGTCAACCGGTGAACAATTCGCAAAAATCCAATCTGCAACTGGCACGCGAGCAGCTACATGTGTCAGTTGTGCCCCAGAGTTTGCCATGTCGTGAAAAGGAATTTGACAACATCTATAATTTTTTGGAGGGAAAAATTCAGGATCAGTGTGGTGGCTGTATGTATGTTTCGGGCGTGCCTGGCACAGGCAAAACGGCCACGGTAACTGGTGTCATACGTGCTTTACAACAGGAAGTGTCTCAAGATAGGCTTTCCTCCTTTGACTTTATCGAAGTGAATGGTATGCGTCTAACAGAGCCTCGACAAGCCTATGTTCAAATATATAAGCAGTTAACGGGCAAAACATTGTCGTGGGAGCACGCGCACACTTTGCTGGAGAAACGCTTTACAACGCCAGCACCTCGGAGAGTGACGACCGTTTTATTGGTTGACGAGTTGGACATATTATGCAATAGGCGCCAGGACGTAGTATATAATCTGCTCGATTGGCCAACAAAAACGGCGGCTAGACTTGTGGTAGTCACTATAGCCAATACAATGGATTTGCCCGAACGATTACTTATGGGTTGGTATTAGTAGAGTAGCTGTATGAATGAGGTAAATACTAAATTATTGGTTTTTACATTATAGGCAAGGTTACTTCGAGACTGGGCCTCACGCGTCTAACCTTTCAACCATATACGCATAAACAGCTTCAAGAAATTGTCACAGCACGTCTGGACGGCTCGCAGGCATTTAAGAGCGAGGCAGTGCAGTTAGTGGCTCGTAAAGTAGCTGCTGTATCCGGCGACGCACGGCGTGCTCTGGACATATGCCGCCGTGCCACTGAATTAGCAGACATCTCTGACCAGTCAGCAACAGAAAAGGCTCAAAAATGCGTAAACATGCTGCACGTACAACAAGCGCTAGCCGAGATGATTGCCAGCGCTAAAGTTCAGGCTATTAAAAATTGTTCACGAATGGAACAGATTTTCCTTCAGGCGGTTGCTGCCGAGGTAACACGCACAGGTGTCGAGGAGACAAACTTTATGGGTGTTTACACTCAAGTAGAGATCATTGCAGCATTCATGGGAGTTTTAGTGCCGGCACCCGGACGCGCCTTGCGACTCTGCTCCAAGTTAGGCGCTGAAAGGTTAATTATATGCGAGCACTCGCGCACTGACCTTTATCAAAAGATCTTGTTAAACGTCAGTGCTGATGATATTCACTATGCTCTGCGAATGGAGGGCAGTCATTAGTCCACTACAGACAGTTAAGAAACCGTCAGTAAATTAAGTTGATTTTAATTACTTTCAAAACATTTATATTTAAGCGTCAATTTTAAACAATTTAAAGTACAAACTCGTTATTACAAATACAAAATAGAATACTAAAACAGTATAACAGTCATATAAAACCTTTGGTGAAAAGACGGAATATATAAAAAGGTGATATCGAAATCCTACCATCAAACAAAGGTAAAAAGCAGCAGGCAGCATGACCAAAACAGCATACAAAGGTGCCACCAGTGTATTAGCACCTATAGAATATGGTGGCTGCAACTGCATTATGCCTACGCTCTTCAAATCCGAGCGCAGAGTGTGCACTATCAAGTAGAGAAAGGAATGTATATCGGCGCAATATGTGTTAAGCGTCACAAATATGCCAACCAGAACGGGATTGTAGCTCGTTTGGCCTATGTAGCCCGGAGTAAGATCAATAGTGGATAAGCTGTTTGAATTACCCTGGTAAAAATAAAACATTCTGGCAATGAATATTGTCATAACTATCTTGTAAACGTGCACATGACGAACTGAAAACTTGCGTGCACTTGTGCAATAGACATCACAGAGCTTATATGTCTCGTCTAATGTTATAAGCATTACAGGTAATAGCACTACGTTCTGAGATTTGTGCAGCAAAGCGGCTACCAACAACGAGCTGGACAAGTTCGATTGCAAAAGTTGGAGTAAAATGCTCGTCCCTTTTGTATCTGCAAATAAGCTGTTGCTACTTTGCGGCAATGCCGAGCGATAGCCTTGAAGTAATACTAAGGCAGAACAGCACCAGAAAAGTACCAGTACGGGTACAATCAATCGCGCTCTGCAAACAAGACATTATTGATTAAAAATAGATTATATTTATAAGTCTTTACTATACTTACGAAATGTGGGAATGAAACTCCAAAAACAGCACATTACCGCTAAGTCCACGAAAGATGTAAATCAATAAAAGCGCGGCTCCACTGAATAAGCTTTGAGACAAATTGTTGAACTTGCGAAGACGCGCCCATAACAACAATAGTGAGAATACCATCATAGTCGTCTTGATTTGATTAAGCCAAAACAAATGACGCATAGTAGTTAGCAAAATCATTACCACGAAGATCTTTCGTTGTTGCCACAAGCACGCCGAGGCTATCTTATATAAATGAAGCCCATTTAGTTCAACATTTGCCTTGGTTATGCGGCGCCGAAGCGTTTTAAAGGCCGTGGCTAACAACAGTGTGTTGCCTAAATAGTACCAGGTTCTGTATTCGTACTCAATGAATGATGAAGATCCCAACGTCAATATTCGTATGACAAAGCATACCACTAGGGATAAAGGCAGCGGTAAAGACAGCCTCAAACGCTTCGAATATATTGGCGGTAATATGATTTTGACAAAGGCTTGCACTACGTCTACTGACAGATATATAGAGACGGCAATGGGTATAGTCATAAGTGCAGCCATCAGCATCGAATCAGTCAGTATGATATCAAAGTGGTGACAGATTGTATTTAACAAAAATCCAATTATTAAGGAGAGTATAAGTTGTCCGGCTTTCAATATATTCAACTGCAACTGCTTGTTTGAGTCCAAAAATAGAACGGTGAGCAATATGTGCAATGAACTCTGTGCCAAATATAAATAATTATTTCTTTATTATGGTAGATATTATTGAATTGTTGTACATACCGCAGTTGTTAGTGCCAGTCCAACCACTATGAATCCGTAGTCAAAATTTACCAACGATTCCGAAAGCAAATTCGAAATTTGACGAGCAGTCCTTATATAATTTAGCTTGGCATTTTGATAGTGAACGTTACTGGCGCTACCACTGTCACGTAAAGACATGAGCAACATTTTATGCATCAAAGTAGCGTTTTGATACCAAAAATAATAATCTGTGGAAGGTTTAAATTGGTTGGAAGCGCTTAAATGAGTCAAGTAGACGTACCGCTGTTTTTAACTTTTCCATGCCCTAATTTTATTCGGGCTCTGTTCAGTAGATGATGTGCATTATAAAAATATGCATAAAGTTGTTCCTTCAAAGTTAAAGATTGCAACATCTCTGGTATGAGGCACCCTATCGACATTTTTGGTATTTCAGTAGAAAGTAATATCGCTAAAGTGGGAGCCAAATCAATTTGGTTGTACGTTTTGTTAGCAGCTCTAAAATAAAATCAATGAAAATTCTTTAGAATAAATATTTGCAAAACTTACGCTGATCTACTGCAGTTGGCTGAATACAGGTACAATGGTACAGTCATTTCCTCGGGAGTATTGCCACCATGGCCACCACCGTTGGCCATACCGTGATCACCGGTCAGCATGACAAAATAATTTGTCAAATCCTAAAACAGAGCGCTTTAATCAATCAAGTTTGGTGTAACAATTCGCACAACTATTAGTCGAGTTCCCCCGTTCTCGAATGAGACCTTCATCCGAAAGCACCATTTTCTGATATGTAGCGTAGCTACTTCACTGTTTGTATACCCTGTACTCAAAGTATAAAAGGGTATTATAGATTTGTGCAATGTATATAACAGACAGAAGGAGGCGTTGCAGACCATATGTTCCATGGGCAAAAATGATCATGAACAATAGTCGAGTCGATATAGCCATGTCCGTCTGTACTTGTTGGTCTCTGTTTCTAAGGACTATAAGAGTTAGACCCCAAAATATGTTTACCGAAATGTACGAAATATTTCGGAAAAGAGCAAGTTACAGATTTTCGCGGTTGCACCCACACCAAAAAGCTTTCGAACTTGGCATAGTTCTGCACACGGTTATTGTGCATATGTCGAAATTTAAGAGATATAGGGATATAGTCTACATACCAATTTTTGTGTCTCTTGCTGAAATATTAACCATTCTATAAAAAGTTAAATTTTTTGCAGTTTGTAGGGGCAGGGATCTAAAATTGGTACATTATTATCTATCTATTAACGTTTATAGTCGATCTTGGTAACTTTTAGACCACACGTGCACAAATGTGTAACAGTGTTCTTTTCAAAAATAAAATATTTTAAAAAGTGAGATTCTTTTCAGTAGCCATTTTTCAAGATATCAAAAATGTAAGCGACAAGCAAAATGACAAAGAAAAGGCCCTGATCCGCCTATGGGTATCCTTACTCTCTAAAATAATTGCCAACCTGGCCTTCGGATATTTTAGATTATAAATTCCTCTAAAACTCACCTTATGATCCAAAATCTTTTGCAATGCTTCATCCATTTCCTTAAGCTTCTGTTTCACTTTTGGACTTTCATTTCCTTCAACATGACCAATATGATCAAGACCAAGGTAGTGCAGTATTAACAATGTCCAGTCGTTTTTTTTCAATTCCGCTTCTAATACATATGTGACATTTTTGTCTCCCTAAGACATCAAATTAAAAATTTGAATTAATTTATTACAATTTGGTTAATGTACCTGGTAAAAATCGTTTACAAAAAACGAATCAGTGTTCCCTGCACTTCGTGAAAACTCACTGGGAAAAAGACGAACCCAAGTGTGATCGCCAGCAAACGACACCGTGGTATTACGCTCTTTTAGCCGATGTAAGATGGAATCCTCCAGCTGCTCCGTGTGACCCACATTAAGAGCAATGTCGATAAAGTTTGACAGAGTGCCTGTTGTAATACTTTTTAATCGCGGCATTGTCACTGTCGGTATGTCCACATGCAATGTAAGCCTTTCACATGCATTTTCGTACGCCACTGGCATTGTGGTTGCATTGGGAAAGTCTTTGCGCAAAGCATCGATGAGAAATAGAATGAATGAGCTGTGGCTTGGAGGTGGGGGTTCTAATCTATCAAGATAAGAATATACATTATTATAAGCAAAACATAAAAACAGATATGAACAAATTTACCTCATGCCATGCAGAGTTGTAGGCCGGTCAACGGGTACACTATTATCATTCTCCGCGACTGAATATGATGCCGGAAAGAAACCAATTAGAAAGAGTATTGCGCCATACAGGAAAAATGTTAGCATATAAAAAGTGTACGCCAGGCGGCTCTTATGCTCGTCCATGGCAATTTATTACACATTGGAAATTTAGAACTATAATTATTGACAAGTTACAATCAATTGACTGTTGCTTCTCAGCTAAGCGACGGAATTAACACGCAGAGCTGCCACATCGACGAACTAAAACTTCAACTGTTTAACATTAAAATTTGACTACATTTTGAATGATTTTTAATAATTCTCACAGGAAATTGCAATTATTGTTGGATGCATGATGCCAATCTATATTCTACTAATCTTGAATTTAAAGAAACTAATTCAAATATTTTGATTTTAATATTGTGTGGTAACTCTCGGCAACATATGATATCAATGCCAATCGCCAAGGTGCAATCGACAACAATTTTAACTTGTAGGAAATTTTTAAAAGAAAATGGAAACTTGTGGATATATCTGCGTTAACAGAAGTAGTGAAAAGTTTTTTATGCGCTGCTCATATTGTCCCACAGATGTAGAAATTTCACAGTGGCAGAAATTCGTGGTACACTTCCGTGCGATACACCACACTTTGGATTTAGATGTAAACAATAGACCGCCAGAAAGTCTTGACGAAGACTTCATTAAAGAGGAGCTGCTGGAAGATTGCACAGCGGATGGTCTCCAATTGGAAGATGCATCATATAAAAACGAGGCCGAATTTATTTCAGAAATAGAGCAGCTTCATGCGGAATCTGGCATGTTTGATTCATTCGAAAACAAAACAATATCAGATACAAGCGACAGCGTTAATGCCGAAACAGAATCCGAGTCCGAAACTGAAGAGCACGATGCAGAAAATGCTGACTATTCTACTTGGGAATCCCTTGGGACTTCATACAAGGTATTTTATTTGGGCTTGAGCATATGAAAACAACTTATTAATTTTTTGTGTTGTAGTTCAATCCCTCGTTCTTCCGTCGAAATCCGCATATGAAAATATTTATTGAATTGTACAAATCCCATGCCTGCTTGTGGAATCCAGAACATACCAAATATAAAGAGCCAAGTGCGTGTGCGATAGCTTGTCAGCACCTTATAAGCGATTTTGGTGCTGAGACTGGTGTAATTTTTAATAAACAATCTTTGAAGGCAGCAATAAATAAGTTACACTCGCAATACAATATTATTCAAAAGCGTGTGATGAGTGGCAGGCAAAAATCGAATTCCGTGGCTTTTTCGTATTTCTCTTGTTGTGAATTTTTGCGGTCGTGCGCAAGTCCATGTGCTGAGTCCAGAAAGGAAAAAATTCAGGTAAGCCTCATAAAATAAAGTGCTTACGTTCAACAAACTTTTATTATTGGTCTTTCAGTTAAATTTTTCATCGAAAAATAGGCTTACTACAGAGTTCATCAAACAATATTCCAATTTTCCGCAACTCTACGACCACAAACACAAAGAATTCTCAAATGTCAATTCCCGGAAGCAAGCTTATGAGACTATGGCCGTCGAAATTGCAATACCTAACACAGATATCAATAGCGATGACATATTTCTTGCTATTCAAAACTTACGACAGTGGTATTATAAGACCTCAAAACACGCAATTTCTGACTCTGAAAAGAATTATTTGAAAAGTTGCCGATTTTTGCCTCCAAAAATGTTTAAGCAAAAGTTAACGTGTGAAATATGTCACAAGGAAACCTTTTCAGACCACGTGCTTCAGGTCCACCTTCATAAGGTTCATAATATTGGAGAACTGCCTTTCAGATGTTCACTATGCGATCGTAGTTTTATAGGTCGTGGTGAAATGACTACTCACATGCAGCGTGTACACATTGGAAAGACGCACAAATGCAGCTACTGCGACAGGACATTTGCAGTAATCTCTGATCTTCGCCTACATATTCGTACCCATACTGGCAGCAAGCCCTTTGTTTGTGAGCAATGCGGGAAAGCTTTTCGACTGAGATCGCAGCTCAAGCTTCATGTCACGGCAATACACACAAAAATACGGGCTTTTAAGTGCACTATGTGTCCTAAGGATTTTATTAAAAAACGAGATCTCACAGATCACATAAAAAGCCATTTAGGAATCCGCGATAAGATATGTGATACGTGCGGAAAAGGATTTACCAATTGTCATTCGCTTATAAGACACCGTCAGATACACGCAGAGGTTAAAAAGTTTGCTTGTAAACTGTGCGATTCCCGATTTTCGCAATTCGTAGGACTTAACTCTCATATGAAGCGGACGCACAATATAGTTAGAAACAATACACAGACGACAGAAAGTACATGTTCAGAACAGAACAATAATTAAATCTGTTTGGAGCGATTGCCAATTAAATAATCGAATTCAATATATATTAATAATGAAATAACTTTATATACTTAGCTAATATTAGTATAGATTATGTGTAGTTATTATGTGAGTCAAAAGTTTTATTTTTGATTCTTAGAAGCTATTAATACTATTATTATTACAAAATACCTGTAAGATGGAACTAACCAAATTGTTCTTATTAGAAAAACATATATATTAAATTAATTTTAAATAATATTACATAAAAACATTTCTTTCTTTTATCGTTTCGTACCTAAATTAAACAAAAGCGACCCAATGCTTTTACAAAATAAGAAATGGTGGTAAGTACTGCAACTCAATACTTTGAAGAATGGGAAAAACGATGGCCACGTCTTTAAACACCTTAATAATATTTTCGTGGTTGGATTTTTATGCAGGGTTTTTTTTATAAAACACCATAGTTTCTTAATTTGAGTATATATGTACATCTACAAGAAGAGATGTAAGAAATATAAAGTATAAACAAAGTTGATTAGCATGATATTTTGTTAGATGTGCGTCTTGATCCGTAGTTCTTCACTTGCAATCATGGTGGGCTACGAACTGCGGGAATTTCACTGAAATCAACCTACTTCTAAATTTGTTTCAGAAATATAATTTACTAGGGGGCTCCGCTCGCAAACCACCGTGCTCCTCTCGAGGTAGAGCATATTCTCTTCCCGTTTCCCTTCCTTTTTTTTATACTTCGTCTTCTTCTTCCTAGTCTTTTCTTATTCTTCCTCCTCCTGTTTTTTTCCACTTGTTCTTCCTCTTCGCCTTTCCGTTCCCCTTCCTTTTCCACATTCTCTTTGCCTTTCTCTTCATCATATTCCTCTATGTGAATGAATGGCAGCCAAAAAAAAACAATTCGGTGGCTTTTACATTTTTTTAAGGCATGCACTAGTCAAAGTATTGAATTCAGAAAGGAAAAACTATAGGTAGATATGAATGGTTCTGATGTTTAAACTTAACAACAATCTACATATACTAATTATCATTGGTCTTTCAGATGGATTTCTTATCAAACGCACAGACTTACTACCGAGCTCATTAAGAAGTATTCCACTTTCCAACTTTATGACCCCAATCACAAAGAATTCTAAAATGTTATTTCCCGAAAGACAGCTTATGAGACTATGGCCGCCGAAATTTCAACATCTTACACGGATATCACTAGCGATGACATATTGCTTGCTATTCCATCGCTGCGTAAATGGTAAAGTACGAAAAACGGTAAAACCAACTAATTTTTTTTTTTAATTATCACATTTTTTTGTTTATTTGGCTCATATTAGATTTAATATCTTATTTGGTTCCAGTTAGCAGACGAAATCATAAGAGGCAGTTGCCTAATAAGTAATAAATACTATCTGATACTCAAATCTAATGCATAAATTACTAAGTGAAAGTATAAACTGAGCCATTATTATACATGGTTCTGCCGCACATTGAAATTAGTTAACCATAATCTAGACAACCTGATGGCCTTCTCATTTAATTGTTTTTATTTGAAATCAAACGGTTTTTACACGCCAATTCTAAATGTCATGTAGTTTGGCAACTCTAGAAAACAGCTGATGGCTATTTGTGTATTGACAACCAATTTAGCTACATGTGCATACATATATAAAGTTTTAAATAAAAAATGGAAACGTGTGGATATCTTTGCGTTAGCAAAGACAGAGCTCAGTTTTTTATGCGCTGTTCATACTGTCCAACGGATGTAAAAGTTGCACAGTGGGAGCAATTCGTTTTACATTTCCGTAACACACACTTATTCGATTTAGACAACAGTGGCCGACCGCAATACAGTTTGAATGAAGATACACAATGTCTCGATAAAAACTCGAAAACCGAAGAATTACTTAGCGATTCCGGAGAAGGTCACAAAGCTATTTCCGAACTGCACCTAGAGGCAGTAGCTGACAATACGGACTCCGTCTCAGAGCATAGCGTATACGATTCAAGCAGCAACAATGGAAAAGAGAATGAGATCCAAGATGAGCCACCTATTTTCCCATCCCAGTTTGAAATGAACTCTGATATGGTTGACTCACTTACAGTGTCCAGCATTTCCGATACAAACAGCAATTGTGACGATGAAGTAAAACAGCCAGACGATAGCAAAGATGTTACCACTTTCGAGTCCTCTTCTCATAAGGTATTTTCCTCTAGGTTAGACTCATTATAAAATCGTATTAACATTGGTGACATCTTCCACAGTTTAAACCTTCGTTTTTCGTTCGAAATGCACATATGAACAAATTTATTGAATTATACAAAAGTCATCCTTGTCTGTGGAATCCTGAACATAAAAAGTATAAAGACTCAGCGGCATGTATGGTGGCATATCAGAAGTTTATAAACGACTTGGGTACTGAAATTGGTGTATCATTTAACTATAAGACACTTAAATCAGCCATAAATACATTACACACGCAATTTGACATGGTTAACACGCGTGTGTTAAATGGGACTCAAAAAAGTAATTCGTTGGCCTACTCGTATTACTCTAGTTGTGAATTTTTAAAAGCATGCAAAGGACTAAGTATCAAAAGCAAAAAGGAAAAGATTCAGGTATGGAATGCTTAAGCCTACCTTATGTATGTACATGTTTTCTTTATTGACCTTTCAGTTGGATTTCGCATCGAAAAATAATTTTACTACAGAATTCATAAAGAACTATTCATATTTCCCGCAACTGTATGACCACAAACACAAAGAATTCTCAAATGCAGATTCTCGAAAGCAAGCTTATGAGACAATGGCTGTCGAAATATCAGTACCTGACATGGATATCAACAGCGATGACATTTATCTTGCTATTCAAAACCTGCGCCAGTGGTATTATAAAAGCGCAAAAAACGCAGCTTCTGTCTCTGAAAAATATTATTTGGAGTGTTGCCGGTTTTTACCTCCTGATATGCATAAACAGAAGTTGACTTGTGAGATTTGTAAGAAGGATACGTTTTCGGATCATGTGCTCCGACTTCACCTTTATGAGGTCCACAACATTGGTGAATTGCCATTCAAATGCGTGCAATGTGATCGCACTTTCAAAAACCGTAGTGATAAGACCGCGCATATGCAGCGGGTGCACATTGGGAAGACACACAAATGCAGCTACTGCGAAAGAACTTTTGCAGTAATCTCTGACCTCGTGCCACATATTCGAACCCACACAGGAAGTAAGCCCTTTGTCTGTGAGCACTGCGGAAAAGCCTTTCGAGTAAGATCTCAACTAACACTGCACGTCAAAGCCATTCATACAAAAATAAGAGCTTTTAAATGCACCTTATGTCCTAAGGACTTTATCAAAAATATGCATCTCAGAGATCACATGAAGAGTCACATGGGAATCCGCGATAAAATATGTGACACTTGCGGAAAAGGATTTACAAATTGTCATTCGCTAATAAGACACCGTCAAATACACGCAGAGGTTAAAAAGTTTGCCTGTAAGCTTTGCGATTCCCGATTTTCACAATTTGTAGGTCTTAACTCGCATATGAAGCGCACGCACAATATTGTAAGAAAAAATACGCAAGTGACAGAAGATTTATCCGCTAAGAATGATTAAGCATTTCACTAGTAAAATGTTAAATGACCAAAAAATTGAATAAAACTAGTAGTATGTATATATGGATTGAAAATGTAGGGGATTGTTACAAACACTCTGGAGTACAGCCTCGGAACTTATTGCTGGATGTGAGTGGGAATATGTTTTTGAATGAACAAATTTCTTCGGATTATAGATGGGTTTTTTTCCTGTATCGAATAAGGCAGGCTAGATCTGTTGACTTTTAGGCGTCTGAGCGACAGTGTTTCAGTAATCGTTTGAAGAGCTAAAAATTGAATATTTTTTTTGTTTAATTTCAATATTATTTGTTTAAATGCCTATTTTTGCAAAAGGAACTTACAGGTGTATTCAGCAGAGAATCACCCACCAATCATGTGACTAGTGATATGTCTGACCATGAAATGTAATAGAGTGGAATCGTTACATTGAGTCGACTTGCTGAAATACGACCATTTTAAAGACAGTGCATATATGTGCGTTTTCTCTTTCTCAATTTTGTCTAAGAGTGAGTCGGCCGGACAGAGACAGCAACACAGGCAGACCCACGCGTACAGTGTCCTTTGAGATGGATTGTCTGCCATGTCAACTTCCCCGCGTTACATACCCTAAATAGGTCTATAGTACCGTCTAGATAAACGATAGCAAAATACGAAAGTTTCACAGAATGATTATGAAAATATGCTCGGATACACTACCCCCCCTGCCAGTAGTAAATATTCAAATAAACGGCCATTTGTGGCATATCGAACATTCCTCAAATGGAACTGCCATCTTTTGTCACTTCTATGGTATATATTTTTAGGCTGCTTACAGCACTGTCTACTAAACAGCTGTGTCGATGCACTTTAATAAACGTAGCAGAATTAATAAATTTTGGACAATTTTTGTGTGAAATGGAGTTTTGTGGCAACGTATTGAACAATCGTGACTGCACTGAGTTTTACTTAAGATGCATGTACTGTGAAGTAGTGATCGAATTAAGGGAGTGGAAGGAATTTGCATTACATGTCCAAAATGTTCATATTATTATTGAGAACGACAGCGACTTTATAACTTTGGAATCTCCAACATTACAAAACAAAGAATATTGTACCATTTATCCGGATTACAACAGCGAAGATTTCAATGGCGGATTCTTACATGAAAATAAAGACGAGGTTAATAAATATATTTATACTAAGGTTAGAGAAAAAATATTCCAAAAAACTATTTTATACAATAGTATGAATTGTTCATCTCTAGATAGTAGAATCTCCTTGTAAATTGGGAAATGATGCTGGAACGGAGGGTTCAATTAATCAAGAGATTTCTTTGGATCCATTCTCCGATGAATCTCCCATTTGCGAGTTGCCACCAAAGTCTAAAGTAAGTTATTGTTATTTAAATAACTCATATTTATATTAACATACAAATATTAGCTGAATATCGTATTCAATAGACGTAATCCACGTATAATGCACTTCATAAAGGCTTACCAAACACGAGAATGCCTATGGAACCTAGCAGATGAAAACTACTTAAATGAAATTGCACGAGACCAGGCCTATAAATCGTTGATTAAGGATATGGAGGAAAATGTGAATGTTCATTTTACGGAAAACCAGTTGAAGAAATCTATTCAACAACTACATAAGCATTACGCAGCTTTTACAAATATGGCAAACCAAAGTACACACCCTGCAATCACGCAGCGCTATCTTGACCTCTGTAACTTTTTAAAAAATTCGGCAATAGACAATGAAAGTGAAGATGGGGAAAGCTATGATTATGATTATATAATAAAGGTAACGTTTGAAATCATATATTTTAATATGTTTGTAAAAGAAAGATTTTAATTTTTTATTAGCTTAACTTTGATGAAAAAAATGATACAACAAGTGGCTTCATACATCTATATTCGAATTATCCTGAAATATATGATGCGGGCCATGAGGATTTTAAATCAATCAAGTCGCGTAAAGAAACGTATTTGAAAATGGCGGAAACAATGTCTTCTGCGTTGGCAATGACGATCAACGAAACAGACATCTATCTTGCCATTGGGAAATTGCGCAAATGGTTCTACTCAGCGCTTAAACGTGTTAAAGTCAAATCGAAACTTATTAGAAAATGTACAAAAACAGAACTTCATTATTTACAATTATGTAATTTTCTGACACCTAAAGAGGAAAAATTGTGGATTAATTGTGAAGTTTGTGATAAGCGTTTTTGTACAGATTACAGCCTGCGTACACACATGTGTAAGGAGCATAACTTGGGTGAATTGCCATATCAGTGCTCAAGTTGTCCTCGCCGCTTTGACAAACTATGCTCCATGGATAAACACAAATTACGTCTACATGGTGAAAAGTTTTTGAAGTGTCAATACTGTGATAGCACGTTTGCGGATTCACATGACCTCATAGCACATACCCGTGTACACACGGGCGAGAAACCATTTGTCTGCGAAATGTGCGGGAAAGCTTTTCGGTTAAAGATGTTGCTGGACTATCATTTAAATGGTGTTCATTTAAACATTCGCCCCTTTAAATGCGAGGTGTGCTCTAAGGATTTTAGAAAGAAAATGGAGCTGAAAGTTCACATGAAGGTACATTTTAATATTCGGGATAGGAAGTGCAATTTATGTGGTAAAGAGTATACAAGTTACTCCTCTTTATCCAGGCATCGAAAAATTCATCAAAGGAAAGAATGCACTCAGCTTGAATTATAAAAATTATAAAATTATAAATTCTTCTAACCATACACAGCTCATCACGTTTTAAGCACACAATATTGTAAAAACATTCGCTTGTCATAATTTAATAATAAACAACAAACTAAATTGAATTTTTGCGGTTTTTATCGTCGGTAATTTGAATTCAAATTCTATTAAAAATACTGAGCTGTGCAGCACTGTACATTTCCGTAAGTCTCGAATGGTGTCAGCGATATATTTTTTACCATCTCTAGAAGTAAAATTTGTTTTGTTTACAATTGGTCTTCTCTTAAATCAACAAATGTATTTGTTTAATGTACAATAACAATGGTTATTTGTGGAAATATCTTGATTCGGAACAATTATGAAGATTTTGTTTTGGCTTGTTTGGAGTGTGGTGTAGAAATAGGCATTGAAGGCTGGCAGCAGTTTGTATTGCACATAAGAAATTTTCATACAAAACCACTTAACATTGAGAAGAACAATGTTTCTGAAGTTGCGGCGATGCCTTGTCAAAGCGAAAGCGCCGAGTCTACAATGGAACTTCTTATCAATGATTTTGATACAAATGAGGATTGCTTAGAAGAAACCGCTTTTGTTGACCTACCAACTTCTAACAATGATGATTCCCATGGTGATAAAACCGACGAAGATGAGGTATAATTCTTACATTTACCATATTTTTGAAGATGTTGTATATTTCGAAATATTTAGATAATGTCTGCAGTAAGCCCTTCGACTGAAAATGCAGCTTCAGAATCTGATACAGAAAAGACATCGTATGCGCCCACAGCAAAAGTATGAAAAGTTTCGTTAGCTTGATCAGTACGTATATATTTTAACAAGGAATATTTTATTACAGTTCAATCCTACATTTTATCGTCGCAGCCCACGCATTACTGCATTTATTGAGCTGTACAAAGCACAGCCATGCCTATGGGATCCAAAATGCGCTTTATTCAGAAATAGAGAAAAACGTGCTTCGGCTTACTCCATCTTAATTGACCAACTTAAGACAACCATCAATGTTCATATTACACCCTACAAGTTGAAAAAATGCATAGCCAATCTGCACACTCAGTACGCAGCCATAACTCGACAAAAACGTACACAAAAATTAAATAGAGTACCCTTACACTATCACGAACTCTACAGCTTTTTGGGTAAACGCGGAGATGTTGCCAGTGAAAGTGAAGAAGATAGCGAGGAGGATAAAATTAAGGTAACACATTTGTTAAAAAATGTAGGGTTTACATAAAAGCATGTGTCCTCTTTCCAGCTGATCTTTACAAAAACAAATCAGCTTACTACGCTTTTTATAAATCTTTATGCCAAATATCCACAATTGTACGATCCAGACCACGAAAGCTTTTCAAATATAGATTGCCGCAAAGCAGCTTATGTAAAAATGGCCGAACAATTGTCAGCCAATATAACAATGCCTAATATCACGCACAACGATGTCTATGACAGCGTACTGCGTTTGCGACAATGGTACTGCAGAAAAATAAAAGGTCTAACTGAAGTACAAACAGACGGCTTATTAAAATCTGAAAAGGTTTATATTGAAAAATGCAAAGATTTCATGCCAACAATAACATTTCGTCAAAAGCTGATTTGCAATGAGTGTCAAAACAGTTTTAGTTCGGATCATGCTCTCCAGGCTCACCTATATCGAGAGCACAAGCTGGGAGAATGGCCATTCCAGTGCAAGCTGTGTGATAGCAGCTTCCAAAGACGCTGCCATCTGCAGCAACACAATCAACGGGTGCATATTGGTAAACAGTTCCAATGCAACATCTGCGATCGGAGTTTTGCATTTTTAAGCCACTTAAACACGCATATGCGATCGCACGATGAGAAATATATAGCCAAGCCATTCGTGTGCGAATTTTGTGGAAAATCTTTTAAGCAGAAAATTCAAATGAGTAATCATGTGACTGCCGTGCATACAAAAATACGCGCGTTTAAATGTGACAGATGCCCAAAAGACTTTTTGACAAAACGCGACTTAAAGGATCACATAAAAGCACACTTAAATATACGTGATAAAGTGTGTGAAATATGCAACAAGGCTTTTACTAATGCAAATGCATTAGTTAAACATCGACACATTCATAAAGAAAAGACTTTGCAGTGCACATTGTGCAGTACCAAATTCTCGGAACGCGTGAGTCTGGGTGTCCATATGAAACGCACACACAAAATAATACGAAATTCTCTAAAAGGATCAGAAACACCAACTAAAGCTTAGATATGACTCGTTTTAACTAACATAAAAACTAATATTTTAAAAGCAACGTGATTAAAAACAATTATTCCATATAAAATCATCGATATGTTTTATCGATTGCTTTACAGCACCACTATTTGGGCTTGTTAACAATCATCACAAACAGCTGTTTATTGTTTTGTATGCAAAAGCACAGAAACCTGCTGTTTGGTGTATTTGATTTTTTTCGTTATGAGTGGGTTTTGGATACAATGTGGATTAAATCATCGGCAAAAAATTGTTAGCTTGCTGTTAAGAAACCACCATGGATTAAAATGGAAATGTGGACGAATATACGCATCAAGTTCCAGTCAAAATGCGTCTGAAAGCTTACGTGAGCGGCCGCACTGCAATGTAGGCACCATTGGACATGTGGATCATGGAAAAACCACATTGACAGCGGCAATCACAAAGATTCAATCCACAAAGGGTCTAGCTGATTACATTGCCTATGACCAAATCGATCGTGCCCCAGAAGAGAAGGCTCGTGGCATAACAATAAACGCTTGTCATATTGGTTATTCCACGGCAGATCGAACCTACGCTCATACAGATTGCCCTGGTCATGCTGATTATATCAAGGTAAACTTATTAGAAATCCGTATTTACCAATTAAAAGCCATTTTATATAACTTTCAGAATATGATCTCTGGTGCTTCTCAAATGGACGGTGCCATTTTGGTGGTGGCTGCCACAGATGGTCAAATGCCTCAAACACGTGAACATTTGCTACTTGCGAAGCAAGTTGGCATACAACGCATTGTAGTATTCATTAATAAAGCAGATCTTGTGGACCAGGAAGTACTGGAACTGGTGGAAATAGAAATGCGCGAGATGTTGTCAGACTTTGGATTCGATGGTATCAACAGTCCAGTCATATGTGGCTCTGCTTTGTTGGCGCTTCGCGATGATCACTCTAAATTCGGCGTGCCAGCTATTGAAACCCTACTAGAACAGTGCGACTCGTATATACCGACTCCAACCCGTGATTTTGCAGCACCATTTATTCTCCCCATTGACAATGCATTTACGGTGCCCGGACGTGGCACTGTTGTGGTTGGTACAATAAAACGCGGCACGATATTGCGCAACAGTGATGCAGATCTATTGGGATTCAATCAGAATATAAAGACGACTGTTAGCGATATTCAAATCTTTCGCAAGAGTGTACCACAGGTTAGTAAATTAGTCAGAAGTAAGGAACATGAGGAACAAAAGCCGAGCTTAACGATTACTTATGCAAACTACTCACTGAACTTAGTGATTTCATGATAAACATAAAACATTATCTTTGTTCTGATAGTTAATTTATAAACAAAAACATACAACTTGTGAAGCATAAGTAATTGCGGAAATATGTAGGTAGTCGGATGAACGATGCTTAACTTGATTTTTTGTGCATACAGGCAATTGCTGGGGAAAATGTTGGCGCATTGTTACGCGGCATTAAAATTTCATCAGTTGAACGTGGTATGTTACTTTGTGCAACGGGCACTGAGGATATATCAAACCACTATGAAGGCTCAATGTATTTGCTATCCCGTTCCGAAGGCGGTCGCACGAGACCACTGCTTTCCAAATATATTCAACAGTTGTTCAGCATGACATGGAATGTGCCGGCACGCATTGATCTCAGTAAGTCCTATTATTTTATTGTAAAATAAAAAAAAGTAAAATAAACATATTCTTTTAGTACCCAGTGATACCATGCTAATGCCTGGTGAGCATGCTAAGGTGCGTGTTACTTTGATGCGAAAAATGGTCATGACACCAGGCCAACCCTTTACCATACGCGAGAATGGTGCCACTGTTGCAACAGGGATTGTAACCAATCGCTTGGCGTCTCTGGACTTACCCAAAAATAAACTATCAAAAGCATTCGTCGATTGCTAAGAACATTTGTTTTGTATAAATTTATTTTATATTCATTGTACATTCAGTTAACATGCATAAATATATTATTATAGTGTATATTTGTAGCATTCTCAAGAAGTGTCAACTTGAATTTAATCAATTTTTCATATAATTTCTGAATGCAAATTTATTACTTTTTTGTTTGTATACTCAGGTATGCAGGCTTGCTGATAAGGCTTATGTTTACTTTAGAGTCAATTTACATTAGCCAAAAATCAGCTAATACGATACAAACAAATATGTATAAGTACAAATATAATAAATTAAATCGATAAATGGAATGCAAGTAACGCATTTAGTACGTCTGTTCGTATTTATCTTAATAATTATAGTCTCCGTTTTGCAAAATGCAAGGCAACAAACTGAAGTGATACTCAAATTTTAATTGGATTTGTATATCTTTTTAAGTACATTCAATGGGTATATTTATAAATATATGCGACAAGGTACAAGGTTTACATGTATTGCCACTTAGCAATGTCACATTGCTTTTTTTTTTTAAATTTGTTTAAGCCTAATCGCCTGGGCGCTTCTCATAATCCACTCTAAAGAGGAACTACGATATTTTAACAATTTGCTATGGGCTTAATATGTCTAGTTTTGTTTTAAACAAAATTAATTTCTATTAAATGTATAATACAAAATCAAAATGCGATCATGTCAAATGGCAACTTCAAAATCAAAATGGTCACAGAAGGCTTGGAAACATATTATATTTTTGTTAGGAATTCGTCGAGATTTAAATGCGATGGCAATTCAATATCTTCAAGTTTAATCTCGCTGTACTTAAACACGACCTTGAAGGGCTGTATAAACTTTTGATCCATCGTAAATTCATCATTTTTATGCTGAAATAAAAGAAACGTTAACAACATAATTACACTATAAATAATGTACAAACCATTTTGCGTTCATTCAATTTCTGTGCCAATTCGTCCAGGAACACATTGGTTATTTCCGATTCGTAATCGTCAAGCGTATATGATTTCATCACCTTTAGAACTTGAGCTGTGTTAAGGGACGTGCACAGATCGCAAATGGTCTGAACATCTTGCTCGCTTTTGCGTGACTGCAACAATTGAGAAACTTGATTCAATGGCGCCAATGGAGCAAGCACACCGTTAGACTGAAATGGAAAATTTAAGTGAACAAAATATATATATATTTTTATTTTAATCTTATATGCGTACCATTTTCTTGCTGCGCACCCAGTCCTCGATGCAGCCAAGATTATATCGTATTATCATGCCAGTTTCCCACATGCATATGTCACCACGCAACATTAAACAGTTCAGGGCTACGGCACAAATAAAATACAAAAGCTGACAAAAGATTTGCTCTGCATAACAATTGTCTAGTCCAAAGTGTTGAAACTGTTTATAAAAGTGTTCTAATTGGCCGATCAGCTGCTTCCAGGCCGGCACATTGCCATGCTCCGGCGATGAATTAGAATCCAGCGATGTAGTACGATTGCGCATACCGTGCGCCTGCCGGCCACGTTGTATCTCATCATTATTAAGTATCGCCGGCACAATTTTGGGATCAAGCAACCCCTGGATTTGCATAACCAAAGCTTGGTATAGGTTTACTATCAAATCGAGTATTACACGACGGTATTCAAAGAGATTAAAGTTTTTCAACTGCTGCTGATTCTGTTTTTCGGTGTTAAACTTGACGTATTCATCAACGTCGCCGTATTGTTTCAAGAGATTTAGCAGACTGAAATGTGTAAATTAGTCAAAGTAATTACAAATTATTAGTGATTCATAAAAAAAATGCTTACGTTATTGAGTTAACCAGCCAAATAACACGATTCTCAGTCGGATTCGGTGTACGATGCATGTTCTTAATTTGCATTACGAATTTGCTTAGCACCTCACGCACATCATCATCGGCGTTAGTTAGATCAGTGTAGCTGAAACATTGTAAGGGTTATAGGTACTGACTCAAGCTGCTTTGCTCGAAGATACATACCGTATGCACATGAAAATAAGGTAGGCAGGAAAGCCGGGCAAAAGTCCAACAACTGTACGTGGTGTAAGATTGCTCAACAGACGTTGTAGGATCTTATCAAGATCTCCACTGTGGAATTTCATTAAGCCTTGTGGATTTTGAGACTTTTGCTTTGTTACATTGGCCATAACATCGTTCCGCTGGCGGTCTTCGGTTGATTTGGCTTTATTACGGCTCATCTCTTCCTCCAGTTTGTGCTCAAGCTTGCCACCATCTTGTATGTAAGCCTTTAATTTTTTATTGGCCAACTTTAGTTCATCCTGTACAAGCAAATATTGAGTAATAGCTTTTTTCAATTCCATGCGTAAGTAGCGATCGTTTTGTTTAAGCGTATCTATGCTAGCATTTTCATATTCATCGAGATTCTTGTACAAGGCCTGATGCAAATGTTCTTTTTCGTTGTTTAACCGCTCAATCTCTTGGGTCATCTCTACGAGCTTGCTGTTATGCTCTTCTGTAATCGCTTTTAGCTCTGATTCCAATTGCCTGTAATGTGTTTTGGTTAATACCATTATTTTGTTGCTTAAATAAATTCAAAAAACTATTTGGCTTACCTATTTACCAGCTTCTGGGATTGGAATGCTTCCATTAGCTCACGTACATTGTTACCATTGTTCCCATGCAACTGCAAGCTGTCCGGCTCAAAGCAGCGCAATGTTTGATTTTGCTGCTGCAGCACAGCTTTCAGTTGTATGCACTCATCACGTCTTCTACGCACCTCTTCTTGTAGAGCGGCATGCTGAGCTGCAATTAGAGAAATGGAAAAAGTACCAAAGGAGCTAGTGTAACAACTGCAAACATTTGTGGCCATGGCGATTTTTACCATTGAGCTCGTTGATCTCAACACCATGCTTAATGCTCGTGCGCAGCTGATCGTAGTCACTACGAAGTTTCTCGTTCTCTACCTCAAGCTCGGAGACGCTATGGTAAGTGTGTGGCAATAATATAAAGATGTAGCATCAGCATCTCTTAAGTTTGGTTAGTGCGTGTGGCATTTGCTGTGTTCAAGCGCAGGTTGTTTTTTTTTACTTACCGGAACATGTCCTCTGTCGGTTTGTTGCGATCTGCCAGCTTAATGTATTGTTCTTGCAAATACTTGTGTTTGAGCTTTTCGTCTTCAAGTATTGCGCGCAACTTGAGCACAATGCTCGTACTGTCGTTAAATGAATCTGTATGTGAAATGTGCAGTTAACGAAATAAGACTGTTCATCATAATTGGTAGTGGCACTTACCATTTTTGCTAAGAAGATCGGGTGGACGATTGATGTCCAATGTATTCTTTGCCGAAGCGTATCCAATGTCATCTTCGTTTTGACTAGAGGCATTGCTTACTGTTCGACTATGATGACGATGGCCATATTCGGTGACACCATTCTGTTGCTGAAGCCGGCTCAGCTCTTCCTTTAGCATGTAGTTCTCAGTCTCAATAACGTCCTTATCCTTGATTGCACGTTGATAGGCCTCGTTAAGCTCCTTATTATCAATTTCCTGGAGCATGCGCTCCTCTTGTTCAATTTGGTTGTTTTCCATGTTTTTAGTTTTTTCATTCATTTCATCGATTTGCCTTCTCAACTCTTCTTTCTCTATACTCCATGCTTGTTTTTGACTCTCAAATTCTTCTTTCATATGCTCAGACTCCTCGACTAGCTGCATTTTCTCATCACGTTCCGATTCCAACTGCTTGTTTAGTGCGGCAATAAGTTTGTCCTTATCCAAGCAAGCAGCCTTTGTAGTTTTAAACTCCATTTCAAGATTCTTTTTCATTTCCAGTTTCATTCTAAATTTGATGAATAATAAAAATACAGAGCTTCAAGATTATAAGCAGTTTACGTAACACTTACTTTAGAACGGAAATCTCGCTGATTTTATGCTTCAAATTACTGTTATCTCGATTTAGCTCATCGATACGCTGCTGCATGGAAATAATTTTGTTCTCAAGACCCATATACTTCTTTTCCATATGTTTCATTGTCTTGGCCTCTGTCTTCATACGCCTAAATTTGCGACGCGCCAAAAACCGACGTACTGCCGCTTGACAAATAATAATGTCGCGTCTGCGTTTTTGATACGCCCGCCTAGCCAACAGACCACGCACAAATCGCTGTATTTGCACGGCACGATAATGATCCCTCATGGCGTAGAAGCGCTTGCGGGCCAACAAGCCACGTGCATACACTTGTATGCCCGCCACTGAGTGCCTCAGACGCAGATACCGACGCCGGCACAACCAGCCGCGTGCAAATTTAGAGAGTATCAGCGCTGCCCGTGCCTCACGCATTCTTTGCACCCGATGGCGTGCCAACATTCCGCGTGCGTGACACTGCAGACCACGTATAACACGCTGCAAGCGCAAATAGCGCCTGCGATGTATAAAACGACGAACAACAGACTGCACAATCGTTATGTACCGCTTGCGTATATTGGCACGTATTTGCTCCAAATAGGCGACCTGGCCGGCTCTAAAGAATATTTGAGTGTTGCCAAACCGATACTTATCCTCGTCCTGTATACATTTTTTCACAATGTTGTAACATGATTGTTTCATATCGTTTTTGTCGATTTTGGAACGATTGACGAGTAATTGGTAACGCACATAGAAATCCGGATACAGCCAACGGGACGGAAATCCCGCAGCGGATATGCGAACAGTCTCTAGCACGCCACAAGCACGCAACTGCTGTATAATTTTGGCTGTTTCCCATTTAAAAGCAATTTTGTCATCATTGGGCTATGGGTATTACCAGAAAAATTTTTCAGTTATATAAAGTTATAAGAAGACTAACTAGAACTAAAGCATATTATATTCCAATCGTACCGAAAACTAACATTCCCTAAGCGATTGACATTACGAACCACCTCACGTTAAACGCCCCCTGACCGTAAGTAAGAGGTAGGTCTTTCTACTGTTCGTGAATCTGCCCGCTGTTCACAAGCTTGTCCTTATCCTCATTGTATGATACTGCTTTAAACTTTAAAGTAATAATAACTTCGATTTTCTAACTGCATAATACATATATATATCGCTGAGATTTATTTAAAAAAATATGTTCATATCTAACGTCTATATTGCCAGTTTTTATTCGGTCGCTCGTTAGAGATTTGTGCATCGTAACTCAGAATTGAATTTCCATCTAAGTAGCTTATTTCATTGAGCAGCCAAAAACTGTGACCAGTCAGTTTTTTAATTTTTATACCCTTTACACAAAGATTTGTGCAATGTATGTAACAGGATGAAGGAGTCATGGCAGACTATATGTTCCATGGGCAAAAATGGTCACGAGCACTAGTCGAGTCGATATAGACATGTACGTCTCTCCGTGTTGTCGCACCGTTCTCGGAGACTATAAGAGCTAGAGAGTTTTTTGTTTGCCGAATTATGTCGATAGCTTTCCCCCTCCCCCCATGACAGATTTTCGCGGTTTACACCTACAACATATAAGCTATCCAATTGAAAACTGAAATTACTGAGCCTGTGTAGTGCAAAATGATTCATATCGGGTAAGAACTTTAGAAGATATAGCTAATAATGTGACAATTAGAGGCCCCTTCTTCTATGAACTGCAACAGAATTTGACTTTTTACGGAAATGTTAAAGTTAACATTTATGTTAACCAAATATGGTATGTTAGGCTTATAAACCAAACCATGTTGCTCTTTTTCCCCACCATCCCGCCTACCCTCGTAGTACAGCTTCCGTTATTACGGCCAAATCCTTCAACGCATCGATAAAAAAATTTGCATGAAATTCGATTTTCACAGAAAAAATGGGTACAGGGTATCCCAATGTAGGGCACCGTCCCGACAGTCTGCATCAAATTTTTGCAATTATATTGTCAAATTATACTCATACTAAATTTACCTTGATGCAGCGAACATAATGAGGCGTTGTGGTGTGCAATGTTGTAATAAGGGATGCCAAACTCTCTTGAAACTGAGAACCAACAGTTTTCCTGTGTTGCTTGGATGGTACCACCTAAAAAGAGAATTGAAATGTCTTAAAAATATGACTCATTAGATAACAAACATAAACACATAAACACATTCAACAAAAATATCTAACTAGGGTTAGATGCATTAAATTAAACTAAAAATGTTTTTCGTTAGTTCTTCGATTAAAAAAATCTATTTTTGACTAACTCTTCGACGTGTCTCTTTCATTTGCTGCTGGAGTTGGCACAGATTTTAAGCATAACGAGCGGGTTTCAATACAGTTGACAACGGCAATACAGACAGTTCAAGGATACAAGCAATAGATTTCAGTATGTAAATATAAATTAACAGTATTACAGAGAAGTTAGCAGATAAAGGACAAAAACAATGATTATGGTTGAACTGTCAAACCTGTTTCCTGCCAGCACTGATAACAACACGACCGCATAGTGTGGTTGTTTTATTGGTATCTGTACTGAGCATATCGACTTCCTCAAGTTTTATAACTTGTTTGCATAGCAACATGTTCGATAATTCCATTACTTTAACAAGCTCTTTAGATACGGTGTCACGGTTCTTTTCCAGGAATCCATTCACATCATACTCAACAGTGTCCGAAAAATGTTTGATGAAAAAACCTACAGTTGCCGGGATTAGGAATTGATTTAAATTTGTGCTGCATCTGAAAGATATCCACTTACTTGTAGTGCCAAAGCGCGGTTTTTCAAAATGTGGAAATTTATTGCATTTTTCAATCAATTTACCTGCCCAGCTCTCGTCAGAACCCTTGGGCATCTGTTGAACAAAATACTCAAAAGCGGTTAAGAAAAATAAATCATTTAACTTATTTACAACTTACTCGACACTCCTCGTCCAGCAAATCAAGTACACCTAACTTTGATTCAATCATATCAATGCACGGCTGATTATCATGGAAATCAATCATTGTCCAAGTGATACCTTCCTTAAGGTACTCTTCTTGCTCCAGCTTGAAGACGTGCTGATTAAACTGTTGCTGTAATTTCTCATTTGCATAGTTTATGCAAAACTGCTCAAACGAATTCACCTCGAATGTTTCGAACCCGTAGATATCGAGCACGCCAATGAAGCTGCACTGTTTGCTACCATTGTTAAGACTCTTATTTAGTATGCCAACGATATACTGAAAGAGTTTTGCATAAATATGCTTGGCCAAGGCATCTCTGGCCGCTAGCGCCATTTCAATATTATTCGGTATCAGTACATGTTCATTGACCGACTCTATCTGACGCATCAAAAGCCAGCGTCGTAAATCTTTCGAGTTGATTTTGAGCAAATCGCCTGTTACTTGCAAATGCAAATCGTTGGGCTAAAACAATCTGGTTTAAATAAATTATGCATTTGGCCTTAATCCATTCAACTTACGAAAATTTCACACGATTCCGTGTCCTCCTCATCAGAACCATCCTTGTACTTTTTGGAGACCTCAATGTTACCCAAATGAAGTATGCCAGCGAGTATTGTTACAATATCGGCGACCTGTATAGCAATAACATTAACAAAAAGAACTTAAAAAAAATATTTTTAATGAACCATGTAGTATTAACTGCATCGAACTGGGATTCGCTTTTGATGTTTATACAAAAACAACAAAACTTGGCAGTATATTTACCTGTTGTAGGGAGAAACCCAATACTGTCATTGCCTGTACCGTTTCATTAAACTGGCTGGCATCTGAAACCCGTTCGATTTCTGGGGCGCCACCCATATTTAAAAACTGAAACTTATCTTGATGATCTACCCATAAATGAATGAGTTAGCTGCTAAAATCAACTTCAAATTGTCATTGCAATCTATAACTTACCAAGCACTAATTGAGGAAATTTCGCACGTGATGCACACAATTGGTAGAATATGTGATAATTGCGTTCACCCTGAGCCTGATATACTACACGCGATTTTTCTAACAAGTATGTGTGCATGGTGGCACCCTGCAGATACATTATGCCCATATTGTTTTTGAACAAGAGTTTCGTGAATTTTCCAAAACGAGAACTGTTGTCGTTTCGCGTTGTTTTGGCATTTCCAAATGCTTCCATAATCGGCGAAGATGCCAGCACCTTGCGCTCTACCTGTGTCTCAGATTCTGAACCTCCAACTGCAGCAAAATAACGCATGGCATATTTAGCGGAAACAGTTTTACCTGCCCCAGATTCGCCACTAACAATGATGCTAAGATTGCAGTTTTCTCGCTCAAGTCGGGTGTAGGCCTCCTCAGCTAACGCGAATATATGCGGCTCCAGTTGACCCATGGCACGGCCACGGTAGGCGCGTATTATGCTGGGACCATACAAAGGCAAGTCGGCATATGGATTAATGGCAACGAGTATAATGCCACAATAGGTATAGATGATTTGACGCTCACAGAAACGAACTCGCAAATTATAAAGTACACCTGGTTCATGCAGGTATGATAGCGTCGTGAGATCATTTTGGCCCACCAAAATAGCAGGGTTTCGAAGCGGAGGCAAGTCACTGCCATCTGCTTTGATTTTAATCTCTTTTATGCTGCCCGATTCGGTAAGAATTTTTAAAAAGCTTGCACCCTTTCTGTAATTCTCTTCCAGAGTTGCACCCTCCCAGACATCTTCGGCGTGGGGTATCCATATTTTGGCGCTCTGAAAGAAGAACCATAAATGATGTTATAATCGTAATGTTGTTAGCTAAGAGTAAAAGTTTATTTAATCTGCTTCTTCAATAAGTGACGAAAGTAGGGTTAGAGTAAGTAAGGTGATACGATAATAAGATAAGGGTTTTGAGATTACACTTGTTAGAAAAATCCTGAACACAAAATCAATATTGAAATTATTTTTTATTTCTAAAAAATTAGTCTCACAATACTCCGGTGCACCGGAGTATAAAAAATAGGATAGATAAAAAGACAATTGAGTGACCGAAGTATTCCATAAAAAACTACCATAACAACGGATACTATGATATGGATATGCCCAATGACCTAAATCTAGAACACCAGTTCTATGATCGATCATTTACGCAACTGTTTGTTCACTGAAGAAACTAAAGCATTTTTTAAATGAAACTTTCAAAGAAGTGTTTATTTTCTATATAATTTCTAATAACACAATACTTTTGTGTATCAAAAGTTAAAGATAAATATGTGTCTATTAGTTTGCATAGTTTTTGTAATTATTTGTTTTTTGTGAGGGTAAACATTTTTGTACTATATGTAGGACATTGGGAAAATTAGTATCTATTTGGTATTAATTTTTTTAATTTTATTTGACGAGCTATGCTTCATGAAATACTCTCAGTTTTGGCGAACGATCATGTAATAGCAGGTTTAGCTGAAATAAGCATATTTGTGACAACTAAATAACGAAGAAAAGTTGGCAAAAGTAAAGCCATTTTCGCCTGCTGAATAAAAAATATATGGAAGTCCTCATTTCAAGGAATGCTTTCAATTGGTGAAGAAATGGTACCCAATTACGGCCGTCATGGTTATACCTAAACTATACAGTCACACTTAGTTTACCTCTATAAGAGAAACATTGGAGGAGTCGATCGCTCAGATCTATAGAATCTGATCTCTAGAATAGAGGCTAATAATTATACATCCCGTTCTGGCTGCCCAAACACCTCATGGGCTACGACCGATTAAACATCTAATGATGCTGCAGGAAAAGGAATCCAAGTGTGCATTTTGCCATCAAAAAACTACCAACAGTTGCTTCAAATGCACACTAAGTGTTTTATTTCATATCATACGGAAACCTAATTCAGTTGTGGTCATAGCATATATGTAGTACGGCGTCAAAACCATACTCCTTGATACAAATTTTTCTGTTGAAGTATGCAAGTGTTTTATTTTATCTATATTTAGAAAGAATATTAAAATAAAAATGTGGTTTTCAGGCATATCTGGGTTAATATAAAAAAAAAATGAAGTCCTTAACCTGTCCTTCGTGTTTATGACATACTTTTTTAAACATATATGTAGTCGGCGACGTGTCTTACTTGGGAAGACCCTGTATCCATTTCCACAATAAATGTGAATATCTGTGCATTAAGGAGTGTGATTGGATCGGATGAGAAGTGTGTGATAACAGCATGATCCAACAAATGTTATCTGCCTACGAATAAAGCGCATGTATTTGCAACTTTTTTGTTTATCGAGATCTAAATATTCATACGGCCATGGCCTACCTAAGTTGATGCACAATGGCTTGGCAATGGATTTTGAGTTTCGGTTTTCCCAAATTTTCCTTAAACTTCTGGCAAACAAATGGTTTTATACCATGTTATGGTACATATGTTAACAATATGTCCTGTTTTTGAAAAGAAACACACAACCATTAGCTTTGAAGTACTTCGTCCGCCAACCACTTTTGCTCTTCTTCGAGGACCCATACAGTCGATCACTTTTTATTTTCGGACTCATACCCATAGATCTAAGACAATTCTTGGATCTTGTTGGATTTAATTTGGGAAGCTTAGAAATGCTCATTGTCAAGATATAAAAGGCAGTCATTACATTTGAAATTGAAAAAGCAGCTTATAAAGATATCAAGACTAAAGACAATGATTCAAAGAAACAAGATAAGTGTGTTTTGTGTTTATACCCTGTACACAAAGTGTAAAAGGGTATTATAGATTTGTGCTACGTATGTAACAGGCAAAAGGAGGCGTGGCAGACTATATGTTCCATGGGCAAAAATGGTCAGGAGCAATAGTCGAGTCGATATAGACATGTCCGTCTGTCCGTGTTGTCGCACCGTTCTCGGAGACTATAAGAGCTAGAACATAAAATTTTTTACCAAAAGATGCGCATATGCCGGAAAAAATACGAGTTTGTCGATTTTTGTCCATATCTTACCCCCTTCCCCCGACAGATTTGCGCGGTTTACAACCGCTACGTTTAATTTATCATTTGCCACACCCCCCATATATTGATTTGAAAATTGTCACAGACATTAATATATGTATTTTTGATCTGTGTTACAAAATTCAACGACATTAGCCCAAGAATACTGGAGTTAAGGGTATAAAAGTTTTTTTTCCCCCATAATAGCCAACTTCCCAATAGGAAAACTTGTCAATTGGAACTTCCCAAAAGGAAAATGTTTACAGGCATATCGATCTTATAAAAATAGATATAAAAGTGGATACTTCCGTTACCATTTTACCATATTCAGTGTTTATAAAGAAAAAGGGTACAGGGTATTCCGACTGTCTACATCAAATTTTTTAAATTTATGCTTATTACGAAACCGGTTGAATGGTTTGGCTCAAAGAGCATGAAATCTAATAGAGTGAAATCCTTGGCAGTTACATTGAGTCGGCTTGCTGAAAAGCGAGCACTTTCAGCACAGTGCACACATGTGCACTCTTTCTCAATTTCGCCTACGATTGAGTCGGTCTGACACAGACAGCAACAAAAACAACAACACACGTCACCTTTTAAAAAAAAATTTGAATTTTTTAACGGTCCAGAATTCCTCTAATACTTTTAGGATCTTTGGGTTTGGCTACTCAGCCAATTTTGAACAACATCTAAATAAGTCATAGATAAATTGAAAATGAATAGTTGGTAACCAACTCAGGCTTTTCCGCACCTTTATCAAAACATGCGAAATCAGGTCGGACAAATTTAAACAAAAAAGAAATGAAGTAAACAATTGGTAATCCACTCAGGCTTTTCCGCACGTTTAACAAAACAACTAAAATGAGCGTGAAAAATTTAAAAAAAAAAAAACATTAAGATTGCTAAAGTTGAAATTACTAAATTTATTGAAATAACACACTACATCGACAACGACAACGCACGAACACAAAAACATCGCCAAATCGCCGAAAAATTACAGATTTTAGTTTTTTGGCCAATCGCAATACTTTTTTGCGGTAAAGTCAAAACTTTTTTCTCTAGTTTTTACAAAAGTTTGGCCACAAATGAATCCAAACTAATTAAATTGTAACCAGTTCTCACTATTTTTCGTACCTCACAAAATATAATTTCCCATGACTGCATATAAGAGATAACTGTTTGTATGATTGGTAGAGTATTTCTAGATCTAAGGATCTTTGAAGAACTTCAACAAGTCAAGAACTTTCATACAAAATGTATAAAAATAGTTAATAGTTGCTCATATCTCCCCCATTGGTACGCCGCCACTGGAATAAACAAATATGGCCAAGTTTTATTTTGATCTTGTGCTTGATTGGTTTTTTACATAGTTTACAATAAGTAAATATGTTTGAGGAAGCTAACTTCTAAGCTTAACTAACTTTAGACAAAAGTGATCCACAATGAAGCGACCCAGAAGAGCTTTTGAAGTTTTAATCGAAGTTAACAGGTACACTCGCAACTGCTTATCAGAAGAAAAAAAGCAGTTCTGATAAGACTATGATTCATTTCTATATGAACAATTGGAGTATAAAACTGCACAATGACTGCATATTAGAGATAACTGTTTGTATGATTGGTAGAATATTTCTAGATCTTGGGATCTTTGAAGAGCGTTAAGAGCTTTTACAACAAAAAATAAACGGTTTTCCAATTGGATAAATATAATGTAATTGCACATGTGTTCTAGCACTGTGCAAAAACATTCAGTAAAGTTTCGAGCTGAAAAAAAGTGCATGTGACCATGTGCATTTTTTGACAAGGATAAAACTCTTTGTTAGTAATAGTTTATTCCTTTTGCACTAATTGTAAAGTTAATAGAGTCTGTGGCTCATGCAACTACATTTTTCGGGTATCTTGAAGAGACGTACTTTTAGGGAGCACTAAAAAGCATGCACACTTTAGGTAACTCTCCTTTTACCCATGCTTGGCCTGACCTACAACAATACTATGTTAAATCATGTTATGCAAAAAAAAAAGAAGAAATTCCTGTGTGTTTGGAGATTGTATGTTGCCATCAACTAGTGCATTGGTAGGCATGTGGGAAGGTTTGTATTATGGCTTGCATTTTTATTCGACTCACTAAAACCTAACACTATTGGCAACAACGCCGCGTAATTGCCAACAATGCACTTGGCACTTGTAGGGCATCAATATAATAAGTATGTAAGACCAATGTGAGTAGTTGTAGTACCTGCGCGTATAGCATCTCTTCGCTTGACATGATTGCAGTTGTTCTACTTCTACGACTTGACGACGGCAGCGATTACTCCTCAACCTTAGCGGAACTGACACTGATACATAAGCTCAAGCCCGCTTTTTGTTGTTATGCTGACAATTTTAATTTATTTTAACTTTTTAATTTCTTTGACAATTTTAAATTTATTTAAGAGCCATTGAATTTATTTGTTATGATTTTACCAAAAACAGCCGAGGTTAAATAATACTGAAATTTATTATATATTTTTTATATTAGCATTGCTAATTTAACCGAGACGACAACGAAAAGGTACTAACAAAAACTAATTTTACTTTATTCTGACGTTGATGGTGCGACAAGTGCAGGGTTGCCACAAAACATTCTTTTTTAGCCATGGTAGCAGCGATGGCAAATATTTGCAGTGCAGTCAGTTGCAGTCGACTAATTGGTGCAAATATTGAATAAAAAAATTAAAAATGTTTGTATATTGCATTTGTCTTTTCGTTGGCAATTAAAACAATTTACGAGTTTCATCGCTTTTTAATACTTGCCGACTTGCCGCTTACCTTCAGACATTGCTCAACACTGTTCATTTTCGCGCGCTTTTATCAGCTTGACAAAACACATATTCGCCAAACACAGCGAAAGTAATACTTACGCGTTGTAGCTAAAAAAAAATATTGAAACACAAATTAACTTCTATTAAAGTGAAATTTTATTTATAACTTAAAATGTCAAGCCCTGCTCGCTCGTTAAGTGCCGGTGCTGGAACCCCTAAACAGGGTGTGCGAACACCAACACGAGGTACTATGACAATATTAATTCATATAACATATAAACGTACGCTCACGGTCGAAAAATTATTCCACTCTTAGGTATTGCCGCACAAGATGTGGACACGCCCATGCGAATGGGGCCTGGTCGTACAGGAGCGGGTCCTTTGGATAACATTAGTTTGCCACCCACATCTCCTGCAAACATTAGTTTGCCCGCCACAAGCCCGGCTCGTGGGCTTGGCGCTAATATGAGTGAGATTGATTTAAGTTCTCCATTGAATTATGGTACGCCGAGTTCTATGGGATCAATACGTACACCACGCTCAGGCATACGAGGTACTCCGCTGCGTGCGCGTCCTGACATTCGCACAGACAAGCGCATACGTCAAGTGGCCATTAACGGCGGCACAAGTGTAAGTTTAATATCTGTGCCCAATTGAATTTTATACATTTACGGCATTTATTTAATTTGATGCAGTTGGAACCTATAGCTGAAAAACGTTCGGAGGGAACCGATCCCGTATCAGAATCATCGGCGGCACCCCAGCTTGTTGTTTGGGGAACTAACGTTGTCGTAAGCCAATGCAAGTCTAAGTTCAAGTCTTTTATTATGCGCTTCATAGACCCAAGCGCCGAACAGGATGAAATTTCGGAGAATATAGATGTCAATCAGCCACTTTATCTTCAAAAACTTGAAGAGATTCATACATTGGAGGAGCCGTATCTTAATCTAAACTGTGCTCACTTAAAAACCTTCGATCAGGATCTGTACCGTCAATTGATATGCTATCCACAAGAAGTTATACCTGGCTTCGACATGGCCATCAATGAAATGTTTTTTGAGCGCTATCCAGCTGCCTTGTTGGAGCATCAAATCCAAGTGCGCCCCTTCAATGCAGATAAGACACGCAACATGCGTTCACTGAATCCCGAAGATATGGATCAATTAATAAGCATAAGTGGCATGGTTATTCGTTCGTCTAATGTTATTCCAGAGATGCGAGAAGCTTTCTTTAGCTGTAACATTTGCTCATTTTCCACAACAGTGGAAGTGGACCGTGGGCGTATTTCCCAGCCCACGTTGTGCACTAACTGCAACACAAATCATTGTTTTCGCATTATTCATAATCGCTCTGAATTCACGGACAAGCAGCTTGTTAAATTGCAAGAATCACCTGATGACATGGCTGCTGGTCAAACTCCACACAATGTGCTGCTATATGCCCACAATGATCTTGTAGACAAAGTTCAAGCTGGCGACCGAGTCACAGTAACGGGCATATATCGCGCAACTCCACTGAAGGGAAAGGGCCTGAATGTTAAGAGTGTCTATAAAACTCACATCGATGTTGTGCATTTTCGCAAGGTTGATAACAAGCGCTTGTATGAAGAAGAGGAAGGGTATGTGGTTTTATAAATTTCTTTTAATCGTAAGCTAAACCACCACCTTTAATTCAGAAAAGACCATATTTTCCCACCTGAGCGCATTGAGCTGCTGCAGCTGCTGTCAAAGAAGCCGGATATCTACGATAGATTGGCTCGTGCAATTGCACCGTCTATCTATGAAAACGATGACATTAAAAAGGGCGTATTACTGCAACTGTTTGGTGGCACCAAAAAGAAGCATGCGACATTGGGGCGTCAGAATTTCAGATCTGAAATACACTTGCTGCTTTGCGGCGATCCTGGTACTTCAAAATCGCAAATGCTTCAATATGTATATAACTTGGTACCGCGCTCACAGTATACATCGGGTCGTGGCTCCTCCGCCGTGGGTTTAACAGCATATGTAACCAAAGACCCAGAGACCCGCCAATTAGTTTTACAAACGTAAGTCGTACGCGAAACTTAAGAAATTTTATAAAGCCTGCTTTATATTTGCAGTGGCGCCCTTGTATTGGCTGATAATGGTGTTTGCTGCATTGACGAGTTTGATAAAATGAATGACTCGACTCGAAGTGTGCTTCATGAGGTGATGGAGCAACAGACCTTGAGTATTGCAAAGGCCGGAATCATCTGTCAACTAAATGCACGAACTTCAATTTTGGCGGCTGCAAATCCCGCTGAATCGCAGTGGAATAAGCGCAAAAACATTATTGACAATGTACAATTGCCTCACACTTTGTTATCTCGTTTTGATTTGATTTTTCTTGTGCTGGATCCACAAGATGAGCTCTTTGACAAACGACTTGCATGCCATTTGGTCTCCTTGTATTATGCCACCCGCCACGAGGAGGAAGACACCATGTTTGTAAGTTGGACAAAATTTTACTTCATACAACAGGGCTAATGCATAATAAAATTTTTGTAATTAGGATATGAGTGTTCTGCGTGACTACATTGCTTTTGCACGTGAGCATGTCACTCCCACTCTATCGGACGAGGCGCAACAGCGTTTGATTCAAGCTTATGTAGATATGCGCAAGGTGGGCGCAGGTCGAGGACAAATTTCAGCATATCCCAGACAGCTAGAAAGCCTAATACGTCTTTCAGAAGCCCATGCTAAGGTGCGGTTAAGCAATTCCGTTGAATTGCAGGATGTTGAGGAGGCATGGCGTTTACATCGAGAGGCTCTTAAGCAATCGGCTACAGATCCACTATCTGGAAAAATCGATGTTGGAATATTAACTACTGGTCTTTCAACAGCAGCACGAAAGAAGCGCGCCGATCTAGTGGCAGCTATTAAGGAAAATCTTAAAAAGAAAGGAAAGGTGCCGACCGTGCCCTATCAGAAACTATTTAAGGAGATTAAGGATGCTTCACAAATTGTATGTACAAATTTAAGCGCTACTTGATTTTTAGTTTCGAATAATTTGACATTATTGAATTTAATTTCAGTTAATAACACGTGAGCAATTTGAAGATGCTTTGAAGGAGGTCCAGGATGAAGGCGCCATTGTTGTTATGGGCAAAAACACTATTCGCATATGTTAAAATAATTTCGTCATTACCATTATTCATTCCTTTTATCAATTCATATATGTTTTCTAATAATAAAAAACCAACAAAAAGTAAAGCAAATTTCTAAAATTATGTTGTAATTTATCGATAGTTCGACTCATGTCCCGCGATACTAAAAATAATCGTAAATTTTAATAGGTTGGCAGCATAGTATTTGCTTATCGCTTGGTGAGGGGAAAATAGCACCGCCATAAAATAAAATATACAAATAAAATGCCATCGGATCCCGAGGAAAGCAGCAAAATTATGGAGTACGGAAAATCGTCTGAGCATTCGCTCCATAGTGCCTCCGAAACATCGGTGGATTCCAGCAGTCTGCTAAACAGCGAACTTACGGTGTCGGTACGCGAGCACAACCCTACAAAGCGGGAACAACGCAAATCTCCAGCAACTAGTTTTGGATCAGACAATACTAGCACAAGTGTCCAAGCGCCGATGTCCCCAACATCATCCTTGGCAGACATTACATTTGAGCCTACTATAGACATGATGGTGAACGACTTTGATGATGAAGCCACATTAAATGAAGAGGAAGCACTTGCCGATCTTGAAGCCAACAATCCAGAAGATGAGATTGCCACACTAAGGGAAGAGAGTGAAATGCCAATTGAAGAACTTCTTGCCAAGTACAGCGGGTTTACAGACCCAGATATGGCGCATTCACCGGCAAGCAGCTCCCGCCGTCCTATAAGATCAAGGCAAAGGCGTCAACAACACCGGCAGCAATTCAATTCAGAAGGAGTCGCACACTCTGCCTGCACTGAGGAACAAAAAAGCGAAAGCAGTCACTTAAGTGAGAGTTACGGTGATGGTATTACGAAAGCTACTATTGGACAACAACAATATTTGGGTGCGGAAAGTGTTTTGGACGATTCCACATATATCTCAGGCCATGATGGTCTTATTGATACTGAAGAAATACCTGCCATTTTACCAACAGAATCAGTGAAAAAACAGCATCGATCACATTTGTTGGATCTTTATCCAGAGGAAACATTCGGTGAAAGTTCTAGAACTACCGCAATGACCAATATGGACGATCTTGAAAACTGTATGTTCTTATACGTGTATAAACACTTTCAATAATATAATGTTTATTATTTTAGTTACACCACTTGAGACGCTTTTTGATGATGTTGAGGTTGAAGGAGACGATGACACCGATAGCGATTCGGACAACGCCAGAAAAACTATAATGGTTGGCTCAGACTATCAAGCTGATATTCCCGAGGGCCTGTCGCAATACGGTGACGTGCTGCCCTATGAAAATGAGGACCAACTAATATGGGAACCGAGTCAAGTTAGTGAGCGCGATGTGGAGGAATATTTAACAAAGTTGCAGGAAACACGATCCATTGTAGCAACTGACGATACTACGAATAATGAAGCACTCGTTGGTGATGCAAACATCACACTTATAACCGAATTGCCCGACAATGCATCGGCAACAGTAACAAACACGCCCATAGTAAATACTAATGCAGAAGTGGAATCTGTTGTCAAAGACAACGAACAGGGACTCCGTTTGCTGGTACAATGTGGCTATGACTTTAACGAGGCATTGCGACGCAAGCGCTTAAATGTGCTACCCCTTAACGATACCATGAGCAGCTGGTCAGAGGAGGAGTGCCAAAAATTTGAAGAGGGTATACAGAAATTTGGCAAGGATTTTTATCAAATACGGCAAAATCAGGTAAAACCGCCTTCACCAATTTACACACGCAGGGACTAACGCCATCGCACGGTATTTATAGGTGCGCACGAGAACTATGCGCGAACTTGTTCAGTTCTATTACCTTTGGAAGAAAAGTGAGCGGCGTGATCAGAGTTTTGCTCTCAATGACACCATTGATCACATGGATGTGTTTTTAAATGAGAGTGGCGAGGTTTCTGGAAGTGGCATCGGTAATAATAGTACTAATGGCGATCACATGCAAGACACTATGTCGACTCGAAAGTCCACAGTAAAAAATTTTTCTATTATGACCGGTAACAACAACAACTCCACAACGACAACAACCACAAGCCGCAAACGCAGTGCATCGGCTTCACTTGAAGTCGGCGATAATGAGGACGACGTACTTACTGTGGAAGGGAATTGAATTACCATCTTCAATGTAAGTGCAAGTGGCACTAGCTGCTTTTTTAAATGCATATTTAAATATAACTATAATAAATTAATATGTAGGCATCGGCACAATGTTGAGCCAAATGCGCAGGCGCTTTTGACTTAAGAAAGGCTACTCATAAGACGCACATAGTATTAGGTTGACGGTAATATTTGTTATATAAGGATAAACGTATTTCATTTATATATATGATATAAATATATATACATAACTTTGTAGTGTACAATATATATACATTATTATAATATACATATAATCTATTCCTAAATATTGGAGAATTTTGAATAGACAACTCTCATGTTTCGTAATTAATAGAATATTTCTTTGTATTTTAAGGCATTAAATTGTGTATTTCTTGTGTTTAATTGTACTGTATGCATAACGTGTAGAATTATCCTATCTTCAATTATAGTTCGTATTAAATATTATCCTATCAAGTGAGTATATTTGTATAAATATAATCCCACCAAAACCCACCATTTTCGTTAGGCTTATAAATTTTGAGTGTCAATAAATGTTTATTAGCATTTTGAGCAAAAACTATGCAACACGCAGGTTTTTTATGTATTGTTTCATATAGAGGAAACTGTAACATTTAAAGAGTACATAATGGTTTAAGCATATTCGACAGTAAAAGGAATCGTTTATAACATATGTTTTGAGAATCTTGCCTGTAGCCTTTTTTATTATGAGTAATCCTCTTCTGATATTATAAACGTAGTAACAATGTCCCAGTAGCTTGCATACGCAGATGATATCGATATCATTGGGCTTACAAAGCGAGCAGTTACTGGAGCCTTTGCGGCTATTGGAAAAAAATCTGCCAGGGTGGATCTGGGAGTAAATGAGAGCAAGATGAAGTATATGCTTTTTTTGAGTAGAGATCTCAGATTGATGTTGAAAACTATACTTTTGATGTTGTCAAGGATTTCGTCTACCTTGGCACCACCGTCACGATGAAAAACGATGCGTGGAGATCAAGCGGAGAATCACTCTTGCCAATAGATGTTACTTTGGTCTCAGTAGTAAAAACCTCTCGCGCCACACGAAACTATCACTCTACAAGACGCGTATCCTTCCCGTTTTGCTGTATGGCGCTGAAGCATGGGCGATGAAAATGTGTTTGAGCGGAAAGTACTCCGTAAGATTTTTGGCCCTATACGCGTTGGCAACGAGTACCGCCGGGTTGTTATGGCCAGTTAAGTAGAAGAAGAAGTAACAATGGCTCGGCAATACGAGTTACTGTCAAGGAGCTACTTTTAAGGAGTTACAGTCCCATAGACTGAAAAATATATATACAATTAAGAAGTTTTACAGTCATACCGACATCAGATTCATAATTGACTTACAAATTATGTAGAGATGTGAAGCCTTAAAGCTTATGCTACTGGGGTAAAGATAAGTAGCTTCCATTCCCAAACAAGACGCCAACTCTCATATTTGCTTTGCTTGCAGTCTCGTATATAACAAAAGAGAAGACAAACCCCAAAGAACACACATTACGTACGAACATACAATAGCACTGAAAATATGCTGGAGATAGCAGGGCCTCACAATATTAAATGAACGGATCGTGCAAAACGAAGTTTTCAGTTTTCAGCGTTGCCTCTGTCGTTGTTAAGCTTGTGTTGGTGTATGCCGCTTCTGTGTGTACGTTGTTAGCTTCTCTGACGTGAATATTTCACGTTCACTCCATGCAGTCCAGCCGACCGTAGTGAAATCCAGTTTTGATAAAAATAAACAAAACAAAGCGCAACACGTACACGTACACGTACACTACACTGAAAAGCTTGTGGCGTGCAACAGTGTGTGTGTGTGTGTGTGTGTGCGTGTGTGTGCGTGGGTTTTAAACAGGAATCGGTTCTTATTTGGTTTTTATCAGTTAATAATATATGTTATATGTACTTACACATACGTAAGATTACCTTTTAAAATAGAAAATTTTGCTCAAAAAATAGCACTGTTGAGATGCTGCAATATAATTTAATTGACATCAATGGCAGGGCATATGCGATTCGTTACGGTCCATACCACAAAAACGACAAAAGCAGCAACAACATCTACAGCAGAGTTAACAACCGTAAAGGTATATCGAACGTACGAAGCACGACGGCAGCGGAAGCATTACATCCGGATTTTATACAAGCAAGCTAGCTAGCTAGCCAGTCAGCCAGCCAGCCATCCATCCAGTCATCCAGCCAGTGTGCCGGTGTGTTCTTCGCTGTTGCCTTTTGCGTTTGCGTTTGTGTCTCCGCCTCTCTTTTTTACCCTCTTGCTCTTTTGCGTGTGCAGCCAAAAGGCACGTAAACTGGTTGTTGTGTACCCGTACTTTAGTCTTGGTTTAACGTTTGAGCTGAGCGCCTGCGCGAGTCGCTTGGAAATATACTACACATAAGTCTACCCGCAGACGCAGCATGGAGTTGCGCTACAACGCTTCTGCTTTGGCGTCACCTCAGCCGCCGCCTTCGAATGTTTCCTTTACAAATACAGCAAAATTGCCGATTGAAACAGTAAAGCTCCTTATAGCAGCAGTTTCACGTAGACCAACGCTTTGGTTGCGTAATAGTAATACAGTTGGCCAAAAACGCAGCGATATAACTCCAATTTGGGTTGAAGTCGCTCAGGATGTTAACTTGCCAGGTATGTGAAACATTATATATATAAGTATATACTTATATATATATATATATATGTATGTATGTATGTATAGGCGTGTAATTGTTGCGTTTACAGCTGCCCGCACACACACTGGCAAAGCAAATGAACGTGATCAAATTTCCCACTTGTTTTTTTTAGAGCTGGGCATGCAAAATTCATGTAGTGCACACATACGTACTGACACACTACGTCTTTTAATTTCGTTAAATTTGTATTTATTTCTTTTCGCTTGCAGCTGATATTTGCCGTATTAAATGGGGACATTTGCGCGACAATTTTCGTAAAGTCTTCATTCGCAACAATCTGTCCAATGAAACGCCTTCATCATGGCGCTTCTATAATGATATGCGTTTTATGGAGCGCGCTGTTTCCGAAAATATAATGCGTCAAACGCGCAGCAGCAGCAAGAAGAAGCGCTCTCAAGTTTCTGGATACTGGTCGGACAACAATAATGTGTCTTTGGGAAAATTTGAACATGACGCCACCGAACCCATTTGCGAGTTGAGTGACAGCTATGATTCGGAGTTACATCGTCCAAGTTTCTCTGATATAAGCTCATTTTTTGAGGATAGCAGCCCTCACTTATCGTATAGGAAACGCGTTAAACTAGAGCCGGCAAGCAACTGTGATGAACACAGCGTCCATCATTTGGAGGCGGAGGATGAGTTAAACGATGACGATTTTGATGAAGATGCTGCCTCCGAAAATGAAGATGATCGTGGGAAACGCACTGAAACGGTTACGATGCCTGATGCGGGGGTGTTTACTATCGAGGTGCTCGACGATGATGACGAAATGATGAATCCAATTCAAAAAAAACCAAAATCAATGGATGTGCGCAGCACAAGCACAAAAAGCGAACAAGATGCCGCACCAGATTTGCCTTTTAAATATATAAGCATGGATGCTTCAACAAACACGGAGACAAGTTCCGTAGAGGCCCAAGAGGATGATGCTGATAGAATGTTCTTGCTAAGTCTAATGCCATTTATGCAGAAAGTTGACGAAAGGCGCAAGTTGCGTGTGCGTCAAAAGTTACAAAATGTATTAGTCGAGGAGCTGGAATTTGGTTAATGCCAACTTGCGACTTTACTTGAGCGATTGGGCATTTACATAGTAAATAGAGTAATTTATAAGCTTAGCTTACAGTATTAAAATAATGTGACTGATGTCGATATGCATTACTTAAGCCTTTCCCACTCTATGATAGATATTTGTGCAAAAAAATGCACAAGTAAAACCAATCCGTTTCTAAACCGAAAAGTAATCCTATTATGTGAAACGGGCTTTATTAAGTAACTATTTATAATATCTAATAATGTACAATCGATTTAGAAAGCTGAGACTACATACATAATACATACAAGCAACACATCTGAAGATCTGTTCAAGGTAAAATAAAAGAAGAAAACAACGTTACTAATTATTTTGAAGTAAATGCTTAAAAATTTACCTGTTCTTAAGCCCTGCAACGCCGCACCTGAATCTACCTGCTGATCTAGCAAAACATTTCCACGAAACATAGAATTGGCCATGGATAAGCCAGTTATGGCGTTCAAATTTCATTTTATACCCAACATCGTACTGCACAAATTTCTGTCAGTGCATGGAATTCTCTTAGTTCAAGTAAAACAAGTTCCATAAGGGTTGAACCAAGAAGACACAACAACAATATTCACAATAACAACAACAACAGCAGCAGCAGCAGCAGCGACAAAAAACGATAACGATAACGACGCCACCACTAGCAATTTACGCGCCACGAATACAGTCGTACCTCGTAAAACTACACGCGGCTTGATTATGGAATTTATGCTGGAGCGGATTAACACATTGATAATTTGAAGTTGGTCATAAAAATAAAAGATACATTTTAGTAATCAAGCTTTCATATGATTTGCGTTGGTTACGCCTGTAAGCCTCTAATACCTGGTTGCCACTATTTGTCAGCAAGTTGTGATGCATGTAATGATTCTAGCCGATTATTTGTTAACTAAGCAAAGGCTTCGCTTCGTTTTTTATTTAAATGCTGCGTTTTTTATCAGCTGTGTTCTTGTGTCATTCTTAATCGAGTAAATTGTCGATATCGAGCAGCCATAATCCACCTTTTTAACATCACTAAGCGTGCTTAGGCTTTTACGCACGATTAGTGTATCTCACAAATAATCATAGGATAACTAAAATGTTGGCATAAAGTATTCAACACAGCAGAAATCATTTAAAAAGAAAGGAATTCTCGAAGTTTAACAAACTAAACTAACCCGTTTAAGTGAAATCGTGTTTTCGCCGTCATCCTTTGTACAAGAACATAGGGAAAAACCGATAACTTTATAGTTGTCTGCTGTATAAATGTCCTTCAGCAATGAAACGAAGCTCTATATTAGTTAGAACTTACGATTCAATTGATAAAAAATATGGGCAACTTTTTGTACCTTGCGCATACATATTACTAATTGTGTTTAAAATAAAAGGGTTTTCAAATGAGGGAAATTTAAACCACAAATATTTATTTTTGAATCAAGTTGGGTACTTTATTTGGAAGGTTCACCAAAGCCTGTTATGGCTGCTTTTACATACTTTCAACGTTTCTATGGCGTTTATGTCAGCAGTGCTGTTGTTCTTGGAATCTTTTTTTTGCTTGTTCAATGTCCGATTGATTGTTTTATTGGGCGGTTGTGGCTGTGGCTGTGTCTGCAACGTATTCACAGTGTACATGAAATGCCTTAAAGACATAGATAGTAAACAAATTGTTAGACAAACCCATATTTAACAAAAAGCACAAAAAGTTATTTCGATAGTTTTATCGCGTCATTCGATGTCAGACTGTACGCTCATTCGAGACACTCTGATTGAGTGTAAATGTGAACGACAAAAACAACAACAGTATAAGGGCAGAAGCAAGCAAGCAGCAACAGCAAAAAGAAAACGTGCATCGGCCGGTTAGTTTCCAGTTCCATGCTTAAATGCATGCGCGTTGGACACACGAATTGAATTAAAAAAAATAAAAAAGTGAAATGAAATCGAATTGAAAATCGGAACGTCAAATCAAAATATTTAATAAACAAACAAACTTATTACAAAAAAATATATATTCTCATCGATAAATGTATGTACCAGCGTACTTCATACATTAATACAAATATACATATGAATGAGAGCTAGTGCCAAAGGCAGAAATTTAACAGCTAGCAGTGTGTGGCTTTGGAGCGCGCGTGCGCACGCAACAAAACTGTGAGATACATTTGGGTTTATTTTACTTTAGATGATGAGCAGCAACAACACCAAAAATACACACACACACACACACACACGCACACACACACATATATAGAGTTTGACGATGCCGCCGCATATACAATATGTATGCATGTACACACACATGCGCGCGAAGGCATGATGATATTATTATGTTGTGTTTTTAGTCGAATGTATCTTTAGTTGGAAAAAGGAATACACGAATGTAGGAACGAATACACGGAAAACGAATTACGCATAAGAACTTTCGGTATAAGAGGAATTACCAAAAATGTGTCGCATTTATTAAAAAAAAATACAAAATATCAATAATTGCAATAAACTGCTGCGAAATATAAACAAAAAATGCAACTATAAACCAAAAGCCATTCATAAAAAAAAGATACAAAAAAAAAAGGAAAAAATTTATAAATTGCTTTGTGGGGCTCTGCCGCCACCACTTAGAAGTGCGGTGTATAGAGAGTTTGCAGGTTCGAGCTTGCATGAAGCTGTTAAAAAAGGTGTGTAGCACATGAAGATACATTAGGAAAGGTGAATTTTATACATTTTTTTTGTGATCTATGAAGAATTAGTGCATTTAATTTCATATGTATACATACACACACACACACACACACACGACAAACATAGATACGAAACTACAACCCTCATCCCTTGATATTTCTGCGTCTTAGCTGCACGTAGCGCATACACATGCAATCGTGGTGTGTGTGTGTGTGTGTGTGTGTGTGTGTATTTTATAAATACAAACAGCAAAAGGACTTCAACATCTTGGTCGCTTTATATCCACGCTTTAAAAGCGGCTCTTTCAAGGGTGACAAGGGTAGTTTCTGAGCTATGTATGTCGCTTACTTCTTTTTTTTTATCAAAAAGTTATATCGATCTATAAAACAAGTAAATCTTGTATTTTCTAGAACAGTCGTCTAACTATGCTAAATCGATCCTTAATAAGTTATATACCATATTTGTAAGCTACGCAACTTCTAGATGCATTCGACAAATTAACTTTAATTATAAAAGATTTCAAATCGCTAACTTGTCTTTCAACCAGTTTTCCAAACTCTTACACAGGCTTAGGAAAAGTTCTTATTTTTTCTCTGTCAGAGAGAGAAAGAGAGAGAGAGAGGGGTTGAAAGCCGGTCGTTTTGGGCGTACTCCGTATTATTATGCTCCGTCTTGAAGATGGCAACCGACAAAGCAACCAGTTTACTTTACAGTTGTGTTTGTTATTTTATGTGGAGCATGGGGGTTGTTGTTTTGCTGCCGCTTTTTGTACTATGGCATTGAGAACTGGTCCTGAATACCGCCACCAAATTATTTCTACTCCTCATACTACATATTAAGTTTATTGGCCGTAACAAATGGGTTACTAGGGTTTATTATCGCTCGCTATCCAAATCAAATGTCAAATTTCAAATGTATGTATGTTTGTAAGTACAGCCAATACACACATACATAGATAATGATTGGGCGCGAAAATCGACCATTTTGTAAAACCCAGAAGAACATCTTCAGTGGAAAGGCACATTACAATGAAAATGTCGTAAAAGTGTAGATGTTAAATTCTTAGATATTGGCATCTTGCACGCCTAGATCACAATGGATCGTAAGCCTTGGTGAAACAAAAATAAAAATCTGACCTGCTGCGCATTGCACATACATCTGCTCAAGTCCTTTCTTAAGGGATCATCGGTGAGCAGGGGTCTTTCGACACAATTGAGCCTAGAATTTCCCCGACCCAGCTAGGCGTCAGCTACCTACTTTCTGCAACAAACACACACACACACACACTTACGCACACACAGACACAGATGCAGCTGCTCATAGATACACACAAGTCCTTGCTGCACTTGGGACGTTACTGTCGCCGCCGCCGCCGCCATAAACATAGCTGAGTACTTAATAAGCAGCAGTGCGTCTAGCTCATTTAGTATCCTGCGTCTTGGCCATTTGTCAACGTCGTTTCGCCGTGTTCGTTTTCTCCTTAGCGCGTTTCGAACGCATTCTAATTTATTAAAATATATCGCCAACATATACATAAATATATAAAATCAAGATTAGCAATTCCATACAATAACTTCAAAATTTTTGTTTATTGTGTTCAATTTTGTGTGAGTGTGTCTTCTGGTGTCTTTCCTCAAAGGATAAATAAATTAACGAGTGCAACAATACTATTTGCAGTTTAAAAGTGTCTCATCGACTGCCGCTGGCCTCGACCCGCCCACAGTCGCCACTGCAACAACAATCGTGATCTCAAACGCGTCTCGCGCATTCTTATGATGGAACTTTTGTCTAACAATTCGGTTCCGCAACAAATGGCTAGTAGCAACGCGCCCAACAATGCCGGTAATGCCACCGGCAACAGCAATGGCGGCGGTAGCGTAAGCAGCAATGCAAGCAACTCATCTGAACGCCTCCTGGCTGGCATACTGGAATCGTTTCCATCTTGGGATCTCAATGCAGGACTCCTGCCTAACATGGGTCAAAGTCAAAGTAATGGGTAAGTAGACACACACACACACACACACATTGTCTAGGCTACATGTTGCTACTACTTGTAATTCTGGAATCATTTATCATTGAACTCTGTTTACCAATACAGCTCGCCTCCACGTACGGACTTCTTTATCAATAATTTTCTGGGCGGCCTGGACTCACATGGTGATTTTAGCATTGCACCCATTGGCAGCGGGCCACGTAATTCCAAAATGTCGCCCGAATCCTCAAACAATTCAAGCATCAGCTGCGGCTGGTGTGAGGTTAGCGCCTCCATACGCTGCCTGGAATGCAATGAGTTCATGTGCAACGATTGCCTGCGCGAGCATCGCAACAGTCCATTGTCCTCGAATCACTCAATTATATCACTGCCCACACCGATTGGTGCCTCGCCAACTGGCGGCACCTCCGCCAACGTACAGACGGCGCCAACCTCTAACTTTATATGCGACATTCATAACGAGATGCTGCGTTATGTGTGCGACTATTGCCGCAAGCTTGTATGTCAGTGCTGCACTTTGCACGAGCACAAGGAGCATAACTATGCTTCCATACAAAACTTCATGGTCGGCTCAAAGGAGAAGCTGGAGAATGCCATTGAGAGCAGCCAGGTGGGCACTAGGTGCATCAAGAGCAGCATAGACAAGGCTTTGGCTTTCATACGGCTAATTGAGCGTAATTGCACCGAGCTCAGTGACAACATCCGCAAGGCCTTCCGCCAATTCATCATTGCTATCGAAGATCGTGAACGTTTTCTGTTAGACTTTGTTGAGAAACTGCGTCAGCGGCGTCTCGCCATTTTGCATGATCAGATGGCGGGCCTCAAGTCGGCTCTGGCTGGCCTCTCGGAAACTTCCGACATGCTGAGCAAGGTGGCCGACAATTCCTGTAGCATGGATCAAATTGAGATTGCCATGAAGTTAACCAGCGGCCAACGTCAAATGGAACAGTTTGCGGGCATTTACAAGGACTTACAGCCCAAACAGGAGGTCTTTGCTTTTTCACCACCGGACTACAGTCTTCTGCAAGATATTCGCAATCAAGGCGGTGTCATTCTGGTGGACGATAAAAACATGCCCATTGTATCAAGCACGAATGGAATTGTATCAACTGGTGGCGGCAGCGCAGCAGTTGTTGGTAGCGCCGCAGTTGTTGGCGGCGTTGGCGCTATAGATATTGGATTTGGCTCAATGCTGTCGATGGCCAACAATCCGTTAAGCGTTGCATCGAACACTGTGCGCCGTCCACTGCTGCGCGATAACTCCTTCCGCATACCATCGCCCATAATGCAGCCACGTGGTGGCAGCGCCTGCGGCATGACAAGTGCGGCGCTTGACTGGGAGCTAAATGGACTACGCAGTTCACCGGGACTCCATTTTAGTGCACCGCGCACTACCCAAGCCATACCGGGTTGCATGGATCTAGTTAAGGTGCGAAACTCTAATGTGTTGTCTCTATCTTTTGCCACCGAGGGTCATGAGGATGGACAAGTCAGCCGCCCGTGGGGTTTGTGCGTTGACAAGATGGGGCATATATTGGTATCGGATAGGCGTAATAATCGCGTGCAAGTCTTCAATCCGGATGGCTCACTTAAATTCAAATTCGGACGTAAAGGTGTGGGAAATGGGGAATTTGATTTGCCCGCTGGCATCTGTGTGGACATGGACAATCGCATTATTGTTGTGGACAAGGATAATCATCGTGTGCAGATTTTTACTGCCAGCGGTGTTTTTCTACTCAAATTTGGCAGCTATGGCAAGGAGTATGGACAGTTTCAGTATCCGTGGGATGTGGCGGTCAACTCACGACGCCAAATTGTTGTCACCGACTCTCGTAATCATCGCATTCAGCAATTCGACTCGGAGGGACGGTTTATAAGACAGATAGTTTTTGATAATCATGGCCAGACGAAGGGCATTGCCTCACCGCGTGGCGTGTGCTATACGCCAACGGGCAATATAATTGTATCGGACTTTGACAACCACTGCTTGTATCTGATTGATCCGGATATTAATGATGTAAGTAGTGGTCGCATTAGATACGCTGTAGTTGCACTTATTAATATATTTGATCTTCTAAATGTAGATACTATCTGTCAAGGGACATGAAGGATCTGGCTTTCATGAATTCAATCGTCCTTCTGGCTTATGCTGCGATGATGAAGGCCGAATTATAGTGGCGGACTCAAAGAATCAACGCATATTGGTTTTTAATCAGAATCTAGACTTTATGTGGGATGTAAGTAAAAGAAGCAGATTAACAGGGCATTTATAATTATACATCTTATTCATAAACTATTTTGTTTTTTACCTTTCTTTTTTAGATCGAAGTGCGTCCTTCTATTAACCCATTAATGCCGCCAACACTTGATGAAAAGGATCGCACTTGCGATGTTGCATTAATGCCTGATGGGCGAATTGTATTCCTAATAGAGCTTTCACCAGATTCCAAAGAAGGGTCTAACCCTTATAAACGGTTTGTGCATGTATTCTAAATTATTTTATAACCCAGAAGAGGAAAAAGAAAGTGTGGCAGATCAACAAAGTGAAAGAGACGAGAGTTTTTTAGACCATTTACAAGCCCCAAAATGTTAGCATATAAAACGATAACCAAGAAAAGAGCATTGAAATTAGCAAAAATTTTTAGCATAAGTGCTACAACGATTACCTCGATAACGCTTAAGAGTTATTAAACACGGTTACGATTTGGTAATTAACATACAATACATATACATAATACTTATATACATTTAGCGAAAATACAAATTGAACTACAAACTTAAACTAAACTAAAAAAAAAAAAAACTAAAAATATTCTTACTACCAACAGAAAGAATGCGTTCATTAGAGTTTTAGGTAAGAGCAGCTAGAGAAACAAAACACTTTATATACAATAAAATATACTTATACTTATAAAAATAAGTACTAGATGAATATATTATATTGTGGACGTACATACATACATACATGTTAGTTAGACTGATGGCAGTGGAGAAATGCGTTTTTATGTGTAGCAAACCAGGGCTGAAAAAACAAAAAACAAAAAAAAAAAAAATAAGAAAAAAAAGAACTAGTAAAGTAGTTTGGCAAGTTGCTTAGGAGAAGAAAGAGCTACAAAGGTTTTTGTTTCAACAAGTTACTAAATAATTTCTTAGTGGTGTTATAATGTTTTATGTATTATTTTGTTTATTTCAATTTTTATGCTACTAGTTTACATTTTTAACTTATAATTTTTATTATTATTATAATTGAGACTGAGAAAGTGAGTACGAAACTTTGAAAAAAAAAAAGAAAAGAAGAAGAAAACAAAACAAATTACAAAAAGTAATTAATTATAAATGAAACCCGCTGACTTTTGGTTGAACTTTTAACAAAGACTGATTAACTAAAAGGCAATTGGAGCCAATTGTACGCCATATATGGTGAGGCCAAAAATTGCACTGACATTAATAACATAACGTAACGTAACGGAACGTAACGTAACGTAACGTAACGTGACGTAACATAACCTAACTTAACATAGCATAAACATACTAGCATAACTTAACGTAACATTCAGTCACAACAGCATCAATTCATGGGCATAGCTTAAATTGAGTTTAAAACACACACACACACACACACACACACTGATACAAATTCACACGCATACATACATACATTGCTTTTGTACCACAAATAAGCACATCACATCGCCCGACGGCTACAGTGGGTTAATAGCAGTCTATTGTGGCTAGGGGCTACTGGGGATGGGCAAGCAAGAAACCAGCAAGATTGTTTTTTTTTTTTTTTGATGTCATTATATATTATTATTAATTGTGTAATAACGTATCTCTTTAGAACGAAGAAGAATGAGAGTTAGCTAAAAAGTTATCATAATTTTTGACTTAAATGTGTTCATTAGCATTTAGTAGAGTTAAAAACAAATAAAGCAAAAAAAAAAAAATTAAGAAAAACGGGCGTGGCATAGTGAAAAAAATACGAGAATCCAGAGCAATATGATTATGAGCGTATTGAATACATATTTAGGTGACATGTTCCTCGCAAAAGTAAAAAATAATTTAAAAACAAAAGCAAAATCGAATAACGTAAAAAAAACATATTTTAGCAAATTACCACAAGTAGCAGCAAAAAGTTTAAATTACAACAATACATGCATACTAATTAATATATAAAACAAAAAAAATTAAAGGCAGTTCTAGAAAAAAATTGTCTCTTAAACTATATACAGTTAGTAACAGCCCCTGAAACGGAATTTGAAAACAAATTTTAAAAACTGCAATGCGCTAGCTTTCTAGCTGATGCTTTTATTTAGTTTTTTTTTTCTTTTTGAGAAATTTGAAATTTTGGTAAACGTTTTTTTGTTTTGTGTTGTCGTCTTTTGTCTTTGTTTAAACCTGAAATCAACTGATTGTGAAAGAACTTTAGAGAAAGAGCAAGCTAAAACTCCTTCCACGTATAAAGCAACATGCATAAAATGCGCAAATCTAACACAAAAAATGTCATTTGTTCTGCGAGAACAAATGGACAAAAAAAAATATTATATTATATTTATATACACGTAATTATATTATTATACAAACACAACTATATTTAGCAATAATGCAAAAAGTAACTTAACTTTTAAAATCATACAATACAATATTAACTCTTAGTTTTATTTTAGTCATATATTTTTTAATTCATTTGTTTTTATTTTATTTTTTTTAAGTTTTTTATGCGCCTCACTTAATTGCCATAACTCATTCATTTACTAACTTAAAACGCCGTTCATTTTTTGTGATCGCTGGTAACAACCAGATCAAATTCATTTCTTCACAGACATACTACTAGTAAAACCTATAAGAAATGCCATATTTTATATTTTTACATGTATGAGATTTACTAAAAAAACAAAAAAAAAAAACACAAAGAAACACTAAAATCATTACAAATGAGCGCCGTTTTTTAAAAGCCACAGTTTTGAAATTGTGTAAAAATAACATTGAGATTTAAGTACTACTGAAAATGCCATAATTTAAAATGAAAAGCATTTAAACATATATATATATATCTAAAGAGAATACTAAAGTATGTTAAACAGACAAACTCAAAGTCAAGAATACTGAACAATTTGCCAAAGGCTTAAGAATCAAAAAAAAAAAAAACCTTGTAAACTTAAAATTCCACTTAAGAAACTTCATCATCATACAAAAAAGTCATCGTACATAGCTTTTACATACATACATAGATAACAACCACTTACATACCAAATAATTCAATTGCAGACAGATCTATATATATATACATATTTTTTTTGTTTTTTACAAAATGCATATTCCAAAATGTTGCCCTAATTAAAGCTTAAACTAAATGCTCATATACAAGTAGCTTAGTTTCGATTTAAAACGAATCCAAAACTAAATCAGGTATTCAATTTTTTCAAATATTTACGCATAAATATTTAGGCATAGTTAAAACATAGACATAAAACATAAACATGACAAAAAAAAAAATATTTTATATAAGTAAAAGCAGCAGCAACCAAGTAACGTGAAAATAATTTTCTAAAAACAGAAAAGCAAAAAAAAAAAATACCATATTTATAAAGCAAAATTTTTGATAGCTCGATCGATCGGTTTGACGATGATAAAAAAGAATTCTTATACATAAATGTATATCAAAATGAAATTTTGAATAAAAAAAAAATTTTTTATAAATGAAAAGTTGTCAGCAACGATCGCATTAAGTAAAAAAAGAGATTTTTCAAAAACCTTAGCAATTAAGTTTGAAACAAACTCCAAAACATTTTTTTAACCCACATTTTTCGGCAAACAAAATTATTTACTACTAATATTCGGACATTTATAAATATACGCATACATACATACTACATACTAACATATGTAATAATTATGGAGCAATTGAGTACAAAACAAGTACAAATTTAATTAATAAGCATTCAAAAACGTAAAAAAAATACAAAAAAAAAAAAAAATACCAATTTTAAATTACTTAAGTTTAAATTCACTCAAAAATAGTAAGCCAGCTACTGGTTTCGCATAGCTATTACGAACCCTACATATAGAACCATATATATCGTATATATGTATATAAGAACACACATATACATACATATGTACCAGCAGACACACACACACATATTGACAGAGGTCGTATACGCAAATTGTATATCTAAAAAAAAACAATTTTCAAAAATTATACATAACAACTACTTATTAACCACACTGTGGACACTGTGTCTGTTGACAATGCATTCTTCATATACGAGTACTACATACATACATACAATTAAATAAAATACGTTAAATACATACAATACCAACATATAGTATACATATACATACATACGCATACTTACTATACGCATATAAGCATACTACATAAATAGTATATATCTACTACTAAATACATACATGCATACTTACTACTTACTATTCTAAATTCAAAACTCAAAAATCAAATTTATCATTTGCTTCATGAGCTCAATTTTAGGCAAACTTTTCAATTACGCATACATTCTCACACAAACATATCCTTCAGTTCTGCGAAGGCCTGTATCATGCCTGAAACAGGCCTGAAACTTCATGACCAGCCCTTCCCTCTCTTCTTCAAGTCATGAGTTTTGCATGGGCATTGCTTAGGGATTCATAGCTGAATATATATATTTATATATGATTGGTTTTTATAATTTTGACCCGCTGGCGTCATTTGTAGGCCTGATTCAGGCCTGAAAATTAGCCCTGCCTGCTAGAACTAAAGGGTACATACATACTTTACATGCATAGAGAAGGCAACGGTACTAATGCTGCAGCAATTTTGCATTTAAAAACAAAAATTCTATAAATTTTTGTATTGTACTATATAGTAGTTAAAGAATCAAACGAAAACTGACAACAATAATGTAATCACAAAGAGAGTTGCAGTTGCTATTTGAAATTGCATATGTATTAGTAAAAGGAAAAAAAAAACCAGAAAAACAAAAACAATATAATTGTATGTACTACAATACATGGATTGTAATTTTTCTATATACGTGCATACATACTTATTTATTTAAATATATATATATATATACATTCATAGTTGTGGGATAAGGACAAGAGTATATTTTATACGATAAACAAATTTTATAACATATTTAAAAATAAATTATACACCAATAATGCAGAAAAAATGAGTGTCTTTTTATTTCAAAACTAAAGTTTTGCATACTTATAGGAGCAAACATCTTCAGGTATTAAAGTAGTTCGACAAACCTGCGTAATTGGTAAAGATCTCTAAAACAGCGGCGCACAGTGGATCCAACTGACTTCTTTTTAAACAAAAATCATAACTTTTGAGGAAGTAAAGATATTTTCAAAATTTAAAATGCATACATAGCTTCTGCGATACACTGCGATAAATAAGCTGTGTATAGAAGGAGCTTCAAAAAACGGTAGTAAAGTTCATTGCATGTCGTGAAAAAATTCAATGTTTTAAATTGTGCTCATCGTGCTCATCGAAAGTTTGTCTATCTGGTGAAAGTGTGTACGCTAGGATCAAAAAAGACTCCAAACAATTTGCCAACAGATTTTCAAAATTTTAACGATTTTGCACATTTTATAGGTGCAAGGATAAGACGTTTGGTGTATATAATATCAAACTTTACAACCTTATTTTGAAGTTCCCTTTCTTCACAGCATATTTATCGCAGTGTATTGCTCAAAAGATATGCTTTCTGCGAAAAAAGCAGTCAGTTGGATCCACTGTGCGACGCCTTGGTCTCAGAATTGGAACAGCGATTAGCTGATGCTAGATGCAGCCCGCACGATACAAAGTAAAATTGTGAACGGACCGATAACAACCTTTAATCGATTGCTGATAAATAAATAAGTTGATTCAATAAGTAATTCGACGAACTATAGGCGCATCCTTCCGAAACATTAGGTGTTCTTTCATTATGCCCTGTACACAAAGTGTAAAAGGGTATTATATATTACAATGTATGTAACAGGCAGAAAGACGCGTGGCATAAGTTCCATGAAAAAAAGTCTTCTCATTGACTCAGGTAGCGATTGGACCAAGTCCGTCAGTCCGTATGTATGAGGGGATAGATCTCTGAGACCATAAGAGCAAGCGACCCAAAATTTTACCAAAAGATGCGCGTAATCCCGGAACGGGCTTAGAGCCGCACCCTTGAATCTATCAACTTGAAACTTGGCAGAGGTTTGCGTCATGATTATGGGCATCTAATATACATCGAAAGTTATAGTCAAAAATCTGCTGATTTCAACCCTCCTTCGCCTATAAGCTGCTCCAAATTTCCACTATATGTAGATATGGTTATATGTCAGCTAGAGTTATAAAATTTGGGGTGAACGCTCCTGTGAGCCTAATCATTAAAACTGTGTTCACCTTTTTTCAATAGAAGCCCCCTTCCACCGCAATAGACTTACCTTTATTTCTTCCACACCCCTTAATATATTGATTTGAAAAATCCCACAGACATTTATAAATATGGTTTTGATCTATGTTTCGAAATTTTAGAACATTGGCCCCATTGGAAAACGCATACAGTCATATCGAACTTGTGAAGGAGACATAAACGAAGATACTGTTTTTTTCAATTTTACCGTATGCTGGAGTTAGTGTTTATTGGGGAAAAAGGGTACAGGGTATATTCCAGTGTCGGGCACCGTCCCGTTTGTCTGCATCAAATTTTTTTATAAATGCTCATACGGATGAAAGCATGGACCGACGGCACTGGACATACAATTCTCTGCTCTCGTCGTTGATAACAAAGGTCTAATAGTACTATAAACTAAATAGTGAGTAATTGTCATTCCCATTCCAAAGCAGCACCTTCGTCCATACGCCATCGTAGAGCTCGTTAAGTTATCGTTACTAACGTAAAATGCAGAGGGCCAAACATATTATGGAGTACTTTCCGCACTCAACGCTGATATCACAGGTATTGTGTTGATAGAAACCTAAGACGTAGTAGTTTCATAAAATGCTAACTTATTCCCAACAACCCGTATTCGCCCGGCCTAATGTAGTTCATTGCACCAGGCGATGAGCGCACGCCTTGTTCAATCCGTGATACCAAAGGAGCTAACAGTGTCTTTAATTTTCAATAGTTTTGATTATCTTCAAACCTATTCGTTTAGACTAACATGATGTTGAACTTAGAGTGTCGACATTCTGCATTTTCATTGTTTCATTTCATGTTCCCTCCACAACCTCAGAGCTCCCTGTGCATCCACTACCAGATGTCCCTCTGCAGGTCAGGTACTAAATCCGGCAGCCAGACGCTTGACCTTTTGGAATAACTTCCTATAGTCATTTCTGCTTCTGCACATCTCGATCTCCTATTGCTCGCCCTTTTCCTGCCCACGTTTTTTGCGTTTGAAAAGGCGCCTGTCGACACTCCTGATCGTATCATTGGTTCCTCGGCAGTGGACGTTGAAAACCAAGAACGTTCTCCGCGGTAGTACGCAAGGAGTGGGATATATGCTTCCAGAGTCTCTCTAAGGGAGGCTGAGTGAGCTGCTCAGAGAGTTGAGCGGAAAATGCTTCGGCAGTCTGCTGTGATTGCAGCTTTGTGATGTCAAGCTTTAACTGTGCGTTAGTTCGCACGTTCTATGCATAGACGCATGCGCCCCTTGCCTGCAACAAGGTAATGATCAGAGTTGATGTTGACCCCTCTGAACGTACGAACATCAAGCACACTGGATGCACGCCTTCCATCAATCACAACATGATCAATCTGGTTTCGTGTAGATTGATCAGAACATAGCCATGTAGCTTTGTGGATATCGGGATGCTGAAATCTGATACTACAGACTGCCATGTTTTGCGCCGCGGCGAAGTCAATTAGCCTTAGACCGTTGTTAGAGTTGATGTCGTGTAGGCTGAATTGTCCGACAGTAGGACCAAAGATTCGCCTGTTCCAACCTTTTCCATGGGCTGCGGTCATGGACAGATTCCATTTTGTCGTGTGACGCATCCCTGGTCACATCGTCCTTGTCCTCTGTCGGCGCGTGCGCGCCCCTGGGTAGAACCCAGCGTCATTGTTAGTCGCTTTGATCTGCTGATGTATTCTCTAACCCGCTTACCACACGGGGCCTTTTAGTGAGGTCAAATTTGTTGCCTAGTGTTTTCAAAACGACAAGAGCATAAGCCTTTTGTTTTGTTTTTGCATTATTTTTAGCAGCACGATCGCTCATTATTCCAACAGTATGGCTTTCCCTTTCATTCTCAAGCATAACACCTTTTTGTTTTCTCTTTCGCTCTAAACAAAAAATCGAGTTATGGCTCGTTTTTTGTGTTCTGAAAAAAAGGTTATGTGCCATGTCTATACCCACATAGTGTCAGTGTTTTTGGCGTGAGAGGGTGGACGCATTACTCGGAAGTTTTTCTTTTTGAATAGCAATATTGGAAATACTTAACGCTGAGTATTTGTAAAGCTTAATTTTGAAGTGTACATTATCAAAAAGAAAATGTTTAATTTAAATTTTTTCAGTTAATATAAACGAGTTTTTTTTAAATTTTTTTACTGACACCGGCAATCGAGCAGCGTTCATGGTCAGGGTTTACCTCTATGACCATTTTGAGATAACAAAAAAACGTTGCTGTTTCTCCATAACCGGTTTGGATTTGTTAGTGTTTTAATTTTTGTTTATCTCATCAACAGCTGTTACTAAAAGTGTAAACAAAACGATCTTTAGCTAGTAATGTTCACATATTCGTATATATGGATGTGCATTTGAAGTAATTATTGTGTTTTTCAAGTTTATTGCTAAGGTTGTGCCCCCCATTAGCAAATTTGCTCAGATTCAAAATGCCTTTCTCGCTCAAAAAAAAAAAAAGAAGTCAATTTATTACTGAAATGTAAACTTATGGCGCCAAAAAGCTTACAAAAACAACTAGAGTAATTACATAATTGCAATAGAATGTGGAGGCGGTGCAGTATTATTAACAAAGCTTTATTGAGCAACTGTTATTATATTATACACTTTTAGTAATGAACATGTTGCAATTTATTAATAAGAGTAAATAATAATTGCATCAAGCCAGTTGCCAAGAGAGTGCAAAAACTGTTAACCAATTATCAAAAAGTGCAACTGACTTAACTCACGCCTGTCTATCTGGAAATATTAGTTGGCGCAGACATGTTTCGAACGTTGTCTAGAGACCGAGACTTACGCGCCAAGTGAATCCAGCCAATCATAACAAACAGCCGCGATTGGTGACGGGCCCGGTTTGATTGCGGGTTTGTGCGGTAATTTCAGTCTTTCGGTATCAATGCGTGCTTCAACATTTTTTCAATCGTTTCCACTTTGAATACTAACCGAATCAAGTTGAACAGCCACTGGACTACAGGTTGTGCATACAAATCGGATGACGAGTGTAGCAAAACCAAATCAGAGTTTTGGCTTGTCGCGCTCACAATATAATTAAACTCAACCAACGCGTCGTTAAAACTAAACAAACATTTTCTGAGTGCAACAGACCGGGGTCCAGGGCAAATAGTATAGAGTATAGCCTGGTCCGGTAGTCGGGTCTGGCACGAAATTGGCTTATAGCATTTGTTCAGTTTATAAGTAGCTGGCCTTTGGTATAATCGTGCACGGTAGTTTTGTTATAGTAGCGATATGATTTCAATTTGACAGTTTCAAAGTACTACATACATATGTAGCGTCTTATCCGTATATTTAGAAACTAATAAATATACACAAACGCACATTATGATTGCTTAATCAATGAGAGTGAAAATAATCAGATACTATAATTGTGATTAATTGCATGATGAAACATTAACTTGACGGATTAAAATATTTTAAATAGCGTCGCTTAAGTTTGCTTAAACAGATGTAAAGGTCGTATTCAATTGAAGCCGTGTCATCAAAGGCAGTCGAGGGCACCAAGCTCGAAGGGGGGTCAAAATGTAACGAATTTGTGCGACGAAATTTGACCATAAGTCAAATCTTAAAAACTAGTAAAGTTACGTTCGACATACAAACGCGAAAGCACGAAGGGAAAAATCCATACGTACTTTCAAGTTATATTTTCATTTCCAAAACTTTTAGCCTGCCATGAGCAGAGTGGAAACCTGGACCGTTAAAAAATTCAAAAGTGCGTGCGTGTGAGGCTGCTTGTGTTGCTGTCTTTTTCATACCGACTCACTTGTAGGCAAAATTGAGAAGGAGCAAAATAGACGCACATGTATGTACTGTCGCTTTTTAGAAAGTCGACTCAATGTAAAGGACAAGAATGCAGCGCAGATTATTGTCTATGCTAAGTTTAAAAAAAAAAATTTAACTGTTAGAAAATCTGCATATGGCCGATTTCATTTGTAGCAAAAATTGATTGAAGTAATAGCTGATCGATTGCATATATGCAATTCCATTCAATGGGAATTGAAAATTAATTGCATCAAGTAATAATTTCATATAAGTGATATGGCATTTCAATATAGAAAAACTGTTATTTTTCCTTATTTATTCATCACTTTGAGAGCTTTAATTATTCTAATTTACTTATAACGCGTGCCACGGTGATTTGCTGTACTGCCGTAATGCTCGCACGCTTCCATTTTTCAAAGCATTTGGCTCGCCAATCTCACTGTACAAAGGTTTTCCTTGTTTCAACAAAAGCGCTTGTGACTGACGATATTTTTGAGAAAGAAGAAGAATTTGAAAAGAAGATAAAGGCGTAAAGAATACATTTTCTAACAGGATTTTCAAAATATTAAAATAAACTTTTAGTTTTTTTTCAAATCAAATTTCGTCCTAACTCCGACATACTTTTCCATTCCTCAAAAACAAAATTCGCGTTTTTTCCAAATCGTCTATTTTTATACCCTGTACATAGGTTTGTGCAATGTATATAACAGGCAGAAGGAGTCGACATAGCAATGTCCGTCTGTCCGTCCTTCCGTATGAGCGTCGAGATATCAGACGCCATAAAAGGCATTTTATCCAAGCAGATGAAGTTCATCGAATCATGTCGATATCTTGCCCCCTTACACCGTGAAAGATTTTCGCAGTTTACATCCACACCATAAATGTTATACAATTGAAACTTGGCACATGGGAAAAATGTTTATAGAGTATTTTAATGTCGGTCACCGTCCCGACTGTCTGCATCAAATTTTACTGTCTACTTTGAACGTCCGTAATAAGAAAGTGTTTGCAGTGGAATTTTGCAGTGGAATTTTGGTGCAATTTATAGGCGAATAGGGATGAAATCAGCATATTTTTGACTATAACTTTTAATGTATTTATACTGTTTCGATCGGCTGTATCAACAGATATCGACATTGATCGATAAACTTACTCTTTTCCGGGAAAATGCGCATCTTATGGTAAAATTTTTTGCTCTTACTCTTATAGTATCTGAGAAACAACACCAAAAGACAGACGGACATTGCTAAATCGACTCGACTATTTCTCCTGACCATTTTTGCCCAAGGAATATATAGTCTGTCACGCCTCCTTCTGTCTTTTACATACATTGCACAAATCTATAGTACCCTTTTACACTTTGTGTGCAGAGTATAAAAATCGTCTAAGCAGAATCTGTTTTAACTTAGTTTTCATTTAAAATCTCTTCGAGATATTTCTGGAAAATTTACGGATAGCTTTTCCTGTGAAATGGATATCTGACACACTATTCGTTGGGTGTTGGGTTGCAATTGGTTCAAAGTAGTGTCTAACGTCACACAGATTAAGTTTTCATGCTACATAGTTTCATAAGTAGTTAGTGGTTCTCAAAATTAGCACATGTTCTATCCGATTCGGCAAAGTCGCCACCCATGACAAACCTGTAAATAAATAATAATCAAACGAAAGAACACATGCCTTAAATGTTTTCTAGCATTAATGTGTCAGAATGTCAGAAGTCTTTGAATATCCTTGACAACTTATTAATATTGCATTTGACGGAAACCAAACGTGTCTTTAAGGAAAGTTGCATAACGAAAAAAACGTGTTTGTTGCGCCTTGTCCAAGTTGCAAATAAGGAGATCGAATAAAATCTACTTGATAAAATCAATGGTAATATCATCATGAGTACGTCCACCAGTTCACATAATATGAAAAATCAAGTTGTGCCGATTGTTGTTGTTAACGGCAAAAATCCCATGGATGGTAAGTTTTATTTATATAACGAAACGACGTTTACTTTAAAAGGCGGGAAAAAATTAGATTATTATAGTTTGGACGAGGATATTAAACACATTTTAAAAGTTTTTCGAAAAATTTTAAGTTTACATTAAATGAAAAACCGCCACAATTTATGCTATCTGCTTTCTGGTTTTGGTGAGGGAGATTGTTGCAAGACGTTTTGGGCAACATTTTAATTATACCGTGTAATCATTGGGTCAAGCATTTAGTAGATATAGCAAAATGTAGAAAATATTTGTACTCCTTCAAAAGTTACGATTTTCGCCGAAAACCAATACTGACTTTCCCCACCGTTCGCCGTTCTTTCATATGCTTTGTAAAGGATCTGCTTGCTGTCGTTCTTTAAAAAACAAAACACACAAATTCCTTTCTTCTTTTTTTAGGAAAAAACCTTTTGCTTCTTTCCAACGCTAGTCAAATTATCGCGAACTCTGTCGACTGCGGTGTCGATAGACTTTTCTAAACACTTTTAATCGTGTTACAATATGGATATACTGGTGCATTATGAATTCCTTCCAACCGGCCAAATTGTCAACAAAGAATACTATTTGGGTGTTATGCGTCGTTTGCGTAATGCTGTGCGTCAAAAAAGACCGGATTTGTGGAGAGATAATTCTTGGTTTTTGCATCACTTTAATGCACCACCTCACACTGCGCTCGTAATTCGTGATCATTTCGCCAAAAACTCGAGCCATATTGTTCCGCAACCACCGTATTCGCCTGACTTAGCACCATGTGACTTCTATTCTTCTGGCTATTCACTAAACTCAAGAGACCGTTCCGGGGCCACCGTTTTGAATCGATAGATGAGATAGAAACCAAAACGAAGAAGGAATTGCAGGCTATAGAGGAAGAGGACTTTGCCGCATGTATTGAAAATTGGAAAAACGTTGGCACCATTGTTTTGCATCCGGGGGGGACTACTTTGAGGGGGATGAAATGAATTTTGAAGATTATATAAAGATTTTTTGATAGAACCTGCTCGTTTATAAAGTAAATCTTTACTTTCGAAGCAACGTACGATCTATATTACCGCGTCTATAAAAGATGGAAGAAAATAATTGCACGGACTCGCTTTTAAATCTCGAATCTTGGAACAAGTGCCTAATAGTGTCGTCATTTTCGAACAGATTCCAAATAGAATGTCAGAAGGCTAAAACTAGTCGATAACATGTTTAAGCTATGTAAGTTTTTAGCTATTCTTAAGGACACTTTTTGTTGTCTAGAGTAATGAGACTTTCGAAAGAAATTTAAAAATTTTTATCTATGATGATCATGATTTTATTGGGATTGGCCCATCTAAGTGTTTCATTTCAAATATGTACATATTTTATTATATTTTTGACTTTTTTTTTTTAGATACCAGGAATGAAATTGTTACAGTTATTGAAATTGGTAAGTAATGTAATATAATAATATATATATTCAGTCATTAAACAAACTTTCAGCTTTTAAAATTCGATTTCTCATGTTATCAGCTTGCACTACACAGTCACCGTTACTGTGCAATAACACTTCGGCTTAAAGCTTGATTTGTTTCCAATTGTATTATGTACTACCTTAACTTCCTTATCAGTTTGACAAAGTTCATGTTGCTACCTATCCGTATCTATATGTATACATGCATATATGTACATATTGCTATACTTAGATGTGTTTATTATACCCTATACACATAGTATAAAAGGGTATTATAGATTTGTGCGATGTATGTAACAGAGAGCAAAAGGCGTGGCAGACCAGAAGTTCCATGGGTAAAAAGTCTTACCAATGACTCGGGTAGCCGTCTGTGTTTCTGTCCGTCTGTATGAATCGCTAGATCTGCGAGACCAAAAGAGCTGGCGATCCCAGATCCCAAGATGAAGTTTGTCGAATTGGTTTGATATCTGCCCCCGTTTTCACCCAGCAGATTTTCGGGGCTAACAGTAGCGCCGTTGAATCTATCAACTCAAAACTTGACGGAAGTTTAAGTCGTGCTTATGTGTATACGTTAAAAACGATCGCAATCAGATACGAAATGTTAAAGGTTCTGATTTCGCCCCCCTTCACCTATAAAGCGCTCCGAAATTCCAACACATGTGAGCTTGAGTTATTAAATTCGGTGTGCAGACTCGTGTGACCCTAATCATTAAAACTGTGCTCACCTTTCAAAAAAAGCCCCCTTCCCCCGCGATAGATTTAACTTAATTACTGTCACACCCCTAAATTTGTTGATTTGAAAATCGCCACAGATATTTATAAATGTGCTTTCGATCCAAGTTTCAAAGTTTAACAACATAGGCCCAAGAATGCTATAGGCATAAAAGTAATTTTTGCTCCCATAATAATCAACTTTCCAATGGGAAAAATTCTCAATTGGAACTTCCCAATAGAAAAATGCTTACAGTCATATCGAACATGTGAAAAGAGACATAGAAACAGATGTTTTTACCGTATGCTGAATTTAGTGTTTATGTGGGAAAAAGGAGAACAGGGTATCCCCCTGTCGGATACCTTACCGACTGTTTGCATCAATTTTTTTGTTGATAATTGTAGTTGGCGATCAATTTGTGTTTTGTATAAAATATATTTTAGTATAATATTTCATTCAGTTTCAAACAACGTTTACGTTGATTCACGTGTATTGTCACGGTACGGTAGTTGGTTAAATTTGTTTTTCTTTATGTGTGTATATAGATTAGGGCGTTGAAAACTAGTATTTCCTTGTTGGTTATCGTACGCGTACCTAGCTCAGTTTGAAAGCTGTGTTTATGAAATTGTAAAAAAATAAGAAATCAAATAGATAACGTTTAGCTTCTATAGAAACTACTCGTTAAAAAAAGTTAAAAAAAAAGTGTTATTCAGAAAATGTACTCGGTGTAATCAGAAATTAAGAAAAAAAAAAACGTTTTGTTTTTGAGATACCCTGTCTCTAAGAAAACTTAAATTTCATTGCATTTTATATTTAACTTTAATTTAAAGGTCCAACCAAGAACTAGAAGTTCAGTTATTTTTTTTTTAATATTTCTGACTCGACCGGAGTATGTCTTCAGGGGGATTTTTCCTTTTGACACAACATTCGTAAGTGGAGGAGCCTAACAGAAAACCAGGCGCGAATCATACATGATTTAACCTTACTTCCTTTGAAGTTTTCATCCGATTTGAATTATAACTGTGCCAAGTTTTGCCCAGACGGTTATTTAAGTAAAGTGCTTTGGTGAAACTTTGTGGTCCTATGGACAGACGGACTTGGAAATATCGACTCAACTATTGAGGCTGATCATTTTTGAAGTATCTCTTGCATAAATTGCACAAATCTATAATTGTCTTGTCAATTGGGGTACAAAAATACCAAATTTTTGAGATGACATGAAAAACTTAATCATAACGTTTCTGTAAATACCCAATTTCCAAAAAAAAAAAAGCCGAAGCGAAAACTTTATAAACAGAACAGATAAGTACATGGCAGCACTCGCCTATCAAGTTTAAAGTCCAATAATTGAAACCGCCAAGTTGCCAAGCTATTAAGACTACTCGATAAAACTATCGATATTTACTTGAGTCAAAGTTATCGGTGCTACTATTGTTTGTCCAACTAGAAGACAGAGACGAACTGGTTTTTGCTTATGAGTAATTGTGAGAGAGCGATAGAATACGCTTTGTTTTAAGTTGGCAACGCTGTGTTGTTTTTTATTGTCGGTATCAGAGACCCAACTTATTTATATAGTTAAATGCATGTTTTAATTTTAATTTTTTGGTCGTCGTGAACGGTTGTGCCGGTCCGTAATACAGCTAATTGAAAATTGAATTTGCTTACCCGTATTTCGGGTTGCATGTTTAGCTGAAGCAACCAATAAATAAGTACATACATACAATATAGACATATTATCATAAAAGTAAATAAAGTTGAAAGTGAATGTGCAAGTCAGCCTCTGAGCTGAAGTTTTTTATATCCATTCTTGTGTGTTTCTTTATTATTTAACAGAATCTGAAAGCGAAAACAACGCACCGACAACCGAGATAATGGCAAATTTTGATGATGTGAGTGTATTATTTCTAAATATTGCAAAAGCTTACGCAAATGTTTATAAAAATTATGAATAAAATCTATTTACAATAACATATATATATAAACAAAACCATTACTACCAGGAAACATTTGTGCACGTAACGAACATTAAGCCTTATTTCGTTTGAATTGATTTTGATTTTTGTTATTTTTTTCGTCATCTTTCTTTTATGCACATATGTGCGTGTTGCATGTAACTTGATTATTGCGAATGTGGAAAAAAAAAACCCAAACAAAAACATTTACAACTTAAAACAACTACGATGAACAACGAACAGACATTGCAACGCGCTCGACTAGCGTTCGCCAGCGGCAAGACCAGGAATGTAAGCTTTCGGTAAGTACAACTTGTCCACTAAAAACCACAGTATCCAGTTATTGTCGCTAGTTGAGTTGTAGTTGTGGTATTACGTTAATATAAATTACAAGTTGGCCAATTTTGTCGCACTAGGCCAATGGACTCAGTTTTGGATTAGTTAACATATTACTTCTTTTTTGCGTCATTTACACAATTTGTATGCTTTTTCAAGTGTGTAATACACAATCAGCATCCGCGTTTATGTGCTCATTTGGTAGACCGTATTATGTTATGTATATAAGGAAGGAGTGCCAGTGCTTAAGTTCCACTAATGAGTATAATAATTTGGAATGATTTTAAACGGGTTAAACCGTGTTCCTAACCATTTGAAGATAGTTATAGAAGCTGCTTGGCCCTCCATCAGGCCGGGCACACAGTTCCAGTCTGTAATTTGTCTCCTCTGGCAATTCCTGACTTGTTTCATAAGCAGATGCATATCGACTTATGATGGAACAGTGTAGACTAGAAACTAAAGCTCCAGGTTTAAGTTTGTTGAAAAAACTAATTTGTTTAGATAATTTAGCGTGATACAAACAAAAAGAAACACTATCGGAATCTTAAAGTTTATTTTTGTTCGTCGGTTCATTATGAACTTTGTATTGTCCGGAGTAACTTGATAAGAACTGCTGATAATTTGTATGTACAATTGAGAATACATACATTTAAAAAGCTTCAAGTGCGGCAAACCTTAAGGAATTTCAAAACTGAATCAGGTCGAACCTTTGACTTGGTTGTTAAGTAAACCAGTTGTACTTTGTTCGCAACAATTCAAAATAGCATACAAGTCCGAACAAACTAACTTAAATAATTACAATTTTTAATGGGCGTTTTTATGCAAGGTAATGCCAAAGTACACGCAAATAGTAACGATACATGTCATCAGCGTGATAGCATTCATAAGTACATATGTATGCACATAAGTATATGTTAAATAACCACAAATAGTTTGAGCTCGCAAGTGTTAAACGGAAGTGCGGAAGAATCTTTGCTCAAGGTTGATGGACATTTAGTTTCATGATCTTTATTTATTGTGTTGGAAATCTAAGCAAATCAACGCGTTGTATTTTTTTTTTTCTTCTTTTTTGCCTCACTCTATTTCTTCATTTTCTTAAAAGAAGATTAAACTTGAGTTTTGATTATATTAAATATTTTTTTGACGGTTTACTTTTAAAAGGCTGTTTACTTGAGCATCAATCAAAGTCGTAACAGAACTCTACATTTAATGACGATTTCTTCCTAAATCAAATGTTCAACTTGTAATTGTCGCACTGTTTATAATTTAAATCAAAGTGCAGCTAAATTTGCATACCCGTTGTATGTTCAATGTCATTGTTCAATAACCCTAAATAATGATATTTTTATTGCTGACCGGTAATAAAGTATCTATAAGCTACTGAATACTAATTGAAACTACAAAAAGTTGAAATGCATTAAATCCAAGCAAGTTTTATAGACTTGATTAAAGTCAGCGCTATAATTATAGTATCAAAGTTAATAACAAAAAAGAATAATCCAGTTACTAAACAACGTTGTCAGTTTAATTGACCTAAAGTATCCTCAACATCTAAAAGATATTTTTTTTCCATCAGCTGTTAATGCGTCATAATCGAATCTAAGCGTGTCAAAATATATATAACATTTCGTACATACAGATACATATCATATACATAAACACACTTATCATAATATATCAGAATACCGCGCTACGTGTAAGCAAAACTAGCAAATTAGCATTGACCTTCCTCAAGTTGAAGCATGTTACTCAGCAGTTACCGATACCAGAAAAGTGGTATTATTAGTGTTTTTTTTTTCTTCTACAACTTAAATTATTAACTTGACTCTATGACTGTCATTTTGTTTTGTTTTGTAGCTTCGGATTCGCGTTAGTTTTGCCTATGTATTTACTAATTAACTTAAAGTTTGTTCTATATTTATTTACTGATCTATTTGTTTTATTTAACCCACTTTAGGCGCAAGCAGTTGGAGAATCTACTGCGCTGCTACGAGGAGAACGAAAACGAGATTATCAATGCCTTGGAGTCTGATTTGCGACGTCCCAAACAGGAGAGCTTGATTGTGGAAACTGAATTTATGAAAAATGACATTAAGCACATTCTGTATCACTTGGACGACTGGGTCAAGGCCGAAAAGGTAAAAGCTTCTAATAATAAATACATTGATTAAGAAAGCCAATAATATATTCCCATATTACGTTTAGCCAGAGAAGTCCTTTGTGAATCTCTTGGACGATGTGCAGATCTATCATGATCCTTTTGGCGTTGTGCTTGTTATCGGAGCTTGGAACTATCCTTTGCAGTTGTTGCTGGTGCCCGTTGCTGCTGCCATTGCAGCTGGAAACTCTGTGGTCATAAAACCCAGCGAGATAGCAGCGAATTGTGCAAAGTTTATTGCCGATAAAATTCCCAAATACTTGGATAATGTAAGTTGTGCATGAACCCTAGAACGTCATCCTTCGTCAAAATGACGAAGTGTACAAAAAAAGGATGGCGTTTCAAAAACCTTTTTACACCAACAGGAGTGCTATCCGGTGGTCTGTGGTGGACCCAGCGAAACTGCGGAATTGCTGAATCAACGTTTCGATTACATATTCTATACAGGCTCAACGCGGGTTGGTAAAATTATACACTCCGCAGCGAACAAATATTTGACCCCAACAACACTAGAATTGGGTGGCAAAAGGTGAAGAATTGCTTTTAAATAGCACAGATAAATTGACATTAACTATAAAACTACAAATTCCTTTAGTCCCTGCTATATTGACAAGTCTGTAGAACTACGCACCGCAGTTAAACGCATACTATGGGGTAAATTAATAAACGCCGGCCAAACATGTATAGCGCCCGACTACATACTCTGCTCTAAGGAAATGCAAGATAAATTTGTAGCTGAAGCCAAAGACGTGCTTAAGGAATGGTACGGCGACAATATAGAGAGCAGCCCAGATCTAAGTCGCGTCATTAATCAAAATAACTTCCAGTAACTACTATTATTTAGATTATTTATCAATGCACTAATCTTTGGACTTTATAGACGCCTTGTTGGTCTTATGAAATCTGGAAACATTGCAGTGGGCGGCAAATATAATGCCGCTGAACGTTACATAGAGCCCACAATCATTACCGATGTTAAACAAAATGATCCCATTATGGAGGAGGAAATATTTGGACCAATCTTGCCAATTTACACTGTTGAAAATGCCTTCGATGCAATTAAATTCATAAATGCCAGGTATGTTATTCTGTGCGCCAATATTCATGCGGCCAATTGTCATTTGTCTTTGTCTGTTTTATTTTCAACTGTCGTTGTTTCTTATGCATTTATCGCTCACAAAAAACACAATACAAATATTCGAAATACCTGCCCCTGCAAAATCAAAAATACGAACAAACTGAAATCATATGTTACGTATATATATATACATACATAGAGAAACTCCGCTCGTCTTATATATTTTCACATCGGAAACTGAAGTTCAAAATCTATTCATCAATGGCACACAATCGGGCGGAATGTGCCTGAATGATACGATAATGCATTATGCTGGTAAGACAATCTGCCTTTAGCTACTATGTAAATAGTGGATGGCTAACGATAAATAAAATTTAAATGGAGCATCAAGTCCAGCTACATGTGTGCCTCCAACCCTTTTCCTACAAATAGACGGTTTCGGTGCTTCCCATGTTTGTATATTGTCTTGCTGCTCACTTTATTTGCTAAGCATATTAAAATATCTGTATACTCTTATAATTTGTCTCTTGGTGATGGTTGTTATTTTTAAAATATTATAAATGTGATTTTAGCTGCTCGTAGGCAAATTCGCTATACATAAACGTGGATTTGTTTTACCCTGCCAGCTCCACTTCCCCCAACAGACGTAACTTTTATATAACACTCACCGACAATAATACACTACATACATACATAATATGTTCTAAAGTTATAAACATTTTCATTGATTGTTGCAACTACTAGCGTACTACTTTGTGTTTTTCGTTTAATCTGTTGAACCTTTTCCCAAAAATAGAGAAAAACCACTGGTTATCTACGTGTTCTCAAACTCAAACAAACTAATTAAAGAGTTTAAGAGCAATACCACAAGCGGCGGATTTTCCAGTAATGAGACAATTATGCACTGTGGAGGTATATATATGTATATTGTATGTTAAGCGTATTTGCCAAACCGAAAGATAAAGATTTACAATGTATTAAACTATAGTTTAACAATGCCTCAAAAAGTCTTGAAAGATCCATTGAAGACAATCTATATACAGACCGCGTTGCACAAACTTTTAATTACACGAAGCACAGTCTAAATTAAATTTAAAACCTACTATTTTTATTTGCGACCTGTCAATTCACCAATGCAGAATAATTTATCACTTGAAACTTTGACAAGTTTTTAAGACACCTGCATATTCGCGTAAAAAATTGAAAACTTCTATGGAAACTGGGTACAGAGTAATTCCTACTGGTTTCTTCGACTATTATGTGGTACATTTGGTTAATTAAAAAGTATCTGTTAAATGTCAAATTAGGTCTAAAAATGTTCGTCACAACTGTATACATGCATACTCTTCACGCATTGAAATGCAGAAGTCTCTTTAAATGTGGTCGATATGTAAACGTGTTTATGTAGAAGAAAAATTGTGTAAGAATGAAGGATATCTGAGTTCCATAAGATAATATAAAGAAGAAACGCATCGAAACTATGAATGAATACTCTCGAGTGCAGAATGGGAACTAAGAATTTGTTAGTAATGTGAAAGAAGATAAATTATGTGCTATAACTGAGATATATTGCATAAAATGTTTTATTTGCTTTCAAAGCTCAGATATATAGTGGTACGTGAAGAATATGCGAAGTTCTATAACTTTTAGTTAGCTTGCGCCATATTTTCTTGCTTGCTTGCGCTTGCTTCTAACTTATATTTTAATTTAAGCAATTAAGTAACAATATTTTGGTAAACGACTCAAAATTTAGTTCTGGTTTTGGTTTTTTTATTAAGAAAAACTGAATCGCTTAGAAAACATTCCTAAGAATCTAATACCAATTCGCAGTTGATACACTGCCATTTGGTGGCGTCGGCATGAGCGGCATGGGTCGTTACCATGGAAAATATGGATATGATACTTTCACTCATAAGAAGTCGTGCTTGGGCAAGAATCTATCGGCGCTTGGCGAAAAGTTGGCATCGTAAGTATAGCCCCTTCATATAATATTAAATTCCAAACGATTTTTAAAATTCACACTGTTTCAATATTAAAATGTTTTTAGGGGACGGTATCCTCCCTATTCGGATCGTAAGGCTTCATTGCTCTCGTTCCTGTTGCGCAAGCGTCGGCCGCTTCCCAACTTGTATTTGTCACATATAGTAGCGTTGGGTCTGGGTGTTGGTTTAACAGTGCTTGCGAACTTTTACCTACAGGTAAGAAAGGTATATTGTATACAAAAAATATGTGGTTTCTGCTTGAGTCGATTAAAATCTGTGATTATTTTTACATGCTTATCATACATACCAACTTTACTTGGCCCCATCGAACTTTGCCTTGAACCTTTCACACAAATGCTACCACCACACATCGCTACACTTGCATTTATCTGCATACAAAACTCATCAATTGGTATCGTTAAACGTTTTAGGGCAAGCTGCTTTCGCGTTAGAATGCATCACAGGTGGACGAGAATGCGTCAGAGCTCAAAGCACCAGCCAGTGGACTTTAATCACATATGTATGCACTTTTAAAATTAATTGGAATTGATCAAAATTATTGAGTGCAGCTGTAATTGTTATTTTAGAGTTTTATGTATTTACTAATTTTTATAACATACAACACAGAATCGCGCTAACTGAAAAAAAACTCATAAGGCAATTGATCATAAAATATTTTATTTGGGCTAAAATTTGTAACAAATACTTTTAAGCAACTTCTAATAACTTATTCAAAAACATTTCCTTTTATATTATTAATTGTCCATTTGATTGTTGATTATGATACTGAATTAATTTTATTACAATTGCTATATGCATTAATTATACATCTTTTGTATTTTCAGAAAGAAACAAACTGAATAAAACCATAAACTATTATACTTTTAATACGCATATTGGGTGTATGTAAAAACTTTTTGGATCTTCTTATTGTATATTAGTATTGTATTGTTATTCACTAGTTTTGTATTTAATAAAAACGTTAAAATAATTCAAATTCAAATGTGTGTTTTTTATTTATAGCTACAGTAAATATAGAAAAGCGTTTAGCAACACTTGCTCTTAGCAACCGTGTGAATATTATGTATTTTTTAGTACATTTTCCATTTTCATCATGGGTACACACTTGTCAAATTTTTGTGTTGCTTTTTTGCCTATTCATTAAACAGACTTTGATTTTCGTGTCTCGATTTTTAATAAAATTAAAAAAAATACATAATGGCCGCACGCGGCGATCTTATTGCACAATTCATTGAAATAACTGGCTCTGATGAACATGTTGCTCGATTCTACTTGACCAGTTGCGATTGGGATCTGGAGGTAATAGTTGCAAACTAACGACCGCCTTTGTCATTTTAGTAATTTCGAATCATTTTCCTCATTAAAGGAAGCACTTGGCAATTACTGGAGCACCCAAGCAGATGCACCACCGACACCCACAAATGTGGGCCAATCAGACAACCCAAAGCCAACGTCAAGTACTGCTACTAAAAGCGCTGGCGCTACCGCGAGTGCTGAAACAAAAAGTTTTAGTCCTACCTCCAAACCAAAGTAAGTAAATTTCTGACCGAAAAAAATAAGAGCAATTCAATTATACTAAACGAACTTGTGTAGATTTGCCACGTTGAGCGATATGTCTAAACAGCCGTCAAACGATGACGATCATCAGGTGTTCTATGCCGGTGGTTCTGATCGCTCTGGTCAACAAGTTTTAGGGCCGCCAAAACGCAAAAATTTCCGAGAGCAGCTCACCGATATGATGCGTACGGCTCAGGAACAAAACATTGCAGAGGTTATGGGCCCATCGACCTCAGCTGGTGCTACAGCGTCTGCAAGCGGCGGTAGCGTCTGGGGTCAAGGTATGAGACTCGGAATGACTGAGAACGATCATGCGGCAGTGGGTGGTGCAAACCGCAGTGCGCAAACTTCGGAAAATAAACCGGTGGTAGTACTTAAACTATGGAGCCAAGGATTTTCGATTGACGGTGGTGAATTGCGTCACTATAATGATCCACAAAACAAAGAATTCCTAGAGACTGTAATGCGTGGGTAAGCAATACGATTTCTTTATCTAATAGGTATGCCATGAAATTGCTGCTATTTCCTTCAGTGAAATACCACAAGAGTTGCTTGAGATGGGACGCATGGTTAATGTTGACGTAGAAGATCATAGACATGAAGATTTTAAACGACAAGCTGCTACAGCAACGTTTAAGGGTTCGGGTCAAAAACTTGGCAGGTAAACACATGCGATCTAATCTTATACCACAAAAAATACTCTATAATCGTTAATTTATTTTTACACTTACAGCCCCGTTGGTAATATTGTCAGCAATGATGATCCACCAGCTCCAGCTAATCCAGAAGATACAGTCAATCAGGAGGCTAGTGCGCGTGATGCCATTAATTTAAACGCTGAGGCTCCAACGACCACATTGCAAATTCGTCTCGCAGACGGCTCACGCTTGGCCGCTCAATTCAATTTGACACACACCGTCTCAGATATACGTCGTTTTATACAAAAGTAATTTGCATGCATCTTGAACCAGTCAATTAACCTTATTCATTCTGATATTTATTCCAGCGCTCGTCCACAGTACGTCAATAGCAATTTCATTTTGGTGTCATCGTTTCCAACCCGTGAGCTTACCGACGAGGGCTCCACTATCGAAAAGGCTGGACTGAAAAATGCGGCCCTAATGCAGCGCTTAAAATAAATTAATTGGCGTATGAATGAAATTCCAAAATTAATAAATGTCTATGTAACACAAGATATTTTTCATCATTTCCATTGGAATTCGTTTTAAAAAGTTATGTAGCTACACTCCGGAGCAACCGACTTCCGTCACTCTGCAGTTTTATAATATTTTGTGTTATATATGTATATCAAGCAATTCAGAACGAGTTGAAATAAACAAAAAAAAAAATCGTCTGAGTCAAGTTTCAACTCGCTAACTTAATAGGCTCTTATTCTTTGCCTTCTGTACGTCACGCAAAATATGTGACTGCAACTTTGGTATAAAAACAAATAAAACAAAATTCGGAATAAACATGGTTGTATTCATTATAAATGTGTTATTTGTTTAATATGAGTATATATATGTTCAGCGGTTAGTTGTCATATTTTCGCAAAGGCAGTCTAAAACAAATACTTATCCAATTGTATTCGTAGAAAGTTTTATATACAGGAAAAACTGTAACTTAATCGACTAGAATTACGTACTTTAAACTAAGGCATCTTACTAAATTAGGAAGTCAATTTCGTTACGTATGCTATTTATATGGTCCATAAAATCTACACGCACAGAGTTGCGCCAGTCGTGCAGGCCATCTGAACCCAACTTGTGGCAATCCACATAGCGATGCACAAATCCGTTCGAAATGGGCAATTCAATGCTTTGATCACTGTTCAGCAATTGCGAAGCTTGATTCTCCAAGCGGTATAGAATCATCTTGTAAGCAGCTTTTAGCTCGGGATCGTAATGAATGTTGTCGACCAGAAGTTTTTTACTATCGTCAAGACACACCGCAAAAGTAGCCAGTTCAAATTGGCTTGTTTCAGCAGCAAAATGTCGCAAATGCTGATAAAATGAACGTTTGGATTTGTCCCCAACAAAACGCGAGCTTGGATAGAAGACTTCATTGGGTGCCAAAAGTATGGTCAAGCTTGCTTGATTTATGTTCCGCAATATACAATCAGTCTCAATGAGTTGGCGTATCGTAAAAGTAGAATTTGTTTGCGAAAAGGGAAAGTTAAAGGGTAGCGCATAAAGATTCATATTAGTGCGATGTAACACACGAGCGACACGTTCCGGCAGCTGATCATAGTCGTACACCAGAAAATTCTCTATGCCTAGTGCTTGATGGAACAAAAAGAATTGCACCAAGTTATCTTCGTTGTGGGCAAAGGAAGAACTTGTATTAAAGGTAACCAGATCAACACATATAGTTGCAGGTAAACGTTCCGAAACTTGCAGTTTTTCCGTAACAGCCTTATTCGACGGTTTTAAATAACGCAAACGTAAACGGTTCTGATTTTTGGGCAAAGTAGCTGTGGTGTCCGTAAAAGTTACATATTCTGGTTGACCGAAGTCGCGGCTCACTTGACAGAAAAAATTGTAAATGGTAAATGAAGTTGTCTTATCATAGATCAAATTCTCGTTGGCGTCACGTTGAAATCGAAATTTTCCTTGTACACTGCGTGCTCCGGCGTCGTAGAACAGCATGCATCGGAAATCCACGACTGCTCCCTTTTTACCCACAACAATGGTGTGCGTTTCTCCTCCGGCTACTAGTTCATTACGATTCCAAAAGGACGAGTATGCGTGAAAGGAGTCACCAATCAACTGAAAAACTGGCAATGGCTTTGATAAAGGCAAAGCAACCAAAGCATCTTTGGTGCCATTGTCCAGACGCCGCAAAACAGCAACATCACTTCGACCAAAGAAATTAACCGTATTTAACACATACTTAAGCCGAGAGTTTTCGCTTTTGTACATATAAAGCACAGTAATACTGATACATGATACAAGCAATAAAAATAATTGCTGATACTTCCGCATTTTAATTTTTGTTATTATTTATAATTACTGTCGGAGTTGCCAGTGTAACCACCACTTAAAAATAAGAAAAATTATATACTAGGGTAACACTTTGTTTTTTAGAAGATTTCACAGACATTGCCACCGGCCGCCTACAAATAAAAAGCAATGAATTCAAAAGAATCCAAATCTTTGGTAAAAGAAATACGTGAAGCCATTAAACTAAATAACTATGGCGACGCAATACATAAGTGCCAAGTAAGGGCATCAGCATTTCTATGATAAAATGGTTATATTTTATTTGCTTTCATTTGTTGTACTTATTGTAGCATTTACTGAAACTTGATTCAAAGAATCCAATGGGTTACCTTTTGCTTGGAGCAGCTTACCAAAACGTCGACAAAGAAGCTGCTGCGAAACACTTACGCACATCTATTGAATATACGAACGGACCTGCTCCAGTGGCATTGCAAGGCCTTGCAAACTGTGCGCCTTCTGTTGAACTACCCAAAATCTATGATCAGCTACTGGATTTATTTCCGTAATTACAAACACGCCCAATGCTAATTTTAAAACTAATTTTAATGTCCCAGTGAAAAATGTATAGACTATTATGAAAAGCTACTTTCATTGGCCGCGGATCGCGAAATAGCGCCCGCATGCTTAGTTGTCTTAAAGAAGGAGGCCGAAAAGGACAACAATTTACAAGTCTTGCCGTACCTTGGCAAATTTTGGGCATCCAATGATACGGAGATATCTGTTGCAGACGAGGAGCTTGTAAGTTTATTTTTTTGCTCAAGTCGAAATTGTGGCAGGATCTAAAAATATTTTATCATTTTAGTATAAAAATGCCACGGAATCCCTACTAAACACTGCGGAGCTTGATCTTAAAAAGGTAATATATAAGCGTTACTTGAAATGGCTATATAAGCACGAAGATTACGTCGCATGCATACGCAATGCATGCAACATGGCCACAATGAATCCCAAAGATATTTACGCGTATGAGTGGATATGTAAAACGTACTGTGAAAACTATGACCAACCCAACCATGATGCTTGGATGCGTGAGTTAAGGGTGCCTATACAAGTGTATGCTGATCAGTTGCTGGCTATAAACGGGAACTCCCATCTAGCAATGCTAATTAAAGCTTTGGATATGTTTCACCAAGAGCAGTATATAGGATCGAGACAACTGGCAACGCAAGCGCAGCAAGTTCATTCCAACTATAAACCAATACTGATCTTACTGGCTCGCATACATATGAAATTGGGCGCCTATAAGATGAGTCTATTGCTGTGGCAACAACTAGGCCAAAGTCACGAGGCATATGCAGAATGCCTGTCTTATGAATATAATTCAATAAAGCTTAAGGAAGCCATCGAATTGTTGGAGCCCTTGGAGAAAACTAAACAAAATCTCCAGTCCTTGTCACGGTAGGCATACGCAAATTTCTTGTTTATTATTTATTAACGCTTGCCCTGCACGAACGATTTTATATATTAAGATAAATCATTTATACTTTATTCCGCGTTAAGAACTTAGCTTAAACACCGGGACTCGTGTCATTACCATTTAAGATACTCAAATCTCGAGCAAGATACAATTGCTTGGGTAAAATTGTATTTCATGAGCCGGTCATAGAAATGTCCGTATGACATCACAACGCCATTGATTAATGTATAAAAATATAAATTACAGTTGCTATTTTAAAATGGGAGAAGTGCAGCTCCTTAAAGCTATGCCGCTGGATAAACTTCAAAAAGCTGAATATTTAATGTAAGCTAATGGCTTAAACATATAACATTATGTATGATTTATAAAGTCTCACCACCTGTATTTGTATTATCCGAAGGCCTCCTGATCAAGCTGTGCAATCAATAGCCACAGATGAATCTTTTGAATCGTTACTTTTGTGTGGAAAGCTACAATTTAAATTGAAAAACTTTACGGAAGCATTAAGCTGTGTGCTAAAAGCAACACGACTGCGTCCACACTTTTCAGAATGCTTCGATTACTTGGGTCGTATATATCAAGTCACTGGAGATATTACACGCAGTCGCAGATGTTTTGAAAAGTGCATAAGTTTGAATGCATTAGCCGAAGAGGCTGTAGACGCTCTAAGCAGCATCTATCAGCAGCTGGGTGAGGAGGACCTTAACGAAGCCCTTCTGTTAAACACATTGCAGTACAGTAAAAGGGATGATGCCATACGTTTGCAGTATAAGCTCGGTTTGCATTTTCTTAAAGTAAATAAATGTGATAACGTAAGTTTTACTGTCATTCTGTGCTTATTTATAAACGTTTAACTAGAATATTTAACTTATAGGCCATTCATTGCTTTCGAACTGCAATTAAGCATGACTGTCAATGCATGGTGTACTGGGAATCCCTTGGTGATGCCTATGCAGCACGTGGCTCTTATAGCTCTGCCATACGCGTGTTTCAAAAAATCCTCGAGTTGGCGCCTACCAATTTATATGCAATGTTGCAAATTGCTGTCATGAAAACGGTTAACAATTTTGTCGAAATTTCTTGACCCAGCAACAATTCCAAATAACTCCGTATTCATATATTCTAGATAATTCGCATGTATCCAGAAGCGATTATAGATTTCAATGCGCTACTTTTGGTAAAACCGAATTACTTACCGGGCCTAAAGGGTGCGGCTGAGGCACACATTGGTTTGGCAATGAATTATAAAACCCAAAATATTTATGGACGGTCCAAAGATCATTTGCAGCTAGCCATTGGACTTTTGCAAAGGTATCTGTTACCATGGATTTTGATTTAGTACAGATTAAATTGTTTTTTTTTTATTTCAGTGCATTCTTGCAGAAAGGCGCGCAAGAAATGGTTTGGCTGTGGCGTCTGACAGCTAACGTTTTTATACAAGCAGCACAGCTTCCCGCTTCACTGGCCAACTTGGAAGTGGCTGGTAGCTTGGTTAAACGGGAAGATGCTGTTGCTCTTTTACCTCGCAAAGATTTACTACAATTAGCACAACGATTTTACCTTTGCGCCTTAAAGTTAAAACAAAACACCTTTTTATGGTACGAGTTGTCATTGTGTAATTACTACATGGCCGTCTTTCTGCCGGAGGAGGCGAAAACTTACTTGGAGATGGCGTCAAGAGTGTGTAAAATGGCTCTTAAGGCACAAAACACTCGCTGGCAAAATTGGAACCTTTTGGGCGTAATACATATGCATAAAGCCAATGAAAATATGCAACTGGCCCAGCATTGTTTTATACAAGCCCTTTCACTAGATCGCAAGTCTTATACCGCTTGGACAAACCTGGGTGTTTTGTACTTAAAGCTACGTGACATACTATTGGCTAACGAAGCCTTTAAACGAGCACAACAATCCAGTCCAATATATAGAAATGCTTGGATTGGACAAGCCATGGTTGCAGAGCTTGTTCAAGAAAATGAGGAAGCCTTCGATCTATTCCGACACTGCCAGCAGTTCGACTATCATCCGGAAGCAGCTGTTGGCTACGCACACTGGGTTTGCGCAATTCTCTCAGATAAAGTGCTTCGTAATAAGCCACACAATATACATGCGATCGAGCATATGCATGCGGATATCTATGCATTGGACGCCATCAATTGGTTTGTAACAAAGCAAATGTAAAGAAAATATTTGAATTAATGGCGCTTATTCCTAGGTACGTGCAAAACGAGGAGACGGACGCTAGCATTGCAGCCTTAACACTGCAAGGGTTTTTATGTGCGAGACAAAAACTTTACGCGCAAGCAATCGCAGCCTTTAGTCGGGCGTGTAAGCTGGTTGAACCAGGCGCTGAACGGGATAAACTTTATACGAATTTAGGCTACTTGTATTTAAAAATGGATCAGCCAGAGCAAGCAGTGGACGCATTGAATACTGTGGCTCAAGCCACGTTTATGCCCATAATTGCCTTAGCCTTAGCTTATTATCGTTCCGGTCAATTGCAAGAATCTTATTCAATTTATACTTCTGTGCTGAGCAGTATGGTGGGTCAGGATGGTGTTAAGGCCTCAGCTGTACTTGTGGCAATGGCTTCAATGGTCTATGCTTTTCAGGGAGAAAAAGATACCAAGACATTACTTTATCAGTGGTAAGAAATATACGTACATACATAGCGTGGCATGTTAATATATATATTTACCTTTTATTTAGCATATTACTTAAAGGTGTTCCAATTCAATGCCTGTTTTCTGCGTGTGCTTTGGCTGTTCTTCATCCAGACGAACAATTTGTAAATGCTGTTATGTCAGAGTTCGAAGCTTATGATTTAAATGAAGAATATTGTTCGGATGTGTCGTACCTAATGGCGCACTACCATTTAACCTATGTGAGCATGTCTGGTTTATAAAAATTAATTTACTTATTTATCTTTTTTATTAAGGAAAATCCTCGGGCTGCCCTCATTTATTTACAAAAACGTGTTCGCATGTTTCCCAATAATGCTGGCTTAAGAAAAGTTATAACCAAGTTTCTCCTTGATTATTTTGGCGACAATAGGGATTTGCGAATAGCAACCTCTCAGATGGCGTTAAAATCGCTTGCGTTGGGACATCGCAGTTTGGTTAAGCGGTATACTTTTGATGCATACGTTGTTATTATTAATTATGTACAAATTTTGATAATTCTTTTAGAATATCTGCAAAGGAGGAATCAGAATCAACATTGCATGCAAGTTTCGCACTGAAGCCCGTTAACAAGGAACACTCTTTGAAACTCGTAGAGCGCGCAATACGTTTAGATCCCGCCAATTTGCAGGCAAGGGAGTTACTGCTTAACATTGGCGCATGCTAATGGCATATACATGTATACGAATGAATAACAATCTAAAGATTATGATATTAACTTGAGACAAACAAAACATGCATTTTCTGTACGCAAATATTGATTCTTTCAATCGAACACGAGGCAGTGACGATTTGCTATAATGGATCGCTAAAGGATATAATTTTCCTTTTTTAAGCTGAAATTACAAGTATTAAACTATTGGGTTAGTCGTGACCTACAGACGGGTAATTCTGACTAAAAAAGTAAAGGGTTTCCCTAAACTTTTAATACCCCGAAGTTCTCAATAAAACATAGAATTCAGTAGGATTGTAGAAACAAAATCACGGTGGGAAAAAGAATACATTTTATTACGTTTAAATATATAAAAAAATATATATTAATATTCTTGTTAAAACAGATTCAAATCTGTTATTTAATAAAAAAAAAAAAAATTTCGATTCTCCTTCGAGCCGGATTTGAACCAGCGACCTATGGATTTCTATTTGCAGTTGCCATCTACAGTCCACCGCTCTACCAACTGAGCTATCGAAGGTTATGTATTTTGTGTGCCAAATATTTAATTCAAGGCATTTGTAGTATAAACCAAATTTTGCCAAAAGATGCGCATTATCTGCAAGCCAGCTGAAGTTATGGAATCTTCTTGATATCCATGAAACAATGAAATGTATTCTTTGTTTCATGGTTGATATCTGACTCAAGGTGCATATATATAGTATGTATAAAGCTATAAGTACTCCGCGATAATTAATATAGTGTTCCTTACAATTCACTTTAGTTTTTGCCTAGCACATAAAAATCCTTGCAGTATTATGGCTGCAATGCTCCTCCGCCTCCGTTACTGTGTTAATAATCCATAGAGATCGGATGGTAACTTCAAAATGTACATATATGTAGGCAAAACCATTTTCAGACCATCCACATCATGTATGTATCCATACATATATGTATAGACGCCAAAACATTGCAATATATTGTAATATAATATATATGTACATATGTCTTTCCAAAGACAGTAGGCTTTATGGTAGGTTTCCCTTTTCTTTTTTTTTTGGACTGCACACAAAATCGCTTTGTATTTAATATAACATGTATGTGAATATTTAAATTATTATTAAATTTGCATATGTATTAACATACAGTAAGTGGACTTAAAATCATTAATAATTTAACATGCAATTTATAATTTTTATATACGTCCGCAAAGTGATTCTGTCATCCATCACGAATTGTGGTTTGTGTTTTTTTTTTTTAAAGTATGAGTACCGACATTTTCCATACAAAGCTGCAGCGGAACAGTCAGGTGGGTAATCTGTTAGTAATTCATTTTGCAAAAGCAGTCACATTCGTGTATTTTATTATGCATATACTGCACACAAAACTGACGGAATCACAGAGAATTTTTAAACAGTCGTATACAAACCCACAAAAGTAATGCAAGTCAACGCTCCTTTCATTAAACACAAAACGGAGTGATCTGGCAATTTTACATTGGGGATCACAAGCTTCATCAAAATCAAACAAATGTCTCATTTGTTGTTTACTAAGTTAGTTAAGAAACATTTTTTATATACAATGTAGCTAAATGTATTTAATTTAGTACAATATTCACTTAATTGCTAATTATATATCTTTATTATAAATACTAATATCGTTACAAGAGGATTAATATACATATACAAACTCATTTATTGTTGCCTTGAAAATTCCGCGACATTATTTAAGAGTTGTGAGAAATGGTTACGTGTTTGTGGTTGAACTTTTGGCTGTCCCTATTTTTGACAACGTTCTGTATGACTCCCATTAAAGAATCATAGGTGTTCTGCTATGTTGTTTCGAAGCAAGTTAACAAAGCGGCGTCGACGGGCTCGAGACAGCTTGGGCAGGTTAGGCTACGCATCAACCAATCGTCTATGCAATGTACATGATAAATGTGCATACATGGCAGGTAACGAACAGGATCATTAAAGCTAAATTCCACCATGCAAATAACACACTCCCGCATATGCACTTTCTTTGCGTCGCCGTCGTAAGTTCCAATTGGGAGATGCTCAATTAGGCCCATACGTTTTGTAATTTTAAGTTGCTCTTCCTCTGTCATATTATTTATTGGACGGTTGAAAGAAGGCATTTGATACATAGCTTGCTGTATAGGTTCGTGCTATATAACAAATTAAAATAATTAGTGGTTTTATTTGTTAATAATGACTGCTAAGCACATATTGCATACATATGTACATATGTATTTTGCCTACCTGGTAAATTGAACCTCCTGGCTCTGATGTATTATATTCATGGGAGGTTCCGATATCCCGGTCAATTACACTTTCACTGCCTCGCAAAAGTGATATGTCGTCAGAATTGTTTATTTTCAGGCAATTTCCCATTCTATTAAATAAACTTGCTTATTGCGCAGAGTTGAAAAATAATTAAATTTTGCAAATGCAAACAAACACACACACACAAGTTGCAGATAAAAATTTATATGACAGCTTTTGTAAATTACACATGCATACGCATACATGCATGTGTATGTGTTTATCTTTCGCTTTTTATAGAGCCTTATTTTTAATATGCATCGAAATGTTGATGTTTTGGCTAAGCACAGAGGTAAAAAATATTAATGAGAGTGTACACGCATATGTATGTAATTACCTTGTACTAGTGTTGAGTTGCTTATTGTTGCTTAGTGAACAAACCAAGACAAACCACTAAAATGAGCACTTTGAACCAGTTCAGCTCAGTTCAGTTCTTTTCTGTTCATTTGGTCAGTTTTGCTTTGTTTATCTATCTCTTGTTCAAGGGGCTGTCGCACAAAGCAAGATTTTTAAGTAAAAAAAATTATTATTATCATTTATTGTATTTATTATTATATTTATTACACATTTTTCTACCTTTTAAAAATGTATACTATTGAATTGTTTTGCTTTAAATATGCATTTTGAAGGTTTGTTGAATTATTATTTATTGTTTTTAATAATAAGTATATTGAATACGATAATAGTATGATTATTTTTTAGGCATTTCTGCAATTTTTAACAAAAGTCGGCCGTGTCGGTTCTTACAATTTGTTTGCAAGAACAGACTGACAAACGTGGTGTTCACACACACATTAATTTTGGGGTGCCAATAATTGGCACAACGACACAGCTGACTCGTTTCGACGAGTGTCGGCATGCAAATTATTGGGCGGTCAGACTGATTTGCGCTATTTTTGCGTGTTTGCATGCAAATTATCGTCATGTCTGACCGTAGCTTTAGGCTATTGGCAAAGAGCATGAAATTTAATAGAGTGGAATTGTTGGCCGTTACAATGAGACGATTTGCTGAAATGCGACAATTTCAAGGACTGAATTAAATTTCATGCTCTTTAGACTTTTGGTTGCAATGATAGGGGTTAGTTAGGGATAGTTTGTAACCAAAAAAACAGGAACCACAATACGAGCAATTTTTGCTGTGTTTCCTTTACCTATTTTTTGTGCTCTGTTGTTCTTTTCGTGTTCAGGTGGTTTGCTGCTCACTTGTTCTATGTTGTTCACTTGTTCTTTCTTTGTTCAGATGGTGAGTTGCCAGACCTTGCTGGTAATTGGGAACAGAGTAACAGAGTGGAATCCTGGGACTGGACCGACTCACTCGTAGGCAAAATTGAGAAAGAATAAGAGTAACAAAAAAAAAAAAAGAAGGTATGCACTGTGCTGATGTTACGAATGTAACGGCCAAGAGTTGCACTATTAAATTGCATGCTCTTTGAGAGCAATTAACACATTTATTTAAAAAAGTCATGTATCTACTCTAATAAATAAAGTTACCTTAAACAATTTAACTGTATTTCAATTAAATGTAAAAAAAAAATGTTTCATTTTATCTAAAAAAAAAAGACCGCTTATATTGGGCAGTGGGGAACATTACTCAGTCCAAAACGAGTAACTGAACTTTACCAAAATAAGTAATGTTTTCCCAACACTGTCAACAATGGTGACATTTCTTAAAATTTAATAAATGCAGGTAATTCAAACTATGAAGCAAGGTTGAACTTGCTTTACTTGCTCGAATAAGAAATTTGGCACTGAACCCTCAACACCTTCGATAGCTCAGTTGGTAGAGCGGTGGACTGTAGATGGCGAATGCAAATAGAAATCCATAGGTCGCTGGTTCAAATCCGGCTCGAAGGAGAAGAAATCTTTTTTTTGACTAACAAAGTTTATTTTGAAATAATAATTATTTAAAACATAATAATGAATGTTTTAAATATTAATGAAATTAATTTCGGTGTTTCCTTTTGAATCAATAACAACATAAATAAAAATGATTTTGGCCTGATTGTCGATTACGATTGCAATAACGATATATTAATAACAGCACTGCGGTGAAAAGTGAACCGATAACGAATGAAGGGATGAAGCGTATGTGCGAAGACGAAAAAGAAATTAATAAAATGTGCATTAAATAAAAGAAAATATTCATAAAAATGAAAGAAAATTATGGACGAGTATATTTTCGGCCTTATTAGTTAGACATAATATATGAAAATCTGAATGTATGCAAGGTATTAAAATGTAAATGTGGTAAATTAGAACGGCGTCTGTGTTTGACTCCACCCTCCTGCATGCCGCTTGCTCCAAATACCTATGAAAAACCTGCTGTTGCCTGTTGTCTGCCGTAATTACAGTTAGACGCTAAAATAGCTACACTGCACATAATTAAGGAACAAGTGTGATTGACTTATGTCACAAGTGCATTAAAAGTGTGACTGTGTGCGAAAGTGCAAATACACCTACACGCAGGAATCGCTTGCAATGGAAAACGAATCCGTTAAATCGGAACACAGTGGACGTTCTAGACGCTCTCGCAATAACGCTAGTAATAGTGGAGGTGGTGGTGGTGGTAGTGTGAATAACGGATACCATAGGGATCGCACACGTCATTCGCACCGTAGCACACATTCAAACAAATCCTCGAAAGGGTTCCAACGTAACGATATGGCACCATATCAAACCAGCGTAAACATGACAGGTAAGGCAACAATGATATCAAAACTTGGTCAATACCTACATAGATTATCGTATTATTTAGGTGATGAGAATCGTGATGGCCAGGAGGTTATTGAAGTGCAAATTCTGCCACAGGATGAGAATTGGGGTGAGAATACTACGGCCGTTACTGGCAACACTTCGGAACAAAGCATATCAATGGAAGACATAAACAACATGTGGCACCGTGAAAATGACAAAGGTTTTGGCTTTGCTTGTCGCCGTCACATCGAATCAACCTTCTATTTTCTGCTTGGCAGTGCGGCCTTCTTTTCCCCGGTGGCAATGGTCGTGATGCCTCGTATAGGCTTCTTTCCATCAGCCTTTGACCATCCAGAGCTTACACAGACTGTACGCACTCAATTGCTCGCATGCAGCGAACAGTGCAAAGGACAACTTGTATCTTTAGCAGCTCGTTTGCTTTTGCTCGCCATTGGACTGTGGGCTGTGTTTATGCGTCGAATCTGTGCAACAATGCCACGCATTTTTCTATATCGAGCTATAGTACTGCTGCTGGTAACCATTTGCGCCTTTGCTTATTGGCTGTTTTACATCGTGCAGGTCACAAACGGTGCTAAAATTGTCGTAGAGACGGGCGGAGATGCGGTAGACTACAAGTCTCTAGTAGCTTATGCAACCAACTTTGTGGATACGCTGCTGTTCATACACTATGTGGCTGTAATTTTGCTGGAGTTGCGCCATCAGCAACCGCGATATTATATCAAAGTAATACGCTCCCCGGATGGAGTATCGCGCTCCTACATGTTAGGACAATTAAGTATACAACGCGCAGCCGTTTGGGTGCTACAACACTACTACGTTGATTTTCCTATATTCAATCCCTATTTGGAGCGGATACCGATCTCGAAATCGCAACGTAATAAGATTTCGACTAGCTTCAAGTACTACGAAGTTGACGGCGTCAGCAATGCACAGCAACAAAGCCAGAGTCGCGCTGTGCTGGCAGCCAATGCTAGACGTCGTGATTCTTCCCATAACGAGCGATTCTATGAGGAACACGAATATGAGCGTCGCGTGAAAAAGCGCCGAGCACGTCTGATTACCGCCGCTGAAGAAGCTTTTACACATATAAAACGTATACACAACGAACCAGCACCCGCATTACCACTGGATCCACAAGAAGCCGCGCAGGCGGTTTTTCCATCCATGGCACGAGCACTACAGAAATACTTAAGAGTGACTCGCCAGCAGCCACGGCACACGTTTGAAAGCATACTTAAGCACTTAGCGCACTGCCTGAAGCACGATTTGTCACCGCGAGCCTTTCTCGAGCCGTATCTAACGGAGTCGCCAGTTATGCAAAGCGAAAAAGAACGCCGTTGGGTACAGTCCTGGTCACTGATTTGCGACGAGATTGTGTCTCGACCCATAAACAATGAGTTCACTTTTCAATTAATACAAAACGATGTCTCCCTTATGGTTACGGTACATAAGTTGCCGCATTTTAACATCGCCGAAGAAGTAGTGGACCCAAAGAGCAACAAGTTTGTGCTGAAACTAAACTCTGAGACTTCCGTATGACATAATCATCATCAGCCGCCGCCCATGGTGACGCCAACTCATAGTAATCAGACTCAAACATCATACTTGCATGTTTTTGTCTAATGCCCAACATCCCTACCATTATCATTTAGACTATTTAGTTATTGAATAAGGTTTTCATTTACGGTACTTAAATGACCATACATACACATATTTGTATTCAATATATAATATATCAAGCAATGCTCAAGCCCAGTGTATCCTAAACAAACAGACACATATCACTTGTCCCTTGAAATAAAACTACTTTCAAGTTCCCAAAGTATTAATCTTAAGTAAGGGTTTTATCTTAAAATACTTAAATTGCATTGCTTTATTATTCACACGACAAATATTTTTGATTTTATAACTAGCCTGTATGTAGAAATATGAACTTAAAAAGGTGTTTTGCGAATTTTTATAAGTTCATGACTTGCGGCAAAACTGCTTATTTTTCGTTGGAGAATGAGCCACTTTTGATGCAACTCGAAGGGAATAAGAAATTGTTAATTCCTAAATACTATTAAGCAACCATCCATAACAAAAAAATCATAACCTAGGAAAACCACAGAAAAAACAAAACTTCTAACTCGAATGCAACTCATGACAAATAAGCAAAGCAAGAGACTGCTAAATCGCATTTTTATAGATAACTAATATGTACTAAATTTTGAATATTCACAGTATACATATGTATATGTATGTATTTTTAGGGCAAACATTTTAATATTAAGAACTTATAGAAATAATATTCGAATTAAATTAATACATTTTACATAAATATACATATACATGTATGTAACGAGTTTTTGTATTACGCTTTAGTACTAAGTATTTTATTTCATTTTCTAGCTTAATGCTTTTTATCAATATTTTTTTACTTGAAATCCCAATGTGGATATAGCGTAAGTTAACCCATATTCGATTTTATGTAACTAAAGTTGTATGTTAGCCGTCAAAATAAATGCAACAATCTTTTTACCAGCTTTATCATAAATATTTATTTAATTTAAAACTAGCGATAAAACAACGTTCTGTGATATGTATGTCATCCGGTGGCGAGACCACCCAGTATATGTACTTATGTTCCCAAACAAATGGCGTATGACATCACAACAACATCCCCGTTAGCGATAACCTTATCCCGGGTGAGAAGGCTTATTTCAAGTGTTGTCATTAAATGCCAAGTTATAGTTATTAGATTGATTATGAAACAAAATCAAGCAGGTGGCTTTGGCTTTACTTTATTTAAGTAATACCCACTGTTGGTTAGTCATACGATGGCCATGCCACTAATTTTTCTGTATCGCTCTATGGAGCATTGCGCTTCTACGTTGTAGGACAATTGAGCATACAACTCGCATCCGTTTGGGTGCTGAAACACTACTAACTTGATTTTCCTATATTCAATCAGTATTTGAAGCGGCTACCGGTCTCGAATTCCCAGTTCAACATTTAACAAAGTTAACGGCGTCAGCAAGTCACAACAACAAAACCAGAGGCGCGTTGTGTGGGCAGCCAATGCCAGTAGTGGAACTTATGGTCTAGAACGCCTGTACACTATGTGTACAGGGTATAAAAATATGCTGATTTCAACCACCTTTGCCTATAAATTTATCCAAAATTCCACTGCATGTAGATATAGATTCATGTGAGCTAGAGTTACAAAATTTGGTTTGGAGTATGGTGTTAGCCAAATCATTAAAACTGAATTCCCCGTAATCGATTTACCTTAAATACTGCCGCACCCCGCAACATATGGATTTAAAAATTGCCACATGTATTTGTATAAGTGTTTTTGATCTATGTTTTAAAATTCAACGACATTACCCCAAGAATACTGGAGTTGTGAGCATAAGCATAAGAGCATAAGAAATCCCCCAAAAGCCAAAGTGCAGCAACGGTATTCTTTTTAATGGATGTCAGAAGTTGCTGCCTAGACAAGTGGCTTTCCCAGCGACCCCGCCTCGCTACAGTGCTCAGTTCTTTTGACCTTGCCCAATATGCTGAGCGTTTGATATATTTAGGTTTTTGACCATTTTTTTGTGGAGCAGATGCCATATACAATCAAGTTTGTTAACAGTTAAACATACAAACACACATGCAGTAACTTGAGAGCACACACGAGTTACTGGTTAGCGACACTAACGGACCGAGCTCGATCCACACCCAAGATCAACTCATACATACTACAGTTGCTCATATAAATCATAGAGAAAGAGAGAAAGAATGCTAAATGATTTTGAAATCAAAAATTTTAGATTTTAATTTGCAGCCGTGATATAATGAGATGGAGCAATAGTCGAGTCGATATAGCCATCTCCGCCTTTCTGTTTGCGTTGCCGCACCGTTCTCGGAGACTATAAGAGATGGAGACATAAGATTTTCACCAAAAGATGCGCATGTACACCCACACCATGAAAGCTTTCCAATTGAAACTTGGCACAGTTATGAGCACTGTTATTATGCAAAAGTTCTGTAAAAATGATTAAGATCGGATAGATATAGGTAATAATATGCCAATTTTACACCCCTCCTCCTATAAACTGCAACAGAATTCGACTTTTTATAGAAATGTTAAGTTTAACACTTATGTTAGAGCCACCAAATTTGGTACGTTGACTCATGTTAGGCATATAAACCAAACAATGTTGACCTTTTCCCGAACCATCCCCCTACCGCAGTTTCCTTTACCCCTCAACGCATCGATATAAAAATTTGCACAGAAATTTGATTTTCATTAAAAAAAATTGGTACAGGGTATTCCACTGTCGGGCACCGTCCCGACTGTCTGCATCAAATTTTTTTATATTATTTTATATTAATTAAATCAATATAAGTATAGCTGTTGACGCCACTAAATTTTTCCTTAAACTTTCACAAAAAAAATATTGCTCAGTTAGCTTGATTGGTAGCTTGAAATAATCAAAATATGTGCAGTTTAAATACCTTTTTAGTGTTAAATCTACTATTGAAAATGGAAAAGTTTATTTAAATTGTTTATAATTAAAAAAAAAAAAATTCTCAGTGCATAAGCATATTTACATGCAGTCAAAGGCATTCACACTCATACACACATACATACTTATAAAAATTATATATATTTATACGCAGAGACGCTCAGACAATTGAATTTTTTATCCAAAACTCTTTAATCATGTCACTGCCTTTCTCGGCAATCATGATAGCCGGCGCATTTGTATTCGCCCAGACAAGCTTCGGCATGATGCTGGCATCAATGACCCGTAGTCCACGTTTGCCGTAAACGCGCAGCTTTGCATCCACTACGGCATCGTTGTCCCAGTAGGGACCCATCTTACAGGTTCCAACTGGATGATAAATGGTGGAAGTGTAGCTTCTTATCATGCACTCCCAATAATCATCGCTAAACAACGATAAATGATCGCATCCTGGCCAGGTTATTGTTGACAGACGCGAAACAAAGCGCTGCATGGCCTTAGTGCGCGACAGAGCTATTGCAATCTTTACCCCCTCGATCAATGTGCGCAGATCGGCTTCATAAGATAGATAGTTGGGGAAAATGTACGGATAGTCAAAGGGTTTGTTGCGGCGCAGACGAATTCTGCCCACACTGCGGGGTCGCAGCAGCATGGGAATAATACTCCAAGCATCACGATTATTAATCTTTTTAAATACCGCATTATAGAAGGCATCCGTCAGACAGTGCGCGTTGCGCGGCTGCGAACCGCCATCAGAGTTCGTGGAACCGGATACAAAATGGAACTCAATATCAGGCCAATCTAACGAAGTATTGGCATACTTTGTATTCACATAGGCCAAGCCCTCGACGCCGCCAAGTATGGTGAGCGGACCCTGACCAAAGACGGCATACTGCATCACCGTGGACATGGTGTGAAACCGATTCTCCACAATAGATACGGGTTGATTGACGAGAAAGGTAAGCCCACCAAGGCCAATGTGATCCTGCAGATTCTCGCCGACGCTAAGTCCCTTGATGACGGGTATGCGATGCTTTGCTAGCTCCTTGCGCGGCCCCACGCCCCTCAACATGAGTAACTGAGGACTATTAACCGCCCGATAGCAATACCTCCTTGGTAGCTCTCACATGGTACATCTTTTGTTCCTTGAAAAACTCTACACCTAACGCCAACTTCGTTACTGGATCGATCATAATGCGTGTTACATGAGAGTTCATAGAAATATGCAGATTAGGACGCAGGCGCGCCGGCCGTAGGAAAGCCTTGAAAGTGGAGCAACGTGAACCGCGTCGTGTGGTGCCTGGGGCAATCATGAAACCTGTCATCTTTTAGCCATTAAGATCCCGGTTGTCATAGCCCATTTCCACACCAGCTTTAACAAAGCTGGCCGCCAGCGGAGTGTGGTAAGGTGCTTCTCCCACGGTCAAATATCCGCCAGTAGCATGGTATGGAGTGCTGGCTAGATAAGGATTGGTATTGTCTTCGGCGATAAGACCACGAGGGATTGCCCATAGCCTCCCAGTTGTCATAATCATGCTTGGAACCACGCAAATAAAGCATGTAGTTAAGCACCGAAGAGCCGCCTAACATCTTACCACGTGGCCAATTGCAGCGTCCGTTTTGCATAGCTGGAAAATGTAAACCAAAATATTTATCTGAAAGTATCTTACTAGCAACTGATCTCCACTTACCCAAGCAGAACGTGCCCGAGGGGTATTGCTGGTGGCAGCCGTCACCGCACCTCCAATTACAGAAGCAGCGCCCACAATCACTGAACTCATGTCCGAATCTCTATGTTACAGCATTGGCGGCCGCAGCCCGAAACTGAACGTGCTCTTTTACTTTTCCGCAAAAAAGGATTGCGATTGGCCAAAAAACGAAAATCTCTTATTTTATGTTTTTCGACGATTTAACCACTCTGACAACTTTTCTAGTGATTTGGCGATGTTTTTGTATTGGGCATGTCTTCAAAGGGTTTCCTATTGAATTTGACCACTCTAGTCGCTATAGTTGGGTCGGCAGAGAAATTGGAGAACAAACTTTTAAATAAAAAAAATAATTGTTAAATTTAAATTTTTTTATTTTATTTAATTTTCATTGTAAATATCAACATCCGCATTCGTTTGATACAAGCGAACTATCTCGTCTGGTACATCAGAATCTTTGACCCCTCTGGATTTCATCAACTCAATATCCTCCCCAGTTATTTATCCAATCGCTAAATTGTTAAGTGCTTCAATAAATTTTTTCTCATCTTTCTGACGCATCATTTTTGTCAATTCAAAAAACCGAAACATATCCCAGAGATACGAGCCTGCAAGAATGCCTATCTCACTATCTCTCGTCGACTGGTTTTAGTTGATGGTTCAGCTTTACCATTAATTTGCCTTAATCGCGTATTGATTTGACTAAATGTTGTGTTCCCGCTCATTTAAATCTCATCGATTACAACCGCAACTAACTGGGAAACAGCTCGATAGTTCGGTTCCGCAACATCATGGCGAGATGTTCTCGTAGCGGCATTGACTCGTATCTTCACCGAGTAAAAGAGCTGTCGTATTTGCAACTGCAAAAACGCCGCAGGCACTTGTATCTGGATGCTTTGTTTTCACTTCGACATACTGGGCATGAACATTACCATATCGAGCCTGCATTATTCTCGAATGCATGTCTTCCGGGATGATACGGGATGTTGGTTTTCTTGCTGGATCGTTGCCGCGACGATTGGCCTGTACTATAGTTGCTGTTGGTTTACGTGCAAACTGTCGTACACAAAAACTTTGGGCACTAATGCATTGTAATAAATTGTTAACCAGTGTTCGATACGTGCATCTGTGGGTGGCGTTATGAAAAGAATTTGAATGTCGTTAATTTGTTTCATCACTTTCCAAGTATCCAAGTGGTGTTAGAATATTGGTGGTGCCGACTATTTCGAATGTTTCTCTTGCCATCGTGAAAAACCTCTCTTGGGGTAGAAGATCTGCATAATCATACTGACATTCTTGAACAGATTAAACATCATCGATTGCGTTTTCTGATTTTGTTGGCTCTGCATGAATTTCATCACCAACTTTTCCTTCCTTTAATGCTTTTTGAGTGTTAGTCGGTAAATCACTCAGTTGTGAAATTTCTCGAATTGAATTATCAACTAGCGGTTTCGCGATTTCATCACCAGCCAAACAGAAAACTGTTTTATGGTCCTAAAAATAGCTTTCATATGCTCCGCTGACAATCGAACCGATATTGGAGAAAACGATATCAATTTGAGTCTGGTTATCCGTTGTTATGATTCCATGTACCAGAGTATTTTTCAACCCAAAATCATTTAAAACTTTTGAGAGAGCATTTGGGGCTTGCATCATTACGAAGTCGCCCATCAAAATTATTTTATCCGTTTCGACTTTATTTAATATATTGGATATATGTGCACAAAATCCATTATTTGCCGTTATTACGCCCATACCCTTCAACGCATCGATACAAAAATTTGCTCAGAAATTTGATTTTCATGGGAAAAAAATAGGTACAGGGTATCCCACTGTCGTGCACCGTCCTGACTGTCTGCATAAAATTTTTTTCTATCGTGTTGGGCATGACTTCAAAGAGTTTCCTATTGAATTTGAGCACTCTAGTCACTATAGTTGGTTAGCCAGAGGAAAAATAGAGTAAATAATAATTTCGGTTGTTTTGATAAACGTGCGGAAAAGCCTGAGTTACCAACTGTTTATTTTTGTTTCTGTTGACGCTCCAAACTGGTAACTAGTGCGCGTTGTCTATGCGGCGAGTTTGGGTTGAATGTGCGCTTGCTTCAACGATCAGTATCTGATCAAGTTCAAGGTACATCAAGTATACCATTCACACACATTCACAAACTAAGTTTGATAAAGTGTATGTGTTAGCAACAATGATGCGTAGCTGGTTGAAACCTGGTCAAACTTAGTAAGGTATGACGACTCTGCCGACCGCGGATCCATAAATATCGACCGCAGCAGAAAAAAGTTATCCACCCCCGTACCTAGCAAATAAGCATGCGTGAACACAAGCTTCCCCATTCGACTTTCGTACTGAAGTGCAAAAAGGGAACCCATATGTTTATTTTCGGCTAAGTAGTCATACCTTTATACATATATGAACCTTGCTGAAACTTTAGTGCGGGCCACGAAATTTCGCCGGCCATGTCGGGTCGGTGCTAACCACTTATTTAAACACACGCACGCACTCAACAGGCACAGCCTTAAAGAGAAATGCATAACATTGACAACAATGAACACTAACTGCAGGAAATCGGTCTTCTTGTAACAGATTCAACTGGTTGTAATTACAATTGTAGTCAAGCAGTAGCGAAATTTGAGTTTGGAAATTTGTGTATACACAAGAAAAATAACAAAAAGAATGATGCTGCACAAAATATGCGTCATTAGGCGTCAAAGTGCAAAGTGTGAAGTTGTGCGAAATTGGTAAGTGCTAGTAGTATTTTGTGTTTTTAACTCAACATTAATTTATTATATTATTTACTAAAGCAATTTTATTTTACGCAGATGAATTTGGAAAGTTGGAGTGTTTTCAGATAATAAGGTAAGCCAAAAATACATACATATGTACATACTAAGTACATTAAAATTGTTTTATATGCTGGGTTCTGGTGGAACAGGGTGAAAGCTTCTGATCGCCATTCACCGGGGAATAGCCAGGGTGATACTTGTCTCTACCTTAACCAAGTTGACGCACAACCTCCTCGTGGTGCCCCCTGGATAGCTGCTCTAATCGCCACCCAGTGTTTGAGTATTGAGCTAATGTGCGCAGCGAAGCCCTCCCTGGGCTTTAAATGGGTTGTGCGTAGGGTTTGGGACCCACCGCGTAAAAATCTCGACCAATGAAAGATGTTAAACCTGCCTCGGAGAGGAACGCCCCCAAAGTTGAACGATCCATGGAAATGTATAAAGGACTATGATTTGAGGGTATGCACCTGGAATGTCCGGACTCTTAGTTGGGATTGTGCCTCTACCCAACTGGCGGATGCTCTCAGGATGTGCAGAGCCGACATTACCGCCATCCAGGAGATGCGATGGACAGGACAGGGCTGCTGCGTAGAAGCGGACTGTGACATCTACTACAGCTGCCATGCGAAGCGCCACGAATTTGGGTGCGGATTTGTTGTTGGCCGGAGATTACGCAACCGTGTCTCCCGGTTCACACCAGTGAACGAAAGGCTGGCAACAATCCGCATCAAGGCTAAATTCTTTAACATCATTTGTGCACACGCGCCGACGCAGGACAAGGACGATGTGGACTGGAGTCTGTCTACGACCGCTGCCCAGCCCATGATGTTAAAATCGTGTTAGGCGATTTTAATGGAAAGGTTGGAAGAGAGCGTTGGTCCTATTGTCGGACAATGGTCTCAGGCTAATTGACTTCGCCGCGGCGCGTAACCTGGTAGTCTCTAGTACCAGATTTCCGCATCCCGATATCTATAAGGCTACATGGCTGTCTCCTGATCAATCTACACGCAACCTGATTGATCATGTTGTGATTGATGGAAGGCATGCATCCAGCGTGCTTGATGTTCGTACGTTCAGAGGGGTCAACATCGACTCTGAAGACTACCTTGTTGCAGCCAAGGTTCGCATGCGTCTAAGCATAGCGAAGAATGTGCGATCTAGTGCGCAGCGAAAGCTGGACATCACAAAGCTGCAATCACAGCAGATTGCTGAGGCCTTTTCCGCTCAACTCTCTGAGCAGCTCACTCAACCTCCCTCAGAACCTGATAACGCCGAGGGACTCTGGAAGCATATATCCCACTCCTTGCGTTCCGCCGCGGAGAACGTCCTTGGATTCCAACGCCCACTGCCGAGGAACCAATGGTACGATCAGGAGTGTCGCGAAGCCACTGCAGTAAATAACGCCACCTATAGAAGGACCCTGCAGTCGGCTGCCACGCGATCTGTGCGAGATCACTATCGGGGAATGAGGAGGATGGAGAGACGCCTTTTCAGACGCAAAAAACGAGAGCAGGAAAAGCGTGAGCGAGAGGAGATCGAGATGTGCAGGAGCAGGAATGACGTTAGGAAGTTCTTTCAAAGCGTCTGGCTGAAGGATTTAGTACCGGACCGTCTTCCTGTAAAGATGCAAAAGGAAATCTGGTAGTGGATGCACAGGGTGCACTGAGGTTGTGGAGGGAACACTTCTCTGGCTTGCTATCGGGCGATGATGATGACAATGCCGCCCCCGGAGCTAACTTCCCGATGTCCCCAATTATAGACGACGGCGTGGATATACCGCCGCCTAGCTATGACGAAGTCAGGGTCGCAATCAAGCGGCTTAAGAACAACAAAGCATCTGGTGCAGATGACCTGCCTGCTGAGCTGTTCAAGACTGGAGGCAATGAGTTGGTAATATGCATGCACCGGCTCTTTTGCAGAATATGGCTAGATGAGAGCATGCCCGATGATTGGAACCTCGGTGTCCTCTGCCCTGTCCTCAAGAAGGGTGATCCAACGGTGTGCGCTAACTACCGTGGTATCAGTCTACTTTCTATTGCATATAAGGTCCTACCAAGCGTATTGTGTGAAAGACTAAAACCGTTTGCGAAAGAACTGATTGGACCTTATCAGTGTGGTTTTAGATCTGGCAAGTCCACCATAGACCAGATATTCACACTCCGCCAAATCCTGGAAAAGACCCACGAAAAACAAATCGACACCCACCATCTCTTTGTTGATTATAAAGCAGCGTTTGATAGCCCGTTGAGGGATCGCGTATATGCCGCACTGTCTGGTGGTAAATGAGAGCAAGACGAAGTATATGCTTTCTTCGAGTAGAGATACACAGCGGTTGGACTCTCAGATTGATGTTGAGAACTATACTTTTGATGTTGTCAAGGATTTCGTCTACCTTGGCACCACCGTCACATGAAGAACGATGTCAGCATGGAGATTAAGCGGAGAATCACTCTTGCCAATAGGTGTTACTTTGGTCTCAATAGGCAAATAAGTAGTAGAGACCACTCCCGCCAGACGAAACTGACACTCTATAAGACGCTCATCCTTCCCGTTTTGCTTTATGGCGCTGAAGCATGGGTGATGTCGCAGTCTGATGAAAACGCCCTAGGAGTGTTTGAGCGGAAAGTACTCCGTAAGATCTTTGGCCCTCTACGCGTTGGGAACGATGGAATGACGAACTCTATGAGCTCTACGACGACATTGACATAGTCAAGCAAATTAAGATCCAGCGGCTTCGCTGGCTAGGTCATGTTGAGCGTATGCATGAAGAAGCTCCTGCGAGAAGAGTCTTCAATACGGTTGTCGAAGGGAAGCGACGAAAGGGCAGACCATGTCTCCGTTGAAAGGACCAGGTAGAGAGTATGCTAACTACCTTTGGTATTACCCATTGGAAAAGGCTCGCGCAAAGCAGAGACGCCTGGAGGAGAGCTTTCCATCAAGCCGTAACCCGGTAACGGGTTGTTATGACCAGTTAAGTAAGTATATATTATTTATTCTTTTATACAATCCGTTTGTATGTAAAAAGTATATTTCAAATTTGCTTGTTTTTTATTTTAAGTGCTTCAAGTCAAGGTGCCAAGTAAACCGTAAGTGATAAGAAAAAAAATGTACAATAAAATTTTAAACAATTAAAACATAAAATGTTTTGAATAAAGTCAAAATAAATGGATAAAATATAATTTTAAAAGAACACTATAATTGTTTTATTCACGGGCGGAATACACTTAATTCCTACCGATATGAAAGATATTAGGAGCATTCCACAAGTACCTGTAGTGGTTTGCAACAATACACACCGAACTGGTATTAAGCCATTGCCCATTTACTAGTTACATACCATTTGAAACCAGTTCCTATGACAGCCCCGTGTTAAACATACCACTTGGCTTCAAACAAAAATACTAGTAATGGACCAGAATTAAATCCTCTTTTCCTGGTTAAAATGTTATTGATTTCGTACTAGTATGCTTCCATAGCGGAAATACACCGTCAACTGGTAGGTTGCCATTGCCCATTTACGAGTTTCATACCTCTCGCAACCAGTTCCTATGACAGCTCCGTGTTAAACATACCAGTTGGCTTCAAACAAAAATACTAGTTAAGGACCTCAAAATCATCCCTTTGTTCTGGGTCAAAAGTGGTCCCTAACTGGTATACTTTCCTGCAGGGCTGCAACTACTACTTTCTAGATATTATGAATCACTTTCGTTAAAGCGGCGGCGGCGGCATCAACGCCGTTATAACTGAGCTTATTACATGAAAAGCTTTGCTTAGCGCTGATAGAAAGCTTTCCTTGTAGCGTAGGCGTCGCTGCCGACGTCCGCTGCCTGCTGCTGCGCATGCGTGGTTAAGAATTTTTGTGTTCTTTCGTACACCATTAATGTAGTTCCTTTTGTGGTTGATTTTTTTTTACGGTGTACTCGATTCACTCACTTTAACTTTGGTTTCCGTGTTTTTTATAGGATTATTTTAAGACTTACGACATGTCATTGGCGTTAACTTAAAGTCAATAGTTTGATGTGCTCTCTTTGCTTATCTATTTCTTTTTTGTTTATTTTGAGGCGCTTTCTTTGTCCACTTCCTTTTGTGCTTTAGCAACCGCGCTCTGCGACGTTCATAGACCAACTGATTCAAAGTTACGCTCATCTTGCATTACTTGTTGTAGAGTTAAAGACTTTGAAAGCTCTTCCAAACTCTCTTTACAACGCTCTCTCTCAACACAGTGCGCGCATGCGCACTTTTGGTACAAAGCTTGCCTTATGTAGCCCTTCCTTCCTGATTGGCAGTCAGTTATGCTTTTGCCGGCAAGTTATAAGCACACAAAGCCATACACACACATAAGGCCAACATGCGGAAGTCTCGCAAAATGCTTGCAAATTACCTCGCATGTGAGCAAAAAATTAAAAATTTGTTATGTAGTTATGGATATATGTGAGGTAAAGCTGAAAAACCAAACTTGGCGTTCTTTTGTCACGAAACCAGCTGTTTATTAGTTCCACAAACGTTCCACAAACACTGTCGAGTTGGCAACACTCATTACAATAGCTGGCAACGCAAATTATATTGCAGCGTACCGCGGAATGGCAATTCGCAATGAAGAATTCCTACGCAGGTATTTTATATGAAGTTTGGCAGCACAAAATAAATTACACTCAACTGCGTACCAGGCTTGAGGTAAAAAATAAATTTCGCTCATCTCCGTACCAGGCTTAAATCAAGAAATTTCGCCGCGAAAACACCATAGTATATATTGGTATAGTAACATTTACCAGAAAAGATTGATATTTATTTAGGTAGTGTCTTCCAAATAGTTGGACACGCACCTAAAAGACTTGTGCAGTCGATTCCTTTAAGTCTTAAAATCATAAGTCAACTTACGGCTATGTTTCGTAACGGAATGATGACGTCACAGTCCAATTGTACCAATTTTTTGCCTTAATAATACATTTTAGGTTTTGCACATATTTTGCCTTTGGCAAACAATCAATGTTTGTTGACTTGTAACTAATAGTGGAGATAAAGCTCTGTAAAGTGCTCCAATTTGTAAACAATAAATCTATGTTGAGAACTAAAATTTTTACCAGATGCAAAATAGTCCAAACGAAGCAAGTTAGTCCACTGTCGGGCACCGTCCCGACTGTCTGCATCAAATTTGTATTTACTCTTATTATTTCTCTGGCGACCCAACGGTAGCGACTAGAGTGCTCAAATTCAAGAGGGATCAAAGCAAAGAAAGCCTCTCCCAATCCATTTTGGCCATGTTTAAAAGAATCTTAACAAACGCAATAATAAAATGTTATTGATGGTCCCAGTCACCTTTTAAATGATTAGCTGCCTTTTCTCCAATCATAAAGCCAATCGCATTGGTGTGAGCCGTTGGAGGTTTGGGAATAATACTGGTATCCACTACACGTAACTTACGAACTCCATGCACCTTCAGTTGTGGACTGACTACGCTTGAAGGATCACTGCTAGGTCCCATGCGACAGGTAGCCACCTGATGATGTAGTGTATACGAAAGAGTTCTAATGGAACAGCGCCAATAATCATCAGAAGCAAATTTATACGTATCACAGCCCGGCACTCGCCTGTCTAATAATCTAGCACCAATGGTCTGCATAGCAGGCATTTCGGTAATGCGTATAGCTGCTTTAATGCCTTCAAGCAGATATTCCACATCTTCGGCCTCTTCAAAATACTTGGGATCTATACGCGGATGTTGAAAAGGACTGCGACTATGTAACCATAAGCGCCCGACTGATTGCGGATGAAACTGCATAACCAGCAGTGTGAAATGATCTTGCTCCGTTTTTAGTAGAGGTCGGTACATAGATTCGTAGATCTCTTTTTTAAAATTGCCACCCAGATTAAGTGCAGTTCCCTCATCAGAGGCCAGGCTACCGGCCACAAAAATCAGTTCTATGTCAGGCCAGTCAACTGGTAGCGGCGAGTGAGGGACTTTAAGAAAGGCCAATGCTTCAACGCCACCAATTGAAGATAGTCGTGTATTGGGATTATTGCCCAAATAAAACGATGCTACGTCAGTCAATGATATGCGCGAAGGAAATAGAGTTTGTCCCGAAGTATTAGTCAAAAAAGTGGGCCCAAAGTGGCCCATATGATCGTAAAGCAGCTTACCCACGGGTAGTGGGTGTAGCACCGGCACTCCTATAGCCTGCAAATTGTCCTCAGGACCAATGCCAGATAGCATCAACAATTGTGGTGAATTAAATGTGCCTGCTGAGAGTATAACTTCTTTGTGAGCCTTGAACTTGTATTTCTTGCGCTTGTAAAGGAACTCAATACCGTAGGCTGACTTTGTCGCTTTATCTATAAGCACACGTGTCACACGTGAAAAAGCAAATATATGTAAATTGTTACGAAAATCCCGTACGGGCCTTATGTAAGCTCCATAGGCGCTGTGTCGCCGTCCATTTTGTGTAGTAGTCTGCACGTAGCCCACACCCAACTGTGATTCTCCATTGTAGTCTGTTAACGGATGACCCGCTTCTATGGAGGCCTTTACAAATGCATCCGCTAACTTTGTGCGTTGACGCACATATTCCACGCTAAGCGGACCGCTATGATTATGATAGGCGGAATGCTCCATGCCCATCAGCTGTGCTGCCTCGCTGCGCAGAAAGTAAGGTAGAACTTCGTCATAGCCCCAGCCGGTATTACCAGCAGCTGCCCAGGCATTGAAGTCACGACGATTTCCACGATTGTAGATCATATAGTTAATGGAGCTGGTCCCTCCCAAGACCTTGCCCCTGGGCAAAGCGCATTCTTGATTATTCATGCCCAGGCAGGATAGTGTTTGTGGAACAGACTTATAGCCCCAGTTGGAGGCCGTGAGCTGTAATTGTCCGGCAAGCAGTGGTGTAAGGTGTGCTATATTCTCAACGCCGCCTGCTTCGATCAGCGCTATTCTCCAGTTGCGATTTTCGGAGAGACGTGCAGCCAAGGTGCAGCCAGCGGCTCCGGCTCCAACCACAATAAAGTCATAACTGGAAAGTTTTTGAGGTACTGCAGAGAAATAAGGTTTACTTTAGTGAGGGCTTATACACTAAAAAAGGGTTGATTCGGCAAAATGTCAACATTGTTTCGCTTATAAGCTTAATATGAGTCTTCGTACCAAATTCGGTGGCTCTAAAATAAATGTTAACCTAAACATTGCTGCAAAAAGTAAAATGTTGTTGACGTTTATAGGAGGAGGGGCCTAAAATTTCCACATTAATACCTATAACTTCTAAAGTTTCTATCCTATTTTGATGATTTTTACAAAACATATGCACAATAACAGTGTGCATGACTGTGATAAGTTTCAATCGGATAGATTTTACGGTGTGGGTGTTAACCGGGGGAAGTTAATCGATAAACTTTTTTGCGCTTGCTCTTATAGTCTCTGAGAAACACGTTACAACACGGGCAGACAGACGGACTGACGGACATGGCTATATCGACTCGACTATTGCTCCTGATGGAACACATGGTCTGCCACGCATCCTTTTGCCTGTTACATACTTTGCACAAGTCTATAATACTCCTTTTACACTTTGTGTACAGTATAAAAATTTGATGCAAACAGTCGGGACCACACAACTTCCAATGAAAAAATGTAAAACCGCCTCGGATAAGGATACCCCAAACGTTGACAGCATTGTTAAGGCTAACATTTATGTTAGAGCCACCATTTTTCCAAATCAACCCCCCACCCCCCGCAGTCCAGTTACGTTTATAAAGCCCATAACCTCGATATGAAAATTTGCACAGAAATTCGATTCATGGGAAAAATGGGTACAGGGTATTCAACTGTCGGGTACCGTCCCGACTGGCTGCATCAAATTTTTTTGATCTTTGTAACGAAATTCAACAACTTTGACCCAAGAATACTGGAGTTTTGGCTATAAAAGTAATTTTTGCATCCATAATAGCCAACAAAATGTCAATTGGAACTTCCCAATAGGAAAATCTTTACAGGCATATCAATCTTATGAAAGGAGATATAAAAGTGGATACTTCCGTTCCCATTTTACCGTATATTAGTGTTTATAAAGAAAAAGGGTACAGGGTACTCCACTGTCGGGCAGCGTCCCGACTGTCTTCATCAAATTTTTGTGTCATATTTTTGTTTAATCTCACACTCAGAGCTCAAAATGGTTGGATACCTTAAGTTGCCAATGGGAGTCTCTTTTGTTTTGTTTAGTCCTAGCTATTGATTTCGAAGTAATGAATTTTTAAAAAATTACACTTTTATCTCATGTGCCACATCTCTTAAAGTTCTGACGTGCTTAAGAACTATATCTGCTGCTTTTGCTTGTAGCATAGTTAGTTGTTTTGAAATTCTCGTCAGTTTCTACAAAACACTTACCATTAGGTCTGGCGTTCTGCTCAAATAAATTTACTAAGCCCAACTGCTGCAGCTGAGCCAAGAGTCGATTCTGTGAGTGGGCGGCCGTTAGGGCTAAGAGCGCAAAAATTGTTAGCAGAAGTGGCCGACACATTTGGATAATCATAACTGAAATGCGGTCGCATTGCGTCCCGTGCTTTTAAGCCGCCACACGGTTAATCATGACTCAAATGCCAATTACTTATGGGTAGTAATCAAGTACTTTTGATCGTCGTCGCTGTTTTTGTTGGTGTGCCATAAACGACTTTTGTTGCATTTAAGTAGCTTCCATAAAGAATAATACACAATAAAAACGGAAACTCCCTACCCTGCCCTTACCTTCTTTACTAAAAGATTTGTAATGTTTCATGCCAATTGTGAGTTCATTTAACTTGCCGGAGCGTGCTCATCCAGCATGTTATCGATACCGCTGCGTGTCTATCGGTTTTGATACGGAGTTCAGCCATTGAACTTGATACAACAATGTGTAAAAAAAAAACCTGTTATACTAAATTGGTTTGCTGATCAAAAAGAATTATTAAGCTAGGTCATGCCGTTTGTAAACGCTTTCTTTGCGTGCTTCGATTTGCATTTTATTAATCTATTTACATTAATTAACAATATCACCATGCTCATTTCCAGTCAGCTCTTATAAGATCGGCCGCCTTTTCGCCTATCATAAAAGCTGCAGCATTTGTGTGCGCTGTCGGAGGATTGGGTATTATGCTTGTGTCCACCACACGCAACTTGCGGACACCATGCACCTTAAGTTGCGCATTGACAACAGTCGTAGGATCACTAGCTGGACCCATGCGACAGGTGGCTACCTGATGATGCAGTGTATAGGATAGAGTTCGAATAGAGCAGCGCCAGTAATCGTCAGAGGAAAATATGTAGGCCTCACAGCCTGGAACTCGTTTTTCCAATAGTCTTGTGCCAATGGCCTGCATGGCGGGCATCTTGGTAATGCGTATGGCTTCTTTAATGCCAGCCAAAATATGCTCAACATCTGCCGGAGCTGAGAAATACTTGGGATCTATGCGTGGCCATTCAAGCGGATTGCGATTATGCAGCCACATGCGTCCCACGGAGGCGGGCGCAAAGTGCATGATAAGAAAGGTGAAATGATCTTGTTGACGTGTAGAAAGATCCCGATACATGCGCTCATAAATTTCTGGCTTGAAGTTGGCACCACGCGCTAGAGCGGTACCCTCATCCGATGCTAGACTACCAGCTACTTGTACAAGCTCAATGTCGGGCTGTGTAGCAGGTGATTTGGCTGTGGGTACTTTGATGAACGTAAGCGTTTCCACGCCACCAATGGAAGAGAGCAGCGTATCCGCACGACCTAGCAGAAAAGACTTGATAACAGCAGCACTCAAACGTGCTGTAAAAAGTGTTTGACCTGTGGTATTGGTTACAAAAGTGGGTCCAAAATGGCACATGTGATCATATAGACGTTTGCCCACGGGCAAAGCTTGCACTAACGGAATTCCAATGGCTTTTAAATTATCCGTAGGTCCAATGCCCGAGAGAATTAAGAGCTGTGGCGAATTAAAAGCGCCGGCTGAAAGTATAACTTCCTTGCGAGCGCGAACCTCAAACCGTCGACCTTGATGTAAAAGCTCTACGCCATAAGCGGACTTTGTTTTTGCATCGATAAGTACTCGTGTCACGCTGGCCAGCGTTACGATATGCAAATTACGACGTTGCTGACGTATGGGTTCAATATAAGCCCTAAAAGCACTATGACGTCGACCCTTAAGTGTGGTTGCTTGGACATAAGATACACCCAGCTGGGATTCTCCATTATAGTCCGTGCGTCGATGTCCAGCCTGCTGAGCGGCTTTGACATAAGCATGTGCCAGGGTGGTGCGATAACGCACATCCTCCACACTTAGCGGACCACTGTGATTGTGAAAAGGGGACTGTTCCAAGCCCTGTAGCTGCGCCGACTCGCTGCGTAAGAAATAGGGAAGCACCTCAGCATAACTCCAGCCGGCATTGCCAGCAGCCGCCCAGGCATCAAAGTCGCGACGATTGCCACGATTATAAATCATAAAGTTAATGGAGCTGGTACCACCTAGCAGTTTACCACGAGGCAAAGCACAGCGATTACCCCGCATACCGTGGCAGGCCAGGCGTTGGGGTTGCGACTGATAGCCCCAGTTGGAGGCGGTTAATTGTAAGGAGGGTGCCATGACGGGCATTTGATGTAAAAGATTTTCTACGCCACCCGCTTCGATAAGGTAAACCTGCCAGCTAGGATTCTCGGAAAGACGTGCCGCCAAGGCGCAGCCAGATGCTCCAGCACCGACCACAATGAAATCATACACGGCTCCGAAACGCGGCGCTAAAGTGGAAAATTAAAATATATGCGTTTTCACAAGATACATATTTTGTATTTTATTTTCTTACCATCACTATAAAGCGGCACTTTATAGGCATTGCTCAGTCCCAGCTGCATTAACTGATGTATCTCTGCTGTTGTTGTTGCTGGCACCCTCGAGCTGGCTCTACTTGTCAAACCTAATTTCACTTTGGCCATGACCAAGGTCGTGTGGCAGAAGATTATTAGCATCCAATGCTTCATTTTGTCTTGTGTACCGCTTGCAAGGCCCAATATCTGCAGACTGTGGCTAAAGACTTTCTTGTTTGGTCCATTTCATCTCTGACTCTCTCTGCTCAGTTCTGTTGTGTTTCGGTTTGACCATCGGTTCTTGTTTATGTTTTCTTCGGTTTGCGGCTAACCGGCTGACTGGCTTAGTGGCTCAACACTTTTTTTACCACTTCCTAATTTTTTTTTTTTTTTTGTATGACTTTGTTCTTTTTGTCTTTGTTTTTTGTCCGATTGTGCGCTTGCGTGGTTCATTTACCTGGCTGTCAACGAGTTTATTGTTACTTAGGTTCACGTCTTCATACTTTTTTATGCCGAGTTCCGCCCTATTGTAGGATGAAGATCACAATAATTTCGTTGGTCACATATGGAGAAAACCGTTTCTGAATTAAAAAAGTTGGTTTACGACCGAACTTCTTCAGTTCAAACACAGGGCGAAACCATGCCATGTGCGTAAGATAGAACGGAATTGTAAAACCAATAAGAATTTAACAGAAATGTTCAATGAAAACGTTTGCCGGTCAACAATCTCTGTCGCAACAACAATCTTTGTTGCTGCAGGTCAAGAATCTGATTATATTAAAGCGCAACAAGTTTATGGACCTTTAATAGCTTTACTTGTCTGATTTATAGCGGTAAATAGACAATGCTTACATTATAGTTACGACGCCGTTGTCTGTGCTATCGTTAACAATTATATATCACAATATATTTGGTATTATCTTAGCTGCAAAAGACAACTTCCGTGCCTCGTATACGTGACAAATACTGCGTAAAATGCATTTACCAGCCAGCAATCGCGAGCACTTAGGAAACCTGTGAAAGTCATTAGTTTTGATGTTTCATAGCCATTAAATATTCATTCAATGTGGTGGAGCCAGTTTTAGTCTCAGCTTCTGACTTGTTTTTTTAATTAGAACATTTTTTGTACCTTGTTTGGTGGTTCGTCTTTGAACTAATTTTAAAAGAAAAAATAAACATGAAAACAAAACACCAAAAATTGCCGTTATACTGGAAAAGCATAATCTAATTTGCATTGATTAGATCACGCCCCGTGTGGTGAGTGGGTTAGAGAATACCACCTACTAACAATGGCACTGGGTTCTTTCGAGACCAGGAGGCCTTAAAAGGGTTGTGCGTAGGATTTAGGAGAATGTATTTACATCAGGCCGTAATCCGATAACGGGTTGTTATGGCCACTTAAGAAGAAGAAGATCACGCATTAGATACTGCTGCTATCCTCAGTTCCAGCTTCCGGTTTCGTAAACATGAAAATTGTTAAAAAAGTTGCGTTAATTTGGTTTGCTTCTCTTGTGCACATTTCGTTGTCCGTCGAAAATTAATAGATGACTTGAATTGGCCTATAAGCATACCTAATTAGTACATTCATTGGACGTTGGCCATTCACACAACGGATCGGGCAAGTTCACAGTTGAAACCCGCTTAGTATGTTGGTATTCTGCTTTGTATGTTTACGCCTTGTTACCAATTTATTATGAACACTCCATAATCTACCTTTGAAGAGCAAAAAAATATTTCCAAGCTTTTCTTTTACGTATCATTGCTAAGTTTTATGTTTATATGTACAATGGGTGAGTCTGTTTGTGGAAAAACATGAATGACAGATAGTGATCAAAGATTAAATAAATCAGCATCATTGCCAGTCGGTATAAATTGGATAAAGGAGGATAATAAACTTTCTCTCAAATTTAAGGTACACAAAAAAACTGGCCTTCCACCGAACTTTTCTGTGCTGTTTGCTGGGGATCTTTTTCCTTTAAACCAGCAATCGGCAATGACAGCAGAGAAGTTAATAGTGGCCATTGCGAAAATATACTTATACATGACACACAAGTACTATTGCAGCAACTTAGATTTTGCCGAACGGATCGGACGCTCCAGTCAAAAGTTCAAAATCCGCTTTTAATTATAGCAAACTGCGTCTTAGTAGCGGTTTTCCTTCGTGTAGACAGGGCTACGGCCCTAAATGATTTCAAGCTCTATTCAATTTCGTGTAGTATACTTTTCGGCAATGCAATTAAATGGATTAAACTTTAACAATTTTGCCAACTTTTCGCAAGCAAAAAAGCTAAATAAACCAAAAACAAAAAATGAAAAACAGCAGACGTATTTTTGAAAACAAAATTAAATAAACAGTTAATTAAAAACCAACTCAGGCTTTTCCGCACGTTTATGAAAACAACCGAAATTAGCTAGAATAAATTTAAACAACAAAAAAGTTATTTATTATACCTCTGGCGACTATAGCGACTAGAATGCTTAATTTCAATAGGAAACCCTTTGAAGACATGACCAACACAAAAACATCGCTAAATCGTCGGAAAAGTTGCCAGAGTGCTTAAATCGTTAAAAAACATAAAATTAGAGATTTTAGTTTTTTGGTATGTTTCTAATGCCACAAAAAGGCTCTGGCCCTATCATGGTGATCGCAGCGCCGTTTCTTGCCACCATCCGCGAGTTCGTTTCCGGTAATGTTGGTGTGACCCGGTACCAATCTAAGTGAAACTTCGTTTCGTCTTCCTTAAAGTTACAGTTTGACTCGGGTTTCCCGAACCAACTTGGAGTTTATTCTAGTTCCTTCAACCGCTCTTAAGGCGGCCTGACTGTTCGATACTATTGCTATTACCCTATTCTGATAGTTCCTTTCTAAAGGACACACAGCGGCCTATGGCGCAAACTTCAACCTGGAAGACGCTAGTATTATCGCCCACAGATTCTGACAGTCGAGTCTCTCTGTCTTGTGCCTACTTTGGTCAGTGAGCCAACCGTATACCAAAATATGGTGCTCCTTTCCATAGGCTCCATCTTTTCCAACGTTGTCCAGGCTCATTTGTTGCTTATGATGGAGTCGAAATTCCGATTGAAGCGGAACTCAGTAGCCATTTCATCGCTGGGTTGCCAGAATATCGGGATTGTCTTACCTAGTATGTCACCGACCTGGTGACCTCAGTAGAGTCGCTTTTATTTGAAGCTCGCTCACTATATACAGTGGTGTCGGATCCATTAGCACCTTCAATGGCGTTGTGGGACAGGTTCTCATTGCACCCGTCATACAAACACAGGCTAGCCTTTTGTATGGGCTTTGCTGACTGAGATTACATTCACTAATCTAGTAAACGGTAACACCACTGTTTTAGCCGGATTGAGGTTGAGTCCGACTTATCTGTATTCTGATTTCATGTAGTTTATGGTTAAGTTCCAGTGGATGCTTAGGCATCATGGTATCTAGTTTGGCTATATTTTGCTCTAGATATCATCTATATAAGTCCCAGTCTGTTTTCCGTGGTATACGCACAGGCTTCCTACGGTTTCAATGAAACATGCCAGTTCCTAATCGATCCCCTAAGTGACAGACTCACTAGGGGGATATCCAGGACTTCTTCCCTAATTGTGTTCACAAATGTCGGCGTGCTTCCGACATTACGTATTTCTTAGTCTACTTTAGATATTATCTCAGTGAGGTACTCACCTCGTTTGTTGGCATCGCAACCAATAAGCAACGGCAGCTTATGTTTCCTGCAGGCAAGCAATCTCATCTGGTGGTATTTGCTCATTGCTGAGAAGTTAAGTCCCTTGTTAAAAATTCTGAAAGAATAGTAAAATTCATACCTTTCTTAGACACCCTTATTGCACCATGGCTTCTGTACAAGCGATTGATCACCATCCTAGCCAGGACGTTCACCTGAGCTATCTTGATGCCATTATAATTTAAAGTGGGTGTCATAAATAGGTGGGAGTGGTCCCACATTACCTGACGCACCACCCTGTGCGCCGCTTTCCTTCAACGTGACGTAAGCTTCTCCCTCGTCCTCTTTGCGCCCTTCCTGTTTCAGAATCTTCTCAATGAGCTCCTGAGAGGACATTGGTTCTACGTCCATAGCACTCTCCTGGAGTAGTTCCAGGTAGTGGTACCGGAAGTTCCTGTACCTCCTTTGCATATAATGCTTGGTTATCGCGTTCAGTGGCAGCCTCCTTTTCCCAAACAGGTTGTTCGGCTTGGGTCTTTTCGCCCGCCGCTTGTGCCGATTGGGCTTTTCTAAGTCCATTGACAATGATTCTGGGTTCTTTTGAGACCAGTAGAGCCACCCCAGGCCTTAAAAGGGTTGTGCGTAGAGTTTGGGACCCACCACGTAAAACGACAATTCCAATGAAAGAATGTATTTACATCAGGCCGTAACCCGATAATGAGTTGTTATGGCCAGTTAAGAAGAAGAAGTCCATTGACTGGGATTGTACCAAATCGGTAGAAGAATCTGTTCCCTTATGCCACAATCGCTTGCATTGTTGCACCGTCAATGCCGATGGTCATCAGGGTACCAGGCCCTTCAGTACGCATCGGCGTGACGTTCCACAGGTCAGTCTTAAAGTCATACTGACTCTGTATCTGTAGGAGGAACTTCTCTGGCGATGAGCCACTTTTGATGCAACTCGAAGGGAATAAGAAATAGTTCATTCCTAAATACTATTAAGCAACCATCCATAACAGAAAATCATAACCTAGGAAAACCACGGAACTCATGACAAATAAGCAAAGCAAGACAGCACAGTATACATATGGTATGTATATGTATGTATTTTTAAGGTAAAAATTTTAATATTTAGAACTTATAGAAACCCGTGCGGTTAGCGGGTTAGAGAATACCACCTCAGCAGGTAAAAGCTTTTCCTATGTAGTAGAGCCACCCCAGGTCTTAAAAGGGTTGTGCGTAGGGTTTCCCAATGAAAGTAATACATCAGGCTGTAACCCGGTAACGGGTTGTTATGGCCAGTTAAGAAGAAGAAGACTTATAGAAATAATATTCCAACAACGTGCTGTGATATGTATGTCACCCAGTGGAGAGACCACCCAGTATATGTACTTGTGTAGAACAAATGGCGTATGACATCACAATAACATCCCCGTTGGCGATAACCTTATCAGGGTAATAAAGGCTTATTTTCAAGTATTGTCATTAAATACGATGCCAAGTTATATTGAATACACTTGGATTGACTATGAAAGCAAAATCAAGCAGATGGTTTTATTTAAGTAATACCCACTGTTTGGTACTGCGTTGGACTTTCGATTGAGTGATTTATTTTATAGCAATAGTCGTACGATGGCAAAGGGTAATCAGCTCGTTTGCCATTGAACTGTGGTCTGTGTTTATGCGTAGAATCTGTGCAACAATGCCACTCATTTTTCTGTATCGCGCTATTTACGTTGCAGGACAATTGAGCATACAACGCGCATCGGTTTGGTGCTGAAACACTATTAAGTTGATTTTCCTATATTCAATCCCTATTGGAAGCGATCTCGAAATCGCAGTGCAACAAGATTTAACAAAGTTAACGACGTCAGCAAGTCACAACAACAAAACCAGAGGCGCGTTGTTTTGGCAGCCAATGCCAGTAGTCGAAATTCCTCCCATAAGGTCCGTTTCTATGAGGAACACCAATATGAGCGTCGCGTGAAAAGCGCCACAGGATCCACAAGAAACTGTGCAGGCGGTTTTTGCAACTATGGATGTGTTGTATGTAAAAAATTTTATGCACAGTCGGGACGGTGTCCGACAGTGGGATACCCTGTAACATTTTTCAATTGATGCGTTGAGGAGTAAAGGAAAGTGTACTACGGGGGTAGGGGGTCAACATTGTGTGGTTTATGAGCCTAACAAAAGTCTACGTACTAAATTTGGTGGCTCTAGCATTAACATTTTTACAAAAAGTAAAATCTGTTGCAGTTTATAGAAGGAGGCGTCCAAAATTGGCTTATTATTACCTATATATTAAAGTTTCTATCCGATCTTGTTTTTACACCACACATGCACAGTGTACCTTTTTAAAACTTGTACATTTCTTCTCTCATAAACTTGAAAAAGGAATGGTGACTTCTTACGTCGACTTAAACTACTCATCCATATGAACACAGAGATGTAACGAGTTCTTGTATTATTTACAACTAATGTGATGGAACTAAGCATGACACCCTGATGAAGTATGTTCTTTAATTTGCTAGCTTAATGATTTTTAGCCGTCAAAATAAATGCAACAATCTTTACCGGCTTTATCTAAAATAATTTAATTTAAAACTTGCGATAAACAACGTACATATGTATGTATATGTACTTCTATTCCCGAACAAATACCGTATGACAACACAACAACATCCACGTTGGCGATAAACATTATCAATGTAACAAAGTGTTATTATAAGTATTGCCTTTATTATTGTGAATATACTGGATTTACTAGAAAAGCAAAACCAAGCAGGTGGCTTCATTTTAGTAATAAAGAATATATCTCTGCCGTACCCATTGTAATTAATAATAGCTACGTTGGATTTGCGATCGTGCCACCAATAATGATTGAGTGGTTTATTTTATAACGATACGCATAAGATGGCATAATTCGTGGCACGAAAAGGTAAATACTCTTGCCGCTTTATTTCTTACATAGTGACACACAGTCTGATGCTTATATATACTAGCAAAACTATTATGTAATATTAGAGTTTAAAACTGTTCCATTGTTTACCCAATAATAAAATTTCATAAAATTTATATCAGAGCTTACTATATTCCGACTGCAAAAACTTTCGACGACGGCAGTGATTCCGATCGATGGAAATGTTTATTTAGTTATATAAATATTGTGCTATTATTAAAACAATACATATTAAATATCAGGTTATAGCTAATTTGACAACTCGTTTGCCGATTCGATTTGGTATGTGTTTAGCAATTAATTGCTATTTCTATTTGTATACAAACCTACAATATTGGATAGAGTATACATTTTGATGTGCCATCAAATTCGTATCGCGCGAGATTAATCAGCTTTGCGTTGCAGACCATTCTTCTCGGGCTCATAGAATTCTTCAACAATGGCCTCTACCATGATTTTTAGGGTCGAATTTAGCTTCTCCCAATTTTTCTCTTCTGGTTTGCCGCACATTTCGGCGTAGTACTTAATCTTTGGTTCAGTGCCGCTCGTGCGCAATGTTATTACCAAACCATTAGCAAAAGTGAATGTTATCATTTGCGTACTCTCACTGACCGGAAGCGTAGCTCTCTTGTTGGGTGTGCTGGTGTCATAACCCGTTGTCAAATCACGTATATGCTCGATTTCGTACTTGCCATTTAAAATACTTTTTGGATACGTGTTTTCTTGGTCATTATCGAATCTGCGCAGACGGTCAAATATTTGCTTTATCAGCAAAGGATCGCGACAAATAAGATAGGAACAAATGCTAGTGTGAAAGCCATAAGTCTCATATATATCGCGTAACTTTTCTTGAAGCGTCATGCAGTTCTTACAACGCAGGTAGCAGGCCATTGTTGCCACGTGCGCTGCAGCACTGACACCATCTTTGTCTAAGACATTGGTGGAAACCATAAATCCGATTGCTTCTTCAAAAGCAAACAAAACTTTCTTGCCTTCGTCTTGAGCTTCGATAGCTTTGTTGCCCATCCATTTAAAGCCCGTAAGCGTTTCATAGAAGGTAAAGCCCTCCTTTGCCGCAATAGAGCCTAAAATTTTTGAACTTACTGTGCTTGCGATCATTACACAATTGGATATATCCGCATTGGGCTCCATGATCCTATAGTTCTCCAGGGCCCACCATCCCAAAAGAGCACCCAATTCGTTGCCGTTAAAAATTTTCCATTTACCTTCATTATCTACCTCGGCAACAGCCAAACGATCGGCATCGGGATCGTTCGCCAATATAATGGGAGCTTTCGCTTCATTTGCTGTTTTAATGGCTAAGTTTAATGCTGATTTGCCCTCTTCCGGATTGGGAAACTTAACAGTGGGGAATTCTGGATCGGCATCAATTTGCTCACTCACTGGAATAAAGGGTTTTATGTTGATTGTCTCGAAAGCTTGCTTCACGTACGGATGCCCCACGCCGTGCATAGCAGTATACGTAAATGTTAGAGAACTCTTTCCATTTTGTTCCATTAGTGGGCATGGTATTAATTTTTTCAGAGAGTCGTAATAGGCCGGTACAACGCATTCATATGGATCATCTAACATATCACAGCTGCATAAAGCCGATTCATCCCACGAATCCGCTTTCGGTTCCAAGTTGGCCAATATAGACGCATGAATACCAGTGTCGTGTGGCGGTATTATCTGCGCACCGTTACTCCAATAAACCTTGTAGCCATTGTCTTCCTTGGGATTGTGCGACGCTGTCACCATCGCACCAGCAAGGCACTTTAGTCTCAATATGGTGAACGGCACTAAAGGCGTGGCCACAAGACGAGTAAAAAGATTCACTCGGAATTTATTATTTAAGAAGACTATGGCCGAGAGTTCCGCATAACGTTTGCTATTATAACGACCATCATAGCCAAAGACAACGCCTCGTTCAGCCCAGTCAGACTCATTTGGGTATTGTTGCATGATGTAAGCGCACAATCCTTGTGCAGCCTAAACGAAAATCAAACTAATAGCATTTCATCAGCTATGTAGAAGTTAATAGCATGTATTTTACCTGTATCACGACCAGATCATTCATAGAGTCAAAGCCGGCTCGCATGCGGGCCCGAAGGCCTGCTGTGCCAAAAGTAATACGATTCAACAGACGCGCGCGCAACCTAGGCAAAATCATGTAAAAAGTGAATATATCATTTTTTTTTTAAAGCTTAAATAACGTCCCGACTAGAAAGCTATTCATTTCTAGTCTTCTATTCAAATTTGAGCGCAATCGGACTGTTAGTGAACAGCAATAGAAAAAAATTTGTTTGATTTGTTTTTAAAAATGTTTTTTGGTGGGAAAGAATACTTTTGCGGCTAATACACTGAACTGACCGGAAAACTGGACAAATGTAAACGAAAATTGCTTCCTAGTTAATCATATTCGACAGATTCGTCTCCCATTTATTACCATATCTTTTAGAAGAGGATTCAGGAGGATACTTTCTTCAGGCTTGTTAACTAATACCCCAATTGCGCACAAAAACAAACAGCAGAAGCCTAGAAATCAATGGCACTTTTCAAAAAAGGGAGGACAACCTTCTGGTTGTCAGGCCGAAGACTTATTGCACAAACTAGTACACACATACGTGGAAAGCCTTTGAGCGTTATACTTACGTGGTCCAATCTTCATCTCTTACTGCAGTCATAATTTGATTCACGGTGCATGGATTTCGGTCCCACTTAACCCAATTTCTTATTTGCTGATCCAGCTCTGGGTCGCCTGAGAGTTTGTTTTGCTTAAGCTCACATATTAATTTTGCAGAACACATGGTGGCTTTTTGAACGAGGTCACTGTCTTGTACTTTATTTTATTTTAATTCCTAAATATTTTTATATGTACGTAATTTTGAGAGTTGAGACTTCAGACTGACACTGTTTACACAGATAACTGAAAATGAGAACATTCAATAAATATAAATAAATATATTTGCACGCGTGTTTCTAAAAACAGAAAACGAAAGCAAAATATAGCCAATCTTTATTAAAAATGCTTGATAACAGCAATTTGTTTGGGCGGAAGACTTTTTCAAAATAAGCTGATAACGAATTGCGGGAGGTCGTGATGGTCGACCTCAGTAAACTTAATTAATTAAGCCACATCATTTCCATTAGTCTAACCTTACCCGGCAATTTTGATTGTTCCGACACACGTCCAAACACAACGAAAATTTCACAATTTAAGCAATGCCAATTTCATTGTTGACATTGGTAAAGCAGTGCTGTAAAATCGTTGATTAAAATGTATTAAGTTTTACCATCGCGTTTGCGGATACTTTGTGTTGGTGCTAAACATCGAGAGTAACATATACTGAAAGTAGAGACTAGTATTTAAAGAAGGATTGAAATGGGTCTTTTTTTTATTATTATATTATATTATTATTATTTATTGTACGTTAACTTCGACGTGTGAAAGGCAACCCGGAAGCAAAATGGAATTAAATTGAATCCTTGAAGGACAAAACTCTTGATTGTAAAAGTGTATGGGGAATATTTTGAAAAACTAAATCATTTTCAATGATGCCTTATTGTTCTTTCCTATATATATTTGATGCAAGATCTTTGATGGATATATTTGAATTCGAAAGAAAAGTAAACATTGCATAAAAATATAAAGATTTTTATCAGATTTCATTAACATTTTGATTGCGACGTCAATTGTATATTTAAAATGCTGGCTTGAATATTTAGTATAAAATTGTTTAAAAAAGGTTTATGTATTTCCCTTTCTCAATTCGGTTACTCTATTATGGTGTTTTTCGTTTCTTGCGTTTGGTCACACTAAACGGGACGCGTAAAATACTTTTTCGACAGAACCAACATTTATTGTAACAAGAAAATAGAAAAAGGGAAAGCAAATGGCTGATGTACTAGATATTGATAACGCTGAAGATTTTGAAGTTGACGAGGATGGTGATCGTAAGTATCCATAACATACGTACTTGTCGCATTGCCGGTATATTACACATTTCATATCTTACACACGCGCTTAAACACCCTACAAAGAGGGCATAGTACGCTTGAAGGAGAAGGCAAAACATCGCAAAGGACGTGGATTTGGCAGTGATAGCAACACACGTGAAGCTATACACAGCTATGAACGTGTGCGTAACGAAGACGATGACGAACTAGAACCTGGTCCTCAACGTTCGGTTGAGGGTTGGATATTATTTGTCACGTCTATTCACGAAGAAGCCCAGGAAGATGAGATCCAGGAAAAGTTTTGTGACTACGGGGAAATCAAAAATATACATTTAAATCTGGATCGGCGTACTGGTTTCTCAAAGGGCTACGCATTGGTGGAATATGAGACGCACAAACAAGCTTTGGCGGCTAAGGAAGCTCTTAATGGTGCCGAGATTATGGGTCAGACCATATTAGTAGATTGGTGCTTTGTAAAGGGTCCCAAGCGTGTAAAAAAAACCGAAAAACGACGTAGGTAAAATTGTAAAAGCTGGAGCATCTTACACGCTTTATGCAAGCGTAAATTAAACTAACCTAATATTCAAGAATCTAAATAAGCTCGTATTTACATAAAAAATGTAATAAATTTATTGTAATTTACATGATTAGACAAATCCCTGGCACTTATTTCATTTTCTTCTGGTGCAGCAAATGTTTCCGCAAAGCTTGCTGTTTGTCGCGGAAACTCTTCTTAACCTTAGAGCGTGCCTTGTGCCTCAACATGCCAAAGTTTTTCGTTTTGCGTTTCTCACTATTCGTCTTGGAACAGAATTCATTTGAACGTCCATCCTTCCAGCCAAAACGTTCTCGATCTTGACGTCCAGCTTGAACTGTTTCCAGGCGCGATTCTTTGTCGTGTTTACGCTTTTTGTAAATCATTTCGATGTTGTTTAGCTTTACAAACTCGGCACGCTCTTGTTCCAAGGGACGTTTTCTAGCATTCGTTACAGTTTTTTTAAGATTAGCTGCATTGATACGCTTGAAATCTTCGTCTGTAAAAATACGCGTTAATGCCAATTCCTGAGCCGCTTCTTTTTGATTTAACATTTTAACATCACTCGTCTCATTATCAGATACGTCCTCATCATCTTCATTTTCTGAATTCTTATCATCGTCTTCACTGTCACTGGCATCTGTTTCACCACTTTCGCACGCAACTTCTCCATCGCTATGTGCCACGTTGACCCACTCTCCATCGTTGGAGTCAGTATCGGAGTCATCGTCATTGCCCAGATCAATGGTCTTAGAATCCTTCAAAAGAACTTCAGCCCCAAGAACAGTGTCATGCACTTCCTTTTCTCCATAGGCTCGAATTTTTCTTTCTGCTTGTGATTCTGTCTGGCGTCCACGGTCCTTTTTGTGCAGCAGTGCTGGTAGCTGCTCTCGGTAGAGCGTTATTAATGATCTCGCCGCCATCATTACAGACTTGTCTTTGTACGTTTTATACATTGCTAGATCCTGCAGTAAATCTTCACCCATAGCCAAAGGACATCTCATACAAATCTCACGTGTTGCATTGAGGCCAATGGCCATAACATCACTAGAGTTGCGCTCTGTTATAAAATTGTTGGCAATTGATTTTAATATCGGTTCAATAATATCGCCAGGCACAAGTTCGTGGGATGCCTGTGCGGCAAATTGAAGAACGCGGGTGACTTGCCGTTGATGAGGCTGCAGGAAACGCGTGATATATGGATAATAGCCAAATAAGAATAGTTCGTGTATGCCAATGAGACGAGATATAACGTCCAAGTGCATCAATTTTACTTCAAAACGCTCGTTTGAGGCTTGCAGTTGTTTGAATAGGGCTTCGGCCATACCTTGTGGATTATGCACCAAATGGATACCTGAAAAATTAAAAGGCTCTGCGTTCTTTTTCTTCTTCTGTGCTTTAACAGCCTGTTTTTTGACTTTCTGTAACTGCTTTTGCCGTTTCTTGGTCTTCTTGTTCACACGATTCACCATAAGTGCACCTTTAAGGTCTACTTCATTTTCGCTTTCCGACTCGGATGCTTCATCCTCATCATCATGACCGAGGAAGAATTTGAGTGAAGTAACCAATACCTACAAGTACAAGGATATCATTATAATTATTTTTTTTTTTTTTTAGCTGGCATTACCTTGGTTATTTTGGAAAAACATCCCACTGTAGCTATCACGTTTACTGTCTTTGCGTCATTCCAAATATTTTTTTTGTACAACTCAATCATAATATCAGCTGACATTTTGGCAGCCTTTGGATTGGCGTCTTTCAACATGGAGTACATAAAGTTTTGCAAGCTCTATAAAAATTGGAAATAATTATAGTAATAATCCAGAATGGGTTGCTGACATAGCTTACCGAGTTTAATTTCATGTCCTTATGCTTGGCGTTCATATTCTTAATATCCGTCACAATGTGAGTCTGTAAAAATGTGCGCAAGTTTTTGTCCGGGCAACGTAATAGTTGAAAGAACAATTCCAAAAGGTCCAGCGCAGGTACAAGGTTTTTATTGCGCAGTAATATTAAAGCTTTTACAAAACAATTACGCATGGCTGGATCCAACACAGTCGAATAGTTTTTTAACAAATCTGCCAAATGCTTTGGGAACTCTGCACACACGTCGGGATAACACTGAGCCACTTGGGCAACGAACATGACAGTGTCATCCAGTGATTTGTTTTCCTCGCTCGGATTGAGAGCAAACACTTCCAGAAGGCTGCGAAAATGCTCATATTGCTGGCGAAACTCATCACTGTAGGACTCAGGATCGCGCTTTATTAAGTTCTGCAACTGCGGAAGATTTTCCGGCAGCTGATTGTTGGGGCGCACCATTGCACACCGTACTTTATATTTTGACTTCCCTAAGAACAACCAACACAGTACAAGGCTCACAAATTGCTAAAACGTGTTGCCCAAATAAAAAGTGTGTGCCAACTTGTGGGAATTAATGAATTTTAGACAACCATTATACAACACTGTTCCGCAATGCATTATGCTGGGCTCACACTATGTGACAATGGTTGTTAACCATAAATTGCCGTCACAAATTTTGTGGCACTACGCATTAAAGTATTATATATATATACTCGTTTTTAGTGTAAGCTATAGAATAAGAATTACAGGGTACGACTCTCGCTCTTTTTTTAAGGCACTATTTACATTGTGCGACAGTGAATATACACCCGGCAAATAATATAGTGTGCAAATCTGGTCTTGTAAAACTCAAAACATCTTACTTTTTTCTGGTGTACCCTCAATTTTTTTTATTGACAAATAAAGTTCTTATTTTTACTTTATGTACATGTTAGCTCATAAGTTGGTCAATTTTTGGCCGACTTACATGAGGAAATTAAATTTACTTTGGAATATAAATAGTTATAAAAATATAACTCTTTTAATTCAAAATCTGGGGAAAATAGCTACCAAAGTTAGAAAAATGTGTGATACTTGGAAAGTTATCAGATTAATTTGAAAAAAAGACCTGCTTAGTTAAAAAAAAAACCGTCTTACTGCATATAGATTTGGAAAGATAGTTTTTCCCCTTCCCTAGAAAACATTTTTTTGAGTTCTCCTTGTCCAGATCTACAACCTACGCTATGTTATTTGTCGGGTGTATATAATTATCAGTCTGTTATTTCATCCAATGTATGCATTGCTTCATGTTCAAAGCTGCTTATGAGTTTGTATAAAAACTTTTATTGTTGTATGCCGCTCACAAAATAGCAAAAATTGTGCATAAGGGTTGGCTTTTTTCAGCTACGTATCAGAGTGATTCTCGCTGCTTTTTCGCTGTCAGGCTCTCAAAAAATTTAGTACCTTAGCCGGCAGGCGCCTCTTACCTTGTAATTCTTATACAATGTTGTAAACACTACTTAACGTTGTTGTTTATTACGAAGATATTCACATCAATTGAACAATGAATAAGTTCGTGAGCAGGAGTAAAATAAAGTGACGGTCGTGCGCCAAAATTAATTATTATATATTGAATACACAAAGAAAATCACAATAGTTGGCGGAGAATGCTATTATTGGTCTACGGTGATGATAGCCCTAGAATGAAAAAACGCGTTATAACCAAATGAAGAAAATTAACTAAATCGTAAAGACAACTGAGGAAGTAATCAAATGTGCAATTGAAAGACTTTTTAAATTTCTCGTTGGCGCTTGAAGAGGATTGGCTGGTAAGTTCTTGAGATTAACGAGAAGTTAGTGAATTGATAATATCAGAACTTAATTCCTGGCTATTTTTAAAAGTGTATGTGACTGCATACTCTAACGTTTCACATCACTTGCAAAACGTTGGCTGTTCACACTGAACTGTGTCATTTTGAAACCTAACTGTGACACAGTGTAAGCACAGCATTGTGTGCATATTGTTAAATTAAAACTTTTGTATATTGTAAGTTTTAGAAAGAACCGAATCCTACTTCGCAAACTTTTTGTGTGCTGCAATAGTATCTTTGCTGCCCTGCAAAATTATATGCAAAAATTTAAAAAAGGGCAGACTTCGCATTCTTGCCTTTTCTTCTTCTTTTTATTTTAGGCGTTGACACGAGTGGAAGACCAGCTGATAACTCGGCATTTCGCTTCCTTAACGAACACACACACACCTGCATTGTAGCCCAAATTTTATTTTCTCCATCGCAATGATGGACGTGCACTTGCAGTCTAATGACGTTGAATTGGAAGAGGGAGAAGTATACAGAAAATAGGTGTCAAAGCGATAAAGGGGTGCAACTAATTAATTGTAATTTTCAGTTGTCAGAAAACGAATGCTGCGATGATGGTATATATACGCCGTTGCAACGTCCTGCACCATTGCAACTAACAAATAAAAGCGTTGAAAAAGATGCAAGTCCACTTGCGACTTGCCATCAAATACAAAACGCTTTAGATGATGATTCACAAACCAATAGTGAGACCTCATCAGGGGACTCCTCTGAGGAGGGATGCATAAAGAAGCTAAGGACAGATGGCGGCGACGCAGCGCGAAGTCAACGAAAGAAAAAACGGCGCATACGTCGCACCGTAATGGTTCGAGTGGCACCTAGTGACCAAGAGATACAACCAAATCGTGCGCGCTACAAGAAGTACAATGTGTGGACAGCTGCTTTGCAAGAAGATGCGTTAAGTGAAAATATGCGTGGCTGCGATGTCACGCGCAGTGGTAGCGACCGCAATGTTGAGAACTATGACTTTTCCCTAAAATATCGGCTCAACGGTGAAAATATGTTGAAACGACGTCTGTCAAATTCTTCAGATGACGAAACATCACATCCAGCTCATAAAAGGTCTCGACGAACTGGTTATCGGCCCCGTCGGCGGGCTTCATCGTTGACCAGCTCGTCACCTGACAACAGGAATATTCTCGATCTTCATGATACGAACGGTCGTGAACCATCTGATATAGCCCGGGAAATGGCCAATAAGCTATATGAACAAAAGGATGAATTGCTAGGTAAGTTTATGTTAAATAAGTGTATCACGACCTTAATAATTTTGATTTTAGTGCGTGTTATTCAAGTTCTTGGAGTGGAATTGTCTGTTCAGCTCTATAAAGAAACACAGCGTATCGAAGCAGATGGTGGCATGATGATCAAGGTCCGTAAGCCGAATAACATTTGGTCTTGATATAATGTTAGGCTTTTATGATTTTAGAATGGAACACGGAGACGTACACCAGGCGGTGTATTTCTATTTTTGCTGAAACACCATGACAATATTACACCGGAGCAACAAAAATATATATTTGCTGAGGATTCTCAGAGTTTGAACAAGTCTTGTAAACATATTGAATCGTTAATGCGTGATCGCAAAGTTGAGGAGCTTAAAAAATGCCTAAGTAAGCAAAGTACCGAGCTGCCGGCATTGAATCCAAGAAAGGAGCTTTATATGCAAGGCGAAGGGGCCGAGTCCAGCGCCGAGAGTCAACCTGGCAATTGTAAGTATACAATCAGCAATACAATATTGTATTATAATATATAATATACTTTTATACTCATACGTGTTATACTTTTCTGAAATAGTGTCGAATCCACCGCCTTCGCCAGTCGGCCAGGAGCAGGGTAGTCCAGAGTACAAGACTCACGAAATTAATATTACCCACGTAGATAGTGCAGATGTAGCATCTACGTCAAAAGCCGCATCGGCATTAGGCCTTAAGCAATTGGTTACATATGATGACGATATTTTGGATGTAAACTGTGGAGTAATGGACTTTTGAGCATGCGCAAAGCGATTGCATACTCTCGGCCTATGGTCGTAGCTATATTTATGCCGGAATTTTTACATCTCTGTAGTTAGACTCATATATGTACATTTAAACAAATACTTAGCTGTTAGGTTTTTTTTTTTAAGAATTGTTCAAATTTTGAATGTACAGCATATATGTATGAATATGATTTTTATAAGGCAAACATAGTGTTCCACAAATTTACAGCATTAAAAACATGTATGTCGGTATTTTAAAAAGTTTCTGCATTTGTCAATTGTAAACTTTTATAGGCATTCACATTGAGATTACAATAGAGTTGTATGCAAAAATTATGTAAAAATTTGTGCGTTCAGCATAGCTGTGCTTAAGAAACTAGCTAAACACCGGTCAGAAATCAATTCTGTTCAATTCCATTGAACAATTTTGCTTAATACTAAACAAAGTTTTCAGCGACACACAGGCTACTTTTGTACGCCGATGTTTTATCTAAAGAAAACAAAATTAATATAAGGCATAGAAGAAGATACAAAAATAAATAAACATTTTATTAAAGCTGCCTGACTTTGAAGAAAACATTAGCCTAAATCACAATTCAGGTGAACGCATTCGATAGTTGCCAGCTCTGCAATATAAATGCGAGATTTTCAAGCAAGTCAATACGAAGCTAAAGTATTTGTATATAGCAGCAAGTTTTTGTACATTTTTGGTAAAAAGTGCTGCGTTTCAGAGTCGCCTTCCTTTTTATTAAAAAATATTTCGGGTGCTTTAATTTACTTAGTAAATTCAATCGATAGCCTTTTTTAGTTCCACACCCGAAATTTTGGCCAATGTAGTCGAATTCTACGATCTGCTTCCCTTAATGTTCATAACCAACCTTTTTAGTATAAATACGATTGATTGATTTGGTTCAAATCATAAAAATTTTCGGAGGTCCGGGTTCGAACATGGTAAACCAAAAAAACAATTTTTAGCAATCAAACTTTCAGAATCAACTGTGCCGTATCATTGTAGCACGATTGTGACTCAGACACAGTTCTTATAATTGCACCTATTTCTGTGTGAAAGTATTTTTATGATCGATATATTCAGATCAAATTAATTAAATTTTAATTTTTATTTATGTATTCAAAGTATACAAAAAACAAAATTAATTGATGTGCAACAGGGCAATGGGCATCTCTATGCAACTGTCGTCAGCAACCGCAATGTGAACGGCCTTTTAAGCAACTGAAGTTCGATAGAAACATTTTCGTGGGTTGTATACATATATCGATAGCATCAAAGTAATTGTACGTGCATAGACGCGACGCGAACGCCGCTAAAGTATGTCAGTTTATTCTATTTTATGTTAATCCTAATATGTTTGACGAATATCATTGTGGTGAATTTGTGTTGAATGCTGTTAAAATCGTGTCATCGTAATTTGTGCACTTAATTTAGAGCAAAAACTCAATAGTAATGCGAAAAACCCGCTCGCAAACTCAGGCCGAGAATGCCGCTACATCTACAACAGCAGGCACACAACAAACGTCTTCGGTGCCACCCCCACCAGTAATTACATTTGATGCATCCAAATATAAGGTTACTATTTAATTTTTGTTAAAAATACATGCTACTTATTATTGATAAGCACAACTTTATGTAGGATATGTATGTATGCAGTGTGGCTGCTGATCTATCGTTTATCGATATTAGCCAAAAATATTGTTCAACACTTTTATCCGCCATATTTCCTTAGACCAGGCTGGGACAAAACATTTATGTGATTAAAAAGTTATTTCACTGAATTCGTTGCATTTCCAGTGAAATATTAGCTTGACTTAGTTAGTTATTAAGGATAGTGTTTATAATCTTATAAACTTAAATGATTAGAGTGTGATGAACAAAATGAAAGTACTACCAGGCAACGCCATTTTTTGCAAGCCAGGTAATGTATTGACACATGCGTTTTATGCGGGATCCACTAGGTTTTTATGCGACAACTAATGCAATGAATGCACTTAAGTCCCACCCGGTTTTGGAATTTCCCATTTTTCATTTATTGAAATTCGTAAACTAGCAGAGGTCTTAAGAATAAGTGCCGATTGTGTCTTCTTTTCTGCAAATGTATGTATCTGTGAATGGGTATATGCGTGCGTGTATGCCACTGGCGTGTATCCCGCTTTTTTAACTTTTTTTGTAATTTGTATTTATTTTTTTTTTTGTAAATTTTTTATTTTTTAGGAGTGTGAGCAGATGGTGCAGATGCTTCGAGTGGTAGAGCTCCAAAAAATCTTATCGTATCTAAACATTTCATTCGCTGGACGAAAAACTGATTTGCAGGGTCGTATTTTAACCCTACTGCGGACAAATCTTGAACAGCTGGCTCCGAAAATCCAGGACGTCTACGCTCAATCGGTACAAGAACAAAACGTAGCTCTGCAGTACATTGATCAAACCAGGATGTATGCTCACATGAATATGCCAACAGTGCAGACGAATCCTGCAGGTCTAGTAGGTGGTACAGCTGCGCAAGTGGCTGGTGGGCCAGCTCAAATGCCCGTACAGGGCACCGCGCCAGGAAATGTAATGCCTTTTCTACACACTCACAGCATGAATAGTCAGATGCCAATTCATCCCGATGTGCGTTTGAAAAAGCTTGCCTTCTATGATGTTCTCGGTACTCTTATAAAGCCATCTACACTGGTGCCTAGAAACACACAGCGTGTTCAAGAAGTTCCGTTTTATTTTACACTAACGCCACAGCAGGCTACCGAAATAGCGTCTAATCGCGATATACGCAACAGTTCAAAAATGGAACATGCCATTCAAGTGCAGTTGCGGTTCTGTCTAGTTGAGACCTCATGTGACCAAGAAGATTGCTTTCCGCCTAATGTAAATGTTAAACTCAACAACAAAATGTGCCAGCTGCCCGTATGTATAAACAGAAAGTTAAATCATATTGCGTCTCTATTTTTAAGCCATAAATGTTTGCATACACCCACAGAATGTCATTCCGACAAATCGTCCAAACGTGGAGCCAAAACGTCCACCACGCCCAGTTAACGTTACATCGAATGTAAAATTGTCGCCGACAGTGACTAACACTATAACGGTACAATGGTGCCCGGATTACACTCGCAGCTATTGCATAGCTGTGTACTTGGTCAAGAAGCTAACATCAGCACAACTTTTGCACAGAATGAAGACGAAGGGTGTCAAGCCTGCAGACTACACACGTGGATTAAGTAAGTCGAGCCTGCAATTTAGTTTTTATTTGTTACAGTTAAAGTAACAGCTTTGTCTTGTCTTTTATTTTAGTAAAAGAAAAGTTAACAGAGGATGCAGATTGTGAAATTGCAACTACAATGCTAAAAGTTTCTCTTAACTGCCCACTGGGCAAGATGAAAATGTCTCTGCCTTGTCGTGCTACAACTTGCTCACATTTACAATGTTTCGATGCCAGCCTTTACCTGCAAATGAACGAACGGAAGCCCACCTGGAACTGTCCAGTGTGCGACAAGCCTGCCATCTACGACAACTTAGTGATTGATGGGTAAGAGTTTTGTGCAATAACCCCTACCCTCTTAATTGTCTTAAATAATATTTATTGTTCTTTTGGGAAAAGGTACTTCCAAGAGGTATTGGGTTCAACACTGCTGAAAAGCGATGACACTGAAATCCAGTTGCATCAAGATGGTTCATGGAGCACACCAGGTTTGCGCAGCGAGGCACAGCTTCTGGATAACCAAGCAAAACCAGTTCAAAAAGTTGAAGTAATTTCGGATGATGTTGGTAAGCATAAAATCGAGGAACTTGTCAGTCTTAACAGTAATCACCATTCATTTTTCACAGAGCTAATCACCACAGATGACACTAAACCAGTCAAGACAGATTTATTACCTGCACCAGCACAGGAACAACCTACATCAACTTCAAATAGTGAAACAGTGAGTCTTTGTATTTACTAATTAAATGTCGTTTACCTTAAGCATTTATTTTTCAGGTTGATCTAACGCTTAGTGATTCCGACGACGATATGCCTTTGGCCAAGCGTCGTCCGCCTGCTAAAATAGCTGCCGCCAGTTCAACGTCAAATGGTAATGGCGGTGCTCAACGCAGTGCCTATTCAGTGGCACAGCAGCCACAAAAAACTGGTACGTTGGACCCATTTTTATACTAAGCAAGCGTTTTTCAAATTGTTATGGATGTAACAAAAAAAAAAATATAGTGCGCAGAGTAGCTTTTAAGGCTACACACATCAACACTTATACCACATAACCCATATTCAGCATACACATAAGTTCCAATTGGTATTATTGCTTTCTTTTTATTACATTTTTAGCTAAGCAGCACAGCATGAGCCTACTCAGTACTTAAGTCAAAATAAATGCTCGATGAAAAGCAAAAGCTTCAAAAACATATATATTTCTTTTTGTGTGGCAAGAAATATGCTTTAGAACTATATATGTACTATAACAAAGAGCATGAAGATAAGAATAATTTAAAATAAGACTGTGCTAATTAAAAAATTAATTAATTTTTTGGAACGAAAACCATAAATATTTATGTATATCCACTAGATATGGCTCAAATTAACTATGTATTTAAAAAAGTACTGGTAAACACTAAACACATTTCCATATCAACTTTTAATTTTCTTGACCATTTATTTTGACGTCAGTACTTTGTGTACAACAAAGTTTTCTTATTTTATATTTTTAATTTTGCTGTAAACATAAACTTCATGAAAAGTTTAGACTAAACACTTAAAATCGAGGAAAGTCCAAATGACACGTACCCAAATTGAAAACGTTTGCATAATTTTCATTGGATTTCTCGCGCATATTAACGCCATCAGCATGTTCTCGGTGCTCAACGTCAATGCTACAGTTCTCTTGCCAAATTCTGCTTCTGTGATCGTCGCTCTGTCTGTGCTCTTCATGTTGACCCATTTTCGACCCAACTGGAACAGCACAACTGTTGCCAATCTCTCCAATCGGGTGGCAGTTATTTTTCTTGAACTTACAATAATTCTTTTTGTGTTGGAGCTGATGCTGTTGCAGGTGTGGGTCCCTATGCTTAAACAATTGAACACCGTATGCGATTCCATCATATTGTTTATACTGACGGTAGACGGTAACTATCTTAGCTACAATGAGCCTAAATTTGCCACATGGCTACGCAACAACGCCTTCTTCTATGCACGATTCCTATTGGCCCTTAGCATTATGTGCAGCATATTTATAGCGCTGGATGTATTTAAACATATTAAAGAGTTTGCGATGCAGTTCATATTTGGAAAAGTTCAGTATAGCCAAAGAACAGTTATTACTGAGAGGTTGTCAAAGGAAACTCCCGGGCAAAAAGAACCATCAATTATTTTAGTATACAATGAGACCTTGTCTGAATCCGAATGCTGAAATCCATTAAAATTTATTGTATGTATTTTCAACACTTTCATTTGTAAATCTTTTGTAGCCGAATGTAATAATAAGAAATCGAACTATATATCGGAAACTTTCAATGGTTATAATTTACGACATAAAACAATGATGTAATCACGGTACGTTTTGGGTCAACTATTTGGGTCTAGGCTCTAAATTAAAATCTTTACTTGTGCACTTTTGCAGTCAAGCAGCCAGGAAGTTAGAAGCGGATGATATGTTGAGCTAACTGCAGTTCCTTTTTGCAAATTTGTAGTATACTTATATATTTATATATTTTGTTTTATCCTAATTATTATTTTTTACTATTTTGTTCAATGCTTGTAATCATTTATGTTTATTATTGCCTTTTGTTTCCTTGGAGAAACTTTACATTTTAAAACTGAGAATAAATAAAATGTTACGTAGACTTTTCGAATATAATTTTCATTGCGAAAAATAAAATTGCGGCGGCATTTAGTTAATACTTGCTTTACTTTCAAGCTCTGTGCATTTACACTAAATTCTTCATTTTAGATTTCTATGCTCTCTATATCTAATGCATTGTTGTTGTGTTATTATATGTATAATATGACTATACCAAATATATATATATATATATATATACACATAACAAATTGTAGTAACTTGTCCATCTCTCTTTGTTCTCTATATCCTATATCTTTTTGCCACCGCCGACTTGCAACTTGTGTGTTGAAACAAAGAACTCTCCGAACAGCAATCGCCACAATCGCATCCAGCTTTAGAACTGCAACAACAGCAGCAACAACAACAACAATTGCTAAGTGAGCAACCAGCAGTTCATGCCAGTCTACTGGAGTCCCTGGCTGCTGCGGTCGCGGATCAAAAGCATTTTCAACTTTTGGATTTAGCAGCAGTGGCGGCTGCTGCTGCTGCCACTGCTTCGGCACAAAATCCAAATGCTCAATAGTGATATTTATGGGAACCTTTTTAAATTTGGGTTTTGTAAACATGTCATCCCGTAGTTTTTCAAAACATAGGCACACACATTAAATACGCACACATACAACAAGGTTTTTCTTTTAACGTGTTAGGCATTCGCTTAATTAGGGGCTGCATTAGGTTTCTTCAAAACGGAGTTTTCTCAACAATCGTCTTGGCCAATATTAGGTAAGGATACATGAAAAATTGTACCCTACCGAACAGCGCAAATGTAGCTCAATTTTGAGAAATTCATTGCTCATCCATTCAAACAGGACCACACCCCGCGAAATAGTCTCATAATCGATCATTTGTTTATTTAACCATTTGCATATTCTATCATAATGCTTCAAACTCTATGTGCTTTTAGAGGCTAATAACAAAATAGCACAATTCTTTAAATTCCATTCATTTATACATATGTATATGAAATATAAACTAAATGTTCGCTTACATAAGTATGTACCAATATGAAATGTATTCTTGTGTGTTGCAGGGCGCTGAAAAGAGCAGCTTTCGATGTGTCATTTTTGGTTAGAAAAGAATAATTTTCGAGAAAGAACTGTATGACCCTCTCAAGAATTTAGCTGCCTGGCAATTTATATACTTGTATGAATTTTGTATACATACGTATTTATTAACTAGCTCTAGCTATTTATTTAGTAAAACTATTGCTTGATTTTGATGGATTTTAGCCTCAATTTACTTAAACTTCAAGTTGAAATGAAAAGTTGCGCTTCTGTTCTTCAAATTCAAATACAACCAACTATAAACAAGAAAGTAAATAATATGCATTACACTTTAAATAACTTAAATACAATACATTTAGCATATAGTAAACAGAAATCAAATGTTAATATTTAAGCCTTAACAATAATTCCTATGAAGAGGAATAAGCTGCGCGGTAATAAGCTGCTGGCTTTAGGTTTAAATATGAATATGCAACTATTTTAGTTAGTAAGTTATTCGTTTTAGTTTGTACCGTTTAAATAATAAGTTATAAGCATTACAATCTAAGCAAACAAAACACACAATTTTTACTTAACTATTTAAATTAAGTATGTGACTTATTTCAGATGTAAATTTTTACAGTTTGAATTGAAAGAAAATGAAATACTAAATCAAACTTCAAAAAAAAAAAAAAACTACAAAATAAAACTGAAATTATCATATATCTATTCCTTTTATTTGATATTTGTAATTATTTAATTTAGGCCAAAAGAAAACGCTGGAATATTATTTTCATGTTTCGACGCGACCTAAATAGGATCCCATATGCTCTTCATTTAAGCCAACAACAGTGGATACAACACACACCACACACACACACCACACACACACACACACATACATACAAATAAAAATACACCCAAAAAGTAAATGATTATATAATTAAGAACAATGCTGTAAATACAAACTGATATGAAATGGCTAATGTAAGACAGCTGAATTAATGAAAATACATATAAAATTATGATCTAATCATAAACGAATCGTTGTTTTACTTTAAAGCGGTAGTTAGAAGTGGTATCTACCTTCGAATAAGCTTCTCGTTTCGCGTTTTCGTTTTTAATTAAATTACATAACGAACTCTTCTATTTTCAGATGAGGAGACTCTAACAATGAAAGCAAATACTTCTGTTATTGAGCTTTCTGATTCGCCTTGAATTTGCTAAATAATTCGGATGGGAAATTGTATGAATATGTTACCACATACCAACTCCCAAAGACATTGTGTTTAGACTATTTACATACATATATATGTACTCTCTCATATGTGACTGCAATTTCATTTCATTAATTGGACTGTATACAATTATTACAATACCATTTCTTGTATAATGAGTACAACTTTTTTTTAATTTAAATTTAGTTTGCTTCATAACTGTATTTTTTTTTTAACTATTACTATAAAAAGTTAAACGGTTAAGTTGCTGTAAAATAATTTATTTACTGACTTTCAAAATAAAAAACATTTATTTTCTTTGAAATTTAAAAGTTTAACTCTTTATCAATGATCTTCCCAGCGTGATTTTTCACGCTCGCATTCTCATGTTTGCCGACGATGTAAAACTATGCTTTTCATTCAATGATCCAACTTCGTATCTTTTAATACAGGATGATTTGAACTCCCTTCAAAATTGGTGTTCTTTCAATCACTTGAATTTAAATCTTTCCAAGTGTATGCTTATGACTTTTCATCAGCATAAACCACATTTATTTAGTTATTTTACTAATGGTACTCCTTTGGTACGCATCTCTTTGGTTATCGATTTAGGTGTTATATTAGATCCTAAACTTTGCTTTAACTCCCATGTATCCACCATGGTTAACAAGGCTAGGAGTCTTCTCGGCTATATCAAACGATGGTCTAAGGAATTTTAGACCCTTACACTACAAAAACTCCCTATACTGCCCTTGTTCGCCCAGTGCTTGAGTATTGCTCCTGCGTTTGGTGCCCCCCATACAAACACCATCAATCACGAATTGAATCTGTGCAGAAACAATTTCTGCTCTTTGCTTTACGCAACTTAAATTGGGATCCCAACATCCGTTTGCCTTCTTATGCTAGTAGAATTCTCCTTATTGATCTTCCATCTGTAGCACATCGCAGGTCCTATTACATTTGAATAGGTGCACAAGTAACTACGCCTCAAAAGAGCCGTTACGAGTTATGTGTTCTAATTTTAATGATCTTAGTAGAATTCTGTCAACGGAGCTTTCTCCTTCTTGCCTAATTAAAACGGTCTTACAGCATCTTAGAACTTGTATTAATCTCTGACCACTCTGGCTATGGGTAGGGGCATAGCTGGCCTGCGGGCATATAAAACTCCCAACGGGTTGGTGGCAACCTTTCTGTTTTGATTTTGATTTATTTTATGTTAATTTAACTTTGTTATATATTTTCCTTCCCGTTTGACTGTATGGCGCTGAAGCATGGGTGATGACGCGGTCTGATGAAAATGAACTTGGAGTGTTTGAGCGGAAAGTACATCTTCTTCTTAACTGGCCATAACAACTCGTTACCGGGTTACGGCCTGATGTAAAGCTCTCCTCCAGGCGTCTCTGCTTTGCGCGAGCCTTTTCCAATTGGTAATACCAAAGGTTGCTAGCGTACTCTCTACCTGGTCCTTCCAACGTAGACATGGTCTGCCCTTTCGTCGCTTCCCTTCGACAACCGTATTGAAGACTCTTCTCACAGGAGCTTCTTCATGCATACGCTCAACATGACCTAGCCAGCGGAGCCGCTGGATCTTAATTTGCTTGATTATGTCATCGTAGAGCTCATTGGGTTCGTCATTCCATCGTATGCGGTAGTCGTTGCCAACGCGTAGAGGGCCAAAGATCGGAGTACTTTTCGCTCAAACACACCTAGGGCATTTTCATCAGACTGCGACATCACCCATGATTCAGCGCTATACAGCAAAACGGGAAGGATGAGCGTCTTATAGAGTGTCAGTTTCGTCTGGTGGGAGTGGTCTCTAACTCATTTGCCTACTGATACCAAAGTAACACCTATTGACAAGAGTGATTCTCCGCTTTCTCTCCATGCTGACATCGTTCTTCATTGTGACGGTGGTGCCAAGGTAGACGAAATCCTTGACATCAAAAGTATAGTTCTCAACATTAATCTGAGAGTCCAACCGCTGTGTATCTCTACTCGAAGAAAGCATATACTTCGTCTTGCTCTCATTTACCACCAGACCCACCCTGGCAGATTCTCTTTCAATAGCCGCAAAGGCTCCGGTAACCGCTCGCTTTGTACGCCCGACGATATCGATTTCATCTGCGTATGCAAGTAACTGGACACCCTTATAGAATACAGTCCCGTTCCGATTCACTTCGGCCTTTCGTAACACATTCTTCATCAAAAGGTTGAAGAGGTCGCAGGAGAGGGCATCGCCTTGTCTGAAACCTCGCTTGGTATCAAATGGCTTGGAGAAGCTCTTTCCTACCTTGACGGAGCTGCGCGTGTTGCTCAACGTCATTCTACATAGTCGTACCATACTACTCTAAATATATATACTAAACTCAGACAGTGCGTCATATACGCAATCCCTCAACGGGCTAACAAACGCTGCTTTATAATCAACAAAGAGATGGTTGGTGTCGATTTGTTTTTCGTTGGTCTTTTCCAGGATTTCGCGTAGTGTGAATATCTGGTCTATGTTGGACTTGTCAGGTCTAAAACCACACTGATAAGGTCCAATCAGTTCTTTCGCAAACGGTTTTAGTCTTTCACACAATACGGTTGATAGGACCTTATATGCACGGTAGTTAGCGCACACCGTGGGATCACCCTTCTTGAGGACAGGGCAGAGGACACCAAGGTTCCATCATCTAGCCATATTCTGCAAAAGAGCCGGTGCATGCATATTACCAACTCATTGCCGCCGGTCTTGAACAGCTCAGCAGGCAGGTTATCTGCACCAGATGCTTTGTTGTTCTTGAGCTGCTTGATTGCGACCCTGACTTCGTCATAGCTAGGCGGCCGTATATCCACGCCGTCGTCTATAATTGGGGACATCGGGAAGTTAACTCCGGGGTCGGCATTGTCACCATCATCGCTCGATAGCAAGCCTGAGAAGTGTTCCCTCCACAACCTCAGTGCACCCTGTGCATCAACTACCAGATTTCCTTTTGCATCTTTACAGGAAGACGGTCCGGTACTAAATCCTTCGGCCAGACGCTTGACTTTTTTTGACCTGCACATCTCGATCTCCTCTCGCTCACGCTTTTCCTGGTCGCGTTTTTTGCGTCTGAAAAGGCGTCTCTCCATCCTCCTCATTTCCCGGTAGTGATCTCGCACAGATCGCGTAGCAGCCGACTGCAGGGTCCTTCTATAGGCGGCGTTCTTTACTGCAGTGGCTTCGCGACACTCCTGATCGTACCATTGGTTCCTCGGCATTGGGCGTTGGAATCAAAGGACGTTCTCCGCGGCGGAACGCAAGGAGTGGGATATATGCTTCCATCAGGTTCTGAGGGAGGTTGAGTGAGCTGCTCAGAAAGTTGAGCGGGTAAGGCCTCAGCAGTCTGCTGTGATTGCAGCTTTGTGATGTCCAGCTTTCGCTGCGCACTAGATCGCACATTCTTCGCTATGCTTAGACGCATGCAAAACCTTGGCTGCAACAATGTAGTGGTCAGAGTTGATGTTGACCCCTCTAAACGTACGAACCTTAAGCACGCTGGATGCATGTCTTCCATCAATCACAACATGATCAATCTGGTTGCGTGTAGATTGATCAGGAGACAGCCATGTAGCCTTATGGATATCGGGATGCGGAAATCTGATACTAGAGACTACCAGGTTACGCGCCGCGGCGAAGTCAATTAGCCTGAGACCATTGTTCGAAGTGCTCTCGCGAAGGCTGAATTGTCCGACAGTAGGACCAAGGATGCGCTCTCTTCAAACCTTTCCATTAAAATCGCCTAACACGATTTTAACATCATGGGCTGGGCAGCGGTCGTAGACAGACTCCAGTCTATCATAGAACGCATCCTTGGTCACATCGTCCTTATCCTGCGTCGGCGCGTGCGCACAAATGATGTTAAAGAATTTAGCCTTGATGCGGATTGGTGCCAGCCTTTCGTTCACTGGTGTGAACCGGGAGACACGGTTGCGTAATCTCCGGCCAACAACAAATCCGCATCGAAATTCGTGGCGCTTCGCATGGCAGCTGTAGTAGATGTCACAGTCAGCTCCTACGCAGCAGCCCTGTCCTGTTCATCGCATCTCCTGGATGGCGGTAATGTCAGCTCTGACATAGCACTGACATAGTGAAGCGAATTAAGATCCTCCGCTGAAAGGACCAGGTAGTGAGCACACTAGCTACCTTAGGTATCACCAATTGGACCAAGCACGCGCAAAACAGAGACGTCTGTAGGAGATATTTGCATCAGGCCGTAACCCGGTAACGGGTTGTTATGGCCAATTAAGAAAAGATAATAAAAAAAAGAAAAGATATATTTAAATTAAATTGTATATATTTTTAATCATCCATTTTGTTATTGTTTTGTTGATCTTAAATAAATAAAAAAAAATAAAAAATTTCCTTCATTTAAGTCGTCTTCTTCGTTCCTATATCGATAGTTTTGATTTCATTAGCCAAATCTTATGAAAAGATAGCAATGTAGCAGGATATATTGATTTTGCTTTGAAGTATGTAACGCCGATGTTTCATTGCAGAATAAATGTTCTTTTTTATACCCTGTACACAAAGTGTAAAAGAATATAATAGATTTGTGCAATGTATGTAATAGGCAGAAGAAGGCGTGGCAGAGCATATGTTCCATGGTGACAGAATTTGGCGGTTTACACCCACACCGTAGAAACATTAAAAGATACAGATTATAATATGCCATTTTAGACCCCTTCTCCAACAAACTACTACAACCAAAACTTCACTTTTTATAGAAATGTTTATATTTAAGCTAAAGCCATAAAATTTGGTATATAGACTCATGATAGGCTTATAAACCAAATAAACGGATGAAACTATCGCGAGCAGACCCGGCAACGATCGTCAAACGACTCATCTCTCGCTCATTTTGTGACAGAAAATACCTTCGTTAACGGATATCGACAGGCACGCAACCGGACGAAACTCTAGCGAACTTATCTGTACACAGTAGTTGCGCTTAACGCAAACGGATCTATTGCGATACTTCTGCAATATTGCCAACAAGGCGGATCCGTATGTGTTGCGGAAGACTTTTGCGTCCCATTCCCATTTTGTTCCCACTATAGTAAAACATTGAAATATGGTCTTTGGCCTATTTATTAATCTATATATACTTAAAAATAAAAACAAAACAGTCAATTCAATAAAATTACAAATGGAATAATAATAATAATAAATAAAAACAAACAGTTAATTCATTATAAATAAATATTGTGTTGTTGTAGTTGTTGCGGCTGTTAGCAGTGTATTTTTTATTAGTTGCACACAAAAATCTGCGGTTAGCTGAAACAATTACAACTCAATGTAATTCATTAGTTGTTAATATTGTTGTTGTACTTATTATTTTATTTTATAATTTATTACACTTTTAGTTTGTTTTTTAAAAAATTCACTTCCAGCGTCGCGTGCACTCTGTTGCCGGTAAATGAGAGAACAAAAACAACTGTCACGATACAAAGAACACGAAGCCGTCGCTAGAACCGTAAACGAATAGAGAGATGCAACAAGCACACGAACTACTCAATTCCAAGTTGTTTTACGTACTTGAGATCCGCATAGCTATCGTTTTTGTTTAAGTTTTGAAGCATTTCCTTATGTCCGCTCGCTGGTCCACTGGGAACACTCTCGCCTTCTAACCAAGCTTGAGAATCACTCGAAAAGATGTTGCTTTGGTCTTAGTAGGCAAGTGATTAGTAGAGACCATTCTCGCCAAACGAAACTAACACTCTATAAGACGTTCATCCTTCCCGATTGGCTTCAAGACGCCGCGGAAGCATGCTCTTGGATTGTTTCAGCAGTAAGTAAGTACTCCGGAAAATCTTTGACCCTTTTCGCGTTGGAAAAGACTAACGCATTCGTTAAACGACGAACACTATGATCTCTACGGCAAAATTGACATACAGCGGCTCCGTTGGCTGGGTCATAACATTTTTTGATGACGGACTTTGTATGCTTTTGCTCTTTTTTGTAATTCAAATTATTTGCTGTCCAAAATTACTTCAAAATAATTTATTTTGTATGAGTATGTGTATTCGCTTTCGATTGCATATAGATTAGGTGCTGTACAAAAACATGCGCGGAGACCACCTTGCACGTCGACGTACACACTAAAATGAACCCAAGTAACCAAAAATAAGCCATCGATTAAATGCCTATACCTGTTTAAAAATACCTCGCGTGTACCAAGAAAATACTGAGGCTACTGTCGAGTACCAGATTTTGACGAATCTAAAATGCATGTATGGTACATGCTGCCATAAATCCCAGTAGGACTTGGTTGTATGAAATTTGAACTTCTTTCCACAGGATTTTGGAACGTGCAAGTAGTGCTATCTACGCTTCTTTTGCGTATTGTCGTGCCCGCGAAAATAATGTGTGATTTTTCATCAGTTGTTGTTGTAGTTTCATCTTCGGGTATCGTTCGGGTCCCGCTTCCCCTTTCTATTGCGAAATTCACTGCATCTGATGTAGTGCTTTCTGAAGGCAAAATGGCGTGCCGTAATTGCTCGATTCTAAATTCACGCATTGTGAACGAACTACCAATTTTTCCATGCGATTTTTCATAAATAAATACCCGCAATAATATCTTTGCTTTACAAATTTTTATTTAGTTAAATTTTAATTAAATTTTCTTATTAATTTCATTACATTCAATTTATACTATACATATTTTGATATATAATTTTAAAGCTTAACGCTTTATAAAAAAAAACCAAAAAGTTTAACTGGGATCCTTTGAAGTTATCCGCTAATTATGCGACATTTTAGTTGGATGGCTTTTACTGCGTGTGTGTAATCAACGAAATTCTCCCACGGGAGAAGGCAGCAAGAACAACAATATTCGACAAACTTCGTAGGAAAATATGCATCTTTTGGTAAAATTAGGTCTCTAACTATGACAGATACCGGACATCTAAATGCTAATAGGTACAAGCGGTTATGGCTTCATCGACTGGACTATTGCTACTGAATATTTTTGCCCATTGAAAAAGAAACACTAAAAGAAATGAAGTTTCGTAGCACCTCATTATTATACATAATTGATTTTCTCTGAATTTTACTTATAATAGAAGAATAATACAAGTCTTTGTGAAGGAATTCTAAATTTAAATGAAACATAAGAAGAATAAGAACATAGTCTCATTTGTTGACACCATTTTGTACAACAAAAAATTCTCTACAGGCTTTCCGCAAAGTTTTGCCATTTAGATTAGCAGGCAACTTATCAGTAAATATGACTCCAGAATGTAGTTGCTTCTGCACACCATTCAAACGATTCTCAACATGGACCTTAATCTCAGCCTCGCTTATCTGGGCGCCTTTATGCTTGACCACCAAAGCACCTGCCGCATCGCCATATCGTTCGTCATATATGCTCACCACACAAACGTCCTGCACTTGAGGCAATTCGGAAATAGCTTGCTCAATCTCTGTTGGCCAATAGTGAAAACCTTGATACTTAAGGATTTCCTTTTTACGATCAACAATATACAGAAAGTTGTAATCATCAAAGTAACCCAAGTCGCCAGTGTGAAACCAGCCCTCAAAATCCTGCATACGACGTGTCTCTATAGGATTGCCATAGTAGCCATTCCATGCATGGTCGGTATGCACATATATCTCGCCCACTTCATTGTGTGGCAAGTTCTTGCCATCATCGTTGACAATGCGCATTTTGGTACCTGGTACGGGCCTACCAGCCGCAGTTATGTTGCTCAAACCAAAGTTAATTGTGATAAGTCCTACTTCTGTCATGCCATAACCAGAGCAAATCATGGCATTCTTGCATATAGCCTGAGCACGCTGAAGTGTGGTTGCAGATACCAGGCCGCCGCCATAATTTAAGAAGCGCAAGGAAGCTAAGGCCTCTTCCGTTGCATCCGGACAGTCGATCAAAGCTGACATATATCTGGGCGGCAAAGCAGCATAATTAATCTTAAATTTTTTTACCAGCTCTACAAAATGCTCGGGTGTAAATGGTTTGTTGGTTAAAATACGTGTACAACCCAAACAAGTGGTAACACTGAAGGCCCACAGCCCTGTAATCCAGTCCAGACCACTTGATATAAAGATAATCATTTCACTTGTAATCATACTGCAATAAATTACGGAAATTACTTAGGCCTTACTTAGTATATGTACTTAACCTACACTCCGTCTGGGATTAATGAACTATTGGATATGCAAACTGCTTTAGGTAAACCCGTAGTACCGGATGAGCATAGAATGGCCACAGTTTGATCGCCTCCACTTTTCAGAGTTTCCGGTCTATTGTTAAAAATCAAATCTTTTTAACAGCTACCATATATCTATAGGCATTGAACTTACGTATACAACATTTCAGTCTTTGTGGATTCCAAGAGATTCTCAATTTTGGGAACACCCTCAACAGCATCGGCTAACGTATAAATCTCGGGATTCCAATCCAAAGTAGCGGCATGCACCTTCTCATAATCTTGACCATCACAGAAAATAAGCGTTGGCTTGGTTATGTTAAAAACGTACTTTATGGTGTCTATTTAAAGTTATCAATTAACAATGTAGTCTTTCTATGCTCCATAAGAGATACTACCTTTATCTAGACCAGGATTAACCGCATGAAATGGTGTGGCGTTCATTAGACAGGCCACCCCTAATGGCATCAGATAAGTTGAATTCTTGGCAACAATGCCAATCACATCCCTATGATTAAGACCACGTTTTTTCAGATGTTGTGCAATGCGAATTGCCCATGTAATACACTGTTCATTGGTCACACTGACGCCGTCATTAGCAGAGATCTATAATTCTCCTCTTAATAACTTTGTCTGTTCTTAGCCACTTTTACCTACCTGACACACTTTTCTGGGCCAATTTTTCATATTGTTAAATATAATTAAACCCACGCTCGCGTCATAATTGTACATCGAAATTTTTTTTGCCCCACTCCAGATACGATCATTTTCACTAAAATTGATGGGTAAAGCTGCCATTTTAATTTTATGAATCCAAAATACGGTTCGATTACGCGAACTATTGCAATGTAACTGGATAGGGCTGTTCTACTGCACTGCTATTTATTATACTGGCTTCAAAACCAACAATATCTATGACAAGTTTAAAGTCTTCTGATAATCCATACTACTGACGCGTCAAATATGTCCACTTGAAATTTCTAACTCATACTTGTACGTAAATACCATCTTATCTATGTGCCAAGTGTTGAAAAAGCTAACCACTTTTCCCGATAAAAAACTAACGTACACAATTAAGAAATAGTTTTCTATATATATTTTTTAATCCAGCCAATTCATTATCTATTCCTCAGCTAATAGCGCTCTAAAAATAACAAACAAAAAAATGAATGAATATGAACTGTACGAATAAGCCACTTTGGCCATGAAATACCGTCATGATTGGTGGTATTAGTGATTTAAGTTTTTAATTCTAAGATCCTTTACTTTTTGATTTGCCTTACAGGCTGTATAAGCCGACCTATAGAACTGGAAGCGTCGTCTTATACTTTACAGATAAGGCCACCGCATCGAGCAACGACTAGTGGAAACCATTCAAACAATGGTTAGAAAATAAATCACCCTTTTTCTAAGAAGCTATATTTATGGTCAAGACGACGCAGCTATGCAAGCTATGCAGCTTTTAAAGCCTTGACTGAGCTTTGTGAAAATAAAGAAAATGTCGTTGGCGATGAGCGAGAAATGCTTAGTCAGTAAAGACTGTTGTGGCGGAGTTTATCATTAAACCCATTTCCACATTCGAGGAATAAGAGTTGAAATTACTTTTTCTTGCAGAATCTGTTTCATTTAAATGCGTTCTGAGACGTCAATGGATTGTTTTTGTGACAAAATTCCGTTAAAAGATTTATCAGATATATTTACATGTGAATTGCTTGGAAATTCGGTGAAAATTGACTTTTAGAAAATCACTGATCAATTGAAAATAGCTCGATATTCGAATCGGACTACCAACCTGTAAATAACCAAACAAATTTGGCTTTTGGCTAAAATGCAACCCTCAACCAGACTTACAAAATCAAATCACTGTAACACTGTGTAAAGAATTAATATTATTTTTGCCAATTGCATACTTTAACGCACACTTCAAAGCATTGTGTGTTGTATAAAAAAACCCAATGTTTTACTGATATTTATTATTAAATTAAGCCACTTAAATTGTTCAACGTTATTCAGGCAAGGAAATTGCTAAGTTAAGAGCTTTTCAATGATATTTACATTGAACTTATAATAGTTTTGAGTATATGATAACAGAACTAAAAAATATTGCATTATTTGATAACAAAAACGGCAAAAACGGTCTTATCTGCTTAAAAACCAACCGCATTATTCGAAGAGATTTACCAATGGCGAATGGCAAAAAATCAGCTGTTTTGGTTTCGTGTGAATGTCGGAAACTGGGTTATATTTTGGTAGTAAGAAAATTCACGGTCAACGTACAAAATTTGCGGTCAACGCTACGCGGAAGCGTATTTCGCTTTATGTAACATGCTAAGCTGACAAAAAGTATTAATCTTGTAAATAGATTCAATAAGTTATTAAAAACCAACTCGGAACCGCGCTACTTAAACCGACAAAAATGTTACGATATCAATTCAGTGTTGTCGTACGGTGTTCTCGTCAAGGAAAGAAGTTACTCAACAGCCGATTGTCCAGTATGGTTTGTCAATGCGACCGACATAATCACCTAGGTCCAATGCAGGAGTACCAGCAGCGTGTGCAGTCAGGCAAGCTGATGTCTGATGAAAAACAGAATGGTACCATGAAGCAACTCGACGAACTTTATTATAGATTACAAGGCTATCAGCCGACGGTACGCTCAACAGGAGGTAGAGGTTTCCTAGGCTCGCTCTTTGGCAGCAAAAGCAACGATAGCGATGATGGGGCAGATGATCAGGACGCTGGTAGTCATGCACCCATGGGCCTTTATATTTATGGTAGCGTGGGAGTGGGAAAAACCACGCTAATGGATTTGTTTTATGACTGCTGCAACGAGGTGAGCATAAGAAATCATTTATACGAAAATTGCTAGTCCAACTTACTGCTTTCACATTCTAGATTCAGCTTAAACAACGCGTCCATTTCACAGCCTTCATGACCAATGTGCATACTCGTATTCACGCGGCAAAAGAGGCACAAGGACCCGTTGATCGCGCCTTTAACTCTGAGAAGCCCGTTCCTTTTGATCCCACACGTCCCGTAGCTGATGAAATAGCGCGTGAATCCTGGCTCATTTGCTTCGATGAGTTCCAAGTGACGGACATAGCAGATGCCATGATACTAAAACGTTTGTTTACGCATCTTTTTAACCTAGGAATAATTATTGTGGCCACCAGCAATCGCCATCCTGACGATTTGTACAAAAATGGACTTCAGCGAACAAATTTTTTGCCTTTTATTGATCTTCTGCAACGCCGGTGTCAGTTGGTTAAGCTCGACTCTATAGATTATAGGCGTATTGCTAAATCAGGTGCTACAAATTATTTTATAAAGGGTAAAACAGATGCCGATGCAGAGATGAACCGCATGTTTAAGATACTTTGTGCTCAGGAGAATGACACCATAAGACCGCGTACTATTACACATTTTGGGCGTGATCTGACATTTAAGCGTACCTGTGGTCAGGTTTTGGATAGTAGTTTTGACGAACTTTGTAATCGCGTGAGTATCCTGTCGCCACAACATTATCAATGTACTTTACACTTTTAATATTAGGCTTTGGCGGGCAGCGACTATCTGCAAATCGCGCAGTTTTTCCACACGGTGCTAATACGCGACCTGCCTCAACTAAATTTGGATATCAAGTCACAAATGCGTCGCTTCATTACGCTTATTGACACGCTCTACGATAACCGTATACGTGTGGTCATCTCTTCCGATGTATCATTGGATAATCTATTCCGCTTAACAGACGGGCCTGCATCCATGTCCGATACAGATCGTGCGCTCATGGATGACTTAAAAATCACACATGGTTCTGTATGTTTTCAATTCGATATACAATCTTTTCTTTTAAATAATTAAAGGTACAATTTTAGCAAGCAGCAGCATCCAGCGTTTTTACCGGCGAGGAGGAACTTTTTGCTTTTGACCGCACAATATCACGGCTGTACGAAATGCAGAAGAGTGAATACTGGGAACAGTGGGCAAAACATCGCTAAAACAAAACCGTAGTAAATTAGTTGAAATTGCATTACAATTTTAAGTATAAATAAAATGTAAATATGAGTTCTTAAATTTATAACTAGTGCTCACAAATAGCAATCAATTGATTTGACTTAAAAATTATTTTGTAAAACAAATACACTCAAATAAAGGACAAATCCACACGTTGTAACGCTGCTTTAAAATTACTTGTTGTTTGTTACTGCGGTCTGGCAACACTGCTAACATCTGTTTCCATATTGATAAGAGCGTTTTTTTCTCGGAGCAGTACAAGCTTTTGATTAGGTGCGGTGTGCGTGCTTTCTCTCACCAACTAGAAGACGTTCAAGTTCACTGATAATCGCAACGTAGTCGCTCACAAAATGGAGCCCAAAACTTTTGAGGTCAACAAATCACTGCCCTATGGTAAGTACATTAAGGGTATAAACTGTTTTTTATTGGCTTACAGACTTTTTATTGATAAAACAATAGATTCTACGCTTTTGAAGGCAAGCTTTTCTTTACGCCAAATTGAAGAGATTGCTTATAGCGTATCGCAACGCTGTATCGTCACAGGAAACAACGAAGTAGCTTGGGCCCTACGTGCGCTTATGCTTACCGATTTGACAACTCTAGCCGGAGATGATACCGCTGCCAATGTACGTCGCCTTTGCCTGCGTGCTGCTTATCCCTTCGAGCCGCAATTCTTTGACAAATACTTTGAACGCGCTCTCATTCCTGAGATCCACACAGCAGCCGTTTGTGTTTATCCGGCACGCGTTAAGGATGCATTTGAGGCATTGCAACAGTTTAATAAATTAGACGAAGTGGCCATAGCAGCGGTGGCCACGGGTTTTCCCACTGGCCAGTATGGCCTGCAGACCCGTCTACAGGAGATAAGCCATGCTATACTAACAGGTGCCACGGAAATCGATATAGTTATTAACCGTCAGTTAGCACTGGTTGGAGACTGGGAGGCGCTCTACAATGAGGTGCAACTTATGCGCAGCGCTTGTGGCGCACGCGCCCATTTGAAGACTATTCTAGCCATAGGCGAGCTGGGCACCATGGAAAATGTAAGAATTATCTCACACTTATTTAAACATAAGTATGTTCTACTTATCTTGTGATACAGGTTTACAAAGCCGCCATGGTCTGTATGATGGCTGGGGCCGACTTCATTAAGACATCCACAGGCAAAGAGGCTGTCAATGCCACGCTACCTGTCGGCCTGGTCATGATATTTGCCATACAGGAGTTTAAACGTCGCACTTGCCAAATTGTGGGTCTAAAGCCAGCAGGTGGCGTGCGGTCAGTACGCGATGCGATTGCCTGGATGACACTGGTTAGCGAAACTTTGGGCATGGAGTGGCTCAGGCCTGAACGTTTTCGTTTCGGTGCTTCAGGCCTGCTGGATGATATTGATCGCGTGGTGCGCGAAGGCGTGGCCAGGCTGGCGCGTGAAGAGGAAGCGGAGGCCAAACAGAATAATATAAAAGTGAAAGTTGAGGAAGAAGATGCCGCAGAAGCCTTTTGCAAGGAGCTCCGCAAGAAAGAGCAAAAGGCCAAATAAGCAGGGAGCTCTTGTATGCATGTAAATAGTGATCGTGCCTTGACTACGCATTTATATTTATATTTTTGCATTTTGTAACTGACTAAAATTAAATAACAGTGTACCAAACTAAAACTATGCTCGCTGAGCCGTCTTAAAGCTGTAAGTTAACTGAGCTGGCGCAGCCATCAAATCCTCCTCGGCAAGTTCCTCACCATGCTGCAGTAGCTCAGCGGGCACCACATGGTCTTGGTGTGGCTGGTTATCCGGTATTTTGACTTGCATGTCAACAGCAAAAAAAGAATCATCGAAGTTTATTCGATTACGCTCATCTTGCTCCAGGTAGAGCGCCTTGGGTGTTGCACCACCCATTGCCTTCTCATATGTATTGAGCCACTTGAGATTGACATGTTTATTGGCCGAATTGAACTTCTTTGGCGTCTTCTTGGGCTTGGCAGAATAATAGTTTTGCTCTTGCTGCAAGAGTTGTGGCGGTGGTGATATTTTCTCCATGCGCCGACTCTTGCTATCTAATTTGGGATCGGCGTAGTCATAGAGCGGCAAATAAAAATTATAGGGCTGATCAGTGGGAGGTAACATATACTGTTGTGGCTGTTGATCCTGGCTTTCAGCGGCTGTGCTATCATCCGCTGCTGCGCCAAAGATTTCTCCGGCGCGTCTTAGTAGATTCTCCAAACGTTCTATAGTTATTACGTGTGGATGTAATAGTTGTACATCAGGGTTTATTTGACCTCGGAGTGGTGCTGTGGTTGGTGGTTTGGCTATGCTGACAGCGCAAAATGTGCACAGAAGAAACTAAAATAGATACAATGCCAAACATTAAATTAGACGATTTAAATTCGAGCGCTATTTGGCAGACTATCAAAATTAAAATAATTGTTGATTTATTAAGAAAATTCCAACATTTTCCGATGTCTGAATAGGATATATTACCACTAACTACAACACATATAAATATATATGGTTAGGAGCATTACTCGATTGTAAGAAAAGTTTGAAGCTAGAACTCTATTCTCTATATCTACTATTCAATACTTTGTTGATCGTTCGTTAAAAAGTGAAGCATATAAGAAAATTATCATTATCCGTAAGAGATCCATTGCGCAACATGTTATGTATATAGTACACATGGGTTTAACTGGTTTCAGGATTCAGCTATCGCTGTTATATATAACGATATAACTACTTTGCAAAAAACTTCCATCGTTAATTTTGAAGTATTATAAGTCCAATTGAAATACTTCGGTTAATCTTTGACATTTTAAATACTTTAACAAAACATTTAAATAAAGAACTCGTAGATGCATGTTTGAGCACTCACAATTGTTGATTGCCTCCTCATATTAGCAACTTTAGTTGATCACCCCGATTTACTTTCAATTTCGACGCACACGCAAGTTGTGAGCTGTAATCTTCAGCGTATCTTTCGATTGAGTAAAGCCGCTTTGCAGCAGACAAGCCATTTATACCCAATGCAAGTATTTTCCCGACATAAAACGGAAGCTCGGAAACACAATTGAAAAGCGCGAGTAGCAGTTAGGTGGGAAAACTTATTCAAACGAGTTTCACCGGTGCAGAGTGCGCGCAAAAATAAAATATATAAATATGTAATGAGACACAGTACATATACATGCGCTGCTCACATATGCCACATATAATAATGTTAATGTAACAACTGAACTCGATTTTCTAGGGAGTTGAACAAACTGGATATGGGAGCAAAACGAGCTGCAGTTTTCTCAACACTGATGCTGGTTAATGAGTCCGAATTGATTGCAATGGGAGCAACGAGTGCAATTGCATCAAACGGTCAATATACGTGTGTGTGCTCAAGAAAACTCGGCCGCTTAAACTGCAGCGGGTGCATTGACACTAAATTGCGCTCTTATGACAAAAGCATTGCCATTTCACACGATTTCCGCAGCTTGATGTGAACCTGTTGTGATTGTTACAATTTTTTTTTATATTTTATTTGTATTCCCTAAGCCATAATAGTGCAAGTTCAAAGTTACAGGAAGTGTAGGGAGGCCAGCAGCAACCAGTCCAAAAGTATAACACCTTATCCCAATACAAAAAGCTGTTAAGCCTGTCGTAATTCCGGCAAACCTTGTATGATTATGTCAAGCGCTTTAATGTCTTTGTTAACCGTTTCACTTAACACCTCCATGGCGCGTTGCTGCATGCTCAAAAAGGACTTCATCTCGTTTTCGCCATCCTTATCGATGGCATATTCAGCGCTGCCATTGCTAGCAAATTGATTGCGCTGCATGCGCATCTGTGAGAGCAGCTCACTCAAGCGTCCTTTAAATTGCGTGGGCGCAGAAACAACAGCCTGCATGCTCTGCAATTTGGTGCGCAGGGCTTCCTCTTCTGGTGTCAGCGTGGTGCCAAACTTGCGCGTACATTCCTGCTTGACCACAATCTAGGAGCAAATCAATAGTAGTTAAGTACATTAACCACATCTAATCATTCTTACCCGTAATATACGATGGCTCAGCTCAGCAAGCTTGCGTTTGTGCTCTAAAATTTTAGCGGTGGCTGCGGCATGCCTTTGCTGCAGCTCCGTCAAATCTCTTTCTACTTTTTTAATATACAAGGCGTGTGTATCGGTCTCCTGTTCCTGGCACTTGACACGCCATTTGACATCATTAAAACCAACCAAAGGAACTGGTATAAATTTGGTAGCATCGGGATTATCTAGGTTAGCCTGACGCCACATGCGAGGATCTACGCCCTTCGGTGGATTCTCAATGTACTCCTTAAGGTGATCTTCGTCGGGCAGTACTAAAGCCAAAGACTCCGCTATACCAAGATTAGCAAGCTGCTGTTTTACGTTTGGCTGGCACAAAAAGTTGGCTAAATCAGTGGCTAATGTGCGTTTGCTATCGTTGGGTGCATGTTGCAACTTTTCCTCTACATAGATGACCATTTGACACTTTTTATTTTCCAATTCCTTGAGGGTGTCAATGTGCACCAACACATTGGGCTTACTGCCCAGCAGACTGTGCAACGTTTGAACTATTTGCTGCTGTTGGGGTCTATAAAGAAAGGAATTAGGTTTAAAATCTATCTGGTTAAATTCAGATAATCTTACTTGACTGCTGCAAGTGTTCGGTCGAAATTTAAAGCCACTAGCCCTAATTTGTTGTCCTTGCCTGGCATGCGGCTGTAACCTATAGCCTTAAAGCGACACAGACAATTTTCCTGTGTTATATCAACGGGTGCCGCGCTTTGTGAGTAAAACAGTTTGCCAGTGCCCCACATGGCCTGCAAATAGTTCCACTTGGCTATTATATTATCGCGTTCATCGCCAAAAATGGACACATTTAAAATGGATTGAGCAAATGCCTCGTCCGATGAAATGGGCGGTGGTTGTTGTTGTGGCTGACCCAGCATGAAGTTGGTGTTGCCAAAACCACCAAATCCTGGCGTCACAGTTGTCGTAGCAGGTTTGCCAAAAGCTATCATTAAGTCTTTTCATTAACATATAAACTTAAATGAGATAAAATGTTACAAATTACCGGAACCGAAGGTGCCACCGCCAAAACCACCTGGCTGGCTAGTACCGAATCCACCAAAGGCGGGCGCAGACGTCGTCGTTGCACCAAAGTTTGAAAAACCACTGACTGGTGCATTGCTTGTGGCTGGTGGCTGCCCAAAAGCCGTAAAGGTGGGTGCCGCTCCACTGACAGCGGGTGTGGCAAACAAACTTGTTTGCGATGCACCAGGTGCACCGCCAAAACCACCAAAGCCACCGCCTAGTGTGGTCGTGCCTGCTGTTGTTGTATTCGATCCAAAAGCGTTGGACATTGCTCCAAATGCAGGTGCTGCTGTAGCCGCACCAAAGGCTGGCGCCGAAGTCGGAGCGCCAAAAGCAGGCGCCGAGTTTGGAGCACCAAACCCAGGAGTTGCATTTTGAGCGCCGAATCCAGGCGTTGGGTTCTGAGCGCCAAATCCAGGCGTTGGGTTCTGAGCGCCAAATCCAGGCGTTGGGTTCTGAGCGCCAAATCCAGGCGTTGGGTTCTGAGCGCCAAATCCAGGCGTTGGGTTTTGGGCCCCAAATCCAGGTGTTGGGTTTGGAGCGCCAAAAGCCGGAGTGCTAGTTGTCGGGCCACCAAATGAAGAACCAAACATGCCGCCCGCTATTAAGAGATAAGAGATAATTAATAGGTCATCTAGTTTGTGATTTGGTGTTTGGTTGCTTTAAGAAATGTTTCCGTTCTGTTGTCGCTTATCAGTGTATTGTTAATAGTTTGAACACTAAGCACAATTCCGAATTTCATTAATCATTGAACGTTGACATTAGCTGCTGTGGAACCATGGCCGCGATTATTATCCTTTTGCTATTTTCAGTATTGTTTATGCTGGCCTATGCCATTTATATTATACGAAAGAAAGGGTAAGTTGGAAAAAGCAATGTATAGAGTTTCCTTGCTGCTGCCATGTGATTTCTATCTTGCAGACTTAATCCCAAGGAGATACGTGTGTGTAGTTTTGAGGACGCCAAGAAGTTATTGACACCACCCCCAAATGATGGGCCACTCAAGTATTTGAACAAAGTTGCTTGATTTTATTGTAAACAAAGTTTTATCCAAATAGAACTTACGTTTGGCCGGCGTGCTTGTTGCGCCCAGCGAAGTGTTTGCACCAAAGAATGACATAATTGCTATACCCTGTTTAATAAACTCTTGAGAATGTTGGCACTGCTTTTATTCGCGTATACTTTTCTATAATTTACAGTGCTTATAATATAAATAAATTCATATTTTTAAAATACACAAAAAATTTTGGCGGCCCGATATTAATTGATGCAAAACCTTTAAAAGTATTGTAAAATATAAAACTGATTAGATTTACTACACTAAAAAGGTAGTAAATTTGTCCTTGCAAATTTTCAGTTATTTGAAATATTTCTTGATTTATGTAAATAGAAAAAAAATATATATATAGTTAATTTAATCAATCAAATTGTACATGCTATAATTTGTAAATTGATATAGCATGTTTATAATAATAATTCAAGTGTTGACGTATATCGATAAATTTTAGCTTAACTTGCAAGTCATTTTTAATCGTTTTCCAACACGGTCATTAGCATAACACATATGATTCGATTTCCCGCTTAAAAAGAAAAAAAAAGAGATGACGAAATACAACGCAAAATATCTAGAAGACAAGCTTAAAGAGCAGTTGCAAGCTCAGCACGTAAACGCTGTTGACGAATCTGACGGCTGCGGCGGAAAATTCAGTGTTATTATTGTATCTGAAGCATTTAAAGGCAAAACTCTGCTACAGAAACATCGTTTGGTTAATACAGTGCTTGCCGAAGAACTGAAAGACATCCACGCTTTCTCGCAAAAGTCATACACGCCCGAAGAGTGGGAGAAAGCGCAACAACAACAAAAGCAATAGTAGTTATACCTGTTGCGCGTAGAGCTTGGTACCGAAACTAAAACCAGTAACAAACCAGACGCAGCACCAACGAAACCATAAGCCGCCGAAACCGAAAAACAGTTGAAACAAAGAAAGTGAAAGGGAAGCAGTTACGAGCGCTGTAAGCGCTAAATAAATAATACATAATATAATATAAATTTTCACGTAATAAAGCAAGAACTTAACCCCAAGCGCTGTCGTTGACATTTAAAGCATAGCTGCTTCCTCGTTAGCAATTTAAATTTTACGATTGCAAGATTAACAACAATTACCTTTGCCCTAATCCCGTACAAAAGAAACACAACAATGAAGTTCCAGATACACGCTCCAGGCAAAGTTATTTTACATGGTGAACACGCTGTTGTTTATAATAAGCCCGCCCTCGCTGCTGTTGTGGGCTTAGGCACCAAGCTCAAATTCCGCACTCAAGCGGAAAGCCAAGTAGCTAGCTTTCAGCTGGACGCACTGAACTGCACACTAGAAATACAGCTGCCGGAGTTCAATGCGTTTCTGGCCAAATTTCGCAGTAAATATCCAGGTGAGAAATTCGATTCCACGGCGAAACTTTTGGAGGAAGTACGCGCTGAGGTAAACAAGCAGCTAGAGTGCAGCAATGGCAGCTCACCCAAGCAGCAGTCAACGCAAAAAGCATTTGTCTCCATATATTATTTGCTGGCAGGCGCCATACTCTCGGCGCCTGGAAATCCGAAACCGACATTACAAGCAGGTTTCCAGGTGCAAATCGACACAGAGCTGAATGTGGGCGCTGGACTGGGCAGCTCCGCTTCGTATGGCGCCGCATTGGCTGCTACGTTTTTAATTTTAGCCGGACATTTTGGCAAAGAGAACTATTTGCGCGAGGAAAATCAAGCTCTGATTTCACAGTGGGCCTTTGAATCGGAGCGCGTGAATCATGGTACTCCTTCCGGTGTCGACAATACTGTGTGCACTTATGGCGGCATGCTGCGATTTGTCAAAGGTCAAGGCTTTCAGCCGCTGTGCATTCAAAAACCTCTGAATATCATGTTAGTGGATAGCCGAGTTAGCCGCAGCACGGCAGATATTGTGGCTAAGGTGCGTCACTTGGCTGAAGCATTCCCGCAGTTGATTGAGGCGATTTGGCAGGCGTGCGAGGAGCTGGTAACTACTGCTATTCCTTTGTATGAAAGTTTTGGCAATGCGCAAGACGATAGCGAAAAGTTTGAAAAGCTCGAACGGCTGTTTCAAATAAATAATGATCTGCTTAAGGCCATTGGCGTGACGCATCCGAAGTTGGAGCACATCTTTACAATTGCCTTTAAGCGTGGTTTCTTCTCCAAGTTGACCGGCGCAGGAGCTGGGGGCTATGCAATTATTTTGCTGCCTGAAAAGTATGAGTGTAATGAGGTGTACTGGAAGCTGAAGGAGGAGCTGGAAAGCGCTGGCTTTGGTGTTCATGCAACAACAGCTGGAGGCGTGGGCTTGCGAGTGTTACCTTTGGATGATTGATCTGACATTTTCTCACTTAATTTGTATTTTATTACTATTGTATGTATTCGTGGTTTCGCACATTATGATTATAATAAACTTTACATATTTACTACGTTCAAAAAGTGGCACTCTTTTTTTTTTAACGTTGGCTTCTATCCCGTGACTTATATACAATGCCGCGGTTTTTCATGTCACGCAGCGTAGACTGTGGTAGTGTGCCCGAGACGGAGATGGCATAGATGCCTCGCGTAAAGCGCGCTGTGTATGGAGTTTAAAGAAAAAGTTAGTTAAATGGTACAATGTTTATGTTTTTTTTTTACTTAGTCGCTGCCATTTAGCTACCCAAGAGTCATTGGGCGTAGTCAGTGCTATAATCCCATCGAAATTGTTGCTTGTATGATCATAAACATTCTCTTTGTTGCCCTTCATCCGCAGAAACTCTTCACAGTTTTCGCAACCATCGCTTTCAAACTGATCAAAACTCTGTAAAGTGACAGACCATTGTTTAAAGATTGAGATACACTTGTTGGCAGCTCAATTTCACTTACCTTTACAAGCGAACACACCAAACAGGCACGTAGGCCACGTAAGTCTTTCGGTATTGCGTCAAAAGACATTGTAAAACACGAAGAAGTTTAATTAAAAAGTTTTTAATAATAAATCTATGTGGTTTTGAGCAAACAACAATGTACGCCGCTTTTGCCAGGATTGTTTACAGGGCATGTGTTTTTTATGCATATATTTTGATAAGTAACTGAAGTTATTGCTGCCGGTAAAATTTTACTTGAAGCACTTTGTTGATATATGTTAATGTTTAAACTATATAAATGGTTTTACCATAGTAAATGGTTCCCAATTTTTTCACGTTTTAATTCAGCAAAAATAATTGAAAGACGCTGCCGATATTCTCGATGACACAATGTCGATAACTACTTGGTATCGTTGCTCGTCGATTCAGCTTAAAACTGCCAGCTTGTTTTATTGAGATCTGCAAAAGTTGGCAGTTTGTTTATTAAACTTTCAAGCAGCTGGGCAAAAGGGAAGCACGGCACAATCGAATTGGAAAAAGTAAATCACAATCTATTTCAATTTATAATCGGTTATTATAGATTCTTCGGGTTTTAGTTAGCTTATTCAAAGTATTGTGCACAACATCATACACTACGCTATCAATAATGTCTTCTTCAACGAGCTCCAGCAGTCCAACAAATAGTTCCAACGGTTCTGTGGCGATTGTTACCGCGCTCGAATCTCATGAGGACGTTGGCTGTCGCAAACCATTTACACTCAGTGAAGTTGAACGACTTACGTTTGAAATCTATAGTTATTCCAGCTATTCGCCCAATTACTTGCCAGAGTAAGTAGAGATTCAACTTAAAGGCATAAGTACGAACAATGCACGCGCATATATTATAAACGAAGGGCGCGACGCCTAGGTTCATAATTTTGCAATTGAAAATTTCATAATTGTTGTTGGTAGTCTATTCCGCAGCTGTAGCTGTTGTCATACTGTACATCAACGGTACTTTTACCGTTTTGTATGTTCTTATTTCAGGAATGTTCTTGTAGACTGCCCGAACGATCAAACTTCACGTTGGTCTGCCTATACAAACAGCCCACCGCAGTATTTGACTTTAAAGTTGAAAAGACCCGCCATAGTAAAAACAATAAAATTTGGCAAATTTGAAAAATCCCATGTTTGCAATATCAAAAAATTTCGCATATTTGGAGGACTAGAAGAGGATCATATGGTTTTACTTTTGGAGGGGTAAGCTAAACCCATATTTGCATACATATATGTATACATACTTACATACATTGACACACTTAAGCCATTAAATAATATTTCCAGTGGGCTTAAAAATGACAATATACCAGAAGTTTTTCATTTGCGTTTCCTTACCGAGGACGGTGCTGAAAACCTGCCGGTGCTCTTTTTGAAAATTGTGCCATTGCTTTCGTGGGGACCATCATTCAATTTTAGCATTTGGTACATAGAATTGCACGGTCAAGACGATCCCATGTATACCTCGACACGCATGAAGAACTATAATATGCTACGCGAAATGGAGATTATAAAACTATGTCTTAAACACTTTCGACAGCAAGGCTATATGAGCGCTTTTGAGGCACTACAAGAGCAAACCAATGTCCGTCTTGAACATCCACTTATCAGTGAGCTACACAAATATCTGGTGGCTCAGGGCGACTTTGAAAAAGCCGAGCGTTTTATAGCAAAGTGCATTGATGAGGGCTTGATGGATGAGTATTTAAACAAGCAGGACTACAAGCATGTCTGGCACATGAAGCACACTGAAAGTGAAATCAAGCCCGGTATGTTGTTATATTTAGATAAGATTTACTAGAATTAATTACTTAATTTTTATTTACTCAGTACAACGAACTGTCTTATAGATAAGCATTACATTGTTATGCGGGTGATAATATTGAGCTATGTTTGTTTTATAGGAAATCGTGGCGGTCATCAACTGGTGGTCGATACTAAAAAAAGACTCATATATTTGTATGGCGGTTGGGATGGCTATCAAGATCTCAGCGATTTATGGGTTTATAAGATCGAGCTGGATGAATGGGTATTGCTCTGTGAAAGATCTGAGCTATCTAATGGACCCACTCCGCGTTCGTGTCATAAAATGGTCTTTGATCCTATAAGCGAGAATATTTTTATGATGGGTCGTTACCTGGACAACTCAATACGCACCTCGGATTACATAAAGAGCGACTTTTATTTATACGATACACGTGCGCGCACTTGGATGCAAATATGCGATGACACTAGTCAAGTAGGTGGGCCACATCTTGTTTACGATCATCAGATGAGTATTGACGCTGATAAGCGCACAATATACGTTTTTGGTGGCAAAATATTGACGCCTCGCAGCGTTAATGCCACAGCTTCAGTTGAGCCAGAATACTCGGGTCTATTTACGTACCATATAGCTACTAATACATGGACGCAAATTTTGGTTGATTGTCATCATGCTAGCGCCTCGCAAGCTGATGTTATGTCCATAAAATCCCGCATAACTCACTGCATGGTTTTCCATAATGTACGTAATAGTATTGTTAGCAATAAGTATTTTATACACAAATGATAATATTTTTTTAATAGAAACAACGCAAGCTCTATATATACGGTGGGCAACGTGGAAAAGAAGACCTTGACGAATTCCTCAGCTACGATGTGGATACCCAGGCCATTTCAGTACTTAACAAGGAACACTCACATCTTGCCAACACAGCCAATACGGAGCCCAAATTTGAGCCTTCCCCTGGCTATACATTGCGTGCCACCATAGATTGTGATCGCGATGAAATTTACATATTCTCGGTATATTCAATAACTTTTCAGAATTGATTGTGCGTTGACAAAATTCGTTCAATATTTAGAGCTTAAACAAGTTGAAAGATCGTCGGGATATTGTGGATGCTTCTAACGCTTTCTATGTGTACTCATTGAGCAGTCATAAATGGTCTCGCATATACCATTGCCGCCATACTGCTCAAGATGCCAACCCTATTGCTAAGACAGCCTATTTGGGCGCCAACAAGGACATTGGTCCTGCCGAGCCGTGTCCCCGTTTTGCCCACCAGTTGGTCTATGACGAGGTGGCTAAGGTAAGAATTTGACTTTGAACAGACAAAAAGAAAAAAAATACTAAATGCTATTTTTTACAGACGCACTACCTCTTTGGCGGCAATCCAGGCATCTGCCAGCAACAACAGCTGCGCTTAGACGACTTTTGGCTACTCTGCCTGGAAAAGTAAGTTTTTCAGCAAACAAATAATTTTTAGGAACTTATCATTTAAATACTGGTTCAAGACCAAAACGGGACGAAATACTCAGACATTGTCGTTATTTGGTGCGAAAGTTGCGTTATGAAGAAATGACACGCCACGATCCTTTAAGGGCTATGGAATATCTGCGTTATAATATAGCAGCAGTAATTGATCATAGCGACGCAGAACAGCTGAGCAATGTGAGTGAAATTTAAATATGTTTCAGCAATTTACATGTATTACCTTTACAGTTTCATAAGTTGGCTTCATTGCTTTTTAAGACACATGATACTGACAATGAACAAAGTCCAATGACCACGCCGACACTAAGTGTCAAAAAAGACGAAGAAGAAGATGCAGAAATTGAAAATGTCGACAATTTAAAAGGTTGGTTGTTTACGTAAACCAACGTCAACTTATATTACGTTTTTTTCTACGGGTTTAGAAGTAAAATACGATCCCCCGAGCCCAGCTGGAGATATTTCAATTGATTCAAATGAAAGCACGGCAACATCTAGCATAGATGAGACTATGTCAAGCGAAATTCAGCATCGCAGCTATGAGTTTAAAAATCGACGTGCGTTTCTCTTTAATAAACTGGTGCAGTTGATGCCTCCGAACATGGTGCAGCCAGAACGGAACTTGAGTGATTTTGTAGTTATGTAAGAAGTTTATACTTGTGCCAAATCAAATTTATTGCTAGTTGTGTTTGCTATTAAGTATAGATTTAGGCTATTCAGGATGATATAATGAGAGTATGTGATTTGTTTGAAATGCTTATGTTTAATGTCAGCTTTAATAATATGATCTATTGTGAAATTTATTCAGAGTCAATTAGGTTAATGTTTTGTGGCAGGTAATGGGTGGAGCATTCGATTATGTATCTATTTTTATTTTATTGTGATAGATAAATTTATATTAACAAATCAAAAACATTGTTCGAACCTAGGAAACATTTTTTAAATGTATAAACATAATTGTACAATAAATAATTTTTGTAATTTCTGTGTAAATTTCGATTAGTTTTTTTTTCTTTAATTTTTTGTGTGGTCCCTTTAACATTTTTAATATAACTCTCGAATCTGTTTTTGAAATAATCATGCCTTCAATACATTACAAAAAAATTTGATGCAGACAGTTGGGACGGTGCCCGACAGTGGAATACCATGTACCCTTTTTCTTTATAAACACTAAATACGGTAAAATGGGAACGGAAGTATCCATTTGTATATCTCTTTTCATAAGATCGATATGCCTGTAAACATTTTCCTATTGGGAAGTTCCAATTGACAAGTTTTCCTATTGGAAAGTTGGCTATTATGGTGGCAAAAATTACTTTTATACCCATAACTCCAGTATTTTGAGGCCATGTATAAATGTCTGTGGCAATTTACAAATCAATATATGGGAGGTGTGGCAGTAATTGAGGTAAATCGATTGCGGGGGAAGGGGAGGTGGATACAATTTTAACGATAACACATGTATCTATATCTACAAGCCGTGCAATTTTATAGGCGAGGGGGGCGGGGTGAAATTCGCATATTTTTGACTCTAACTTTTGATGTATTTATCCGATCTCGATAATTTTTGAAACGTAGATGTACATAAACACGACGCACATCGCGAGTTGATAGATTCAACGGAGCGGTTGTAAACCTGCCAAATCCTGTAAATGACTCACGAACGCCAAATCTACTTTTTTTGAATTCAAAATGGGTTCCGGATTTGAAAACAGCGTCACCGAAAATTTGCCGGAAAATGTATGTTTTAGTCATAGGCCTATCATCGAGGTCAAATTTGTTGCATAGTGTTATCAAACAAGGTCTGCCACCATTCTGCAGAATTAGCAGCGATACCGAAACCGAGGTTTCGTTAACCCTGGAAATGCATCGTTAGTTGATTAAACTGACAACAATCATATATCCTTATAGTTTATTGCTGATGTGTCGTAATTCGCTGTGCTATCTTGTATTGTTAGATGTCATGTCTTTCTTATGAAAGGGAACTCACAATACTAATCTTCCAATTGCTGATTATTTTGTTAAGGAGCTAACCAAATAATATTAATGTATAATATAATACTAAAATAAATATAACGATGGACAACTTGTTTTCATCAATAAAACTAGCAAACTGCATCTCAAATCAACCCTGTGAGCTAACTATGTTTGGTACGTTGCATTCGAATAAGAGGAAAACTTCTACTGAGTTTCGTTACAAAAAAGGCTGCCCTGCTCGAACTTCCATATTTTGTTTGGATAATAATCTTTCTTTGCTATTCTACAAGCCAAAGCCCAGCAGAATGGTCTACCCTACCTTCTATCGCTCTGCAATCACATATTTGATCAGATGTGTAGTGTGATGGCATGTTCTCCCGAAACTAATCGATGGACGCTGTTTATATTTTACTGAACTCTAAATGTGGCTTATGAAAAGCTATATAGTTTACTGCCATGACATGTGTAAGTTGAATAGAAGACAGATCTCTAGTAGAAACTTCGTTAAAAAAATTTCGCGTATCCCGTTGAGAAACAAATGACTCATAGACTAAGTACTAGCTCTTATTTATCAACAAAGGTCCTTTAAACATTAACTATCTATTCTCTAATAACAATGAAAAACTTTTCATAAAAAGATTTGCATATTTTTTATTACAAAAAGCATTAAAATTTTAAGTAATTCTAAAAAAAATTCAAAAAAAGTGTTTGTGGCGAGCATTGAGATAAGCACAGAAGGGGTAAAAACGATTATTTCCCTCATCTTTTTTCATAATAAATAATAAATATTTGAATATACAATATTTTATTTTATTTGTGTTCGACGATAGGTTAATTTAAGAGATGAGGCGGTTATGTTATATGGTCTCTATGACAGAAGCAAATATGAAGTTATTTATCTTTATGTCCAAAATATAACCATGAGCTAATATATTTTTAGTTTTGGAATTCGAACTGTATTTTATGTTTATCATTATTTTAAAAAGGTGGTAGTCGATTCGACTAACAAAGCCCACAGACCTAGTCGAAATAGCGACGCACTTCCAGGGTTAAAGATGGAGCATTCGTGTTTAATTAATTCAGTTTTAGGCATGTTATTGTATTAACTTGTTATGATAAATAAATTTATCCCCTTATATATATTGTAGTTACATAGAAGATACATGTCACAGTTTGTATTCGGAAGCCTTATTGAATATCAGAAGTATAAAAAAGCATTTCGTGACATTAAAAAAAATTCTAACACTTATACATCTATGGAAATGCGCCAATGGTGTATGGAGCTTGGGTTGGCGACCTACAGAAATAAGAGTGCTTTGGCTGCACGTCTAAATGAAGTGGATGCATGATGGGACGATGCCGTAAAGGTGGTGACGGAATCTTTCAGGATGTACAAAACTTTTGCTTGCTTAGTCTAAATTATATATGCTTATATATTTTTTTTCCATTGAATTTATTATTATTATTAATTATAGTAAAATGATATTCAGTACATCACTTAGATTTGATCAAATTTAATATTCTTCTATTTTATGCATTGCAAAAGTTCAATAATATTGAATTTCCATTTTCAATTAGTATTATTTCTGTATTTAGATTTATTTATTGTATCCTTTGCTCAAACTAAATTGTATAAAACTCTTTATCAATTTAGTACTATTTAAGCAACAACTTCGGTTTTAGATGACACAACGTTCTTTGGTTTTATATTTCTTTTCCATCAGTTTTTTATTATATGCGAAAAAGGAATAATGAATATATATATATATAATAACATGTGTACCCTTCGAAGTCGTTATCAAAAAAGTGAGTTACACAAACTTTACAAATTAAAGTCTTAAATCGAACTGTCTTAATTCTAATAGTTCTGCGTCGAAGAAGTCTCAGTTTCGGTGTTGTTTACATCTCTGAGTACAGAACTGTAATCAGCTTCAGTGACAGTCTCTGTCTCTCTCGGATTATTCCATTGGACTTGGGTCACACGGATTATGATCCTAGTAGAAGTACCGCTGCATGACTTTTGGTTAATGACTTATTTAATAATTCGATCGAAGCTTAATTAAGCATAAACTGATTGTAATGTTCTAAGAATTCAGTTTATGACTCGAGCTTCCTGTTGTTATTATGATTTCGATAGTGCATTCATGCGAATTTTAATAAGAGTCATTAAATTATGTTATCACTCTATTGCTTTATGTGCTATGTATTTGCTATGTTTAATATATTAAACATATTTATTGGTGTATGGGGTGTCGGAATATGTTACTATATACAACCTAGACGATCTTTGGAGTCGTGTCGAGGTGAAGTGGAATAAAATTCCGAAAGGAATTATTATAAATTGGTTGAGAGTATGCCAAACCGAATAAATCAGGGTCTTTGTACAAAATATTAATTCAGTATTATGTTTGATTTTTTCATAAAATGCCTTTTGTTTTTGATTTTTAACTATTTCATAGCTTATTATCGTATTTTACCTTTTACTTTTTTTTGTTAGAAATTAAATACATATTTCAGAAAAAAAAGTTTTTCACATTTACTTCATTCGTATAGGTTTTATGAGCGCTCGACTAAAAATGTTGAATGTGGAATCACTTTTGCTCCCCAAAAATATATATATATATTTTTTTTTTGTATGCTCGCCAGCCCCCCTGGTCCCCGTATCCGTCCCTCATTTTCTGCTTCTTCCTCATATTCTTCTTCTTCTTCCTGTTCCTTGCCTACTTTTTTTTTCTTCTTCTTCCTCTTCCTGCTCCTTCTCCACTTTCCCTTTGTCTTTACCTTATTCCTTTGTCTTTGTCTTATTCCTCTCCCTATCCTTCTTTCTCTTCATCTTCATCTTCTTCCCGATCCCCTACCGGTTACCCTTCCCGTTCCTATTAAGAGGCGTTTTCACACACTGTGAACATTTTACAAAAGAGATTTTAAATCATTTTTTGTAATTGTACGAATTTTTGTCGATTAAAATCTGCTGCGGATATTGGTATCAATATCTTCCTATCCTCTCTCATCTTCATCTTTTCCTCTTCATATTCCTCTTCCCGTTCCCCTTCCGGTTCATATTAGTAGGTGTTGGAGATTTTGTGTTTTTTTATATTTTTGTACGTTTTTTTGTCCACCAAAATAAGACTTTATTTTTCATAACTTTTACACCGGCACATGCACACTTCTGTCACTGAGGAAGGGGTTAAGATATTGCCTCAAAAACAGTTTATTTATTTATAATATTAGGATAGATAATAATAAAAATGACAAAAATAGGTTTCTGATCCAAATCCTGTTCAAATTCCGTACTTTGAAAGGTTGTTTTGGAGAATTGTATCCTTAACCGCAGCAAACACAAACGTTATATTTTCAGTATCTAAAGTTGGAGACAAATAAAAGCAGCTTATTAATAAAATGTTATTCTTATTTATTATAAATTATATAGAAAGAGAATACGATTTCCCCACAGACAATCATCGCCCACACACTAGAGTTGCAAAACTACGATTGGTTGGAAAGATTCGATACTATCGATAGTACCATCGGTTTTTTTCCTTCCTACCTTCCTAACCTTCGGAAACGTAGACTGAATTTCTGTTTTCTTTTCATTTTCTGTCTGTTTCTATTTTTTTTTTAGGTTGTGCACAAAGAACAGAAACAGCTTTGATGGCGCTGGCTTTACTTTTGAAGAAAAAGAATGCCTGAATGCAGTGAAATAACAAGAAGAAATACGTTGAACACAAACGTTAAAAGTGTAAAGTACTTGTTTCTGTTTAAAATTTACTTATTTCCGTTTCGATTCCTAATGAGTACAGCACATTTAAATTCTGTTTCTGTTTGTGTCGCAATTGAATTGAGTGTCTGTTTCCGTTCATTGTGACAACTCACACTCTATGATTGTGAAAAAATCATCGGTAATGAAACATGAAGGAAAAGATTCGATATACCGATAGTACTATTGATAGATTTGCAGCTCTATAGTAAAGATGCAGCTATCGATGGTACTATCCATAGTCAAAAATCTTAAATATCGAAGGTTTCATTTATACTACCGGCGTTAATGCGCTATTCTAGCTGTACCATTCGCTTAAAAATACTTCATTTTAATTTATGAAAAATGCCGTTACTATCGATACATTCTACTATCGATATCGAGTTGCGCCAATATCGATAGTTTTACAGCTCTACTGTTCTACAGACCCGGAATATATTTATTACAAACGCTTAATCTAAACATGTACTCTCTGAGGCTCATATAAATTATATACCCGAATCCATACATTTATCTTTTTTATGGTAGCATCGATGGTCCAAGTAAGCACTTGAGTAGTCTCAAGACATCACTCCCGCCAGACGAAACTAACACTCTACAAGAAGCTTATCATTCCCGATTTTTTTTATGGCCTTAGTGTGTTTATGCGGAAAGTGATTCGCAAGACCTCTGGAGCTTTAGGAGCTTTACGACGACATTGACTTAGTCAAGCAAATTAACATCCAGCGTATTCGCTGGTTCGGTCAGAAAAATCTCATGGTAGAAAGGCCTTTATCGCGCATGTTAAAGGAAGCCAACGAAGTGGTTGCCCGTGTCTCCATTGCAAGGACAAGTTAAAGGGCGCAGTCTAATGGGAATGGTCCTTGAGCGCTGGCAACGACCACTGCATTCGATGAACTGACGAATTCTATAAGTTTAAGCGCATTGACATTCAGCGGCTCCGCTGGTTAGGTAATGTCGTGCATATGGATGAAAAAGCTACTGCGATAACGGTCTTCAATGCGGATGTTAAAGGAAGGGGACAAAGGGACAGGCCATGTCTACGTTGGAAGGACAAGGTAGAGTGCACACTAGCTACGTTTGGTGTCACCGAATGCCGATTTGACTTTCATATCTGGCGAATAGAGGACGAAAACAAGATATCTAATCAAAACCGGTTTTATTGTTATTCAAAATACTCTTCACGAGAATCGATGTCTAGGGATGTTTTAATCTCACAATATGTCACTTGGGAATTCTGTTTTTGGGACTACTTCTGAAATTCGTCGATAAACAAATAGCGTCCACTATCAAATTCTGTGAATCATCTAAATATTTATCAATGCACTCTTGTTGAGATGAATGTCGTCGAAAGTTGTGAATAATAATTAAACGTAAATAATCAATTTCATTCAATCCCATTTGTTAGCCGAGAGAAGTATTACAAGAACCCGTTTAGTAAGGGAGTTAGAGAGTACCACCGCAGCAGGTCAACGCTTGACGTATGAGACAACTAACAATGACACTGGCTTGTTTTGAGCCAAGTAGAGCCACCCGAGACATAAAGGGGTGTGCGTAGGGTTTGGGACCCACCACGTAAAACCACAATACCAATGAAAAGATAAAAAGGCCTCGGAAAAGGATACCACAAAGTTGATAACCACAATCTACACGCATCCAGATTGATTATGTTGTGATCGATAGAAGTCATGCATCCAGTGTAATTGATGTTCGTACGTTCAGAGGGGTCAACATCAACTCTGACCATTACCTTGTTGCAGCCAAGGTTCGCATGCGGCTAAACAAAGCGAAGATTGTGCGATCCAGCGCACAGCGAAAGCTGAACATCACTAAGCTGTAATCACAGCATACTGCCGAAGCCTTTTTCGCTCAACTCGCTGAGCAGCTCATTCAACATCCCTCAGAACCTCATAGCGCCGAGGGACTTTGGAAACATATATCCCGCACCTTGCGTATTACAGCGGAGAACGCTGTAAGGATTTCATCTAGCTTAGCACCATTGTCACAATGATGAACGATCACTATTGCCAATAGATGTTACTTTGGTCTCAGTAGGCAATTGAGTAATAGAGACCACTCCCGCCAGACGAAACTAACATTTCATAAGACGCTAATCCCGTTTTGCTTTATGGCGATGAAGCATGGATGGTTTGAGCAGAAAGTACTCCGTAAGATCTTTGGTCCTCTACGCGTTGGCAACGACTACCGCACCCGATGGAACGACGAAAAGGTGTTCGATGCGGATGTGGTGGGGAGGCGACAGGGTGGCACACTATGACTCCGTTGGAAGGACCAGGTACAGACTACAGACTACACCAATTGTAGGAGACGCGCTCAAAGCAAACGCCTGGTCTCCTCCACATTCTCTACATCAGGCTGTAACCCGGTAACGGGTTGGTATGGTCTGGAAGAAGAAGAAGCTTTACTTGTAAGTGACTTTTAAGAAATCAGGATTCGCACGTTCTAAATATTTGTACGTTAAGGCATATCAAGGTTCACGATGCACATTTCAGATTCGATCCAGCAAGCCTAGAGCCGCTCACTCCCAAAATATAAATATGGTATTTGAGGTTTGACTGCTAAACTGTTTCCGACTATAAAATGGGTGTAAGCAGCACATAAAATTCTTCCACCAAGTGGATGAGAGTTTTACCAACATTTTTTTTAAAGTTCCTTCAATCTGTCTGTGTTTTAGATATCACTTTTATTCAAAAGCAATTCCCCAATTTGTTGGTAATAACTTTTGAAGTGTTGAAAATCTATGCTCAAAGCTTCTGATCGCCGGATGTTTCATAAGATTTCAATTGAAATTTAAGTTTAAACCCCTTTTAGGGATTCCACAACCCATCATGACTTATATTAGTTTTGGATCATGTAAAGAAATAGAAATGATAATATAAAGGACCAACTTCCACCCCACCCTATTGTTGAAATCCGAAAAATATTTAAAAGAGAACTTAATCCAATGAGATTCATTTGATTTTAAAACTAACGATGAACTAAGGATACCATTTCACATTCAATTATAACCGAAAACTTTAGTGTGACTAAAGCAATATATAATCGTTTATCTAAAATAAAATTGCATAAATAAAAAAGAAATATGACATTAAAAATTATAGGTACTTTTTAATTATAACAAATAAAGAATAAATTATCGATTTTTATTTGAAAACTTTGTAAATACATTTCAGAATACTGTGACGTCGCGCTACTTTTGTTTTGAACAATCTATTTATTTAAATCAAATATTTTTAAGCTCCGGTAGATAAGGACGCAAGGACATGGACACATTTCTCAAAAGCATTTAATTTAATGTTCTTACTCCAGTTCTCCCGTGAGCTGAGCGGGTTAGAGAATACCACCTCAGCAGGTCAAAGCTTGTCGTATGAGGCGACTAACAATGACACTGTGTTCTTTTGAGACCAGTAGGACTTAAAAGGGATATGCGTAGGGTTTGGGACCCACCACGTAAAACCACAATTCCAATGAAATAATATATTTGCATCAGGCCGTAGCCCGATAACACGGGTTGTAATGGCCAGTTAAGAAGAAGATTCCAGTTGTTGTTGTTTCTGTGATCTGGGACTTGCCGGTAGATAGGTGTATTTAACCCAAATTAAACTCCTTAAGCGCATTTTGCATAATTGTATCTTTGACAGCGCAGAACACAAGTTTTATGTTTTCGGTATCTGTACGATTTGGGTTTTCCAGCAAGGCGGCAACCATTAAAAGTTTAAATCATTGAATGTTAGAACCATGCTTTAAGCAGTGGTGCATTATATCCAGCGAAACTACGGCAGCGTTTTGGCAAAAGCATAAATATTTGAAAAATTTACCTCATAACCCAGCAAAGAACCAACTCCGAAACACTCAAGAAGAAACACAACCCACACAGACACCCATTAGACATAACAGGTATTTTATTGCAGAATACTTACCCGTAGCACAGGTGAAATGAGAATAGATTATTTTTTCGGAATCTGGATTTAAGTCTACAAACATTCGCAGTATGAATTCACGGGCTGATATTGCATCTCGCTGTGGACCTGTTGTGGAATAAGTCGGGAAATCAAATGTTACAAGAACTAGCGCATAGCTACTATTAACTAGCTTTAAATACTACAACTAAAACTACGTCTACGGTTTGTAACTAGCACTTGAGTTGGCAAAGCTGCGCTTATATAGAGTATTAAAAGTGCTTGTATATTTAGATTTAGAAAAAATCAACCTGTGGCTGTTGTAAAATGTGAATAACATTGACGCTCAGGATCTGGATTGCTGGCCAAGTATTTTTTCAAAACGAATTGCTTGGCTGCAGCATGATCGCATTTTGGACCTGGTTAAGGCCAAGTGTTAAATGATATAACAATTTTGTTGTCGTATTATAACAAGAGATATTTTAACAGTTAGTTAGTTGTTGTTAAACGTTGAAACTTACCATCGTATTCGGGAAAGTAGTCTACCAAATGCGAATACATAATTTTCTCCTCAAACAAGTCTTTCTTGTTCAGAAAAAGGAGAACTGATGTATTCTGGAACCACGGGTTTGTAATAATAGCTCTAAATAAAGCTTTTGATTCCTCCATGCGGTTCTGCAAGGTTAAAAGACGTATATATTTAATAGTTTGTAGTGCTACTTAAGTATGGCTAGATGAGAGCATGCCCAAAGATTGGAACTTTGGTGTCCTCTGCCCTTCCCTCACGAAGGGTGACCCCACGGTGTGCGCTAACTACCGTGGTATCAGTCTTCTTTCTATTGCATATAAGGCCCTATCGAAAGAATTGATTGGACCTCATCAGTGTGGTTTTAGGCCTGGTAATTCCACCATTGACCAGTTATTCACACTACACCAAATCCTGGAAAAGACCTATGAATACCAAATCGACACCCATCATCTCTTTGTCGATTATAAAGCAGCATTTGGATCGCGTACTAGCACTGTCTGATTTTGGAACCCTGCAAAGTTAGTACGACTATGCAGAATGACGTTGAGCTACAAACGCAGCTCCGTCAAGCGAGGCTTAAAGGCGATGCCCTCTACTGCGACTTCTGGAACCTTTGATTGGAGAATGTGTTGCCAAAGGCCGAAAGTACATCGGAACGGGACTGTATTCTATAAGGGTGTCTAGTTGCTTGTATACGCAGATGGTAAAGCGAGCAGTTACTGGAGCCTTTGGGGTTATTGAAAGGGAATCTGCCAGGGTGGGTCTGGTGGTAAATTAGGGCGGTTTGGGTCTCAGATTGATGTTGAAAACTATACTTTTGATGTTGTCAAGGATTTCGTCTACCTTTGCACCACCGTCACGATGAAAAACGATGCATGGAAATAAAGCGGAGAATCACTCTTGCCAATAGATGTTACTTTGGTCTCAGTAGGCAAATGAGTAGTAAAGACCTCTCCCACCAGACGAAACTAACACTCTACAGGACGCTCATCCTTCACGTTTTGCTGTATGGCGCTGAAGCATGCCCTTGGAGTGTTTAAACGGAAAGCACTCCGTAACCTTTTTGGCCCTATAGGCGTTGGCAACGACGAACTAAGATCGATATAAGCGGCTCCGCTGGCTAGGTCATGTTGTGTGTATGGATGAAGAGCTCCTGCGAGAATGGTCTATCCGGCCGTTACCAGGTAAAGGGTAGTTATGACCAGTCAAGGAGCTGTGATACTTAAGTTAAAATATCTTACCTCGTTATCAGATTCGAATAAGTTTTGATCATATTCCGATAGGGCTACCAAAAACATAATTGAGGTCACATCCTCAAAACAATGAATCCACTTCCTTCTTTCTGAACGCTGACCGCCGACATCCACCATTCTGTTAAAATATAAAACCTTACATTATTTACAGAGACCAATAAATTAAATGAGCAATAAGCCATAAGCTAGTAAGTAACTGGTTAAAATAGCAAGCCAACTTAATACTAAAACACTTATTACAAATAGCATTACCAACTCGAGAACTAGCCATAGACGTTGCCAAAATATGCTAAATAACAAAATTTAAAAGGAATACCTAAACACAATGCCATCCAAATCGAATGGATATTCAAGTATGCCAGTGGTCCAACTTTTTGGTCCACCTTAAGGATATATACATGATATAATTGTGGAAGAATTTTACTAGAATAGCAAAATATCTGTTTTTAGTTTATATATATTGGAAATTGAGTAATTTAATAGCTTATAACTTTAGTCGCTCTAAACATTTTCAAGATCTCTTTCTCTGTTTGTTAGTTGTTGGACATGCCAACAGAAGTATTAACCATATACCAATTATTAATTATGAAAACATACAAGTTTATATTCAATTTGAAACCAAAAAAACATGCATTAAAGTTTGCTCATTTAACGCTACCTATAGATACTTTTTCCTAATTCAAAGCGATATTCAATGATCCCCGTTGTCGGCACACGAACTCTTAAAATGTCTTGCTCAGTGGGTAAATAATCAGGTTGAGCCACGCGATCAAGATCCATCAGATAACTATGTGAATACACGTATAAAGTTAAATTATTTTAATACAAGTTTTTAAGGCAGTAATAAGATTGGGTCTTTGGTCGCATATTGTAGTTTTAGAATATTTTTCATCAACGCCCAACTCACTATTTTGCTGAATCTGTTAATTGATATTCTCTTCGGCGATCGTAGCACTCCCTGATGCCAGCATCGGCCCATAGCGTTTTAATGGCATTCAAATATGGATCCTCGAATGTTGTAACTGTTTCATAATCAATGCTCATAACCAAATCTGCCAGTTCCTGTTAAAATATAAATACAAAACCTTAGTTACTATTGGTATATTCTATATGTACGTATGCGTGAATACTTACTCTATGTTCACCAACTCCGTAGGAGATTTTTAACATATCCATGGCCTTGATCATTGACTGCATGGCCATGAATATGTTTTGAAACACCAGCTTGATATAGCCACGTTTGTCTTCGTCCGAGTAACCGCTGCCTTCTATGATACGCATCTGTTTGATGAATGTAGACTTGCCGGACTCACCAGTCCCTTTGAATATAGAAAAGAAAATGCATTAATGAAATTAATTACAGATTACAGAAAAAATCGGGAAATTTTTAATGTAAACGATTCCTTTAAACTTGATTTCGGTTCAATTTACAGGTGAAACAAGACAGATGACCTTGAGTCGGAAAAAATCAGAGTTGTACGCTGATTCTATATACAACTTTTCATTTCTCTTCATTGAAATGGAAAATGAATACAGTTCACATTCGATGTAGGGGACTAATTTTGTATCCAAGTCTGGCAACAATCCCAGCACTACATATTGTATTTCATTAGTTCCTTTCAAATACTCATTTTTGAACTTCTTCTTCTTAACTGGCCATATCAACCCGTGTTATCGGGTTACGGCCTGATGTAAATACATTATTTCATTGGAATTGTGGTTTTACGTAGTGGGTCCCAAACCCTACGCACAACCCCTTTAAGGCCACCACGAGTGTTCATTATATCGAGCGTCTCCTGTACACATTCTTGCGCTTACCACCTTAAGTTGCGTTATATACTTGCATATTTCTGTGGTTTTCTGCGCTAAGGTAAAAGCACTCTACTAATTAGTGAAAATGTTGCGCCATTTGTGTTGACAGCACTGGAAACGCAGCAGCGAAAGGATCTTCTGGCTTTTTCCACGATATAAAATTGCATTAAACCTGTTTAAATGTAATCATGTCATACATAACATATATATAATAACCAGCATGCCCAGTAATAAAACTTGGCTCATTAATTGGCCCAGACAGCCGACTGTTGCCAGTGCACGGCCGTAGTTTGCATTGAATGCATGGATGTAACCAACACCGGCCGGTATATAGCATAAAATCAGACTTCACACGCATGTATTCTGGGGCCGGGGGTCAGAGCATTACGTCAATGTCACTATCAGCTAATGAATGCGAACGAGCATTGCATTAAGTCTTCTAACAATATGGTGATGGGAATACTTTTAATAGTACATTTAACACAGCTTCAAAACTATCACTTGTACTTACCCAGTAAGAGTAGTTTTAACTCTCGGCGTGCATCTCGTTTGTCACGACGTAGCTGCTTCTCGATTTCCTGATTGATGCGCTTTTGTTCCTTGGCCTCTTCCGATAAACAGCACTCCATGCTAACTAGATTTATAGACGCTTACGCGTGCTACGGCCGCTGCTCTACGCTCCGTGACGTGCAAATAATATGGGATCCGTGTAGCTTTAGTTTTGCTGTACGTATTTCAGTGTAGGTGTGAGTGTATTGTGTTTGTAACTGTGTGCCAAATAGTGTTTCTTGCAATTTCTAATTAAAATGGACACTATCCAGTCAAGAGGTTTTGTTAAATAATGTTTCTCTTGATGTCTAAACTTCGGTACGTTGATCTATGCTGAATCATGCAGAATTTTCGTTCTCTTTTGGCAATGTTGCCTTTTGTATTATCTAGAACTTGTTTATGTTGTATCTTCTTATTAGTTGCTCCTCAGCATTTGTACTTTGGCGTTGCTCGCTGTTTCCTACGACACTCAGGATCTCTTTGGCTATTGCTTACTATCCTTTAAAGGCGTTTTATTCCTTTCCAATTACTTTGTGTGTTTTATGTATGTTTCTATGCTTTTTTATATATAGCCAGTAAATTTGAATCCACTTGGTCTAGGCTAGGTTACTAAGTTGTTGACCAGAATTATGTTGCAGTTAAGGTTGACCAGGAATTTGAAGTTTACTTCTAACGCTGCGGTGTTTCTGCTTTATAATTTCCTTGTTATTGTTAAGTAACTCACTTTAAAAATCCATAAACATATGAAAGTAAAACAATACAATTCATACATTACACATACACAAGAGTCAGCGCAGTATACTTAAAACACCCGAAAGATCTGCATACCGACTCAAAGCTGTTTACTCAAAGAAAGTCCGCAACGTAATGTCCAGTATCAAAAATCAACGTTTCATATGTGCCTGCCTTACACTATCCTGACCATGGCTCATGGACTGTGTCATTGGAGGTACCATTACATGCCCCTAACCTCCCATAGGCTGTGCTCGCATTACACACTCTTATATATATGTATAACACAACATACAAATTTAAGAATCTATTCTTATATATATGTATCAAAGTTTGTGGTTTCTATATTAGGTAAAACGATTAACGCTTTGCTTATCCAACAGTGGTTTTTGCTTAAACCACTCGAAAAGAGCATATCGTTAAGTTGGTTGATTTAGTTGCGATTGGAATTTGTTTTTCTGTTTATGTGGGTAGCGATTAGCTGGGGCAACTGCCGATCTGTACATTATGAACAATTATGACGATAACACAGTAGCTAGTGACGAGACGATGACGAAGCATGCTAACGATAAAGCTACGAGCTGGCATACCTGCCAAAGAGCCTGAAAGTAATGGAGTGGAATCCTCGACCGTTAAAAAAAATCAAAATTTTCGTTTAAAAGCGACCACTTTCAGCACGCTTACGTGTGAGGCTGCTTGTGTTGCAGTCTCTGTCAGACCGACTCACTCGTAGACAAAATAGAGAAAGAGGAAAAAAAGACGCACATGTGTGCACTGTGCTGAAACGGGTCGCTTTTCAGCACGTCAACTCAATGTAACAGCCAAGGATTCCACTCTATTAAATTTCATGCTCTTTGCCTGGCTGGGTGATGAGCTTGAAGACGGCAAGCAAGCGAAGGTGACGTGTCGTTTGTGTGCAACAATTTAAGACAAAGACGACGAATCAACTATGTTGTTATAAACATTTACTATTAAATACGATACTTTAAATAGGGAAAACCCCTCGCAAAAGAAAAATGCCTACATATAGTACATATATAGTAAATTTAATTCTTTTTTGTCAAAGTAAACTGCTTCCGCTAGAGGTACACTTGGTTGCTTAATTCTGGGTACGGTGCAAAAAAAATTTAAAAAGCTCAACTTTAACTCCATTTATTTTACAGCATTCTGAAGATAAAGTACCGTTTCTAAGACCCGTTGCATATGTTGTCTTGCCTGTATATTTTTGATTGCTTTTACATAAAAACTAAGGTTTATTAATGGATAAGAAAGGAGTCGAAATTTGTGTGACGGAAAGAAAAATTACTATAAAACTCTATCTGGAGGGTAAATCGTACAGAGAAATTGGACATCGGGTGGCAGAGCGCACTCATCAGTTCAAAAAGTTATCACAAACTATGTATGTTTCATGGGGTTCCATGTTGCCCGTTCTGGTCAAAAATAACTTTTATACCCAAAACTCCAGGATTCTTGTGCCAATGTTGTTGAATTTTGTAACACAGATCAAAAATACATGTAGTGGATTTTGAAGCACTATTGGCGAGGGGGTTGAAATTGGCATATTTTTCTATAACTTTTGATGTATTTATCAGTTCTCGATTATTTTTGGAACACATTGCACATTAACACGACGCACATCTCTGAGTTTCAAGCTGATAGATTCATCGGAGCGGTTGTAAACCACGCAAATCTGTCACCTCTATGAGCAGCTCACTCAACCTCCCTCAGCGGCTCAAGAACAACAGAGCTTCATCGACAACGCCAAAACTTATAGACTGATATTATAAAGATTATTAAAATTTTAAATCGACTACTTAAACTAAGACCAAACTTTTTACTTTAAACTTTTTACTTCGGCGAGTGGCCGAAAAATTAAATTGTCTAATTTTATGATTTTCGACGATTTAGCACTTTTGACAACTTTTACGTCGATTTGGCGATGTTTATGTGTTCTTGCGTTGTCGTTGTAGTGTGTTATTCCTATTGAATTTGAGCACTTTAGTCGCTATAGTTGGGTTGAGCCAGAGGAATTGAAATACATACTTTTCCAAATTTTTATTTATTTTTTTTAATTTTGCTTTTCTATACGTGCGGAAAAGCCTAAATTGGTTACCAACTGTTCCTAACTACTAAAACTACAAAAACAAAAGAGCCCTATTGCATACTTATTGGGAGGACCAAAAAGGAAAATCGTTTCTATAAAAAAATATGTGGCAAGAGCTGCTAAAAGCTTAAGCTTCCCTGTTACATGCATTTTAAAGTTTGAAAATATCTTAGCTCCTTCGAAAGTTATGATTTTTGTCCAGAAATAAGTCAGTTGGTCCAACTGTGCGCTACGGGGCTGCTGCCTTGAATGATAGCACAAAACCACTTACCCCTTCCCCATATTTATGTAGGGCAGACTAGGGCTAAGCCGAACACTTTTTATCTTGAGCCAAAAATAGTACAGACAATTTCTTTTATTCCCGCAATATGATATACCATTCGAAATCGCATATGGTTTGATGGTATAAGTATACAATCAGTTTGGCTAAATGGCTCAGAGTGCCACAACCTCAAAATCGAAAATCTAAAAATTGGTTTGCTATGGCCCAGTAAACAAAGTATATTGGTGTTAAGTTGTATAGAAACGAAAGTTTGAACCTATATTGATATGTTTTGAAGTGTTTCATGCATGAGAGTTCTTATTTTAATTGAAAAATATAGGTTTTTGCAGAGCATAATGAAAACTGAAGGGAAACTAATTTTTGATAGAAAAATGAAAAAAGTTGTTTGTTTCGATGACAATGGTTGCGCTTCTAAGGAAGAACTGGAAGAAATCATACATTACAGAGATACAGGTAGCTTCAGGTTTCCCAACAGACAGTTGCTATTATCGTCGCCAAAATCCACGAATCTATTCAAGGCCAGCCATGAAATGGGAACTACGTTCCCACGTTTTAGCGGGAAAAAATTAAAAGGGTAACATTATAGAGTGCATTAGTCCTGTAATGCCTATGAAACGACATCAACTACACCAGCTAAAGCGCTCTAAGTGATTGAAAATTTCCCTGAATGGTGATATTCCCAAAAAATAAAATTGTTTTATTTTTTAAGTTCTCATGAGTCGATTTGGCTTTAATAAAAACAACTTTACATAAAGGTGGTTCTTAAGCGAAACGTTTTAAAGATGGATTGAAACTGTGAGCAAAAACTCCGAATTCTGTGTGGAAGAACTAAATGTTTAAATGTAAAACACGCATTCTTACAATTTTGTACGAATATCTGTAGGTTTCAACAAAAAAAACAATCTATAGAAGAAATAATGAAGTATTAGTCATCTTCAATAGCTGATTCTGAAATTAGATTATATTTGTGGTGGATGAGATGGCTGATCGAGTGAAAATAGCCCATTACTAACTATAAAGCACATTGGCTAAAAATGGATCTATTTTTTGAGAAAAATAATAAGATCCAATAAATCTTCGTTGGAGGCCACAGAAGCAACATTTTTCTTACCTTTAGAAAATTTTCTTTTATGTTTAGTGGATAATTTGATGTAGGGAGTTAACTTAAAACGTAGTATCTCCGTTGGAAGGACCAGGTAGAGAGTACACTAGCTACCTTTGGTATCACAAATTGGACCAAGCTCGCGCAGAGACGCTGGAGGGAGAGCTTTAAGTCAGGTCGTAACCCGGTAACGTGATGTTATGGCCAGTTAAGTAAGTAAGTATTAGGATTTGAAAGAGTCTCAAATGGATAGCTGTTTTTGTCTTTTTTTGTTGCCAATCTAGCTGTTTTGCTGGTGAAAAGTTGGCAACACTATATGTTAAATTGTAGTTTATACTTGGACACGTTCAGATAGTGTTTGGCCGCTCCGATACGATGCTTGGTTTCGAGGTTTAGCTCCAGTCTCCCCTACAACTCAAAGAAGAGATACCGTTTTGGTTTTTAATATATTTTTAATTATAATATATCGTTTGTTGTTTTTGTTTTTGTTTTGTTTTTGTTTTAGGTGTACATAGATACTTTTTTTTGTTTTGTTTTTTGTTTTTTTAATTATCTAAAAAATTTCTTAGTTACCTTTATCAATGTGGTTTGCCACGTCGTCATACATGCTCATTTTCTATCATCATTTTGTATTAAATAATATTTTAATGACAAATGTCTAGACACTCAAACATATGCGGCAATCCGACGCCAACAAGTGTAAGACCCCAATTTGTAATGTAAATTTTCGTAAAAAAGTCAATCAATTCAAATGCTACAACTTGAAAATGTTACACTTATTGGGTGGGCTGTACGATTGCATATGAAAGCACGTGCGTTTATCTTATAGTAAAGTTAAGCTTAGCATGCAGCTTATGTGGAAATTGGTTTTTAGCTTTAGCTTTTGGTTTTAAATTTATCTTTTATTAAATAGAAGTACACACAATTACAATTAGTTCTCATTCAATATCATGCCACACCAAACTCACAACTAGCTTTACTGCGAATTTTTTGTTTTTGTATTTATTTTATAAAGTAGCCTAAACTTCTGGAATATCATATATTTTTTTGTTTTTGTTTTCTTTTTTTTTTAAATACAATAACTTATTTGTAGTTAGTAGTTTAACGTTAAGAGAGAGAGAGAGATAGAGAGTTTCTTGTTGTGTTATGCAATTATTAGATTCCCAAACCTTGTATGAAATGTGTCCTTTATGCGTAATTATTTTGCTCAATTCGCATATAAACCTCTCCTTAGCCTACATACATATAAGTATGACTTAACTTGATTTGATTTTAATGTTTGACATGCTCAAGTTAAAACATTAAAATTGATTTCATTTTCATTGTTATAATAGTTTTCAATCCAATCCCTACAATGTTTCAAATACGCTCGTACTTAAGTTTAATTGTATCATTATCATTTGAATTTTATGCGTATTACTTTGAATCTTACTGTTTTCTTTGTTTCACAAAATCATATTTTTATTTTTTTGCTTTGAAAATTCCTTTAGCCATAGTTTATTATATAGTATATGTTATAATAAATATTGGTTTTTGGTTTGTATATCGAAAATACATAACTAGTTTTTTTTTAGTTTAAGTTTTAGTTTTAGTTTTAACATACCAAAATTATAAATTGTATATAAAAATACAAAATTCATACATTCATTATTATAATTATTATATATGTTTTATACCAATTAAATTTAATTTATCATAGTTTCTTATTGGTTTAAATATATAATTTTTTGACATAATACGTATATTTACACACAAATCGAAAAATAAAAAAAAAAATACCATCTTGGACTAATTAAATCTATAGCATTAAAAGCGCAACTTTTAAAAAGTTTAAAATATACTAGCATATAATGTAAAACATGTTTAAAAACTGCGCCTTAATTCTTAAAAAAAAAAATATGTATAGTTTATCGTATATTATAGAAAGACAACATAGGATTTATTTTTCGCCATAACTTTATAGTTATTTATGTATGATAAATTTTATTTGTATTTTTGAATTCAATGAGCACTAGAAAGGCACAAAACGCGAACTAAACAAATAGTTGATTTTACTGCTTAACTTTTTTAAATTATAAACTTAATTGTTTTGCCAAATGAATTTTAGTTATTTGAAAGCTAGTTTCATATTTTTAGTTGAGAAACTCAAAAATGTTGCATGAAACCGCCAAATACATTTTATTTTGAAAATAAAATTTTCATTTTTATACAGCAAACAGAATCTGTTTATAGTACAAATAACTGTATTAACTTATATATCTTAAACATAGCATATGTGCTTATATACTAATTATAGAGACAAACGGTCTCAAATGTTTTCCACAAAAACCTTTTTTTTTCGCCTTTTGTGCATGACAAAATTCATAAAGCCCATTCCAATGCCCTAAATTAGCCATACACTTTCATGCATACTTATTATTTGGTGAGTTTTGCGTACATATTAAGAAAAAAAAAACACACATTTTTATGAAATATTGGGCATCTCTTCAATCTTCTTGGCATTTCGACGACAGGTTCGGCTTCTTCTCGTCAAAAAAGACAAAAATAAAACGTCGAGTTATTTCTTTGTTATCGAGATATTGGTCTCAAAGTTAGAAACTTTCAAAAGTCGTATACAATTTTTTGTCGTTTTCTACTGAAATCGTGCAAATATAACATATCGCTATATACGTTTTGCGATAAACAGGTTTCAAAAGTTAGAAACTAAAATTTCTGTACATTTTTTAATGGTTATGCCCAGGGATGCAAATCGAAGCTTATTTCGGATACGGTTACGATTACGGTAGTACCGGTACTCCCAATCCGGTAAATGGTGTTACTTATGTTTTCTTTTTTCAATAATATCGGATTCGATTCGATTCACCGACATTTGTTTCGGTTTACCGGTTATACTTGTTCCTATACAAAAGCATGCACCGTTAAAAAATTCAAAACTTTTGCTGCTTGTGTTGCTCTCTCTGTTAGACCGACTAGATCGTAGCCAAAATTGAGTAAGAGAGTGAGCAAAAACTAGGCAAATGTATGTCTTGGGAAGGTTCCAAAAGAGTACTACCAAAAAAAAAAGGAGTGGGAGCGAGAAACAGATGTGTTTGCCACTTTTTATGGCATATGTAATATGCATTTTAAATTTTGAAAATATCTTTACTCCATCGAAAGTTATGAATGTTGCCGATAAGAAGTCAGATGGCCACCACGATGAAAAAATTGTTAGGATTGCAAAGAAAAGAATCGAAATGGTAACGGTATAAATATATCGGATTCAATTCGGTTATTTCGGAGAAATTATAACGGTTGACGGCTATCGATTTACTAAAAAATATTTATTTCGGTTATGGTACCATTACGGTTTCATAATTCAATCGGCTGTTTTGGACAACGGTTAAGGTTACGATTACGATTTGAATCCCTGTGTATGTATTCCAATACGTATATATGGATACACACCAAATCATTAAAACTTTATTTACCTTTTCTCAATAGAAGCCTTTGTTCCCCCGCAATATATGGATTTGGAAATTGCCATAAAGTATATTTATAAGTGTTTTAAGTGTTGTTCTATGTTTCAAAATTCAACGAAATTGGGCCGACTGGAGTTATGAGCATAAAAGTAATTTTTGCCCCAAAATAACCAACTTTCCAAAAGGAAAATTTCTCAATTGGAACTTCCCAATATGAAAATGCTTACACGTATAACGGTCCTATGAAAACAAACATAAATTTGGATACTTCCGTTCCCGTTTTACCGTATGTTGTATTTAGCGTTTATAAACGAAAAGGATACAGGGTATTCCACTGTCAGCATACATTTTTTTTTACAGGAGACACTTTCAAAATTTGTTTACACTTCAATAGTTTTTTATTGAAATTATTACGAATTATATGTATATCGACAAATGGGTCTCAATAGTTTGATTTTTTATTGAAATCTTGACAATAATACGAATTTCGATATCTATCGACAATGGATCTCTCCTTGGACCTGTGACAATATTTAGACTCAAGAAACTGACCTTTGGGGCAGTTACCTGTTCGTCCTCTAGGCGCTTATTAAACGAAGCGAGATTTTTAAGTGCGAAAGTGAAAAAATCTCTCACAAAATCTCGCTCGATATTAGAATGCAAGCCGCATTTAGACAAAAGGAGACTTCCATATATTGCCATTTTCGAGTCCCTCGTCCTACTTTAACAGCTCTAGCAAAACGAATACATATCAATAGAAAACTTCTGATACATATTTCGACACGCAAATCAATTTACAAAACTAAATTTTTCATTTAATCATTTGACGAATATTTCAATTCTATGCTTTATTCGAATGGAATTCCAGCCAATTCTTCATCGCTAAGAATTCGTTTTCGCCTTTATCTTCATCTTTCGAAATTCGTGATAAACTTATGACGTTATCATTACCTTTACTCATCCTCCCACCATGCAATTAAACATAAGCAACTCGCTGAGCCTATTCTCTCATAGGTAATGGTATAATATAGGGACAAGCAAAAAATTTCGAACAGCACTTTGGAAATCTTATGCTAAAGCTTTCGACCATTGGCGAAATCAGAACACTTTTCGGCGGGGTCTTAAAAAGAAAAAGTACAAATTAGTTCGGTTCGTTTAAAAAATACTATGTCTGTTAGGAATGATTCATGAAGCCGTACCTTTTTTTTGATGGTTTCAAAGAGGATAGCAATTTGCCTATACATTTTCAAAAAGTTGGAGTTTTTCATGGAAAGACCCCATCTGATAGGAAGAGGATCGTTACGACAATCATAAGAAAAAATATAAAAATCACAAATCACGGTCCCTCGTTTCGTATACAATGGTTCGAACCTAAATCTCTGATTCTGGTAGGAACATGAAGTTTCTGTGGGCCACGAGCTTCTTAAACTTGACTCTTCTATTACAGGGAATCTGTTGGCGCTACTATTCTTTCGTTTGAGTTGTTTGGCATCATATCTTAAAAAACGTTTAGAGCAATTCGGAAACGCCCGAAGGGTACATAATGTTTGACTACCTCCGCTGTATTACTCCTTTTGCATGGTAGTGATTCCGAAGGATGCCAAGCGATTTGATAGGTTACAATCTTGGATAATCTCAATACCCGAGTACTTCTTTTAAGAAATAATTTAGACATGTACTGGGAGATGACAATCCCTCCCTGGGCACTCGATCTTTACAGATCGGTGCACACTGACGACATTTTTGAAAAATTATATACTTTTAATGCCGTTATCTCGAAAACCAAAAAATCAAACATTTTCTTCCGACGATTTCTATACGAATCTGTCGCGACAATACAGCGCCACTGAAGTCGGAGAATCCCCAAGTCTTTAAACGGATAATACTTTAAACACAAAAACTTTTGGATACTTCAACTGCTCACTGATGCAATTTATTGGACGGAAAACCATATATAATAATAATGCGTATAAAAATGTACACCGCGCAGCTACCACTATATAGTTCCTTAAGGTTCTATATAGCGTTATGTAAGCATGTCCCAACTTTGATTCTGGGAAATGGTATGGCGTTCGATTTGCTTTTGATTGTAAAATGTCAGTTAGGTTCGGGGCCAGCTTCTACTACTCCTCCCCCGCCCTTAGCTGGTGAGCAGTCGACGCCTTAAAAACCGAAAGTTATTTGGAGTTCGTTATGTTCTTTATACTTGGTATTATTAATATTACATATTTTCTGACGACAATTTTAAGCTTAATTGCAAGTTATATTGTGTTTTACATATATCATAAATACACATTTACTATGCTGCATTTTTGTTGTATATAGTATGTATGCATATGGTTTTTTTGTTGTTGTATATAATGTACACATATTTTTTTTTTTTACTTATTTAAGCTTTTTAAAAGCTAATCAATTAAAATGTAATCAATTAATATATATGTTAATCATAAAAATTGTTTAATCATGTCATTTTTTTCTTTACTATACGTGTTTACGTGGATTAAAGCTTTATACAACACACTGTTGAATCGTACTTAAACTAAGACGTTTTTAGGTTATCGTACGGCGGAGTTACATAGTACTTTATAGAGTATGTTGTGTTCCAATGAAAGTTGATTTCGTCTATAAGTGAAGGGTGTAGAAAAGCACTATATCATTTTATAGTGGTTTCGACTTATATATTTTGTTAAAACATGTATATTAGCTTGGGCGAAAGAGTGGGGATCTATTCGAAGGGGAACAAAGTTACTGTTTCAAGTGGTTGAAAGCTTTTGTTATATCCTTCACGTAGTGTACGCCAATATTCCATTTCTGCTAGAAACTAGATTTATAATATTTGGTTATGTAGCTAGCCACCATAGTAATTAAGGGATCTGATTCAAGTTCCTTCCAAATTTTTGCTGTAGAGCTCAGATGTAAGTAAGTTTTAGCTTACGGGTTCATATGCCGATTTGAGCTTAAGAAGTCTGTGAGGGCCAAAGTGAGATTTATGGATTTACCTAGCGATGTGTTCTATATCTGTTTCAACTGTACATTAATTCGCCAGAAATGTTGGAATCCTATCATGGAAACTTTTATACAAACGAAAAGATTTTACAACTGAATCTTTAGGCAAAACTGTCTAGAGCTATCGTTCAAACAATTGATTACACTGTGCGACAAAATAAACATAACGAAATACACCCGACAAATAACATAGTGTAGGTTTTAGATCTGGTTGAAAAGAACTCAGAACAATTTACATTTTTTTTGTGGTATTCTCCAACGTTTTTTTTTTGCTTTATACACGAATCTATTTATTACTCACCCATTTTTTTTTATCGATTCTCTTAATATATGTTTTAGAAAGGGGAAAGACGTAACTTTCCAAATCTATATAGAGTATTTTTTATTTTAATTCATAGCTCGGTTAAATCTTGATCGATTTTCACAAACAACAAGGATTTGAATGTACTTTCAAATTAAGTTATTAATGTATAGCCTATTTTCATGAAAATATAAGGAAAATGTTGGTTAAAGTTTGGAAAATATTTTTTTTTTTTGAAAATTTCAGATTACATTGAAAAAATCCCAACTTAGTTTCCAAAAACCAACCTTACTCTATATAGATTTAGAAAGGTACGTCTTTCTCCTTTCTAAAACAAACTAAATAAGGACCATCGGTTAAATAATGGGCGAGTTTTATGCCCGTTTTATTTCAATAAAACAAATTTAAATTGTTTTGAGTTCTACTCGACCAGATCTACAACCAACACTTTATTATTAAGGTTATAATATACTTTTCAAATTGTTTTTGTTTATCAATACCTATTGCATTGAATTGGTACAAAAATTTGACATTCTGATAAAAGTTACTGAGAATCTGGGCTCGGTGTGAAAATTATACGAGCTCTCTTATTACCATTTCGGCTTACTTCTTTGGTTCTGTAATGGTGTAAGTCTCTATGTCGGGCCGGGACAATTTAACCCGATAAGGATTATATATTTCTTCTTCGTGCACCGAATCTTACATGCCACAACGTGAAGAATTGAAAAGTATTGGTTATAAATAGGCTTGAGAAATGACCATTTTTTCTGAAAGTGAATACTTGAGACCAATGTATACTTATCCAGAAACGGGCATCGCTGAGCAACCCATCTTTGATTTTTGTGAGTCTGAAATAGCTAGAGAAATAGACAGAGAGCGACGGAAGTTACTCTCGTTGCATATTCTATAGAGACATAAATTCGCAACAGAATGAAAAATAAGGTAGTCGCTCTGCTGACGTCGCAACGATGCCCGTACCTGATAGTGAGTAAAGAAAGTTTTCTTTATGTTTTAGGAAAATGTTCTCTTGCGAGAACTTCGGGCCCGGGGGAGCGTAGAATCTGATAGTATAATTTGTTAGCAAGTTGTAATACTTTTTTTCCCAATAACTAACAAAACTTTCCTTACAAAAACTTATCTTTCGATTGACCGTCACTATGGTGGCTATCTTTATAAGTCGTAGTCGTTCCATTTTGAAAAAACTGTCAATCATTGATCATGATTTGGTTGTGTTATTGTTTTACCATACTAAATGTAGCATTTCAATCGATTCCGATTCACATCTAAGATGTGAACACATATAAGTCAAGCGCTATCTTTAAAGGATACCACACAATTTGTGTAAAAATGTTGTCTTAATCTTTGTTTTTATGTCTGGTATGGGTGGGTTCGAACAGAGTGCAAACTGCACAAATCTGAAGATAGTATTGCCTTAAATTTGATTTGAAATTGCTTGAAAAGTTTGTTGGTCGAAAGCTTTTATGATCGATTTCCAACTTACTGCTTCTTGTTCTATCAATGGAATTTTATTGAAAAATTTTTGGATTGATAGCGCTTCCTAGCACAACTACTTTTTTCGAATATATGCCAAAGAATTGTCTATTCCGCACATTTAAAATTGTGTCAGCAATAATTTTTATTGGGTATTCGATATATCTTCCCGTCAGAAACGTCTTAAAGAAAGCTTTTGACAGTCTAGACATTAATGTGACACAAAAAAAGTTGCGCTGCAATTATGGATAATGTGCTACGTGAAGCATATAAAAACTTCGGCACAGCCGAAACTTATTATTGTTCAATGCTGTTTCTTCTTGGAAGGACATCAAGACAAGTTCTCTTCTTCTTTAGCATTTAGTGTCTATTTTTGGTTAAGTTACAAAATTATTCGGTACATTTGAGAGCTCGTAGTTGTTACAGCTTGTGTTCAATTTCTTTCTACAATGTATTTTCAAAAAGCTTGATTTATTTTCATTATTTTCTAGTTTCCATAACGCTTACCATTTTAATGTGAACCTCTTGTGATACCGACCGTTATTTTGAAAGAATACTCTTTGGCCCCAGGAAACAATGTCAGTTCCAACTAATCCATTTTTTTTTTGCTTTTTTGTTATTTTGTCTAAATTAAAACATTATTATGCATTAATTTGTGAACAAAAAATGTCAATAAAATATTGTGTAAAAATATAAAATTATGAAAACATTTTCTTTTACATTTATTTTTATTATACATACATAAGTATATGCTCGGTTTTACTGCATATACATACATATATGTACTTGCATGTATATAAGAGTGTTTATTTAGATTTTTTACATAAATAGTGTTCTTGTTTCAATGTGTGCTTCTAGTTGTTATTGATTATTTTTGTAGGTTTTTGTGTTTATAGTTCGTACATTAAATTAAACTAAAATTAAAAAAACAAAAACAAAACATTGTTGTATGTACCTATGTATAAAAAAATCAAACACGCTAACAAAATTATTTATACTTTTTTTTTTTTAAATTATAAAAATCATGCTACAAATCATTTCTCATTTAGATGGTTTAATTAATTAACAATAAAATTATTTTTTTTATAATTTTCATATTTGCTTAATTATGATTCGTATGAAACAAATAGTAGATTTTGCGCTGTTTTCTTTTTTTGTTTCTTTTTCCTCACTTTCTTCTTCTTGTTGTTGTTGTTGTTGTTGGTGTATAAGCTTTTCTTTGATTAAATATCAATAATTACGTTTGTGGCACGCCCTAAAAACTCCCTGCCACACTCTGGGCCCTTTGCATATGTACGCTTGTATTTATTATGTAAACTTTAGCTTTACTTTTTGTTGGTTTAGTACGATTTAAAATTTACATTGAATGGTTCTTTGAAATACATATACAAATATTAGTTTATATATATATATATATATATGTATATGTATGTATATATATATGCATGTGAGTGTGTGTTTTATCCATGTACATATGCATATGTATACATGAGCATGTGTGTGTGTGTGTGTGTGTAAACAATTGTTGCAATATTTACGGTTGTTTTAGCTTAATAAAAAATACAATATTTTTTTCTTTTTCCTTTCCTTCTGTTTTTGCTTAATTTTCTTCTTCTTTCGTTTGTTTACATCATATTCTCCTTTCCTTTATTTCTCTCTTTCTTGTTTTATGTGTGAATGGCTTAGATTTGTATGAGAAAGGTTTTTAAAGTTTTAATGCAAAAATGGAAAACTTTTGCTTGCTTAGTTTAAATTATATATGCTTATATATTTTTTTTATTTCTTTTTTTTTTTTTTTATTAATTGTGGTAAAATGATCCTCAGTACAAACTGTTTTGTTTTCCTCTGTTGCACCCCATCTCTTAGATTTGATCAAATTTAATATTCTTCTATTTTATGCATTACAAAAGTTCAATAATATTGATTTTCCATTTTCAATTAGTATTATTTCTGTAGTTACTCTTGTTTCCTTTCCTCGAACCAAATTGTATAAAACTCTTTATCAATTTAGTACTATTTATGCTACAACTTCGGTTTGAGATGTTACAACGTTCTTTAGTTTTCTATTTTTTATCCATCAGTTTTTTATTATATGCGAAAAAGGAATTATGAATATATATATATTTTTATATATATGTATGTATATATATATATGCCAGTGTATATATATATATATAATAAAAATCACAAAAATAGGTTTCTGATCCAAATCCTGTTCAGACCAAATTGTATTCCTTAAGGTTGAATTGGAGAATTGTATCCTTAACCGCTGCAAACACAAACCTTATATTTTCAGTATCTAAAGTTGGAGAAAAATAAAAGCAGTTTATTAAGAAAATGTTATTATTATATATTATAAATTATATAGAAACAGAATACGATTTCCCCACAGACAATCATCGCCCACACACTAGAGCAGCAAAACTATCGATTGTGGCGCCATTCGATTCGAGTTTCAGGGAAAATATTCGATCCCACTATCGATTGGAAAGATTCGATACTATCGATAGTACCATCGGTTTTTTTTTCCTTCCTAACCTTCGGAAACAGAGACTGAATTTCTGTTTCCTTTTCTGTCTGTTTATATTTTTTTTAGGTTGTGCACAAAGAACAGAAACAGCTTTGATGGCGCTGGCTTTACTTTTGAAGAAAAAGAATGCCTGAATGCAGTGAAATAACAAGAAGAAATACGTTGAACACAAACGTAAAAAGTGTAAAGTACTTGTTTCTAATTAAAATTTACCTCTTTCTGTTTCGATTCCTAATGAGTACAGCACATTTAAATTCTGTTTCTATCGCAGTTGAATTGAGTGTCTGTTTCCGTTCATTGTGACAACTCACACTCTATGATGAAAAAAACATCGATAATGAAACATGAAGGAAAAGATTCGATATACCGATAGTACTATTGATAGATTTGCAGCTCTATAGTAAAGCTGCAGCTATCGATGGTACTATCAATAGTCAAAAATCCTAAATATCCAAGGGTTCATTTATACTATCGGCTTTAATGCGTTATTCTAGCTGTACCATTCGCTTAAAAATACTTCATTTTAATTTATGAAAAATGCCGTTACTATCGATACATTCTACTATCGATATTGAGTTGCGCCAATATCGATAGTTTTACAGCTCTACTGTACTACAGACCCGAAATATATTTATTACAAACGCTTAATCTAAACATGTACTCTCTGAGGCTCATATAAATTATATACCCGAATCCATACATTTATCTTTTTTATGATCATACATATAGAAGCATCGATTTTACAAGTAAGCACATGAGTAGTCTCAAGACTTCACTCTCGCCAGACGAAACTAACACTCTACAATAAGAGATTTCCGATTTTCTTTATGGCGCTGAAGCCTTGGAGTGTTTCTGCGGAGTGTACTTCGCAAGATCTGTGGCCGTTTACGTGCTGGCAACGACTACCGCATTCGATAGAACAACTAAATTTAAGAGCTTTACGACGACATTGACATAGTCAAGCAAATTAACATCCAGCGTCTTCGCTGGTTCGGTCAAAAAAATTTCGTGGGAAAAAAGGCCTTTAATGCGCATTTTAAAGGAAGCCGACGAAGTGCTTGCCCGTGTCTCCGTTGAAGAAACAAGTTTAAAGGCGCAGTCTATAGGAATGGCCTTTGCGCGTTGGCAACTACTGCTTTCGATGAACTGACGAATTCTATCTAATCAAAATCGGTTTTTATTGTTTTTCAAAATACTCTCCACGAAAATCGATACACTTTCGCAAACGCTTGAATAAATTTTCGAAACAATAAAATATATGTTTTCAATAAAGAACGATCACTATGGCTCCTGCGAGAAAGGTCTTCGATGCGGATGTGGTAGGGAGGCGACAAAGTGGCAGACTATGTCTTCGTTGGAAGGACCAGGTACAGACTACACTAGCTACCTTTGGTATCACCAATTGTACTGCCATCGGGTTGGTATGGCAGGAAGAAGAAGCTTTACAAGTGTCTTTTAAGAAATCAGAATTCGCACGTTCTAAATATTTTTACGTTAAGGCATATCAAGGTTCACGATGCACATTTCAGATAAGATCTAGCAAGCCTATAATTGCTCATTTCCAAAATATAAATATGGTGTTTGAGGTTTGACTACATAACTGTTTCAGACTATAAAATGGGTGTTAGCAGCACGTAAAATTCCTCCACCGAGTGGGTGAGCATTTTGCCAGAATTTTTGGAAAAGATGCCTCGATTCAGTTCAGTAGTCAGTTTCAAAACTACAGGTAATGCACCTAGGCGGTTTAATTCCGACCAGGTTTGAAAATCAATCATAATAAACTCCTTACGTCGGGCAAAACTTTTCATAAGGGAAGTCAAAAAAGCAATATGCGTTATTTGTGTCGAATGATCGGACACTCTTGTTTTTTCCACCCTCTCACACCGCTCAATTACACAGGTCTACAAATACCGGGGTAATGTCAGTTTTTGGAAAGCTAAGGGTCATTTCCGAAGGAATTTGGTGCGTAGAATCCGGATCCGGAGTCAGAATTTGCCTATTACGTCAGGATTTTTAAATATTTGAGGTTATGTACTCGAAAAACTGCATTATATTATTATTTTTTATATTATTATCCCTGTACATAACCTCAAAAGAAGGAAAAAAGCGCCGTTAGATTTAGAAATCCTTTAAAGTTCCGCCAATCTGTATGTGTTTTAGACACTTGAAAAACAATTTTTTTTCAAATCAATTTCCCAATTTGTTGGCAATAACTTTTGAAGCGTGGAAAATCTATTCATGAGATCTCAATTGAAATTTAAGTGAAATCCGTTTAGAGATTCCACAACCCGTCATGACTTATATTAGTTTTGGATTATGTAAAGAAATATATATTTCCACCACAGCCTATTGTTGAAATCCGAAAAATATTTAAAAGAGAACTTAAACCAATGAGATTCATTTGATTTTAAAACTAACGATGAACTAAGGATACCATTTCACATTCAAATATATCCGAAAACTTTAGTTACAACCAGCAATATTTACATCGTTTATCTAAAATGAAATTGCATAAATACAAAAGAAATATCACATTAAAAATTATAGGTACTTTTTAATTATAACAAATAAAGAATAAATTATCGATTTTTATTTGAAAACTTTGAAAATATGTTTTGAACAATCAATTTATTTAAATCAAATATTTTTAAGCTACGGTAGATCGAAAGGACATGGACACATTTCTCAAAAGCATTTCATTTAATCTTACTATTCCAGTTGCTGATGTTTCTGTAATTTAGGACTTGCCGGTAGATAGGTGTATTTAACCCAAATTAAACTCCTTAAGCGCATTTTGCATAATTGTATCTTTGACAGCGCAGAACACAAGTTTTATGTTTTCGGTATCTGTACGATTTGGGTTTTCCAGCAAGGCGGCAACCATTAAAAGTTTAAATCATTGAATGTTAGAACCATGCTTTAAGCAGTGGTGCATTATATCTAGCGAAACTACAGCAGCGTTTTGGCAAAAGCATAAATATTTGAAAAATTTACCTCATAACCCAGCAAAGAACCAACTCCGAAACACTCAAGAAGAAACACAACCCACACAGACACCCATTAGACATAACAGGTATTTTATTGTAGAATACTTACCCGTAGCACAGGTGAAATGAGAATAGATTATTTTTTCGGAATCTGGATTTAAGTCTACAAACATGCGCAGTATGAATTCACGGGCTGATATTGCATCTCGCTGTGGACCTGTTGTGGAATAAGTCGGGAAATCAAATGTTACAAGAACTAGCGCATAGCTACTATTAACTAGCTTTAAATACTACAACTAAAACTACGTCTACGGTTTGTAACTAGCACTTGAGTTGGCAAAGCTGCGCTTATATAGAGTATTAAAAGTGCTTGTATATTTAGATTTAGAAAAAATCAACCTGTGGCTGTTGTAAAATGTGAATAACATTGACGCTCAGGATCTGGATTGCTGGCCAAGTATTTTTTCAAAACGAATTGCTTGGCTGCAGCATGATCGCATTTTGGACCTGGTTAAGGCCAAATGTTAAATGATATAACAATTTTGTTGTCGTAGTAAAACAAAAGATATTTTAACAGTTAGTTAGTTGTTGTTAAACGTTGAAACTTACCATCGTATTCGGGAAAGTAGTCTACCAAATGCGAATACATAATTTTCTCCTCTAACAAGTCTTTCTTGTTTAGAAAAAGAATAACTGATGAATTCTGGAACCACGGGTATGTAATAATAGTTCTAAATAAAGCTTTTGATTCCTCCATGCGGTTCTGCAAGTTTAAAAGAAGTATATATTTAAGTTTTTAGTGCTACTTAAGTTAGTATAACTTACCTCGTTATCAGATTCGAATAAGATTTGATCATATTCCGATAGGGCTACCAAAAATATAATTGAGGTCACATTCTCAAAACAATGAATCCACTTTCTTCTTTCTGAACGCTGACCGCCGACATCCACCATTCTGTTAAAATATAAGCCTTCCATTATTTACAGAGATCAATAAATTGAATGAGCAATAAGCCATAAGCTAGTAAGTAATTGGTTAAAATAGCAAGCCAACTTAATACTAAAACACTAATTACAAATAGCATTACCAACTCGAGAACTAGCCATAGAAGTTGCCAAAATTTGCTAAATACCAAAATTTCAAAGGAATACCTAAACACAATGCCATCCAAATCGAATGGATATTCAAGTATGCCAGTGGTCGGCACACGAGCACGTAAAATGTCCTGTTCAGTAGGCAGATATCCGGCATCTTCAATGCGAGCTAAATCATCTAAATAGCTATATGGAAAGTTTTTTGGAAAATTTTATAGCCAGCTGTTGTGGAATGAAACCTTTTCTTAGTCCGTAGTTAGTACGTAGTTGCTTGTAGAAGTCGTGTCCTTTAGGTGTCAGTATTTCGATTTTGGAATAACTATTGGCAAGACTGCACTACTAAGATAAGCGAACCAAAATAATACAAAATCTACACAGGTTACATAATTCCCACTTTTTGGTCCACCTTAAGGATATATACATGATATGATTGTGGTAGAATTTTACTAGAATAGCAAAATATTTGTTTTTAGTTTATAAATATTAGAAATTGAGTAATTTAATAGCTTATAACTTTAGTCGCTCTAAACATTTTCAAGATCTCTTGTTGGCACCTGTTTGTTAGTTGTTGGACATGCCAACAGAAGTATTAACCATATACCAATTTATAAATATGAAAACATACAAGTTTATATTCAATTTGAGACAAAACAAAAACATGCATTAAAGTTGACTCATTTTACACTACCTAAATCGAATTTCTTCTAAATCAAAGGGATATTCAATGATCCCCGTTGTCGGCACACGAACTCTTAAAATGTCTTGCTCAGTGGGTAAATAATCAGGTTGAGCCACGCGATCAAGATCCATCAGATAACTATGTGAATACACGTATAAAGTTAAATTATTTTAATACAAGTTTTTAAGGCAGTAGTAAGATTTGGTCTTTTGTCGCATATTGTAGTTTTAGAATATTTTTCTTCAACGCTCAACTCACTATTTTGCTGAATCTGTTAATTGATATTCTCTTCGGCGATCGTAGCACTCCCTGATGCCAGCATCGGCCCATAGCGTTTTAATGGCATTCAAATATGGATCCTCGAATGTTGTAACTGTTTCATAATCAATGCTCATAACCAAATCTGCCAGTTCCTGTTAAAAAATAAAACCTTAGTTACTATTGGTATATTCTATATGTAAGTATGCGTGACTACTTACGCTATGTTCACCAACTCCGTAGGAGATTTTTAACATATCCATGGCCTTGATCATTGACTGCATGGCCATGAATATGTTTTGAAACACCAGCTTGATATAGCCACGTTTGTCTTCGTCCGAGTAACCGCTGCCGTGAATAATACGCATCTGTTTGATGAATGTAGACTTGCCGGACTCACCAGTCCCTTTAGATATAGAAAAGAAAATGCATTATTGAAAATTTTCAAGAGAAAAATGGGAAAGTTTCAATGTAAACGATTCCTTCAAACTCTAAATCGGCTCAATTTGCAGGTAGAACAACACAGATGACCTTGAGTCTGAAAAATAATCAGTGTTGTACGCTGATTCTATACACAACTTTTCACAATGCAAAACGTTTTGTTTCTAAGGCTTCAATTATCTCTTAGGTGGTAAATGAATACAGTTCACATTGGATGTAGGGGACTAATTTTGTATCCAAGTCTGGCAATAATCCCATTAGTATAGGTACTACATATTGTATTTCATTAGTTCCTTTCAAATACTCATTTTTTTAACTACATGGACATAATTCATGTCTGTCCCGGATTGCGCTTGCAATTAGTCGATTTCACAACACAGTTCATTCAGTCATTTCTTTACAATTTTACCCACCACAAGTTTCAAATTGTTGAGTAACATATTTGAATTGATTTAAGAAAGATCTGATTTTAACCTGTTCTATTTATCTACCACGTAGAAAATATTGCAAGAAACCAAGTTTAATGCATTGAATTCTTATAGAAAACAACTTATTAAGAATCTTACATATCTCAAAAGTAATTAAGTTGGAACTTTCTACCACGAGTGTACATTATATCGAGCGTCTCCTATACATACGTATAAAAATCCACTACTTAGTTCTTGCGCTTACCACCTTAAGTTGCGTTATATACTTGCATATTTCTGTGGTTTTCTGCGCTAAGGTAAAAGCACTCTACTAATTAGTGAAAATGTTGCGCCATTTGTGTTGACAGCACTGGAAACGCAGCAGCGAAAGGATCTTCTGGCTTTTTCCACGATATAAAATTGCATTAAACCTGTTTAAATGTAATCATGTCATACATAACATATATATAATAACCAGCATGCCCAGTAATAAAACTTGGCTCATTAATTGGCCCAGACAGCCGACTGTTGCCAGTGCACGGCCGTAGTTTGCATTGAATGCATGGATGTAACCAACACCGGCCGGTATATAGCATAAAATCAGACTTCACACGCATGTATTCTGGGGCCGGGGGTCAGAGCATTACGTCAATGTCACTATCAGCTAATGAATGCGAACGAGCATTGCATTAAGTCTTCTAACAATATGGTGATGGGAATACTTTTAATAGTACATTTAACACAGCTTCAAAACTATCACTTGTACTTACCCAGTAAGAGTAGTTTTAACTCTCGGCGTGCATCTCGTTTGTCACGACGTAGCTGCTTCTCGATTTCCTGATTGATGCGCTTTTGTTCCTTGGCCTCTTCCGATAAACAGCACTCCATGCTAACTAGATTTATAGACGCTTACGCGTGCTACGGCCGCTGCTCTACGCTCCGTGACGTGCAAATAATATGGGATCCGTGTAGCTTTAGTTTTGCTGTACGTATTTCAGTGTAGGTGTGAGTGTATTGTGTTTGTAACTGTGTGCCAAATAGTGTTTCTTGCAATTTCTAATTAAAATGGACACTATCCAGTCAAGAGGTTTTGTTAAATAATGTTTCTCTTGATGTCTAAACTTCGGTACGTTGATCTATGCTGAATCATGCAGAATTTTCGTCCTCTTTTGGCAATGTTGCCTTTTGTATTATCTAGAACTTGTTTATGTTGTATCTTCTTATTAGTTGCTCCTCAGCATTTGTACTTTGGCGTTGCTCGCTGTTTCCTACGACACTCAGGCTCTCTTTGGCTATTGCTTACTATCCTTTAAAGGCGTTTTATTCCTTTCCAATTACTTTGTGTGTTTTATGTATGTTTCTATGCTTTTTTATATATAGCCAGTAAATTTGAATCCACTTGGTCTAGGCTAGGTTACTAAGTTGTTGACCAGAATTATGTTGTAGTTAAGGTTGACCAGGAATTTGAAGTTTAGTTCAAACGCTGCGCTGCTTCCGCTTTATAATAACTCACTTAAAAAATCCATAAACATCTGAAAGTAAAACAATAAAATTCAAACATTTAAACATTTATTATATAAAGCATTAACTTAAGCATACACAACTCTTATTAATGAACAAGAGTGAGCGCTGTATACTTAAAACACCCGAAAGATCTGCATACCGACCCAAAGTTGTTTACTCAACGAAAGTCCGCAACCTAATGTCCAGTATCAGAAATCAACGTTTCATATTTGCCCGTCTCAGTCTTGGCAGCAGCAGCAGACAGTCTCTGCTTTTGCACTACCCTGACCATGGCTCATGGTCCGTGTCATTGGAGGTACCTCTACATGCCCCTAACCTCCCATAGGCTGTGCAAGCATTTCACTCGCATGCACCTGCACACTACTATATATACAGCACCTGCGTGTGCTGGCGCGCTTCGCCAAAGTGGCAAGGGCATTTTAACGACCCACCCACCACCTGACCACCATTTACACGGAAAAGCAAGTGCAGCAGGTAGCAACAGATTCAGGAAACATTGTACAGCGTTGACTTTGCCGCAAAATATTGCTCATGGTTAAGTTCATTGCGAGAAAGCTGATTTTGGAAAATGTACGGCTTCACACCTTGGTCTAACAATGTGTGTACTATGTACTAGTATGTAACGCCGCATACTGCCCCCCCAGTACATCCACAAGTTTACGCATCTTCTATGCATTGTGTGTTACAGATATAATTAGCGTGGGTCGTATTCGGGTCGCAATGTGGAAAGTGCTCTATGCCCTCCTTTAAGCATTGGATCTAGGTAAACATTAATTAGAACAGTTTTGCAAACTATATTTCTTCTAAAGCCTCGCTTAAGATGAACTTAAAAATTATGCATTTATAAACTTCTTAGTAAATGGTTGTTGGGCTTTGCTTCAATGTTTTTAAAGCGAATTGCTACAAGATAAAAAATAGTATCCAACGTTTCGATCGGGTTTGGAATGCTGAACCAGACTTTGAGTTGGTCACTCTTTTTACATTAAAACAGGGGTCGTATTCGGCTAAGTGTCAGCAGAGAAAAGTGCTATGTGCTGAGCATATTCAGATGCATGTATACGAGTTTTTCCGTAGTTACCATTGGTAACTACTCTGCTGCTATTGCTATTTAATCAATTAAATTCTGAAAAAGACTTTTTGTATTCTATTGCGAAGCACAACAATGTTTTGGCGAGCAAAATCAAAGGAAAGGTCAACGTTATTTTGTTTATTAGGCTCACATTATTAGGCCTCTTTTTGGTGACCCCTTATGAGAGAATGTAATCAGCCATGAACATTATTTGACAATCTACACCTGAGTACGTTAAAAAGACCTAGCTCAATAATTGAAAACCTAAAGCTAACAGAACCTGAAAAATTTTTGATATTTTTTCAACCTTATGCTCCTAATAATCTTAGCTTGACTGTAATGCGTCATCGTACGCTCGTTTAGGATGAGTGTGAACTGTAACTGCCTGCGATGCCGGCAGCAACACCGTCTACCAATATCTAGTGTTTGCTAATCCAATTGTACGAGAATACATAAGACCAACAGCGACCCAATGGCAAGGTTGGACAGCATGTGCAGAAATACAATATATCAATAGATAGCAACAGACCGAAATAAAGACATCTACATGGTACACGTACACCCGCACTCGTATATACTATATACTCAATTATACCCATATCCATGAACTAGTAGCAAAAACAGCTGTGCTATATTTCCGATTTGATTTTCATATGTACCTTATAAGTTTGGCATATGCCACCCAACCTCCAATAGGCCAATCGAAACAGCTGTGGATTATGATATATAGTTACTGGCAATTATCATGACAATTGGATGACACTTGGCACGCTTGGGCACACAAACGGCGGAAGTAGAGAGATATAGATTCAGAACTGAAGAAAAACGTTTCCACTTGAACAAAGAAACAAAATCTAATTAGCAATGGGCCGGCATTTGGCTAGGTTTAGGTCGCTACTGGACTACTGAGCATTATCAACGAGCATGGACATGGAATTGGCGCAAAACAATTTTTTTGACATTGGTGTGTGATTTTTAGTTTCTAGCTAATCTTTCAAAATGTACAAAAAGGCGCCAAAGGGTTTGAGTCGATTCAAAGTATAAATAGATTGTGTTTATGTGCAAATGAGGGTCTAATATAGACATTTTGGTCGGTGGCATTACTTTTGATATACATATCATAAGGTTTGCGTTTTCCAAAAGCCAGCCACTATGACCGAAGAAACTTGCCAACATTCCTCTGTTGAAAATGGAATACTATTGTAGCGAATTCATAAGAATCATCCTTACATTTCATTTAACACCACTGTAAACGATTAAATGCATGTTTCTGATTGTTCTCTTATTCGTCTTCTCTCAGATTTTACAATACACTTGCCCTGAGTGTCGATCGTACGACAGACAGTATTCTTGTATTTTTTCCTGGAAATAGTATGGCAAAATTTTTGAATAAATTTCGATAATTAAATTCTTGTGGTAAGTTAGTCAAAGTTTGTGGTTGTATATTAAGTAAAGCGCTTAACGCTATAACTATATATGTAAATTTTCGAGCAACCTAAAACCAGAGCACAAAGTTGATAGAAAACTTTCAGAATCCCTAACGCTACGCCACTGTATGACATGCAAACGGTAGCAGCAACCAGATAAGGAATTCAAGATAAATGCAGCTTACATTTTAGGTTTTCGGTAAGCAGGTATATAAATATTTGTTGATGGCAGATGCTTTGAGTGATGCAAAACGGTTAACAATTTTCTAGATACTTATCTTGAATGACTTAATGCTTACAGACAGAGACACATAGAGAACAAGTAACAAAATTAGCTTAGACACTTTGAAGTTGGCATGCCCTTTGACTGGAACTCTTGAGAATGCGACAAAAATACTTATTATCAAAGCTCATTTATAATCGTACTCTATATGATTAAAACCATTGCATAAAATGTCTAAAATGTGTGCAATATAATACGAGAGTGAAGGGTCAACAAATAGCTCTTACTCATTTAGTGATATGCATATTATGTTATAGTATAAATAGCAATGCATTCTCTTGCAAAAACTAGCCACCTAATTAGTCATAATCCTTATCAATTGCAGCATTCTGAGTTGCAGAAATATCAACAGTTTCTAGCCTAGAATAAAAATACGAAACCTCCACTTAATGGGCTGTTATAGATACTAAGGAATTAGCAATGAGCCAATGAAATAAGCCAAAGGGATTGATAGTTGATATACTTGTATCTCTACGCCCCCGATGATGTTTTGTTTAAAAAACTTAGTTTTCTCTAAAGGATTGAATTGGTCAACTGTTTACCGTCTGTTTTACTTCATCTAGTGTTTTTTTTTTAAAGATGCCATTCCACCCTTAGTTACAAATCGATACCGCCTTTGGGTAAAAGAAGTGCTTTGTATATGATAGGACTTTAGTTCAACAAGTGAATAATGTATAATGCCTCCATTGCAAGGCATACTTTAGTAGTGATTTTGTATGAGATATATAAGACATTCATTAGAAACTAAGAATAACGATTAGCTTCATTCATTGATTCAAAATCATTAATCTAACTATCTGTTCGAAAAATGTGTATCAAATTGATTTGCTGCAAACATATTAAAACACATTTTTTTAAACTTTAATAACTTGCAAATGACAGTAAATTCAAAGTAGTCCTTCTGCTTTGGCAAGTTAACGAAACCACAACTGATCATGCATAAAAGATCTAGAATTCCAATCAAATTTAATGAGGGCTTGATAGCCATTTTCTGTTCGAAATTGCTGAAATAAGGTTTAAAATGTTTGCAAAAGATCTTGAATCTAAACAGTTCAGATAAGACTCAGAGAAAAATAATTCAATTCTTTGAATATTTTTGACGACACACGACATCTCCAAAATGATGCTAAATGCTGGATTCCGCGATCTCAAAACTATCTGTTGCGGTTTATTATTTTTCAATTTTGTTACCTAGCGTTATCAGAAATCTTGAAATTGTATGTAAAAATTAGGACAGTTTGATTTATTACTGGATTTTTATTTCTTTTGATTGAGGTGCGTTTGTTTCGTCGCTACAATTTGCGCACGTAGTTTTATTTAAATTTGTTGTGTTTATTTAATTAGATAACTTACTTGTTTTTGTGGTTTTTAAGCTACTCGAAAAGAGCATATCGTTAAGTTGGTTGATTTAGTTGCGATTGGAAAACATTAGTTTTTAAGGAACGTGTTGTTGTTGGTTAATTATTTATTAACTGGTGCGTTGTTAGATTATAAATACATTTATTTCACACTATCAATATATAAATACGCTTCGATTTGGGCGCGCTCAAACTATAATTCATGTACGCTTTCTTGAGTTGTTGTTTTCGTTTTAAGACAAGTTTTTTTTTGTTGTGTATTTTAAATGCAACGAAGGATCAACATATATGCATTGTATATTAATTTAAACAAAAATTGGGTTTGACGACGGCAGCAATAACTGACTACTACGACGACGACAACGACGACGACGATTATTTCTTTCACAAGAGACACTTAAAAGCTTTTGTATTTAATTTTCTGCATACTTTATGTTTTTTGTATTTATTTATTTTTCTATATGCATTGGAACTGCAAGTAAAAAAGAGATATAACAAATAGTTATTTAAGCAAAAGCCATATCAATGGTTAACTGGAGGAGTTTAACGAGTAAAGTAAACACTGAGTTTCTGGCGCCCGCGCTGCCCCTTCGCCAGCTAGCACCACCCATTACACCCACCACCCCCACAAGCAGTAGTCACACGATAGAGAAGCAGCACTCAATACACAGGCTGTTGGTTTTGCGTGGGCTAACCAAAAACAGCAAAGTGTTTTTTTTTTATTATTTTGTACAACTATTTAGAACACAGTTTATCGAAATTAAATGCAATTAAATTGATTTTTAAAGCATTTAACGCAAAAAACAGTGAAAAAGATGCTGCCTCTTTTTATGCAAAATGCTCTAAAATATGCCAAAGCTGGCAAGCAGTGCGGCGCAGTGGTGTCACCGCCTATAGCTGTTTCGCTCGCACTGCTGCTGGCCACTGCGTGTGGGCAACTGCTCTATCGACGAAACGAATACACACAAGAGCGACGACGGGCGAGGCCAAAAAACGAATATGAAAAAATTTGGTAAAAAAAGAAGTTGAAAAATGATCTATTCAGCATGCAAATTGTTTAATAATTGTCCCTATATCACTCTATATATATACAAACACTGTCCGTTCACTCTGCACGTCACACAAATCAAACGCAATTTAACGTCTTTTTTACGAGTGTCGGGCTAGAAATGTCCTATGGATTGGTAGTTGGCTGATAGGCTTTTTTTTTTTTTTTTGGGACTGTCGGTGTCGTTTTCTTTGGGCCAAAACTCACAACATATTTGATTTTGCATTTTTCGTTAACGTTATCGCACAATCCGTTCGTTTTGTCAGCTTTAAAATTTCGGAATTATTTACACTTTTGTACCCGTATTCCGCCGCACGCAACCAACAACCAAAGAATCAGATTGCGAAGTAATTCAATGCAATAGGTTAGAAGAGTTAAAAACAGACCTTATGCACTTGCAAATGCGTTAGAAGAGATCAGACAAAATTTTCACGCTCAGCGTTGCTCAACGATGTTGCTGTCGATACAGCAATACAGATATGGGTTGATTTGATTTAACTATCGATTGCAAAATAATCGATGTACTGAAAAATTTATCAATGCGAATTTTTAAAATTATCAAAAGATAATAAGATTAATAATACACAAATATAGCTTTTGAAGATAATATCAAACGTTGTTTGTGGTTGAAATTTCGAGAGTAAATATATTCTCTCCAAACAAATATTTAAATAATCGTATATACACGAATGACTACTTTATGAAATTACTTCCAACTTTTATCGTGATATATTGAATATAGAAAGATACTTTGTGGAACAAAGTTCCAGTTCTCATTTCTAAGATACACAATTGGGTATTTATTTTTGCATACCAAGTTTCCTTTACAAATCGTATTAACATGTATATTTACTTTATGCTTGAATAATTTAAAACACAATAAGTGAAGAGCGCGAATAGATTACTTTAAGCTTGGATAGCACAAACAAAAGAGGAAAACACTGCATTTTCTACTTGTGCAGCGCCGCCGTTTCCATTTTAGGCTCCGGCTTTGACGCTAGGCCGGACAGCAACTTCTTGATTTCGGCAATAGCGCGACCAGGATTCAAACCTTTCGGGCATGTACGCGTGCAGTTCATGATGGTGTGGCAACGATACACGCTAAAGGGATCCTTGAGCTTGCTCAGACGCTCCACCGTGCTTTCATCGCGTGAATCAATGATCCAGCGGTAGGCCTGCATAAGCACAGCTGGACCCAGATACTTCTCAGCGTTCCACCAGTATGAAGGACAAGATGTGGAGCAGCAGGCACACAAAATGCACTCATACAGACCATCTAGCTTCAAACGATCCTCAACGGATTGCAAATATTGCGCCTTACCCTTCTTCTCACTGGCTTCGTTTCTGTCAAGTAGCAAATATGTAAGTAACAGGTGAACTTTTATATAAGCTACTCACTTGCGCTGCAGCCAGGGCTGAATTTTTGTATACTGCTCATAGAAGTTGGTCATGTCCGGCACCAAATCACGCACCACATACATATGTGGCAATGGGTAAACCTTTAACGGCTTGGAGGTGTTTGTATCGATTTTGCTGTGCAACATAAAACTAGTCTTAGTTACATTAACAAACTTATCTTTGTCTTACGCACCTGATACAAGCCAAAGTGTTGGTACCACCAATGTTCATGGCGCAGGAACCGCAAATACCCTCGCGACATGAGCGGCGGAACGTAAGCGTAGGATCCATTTCGTTCTTGATCTTGATGAGTGCATCCAAGACCATGGGACCGCATTCACGCAGATTTATTTCGTAAGTCTGCATGTAGGGTTTTTCACCACTGTTGTCGGGATTCCAGCGATAGATCTCAAACTTCTTTACTTGGGGTTCCTTGGCCTCCTTTGGCTGTGCCTGCTGATCTAACTGGGCTGTACCATTGCTAATCGCGCGTAGCTGCAAAATTACAAATAAATTGCATGTGTTTTTGTTTGTATGTATGCATTGATGTTAGGCTGGTGGGGTTGGGCACCTGGGCAATTGACGTAGTGTCACGCCACTGCGATTTATCGGTTGGAAAATGCAAAGCCGTTTACATAATACTTGTGAAATAATTTTTGCGATGCATTTTCAATGCATTTTATACCAATTTTCAGCCGTTTCTTGCCAATTATATAACTGGGGATCAGCCAAAGCCGCACAAAATATTTACCAATGTTGTTAGTAGCGACATAGCTTACCTGGTGGCGTGCAACCAAAGAGCTAGCACGACTAAGTACATGTCTGGCCTCGTTAACCAACATTTTTATTTTATTACTGCAATAAATACAAAATAAAGCAAGAACTTCTTTAGACTAAATTAATTGAAACGGCACTGCGTTTGCAATTGATATATTTTTGCGTTAAGCGATGCCAACTTGAGTCAGCTGTGCCAGCTGCGTTGGCAGCTCTTTGTTTTGTTTTTGTTCGGGAACGCAGCTCTTTCGGATGTTTTTAAATTAATTGTTTTTGTTAGCAACAGAGCGCAGTATTATTTAACAGTTACATTATTTGGTGTTTTCAATTTTAACGTAACGAAACAGAAAATATTAAAAATTGCACATCGTTTTAAGAAGTGCAATATCTATCGCATGAAACGATGACTCTTTTCAGTTTGGCTCATCGGTGTGTTTAATCAGCGATAGATGGCGCTAGCTATATTAGCTGTTAACCATTAGATTTTGAATGAGTTATTAAAAGTGTTGTAAAGTTTTAAACGAGGGTTTTAGCAACACTTAAGAAAATTAATATACCGTTTTTATGTTAACGTCAACAGATGAAGAGCAAAGAAGTTTAATGGAAAAAATTAAGGTATAGGTGCTAAATAAGATAATTTAAGACACAAAAGCCGAAAAGCGTGTACTGCTAGCTGAAAAGATTAAATTACATATTATGTTTTTAATATAGATTTAGGGTACTGCCAAATTTTTCAACTAATTTCTGCAAAAAAAATATCTGCACATCGGTAAAAAATTCACCCAACTTGCCTTTGATGCTGATTTGTTTTTTTTTGTTTTATTTTACTTTAACTTCCTTTTCTTTTATATTGTAAATCTTGAGTCTCTGATCACTTTCTAATGTGAGTTGGTGCACATCTTTAAAAAGTTCACCCAACAGATTGGAGACTCGTGATTAGATATATCTATCTACTTTTCCTTTTCTCCTCCTTTTTATATCTTTTTTTTATTATATATTACATTTGAATACAACAGGTATTTGTATCTTTATAAATAAATAAATAAATAAAACTCAACTGTTTTACAGCTAAAATATAAAAAAAATTCGGTAGTTGCAAAAGTTCTACAGCTTTATTAAGCATCAAGAGAGGAATTAAAAATAACGTGGCAGCGATGTAAATACAATTGGTCCCAAGAAACACATCATCCATATCTGTTCAGCTTTAATTTCTGATATCTTCTATAAAGCTTATACATGAGACATGAGACAATGAGTAATCAAGTTAAACGAACGCGAGTCCATCAAATTATTGATGAAATGATTAGATTAATGTGCTTATGGCTCGTCTTTTTAAGGGCTACACATAATGACGATAAGTTTCTAATTGGAAAGTTTTAATTGAGCGTTCACTGATAAAATGTGCTTGTCAATATGACGCATCATTTTACTTGTTGCGACCATAGATTACAAGTATACTGTTTCAATCTACTTACTTTAAACAAAAGCTAAAAAAAACTATTATGCAAAACTTTCTGGATCCCAACATGACAATAGGAAGAATCGTTGACCTCAGCTTACTAAAAAAATAAAAAGAAATTGAGAAAAAGAAACTTGTTCCCTAATATTCACCTGGACAATGCATTAAAGTCGACGAGCAAACTTTTTGCAAAGTGGGTCTCTTTCGGTTTATGAGCTGCGCCAGCAAAACTTTTTCAATGTTAAAGCAAATACTTGGTAGCATGAAAAGTTGCCACTAAGGCGTCACTCGGGAGGCGGCACAGATCTCAACACAATAGCAAAAAACTTGAGCTACAACTGGAAGCTCAGGGGCCGCATTAAAGCCAAATAAAAATAATGGGCGGGTGTTCGCCATCTAAAGGTAGCACATGCCGTTTGTTTACCTTTTTTCAGGAGCGGCGGGAGCGTGAGCGTTGCAAGGTGAGCTATAAAGGCGCGCACGGACTGCCCCATAAAAGACAACAATAACAAAACTAAAACGTGCGCGCGATTCAGCTTGTTTTGCTTGCTGCTTTGGAGCTAATTTCAAATCGAGAGTGCGTGATGACGTCATAGTTTTGCAGGCGCTGTTAACTTGTTTTACAAATAGTTAGCTAGGTTAGCGCTTAATTAACGTGTCTAATAGCAGGGTTGAGTTTTTGCAAGGTTACAAAGGAAATATCCTAAAAGTATGCAACGTCGTTTTTAATATTGATTTCAATGCATTTTTATGAGCTTGTGGAATGCTCGAGTATATTCTCTAATCTTTATAGCTAAATCGATATGGTCGTAGCTACTCTTCCTGACTGTCTCTACACTTGTTGGAGCAATATCCATGATCTACCGATATTGAAACAGTATATTCCTGCAGGTTTATTAACGAAAACTTTATTTTGTGATTCAATTTATTGGTTTTTATAAGAACTAAAAAAAATGACCCGTTTCGCTCGTCAACGAGATAGTCCTCCAAGGAGGTAGTGCTTTTCCTATTTCTTTACCACTTTTTTTCTCCGTTTATCACCTTTCCCTTCGCCTTAATCTTAATCGATTTCGTGTCCTCTTAGTGTTCCTCTTCTTTTTCCTCCTTACCTTCGTTCGCCTCTTCGGTTTCCTTCTAGTCTTTTTCTTCGTGTTTCCCAAATTTCTCCCATCTACGGATGAAGACGCGTCGCGTTTCTTCAAATTTCCCTATTCGTTTTTAGTTCTCCCTGGAATGGGTAAGACCATCGTCCTCATTTTCTCGAAACATACCTCATTTCCAATCATTACTTAAGTATTCGCACTGTAATCGCTTGTAACAGGCTCATAGGAGCAATACGTCGGCGTAATAGGTCTTGTTCATTAGGTCATGTCCGTTGGCAATGTGTTTGGTACTGTTCGCTGAAAATTGAACAGACAACTTAAGCAACAAATAAAACGATACGGAGCTAGTCGTTGAATACTGAGATAACTAGCGTTCTTTTCCGACACCTTCAATTTTTTTGGTCTAACACCGACCTAGCTAAATTATGCTTTCATATCAAACCTTACTACTCCATCACAAATAGTTCTAGAATTCCCTTTTTGGGTTTGTATGTGGCCACGCCCAAGATTTTTAAGACTTTCGTTCCTTTGTTACAAAAAGTTAAGTTCCCTCGCCTTAATGTGACGTCACAAATTGAAATAGTAAGATTCCTTTCTCGGCACACCCCTCTCAAGAAATGCGTCAAACGATACAATATATTTCTATGATAAAAAAATTTGATGCAAACAGTCAGGACGGTGACCATGAAAATCGAATTTCTGTACAAATTTTTATATCGAAGCGAAGGTAATTGGCGTTATTAAGGTAACCGGACTGCGGGGGGTAGGGGGTTAATTTGGCAAAATGTCAACAATGTTTGGTTTTTTTTTAAGTTTCTGTCCGGTTTTAATAATACATTATACACAGCAACACTGTGCATAACTTTGTCATGTTTAAATTGGACAACTTTTATGGTGTGGGTATAAATCGCAAAAATCTCTCTGCTTGGATAAAATGTGCATCTTTTGCTAAAATTTGTGTGCCTGTACCTTTTATGATGTCTGATATCTCGACGTTCATACGGAACGACACACAGACGGACAGACTGACATTGCTATATCAACTCGACTATTATGGTCTGCTACGCCTCCTTCTGCCTGTTACATACATTGTACAAATCTATAATACCCTTTTACACTTTGTGTAAAGGGTATAAAAATGTTACCCTTTGAGGCAAACTTTCTTTTATTTATTTATATTAGGGTATATAAACTTCGTTGCCTTGTCACATGTCTGCACACAAAAGTTGCTGAAAAGTAAAATCAATATTAACTAAATGAAAAAAAATAAAACATTATAAGCCCACAGATTTTTCAAAAACGGTGGCCACCAGTTGATAAATGTTGTCAGTTCAATAGAAATCCATTTCCGTAAGTTGCTCTTGAAATTGTTTTATGTCGCCCTCTCTCTCTTTCACAGACACACACACACACACGAACACACACACACACGAACACACTTTGTGTTGACCAACTATTTTGCGGTTTCTCACACTCACAAACGCACAAATATAGATTCGTATGAAACAGCTTGAATAACTTTTGAAGTATGCTATCAATAGATACAAGTGACACCAAAATGGCATTTAGATTTGTACACTTTGTTGTTGATATGTGTGTGTGTGTGTGTGTGTGTGTGTGTGGGTGTGTGTGTGTGTGTGCGACAATGTTGTGAAAGTTTTTGTATTAAAGCGGCATTCATATGGCGTCGTTTCCCTCAGGGTGCCATAAAAATCATATATGTACATATGTGTGTAAGCCTATATAGACCGACATTGAGACAGTTGGACAGATAAAGAGCAAGTCAGCAATGGGCCGGGCAAGTATCTGTTGACAAGTAGTACATGAAGACAGTGTAATTCAATATAACGCCACTCAGTGTCCATATGTCAGTGTGTGTGTGTGTGTGTGTTTGTGGGTGTGTGTGAGTCAGCCACTTGACGCACTTTGTTACAATTTAAATGAATTATTTATGCTTGCTACATATCAAGAGTCTTGCTTCCTCATACACACACACACACTCCCACACACACACACACACACACACACACCCACACACACATACACGCACACACATGCACAAAAATTCAACCAAGAACATTTTGCAAACATCGACTAAGTTCTCTCGTTATGTGCTTGACATTTAATATGTCATTAAAAGTCTCTAACACACACACACACACACACACACACACATATGCACGTACAGTTTTAATGATTGCCAATTGCCACAAATTGAGCACAATTTGTTTGCCCAGACAGTAGAGGCCCGCAGCCCCCCTTTGAGTGATTTCTTGGAATGCATCCAGTGGGCCAAACTACTTGAAATATTACACATACGCCACATATGTCAGGCCAATGAGCTACATAGAGCTATTTACTCACACTTTCAACACCATTAAATGGGTGCTAATTTGATGTCTATCATGTTGGCTATTAAGTTGACTTTAAGCTAAGCTCTTTGGCATTATCATAAGCGTCAGTTAAACAGGATCTGGGAGTATCTAATTTCAATATCGCTTAGTCAAATGAGCACTTGTGGAATTCAAGTATCTTGTTTATTCGAATTGTATTTAGAAGATTAACTTATTCTAAAAGCAGATTTTAAAACTACTCAAAAGTTGCCGCTTATCTTCTTCTTCTTAACTGGCCATAACAACCCGTGTTATCGGGTTACGGCCTGATGTAAATACATTCTTTCATTGGAATTGTGGTTTTACGTGGCCTGGGGTGGGTCTACTGGTCTCGAAAGAACCCAGTGTCATTGTTAGTCGCCTCTTACGACAAGCTTTGACCTGCTGAGGTGGTATTCTGTAACCCGCTCACCACACGGGGGAGGGGGTTGCCGCTTATATGAAACAAAATTAGCTTTAGTTGTGCTAAAGATAAATGTATCTTCCATTTGGTTTTTTACGGCAATTATTGCTGCGGAACATAAGGTACTAATATTTATTTAAGTATTAAATATCTTTTGAAACCAACTATAAAAGTGTAGAAATCACATTTTCTCTGTATTGAGCAAAATTCATATGTATGTTATGAAAAATAATTGCTTGAAGTGCACTTTTCCAAATTGAATTTCTATTAGTTTTAGTTCATTCTTTCAAATGCACATAAAATATATGGGGTTTGTTTATTTAAAGCAAACATTGCATGCAAAATGTTCTACGTATAATTCAAGAATCATTTTACGAGCTTCGCTTATTTTGAAATTTGTGCGACAGGTGTTCTCGTCGTTAGATACGAATACCCTATAAACGTAGAATGCGTAAACGGGTATATGAAGTTTTGTGAAAATAAAAATTGGATACTGAAACCCTTGATATCGTTATGGGTAATGATGACGTTATGATTTATCACTACTTTTTCATATCTTCAAAGAAAGTTGAAGATAAAAGCGAAGGCGATGTTGCAGTTTCTTATATTAATTACTGTAAGATATCAGTACCAGAGATTGACAGCATTGTGAAGTCCTTAAATGAGAACAAAGCAGCTGGTATGGGCGGAATTCGTAAGAATTACGACGCAACCTTAGATCAAGGGATGGCAGGGGTGTTCGTATCTTTGATTCGTAAAGTGCCCTAAAAAGACTTAGATGCTCAAAGTTTTTCCAATTTCACATTCAAAAATTCCAGTGCTGCATTTTTCTCAGCGGTGTTTCTCGAGTTAATACTACCAATACCCTGTAGACTGGAGAGCACTTGTGTTAAAAGTTTATACTTAAAACTCAGCAATATGGACAACTCAAAGAAATTTATTTGGATATTACATAAAGAATTTGGCAGGCTATTAATTAGAGCAAGATAAAGTGCATGTTTTCTTCGAGTAAAAACACAGCGTTTATCAAGGATTCCGTCTACCTTGGACCACCGTCAATTTTGCCAATAGATGCTACTTTGGTCTCAAGAGGCAAATTAAAAGTAGAGACCACACTCGTCAGACAAAAGTAACACTTTATTAGACGCTGATTCTTCCCGCTGAAGCATGGGTGATGACGCAGGCTGATGAAAATGCACTTAGAGTGCGATCCCTCAATGGGCTATCAAATGCTGCTTTATAATCGACAAAGAGATGGTTGTGACAAGGAAGGCTTATGCTGCTGCTCTTACTGTTTGAGGAGTTATATATCATTTTCCTGCGAACGTTAATGATAAAGGTTGTCCTGCGCATGATATTGCCATGCCTTAATTGCGTATGCATGTGTATGTTTTGCTTGATTTGCGCCTCTCTCTCTCTCTCTCCTTCGTTTTCTTACGCACTCCAAAAATTTAACTCCTCACAACTCTTCCTTGTCATTATTATTCCATGAGAAGAAGGAGCACAGCTGCGCCCGAAAGTATGACGCACAATTGCGAACCGAGCCAACAACAACGAACAAATTTCTTACATGTAATTGGGCTAATAATTCACAACTTGTTAAAGCAGCGTGTAGTAGGTTATGAAGTGAAATGGCAATGTTGAGTTATCGCTTCTCGGCCTTATGGCTAAGATCAAAGTGTAGTATCTGTTCTTATCAACTTAACATCTGATAGATCCTCCATCGGAGGACAACAAATGTTAAACTGATTTTTGGAATCAGACGGGGTGCTAGGGGCTTGCTCCACCTCTGTCACGGGTTTGCCCGGTATTGCAGTACCGCCGGGATTTCGGCCCATTTTAATAATAAATTTACACAAACGGAAAGCAAAAAACCATCTCCAGACCATTTGGTGGTCGTGTCTTTTTCAGGATTTGACGTAGTGTGAACATATGATCAAAGGTGGACTTCCCAGGCCTGATCCAATCAGTTCTTTCGCAAATGACGCAAGTCTTTCACACACTATATGTGCAATAGATAGAAGAAGCTGTTGGCGCACATCGTGGGGTCACCCTTCTAGAGGAAAAAGCAGAGGACACCAAGGTTCCACTAACGACATTGACATAGTCAAGCGAGTAATATGTATATATGTATCAAGAAGCTGCTGCGAGAAAGGTCATCAATGCGGCTGTTGAAGGAAGGCGACGAAGGGGCAGGACATGTTTCCGTTCGAAGAAACAGGTACAGAGCAGACTAGCTACCTTAGGTATCAACGACTGGAGAAGGCACGCTCAGAAGCGCTAGGAGGAGTGCTCTATATCAGACCGCAAGCCGGAAATGTACTGGTTTCCTCTTAAGTTGGGAGCCAAGCTAGGCTGCTTACTTCGTCTACGATTTTACACTGGAGGAGTATTGCGTAGTGAGAAAAATTACGTCTTGTTCAAGTTAATCTGCAAGTTGTTGTCATAAAAATACGTAATGTAATAACAACACTTATTAGTATATACCTATCATCACTTAGTTCAACCTGTTTTGTGCAGCAGTCAGATCCATTATGTGTTATGGTGCCGAAATTTGGGGTCTGCTGCAATACGTCGAAGTATAGAATCTGCTAATTATAATAATGTTTCATAAAAACTCTTTCGCTTACCACAGACCACCCTCTGCCGATTGATCAACATAGAAACTGTGCTATCTTCACTGGATTTGTTCATCAGGTGACCCAAAATCATGTCAAGTGCATTATTGAGGGAAGAAACGCAAGAATTTATTTCAATAACCCCACAACCTGAAGCTCGTGAATCAGACGAAAAGTCCAGTAAGTCAGTTCGTCCTGACGCCCTTTTTGAAATCTTAACTCTCAGCTTCATTCCTCATTTAACGGGTAACCATGCAATCTGTTTCATGCAGCATGAGGGAGCAAGAAAATATTTGGCATTTTGTTGGTGTGAGTTCGATCTTAAGGAGTACAGTATATTATACTTTGGGAAATGTGCACTGCAAGCCGCGTAACCATAAGTATTCTCCAAAGAGAAGCTTGGGTGGCTCTAACAAAAATTTACTCTAAATGTATGTATAAAAGTGTTGATCAATATCATGCAATCCTATGGTGTACCACCAAACGATCTTTTATCTGGGTTAAGTGGGTGTTGCAGCTAGGGATTGCAGGTGGACGAACGGTTATAAACCAAGTTGACAGCTAAATGTGAAAGTATACTTTTATTTAAGTTATATTATCTTAATAATTTCTTTGAATATTGCAGCTAGTAATCTGAACTGCGACAAGTGCATATAGACGGGTATTTGTAATTTGTAAAGTTTCCATCCGACGACTTAATAAAATAATGTGGGGGCATTTTCAATGTGGTAACCATTGTTGCAAAAATAAAAATATTTTTTATAATAATTCATTATCTTAGTCACAATACAATAACGTATTGAATTTGAACCATTGCCGATTACGAAGAGCAGAAAAGAAAACACAAAATAACAATGTTTGTGTGAACTATGCATTTTGTTGTTGTTTTTTTTTTTCAACTACACATCTATTTTTACCTAAAATGCAGCGTATTCAGGTAATACTTATATTACAAACCGCAAGCATTTTATCTTTCAAATGGTAAAAGTTTCATCTGAAAACGTTGCATTATTGCGAAGTAATCGGTAGCACATTAACGTATTTATGTATAGACTAGGGGGCTCCGCCCCTACTCCCGTTTCCCTTCCTCTTTTATTCTTCTTCTGCTTCTTCCTCATCTTTTTCTCCCCCTTTCTCATCCTTTTTCTCTTCCCCTTCCTGTTTCCCTTCCTCTTCTTCGTCTTCCTCTTCGTTTTCATCTTCCTTTACTTTTTTTCGTCTTCGTCTTCTTCCTCTTACTATTCCTTTTCTACTTTCATTTCCTCTTCTTGTTTTTCTTCTTCCTTTTCATGTTTCTTTTCCACTTATTCTTCCACTTCCTGCTCCTTCTCCACTTTGTTTTTGTCTTTGTCTAACAGACGCACAGACAGACAGAGTTACTTTCGAATTTACAATATTAGTAAAGTATAGATATGAGACTTTTCTCTTTATTTTTTATGACTTTAGTTCATGACGACGATAAGAAAAGTAGAGAAAAGGGACTAAAGCTCATTGGATAAGAAAGTTTGGGTGAAAAATATTCGCCAGATCGGCTGTTTTAAATTTCGAAAATAAACGATTTTTTAGTTGCCGTTTCCAAGCGGTTTAAATGAGTTATTCAATAAATCAGATAACGGTTACGGTTCCCGATATAATATTTAACAGTATTTAAAAATTTTATAAAAATATATGCATTATTTCGGCAACCTGTGTGATCTAACTGTTCGTCCTACGAGCTTACCGAAATGCTGTCTGTTTCTTATCAAATTTTTAAATACACAATGAAAGAACTTTCAAAAATATGCCTTAAAACTCTTTCATTAGGGACAAATAGAGCAATATACAATGTAATTGTCTCGACCCATTAGTGAAATTATATAACCTAGTTTTCGCCTTGTCTTCGACACTCGACGACTTTATACACGCTCTCATAACAGCTGATTACGCAGAAGAGAAAATACGAAATACCAACGTTTGTTGTGTTTGTTCTAGTTTTTTTTTACTTCAAATCTATATTTAGCTGACTAAAACGCAACGTATCCAGGTGAAACTTATATTCTGCAAAACGCAAGCAGTTTATCTTTCGAATGGTCAAGGTTTCCCCTGAATACGTTGCGTTATTGCGAAGTAATCGGTACCACACTGAATTTTTGTTAAGCGCATTTATATATAAGATTATGATTTGCATACAAGTAGATACGGTTTCGTCACATGTTTTTTACATCAAAGATGTTTTTTTTATTTTTATTACATAATACTGTATTATGCATTATAAAATTGGAAATGATATATAGATAGATAGATATTTTATTTTTATAACATTTTCAAACTTTGTGGTCGGATTTCACTTACTGGTCGGCTTATTGAAGAGTATCGAAAATTTACCAACTTTTGCCCACACAGTTCTTATATACGATATTTTATTTTTTATTGCTGTGCTTCAAAGACATGCAAACATTTAATATACAGTAAAAACAGCTCACAGCTGTTTCCTTTGTTGTTGTTGTTGTTGTACTTGAAGCTGTTGTTGATGCCATTCACATGCTGCGTCAGCATTCACATTATTTAAGTACATAAAACTTTATGTAGCATACAAAACGACGAATGCCAAGGAAGAAGAAAATTTCTTACCTTAATGCGCTTCAAAAGGAAAAACGTTGAAACAGCGCGGTACGTAGGAAAATGGAGAAAGATTCTGGGATTGGGAGAAAAGCATTGCGTAACAGCTGTGCGTGTATGCATTTGAGTTTTTGTGCACTTTCCATGCAGCATAATTTCTTGCTCGCTGTGCTCCCGGCTTTTCTCAGTAATTTCAAGTGGAAAAGATTCCGTCAAGCTAACAGCTGAAACGACCTGATATCATTTAACGTACACTGAAGTCTGTCACGGCAGTGTGGGAGTTCTCCATAAAATTGCTTTGCTTCTTAATTTAAATCAGCTTACATGACAAATCCTGTTAAATTTAAGCGCCGAAGCACAAAGACCAGCTTGGAGCATTCATCGGAACCGTTGGCAATGACAACTTGTCGGCGCCCTGACAAAGATGTCACAGCACCAACAAGCAACTTATCAAAAAGGCATCAAGCGCAACGGTAAACGACAGGCAACACCTGCTGGGAACCAGTAACAGGTGTAAGCTGCGGTCTACGGCTATCTATTCCGTTGTATCTGCTGTTTTGCATTGGCAGCTCGGAACGTGACATAGATTATTTCGAGGGCGTATTAACGTTTCCACTCGGTTTGGACGCACTATTTTAATTTTCTTTTTTAATGCAGTTGGAATCAAAGGAATCAAAAACAGTTTAGTGGCTGTCCATAAATGACGCTAACAACATTTTTAAGATTTTTAACACTCCCTCCCCTTATGTGACGTCACAAATCGTGGAATCAAAAAAGATGAATGGAATTAGTTTTTGTTGAAACAAAAAACCGTGGAAGATTCTAAGATAAATTAAGGCAGGAAATTTATCTGTCTAATTCTATCAGAATAGGAAGGCAAGCGACTTTGGATCTCACTTTAAGCTACGAGAAGCAAAAAGAAGGGACTGCTTTTAAAATGACTCTATCATGTCTTGAGAAAGCGATATTTGGGACTACAGGCGAAGAAGCAATATTCAAGAATAAGGCGGACGTGAGCAATATAAAGAAGTTTGGTCGAATAGGGGCATTAAACTTTTTGGAAAGCCCCTTCAGCTTTGTTAACAATATCGCCAATATGTTTATCAAAGAAGAAGAACAAAACACCAAGATTCGGGAATAAAGAAACCTAACGAGTAACTTACAATCAGAGAATTACTCCAATAAAATGCCAGTTCCCGGAAATTTCTTATTAAATTAGATTCGTTATTGTATTCTCTTTATTATTTTGCACTGTTTTTATCATATTTTTGTTCAATCTCACTCTCAGAGACCAAAATAGTGCGAGAGGGTTGGCACCTCGGTTGGCAACTTAAGTGTCCAATGGGAACTATTGGGTTAAGAAATAGATGATTAATATTACACCACAATTGCATGCTATCTAAATCGTTCTGATTGACTACCCTATGCTACACCAGATGTAACATGGATTAATTTAGACTCGCACCTCTTAAAGATAATCTTTTGCAACAACTCAAAAGGTAGGAAGAGAGCCATTTTAAAAGACGTGAAGGAAATTTCAGATAAAGTATTGGTACCAATGCAATTTACCCATCAAAATCTTCAATGCAACATTTCAATGCTTATGTGCAACTAAACACAGGAATTCCTAACATACACATAGAATCGCACGTTCCGTTTCCATTTTGTTCCGCACATCATGATCACAAATATCAAATCAATTTTGATATTCGTACATCGTGGCTTGGTCAGGCACACAAACACAAATTTATTTTCACACAAGAAAGGCCGCTTTAGCGTGTGTTGAAAGTATCGATAGTGAGACACAAAGACAAAAATTCTACTACTATCGATAGTTTTGTAGCTCTTGTGTTAATGACATCTGTTAGAATTTTGATAATGAAACCATGATTAATCAGGGAAGAAAATTCGAATAGCTTAGAATGTAGCCAAAACGAAAAATGTTGCTTGCCCAAATAAGTTTGCTTAGCAAAACAATTACCCTTATAAACAAAAAAACACGAATAAAGTGTTTTTAAGCTCCTCACAAAGTTTTGTATCAAAAAAGAAGGTCATCTAAGTTCAAGAACATAAAAAAATTCAAGCTTTTACGAATTTATATGATAAACATGAGTAAGCTTAAACTGAAGACGATATTCACGATTTTGGTGTATTCAATTTCTGTGTGACCTATAAGTGGCATATATACGTACATAAACACTTACTTTACTTTACTTATTTACACATAAAGTGACACGATTGATTAAATAACTAAACAAAGTCCAAAGCCACGAAAATAAACAAGTGTTATGAAAAAGCTAGAAAACACGCATACATATGCACACTATATAAGCTTTGACCCTGTCGTAAAGTATACTAGTTAGGAACCACTTTTAAACCAGAAAAAGAGGATGTAAATATGGTTTATAATAATAGTATTTTTGTTTGAAGCCAAGGGGTATATTTAACACAGGGCTGTCATAGGAAATGGTTGCGAGTGGAATATAACTAGTAATTGGGTCATGGATGCATACCAGTTCGGTGTGTATTGTTGCAAACCACTTCTGGAATTTGTGGAATGCTCGAAGTATATTTCATATCGGTAGGAATTCAGTGTATTCCGCCCGTGAATAAAACAAGTACAATGTTTTATTAAAATTATGTTTTATCCATTTATTTTGACTTTATTCATAAACATTTTATGCTTTATTTATTCAAAATTTTACATTAAAATATTTTTTTCTTATCACTTACGGTTTGCTCGTCACCTTATGTTAAAGCACTGAAATTAAAAAACCAGCAAATTTAAAAAATACTTTTTTACATACAAATGTATTGTAAAAAAGAATAAGTTTTAGACACCCTTTACTTACTAAATGGAAGCGTCAGCATATAAAACAATTTTAATGTACTTAGTATGTACATATGTATTTACTTTTGGCTTACCTTTTTCTCTGAAAACACTACAGCATTCCAAATTCATCTGCATAAAGTAAAATTGCTTTAGTTAATAATATAATAAATAAATGTTGAGTTAAAAACGCAAAATACTACCAGCACATACCAATTTCGCACAACTTCGCACCTTGCACTGACGCCTAATGACGCATACAACAACGGGCAAGGAGCTGAAAAACACAGAGTACTAAGAATCTTTCAGAGAAATTGAGTGAACACTAATAAACAGTGAGAGCGCCGAGTACAGCGCGCTCTCCGTAACTGCATTTTTCCTATCTCGCCACAACTCTTTTTTGAACCAGTCCGCTACTACTTAACTGCAACTACAATTAAAACTAGTTAAAGCTGTTACCAGTAGACCAATTTCCTGCAGGGTATGTACGGTTTGTGTGCGTGTGTGTATGTGTGTGTGTGTATCTGTGAATTGTGTGCTTATTTGCCCAGCTACCATATATAAGCATTTCCGCTAATGAAAATAAAATAAGTGAATATTTGCAGTACTTGCAGCACAAACACACCGGAGAGGCCAACACTAATACATACGCATTTAGCTGATTTTATAAACAAATATGTAAATAATAAAACATTTACACATTTACTCAAAGCAAGCCAGCAGCAACTTTATGACACAGACGTCGTTTTTTATGTGTCAGAAATGACTTTAATGCGATTTTCATGTGATAAGCATCGCATAACGGCATATAAGCTCGATATAATCAGAAAAATCCCACATACATAGACACACACGCACACACACACACACTCGCATAGAAAGTACTGCACACAGGTGTCTAACCTAAATGCCATGAGGCTTAACTTAATGTTTCAGTCTTGAGTTTAATGCGCTTCGCCCAAATGTGCCATAAACACTCACTGTGTGTATGTGTGTGTGTGTGTATGTGTGTGTATGTGTGTGTTTGTGTGTGTGTGTGTGTGTGTGCGTGCCGAATCTTTATGCTTTGCTGGCCACTTAGCCTGGCCGCGCACATTAAATTCGTGCGCAAAAAAGTATGCTACATTTTTGCTGTAAAAAGTATGCTACATTTTTGCTGGCAAGGCTTTAATATTGATGTTTCTAACTTAATTTTTTGCCCTTTTTTTTGGCGTTGTTGCTGTTTTTATACCCTGTACAAAAAGTGTAAAAGAGTATTATAGATTTGTGCACTGTATGTAACAGGCAGAAGGAGGCGTGGCAGACCATATGTTCCATGGGCAAAAAATGGTCAGGAGCAATAGTCGAGTCGAGGTAGATCAAAATTTTTTTTACCAAAAGATGCGCAATATACTTCTTCAGTGCAAATTTATCGAATTATGTCGATATCTCACCCCCTTCCCCCGTGACAGATTTTCACGGTTTTAACACACACCATACTATTACTGTGCATGTGTAGTGTAAAAATGATTTATATCGGATATGAACTTATATAGATATAGATATAGCTAATAATATGCCAGTTTTAGGCCCCCTCTCCTATGAACTCTAACAGAATTTTACTTTTTACAGCAATGTTAAAGTTAATATTCATATTAACCAAATGTGGTACGTTAGGATTATAAACCAAGAAATGTTGACCTTTTTCCGGACCATCCCCTCTATTCCCGTAGTACAGTTACCGTTTTTACGCACATACCCTATAACGAATCGATACAAAAATTTGCATGAAATTTGATTTTCATGGAAAAATTGGGTACAGGGTATCCCACTGTCGGGCACCGTCCCGACTGTCTGCATCAAATTTTTCTTTTGCTTTATGCAAATGTTGCCACTGTTAAGGTGATGAAATGCTTGGCACGTCGCTGCGCTTACCCTTGCTGACAATGATCCCGAAGCGCAAGCCCTGGCAAAACAATTTGTCCGGGAAAATGAGGTGAGAGAAATAAAATTAAAACTTATACCGTACGTAAAGCATTTGCTTGTTGTTGCTGTTGTTTTGGTTTGTTTGCTGCCGTATACTCTTCCAATAAACTGAAATGAGCGTGTGGGTTACGGGTGCAAACAAACCAAAGGTGTAAACACCGTAAGAGCAACAACAGAATGTAAATTACTTTAACGCTGCTTTTCCCCCTTTTATTTTACTTTTGGTGGCGGTTCAATAGCTGATAATGCTCACATTGAAGCCGTACAGTGCACCCCATACATATTTATGCGTATACGTATTTTTAGAATTTTATCGTGTCATTTAGTATGCGCTGTGAAAGAACCTATTAAAGTTGTACGCTATTGAACCCTCTGCTATTACGTTAGACAACTCAAAGTTCAAATGGGTTTATTGAGAAATGTAATGATGTTAAAGTCATTTTAGGTGTTGTTAAGAATCCTTACGAGAACCATTCATAAAATTTGCAAAGGCTAATACACCATGACGTTAAACATGTTAACTTGTAGTACCAGATTGTAGCGTTCACCTGGCTGGCTTCTACGCCATCTATACGCAACCAGATGACTATGTTCTAAAAAAAGGTGTGTTTTGTTTTGTTTTGTCCCAAACTGGATTTAAAACCTATAGAGAATTTCGTTGGTGTGCCTGGCGATTTCATGTTTCGAATGCAGTTACCCAGTTGATGCCTGATTTTAAAACTGATTTACTGTTGTACGGGTCTCAATGATAGCTCAATTTTCTAAAGAAGAAGAAGATTCTTGAAGCTAGTATTTTAGAGTTATTCTCTAAAAGTTATGAACCTTATAAATCAGAACACTTTTTTCTGTACCGCTTACCTTGCGGAACTCTGTTAACAGAAGTTGAGGCGCTAATTTGAACTTTAACTTAAAAGGGTGCTAGTTGAAAAACCTAAAAACAATATTAAATTCAGTATGTCTTCCTCCACATCGAGTTCCCATGTAATATATTCTCTTGGTAAGCCTACATTTTGTATGAGAACTATCTGAAAAGTTGAACTTTTTTTTTTTTATTAATTTGTTGCACTGCACTGAACTGACATTAACCGTATAACGTATACGCCACGTGACGCACACACTTAATTAAATGAACTGCAAAATGCTGTAACTGCACAAAAGTTAAAATGCCCATGAAAAATGGTAATTAATTATGCTTTTTATGTGCCTGTCAGATTTCCATTGCGCGAATTTTAAAAGCATTAATTAAAGAAGCAAAGCCAAGAAATAATATGGACAGCAGTAAGCAATAATTTACTCTATATAATATAGTTGTCTCGAAATTGAAGCACAGTTATAAATGTAATTAAGAAAATATCCACACACACACACACACACACACACACACACACACACACACACACACACACACACACTCATACACTTTGCAATGCAATCTACAGACAATTGCATAAAATTATGCTCAACAAAGCGAGAAATTAGTTTTTTAGTGGCAACATTTGAGCTTGCGAATGTCCTGGACTGCCAACGGCAAACATCAAGGGCAGGACACACGCACACAGTCCAATGCAGATGCACACTCTCCAGCCACGACAAGAGCACGGCAAGTGAGCCTTACATATACACTGCTAGAAAACAAGGGATTTAAGTAAGAAGAAAGCAAGTTCAAACTCTATTTTGGTTTTTGGTAGAGGACTTGAGTAAAGTAAATCGAAAGTAGATTACTTTTAAAAAACTATTGTATCTTTATCATTCTTTAATACCTCGGATACTTATTGATGTGAAACATCTATTGGCTCGGCTTAGGGATGAGATGCCGTCACGAAAATCTGTTATTACGCTTGGGGGATGTTACGCTTTTGTGTGATGTAGCGGCTTCCACTAGGAGTGAAGTCTTGAGACTGTTAAGCAGGTATCACACTTAGCAGAGAAGTCACCACTGGCAACTGCGAAAAGTTTCGTATACATGGATGCAACACAATGGCATCTTTTCTCCGCTGACTCACAAATACTGTTGCAAAAACTTAAATTCTGACCAATGACAACTGAGAAAACGTTCGTGCTGACACACAAATACCATTGAAATGACTCAAATACTGGCTTACTTTTAAGCAATATCTAGTAATAAGCACCGGCCCGGGAGTATGGTTACCTATATGGGAAATCGCTTACGTGAACATCCGGCGTTTGCAGGTCGTGCTTCCTGGTACAGAGCTTTGCATAATGACTTAAGTATTGCACCGAGTCAAGTGGCCGTCTCAGCGCTTAAGCATAATCAGAGTTGTGCCAGAAATCTCTAGACGTTTTCTTTCATGAGCATTGAAACATTCCTTCTTTCATTGTGCATTGCATTAATATGTGGTTTCATGACAGATTTCCAGGGCTTTGAAAGATGTTTCGGCCAAATCGACCGATGGATTTTAGGTTCTGTTAAGTTGAAAGACGTTGCTAGACCTGCACGGAGGAGAAGGAACCCTTTAAAGTAATGCCCTCAGATATAATACGTTTACTTTATCGAATACTCGAAATACTTGTGATATGCGCCTTCTTTGGGCATTATCTCCGTATTACTTTTCGCAAACGGCGCATAACCTCAAGGAAATGTATCTTATTGATCTTGGGGTAACAAGTTACGATTCACCACGCCATTGCAAATCCTTCAATTGTAACCGGACGTATCATGCTTTCTTCTATTATGGCCGTATCCATTGGTATGATTGAGTTTGGGTTTTGATGCCATAACCATGTACCCATGTTTCGTCATCCGAGCAAGTTGCATGGCATGGGTCAACCGGTATGCCGACATCCTCAGCAATTACTCTAACAATGATTCGGTTATTCTTCTTAACAATAAAAAAAGTGAAAGTCGAAGCAAAGGGATTGTTTCTTAGAGCGAAAGGGAAAGTGACACTGTTGAAATAGTGAGCACTTCCACTGCTTACGGTTATGCACCCTTCGGGTTTGAAAACAAATGCTTAGAGGAAGAGAATGAACTTAGAAATTATTTAGAGCTTTTCTAATAAACCTCCTCTCAAGGTAGAGCATATTACTCTGCCCGTTTCCGTTTCCGTTTCCCTTCTTCTTTTCATTTTCTTCTTCTTCATTTTTATCTTCTTCCTCGTCCCCTTCTTTTTCTTCCTCTTTCTCTTTCTCTTCTTCCTGTTGCTGTTCTTTTTTACTTTCTCTTAGTATTTTGGCTTTTGTATTTGTCTTTGTCTTTCCCTTCATAATTTTCCTTCTCTTTCCCTGTCTCTCTAAGTGCAGCAGCGGATATTGATATTAATATGTTCCTATGCTTTGTCTTATGTTTATCTCATTCCTCTACCTCTACCTAAAAATTATGCATGTTACCACCATATACTTTACATAACCTTCAACGGAGATGTTAAAAAAAATTACTCGCTAATCGCTAGAACCGTTTTTGAGTTCACTGGTTTTATTTACGGTACTCTCCGCCCAATTCCCGCTTCACTCACAACTTCCTTGCGTCTTTGTAGTTAGATCATATTCTTCCAACTATTCCTCTTCATCTTCCTCTTCCCGTTTCCCTTCCGGTTCCCCTATTAGTAGGTGTTGCCAGAGTCTGTGCACAGTTTTGGGAAAAATGAAAGTAATCTTTGAAATTTTATGTCATTTTATGCAGTTTTACGCATTTTTTTCCACAAAAAGAACCGATGGGTTCTATCTATCTGTACACCACCATACTTTTGAATTTATAATTATAATATATAATTATATAATTATATATATATATAAATATAATTATAATTTTTTTGTTCTGTATAGATTTTTTCTCCGAGTGCATATGTACTTTAGAGACTCAGAAGCACTGCAGTTGCAGCTGATAAAGACACTGACTCTGGCGTCATTTTGTTGTTGTTGTTGTTGTTATTGCTCTTGATATGCGGTAGACCCAGCAAATTTCATGGACTACTCCCTTGCATAGTTTGCATATTGACTTGGTCCATTGTCAGAGCAAATGCATATTTGGTTATAGTCAGCATCCATTTTCGTGCTCACACAATGTCCAAATTTAAGCGCATTAATATTTAAGGTATTACGATTTTTGGGAGCATTTGCTCTGCACGAAATTCCTCTTAAGCTGCTCGGCAAATTACAATATGCATAAATAATTATGAGATTGTCTGTCTGGTTTTGAAGAGCAAAGGCTGGGAGCTAAAGCTCAGCCAATAAAGCGTGGCCCATTACCGGCAACAACACAATCTCTCTCGGTATAAGTGTGTGTGTGTGGGTGTGTATGTGTGTGTGTGTGTGGGTGTGTGTGGGTGTGTGTGGGTGTGTGTGTGTGTGTGTGTAACTTGTTGCCTCTTGTCGCAGCTTGTGCAAGAAGTACTAACTAAGGACCACATTCTGTGGAGCTCATTAAGAAAAAGCATTTCAATTGCTTTTATAAATGGCAGAGATAATCAACAGCTTGGCTTATTTACATAGCTTACTTAGCTTTTGATTGAAGCAACATGTGCTTGTAATGTTGAATTTATATCAAAGCTGCAAAACGTTGGATTCCCAGCCGGTTCGAGACCGGAACTTTGGATTTTGTGCCATATCGAGTCTTAAACCGGCGCCTTTTCACATTAAATCATGTCGAACCGAAATCGACAGTTTTTGCAGTATTAGACAGTAAGCATGAACCGGAGACTCGTCAACAAATTTGATATAAATTTTTAATTACGATATCCAGCAATTCGTATTACACGTGCACTGTCTTGATTTTTTTTTTTCATTGGGATTATTTTTAAATTTATTGTTATTTTTTACAATTTAAATTAAACTTACAGAAATATGCTAATACAACTTAGTGTTTACAATTAAGTCTATATTTTTATAAATTTAATTATATACATACATATCTACATAAAACTATTGACGAGGTCGACCGGATGTAACCTTCGTAATCTCTTTCTCAATGTATGGCCTCCTTTTTATGTCGTTTTGTGTGGCTTTGAAGGCGCATCATACTGCACGCTCTTTTAGGACATCCCCAACTTTGGACACATCTAGGTCACTCTCTATGCCCGCAGTTCGCATGAACCAGGTGACACCAATTAGCATGCGAATGGTTTTTGCCTGCAGGGTTCGGATTTTTTGTAAATGGGTCTACGCAGCAATTCCGTAGACTTGCAAACCATATCGACATCTTAGAGCTATACATGACTTGCAAATAGACACCTCGTTTTAAGGGATAGTTTTCCACTGACTTTAAGGGTGCCGGTGACGCTGGAGATATGTTAGGTAGAGATCCTTACGCAGTGAGTAAGTCACATTTCTGGCCAGGAAGGCCGTGTTTTCAGTATATGTGGCAATGAGCAGGTCCTGTGGTCCACTTAGCCGATTTCGGAGCAATCGGGCATGTCGAGTGTGAAAAGGGTTTGTATAGGAACCGGCATAAGCGGTAAGCCGTAAAGAAATTACGGTAAAACGAATCGTTCTCTGTAGCGAAAGGCTTTAATAACTTGGTAAACACTTCTTGAACAGCTTATTTGAGCTGCTCAAAATTAGCTCCAAACAGATCGCAGACTTCTTTTTAGCATCTGGCTCTCCCTTTAAGCAAGTATCTCCTAGGATATCTATTAAAAGAAAAGTGTGCCAGAACGTAACCTGACAGCCGTTCTAACCTAACCAAAATTAGGGGTCTCATATATGTATCTTTCTCTTGCGCCTAAAGCAGTACTCCTGCTTTATTATCGATTGCAAACCATAAGATTAGAAAGTAGTTTTATTTATGTGTAGTTAAAGATGACGCGTTTCTTTTTTTTTGTAGTTTATCTTGACTGCTGACAAATGTGCCACACAATATTGCAACAGCCGTTTGTCTACAATTCAATTAACTGACGTAAAATTCTTTTAATTAACTTGGCTTGTGGGTGGCACATTTCCTTTTTTTATAGATGCCATTTTTCTTTTTTTCCGCCCTCTGTCTCTCTCTCTCTCGGGCTATCTATCTCGTTCTATGTACTTGACTAATTGGCAATACGGAACTCGAGCACGCGTTGTGGCATGCATAAAAAATATTGATAGTATCGACAGATACTATAAGAATTTTCAATTTTAATTGAGTACGCGCTCATAAGTATGCTTTAGAAATGGAAAAACACAAAGTTCTATTTACTTATGGCGCACACACTTACTCTCTCTCACGCACACAAGGACGGACACCCATAACAACCCGTGTTACGGCCTGATGTAAATACATTCTTTCATTGGAATCGTGGTTTTACGTGGTGGGTCCCAAACCCTACGCACAACCCTTTTAAGGCCTGGGCTGGCTCTTCTGGTCTCGAAAGAACCCAGTGTCATTGTTAGTCGCCTCATACGACAAGCTTCGTTCGACCTGCTGAGGTGGTATTCTCTAACCCGCTCACCACACATCAGTGCTCCACTGAAATATTGTCGAAAATATTTCATTACGTATATTATTTATTGGCCAACTTGTTGCCGTTGGGTTTTTATTGTTGTTGCCGTCATGTAATTGGCCTGAAAGATGTCGCATCTGTATGTTGGCTTTGTTGGTGCGTGTGTGCGTACAGGTGGGCATGCCACATCAATAAGCTTATAAGCCAATAAAATGTCAGTTATATGGCCTATTTTAATAATATTCAAATATTTACATATATATATATACAACAAGCTATTAAGTGGCAATTTGGCTTGTTGTGCTTTAAGAGCCAATTTGTATGAGGCATTGTTGGCTTGATTGAACGAGTAGAAAAAAAACTAAAGTGACACTAATGTAACCAAGGCGTAAACTGCAGTAACTAGTCCACTAACACACAGTCACTCACACGTATACACAATGATGCTAATGACATCAGCAGTGCATGTAATGTGCTGCTCTCCTGTGCCGAGCATGTTGCAGACACATGTGCCAGTAGCAGGTGGCAGGCACTATCAGACCCCAGACTCCAGACCCCTGTACACCCCTAACTTACTCTGCTCTGGTTCTATGTTTGACTGACTAGGTTTTGAGTGCGACAGCTGCAGCGTGCCAGACTTGCCTGCCCATGTCAAAACACGTCTGCATCACCTTTAGATAACAATGTCATTCCATCAATGTGCGCTAATGCAGCAACGTCAACACGACAGCCAAAGTAACAACAACAACCGGAAACATTGGAAATATCATGTTGTTGGAGTCCAGATGCCTGCATGCTCTTATAAATTTCTTCTAAAGTGAAAGATATGCCCGACATTTATATGTTAAACTCTATATCTGTGGCCATACGGAAGAGTAGCTTAAGTCGACATATGACAATGTTGATTAATTGTGCTCTGGAGCTTTAGAGAACTCATATGAAGTCACCATTCCTTTTTTAAGGTTATGAGAGAAGAAATGTACAAGTTTTTAAAAAGTAATGGTAATTCGAATAAATTTCTTCCTATTAACCACAGATATTTAAGAAAATTGTAATACGTGTTTAAATAAATGTACAAAAATTTAATTTTTTAATGATTTAACTTTATAAAATGAGAAACTAGGTAAGGTCACTTTGGTATGTAATCGAAAAAGAACGATGTTAGTTTGCGCAAACAAACTCTGGCTTGTTATACCCAAAAAAGTACTGAAAGGTTGTTTGGAATTACCAACCGCAATGTGACCTATAAGAATTAATCAAATTTGAACACATTTGTAATTGGTATTTGACTGCTCTTGACTTTGTAAAATATCGATAGTTTTTAGATTGGCCAAGGACAATAGCTTTTTTTAATGTACTTCTGGGAGAACAACAGCTTACCCTTGTTAACAGCAGAGTTACTTAATCACACCTATCGAGGCGCCGATGAATAACAAAGTCGTCCATCTTTTCTACATTTTTGCGATTGACCTTTCAGACGAACTTAGCATTGCTTTATAATAGGGTTATATAGGTTGTAATTAATTTGGTCTTACCAATTTTCGAAGCTTCTGTTTAGTATTTAGAGATAATAGAGATGATTTTGTGAATAGCAAACACCTGCACAAATTTTGTACCCGAAACAGCTTACTGATGGCAATGGTGCCAATGTGCAATTCGCTATATAAAACCAACTTTTAATTCAAACAATAAAGTGCGTTTAAGTGAAAATGGATCTAAAGTGGAATACAGCTACGAGACAAAGTTTAAAACATTTTTACATTTCTAAGCAGCGAAAAGTAAATTTCGGGCACTTATGTCGAAAATGCAGTTATATATACTGTACATACTATTTACATGGAATGTAAAGAGGTTGCGGGAATCAGAAGTCAGTTCAATTGAATGCTTTGTGCTGGACTACTTTCACCCTTTTGTTGATAAAGATGTAGGCTTTCCAACACGAGAGCATATCAGATTGGCAAAGCAAGAAACATGGGAAGTCGGGACTACTCCCACACATTTCCAAAGATGGTAAATCGGTTAGAATCAGTGGAATTTTCGGAATGAGTGATTCCTTGTCCTTGAATTAGCCTTTGGCTTGAATGACATTATTCTCCGTTTTTTAAGCGCTGTAATATTAAGAACAAAAAAAAAGTTTAATTGCCCATACAATTTTTCAAAGTTAGCGCCATCTAGGGTCTGAAAAAAACAACTACAGCTTTCCTTAAAGATGCATGACTCGGCATAAAATGACATAAAAAACAACAACAACCTTCTACACAAAAATGCATAGAGGATCCGAGAATCAGCGATAAATAAAAATATATATATATAAAAGTGCACGGCCGGAAATCAAACCTGCTTTCTTTCGTTTTTCGGCCAATTGTTTACAATCGGTACACCTTCTCGACGCTCCTTTTTGTACAACAGCACAGCAGTTATACTACACAAATCACACCACCCAAGCGTGACGGCATACGTGCGTGTCTTAAACCCAAGACACAAAAACTACATTTTCTTTAACAAAACAAAATGAAAAGGCGGCATATCCTGACGAAGTGTATAAGAAACTAACGCCTTAACGTGCTAATAGTCAAATGGACCGGAAATGCTATTAGTACAGTTTTCATAGACAAGGAAGCGAAAGTGAAAAATACGTAAATGGATTGCATAGCATCGGGTTTGATTACATCGACTTTATAGCGTAAGTATCGTATATCTTGGCTTTTTATATGCCGATTGCCAAGCCAAGCGTAAAGTATGGCCTAGAAGAGACGCTGCATAAATAACACAAACTTTATTAAGCAGACATCTATCATAATTACCGAGCGGCATGACAAAGTCCGCCTACTGTGTCTTTTGCCCGCAACTGCTCATAACAGCTCATAACTCTAGAAGTCATACACATACACTTCTAAAAAGGAAGTCGGAAGGGCGCAACGAATGACAAATTCAACAGGCAAAAGCTAGGGAAAAAAATCTCAGGAATTTTTCATAGTGTTAAAGCGGCTAAAATGCCAAGCCATGTTGGCCATGCAAAAGGTTATGATAGGCAGACAGAAGGATGACAGACAGCAGCAACAACAAGTCATAAAAAATGCTACAGACGTTGGCAAACACACACAGATACTCTCACACACACACACACACACACACAGATACTCACACACACACACACACACAGCGGCATAGAGTATACGCAGCGTAGACAGAAAAGAATTTATTTATTAAATGGACAGCAAGCAAACGATGGAGAATGATTCATGCGGAAATGAAGGCACTCGGGAGTTTCGTAAATATTGTAAAGGCAGCCACCACACCGCAGCAAGCAAAAATAACAACAACCACAACCACAACAACAACAACGACAAAGTCGTTGAAAGCGGAATGGCGCTTAAAAGAAAAGAAAACAAATGAAATCGTTTTTGCATTTTCGCACCTTCAGTCAGTTACATGCACAGACACAATCAGACACGTTTGTGCACGCTTAAAGCCGCCACACGCCATTTTGTTGCTTGTTGCTGTCACATTGCCTGACCACGCCTTGTCGTGACTCACGCCCATCATATTTAACTGTAACCAGCCAGTTGTTGTTGTCGTTGTCGTTGTTGTAGTGCATATTTTAATTGACACTTTGATTGTTTCGCATTGCCATTTCACGTTGTTGCACTGCATTTTGGCTGCTCCAAAACTTTCATCGTTCGCAATGGCGTCTGTGGGGGGATTCGGGGGGTTCGGGGGGTGCGGTGTATTGGGGTCGGCAGCTCCACTCGCAACTGTTGAAGTGTAGCGTTTGTGCGCAGACTCACCAAACAGCTCAACAGTTTGTTGCACAGCAAACAAATTGGGAGAACAAGCGTGGCAGAGTGTGGGCCCGAGTGAGCAACCGTCGAGTGGGAAAGATGTTGCAACAACATATTGCCAAATATTTTTGGGTCGAAAGTTTGCAAATGATTGTGTACATATATAAAGATAAACAAAATTCAAATGTCGGCAAGGGCAATTAACTTTTGGTTTGTTTACACGAACCATGCAATAATATTTTGTTTAAAGAGAAATTCAATTCTGAACTCGTATGCAAACAATTATCGTTAAAAAAACCATATAAAAATGTTTTACTATTAAAATAATTATTTTGTCTTATTCACTTCAATTGTTGAAAATCGTATTGGATAGTTTATATTGTTTTTTTTTTAATCAATTTATTGTTTCCTAAGATTACGCGTTTCTTGGAGTGATATAAAAAGTGATTTTTTTTCATCTCAATTCAAGTCGGTAAAGCTGCTAGTTAGAAGGTCATAATGCAATAATGCATACATGTAATCCTGTACCTGAAGGCTCAACAATCATCATCAGTGTGTAAGAATTCTATTTCAACTGAATCTCAGTGGCCACTCAAGAAGAAGAAGTAATCGTTCGGTGTGTGAGATATTCCCGTTAACAATATTTTAACCGAAAATCAATCTATTGATGCGCTTGAAATCGTTGGAAATTTATCGTGACTAGAAGATGCGCTTTATTGGACGGCAATAGATCGCACTGCTTGCCAATTGGACTATGAAAATATATGTAAGGCAGGAAGACGACTTAAGATCTCAGTTCGCCACCAATGGCATCAATATTGGACCTTGGAGTACAATTTTTGAATAGAAGCAAGTAAGGTGAGAGACCTTGTGGTACATGTTGCAGGTCTACCCAAAACAAGGTACAGGGTTTGTTCACGAACTTTCATGTGGTTCAGCTTCTGCTCGAGTGTTAAAGTGAAAACTCTTAACTTGTGAGACACTACTTGCTCGATGGATCTGACCATAGTATAAGAATACAAGGTAAGGCAAAGCGGTCGACGAACGTCAATGAAGAAGGCTGTTTCCACACATGATATTTCTTTGTCAACCAAAACTTATGGATATATGAGAGTGTTAATGTGTATGTATTGCTTAATGTTTGCCGCTGTATATGAGTGTGTATAAACACTTTTGTTTTTGTGTTTGATTTGCGCTTCACAATCTCGCTCTCTGAGACTCTCAAAAAAAAAAGTAAGATACGACGTAGACCGCATTACCTTACCTTGTATTCTTATTTTTGGATACTAAGAAAAATGGAAAAATTCTTTTGAGAAGAATGCTGACTGTTAAATGATTCCCGATCACCGAATTGGCTTTAGGAAGTCTCACGGACCAAAAGAATCTTGCTCGCATAAGAGACTAAAGGGTTCTGCTCTGCTGTTTGGTAGGATGTCAGACATACCTTTGGTAAGATGTGGTATCCAGGACTAGCATTCTAAGGCTTTTTATCACGTAACATTAGCTCATCCTGCGAAAAATCGGCTCCACACAAGTCGGCCCATTGCCCTCAGGCATCTAGCTAAATGGGCAGCTAAATACCTTGATCTGGTATTTCACAAGCGGCTCACATCGACCACTCTTTTGAAGACCAAAAGAAAGCAACTTTATTTTAAACTATGTTAATACGCATGCACTGGCTCATGAGACGCAACTCTAAAATGAGAATCAACAACAAATTGATCCTGTGTAGAAAAATTTTGAGATCGGTTTGGAACAATAGGATTCAAATGTGGCAATAGTGACCAATCGAACATAAACATCGTAGAAAGATTTTAGAACAAGTTATTCTGTTACCCGCAGTAAAATAAGACATCAAGACGTTTACATGCGATCAGTAGTTGAGCAGCAATTTTACTTTTTAATTTTTTTTACTAAGTTATTTAAGTTCAATACAAAAATGGGAAAATTATGAATCAACACGTTTCGATCATGACCAATTCCACGCGATACCATAAATAATAACGGATTATTTTGCATCCTTTTGGAAAATATAAAAAAACCAGCAAACAAAAAACGGTGGTCGAAATGCCCCATTTAGCGTAAGAAAATGAATAACCAAGAAAACAATGGATTGATCCTTACTTTTTTTTTTAGTTTGAAGTATAACGGGAACCACTTATATATATTTTAAAAATATATATATTTAAAAAGAAATTTTAAAATTTTTTTTAAGCAACAATTTTGTTTTAAAATTCTGCTTATTACTTTTCCACAAAAAAATCTCTAAGTTTATGTTTTTCGACGATTTAAGCACTCTGACAACTTTTCAGGAGACTTAGAGATGGTCGTGCGTTGCCGTAGTCGTTTGTTATTCCAATTCATAGTAATTTGGACTTTAGCAAGCTAAATGTTCTTCTCTCGTGTTGGGCATGACGAATGAAGGGTTTCCAATTGAATTTGTGCACTCTAGTCGCTATAGTTGGGTCGCCAGAGGAACTACAATACAAACTTAAAAAAAAAAAACATTGCTTATTATTTGGCAAAATATATGACACTTCTTATGTCAATTCCCTACACAATGAAATAAGGAATTATAGTACAAACTTAAAAAAAAAACATTGCTTATTATTTGGCAAAATATATGAATAAAACTTATATATGACACTTCTTATGAGAATTCCCTACACAATGATATAAGTTTCATTCATATTTGTTTCGATATAGTTGGTGAAAAAGGGCTCGACAAATTTTTCCTTAGCCTATTTATATAATAGATTCCCGCAGCAAGAAAAAAAAAGTTCGTTGCCAGGCAGTGTAATGCAAAAAACCAAAATGAGCAAAAATCTAATTTTCATTTGCTCTGCTGACTTAATTACCATTTTTGCAATTCCCATTCGATTACATTAAAACTTACACCACATAAAGAACAGAGTTGCAGCTACAAATTCGAATGTAAAATTTCGAAAATTTTATTACAATTGCATGCATGAGAGCAATTTGAATTTCTTGCATGAGAGCAATTTGAATTTCGAAAAATTGTGAATTTAGGCAAAAAAAAAATAGTTTGTTTCTATTTTAAATATGATTTTTCAATGAACGTTTTTTTTCTGAATATCTTGAAAAGTAGATCTGATGGAGCGAAATGCTGGCCAGATGTGAATTCAGCGAGAAAATTACTATAAAACAAGTATCCGCAGCAAAATGGCTGTCGAATTTTAAAAATATTGTTTACTTTTTTCTCAACTAAATTATTTAACCCTTTCACTCACAAACAAATATTTTCAGCACACGGTGCATCAAAACTTGTTGCTAAAAGAAAAACACGCGCCAAAATATGAAACAATCCAAAAAAAAACAGACCGCAACCAGTCAACATTCCTCCACTCAACCGAACCGAAGTGAACCGTGGAGAACCACCCACAAGAGCGAAACTCACCTGTCAGGGCAGGCAGGATGCCTGCCAAATTTTCGGCTCTGTGTGGTGAAGAGCGTTGCATTCGGCGCTCACTGAAACAGTTGCGTCGCGACTAAGGAACGAAACGGACGTGCAAGCGCTTGAAAGCAAGCCTTAGAGGAAAGCCCAAAGTTGACATAATTACTTCTGAAGCGAATCACTCACATTCGTACATATATATGTAATTGGTGTATGCGTTATTAAAAGAGTTAATTTAACAAGTTTTAGTTGTGAAATTTTGACAAGTTATCATTGATGATAAAATAGCTTTGTGTTGAGTTTACAACGGTTTACAGGCTGCTAAGAAGAACTCGCGCTTTCAGTCTCACGCGGACGCTGCGACGAAACGAACGTGTGCAGTTTCACATTAAGTGTTGAGTTAAAGTTTTTCGAAAAAAAGAGCATACACATTCAAAAAAAATAATACATATATAACAAATCGGTAAACAATTACTCCATATAATGGCCAATTGTAAAATAGCTTACATTCCTTTTTGAAAAGTTAACTAACCCAACAATTTACTAATCTCATCAAATATTTTATACTAACTTTTTATTAAATGCACCCAAGTACACATAATTTAAATACATTCTATACCTAATCAAACTATATAGTTAGAAACTGCAATTAATAGAACGCTATTTACTAAATCTAGTAGTTGTATTTTTGCGCCCCATTTACATCAAATTTATAACTGCATTTACACCTAGCCTGATTTTTGAAGCTGTAACCGAATGTTGGAAGATCAGTATTGCGAGTTACTTGAAGATTTAAACTTTCGCCTTAGTTGCTTTACGATCTTAGTTATATTTTTTACCATATATTACTCCTGCCGCCTCTGGCCGAAGGGGGACGAGATCGATCTAGACTCAGGTAAGTGCCAGCAGTCTTTACTCCCTTAACGCGTTAAACTCATTAAGTATTTGACATCTCTAGTGCAGAGGACTTGAGATATGCCAAAAACAAAGTCTTAAACCTGCTGCCACAGAGTTGGCGTGAAGTTTTATTGGATGTGACGCAACATTGCCAAATACTTCAAAGTTTGTACTCATTGTTGTGTATAACTTTTGTAGCAGCAAAGTTAAATTACATTTATAGTTCAAAAGTTTGTGTAATTGAAATGCAACTTGAGCAGAAAATCTTGTTTTCATTTCGAGCGAAAACCATCAAGTGCAAATTATATGATTTGAATCTCTCTCTCTCTCTTCGTATGCCGTGCAACAACAATAATGTCCATATTGAAAACAACAATTTCATCAAAATGCTAAATACGAAAAATAAACACTAAAGTTGAAGATTATCTATTCCGTAAGTGCGATAAGTATCGAAAACCAAACCATTAGTTGGTAAAGTTTATCAAGCCGCAAAACTGATAAGCAAATGCGTTGAACTTCATAGAAACAACAGCGGCAACCACACACATGAAAGTGTGTTTGCATGTGTGTGTGTGTGTGTATCAGTGGCGTAGGTAGCTTTTTGCACTAAGAGGAGAATCTTCTTAACTGGCCATAACAACCCGTGTTATCGGCTTCCGGCCTGATGTAAATACATTCTTTCATTGGAATTGTGAATGCTTCAGAATCAATTTGTAAACTATTAAAATAGCTTAATAAAGGCATAAGCCGTAAAATCCACGAGATTTGCCTCAGAAGACACAAGACCCAGAAATTTTTTTTCACTTTTCTTTGACACTTTTAGAGATTCTTTCCAGAACATATTTTTGTTCCTTTATTTATGAGAAGTCAGTTTCGTGAATGGTTCGCGTTATAGTACTGAAGGCTATCATCAAGAAACCAATGAAAGTCAGCTTAGTGAATGAGGCACTTTATAAGACTGAAGTTCTAGTCGTTGATGGCCATCTGCAGAAGGAATTTCGTTTTTCTGTTGATCTTAGTAACAGATGATCAGTAGCAATAGTCGAGTTTTATAACCACGACCTTCTGTCTGTATACACAAAAAAAACTGAAAATTTCAAAATAATGCTAATCTTATCGGATTCAAAAATCGTTTTCGAGTAATCGTCAAAAACTTGCTATAACTCATGTGCATGAATTCTTACGACTTGAAACAAAAAAAAAAAACGCGTTCTCCTCAACAGAGATCAAAATTTTCGAATAACCTAATGCTTTTTGGATCAAAAAATTGTTTTTGTGTAATCGTCAGAAATCTTCCTTTGCTAACCAGAACTAATAAATTGTATTTACCAAAAAAAAAAACCCCAAATTTTAGAAAAACCAAAAATTTCGATTTACTACGTATATTTTAGAACCATTAAAAAAAGCATCAGGTCTAGAACTCTTCGTGAGCTACCTATAAAAACCTATTGTTTTTTATACTTTTGCGTAATTTTTTGCGCTAACTCCGAAAGCCGGAAAAAATTTGTGCAGTTACTTAAATACAAATTTGTTTTTTTTTTTCAAATAAGGCACATTTATTTGACGGAAACGCATTTCCTGATTTAACAAAAATTTAAAATTAAATATACGCTAGATCTTTACCTTGCAAATAAGAACATAATGTCATATTATCGGGAATAATTTTTGAGTTGTTTATTGCTCTTTCGAATGAGTCCCTCCCTGCTCAATATACTACCAGGGTTGTAACCGAAGATTTGCAAGAATACAGTACAGTGGAATACCCTGTACCCATTTTTCCCGTGAAAATCAAATTTCTCTGAAAATCTTTATTATATCGAGGTTACGCGCATTATTAAAGTAACCGAACTGCGGAGTGTTGGGGGTTGATTCAGAAAAATTCAAAAATGTTTGGCTTATAAGCTTAACATGAGTCTTGGTACCAAATTTGGTGGCACTAACATAAATGTTAACCTTTACATTGCTGTAAAAAGTAAAATGTTGTTGAAGTTTATAGGAGAAATTGAAACACTATTACAGTATATCTTTTAAAGTTTCTATCCGATTTTAATAGTTCTTACACAGCACATGCAGAGTATCACTACGCATAACTGTGCCAAGTTTCAATTGGATAACTTTTATGGTGTGGGTCTAAGCCGCGAAAATCTCTCACGGGAAAGGGGAATCGACAAACTTCATCCGCTTTGATGAAATGCGCATCTTTTGGTAAAATTTGTGTGCCTCTACCTTTTATGGTGACGTTCAGCACTCCATACATATAATACCCTTTTACACTTTGTGTACAGGATATAACAATATGCGGAAAAACTTTCAAATAATTTTTTTTTTGTATTCAGTACAACTATTTCATTACTGAAAAATGTTGCATTTGATGAGCAAAAAAGTTGATTGTAAACACATATTATTTTGATTCTCTCGTAGACTAATGGGGACACCAAATAAAAATGATGTTGAACAATATTGTAGCATACGTTGCGGCGAAAACATTTTTATTATGAGCTCATATAGGGGCTCATAAATGTTAGTTATGGAATTGTAAATAAATTAATGAAGATAGATAGATTACACTTTGACTTTGTCAAGTGCATTTTAAGTACAAATAGAAGATTATTTTTATTTTTTTCGGAAAACACTTTTTTTTAACCGTTACAGGACCGCCAATGCTGAAAAACCCGACGTGTAGTATTTTTTTGGACTTTGTTTTGATTTTGTCTGATTGTGTATTTGATTTTGTGTATTCATATGAATTTTTAATTTACTATCGGAAAGTTTCGAGTGTTGACGAATTTTTTATTGATTACCAAAAAAAATCTTCTAAGCTGTTTAAAAAAGGCAAATTACTAGATAAAATGGAAATTTATGACCGATAGGTTTCGAGCTGTTCGTAAAGTCAACCTTGCCTTTATGGAAAAAATTAAAAATTTTATATGCAAGAAAAAAAATCCGTTTCATTTTATTGCACCGTTCTCGGAGACTATAAAAGTTAGAGCAACAATTTTTTACCAAACGATGTGCATTTTTGCTATGCAGTACAAGTTTGTCGAATTATATCGATATCGCACCCTTTTCCCCCATGACGGATTCGGGTGTAAGTTACCATAAAAGCTATCCATTGAAACTTGACACAGTTATGCACACTATTACTGTGCATGTGTAGTGTATAGTTAGTTTATAGCTAATAATGTGCCAATTCTAGGACCTCTCTCCTGCGAACTGCAACAGAATTTCACCTTTTACAGAAATGTTACAGTTAACATTCATGTTAATCAAATGTGTTAGGCTTATAAACCAAACAATGTTGAACCTTTTCCGCACCATGCCCCCTACCCCCGTAGTACAGTTACCGTTATTAAGCCCCTGCCCTTCAACGCATCGATACAAAAATTTGCATAAAATTTGATTTTTATGGAAAAAATGGGTACAGGGTATTCCACTGTCGGGCACCGTCCCCACTGTCTGCACCAAAGTTTTTCAGTTGGTCCACTGGTTGTGTTAAGGCGCTAGTTACACGAAGCGAGATTTTTAAGTGAGTCCTTGAGATTTGTATTTCGCACCGTAGGCACGATTGTATTGTCCTTAAATGGTATTGCTTGCAATCCTATTATTACTTCTTGCTTCATATTGGATTGTATTCTAATATCGAGCGAGATTCGTTTGTAAATTCTTATAAAGTGCTAAAAATTGTTGTGTTGTACCTCACGAATACTTCGTTAACGCATCTTTTGCTTGCCAAATATCTTACTCGCATGGTTTGATGACCATTTTGAGCGTCACGCGTGAGTTTTTTTTTTTTGCACTTTCTCACTTGAAAATCTCGATTTGTGTAACAAGCACCTGTGTACAATTTGTTAGTTTCAAGAACGCCTCAGGTATGACCAAACGACGTTTAGTAAATTTAAAGAAAAACTTTTTTTTAGGATATTGTAAACAATTTTGTTGTATATTGAACTTCGTTTTATCAAACTGTGTAAATAGTTATACCAAATATAAATCGGTTGTACGTCAATGACGCAAAATGAAATGCGCAAAAGCAAAGATATAAATATATCTAATGACAACTCAGATAGTGCATTATTTGCGTAAATAGAGTTTGACTATATGTTTTAGCCATACAAAACTGCGTCTATGTAAATATGTAGATTACAATGTACGCTTTGATAATAAATAATACAAAATTGTGACAAATCTGCTGATATAATCGATAAAAAGAAAAAACTTGGACGATTTGGTAGCTCGTTGGCTAACTTTCATAATGCTTGAGGGTTAGATTAGAGAACATTTCAAAAATAAATTAGATTGGAAACACACAAAAAAAAGCGTAGACAACGCACTTCACTTATACAAAGATACACATTTTTTGAGAGCGAAAATGAAGTTGCGTAAAACTTTTATCTGACATAAAAACAAAAAAATTTGATGACTGTCGGGACGGTGCCCGACAGTGGAATACCCTGTACACTTTTTCTTTATAAACACTAAATATGGTAAAATAGGAACGGAAGTATCCACTTGCATATCTCCTTTCATAGGATCGATATGCCTGTGAACATTTTGTTATTGGGAATTGACAGGTTGTCCTATTGGGAAGTTGGCTATTTAGGGGGCAAAAATTTTTTATACCAAAAACTCCAGTATTCTTGGGCCAATGTCGTTGAATTTTGTAACATAGATCGAAAATACATTTATGATCTGTGGAAATTTTCAAATCAATATATTGGGGGGTGTGGCAGTAATTAAGTTAAATCGTTTGCAGGGGTAGGGGAGGGGGGTTCTATTGAAAAAAGGTGCATACAGTTTTAACGATTGACACGTGTCTCCACACACAAATAATGTAGCTCACATGTATCCATACCTACATGTAGTGGATTTTTGGAGCAGTTTTTAGGCGTGGGGGGGGGGGGGGGTGAAATTAGCATATTTTTGACTAAAACTTTTGATGTATTTTTCCGATTTCGATAATTTTTGAAACATAGATGCACATAAGCACGTCGCACATCTCTGAGGAGTTTCGAGCTGATAGGTTCAACGGAGTTGTTATAAACCCCGAATGTCTGCTGGGGCGAAACGGGGGCATATATCAAATTAATTCGATAAATTATCTTCATCTTACATGGGATTATGCGCATCTTTTGGTAAAATTTTGTGTCTCTAGCTCTTATGGTCTCGGAGATCTATCCCCTCATACGGACAGGCGGACAGTCGAACAGACGGACATGGTCCAATCGCTACCAGAGTCAATGATAATGGAATGCCCATGGAACTTATGGTCTGCCACGCCTTTTTCTGCCTGTTACATACATTGCATAAACGTATAATACCCTTTTACACTTTGTGTACAGGGTATAAACATATATAGAAGTTCTCTATATGCATGGGGAAGTTCTCTAACAGCACTTTGGCTTATGACAGTTGTGAATTTTGGTATTTTTATTTACACACACACACCCACACACACACACACACACACACACACACACACACACCCACAGATACATATGCAGTTGGAATGCTTGATAAGCAAAAATGTTGCCTTTGTTTTTGGCACACAATCATATGCATTAAGCCTTTGGGCTGCTGTCAGCAATAAACAGACGGACAGACTGGCGGACAGACAGACAGACAGACACATTAGCAAACACATATTAATGCATACATAAACACACCCACATTTGGACATATAGTACAAAGAAGTCCACACTGTAAAATAGGTATGTGTACAATTGTAACCAACATTAGCTTGTTTTCAGTTATAGCAACAAAAACGAACTTAAATAGTCAAAAAATATGAAATATGTGTAAATATACATACTAAATCCTATAGATAACGCAAATGCTACTTAGTACTTACTTTTTACTTAGAATCTTTCTATCTCTCACTTTTTTCCATAGTCTAACAAGCCATTTACTCAAGCTTTTTTGACACTGTCTTGATTTTTCTCGGAATTTCAACAATTAATATTTAATAAGCATCGTATGTGTGTATGTGGGCTCACAAACGAAAAAAGCTATTTCACTGCTATAAGCTCTTTCATCTGTGTACATAGATGTATCTTTGAAAATAGAACCAAAAAAAAAAGAGTAAATGTATTGGTTACTAGTCGATAATGCTTTAGACCAGGTGTCTGCAGCGGCAGCAGAGAAGTTGCCAAAGGCTGCAAAGAAAATATGTAGTCAAACTACATTAACTCAATGTATACTCAAGAAGGTAACGTCGTTGTTGCGACGTCAGCAGCGCAGCTTCTTAACTTTTCATTCCCCTGCGAATTTTAATGAGGCAGGTTGTGTGTCGCGCATGTTATTTCAGTTTATGTATGTGTGTGTGCATTGCCTTAATCCAAAGTATACTCTGCCTATCTCTTTCGTTATTTTAGCGTCTCACAAAATTTTAAGATTGTTCGCTCAACGACGACGTTACCTTGTTAAGTATACATTGAAAGCGCTAACAGAGACGGCAGAGCTTCAAAACAGGAATGTACTGCCAAAGCCAAAGGCTTAACTCACTGTTTGCAAGAGACAAAAAGCTCCAAAAACTAACATTGCTGCCTTAAAGCTCGTTGGTTAAATTTCCCAACTTTTCTCGGCTGACGCACAAAAACTATTGGAGCGTCTTAAATATGACCAACTCTCTGATGCCGCAGCCGAACACTGCTTTAGACTGACTTTTTTTATACGAGCTTATCTTACGAAGTAGTCTGCACTACTGGTTAGTGGCGTTCTACACGCAAAGGAGTCAATTGCTACCGCTGCACTGCCAATACTCGACCCTTCGTCACTGTTAGCGGTGGCAGTTGAGTTCATAAAACGACTACTTATGGATATTGCAAGCTTCTTAATATTGATAGCGAAGTCATTGCCACGTAGCCAACTTCGACTCGATTCTGTGTGAACTTTCCGAACAACTCCAGCACGCACCTGCGAAAGCCAAGAACTACTGATAAAAACCAAGACAGTGTCAACAGTAGCCAAACTATAATCCATGCCGTAATTTTAGCTAGCTTTTTTTAGATTTCTTATAGAAATTTCATTATTTCGATAACTAATCACATATGTAATTCATAGCTGAACTTTTACTAATACAATTGCAATTTACCATTACAGCTGTTTCGCAGCAACTGCCGCATAATCTGTGCGATCTATTGCGGCCATGTCCTATCTATTTGAATGACAACAAATTTGCCGAGCAAATCGATGACGAAATGCTCAACGAATGACAACGCAGTCAATCGACACAAACCAAATTAATTCCGTTTCGCATTAAAAACGTCTAATTTTGCTTAAGTGAGCGTGTACGCGGGGACGCCAATTTCGACAATGTTTTGCTAAATTACATATTTTTAACCGAAGGCCACCAACCAAGGCCAACTGAGTGTCTTACAACTCAATTCGAATGCTAAAAAGATGTCAACAGCAAAGTGAAAGAAAATATTTGCAGTGTAAGACACAGCCACAACTTTGATGATGTGTTTTTTCGGTTCCTCATCGTCTGTATGTGTTTGTGTGTGAGCGGAATCTTAAGTTAAGAACTCAATGCGGTTATTTGACAAAATTCAAACGTTGGAACATTATATTTGTATTTCTAATGCAAAAGTTGTGGTGTGGCCTAAGGTAAACATTTAGATTCAGTTTTTACGCAAAAACACAAAAAACGACAAACATTTTCGGAAAGTGGCGCTAAAAAATAGTTATGTTTTATATAATTTATTAAAGTGCATAGTAAATAACGTAAAATACAAAAATTTGTAACTTATATTACATTTTAATCGCGAATAGTATTAATATATTCATACCAAGTAAAGATGGCGATGGAATGGATAACTGCTATGGACAAACGGTAAGTTATTTTTCTTATCCTTCTTATCAATATCCGAAACACCTGAGGTCTTGAAATACTTTCGATTTGCGTAATCCAACCGTATGTGGATTCTGCAAAAGCTTTTAAGCAAAAATTGTCAAAAAGCACGAAACCACATTTAATGGTAGCTATGTATGTTAGGGTAGCAAACTCGCTCTTGTTATCCCCTTCAAATCATAACTGAATGCATTAACAAAATGACCGACAGTTTCTTTCATTAAATAGAAGACTGTCATAAATTTATTAATAATACGAATTTAGTACAAATAAAACGCGACCGACATAAGCGAGTTGCAGACAGAGAGTTCTAGAATTTCTCGTTGACAGTAGCGGCCAGTGTTACCAAGTTACTTAAGTACTTTATCATAACAATACGCAGTTTACTTCATTTCGGCAGATACAAATTTACAATGTCTGACTTTAGCTAAGGCGCTTGTTACACGATGCGGTCTTACACGATGTTTCCAAGCGATTAAGCTTTACGTACTAAACTCGAACGAAAATAGAATTCTATTATGAAGCAAGTTGCACAGTGTTGCAGCGAGACAAATTACGCTCAAAATGAACGCATCTACAAATGGTGCGAGAAGCAAAGAGCACTGACTCGCGGGGAATCTCGTATGGTGCAACAAGCGCCTTAGTTCCTTGTTAGCACATCTGAAATCGTCTCAACATCGGAAATATCGACTTCAGTTTTTTTGAGCACTTCTCCAAATTGAAGTAGCTTTAAATCGATGAATCCACGAACTTGCGAATTGCTGCGCCCTAATTTTTTAATAAACAGCACAAAATAAAGATCATGCTGCGGAGAGTTAGTAGGGGGAACGATCAGACCACTTCGTGTAGATGCGATCCCACGGGTCAAAGTCAAGACCATGCGAGGAATGGTTAGGCGACCTTAGAAGGCGCTACTAATTACGTGTTCGGCGATGAGATGAACTTGTATGTAGCAACCGATCGGCCTGGCCATAGTTCTTCCGGCCAATCACGTTTACAACCTATCGCTGTCCCTTAACTACGTTTAACATTGTTTTGCTTAGCTCCGTTATCTACCGTGGTCTGACTACCTTTAGTTTTGCTTCAAATTCTGTTATAACAAATTTATAGAAGTATGACGTCAACTGTATGGCATTCTTTCTTATTGCATGCTACCACCTGGATTCAACCCAGTTCCAAAGGCAATATTTTGTGTAATACTGCTGAAGCAACTCTTTTATATAAGCTGTGCACAAGAAGCACAGAGGTGTCCACTTCTAATTGTGCTATAATTGTTAAGTTTTCTCAATGAGACTCTTTAAAGTCCTAACATCACTATCTGACAAATCAGTTGAGTTTTGACTAGTCTAACCTAGTAACTTTTACCTTACAGAAAAAAGGTCTTACCAATTATTGCAAAATCGGGTAACCTTTGAGTAGTAAATACAATATCCTTTATAATGACCTGCTTGGAATTCACGAAATCTCTGTTAAAGAATCTGATTTTTTGTTTGCTTACCTATTTGTAATGCTGCCTTAAAAACCAGTGTTCCAAATTTCAGAAACAAAATGATTGTTTGATTCCAAGAGGCAAAACTCGGCTGACATCTCTGATAGTGAGATTATGGCTTAAAACATATTGTCTTATCCGGTTTGTAAAAGCGGCAGGCTTCTTTGACGGTTGCTAGAAATCAATCCTGACGGTTTCAGTTTACAAGGTAGACTTTTTTCTTCCTTTGAATATCAAAAGAATGGCATTTAACATTACTTGGATTTGTTGCCATTTGTACAGATTCTATTAGAACTGGCATTTGTTTTTTACGTTTCATTTCAAAACAATAACAGCGGAGACTCAGCTTGAAAGTACTACGATTGATTTGCGGAGGTTTGTCAATCTCTCAAATATATTTTTAGTCCAGAGAAAATATATTTCTGTACCCAAATTATGTTACATTCATGTAATCAGCTCTGCAGCTTCTCAATTCACTCTTAAATAAAAATGGCAAATTTTTTCTGTTCAAATTCTTCAATTAACATCATGGTAGAAATTCATAATTAAAACCTCTCATATTTTTGTTTTTTTTTTTTCATTTATAAAACAAATAATTTGTTTTCCGGCTTTCGTGCTGTGTATCTTTGATATGCTCTCCTTTGCCTTGTTCTTGTTCCAAAAAGCTGAACAAATGAAAATCATAGACGAACAACAACAACAGTGTTGTAAAACATAAAATGAGATCCAAAATTGTAGCATTTAAAAATGTTCATGTCATGCTCGACATTCATTTGTCAAGAAGCAACAGCTGCGTTCATCATTCAGTAATTTGGGGTCCTTTAAGGCATATCAGACACCCACACACACACACACACACACACACACACACACACACACACAGACGTAGACAAGCATTTTCTTCTGAAAATTATACGCTTTATTAAATCAGAAAGTTGTTGCAGTTGTTGCTGTTTTTGTTGTTGTTCTACACTTACAATTTTCTTGAGTTTTCCTATTTTCTATTTTTGTGCTACGATTTGAAATGCAATTATTTTGTCCACTTTGGAAGCTGTTCCACTTGATTAGCCGCTTTAAGCGACCAAAAGAGCAGTTCAAAGTAAATTTATAGCGTTTTTATACCCTGTACACAAAGTGTTAAAAGGTATTATAGGTTTGTGCAATGTATGTAACAGGCAGAAGGAGGCGTGGCAGACCATATGTTCCATAGGCAAAAATGGTGAGGAGCAATAGTCGAGTCGACATAGACATGTCCGTCTGTCCGTCCTTCCGTATGAACGTCGAGATATCAGACACCATAAGACCTAAGGGCACAAAAATTTAATAAAAGATACGCATTTACACCGAAAAGATGAAGTTTGTCGAATCACGTCGATATCTTGCCCCCTTCCCCTGTGACATATTTTTGCGGTTTACAGCCATTCAATATAAACTGTATCCAGTTCAAATAGAACCCTCCTTCCCCCTGCAATCGATTTACCTTAATTACTGCCTCACACTGTCACAGACATTTATAAAGTTATTTTTGATCTATGTTACAAAATTCAACGACATTGACCCAAGAATACTGGAGTTATGGGCATAAAAGTAATTTTTGCCCCCATAATAACCAACTTCCTAATAGGAAAAGTTGTGAATTTGAACTTCCCAATAGGAAAAATCGAACTTGTATAAAGAAACGTAAAAGAAAATACTTTCGTTCCCATTTTACCGTATGCTGGTTTTAGTGCTTATGGGAAAAAAAGAGTACAGGGTATTCCACTGTCGGGCACCGTCCCGACTGTCTGCATCAAATTTTTACTCATATAATATGTGCTTCATATATTCGTTTGTTATAGCTTAAATGCGCGGATTAGCAACGTATTATTTAATGAGCATTACTAAAAATGTTTTTCTGCTTTTTATTGGAAATGGCTTGAGGGGCCGCTCTTAAATGGTATTATTAGCGTCTGTGGCACGTAAGAGTTGCCACATACAGCGTTTATGATTATTATGCATTGTAGTCTATATCATTTAAAATGACCAAGGGGCATGGTTTTGGATTTGGTCAGAAATGGTTTATTCCATATTTCTATACATTGTATATAAATGTATGTGTTTCTTGCTGGCTTAATTCCCTTCATATGTGGCTGCCTTTGGCCAGTCTGCACAATCAATCAGCGTTTGGCTAAAAGCTTAGATAAACAACTTCGCTTTTCAGGGTCTGCCCATGCTTGAGAGTTAAGCGAACCCAAAAATATCCTGCAAATATGTTGACCCAAAAGCACACACACACACACACACACTTACGCACACTCATGTACACACACTTTCAAATGGCCGAGTCAGCTGGCGCCGCCAAAAAGGTCAAGTGCTAAAGGCTTGAAGCATGCCACATTTGTTTGCTTTTGTGAGCGGAGAGTGTGTGCCTACTTGTGAGGGTGCGAGAGTGTGTGTGTGTGTGTGATTTAGGCAAATATTCTTTTAATTGTAGCTTTTGTTTTCTATGATGAATCTAATTTTTGTTACGAATGCTACTTGTTAAAATAAGTTTCTACTTTATCATAGTTTACAAACTCTGCATTTCTTGTTCCCTTATTAAAAAGGAGAGATCTGGAGAAGCTCGATACCAACACAATAGACTAGTTTTCTAGGCATCTGGTCTATTACCTATATAGTTAGATTATATTTGTGGTACGCGCGAGGGCTCACCAGAAGAGGTTGAACCATCCCTAGCACTCAGGCAGCCTTGTCCATTGTGCCATGCCCTATAGAGAAAATTGAAGAAGAGAAAGGGCAGATGAAATAAGAGAAAGAGTATGAAAACAGAGTAGGCTTGCATAAAGGGTCCCTATTAACACAATCTTCCTGACTCCCGTAGGAAGTCGTATACACCTCGCTTGTATTGAGATCATATCACTTCTCAAAATGCACATCCGTGTCCTTGCAAAGGCCAGACATTAACACTGAAAGTGTTCCGTGGATTCGGATCTTCAAGACAGGCTGCGCAAGGGGGATCGTCAACGAGGCCTATATTGGCCAGGTTTTGGAAATGTATGCTTACCCGTGATTAATTCAACCAGGGCTTGCAGATCTTTCTTCTTCTGACGAAGAAGATATCTGAATACCTTTTTGATTGGCATCCAGTGATGGATTTCCAGCGATCTTTAGCGATTTTGTCTGTGCAGACCGCTATTCATTTTGCCCTGAACTCCTCATTCTCCAGAAACCCAGTATAGACTAACTTTGTTATGACGTGAAATCAGGATAAGTCTGGTCTTACATTCGCTGACCATGATCAGCGTCATGCGTCTAGACGCATGCGCGTAGTCTGACTGTCACTACAGATTCCTAAAGTTACCTCACTCAGCTTTCTGTCAGGGATCCAGCTCGCGGCATTTAAAATTGCGTAGATTTCCGTTTGAAAAAACAGATGGCAAACTAACTCGTGGCTTGAGTTTTCATCAAAACTGGATCGCTTAAGGACTCTCTTGGCGGAAACAGCACATTGTATCTGCGGCCAAACTTCACATTTGGTACAGCATGTAGTAGGCCCACTTTAGTATGCACATGCAGGATCTATGCTCTCTCAAGAGAGTCTAATTGTATGCTTAGCTGCTGGCTGCGAGCAGTGGCGTATTCATTTAAGCCGTTAGTCTTACTAAGCGGAGGCATCCCTCTGCTGCAAACACTATTAGCAGGCATTGTTAAAAGTGGGCACTCTTCCATTAGTTTACTGGCTATAAGTGTGAGACCAAGTCCCAGTTCGTTGGTCCAGACTCCGTTATTGTGGAGTCTGCTAGCCGCTTTCATAGCCTCTTGTTGTACAAACACGTCAAGAGGGGCTAGATTTTACAGGCGGTTAGGGCATCACTTGAGGTGGTGCTCATAGTGCCTGTTATCCCTAAGCATGCATGCCTTTGCAAACTGGTCAGAAGAATGACGCAGGACTGAACCGTTGTTCTGTTTCACCAAACAATTAAGGCGTATAATACCTCGGGCCTGATTAGAGCTATGTACAATCAGTGTACAGAGCTCAGCTTTAAGCCCCAGGTTTTAATAAAAATCCATTTGCACTGACAGAAAGCTCCTAGAACACCTTCGGTCTTTCGTTCAATCTGACCTGGAAAGCTTAGTTTCAAGGGTCACCCCAAGATAATTTACATGAAAGGCCAGTGCCAGTCACTCCTTTTAACATTCATCTTACGCTTCCGAGTAAAGAGAACCATGGAAGTCCTACTCGGACTTACGGTTAGACTTGCATGGAGGGATCAACCCGATACCAGCACGGCCACATCATCAGCATAAGTATGTATGTGTGCGCCCATATTTTGAATCTCCTGCATGAGCTGGTGCACAACCAAACACTAGAGAAGAGGAGACAGGACTCCCCCTTGGGGTCATCCTCGTTTAGGCCTCCACTGTGACTTTGCCTGTGAAACCATTTCCAGCAGTGAGACGCTTATCAGAGAGCATGAGTCGAATCCACCTGCAAGAGCTAATATCAATGCCATGTCTCTCAGTTGCGAATCGAATCAAAAGTAGCATTATCAAATGTCAAATGTACTCAATGTTTCCATAACTCACAAAAGATGGCGCACCCTAGGAGAAGATCTTGAATATTTCATTATTATATTCTCTGAAATCAATGCGAAACATCTTGTCGAAGCTAAGTATTAGAAAAGAGCAGAGAAATCAATTTTCGAAAAATTCGACCCAAAGTGAAAACGAAAACAACCCTATATACATCTGTTTAAAACTGTTGATTGCATTGGATTACCTCAAATATGTACAATGCGTAAATTTCAGCTGATTGAAAGCCAGCAGCAGAGAAATGTTAACCAAATTTACCACAAAACAAATGATGATGGAATTTGGCTAGAATTAATGATGTAAACAGAGCATAAAAACCGCTCATTGACAAATACCTGATAAAGAATTTACATAAAATCAGGCAGCCGAATAAACCAAATGGCTTAAAGCACTTTAGTCCGTAATTCAGTTGATTAAGCTCGATAAATTTTTGGTAGCATCGTTGCCATACTTGCGAGCCAAATGCATAATAAATCGTCTAAAGGTAGAAAGAGCTCAGCTAAACGAATTGATATTGATGATGCTGCTAAGGAGCTGGCTTAAACGTGCCAAAGCCAAGTTGACAATGTGCTGCAGCAATTGCATAAACATTTATCATACGCCGTGTGTGACACACCTGCAATAAAGTAACTATATACACTGTGCATGCAGTAATAGACTACTCAAGGATACTGTGTAAAAGCTTTAAAATGCGCACATATCAAGTTTAAAGTAGAAATTGTATAGCATGCTTACATGGCAATTACAAAAAGCCGCTTTGGCGCTTCTACTAACTGTCACACACACTGTGTGTGTGTGTGTGTGAGTGTGTGTGAGTGTGTGTGTTTGTTTAAAACCATGAAATGCCATTATGGTAAACAACAATGGCTGCCATTTTATTCCAAGCCTGAACAAGCTTCCGCTTTTGCGGAATAAATGTGCGTTTCGCCTACAGGTACTCACCTATACGTCACAGTATGTGTACAGAAACAGGCATGGCCATATAGATAAGTACTTGAGCACAGCTATTTGCGCTGTGTGTGCCACGAACGACAAAAATGTACAACGCCTTCTGTACTTGAGGAACAGCAACATTAACATAGGGCTGCGACCACAGTCCCTGGTCTGGGAAATACACCAAATAATAATATCCTTGGCACACTCGGCGTATGAATTATGTATGAGTAGCGCTGGCAAGTCAGCCCCGCCGCTTAACGGCAATAACAAAACAGCAGCGCCCAAAAGTAGACCTTACAAAATTTCAAAAGTAGCTGAAGTTTGGACGAATAAACCAACTTATGTATATAGAGGTTTCGCGTGTTTTGCCATTTGTGGCAAGAACAAGAACAACGGTAGCCGTAACTTTAGGTTTTCCTGTTCCATGGAATTTTTAATTAGGCAAACATAAACAAAATTTCGACTCGAATGAATTTCGCTAAAACCAAGTCAAGTGTTGTTGTTGTTGTGGCTGCCTGAATTTGATTTGAGAACAACAAACTACAATATAGTGTATCTTTGTTGGCTAATAACATAATGCCAAATGCTAACCACAAGCAGCTAACAGCCCGCAGTCAGCAGCCAACATTCAACATTCAACAGTCAACACTGAGCCACAACAATCCCTCAACAACAACAACAACACCAACAACAACCACAGACACAAAAACAACAACAACAACACGAACCAGCTCAAGCATTCTAATAAAAGTTTGTGTAGCCTGCTTTTCAGCGCAACTTCAACTTTTTGCGAGCGAAAAAGTTTATTTAATTTGTGGTGCAGACTACAGAAGAAATTATGAAGTGTAAAGCATGCAACGCGTTAAACGTGCCTCAAAATATATATATATATACACACTTTTGCCATGCAGACTATAGTATAGGTAAAAAAAAGGTTGTTACAGGCTAATTCCAGTTAGCAGAAGATCGAGTACACTTTAGGCATCCTTGTCGCCGGGGATCTTACTAGATGAGAGAAGAACGCTTTTTGAAAATTCAAAATACAAATAATAACATGCGCGTAAGGCAGTTTAACGACGGATTTACTGATTCCCAACTCTAGATATATACAAGAAAGATGTATGAGATTCCTCTTCTTGTTTTACCATGACAATCTGTTGGGCATCCTCCAAGCGTCTCATAGTAGCTGCGTGAGTCCCAAGCACTGCTGTGATTCGAGCAGCTAACCAAGGGGCATCGCTTCGAAGTTGTGCATCATCTTGCTTAAGGTAGAGACAGGGATCAACGAGCTTCACTCTTTCCTACCAGAACGACGGCCCACCGAAAGTTGTGTGGGATAACTAAAGGGTTTTGTGAAGTCAGGCTGCGCTTAGGGCCCTGGAAAATCCAGGCACCCCTTCGGTCATGGTCACTGAACGTTATACTAGATCGGAATTGGTTGAATAAATAACGGCTACTTTACGCGATCGTCACCACTTCTATACTTCACTATAAAAAAATCGTTCGTGGGGGGTACGAGTTTCCAAAACTAAAAAACCAATGAACCGAATGTCTTCATATTTAGACCCTAAATTTTTTTTGCTGTGAAGAAAGGTTTCTCTATAGTTTGTGTCCGGTAGGTGGACAGGATCAGCAATATTCTTAAGTGACATAATAAATACATATTATTTTACTTATATAGAAGGCAAACATTTTAATATGTTTGCTATTCACTACTTTGATTAGGTAAACAATTCACTCTGAAATTTGATTAGGAGACGGCCCAGAAGAAGTCGAAGAGGAAATTGTCTATTGAAAAAGACAGAGGTGAAGGAACTGGCTATCTCCTAGGAGCACGGATGTTGGTGATCGAAGCGAGCAGTTTATTAGGAAGTTAGTTGGGAGAACCCAAGAAAAGCACTTACGGAGGCGGGATTCTCCCGCGATACTGATAAGTGTGCCCGGCTTACCTTTACGTCTTATACCCTTCTCCCACTGAAAGTTGCACGACAATTGCTAGCCAAAAATGCCGTGAAAACGAAGACAACAAATCGACGTTGGCAGAAGGGTATTGCAGCGCTTTCCTTTCCGTTAAGAGTATTAAGTTGAAAATAAAAATAAAAAAATTACGTAAAACTTTTGCGGGTAGCTCAACATTGTCAATTAGTGACGAGTCCGTTCATTTCTCTTGTCTTACTTTTACTTTCATTTTTGAGCTCCTTCCCTCTTTTTATATACAATAAGTAAATAGAGGCTTTATATTTACAAGTATTTTTTATGCATTTATTATTAAAAAACGAAGGAAAATAAAGAATACAGACATTTGCATATTTAATTTGCACACAAACCCGTTTAAAATGGCATTGGAATTTTTAATTTAAGCATTATTGTATTTCACTTGCCTTTTTTTGGGTTCGTGCTTTGTTTTTCCCCTCTTTATGTGCGCTATTCTTGGCCTTGCCGCTGTCCTGCCAGCATCATAAAACAAATACAACACGTTGGTTGGGGTCGGAGAAGCTGAGTCTCCTACGCTTATGTCTATACTTACTTTATTAGGGTCTATTTTTAGGGTTGCCACAGCATGTGGCACACAGTTGATTTGCTAACAAATTAATTTCGAACTCCAAAGGCGTTAAATTGCAGCAATGTTCGGGGAGCTTGTTTGTGGATTTGAATTGCTTCTGTAGCATGTGGTCCTCGCCAAATATCAACACAAATGTTGGCTGCATTCCAAAGCAAAGTCGTTGCATGTGACTTCAGTTTATATAACCTTAAAAAATGCTAATAATGCATATATATTTATTGGTTTGTTTTTCTTTCATGTCACTTTGCTTAGTCCTTGTGATCGCAACTTGCGTGATGTGGAACTAATATCCTGTCGGTTGCGTCGCGTGGAGCCATTGTGTCGCCTGCCAGGGTCAGCCTTGCAACAATTGGCCATGTGCGGATTCTATGAGGACTTGGAGAAGGGCGTAACTCGTAAGTCAAGTTTATGTATTCGCATTTACTGTACTTAAGTTGTTTAATTAAATGCTTTTAATATTATATGTTATGCATTGACAATTTTTTGGACCTTTTTACAGTTTTTCGTGCTGGTGAGCAGGGTCGTTTTTGGTATGCCGTTTTGGGTGGCTCTCTGGAGGTACGCTACCATGCGCATTCCGACTCCGACGGCAAGGTAAGTGAAATATCAAAATTTACTTGTTTTTGGATACTACAGCATATTCATAGCTTCTAAAGGGAGCTTGTGCGCATTATAAGGGTTTCTAGTAAAGCCATAAAGAGAGAGTAAAGGAACACGTCGCTATTCTGACGCAAAACAGTTAAGTTAACCGCATGTGAAACATCAATATAATCACAAGAAACACTTTTGAATTTATGGTTGAGCCCTCATGTGTAAAAAGATGTAAAAGATTCTAGAATATATAAATTTATGCTAACAGCGACATAAAAACATACTCCGTACGCAGAAATCATACCTTGTCTTTCTACTAACGTGTTGTAAAGCTTAGCTTAACGTATCTCCTATTGCATCTGTTCAGATGCAATTCCTTCTTTTTGCGCTTCGTGGTCTTAATGGGAATTCTAGTATTCCCTTACCTCCGAATACGGATGTACTAAGTTGCTCTTGGTTACTTTGCCAGCTTTGTCTAATTGTAGAAAAACTTTTGGTGTTCTTTTTTTCTCTATAAACTTCAGAAACTTTGTTCCTATTCTTTCAAGTAGATGCTCTCGCTTTTTGCAAATTTCACTGTGACCTTCACCATCTAATCTCTTCCAATCATTCTCTTCCTAAGATAATCCTAAAACTATTTAGAAACTATTACACAGCTGATTAACCGGCACTTAAAATTCCGCCTACGACTCAGGGAATACAGGCTCTATTTAGAAAAAGATGTCCCCCACTAGTTCAAGTATAGATAAGAACTTGTAAAAGTAACTTTTAAGCAGTAATATTTTTGTAACTTCCTCATCAAAAAGTTATCTTCCCATATGTCAAGGAATTTGCAAAATATAGCTAATAGCTGTTCTATGTATATTTATACGGTGCTCTTCTTTAAAATTCCGTTTTCTGCCTGATGTACTATATAGCACTTTTCCTTCCTACAAAAGTCCCATTACAGACCTCCCTCCTAGCAGCTTTTCATTAAAGGCAGCGGAGCCGTTGGGTGTTAGCTTGACTATGTCAATGTCATAATAGAGCTTATAGAGTTCGTTGTTCCATTGAAAGCGTTGCCAACGACTTACGGAGTATTTTACACTTAAACACTCCAAGGGCTTCTGCATGAGACTGGGTCACCACCCTCGCTTCAGCGCCAAAAAGTTAGAGTCGGAAGCGTCTTATAGAATGTTAGTTTCTTGTAGTAACTATTGGCTGACATCGTTAGGTACACAAAACACTTAACAAAAGTATAGTTTTCAACAACAATCTTTGAGTTAAACCACCGCGTCTCTCTACTTGAAGAAAACTTGTACTATGTCTTGTTCTCAATTACCACCAGACCGACCCTTGCAGATTCTCTTCAAAAACTTCTGGCTTGCTACGACCAATGATGTAAATATCATCTGCGTAGGCAAGCTACTGTACACAATTATAGAAAATGGTCCTGTTCCGTCACAAAGTTAAAGAGTTGGCATAGTTTGAAGCCTATCTCGGTGTCAAAAGGTTCAGAGAGGTATTTATAATAATAGCGGGAAAACAACAAAAACCTAACATAAGCATGCACGCTCTTTTTCCCCCCTTTTACTGCTAACACAGCTCATAAAAACAAACATGCAATCTTCTCGCTCTGTGCTAACATTGATACCACAGGCCAACAGTATCCGAGTGTAAAAATAGATTTTCGTGACGGCATACAAGTCTGTCTTAGCTCCAAGGCGCTCCAATAAATGCTTTTGTTCAAAAATATTGATATTTCGCTTTATAGAGCTATAGAGACAATTAAACATATATTCAAGTGCTGCAATCTATTAAGTTTAGAGTTCAAATGGTTTGCTCTTTCAATATAGCAAGATGCGGATATATTAAACTATTCCAATTTGCTTGTTTTTCTCAGTTTTTACTATTGAGCTTTGAAATTTACTCCCCGAACTCCGCCTCTTGCACTAGTCCTGCGCTTAACTATAGCACCTATAGTTGATTACACCATTGTTTGTCATGGCATTAAGTGCAATATTTCTGCTCGGTTAAAACAGAGTAGATTTCAGTGCTACGTGCAGCCATAATACAAAGTTAGTAGCTGTCAAGTGGCAGCGGTTTATGGTATGCAGCACACGTGCCATGAGTTTGACAAACTGCTAACCCGAAACACTGTCAGCTTAGTACAAAAAATATAGAAAACTACAAACTGCAAACAATAAAAATGACAGCAACTCTGTACATGGTAGTATTAGCAGAGCGAAAAGCAAGAAATAACTCGCTCTGAAATGAAATATGCATTGAGCCATGCAATTTTTCGCGCAGACTAAGCGAAAAAAAGAAAAAACTGCAAAAAATACTCATTGCCATCAAACGGATGTACTCGATACCGCCTGCTGGCATTCATTCAGTTGCAGCTCATTCAAAATGGCGCCGAAACACAAAGGCAGCTGTGGCAGCAAAAGCAGGAACAACAACAACAGCATCAATACTGGCAGAGAGTCAGGCACTAGGCCATGGCTGTGGTCTGCGAGAGCCCATTCCATTTCGTTGTTGTTGTTTTTTTGCCTTTGTGCGCTGCACGGAGAAAATAGTACATTAATTTCCGCACGGATATTGGCCGGCCAGTTTGTATACACTTACGGAGAGTATGGCTGTTTTTGAAGTCACACATCTACAGCGAGGATACTGCTGTGAACCTTTAGGGCTCGCGCACACATGAACCTGAAAACTGAACTTATTGCTGAAAAACAAACGTACTGATTTGCTTATGCTTGTATTTTTTGATATTTAGTGCCAGGTTTTGAAAAATCATGGATTGCGAAACATTGTAAAGTGAAATCGCGCCACCTTCGTGGAACAAAAAGAATGAAAACTGACAAAATATGGGATGCAATAGCACAAAAAGTTAATGCTAGAAGTAAGTTTTCATATCAGCCATCTGGGTGTGCATCTCAAACAATTTCAGCTTGCCGAAAATAGCTTCGTATTCAGCAAAGCTTTCAGTTCAGCAATAAGTTCAGTTTTCAGCTTCATGTGTGCGCGAGCCCTTAGCAATGAATGAAACCTAACTGAACATTGTTTGCTTTAGTTCTTGTCTGCTCTCATTTGTAGACGAGCTTATCAGCGATTTGTTACACTCTGCGCACTCATGTTAATCCTGTCTGGCTTTATCAGTCGGATTTGCTGTCTCCTTCAGGCACATGCATTAAGTGCTGTTTTATAGTAAATATTATTTTTGAGCTGTACTCATTCTCAGCACAAGACAATGATGGAATGAATCCAAGGTGTGCTCACTCGAAGTGGATGCCTCTTAAAATAGTTGCCTATTTAGTCTACGTCAGTTAGACGTGGTACACGCAATTTTGGTTGTTGTTACGCATGTTATGTGACGTCGTTGGCTGCAGCAAAATGCAATAAATGCTTTTATTGAATTATTTGTTAGTTATTTTAATGTTTAGTAGAAGATAATTATATATTTAATCATGCACAAAGCTAAGCTTTTGAGTTTTCGCTCCCACATATTTTGGAAACTTAAAGAACACTCATGTCTGATCATGTTTAAGCTACCTTTCCTCAATGTTTAAAGTTGTTTCCGGTCACCCTCACGTATTTTGTTGGAGGATCCACTAAAATCGTTATATCTCAATTGCCAATTCAAATATCAACGTGATGCTTCTTGCGATTTTAAAATATTGATGCCACTACAATTAATTTATAGGCAATTTTTTGAAGTTTGATTAGTTTTTAAAACTAAGTATGGACTATTTACATAAATGTATACTCTATAATGTTGCATATGGTTTCTAAGTAATTTTAAATTTTGTGGTATATGTTGGTTTCTTTTAGAAAATTGAGGATTTTGTTAATGTTTTGGGTGTGGGTTAGGTGTTGGGAAATGAAGAAGTTGTAATGTTTTGATTGATTGGTTGATTCAGCTTTTAATCTTGGTCCTCAATAGTTTGTATAGAATTCTGACATGGTGAATTTTTAAATACCGACATTATTGGGTTAACAAATAGAAACATTAATTTTTACGATCTTATTAGCAATAAAATGTTTTTTTAAAAACTCAATAGCACATGAAAAAGAATACTGCTCATTTTTACACTGGAGCTATGTATTATAATATGCGCAACAAACCTAAAAAACTCTGAAACTTGTTTCGATTTCAATAAAAATCTATTTTATTCTGCTTTCCACTTCATTTAGGCTGCTAAAGTCGAAATTACTAAAGTTATTGGAATAACAACCTTCCACGACATCGAAAACAACAACGACAACTCCAGAGTGCTTAAATCGTCGAAAAACATAAAATTTCAGATTTTAGTTTTTTGCCCAATCGCAATACTTTTTTGCGAAAAAGTAAAATTGTCTCAACCAAAAATACATATGAAACCATCTACTTAGTAGCAGTTTTCTCCCTTTAATCTTTACACTTTACACTTTCCGGAACGCAGTCTTGTTTCTATTGACCTTTCACGGTAACCCGTTACTTTGGAGTATTTCTGCAAGACAAAATGGGTCTTATTTGTGTGCAGAGAATAATCTACCAGAGTTATCTATTATGATTAACTTAATGAACGAAAGCGTTGTTGAAATTGATCTTCAGTCTTCATTTACAATGAGTCGGCTTATTTAGCTTTTGTGGTCTTGTTGTCGGCTTAATCGAGATCTACCACTCCGTGGAACCTGTTTCGACACAATTGAGGCCATAAAAGAAAATTCGCTGAGGGGGCTGAAGGACATCCCGCCCGACGCCTACAAGGCAAGTTTTAATGATTGGAAAAAGAGTAAATGTATCGCTTCGATGAAGATTAAAAATTTTGCGATTTATTTACAATTTCAAAAAACTTTATTGTCACAATGTAAGTTGACGCAAAACAAATCGTTTTGTTTATCACGCTGTTATAATATAAGTAATTTTCTGGCTATTTCGAGATTATTTTAGTTTCACATTTCGATTAGGTTCAAGTTGCACTCTTAACAAGTTTCGTGAGACCAATTTGTACTAATTTCATTTAAGCTGGGTTTACACTATGTGACATTGTGACGTGTGCCTATGTGCCTATTATATTTTGGTTATGACAGTGTGACGTTGTGACCAGAAGTTTACAAAAGTAAACAATTAACAAGTTTGTGAACAAGAATTTAAATCAGAGTCATACGTGAGCGAACATTAATTGTTGTTGGAGCTTATTTATTGTACGATGACGATGAGTCCAAGGCAACAAAATCTTGCTGTGTCGACTAAATTAATTTAACTTAACCATATTCTAGAAACAGTCGAACTTCTTCATTTCTCACCGAACAGAAATAAAATGTTTATAAGCTATAGAAATTAAGGTTGCCAAGACAACAAGATAGTAAAAACAACTGAGTAGTTACAAATTGCCCTTCAAAACTTTATTTCTTTTTTTAAATTCAAAATTGGCACATTGTACAAAAAAACCGACATGTTCGATATTCTGGAACAGCGAACCATAATTATCACACGGAGTGTGTGACACCAAACGATCACTTGTGCTCACTTTGTAAATGCATTCGCTCGTGTGACACTAGTAACTGTGCCAACGTGTTGGCTGTTCACACTGAAGTGTGCCCATGTGACGCAAAGTGTGACCCAGTGTAAGCTGTTAGCTTATTGAATACCTGAAACTCAATTTCAGAGCGTTGTTTCTTTCTTTGTGCATGTAGCAGCAAATTCTTAAGGAGATGAGAGTATATAGACTTCGGCTTTTCGTTTCTCCTAAAGCTTTGCTGGTCAGTTATTAGTTCTATGCATTTGCCGCCTTTGTGACTCACACTGTCCAATTCAATTTCTTGGTTAGCTTTTTGAGCCTGATTGTAGCTCTCTAATTGAAATGCCAGGAGCTGAAGGTGCCTGCAGATATGTGTGTGTAAGTTTGAGTGTATTTGTGGATGAATCCCTAGCTACTAATATGACCTAATGGCCTGCATCCGTTATGCCGGCAGCCAGCAGAAGAGCCAGCATTACACATTGAAGCGTAAAAAAGGCAAGCTAATAAATTTCATAGACTATGCACAAGAAGTGTTCATGAAAATTATTTACTGGCTACATATACTTGTTAGTACAGTCAAACCTGCTTAAGTTGGCCACTTACGGTTTAAGAATTTTTGACCAACTTTTGAGGGTGTAAGTTTTATAGTGATTTTATGTTGTTTCTTTAATGTTTTTAACTTTATATTATGGATTATGATTGTTCTTTAAATTCATAGTTGCAAAGCAGTCTAAGTTTGTTTCAAGGTACATTCTTTTAAATTCAAAATTGCACTTAAATTCTAATGTAACTTAAGAGAATCTTTTAAATTTGCTTATTTATAAGCTTTTGACTTTCTTTCTTTGGATTTTCAACAAAGGAATTCTTCCATCTGGAAAGATTTCATTCAAATTTGTATAAGCAACGAGTTTAAATAAACAACATTGCTGTGTTTTTAAGGTAGCCAATTTTTCCAGGTTCAATTGCATTGACAAAATTCAAAAATCGCTCAAAAAGTGGCCAACTTACAAGATATGCAGGAGCAAGTTAGACAAGTAAAAATTTTTAGTTTTTCTACCAAACAATTTTGGTTTAGCTGAAAAGTGTCCAACTTAAGGAGGTGGGCAACTTATGAGCGTGGCCAACTTTGCAGGTTTGACTGTAGTTGTTGTTGCTCACCTGTTGCTCACCTGCTGCTCCAAGAGCTAAACGTGTTCAAAGAGCCGTCACCTGAAGCATATATGTACATATAGAACTGCCAACATTTTCGCCTGCCACATTTTACGACCTAATTTCCGCTTTTTTATATATGTACATAATTTTCCACTTGATTTATTTAGGCAAAAACATTATTTGCTAAATGAATTATGCATATTTATATTATTATTATGTTGTTGTAGTTGTTGTTGTTGTTGTAGCACTATGCGTTAAAGCGTTAAAGAAAAGAAAAACTCTTTTTGACACTTTATAAAAAGAAAAGCTGTAACGAATTGAATGGAATGGATTGAATGAGTCGCGAGTCATGGCTCTTGTTGCGTCTGTCTGGCCCGGCCCCATTGTCTGTTGTTGTTGCTGTGTGTTGTAAGCGTGTTGAAGCGTGGCGTGCCACACGCAAAACCCAATTTTCATTAGGTTGAAAATTAGGCAACGCAAGACGCTAAAAATAAATGCAAGGGAAAACCCAAAGCAAAGTCTGGCTGCTAGACGCCGATGACGATCTAAACAAACATGAAATTAGGCGGTCACACACACACACACACACACACACACACACACACACACACACACACACACACAAACGCGCTATCAATATCAAGGCAATTAATTTAAAGTAGTTCGCGCGGGCTTCAAAAAGAAACATATAAAATTTCAAATTTATGTGCGACTTGCATGTTTGAATTTGTCAGCTACCAACAGTCAGTCAACATTTGGTGCGAGTTCCGCCGGATTTGGTGCCCCTGCCTCTGCGACTGCCACTTGCCTAACGTATCACTGACTACTGTTGCCCCACGGCATCAACGCTGATGATTTGACTCACGCGTCAGCTAATGTTGTTGTATGAGCCAATTTTTTAGATAAGTTTTCAACTAATGAAATCCAAGCATAGACGCGTCGCCCAGCAGCAATTGGAAACCGGCAACAGATACAAATTGCAATTCATTTGTAAGCGTGGAACGACTCTGAGTGGCATAAGATGCTGCTCAGGGCGCACTTGACGGACAGGCAGACTGAATGAATGAATGAATGACTAACTGAGAAAGTAACTGACCGTTTTTGCTGCTACTTCAAGCCATTTGATAGCATCATTGATGCGGCGACATTGGCCATGTCTGGCCGTTTCCATAGCCTCATTACATTGGTGCACTTAAGCAACGTTAAAGCTACTATAGACAGTAATTAGTATAAAAACTTAGGATAAGCCAGTCGCAGCTTCGAGCTGTATCTATGTGTGTTCTTAAATTGCTATCAAGTCATATTACTTTAAAACTAAACTTGATTTTACACGCACAATTTTTAAAGATTTAGAACTACTGTATTTTTTCTTAAGGCTTACAATGTCAGTAAAAGTAAGGTACTCAGAGATGTGCCACAAATCACAAGGGGATTTTTCCTTAGGTTTCATTTGGCTCTTCTTATCTTCATGATAGACTTAAAACTCTCGCAAAGCTATTTCAGCACATTATTAGATGGATTTTGTGTTGAAATCCCGGTTGATAGCTCTAGTGTTCTTTTAAGAGATTTTGTCAAAAATACACCAGAAGAAACTGTATTAAGTGAAAACCTCTTCATATCCCAATTACTATTTTGAAAATCTCTTTGAACATTTTTTAATTGCAATTTGTCTAGTTACTGTTTTCTCATTTTTCTACTCTAAGAACTTTTTCTTAGAAATATGGCTTCACGCCTTTCCCAATCGGTGATACCAATGTTAGCTGGTGTGCTCGCTACCTGCTCCTTCTAGCGGAGGCATGGTCTGCCCTTTCGTAGCCTCCCTTCCGACATCGGCATTGAAGACCTTTCTCGCAGGAGCTTCTTCATCCTCAAGCACAACATGACTTAGCCAGCGGAGCCGCTATATCTTAAATCGGTTGACAATGTCAATGTCGTCGTAGAGCTCATAGAGTTCGTCGTTCCATCAGATGCGGCAGTCGTTGCCAACGCCTAAAGGCATTCAAACACTCCAGGGCATTTTCATTAGACCGTGTCATCACTCATGTTTCAGCGCCATATAGCAAAGGGAAAGAAAAAGCATCAAGTTTTGCTAGTTTCGTTCGCCGGGAGTGGTCTCTAATACTCATTTGCCTACTGAGACCAAAGTAACATAGATGACGTTAGATTGCCCTTCTTCGCTTTGCTTAGCCGCATCCGAACCAGAGCTGCAACAAGGTAATGGTCAGAGTTGACCCCTACTCCAAGAACACCTGAGAGAAAACTATTAACATAATCGCAGGATTTCATGCTTTTTATCGAGCTTAAAAGTTATGCATGTACTTTTGCTTTGTAAATGTGCTGCGACAAGAACCGCAAAGTGTGTCTGGGATTGGCCAAGTTGAAGCACACCTTGGCAACTCTTGCCTTACAAAGTCATTATCGACCTCATCATCATTATCATCGTTGTCATCATCACCTTAAGTTTGCATGCGTTGTCGACGTTCATTGGCTTCCGCTTATCTGCCGTCTAGCTGTATCTATTAGTACGCTTTTTTTTTTTTGTATCTTCTAGTTGTTTGTACTTGTCCCGACTCATAAACAGACAAGAGAAAAGCGGCTATCTATGTCGGTTGAAGTTGTTGTTGTCGTCGCCAGAATTACACGATTAATCTTAGTTATGCGCCCAGCACCGTCGCCATCGTGCCGCCAATGAGCGTCTCTAATTAAAATGATTATATAATTATAGCATAGTACATACTTTACGCCTGTACGCCTATTATGAAAGCCTTCCTAAGGTCATAAAAACTAATGAAAATATTTTCCAAAAAACTTAACCCACATATAATTATGTATCATTAAGATTCAAGTTACTTCCTTAACACCGTCGGACACAGACCTGTAGAACCTTTTTTCCGTTTCACTTGCTTAACGTGCAGACCTCCCAAAGTGTTCCTAACACCTACAGCTGTAGTTCCGTACAACGAGCTTATAAACTAGCAAAATCACATTAAGGTTATATACGAATAACAAACAACAAAAAAATGTAAACCGCATACTTTTTTATGGTCACTTTATGGTCACATTTTCTGCTTGCTCTTAATGACTTCAGATGTTTAAAATGTCACTACAAATTATTGTGGGCGTGCATATTACATGTTTTTGTGGTATCGAGAAAGTTGCTAGAACTTTTCAAAAGAAATCGAATAACAAAAAACAGTACAAAGTCGACTATTAGACACACTGCAGCGTGTTTTATGGTTTTGTGATAAAGTTCTGCTCTACTTAGTAACTTTTTGATGTGAAACGTCTATTGGCCCATGCCATGACAAAAAATTTTTATCACACTTGCATGGTGTTACGCTCAGGTGGTGTTACGCTAGTTTGTGCTATCTTAGCAGTGTCCACAAGAGACCGAGAAAATTGCACGTTTACTTTTGTGCGCTGTATTAGCAGTGAAAGCAAAAAAAGAGCATGTTTATGGAGGTTTTCTGTTATTTTTCCCGCTTGCATATGCGCTTGGTAGCTGGCGCCATGATGAAGACAGTTTCAAAAACTTTATAAACATATATAAACTATATGAAAGCATTAGTTAAAACAAGCAGATTATGTCGTTATTTTAATATACATAGTATTTGACATAAATTAACATAATCTACGGTCAGTCAGGCTGACAATCGGCGTTGCTGACACTCAAAAATCGTCAAAATTAGAGTGCAACATGTCTGAACGCCCCATTGTCTAATCCGCAAATTCATCATGCCTGTCAATCGGTTCCTGCAAACATATACACAAATGATGAGGATGAGAAATTCGATATAAAAACAAAGAAAGCTGGAGATGGGGAACATGAGGTGTAGGAATAGAAAGCTGCAAATTTTGTTTCAAAATCATTTTGTGCATGGGCAGTTTTGGCCAACTTTTGATAAACATAGTCGGCCGCCGTCTGATCAAGGCGCAGAGAATCTGCCAGCAGCATAAATCTAGACGAACTTTTGACGTGACCACAATCTGACCAGCCAACTTTTTGTCTGTCAAAATCTTATGTTTGGACCGCGTCGTCATGTCTTTGCTCATATTCGACCCAACATAACATCAATTTTAGATTCACTTAAAAGCAATGTTTTGCTTAGCCCAGTATAAAGTATTCTCATACTTTTCGATGTGAAACATCTATTAATGCGCCTTGGAACATTGTTACTACGCTCGACTGGCTTTCCCTGACATCTCAAATGTTTATAATTGGTTACGCTGTTCTCGTTGAAGCTCTTAAAGTTTCTGAGATATATGTTTCGCTTCTATAAGCTTGCACTTTTTTATAATGCCATGCTTTGCCTCATATAAAAGTTAATATACTCTTTCTAACACCTTAAAGGGCGCAGTGTATAAAATTGTTAGACCTCGCTTTCAAGAAAGTTAAAAGCCACACTTAAAAGAAAGGAAAATAAATATAAATTAGAAAAAAAAGAAATATTGAGTTCATATGCAGACTCTTACTCGCTTTTCTTTTAGTGCGCCATTCAAGCAAACCGCCTTTATGTTTTGAAATCTGAGACTTTTGCCTTAAACGAATATCCGCATTTGCTTTTCCAATTACAAGCGGAAGCAGAGCCCAAATCGCTTTTGGCCATAAATCCAACCGGCTTCTAAATCAAATCAAAACGTTTAGTGGCCTCTTTAGGCGCCCGACGACTTTACAAAGCATTTTTGTGGCCCCAATTTGGAGATCATCTACTTAATTATATTATAAATGAAGATTGCTTTGTGAGAACTGAGCAATTTTATGACAGCGATTTGCATATACAAGGCATATACTTATTTGGTCAGCACTGACCAAAGCAATCGAAGCCAACAAGTTGGGCGAACCACTTGCTGGATATGGTCTAGAAAAACCAGAATTGCCGGGTTGCTCTAGCTCTAGAGGCCAGGTTTTTTATGTAGCAATCAAAATATGCCGACAAACGCATCGAACTAAAAGATAGATTGAGCCTCAATCAAGCCGTTTCCTTTAGTTTATCTAATGCTTTGCTGCAATTAGGGAGATTTATTTGGCGAAAAGCAGAGATGCTGTGCGAGAGAGAGACTGCCGAGCAGAACAACTAAAGATTATGATGTTGACAGAGATGTGAGAGCAGCGGCTAGTAATGATGACAACAGCGCTGAGATTTGTAAATCAGCGTTTGAGACAATGAGCAGGAGAACAATTTGCTGTCTTTCATTAAAGGAAAGTGCAACAGCCGGCAGCTGCAGCCCGCAGTTTGGAAAATGTAAACAACAGATACAGATACATCTAGAGCTAAAAATTTTCATCTTTTATTTTTATTTTTGTCTGTCAAACAAGTTGGGCCGCTAATCTGCCGTAGCTGCCACGCAGCATGCCTCCTCAGTTGGCAGCGGCAGCGGCAGCAGCAGCGACAGCGACAGCGGCAAGCTTGCCCACATGCATATGCGACGCGAATGAATGTATGAATGAATGTGTATCTTTTGGATACTTTTGTTGCCGCCACAGAAATTAATACGTGCTGAACACTTCAACAGCGCACAACGCACTCGTCGTCGTCGTCGTCGTCGTCTTGATAGCCGTCGCCGTCCAAACTGCCGAAGATCGCTCAGCTCAGCTCCGATCAGCTCAGCTCAGCTCAGCTCGGGGCTGCGATCAGTTCGGCTCTGCGCCGCTTCATGAGCTGAAAACGCATTTCAGTCGCGCGTTTCACACGTTTTGCAGAGTACATTGGCTCTTCCAGCCACTTCCATCATTACTGGGCTCATTTTACTTTTAAAGCAATTGAAGTTTACGAGCGCGTCGAGTGTTCCGCATTGAGCGCCAACGCGACCAAAAGCCGCCTTAGCCCCGTTCTGCTCCAACACTCGTTTCCTCCGTCGCGTCGACTGTGGAGCATGTGGGAGTTCAAGTTGGAGAGAAAATAATACGCGCGGGCGTCATGTTCATGTGTAATCATTTCAGTGGCGTCTTGAAATGCAAATTCACAATAAAGCGGTTAAATTATGTGTGCTTAATAGTCAAAAAGGTGTAAACAAAGTCGTTTCTCAACAACAACGCAAAGCGCGAGTGCAAGTTTTGCAATTATTGGGAAAACGCATAAAGTTTATTACCTGCCAAAATGTGTATTCGTAATTAAAATCATTTGTTATTGTTTTGAGGCCTGATGGTGATTCAGCAGTGCTTGTAAATACATTAGATGTGTAAACATTGTCGAAATTTCCGAGAATTGCAGTGCAAATAATCATATTTCATTCATTGATGTAAACGCATGCGAAGGCCACACTAAAAGTTGTTATTAAATGCAGTGCAAAAGTTAAAAATAAAATAAATATAAACAACTATATGTATTTATTACGAATAATAAGCTCAATGATTTTATGGATTAACTAACAGAATTGTGACCTACTTTCGGATTTATAGGTAAATACATAGAAAATTCAGCATGCGTTTCATAGACTCATGAATTATTCACATATTATTTTGCTGTTAATAAGTAAAATTACTTCAAATTATAAAATTATTTTTGTTTATTACCATTTTTACTTGAATTCTGTGTGTTCACTGCAGTGTTTTCGCCTCTAAGTATAAACTAAGAAGCGGGAAAACTCGAAAGTTTGAATAAGTTTGTTGAACTTTGTAGTCAATTCAAAAAGTGAATGCAGATTCCAGAGAAGAGCAGATAATAAAAAAAAAAGAATTAACTTTTCCCATCCGAATCCGACTCGAGATTCGATTTGTCGATTACTTTACAACCGAGTCTAATTGACTTTCTGGAACGGCGAGACAGATTCTCACGTCGCTGGCTCCCTGGTTACACATTGCCAACAAACTAGCATGAAGTGCTGCGAAACGCTTAATATCTCCAGAGTCAGCAACAACTAAGTGAATCGAGACGTATGAAACGAACCGCAGAGTGGATTTGGCCAAACAGTTCCTCGGTTCTTTTAACATGAAAATCTCGCACATGAGCAAACACTCCGCTAGAATTCTAACTACTTAGCATTATTCTCGACACTGTAGGCAGAAAGCAGACTTGAGTCAGATACGTATCACCAGCTACGATACCTGTAGGTTTTGCGAACTTGATGTGGAATCCTCGGTGCCCATATTTCTTGAATGCGATTCGCTGGCGAGAAGAAGGTTTTCCCTCTTGGCAACGTGTAACATCGCGATGCCCGATGCATCCCGTTTAGGACTAGCTTAGCGAATAAGGTTTATCACAGAAATATAACTTACTGAATTAACTAGGCCGCATATAAACGATATAGGAAAGATGATATAGCTATCAATTACGTTGACCAAATTTCGCGGTGTGTGTGTTGGGGAAAGCCATTGATTTAATTTACTAATTCTATTAATTAAAGCGATTTCAATAACAACGACAAATAATAAAGACAACTCCCGATTGAGTCTTTTAGCATAGTGCTTACATGTGCATTTTTTTTGCTCTTTCTTTTTCTTAATTTTGCCTACGAGTAAGTCGGTCTGACAGAGACAGCAACACAAGCAGCCTCACACGTATACTTTACTGGAAATGGTCGCTTTTCATCAAAAATGTTGAATTTTGTAAGGTCCGGGATTCCACAATTTTAATTTCAGGCTCGTTGCCTTACTCGCTAAGCATGTGTTAAAACTATCGATAGTGACAAAAACATCGATAGTGAGACCCTGCTATCGATAATTTTGCAGCTCTAATAACGTCGAGCTATTTCGTCATAAATTTGAATATTATGCAGGATGGGGTAACAGTTATGTAACTGGTGGGAGGCGCACTCCTTTCTTTGCCAAATACGTTCGCTGTTGAATCTGTCCAGCAGCTATGAGTATTATTTGCTGATAATCGTTTTACATTTTTGAAGGTCAACGATATGATTGACACTGCTTACATCTCTTGGTCGAAAGACCCAACTTAGCATTCTGTGATGCACATTCATAACGAGAAATCCACTGTCTTGACTGTTTTCTCCGGTATGTTGCGATTCATCCATGTTTCGTTCAAGGCCACGAAAAAAAACCAGTTGACAATGAATGAAGTGGTCACATGGTTACACTTATGGGTAGCTTCTTCAAGTTCATTTAAACGTGGAAAATGTCAACCACCTCTCGCGCTGTCATTCCCCGATGGTCCAATATCATTCCATGGATTTTATCTTTGGCGTAATGATAACTTCTGGGGCGACCTGAACGCTTGATCAGCTTGCTCAAATTCCATAAAATTTCATCATTAGGAGAATTGTAGTTAATAGGAATAGTGTTGCATTTAAAGTTAGTTTAGCCACACTTAAGCCATATTTCGGCCCGTTGTGCTACCGTAGGATTTCGTGCTCCCTCTACCTCCGTTAACCAATAGATAAAAAATCAAAGGGAAGACCATCCAGATGCAGCGATAAGGTCTGCAATCATTTTGAGTCTTATTTCGGACAGATTTGCAATGTTATTTAGGAAGTATCTACGCTTTTAGTTTATTTTAGGCCAAGTTTGTTTGGCTATACGGCGATTCGACACGATTTTCAATTTTTCTGTGGCGATGCTTAATATGAAGCTTACAGGAGAGTGAGCTTTAGTACCTTGTCAGTCAGGCCCGTCAGCTATGTAATTATCCTCGATACCTGAGTGGCCTGGTACAAATATCAGGCTTATAACAGTTTGTTGCAGAATTTGACGACATTGAGTTTATTGACTTGATGACCGCTTGGCTATCACTATAGATATTTACATTGCCCGAAATACTTCCCGAGTTTGCATTTAAAGTTACTACGCGGTAAATTCAAAAATTCACTGACTTGCGGAACAGCTCTCGTATTAGCTAGTTTCAGTCATAAAGAACTACTAATATTTTTAGCTTTCATTTGATGATTAGGATTTCTTTTTCACATTTGCATTTATTGGAATTATTACCACAAAATGTTGCATTAAAATATAAAATGTCAATCGCTCAAAATATGCAAAATATTTAATTTATGCAATAGATTATCTTTCAAAGCCATCAACAGTAAATTGAACCATTTTAAAGGAGCTTCAAATTAAAACGCTGCAAATTAACTCTTTCAAAAATATTGGCCAAAATGAAAAATGTGTTTTTTTTTGTTGTTTTAATCACAAATGATTGATGATTGACAACAATTATTTGGCGTATAAAATGCAAATGAGCACAAATTTTAAATATTTAAAATATTTTGGTTTTTTTTTGGAACATGCATAGGGCGGCATTTGACTTGCGGTTGAATAATCAGCTTTCAATAATTTGAAATCAAAAATTCAAATTGATGAGTTTCTAACTGATGCGCATCGGAGGAAGAGCGAGAGAGAGAGTGAGTGAGTGAGGGAGAAAGAGATATGGCAATGAATATGCATGACAGTTAAACGCAGATATTGCCAGTATTAGGCACAGCTCCCTTGACGCAGCTTAATTAAAATTAATGGCATCCATGCAACAAATTAATAAAGTTGGCTTTCCCCTCTCCGCCGCCCCTCAGTCGCTGTCTCCTTCTCTTTCACTCGATATTGCTGCTTGTGCAATAATGCTAAACATTGGATTTTATTGAAACAATTTGTGCGGCTTATGCAGCAAGCGCAGCAATAACGGTGTGTGAGTGACTGTGTATGCGTGTGTGTGTGTGTGTGTGTGTGTGTGTGTGTGGATGACGACAACCTTGCCAAAGGTCATAGAGTCTGGAGGGTGCACGTGTGTGTGTGCTTTCCATCAGCAACAGCGGCAACACACTCACACACACATGTGTTAGAGTATACTAATAATGTTCATGTTTTATACTTTTTATGGATCAATAAGTTTTATGTGCCGCCCACAAAGTATAGCCAAGTGCTTGGAGGAGATCAAGGCACTTTTAATAATCTTTAATAGTAAACAAATACTTAAGCATATGCATATGTGTCTGTGTGTGTGTGTGTGTGTGTGTGTGTGTGTGCAACTCGAGTTGCCACATGCCTCAGCTAACGGCACACACAGCCCAGCCAACTCCGGATGAAACTTTGCGGAACGTGGAATGTTTAAATTTCGTAACGAAAAGTTACAACATACTAAATGCTTTTCAGCAGCTTCTGGCGCATGAAGCCGTTGAAAACACATAAACTTTCCACAATTTTTCTTACATTGTAAAGCAAAAACGCTGCAGTTTTTGAAGTGAATTTGAGACTTTTCCTTCAACAGCTATGAAACAGCAGTTATTTTAACCAATACTTAAATGTTGTATTCTCAATACTCAGTATCTTCACTGAAATACCATATATCATTTCACCGCTACAGTAAGGACTACATGGTGCTCTAGTAGCAAGCAGCAAACCAAACACGAGTTCGAATGCCGCTTTGGACGTTACTGTTTATACCCTGTACACGTATGGCTAATAGCAAATGAGACGTAAACGTTGATTCTTTGGTTCACATTTGACCCTTTGCTAGAACCTTCCCGACTGTGTGTAACTTTATAAGCTGTACAAATTATGTAAAGGAACAAGCAAAAGGAGGCGTGGCAGGCCATAAGCTGCATGGGCAAAAATGCATTGACCATGTCCATGTCTGCCCGTCTGTATGAGTCGCATAGATGTGGAGTACCAAGAGCAACGGACAAAGAATATCTTCAATAGGTGCGCTTATTTCCGAGTAAGAAAAAGTTTGTCGCTTCGGGCTATCTATTCCACTACACTTTGACATCGTTGAATCTATCTCTAACTTGAAACTTGACTAAGGTTTGCGTTTTGCTTATTTTTTTGTTCTGAAAATTACCAAAATCGGATTCATACATTTGAAGTTATAGTTAAAAATTTAACAATTTCACCCCCTCGCCTTTAAACTGTAGATATGGATATATGTAAGCTGGAGTTACTAAACTTGGTGTATGCCCCTTCCCCTTTAGTGTTTATGGTGACAAAAGGGTACAGTGTATCCCACCGTCGGGCAACGCCTTCACTCGATGTAGGTGGCAAAAGCTTGTATAGCCGACTGTCAGCTGCTCTTTGCTTTCGCTTCAAGTTTCCCAACTATGGTTTTAAGTAAGCTAGGAATTTCTTGCCTATGTATACTGCCACGTTACTTTTATTGTAAACTACGATATGTAGGACATCTATCAAGTCAGTGATAATAAACATCCCACACATGACTTCCCTTTTACCATAAAAACCTGAGCAGAGTGTGCGTATCAAAGCCTTTACCGACAGGGCTTAAGGTAACCAGCTCCAATATGTACTTGGCTGTTTCATGTTTATAAATCACACTCGGCCGGAGATCCGGATTTAGATTTCTTGTTTGCCGTCTTACCATAATCAGCTTTTGTCGACACAGCTGTGCATGCTGAATATACCGTTGGGCACATATCACTCAAAGGTTGCTTCTTCTTTATTTCTGGTATGTTTTTCTTAATTCCAATGCGTTACGGTTTTTTGTTGCCGGGGCTGAAACTTCAGCCTGTGGTCAAGACTCACACCAAGATGACATATGAACCACTCGGACTGTGCCAATCGTAAGCCATTTATTTCCTGTTATTCACGAAAACTGACTCCGTTGTGTATTTCTAATTCTTTCCGTGCAAGCAATACATAATCATATTGGGACAACCTCGTTAATAGGCATTGCTCTTTCACACCATTTCAAATTTGTTATAATTATTCGGTTAGTTGAAAATACACCTCAAATTGAGCATTCCGAAATCAGCACTTTTATAATATAACGTGACCTTGACATTTTAAAACTCAAGGTAAATTCATCCATCAAACCTCAGACTCCATAGCCACACAATAAAGCTACAAGTACTTATTTCCTGCTGTCAAAACCAAATTTTACACATACAAAAATTTTCTTTGTCATTTTGATTTGCGGTGAATTTGTAGGTATTCCCGATCGTTTAAATATTATTTATTATTATAATTATTTTTTGTGTTGTGTACTTGCTGTCATTTCCCGTCAGACGTACTCACCCTATCTCCCGCGCCCCATTTTACTCTCACTCTCGTTTACATATTCATTACCATTTCCCCCTGTCGAGGGGGGAGGTGATGCCAACAGTTGCTACCAAATGGTGCACAATTGCCACACATTGTGGCACTGCCAATAGAAACAGAAACAGAAAAACTAACAGAACACAACAATGGAAAGAAAAAAGTTTCATTATTTATCCTTTTTGTCAGGAACACCTGGGCATCCATTTTCGTGCACACTGCGCGTGGGATTTGGGATTTGACTTGGTCCAGAGTCACATACAACACACACACACACACACACACCATCTTGACGTTGAAAAATGTTTGCAAAAGTTGCATGCAATTTAAAAGTTGCTAATTGCTATAACAAAAGTTGCTGATTATATTCAGCTGAAAGTTTGCTGAGTGCTCAAAAATTAATTAAGAACTATTTTTCAAATTCTAATATTAAATCTGATGTTATGTTGTTTGTCAAAAGTTGAACAGATTTTTATTTTCCCCCATTCGGTGTGAGACAACTTTTTTAATAAACAACAGAAATAGAGGATTTAGCTAGTTGAAAAGTGCAAATCACAGTTGTTTCGGCTTAAGTGAATTATTCTAATATGTGCGCAAAAGTTTGAAACTTAGAATCAATTTATGCGACGATTTAACTAATTAAAAACTAACTGCATATTGAAATAAAAACACATTCACACAATGCAATGTAGGGGAATCATATTCACCCTTGGTATTTCCCCCACGAGAGCACCATAACTGATCCAGGACTCATACTGAGGGGGAATATCCACATCTTCTATAGAAACGGCTCCAAAACGAATAATTGGACAGGTGCTTTTCCTAAAAGGAAATCTTTGCATTTATAAATGCCGCGAACTGGATCTATGTAAGATAGCCAGCTGAGATAATTGTAGGGATATGTTGTCATAGACGCTCTATGGAAGCCTTGGAAAGCCCTCGCTCAACATCGACGAGACCCACTTCATAAGAGAGTTCCTCGACAACGAGTTAGTAAGAGAAATGAAATACCAGTTTAACGTGCGAACAAAGGCTAGGATTCACAGATAATAGGGCCTTGGCCGACGAATCTCATTCAGCGCGGCAGAATTTCTCTTCACTGGATGTCTTCTTCAGATGAGGAGAGATCTGCATACCCTAGTTCATGACGTCTTGTGAGAGTTTGAAAGATTGTTTTGTTGCGTGACTGATATTTTATTCGAATAATTCGTATTGTCTTTGTCCCTTTAACTGTCCTTTTACTTTGCTAACTTTCTTTTTCGGGTATAGCTTCATGGACAAGGCTCCGTGAGCGGTAAGAATGGGTTAACTTTCTTTAACGAGCCGTACCACAAATCTAATTTAATCGACCAACAGTTTTCCGGCTCAAACTAAGAAGTTGAAACTTCAGAGTTTTCAATGTTCGAATTTTTCACTTTCCAATATTTCCGACCCATTGCAGAGTTCGTTGGCTCTTGAGCTGAAAAACAGCTGTATAAGAAGATGATCAGGTCGCAAACTTAATAGTTTTTAAATTTGAAAGCTATTGAGTAATAGATTCGTCATGCCTTTTTTGGTATTGACTACTCGTATCTTTTGTTTAGATTTTCTCCAAACTCAGACTGTTACGTGATAGAGCCTTCTAAAGAATGACTCATTTTGCAAAATATTTACGAAATCTTTAAATTTTATTAATAGCATAAAAGTTTGTTGATAAATGAAGAAGCAACGAATGTGCATACCGACAAGACAACGTATCACGCTTTTATTAAGTATACGCTTTTTGATTCAAATGCCTTTTTTAGTTGTTCGGTATTTAACCAAATTCTAAAAAAAACAACCTTTGCCAAATATTCGTTGCATCTCTATGAAAAAAAATCTAATAATAATGTATACAATTGTGTTATTGTTTAACCTCTATAAAATCCCAGCATTGTAAACTGGCCTTGTTCTGGCCATTTGTTTAATGTTAGCTTGTTTATAAGTATATTCCATTAGATTAAACCATTAAAAATACGGTAATGTTCGAAAGGCAGCCGTTAAAATATTTCAAGCACATTCAAAACTGCCTTCAATGACCACAAATAGCCTCAAATTATGCAAATAATGTGCTGATAAGGTGCTAAATATACAGACCACACATACTCACAAAAAGAGTATCTATGTGTGTGTTTGTTTTGCTGGTAAGCCTCAATGCAAACGATTTGGAACTCGGCAAAAGCAAAAAGATAAATAAAGTAAGCAAATGAAGAGCACACGGGAATGGAAAATAAATGTAACACTCATAAATTTGCGTACGATTAAAAAGTAAAAACTTCAATATATTTGCATGTGTATGTATCTCATGTATATATAAAGCACTCACACAAACGCAGCAACTAAATGTGGCATAAACGTTGCATGCGAATTTTCCAAGAGTCTAAAGTTTTGGATAGAAACAACTACGTAACAAAAAAAAAAAAAAAACACATATGAACAATAAAAAACTTGGTTCCGTTGTGAAGGTGTCCAAATACTAGTGTTGGTCTGTAATTTTCCGATGTTTTCCGATGTTCTCGTACATACGATGCATCTGCAAAACATCGATGTTTTTAAAACCATCGAATATTTAACCAATTCTTTCGCCGATCTACACTATTTCAAGATTATGCCAAAGTAAGTCTTATTCTCAGTTTTGCAAATAATTTTAAAGGTTATACTCAAAAGCCGGAAAACTCTTGCCGGAACGCTCATCATAACTTTTATGTTTACACAATTTAGACGTAGATCTATTTGATCTGCATATAGTATTGTATAGTCTTCTTTTGTTCACATAGCTCTAGTTTCACATATTTTGTATTATACAATGAAGTTTCCCTCTATAATAACAAGAACACTTTTCAAATACCAAATATCGAAAAACCATAGATGTTTTTAGTCCGATGCATCGACCTACATCGATGTCCATGGTCGATGTTTTGGTCTGGATTTACATCACTAGGCGACTTATTTTATGAAATAAGTATATATTCTTTTTGACAAAGCGGAAGAGTTCATTGTTTTTCTTTTCTTTTTCTTTCTTGTTTACATTGGGATGGTAAATGCTGCGATAGGCAGAAACTTTATATATGAACTAGAAAAATCGAATGTATGCGACTGAACTAGTTACTTTTAAATAAAAAGTCACATTTCGCATTTGTTTGGTGAATACAACAAAAAATCTGTGCAATTTGTATTGGGAAAGGATTGTTGCGGAATTCATTAACTTTAAATAGAAGAAAGAATAAAGTTGTTCCCTTATTTTTTGTGCGGTTTGTGTAGAACCTCCTCAAAAATACCGATATTCGCGAATTTCTCAAAAGCAAAAGGGTGACCGGACCGGAAACTAAAAGCGAAACGATAATGAGCAAAGGTAGTTGAAACATAATCTCCCGAAAAAGTCATCATCTACTCGTGTTGAGAGACCTCATGTTGAGAGACAAGATGATGATGACAAGATTCATAGTATATAAATTTTTTGAAAATATTTCACATTCTATTTATTATAGCTAAAGTGTATACAAACTTCGGCTTTGTGAATTCGACGGTTCGTTTTTGCTGTTGTCGCTTTCCATGCCAATAGGTTTAATGGCAGCATTTGATGTCTATTAACATAAATAAGACAGCATGACAGTCGTTTGGGGGCGTCAAAACTGAAACTCAAATTAGACATTTGAAACTTCCAGCTGGTTAACCTTGTCAAGGTAACTCATTCATTATTTGACTAAGTTCAATGGCATTTTCTGGCAGTCTGCTTCTTCTTCTCGCTTCTTATAAGTGTGGAGCAAACAACTCTTATTGCAATTTAAAAATAAACTTTTACGCCTTTCGCAGCAAATTAGAAAAGTAAATTTTCAATGCATGCAAAATCAATATTTGTACAATAAGTAAATTTAAATTTGATTTCTGTATCTGTAGCTTTCGGCAAAATGTATCTCTCGGTGCTGTGTACTGAGTTTCTTGCCGCTCAGCAAACTTTCTGCTACGCTTTGCTATTTTTATCAACAAAATTCAAGTTTGCATGCAATAAAAAAAAAAAAGTATTCGGTTTTTGTTGTTAGCTTAAGATTGTTATTGTTGTTGTTGTTTAAGTCAAGCCGTAGCAAAGTTTTGACTGTACGGCGTGACTGCCAATTTACATTTGGCGGAGCATTTCCCCGGCAGCGAGTAAGCCGCCAAGCAAAACTTGTGACAACTTCAAAAGGCTTTTGTATGTTGTCAAGACCGTAAATGGCACTCGTACAATTGTCATTGTTTCTAGTAGCAGCCGTAGCTACCTGTATTTATAAATCTAATTTCATGTTCTGTGACTCTCTACCGAAACGAGTTTGTCTCAAAATGGCTATGAATAGAATTAGAGACAGACTCAGAGACAAATAATGACAGAATGTAAAGCAGTCATTGGAAAAATATGTTTTTAACACAAACAAAGTTACTTTTGTGCTCTTAAATAAATTACATCTTTCAAAATATATGCTATTAAAAATATGGATTTCAGTTAATTCAATTTCAAATGGAAATTCGCTTCGCTTGTTTGCACTAAACTCGCTTGTCACACATTTTCCGCATGGAAAATGCATACAACCACAAAAAACATTTGTACATAAATAGCGCAAATAAGAAGAAATCGATTTTATTAAATCGCATGTTTCTGGCTTTTGGTTTGAGTTTTGCGAATCGGAAATTAAAGCGAAATGGACAGACAGTGAAACAGGAACTATATGTTTTTCCAAAAAGTATTCCCACTGAAGCCGAAAGTTGTTTATTACGGTACTCCTATAGCTTGTGGTACAAAAAAAATGTTAGCTATACGAACGATGATGCTTTAAATCTGTTATTTAATGTTCCCTTATTGGTTATCATTTAAATTCAGAAAAAATACCATTGCCGAAAGGCACCCGAAAGGGATTTTAGGAGTCAAGGTTGAAACTCTGGTAATTGATCGTGTTTTGAATATCTAATGTTTTGAAAAATAGGGTTACCCATATTTAGATTCTGTTTCCAGGGCGAATAAACGCATGTCGAACAGTGCAAGTAAGTTGAAGTAGTACGAAGTAGTTTCATTCCGCTCCGGAACACAAGTTTCAGCAATATTCCAAGTCATCTGGCGCACATTAGAAGGGCACCACGTCGTCGCTTCTTTGTCGACTTCCATAGTTCCGAAATGGTGGCGCTTAAGTGCCTTCTTGATCCACGGTTTCAAGAAAAAGTACGGTTTGGCCAAGTCAGGGCCCTACGGTGGCTGGGCATTCTTACCACACAACGTTTCTCTATGTACTCCGAGAGTTCTCGAGAATGCGTGTCACTCTGCTTTATAGCCTTTTCATGATTTCCAAGTAAAAATGACTGCTTACTGTTTGTCCTTGTGGCACAAACTCTGAGTGGACAATGCTCTTTATAAGCACGGCGAGCACAAATCAAACTCGAAAGACTCGTCGCATGGAATGAAATTATCCCAAAAATGTAAATTACTTTCGCACTGCTCTAAGTGATGAAGCGAGTTCGTTGCATGAGCAGCCGGAAAGTACCTTGGAGACGATCTTCGCGCTGAACTTGCGCATGGCCAACTCTTTGGTAACATTATTACACTCATCTGACAGCATGCTAACCCTCAAACGTCGATGAGAGTTCAACATGACTCGCACTTCATTCACACAGATTGGTCAGAGTGCCGGACGTTCAAAGCTGTCTTCGTCCTCATTGACCAGCGGTAAACCTTACTATAGGACATGGTATTGTCATGAGAGATAAATTGTTTATGCCAAAACGATCAAAACGGTATCGATTAGGCCATCCGTGTGAACACGTACATCTCGAAGAACCAAAGAGCTGGGAACACTAAATTTTGACTTAAGATATCCGGTAAAATGCATGTTTTTTCTATACATAGAACTTTTAAAAATTACGTATGCTTCTCCAAATAACAATTGCAAATAGATATTTTCTTGATATCTGTCCTTGTCTTTCCACAGCAAAATTTCTCTGCTTCTGCTTTATGCTGTAAAAATTATCAAATTGAACAAATATAGTACTTTAAAAGCCATAGTCCAAAATGCACTAATTATACCCTCTTACATTTTCAAAACGCTGTAACTGTAACAGATACTTTTTGGAACTTAATTAAAACTTTGTGAAGCTATGATATAGCGTTATCGCTATATTTTTTACTATATATTTAAACTTTTTTACAATGACTTTAGAATGACTTTACATAGATCTACTTAAAGTTAAGCATGCTTTTCCAAATACTTATGTGATCAATTGCACATATCCAAAGACTTAACTTGTCAGCCAAAACTCGCAGTTTTAATTCGTTTGTTTGTAATATTATTATTCTTCAAATGAAAAATGAACATTGGTAGTGCGTAAGTTTTTGTTCTGAACAATCCAAGTTACGTTAATCATATAGTCACCACGTGGTATTAACATGGGTACCATTTCGTACATCAAAATTCTTCTCCCTTTATATAGAATTCTCTTTAGTGCACCGTCAGATTCAATATAAACCTCTTACCTCACAAGGATACCTCATAAGGACAACGATTGTAGTCACATGTTCAGCATTTCTTAATACAATAATCGTAATGCGCCATTTTTGCATACACTCGAACGTTTTAACACTTCTTAAAGTTTTTTCTGAAATACAAAAAAAAGGGAGAATGAAAAAATCCGATTTCTAGAAATAGTAGATCTTATGACAATTTAGGAAATGTAGCTTATTTGTACAAACCCATACACTTCTTGAGATATTCATATAAAATTCCCTTAAATATTTAACCCTTATATTGTGCTCTAACAGTTATTAGTTTTGCTTACACACAATCTCACACAAATCATTATATGATAAACTTCTTATTTTATAAGAAATCGATTTCCATCTTCTTCTTACCATGCCATAAAGTGTATTTCAGCTTCCGCACAACCAAGTTTATCGGTCTTTTCTGTTATTTTCTTCATTTGGATCTGCGCACAGATGTTTGTTTATATGTATGTATTCTGTGGCCTAATAAAACTTCAGTTAACGAAAATAAACGTGTGGAGCTACTCCGTCTGCCACAGAAATAAGCCAAGCAGCCAGGAAGCCAAATATGTTGCCACATCAATTGGGGCAAATATGTTGGATGCTGCTCGGCCAGATGCTGGCCTTTTGGGATCTTTGTCTGCACACAAATTTTCACATGCCGAATGAAGCAATAAATATTATTTTGTATACTAGTATGTGTATATCATATGTGCGCATGGGGTACCTCTTTATGGCATGCCCCAAAATTGCATTTTAACTGTTTTTGTCATTTGTAGGAATAATATTTGGCTTATAGTCCTTTTTTTGGGATAAATGAAAAGCTGCTTATATGAGTTTATTATGAGTTATTGTCGGTATACTTTAACTGACAATTATTTTGAATAATTTTTTCATGCGTTATAAATATGGTTATTAGGCATATCAATAGTATTCGATAAATTTTAACATTCAATTTAAAGCATTTCATGCTGTCTTAAAGAAAAAGGGAGTAGAGCTGCAAAGCTGTCGATGTTAAACATAGTTTTAAGTTTCAGCCCATATCGATAGTTGTTTGACTATCGGTAAGTTTGTAAAAAACTAGGCAAACATTGCGCACCTTCAACCCGAACTGTGCTTGAAGCACTTGCTTTAACTGTTTATAGAGCTATCGGTAGTTTATTCGGCAGCAATGAAGCACACTTTTATTGTGCTTGAACAGTATTATCGAAAAAATTTTAACGCAAGTGCTTAAGCAAAGCCTGCATCGACCCTAAACTATCAATATCAACTATCACCTTTATACCCATCTCCCTCTGGAAGTTGCACGACAAATTCCATGCGATAACAACGACTTTTGTATGCCATCCGATAACAACGATTTTTGTATGGCCTAGTCATCGATTGTTAGCAATGTTGTTTTTAATTTTAAGTCATTTTTAGGAAAGGTATTAACAGTTTAGGCGCTTGGCTTTATAAACATCAATTCGACTAAGGAAAATTGATCAGCTTTAGTCCACAGTATAGCATTTCTTTTGATACTGTTCCGACTTTGTCAGATTTCTCCTAACCAAAGTAGTAGATGGCAAAGTGGTTTTAGTAAGGCGCACCCTTCATTTTTACTCCGAACTACATACTACTGCTCTATCTAAGGAGCCATGACATTTTAACGCTTTTTATTGTTCTTCTATTTTTTAAATCGTTATGGGATGTAGCACGGATTTTGTTTCGTTACTAAGCTTTGAGCTACGTGTGCCTTAAATTTGAGCTATGCCCAATCCATCTCCATTCCTGAATCGATAGCAGAGAGCTGGTAAATGTCGCTATGGGTCGCCTGGTCTAAGTCATCGAATTCCTGTAGTTTCGACACGATAATTGCGTTGATTTTCCAATTAACAAACCTATGTCGCCGCATTGACAATGCTTTGGCTAAAAATGCCAAACTTTGAGCCATATCTTACCACAGCATATGACATACTATGTTACCATAAGCCGCTTTGGACCTATGCACGCGCACCTCTGCGTCAAGTTTTGTGCCGTCATCCAAGCAACTAAGCTGCCAAAAGTTCTATGTCCAAAACTATGCGTTCCCGATACTAATCGAATTTGCTTTGGCTGCACTTCTCTGAAGGCCGGTCGACCCAGCTATGTGTTCCAATTCTAGCAGCAGTCAAACTAGTTCACTCAGCTTGTTTGTTCGCAGATAGATACCAACTGTGTCAAATGCGTCAGTGATAACCATTATGAATCAAGATTTTCTCAGGCTCTTTTAACGTCATCCAAAAGGCTTACTGTCGAAGATTCAAAGCGTTTCCTGTGTTGACTATCGAGTTAGTTTCAAAGCAGTTTAATTGGTCTATGACAATATAAAGTTATGCAGCTTGATTTGTGGTGATTTTCGTAATCGATTTTTACGTAATTATCGAATATCTTAAACTGTTCATCCTTGTTTAGCTCGCAAATAGAAACCCCAAGCGGCTTGCACTTGGAATTTGTCTGTTAAATTGCAGTGTTCACATTAATCAACATTTGTCAAGCAAATGTCGGAGCTCTAAACTAAAGCCTGACAACACTGCACTTCGTGATCTTTGTTGTTATTGTTGTCATTGTTGCTGCTGAAGACTGCCGCTGACATGGTTGACAATTTTCGCGTTGCCTGTTGTATACATCATTTGTTTGTCAAAGAGCTATAACAACTACAGGCGCTACTCCCGGGGTCAATATGACCCTGAACTCATGTCAGGACTGTTACTCTGTCAAATGTTGGACACAGCTTCCATATGGGTGTCTCTATGCGTGTGTCCGTCTGTGTGTGCGCGTTTGACAGTGCATTCCGGCATAATGTGTGCGTCGATTTCATTTTCATTGGTTTGCATTGTGTCAGAATGTCAATAAACAGAGAATAAAGAATGTTATTTAATGCGCAAACACACACATGTAAGCACAAAGCGAATTTGTTACACATAAAGTAGTCAATGGAACGTTAATAAAGACGACAGTCTATAAATATTACGCATACGCCACTTATTCACAAGCGCTTTTTTATTGTTGTCAAAGGCAGCTTCTCAAATTTGCACAAGTCAGCGCAAAGCGACTTCAAAGTCATATACATATATATTACAATTTTATGATATACATATATAGAAGTACACACACACACATACAGACAATGTCAATCAATGCGTATGTATGTGTGTGTGTGCATGTCAAACAATCACAGACATGTCACAAATAAAAGAAATTCAATCAGTGCGTGTTCATCAGAAGTCAGTGTGCCAATGAATTTGTCTGCTGCGTGTGGCAACAAGTTGAAATTGTCAGCTGTGGCACAATGTGGCACATTGGCAATTGCCTGGGAATTATGTTACGCCTGCTTGACAACAGTTATTTCAATTGGTTTTCAATTTTAGAGCACTTTATTTATTTTATTTGCCACAAAATGTAGTTAATTTTTGCATTTTCCACATAATGAATACTCGCATATCCTGGGATTTACATATAATTTCATATAAAGTGACTTATCAATAATCATAAAAAAAGTGTGGCCGAAAAATGAAAGATAATAAATAGAAGCGTCCACATGAGGATTATTATAATTTGATAATCAACATTATGACGATTATGAAGGACATGGGACTGTGTTCATTTGTAATCTGCATGTGTTTGTGCTCACGTGTCGCCTGCGTCTGCAGCGGAAGCCGGAAGGAAGATTCCTAAATTCCATTTTGCTTGGCCTGACTGTGCAATTGACAAAATGGCTTACAGACTTCGGTTCATCTGCTTATTCTTACTGTGTTTATTGTTGTTTTCTAAACCAAACACGAGCATCTGAATTTCGTACACTGAGAAAAAAAAAGCATTAAAATATGTTAATCTGGCAATGCCGAATGTCACTACTTGATGGTCAACCATTCAATGTACCAAGTACTTTTACAAGCCTTAGAAATATCTTGTAAGCTTCGGTTCACGGAACGACTTTATATGTGTGCTTGAATTCAAATTCACAAACCGGTTCGAATAAAGATCTGAGCAAAGATTTTGGTTTTATTTTAACTAGTGTTCGCCTTGTTGTCGACATTCGACGACTTAATACACATTTTTTCTTCAAATCAATTTTTACCTCAATAAAACGCAACGTATCCAGCTGAAACTTATATTCTGCATACCGAAAGCATTGCATAGGGTTCACCTGAAATCATTGCGTCAGTGCGAAGTAATTTTTCCACACTAAATTCTCGCTTAGCGTATTTATATATAGATTTGGCTACATTATTCATATGGTTTTTTTTACAATATTTGGAAAACATAGAAAAGACATCCCGACATCCAATTTCGACTAAAACTCGCTATTGCAAACACAAGTTCAGTTATTGGAAAGCAGATAGTAATATCTGAGCAACTTTCGCCATAGAATTCAGTTCCACCTAGTCTGATTTGAGATATTTGAGGTTATGCATCCAACAAAACTGCTGTTATTATTTGCTGCTTTTGAGGTTTTATAGATGGGGCATTTCCTTCCCTATGACAACTTTATTTAGAACTGCTTTTTCTCATCAACTTACGATTTAGAGTGTTCGAATTTTCTCGAAGTTGTGGCTATTTGTGGTGGTGAAATACAGCTCTGGCATGAACTGCTTGAGACGTTAGCAGCCTCAACATTACCAGCTATTGCTAATAGTAGTGCTTAGTGAAATGCAAATTTCATATATACACGTATATTTAGACTTAAAAATTGTAAAGAAAGGAGAACTTCCAGAGTCTCATGATTTCATAAATACATAACCTCAAATATATACATGACGTGATGGGTCAATTCCGGCCGGATTCCGATTCTATTCAAAAATTACTTTAGAAATGACCATTACTACTGCTTACATAATAGGGTTACTATTAATTGAAATACATATACATATATACATATATCGCCTGGAAGTTGCCTCGGCTACAACCCTATGCGACTTACTTCGGAATGCATTCTAATATCATATTGCAACTCTTGCATTATCAAGTGCGTGCTCCAAATACGGAGCCGGCGGCTCTATCGCTCGAGCGCGTTTTTATTTTGAGTTGGCGTTTGGCGGACAAATACAAAATTTGAATTTTCCACTTATTTATTTGTGTTTTATAACACTTTTTTTAAGCCTGTGTTTTGAATGGGAAGTTGAAGTATTGTAAAACACGTTGATCAGTGATCTGTCAAAAATCTCACCCGCTTCGACTGAAGGCTTTGTAAGATTATTTGTTATGTAAGAGCGCATAAATAAGACAAACTATGATCATTAGCTAACTTCATTAAGTGGGCCTAATGTGCAAACATGATCATATGGAAGGAAACGAAATTTTCTGTCTATTGCTCTAATAGTAATTGCGCTTATCAAAACCGTCACCTTTCTTAAATCACTTCCATCCAGAGTTTGATTTTAAAACAATCAGTAAATAGAGTTATTTATGTTTAAGGAAAATGTTGTTTACTCTAATCTTTGACACTTTCTGAGCTTGTTTCCTATCTAATCGCTAAGTGTACTTACACATGAGTACAATTACCTAACGGCCCTTTTGCCTTAGACTTTCAGCTGCAGCTGTTACACATATGAATTGTCTGTTTGTGTGTGTATGAGTGAGTGTGTGTATGAGTGAGTGTGTGTATGAGTGAGTGTTATTGTATTGACATAAAAGGTTCTGGCTTGCCCTTGGCTTTTATGCTCTGTGGGTCCCTTTGTGGAATCGTCTTGGGTTTGTCCAACACGTGCGTGTCTTGGGCCACCAATGGGTAATCAAGCCAGCTGCCTGGGTGAACTCAATTGCGGATTTCTTATTGTGATTTTGCTTAGACTCTGCCTTACATTTCGAATTTACATAATTCGTTTCTTTTTTTTTTTTGTTATTTTTAAATATGCGTCGGTGTAATGTGTGTGAGTGAGTATTATGTTTATTTTGTTGTGTCATGTAGTTTGCTTTATTTTGTCAACACCATGCAGGAAATGGGCACTACACATACATTTGCACACTCGCATTAATGCTCACTTGAAGAAAAACTATGGAATGTAGTAGCCAAAAGAGGTGAAAAACCTGAGAATATCTTGGAACGCGGTCTTTTGACACATCTCAGGCCATTATCTGATACTCCACGGTGATCTGCTTTGATTTGGCTGTAAATCAACACAGCAACATACAACATTAAAATGAGTACTTTACCTTTAACTATAAGAGCGAAAATCTTTTGTTTAATTTACTGTCAGTTGTTTGCAGAGGCTTGGAGAAACACTTTTAAAGTAACGTTGCTCTACTTCATTAGTTTTGATGAATACTTAACATTAACATCGCAATCTCGAGACCGCAAACCGAACATTTGCCCACACAAACAGATTAAATATTGTTGCCAACTTGCTATCAAAAGAGAAATTGTATATAAAACCCAACGCAATGATCTGTTAACTAAAATATAACGATAAAGCAAGATTAAAGAGTATCTAAAGATAAATACTAAGGAGGTCATTTCTTAAGAGAAACCGCAACTAAATCCATTACTTTTAATCAACATTCAGCGCTTTGTGTTTTTCCTCTAACCTTAAGATACTTTTACAACTTATAAAAACTGCATCCTTCAATCGAAGTATGACTGAATTCACTGTAAAAGTAACCGAAGTTAAAACTTATCTATTTTATCTCGTTTTTCTGTTGAGCTACATAATTATAATTAACTTTTTTCCTAATTAGTCCAATATTCTACTGTAAGTAGATTTGCCTACAATTCGATAAAAGTCGTTCTTAACGTTGCCCAAAGCTTGTTTATTTGAAACCAAGGGCTCCGTTAACGAGTAACTCGAAACATTTCCGTTTTTCATCGAATCGTTGAGTAAATTGTTCTAAGAAAAACGTTTTTCATCATCGCTTCAAGCTCATTGAAATGCTATAATCACGGCATTTACGCGATATAAAAGTCGGTTTTATCTCCAAATTGGTGTGCCAACATGCAAAGAAACAGCTCTGAGCTACTATGAGCGAAATAAACTTTTCTTACCATAAGAGCGTGACGGCATACGATTTGGTTGTTCACAACTAAAAAAAATTTCAATTTTTGTTTTTTCAGGGTTCTATTTATCTAAGATTCGCCGAGTTCGTATTCGACCAAAGAATTGAACTCTTTTTTTAGTTTCATTGCCTTTCATATAGGCTATATCGGTCCATCTTATGTTTGACATATTAAAAACATTCAAAATTGATCCCTACCTTTTTTCTCTCAGTGCACCGCAATATAAATGTTGTTCAAGTAAACGCTGCTGAGCTAAACGGAGCTGCAAACAAACAAGCTAATTAATGCACACACACCTTATGGACCGACCTCTTCCTGTACCTCGAGAGACCCGCTCTTATTGACAAACTTGCAGACTTTCTGTGCATGTGTGTGTGTGTGTGGCATTTGCATCCGAATAACAGTTAGGTTCTACTTATTATGAGTTACCTCGCCAATTAGACGACTGTTTGCTGAAATCTGTTGACAAAGTCAACGCCTGCTTTCAATGAAACATCTTTTGGTTGCTCTTAATGAGCAAGAAGACATTGGTCCCCAGTTTCTCAGCTGCTGGGTCGCAGCGGATTCGGTGTAATTATGCATGTGGCCCAACTTGGTCTTTCTGCGCTTTGAGTGACACGAATAGTCTCCACAGTTGTTTGCTTGTTTGTTGTCACTGTGCAGACAGTCAACAGCTAAGAGAAAACAACAAAAACAACAACTAAAAGGTACCAGTGCGCCAAATCAACGTCATCGCGGTCTTCAGCGGGTTGCTTCTGGAAAAGACTTGAAGCAACATGCAGTAGCAGCGCAGCAGCAGCGCAGTAGCAGAGTCAGCATCTGAGTGAGACAACTTGTAATGTATGCACCGAGTTCTCGGGGTTCTTTTCTTTGTGCAGCTTTGTTTTTGTTCACCTGGGTCACCTGGGTTTTATACACAATATTTCATTCTTTCTTAAGTTACATTTAGATTTGCATTTTTATTTAGCGCATAAGTGCAGTCAGAGCAGTCAGCATGGGTTCTCAGCTTGTCTTTTCATACACTATAACTGTAGAGGGTGTAATTGGCTTTGTGATGAAGTATGTAACAGGCAGCTGCAACGATATATAGAACAAAAGTGCTTGAAGACATAGCCAATAGATCTGGCCTACTTCATACCAAAGTTTAAAATTGTTACCGCGTTTATTCTGGGCTTTAGATGTATTAACTTCGTTACAACTTGGAGCCGTTGAAGCTAAATCTGGCAAACGATTTATTCTTCTAAATTGCCATAATATAACTTTTGATTTCGTAGTTTCAGGAATTCATGATTAACCTGTAAAATAACTTGAATTTTTTGTTGGAATTCGCTACATGCTTTTTTAAAATCGATTTTATGGCAAAAAATTATGTTTTCCTTTCAATATTTGAATGGTGTAAGGTCTGTTTATTCCGGCGGATTTTGATTCGGTTCGACCGTCGGTATACATATGTATGTTGCTAGCACGTTATAGTGGTAGTAAACCGATCATGCCCGAAAATGTTATTCATTATTAAGAACGTTCTGTGAAGCCACAAATTTCGGTTACTTTGCAATTGCCAATTTTCTATAATTCGCTAAATCCCTGATTTCGCAATCTGAAAAATCGGCTGAGTTTTGTCTCGAAGAATGTAGCAACATAACTGCCCCAAAAAACGTTTTCTTTAATCTAAATATCATTATATATAGCAAAAATGCAAAACTATCAATAATAATAATAATAATAGCAATTGTCGTGATACTTGCAGTGGGAGAATTGTATAAACGACTAAGGTTAGGAAGGACAGAAATCGGTAGTTCTATGGACAATATCAAGGTTTTTTTGAACCGACAGTATCGTTATTATCGAATTTTTTCCAGAAACTATCGGATATATCGAATGGTGCCACTATCGAAAGTTAAGCAGCTCTATTATATAGTAAATGCGAGAAGCCCTCACCAAATATCACCATCTATCTAACGGTTAATGACTTGATAATTCAGATGGTAAAATCAAAAACTTGTATAAAAAATCAAAAAAAAAACATCTTACTGCTAAACTAAAAAATTTTAAGTCAAATTTCGCTAAGTTGGCCCACTGTGCAAGCGTAATGCGTCAGAACGGTAGGAAAGAAGACGCAGAAAAAATAGCAACTCAAGTGCTTACAGAGAACTTTAAGGTTTTGAGTATAGAGTATGTCAAGGTCGAGACATGTCACTCTTAAAAATGCGTGTCTCTTTGTTTTTGTATTTAATGCATGCAGATGCATACATTGTGTCAACAACATCAACAGCAACAACAAGAAGAGTTTTACGCTTTTGCTAGAAGGGTTCACACGACTAGAACGAATTGGACTTTGCTCACAGGGTCAAAACACACACATGCATAGATATATAGTGTCACATTATTTAGGGTGCGCATAACAAATGAGACAGATGAAGGTTAGCAGAAAGGACTTTAACATTTAAATAAATCCCCAAACAGAAATGTTAAACATGTTTATACGATCTATCAGAACTGTCACAACTTTTCGCATTTACAATGGCAAATTGAATGCGATTGGACAGTGTAAATCTGCCACTTGTATGCAAGCTTATTGATTACCAAAGCATATAATATCACCCACTTGAAATGTATATCCAATATGTTGTCTCACGACCCTGGAACTTCTGAAATCAAAGGCCAGCCCCATTCGAATGGTCATGCATATAAATGTCAATGAAAAGCGATGACGCTATCTGGCCAGCAAGGAAAACCAATAATCGTTAACAGCAAGGAGCACACCGAAAGTGGTTGTCAGTCAGCTGCAGCTCAAGGATAATGCAGTGTCAATAATTATGTAGGACACTTATGTGTTTACGGCTCAAAGAGAGCTGGCTCTTCATAGTGAATGGAGGACAGCAAAAGAAATCTGTAATAAGCAGGTGTTTGTTGTTAAACGAGATCCGAGCTTTTCATGTGGACAATTGCGGTGCAAGTGAACTGCCACGCCCACTTACACACTGCCCACCACTCAAACAATATATGTATGAAAGGCATTATAAGCTGCTCAAGCACATTAATCCCAATGACTGTGAGTGCGCACGGAATGTTCAAGAGTAAATGAGCGTAAGCTATGAAAGAGCACAAAGTACGAACAAAATGGCGTATCCGAACTTAAATACAGCAACAAAACCGGAAATGAAGGCAGCAAAAACTGGCTGCCCATTTAAGGGCAAAGGTAAAATTCCTGCAGCTATAAAATTCTTGTTGCAAAGTCATTATCCGGCCATTAAAAGTGGCCAGTAGAAATACTACAAACAACAACAAGAACAAAAAAAAACAACAACAAAGAATGTAATTATGGAAGTTACAAGAAGAAAAAAAATAGGTTCAAATGAAAGGAACGTGCAGTGTTCACAGATTTAAGACTAAAAGCAATCTTTGCTGACTTTAAGTTAGAATCAATATTATTTTTCCTTATAAACAAGGAATTAATTTCACATATATGTATATATAAGAATAGACATAAAAGAGGAATAAACAGTTTTGAAGCAGATGATAGCTCAAGCTTAATTTAGGGTTTGATCAGAGTTGGTTAAAAAGTTTTTTTTTTTTAGAATAACCAGACTAATTTTGTATATTTTTTTAAAAGGAATCGTCCATATATTACGTCATAACGTTATTGCCCATTTTCTCTTTATGAGATGATAGTTATTACTCTAATATTGGATAGATGACGATCATCAAAAACACCTGCGTGTTTAAGGGGCCTGATTAGGGAATCAATCACTCGCCATTAGTGGCGTACATAACTTTGTGCTTTTATTAAATTTTTCAAAATGTGATGGAAGAATGGACTTATCCTCTGAACAGCCCCCTTAAATAGCTTGCAGATATGGCACTACTGATTTTTATCTCCTTAAGAGAGTGCAAAGGCGCAAAGCTAACTTAAAATGGCAAAACTGTGGAAATTGTGGAACGCCTCCTCCGTTCATGATGGCCTTCCTGTAGGAGGGTCTCAAACATCTTGGTTGAGTCTTTTGAGGGCAGCATCTCGTAGCTCTCCGTAATTAGTCGCTAAGTCTCGAGTCTCTGCATGTGTATGGACCTTGCGCTGACCATTTTTCTTTCAACGAAAAATACTTTTAGATCCTAATGTATCACAAATAAGTCGACTTTCCAAACTGCTTGCTGACTAAAACGAATATCGAAAAAAGAATAAAAGAGTAAAACAAAGTACTCACATCATAGAATATCTCAAAATGTGTGCAAAAGTACTTCGAAATGTTTTGCGATTCTTTTGAATGATTTTATTAAAAGCGATAAAGGCGAAGACGATATTCCATTGACTGCTATATTAAGGATTGGCTGGAAACACCTTCGGAAGAAGGTCTCTCCCCCATGTAATCAAACGTAATCAATTAGATAACCCCCTCTCTCCTATCAGTGATGATGTTATATGTGGACGGCCCCTAATTAATTTACAAACTTAAAACGTGACGGCGGCTTAATTTGCTTGCACCTCTTAACCATCACTAGTGGGAACGCATCATTAGATGCTTATATTTTTGTATTACTTGGTCCGGCACCGTTGTTTCAGCAAACAGGCTTTTCACTGTGTGAGCATCGTTTAGATCGCCTCGAGTTCTTGCAGAGATGTATATACTGAGCCGCTTGTTGCGGGCGCAAATTTAAATCTTTAAATCTTTTTTCCAAGCTATGTACAATGGCCTGCCAATGCCAGTTTTTCCCAGCTCTAGAACCAAGCCCTCAACTAGAAGTAGAATAGTCGCTATGGATGCATAAAGATCTTAAAAGCCTGGCTACAGGTTTTCTTTTTGCTTGTTAAAGATGGGAATGCGACATGAAATAAGAAAAATTTAGAAATCACTTGACGCTCAGCAGATGTGGCGCCATCTAGCGTGCGCAAATATTAGCATGAAAACAACAAGCTGACATAAGCATGCATGCTCTTCTTTTCGCTCTCACTGCTAACACAGCACAAAAAAGAAATATGCCAAAAAAATGTAAACCGAAAAACTATCTAATAGCGAATTTGTAAACTTTTGTTGCCAATAGTCATATTTTGATAACAGATGCAGTGTTAAAATTTCAGTTACGCTTACAAAATTTATAGTTACCACGTGAAAGAACAGTTGTTCATCCACCAGCAAAATAAACAAATGAATAATATATAATCGGTTTAAAAAACATTTTAATATAGTTTAAAACCTAAACTGGAAGCTCATCATTATGTTTGTCTTGGTTTTGGTTTGGCTGTTTCTTCTTTTCATATATATATTTTTTTTTAATAACTGTTAAAAGTTACGGCTTCCATTGCCGTTTGATTTCCTGTCTTGTATAGAACTCTATCCAAAATCGTATACATTAATTTTTTCAATATTTATCAAACCAATAGTTTTCGTCTGATTAATTAAGAAAACATATTTCGCATTGTCTCGCCTGTGCTTCACTTGGTATTTCAAAATAACATCCAAGTTGTGGAACGGGCGCCCTTCTTCCAGGTGACTAACTCTGGCTAAAGAATTAATCATAGTATTTACCTATGAAATGTGATGACTCGATATACCAAACGGCATAATTCATTACACAAGCAAAACGCTTTTGCATAAATGAATAGCTTCGAATATTCCATATTTCATTCAAATGTTATCCTATTTGTCCTTCGTCGAAGCAGCAATAATCGCTTCATGCATTTTAGGAGTCCCTTGAGGCAAGGACGAACCAGTTCGTTTGTCAGCTGTTTGTATGACTAATGGAATTTGGCCTAGGCATTTCCATTAATGCTTCCGCCCCAAACACAGTTAATGGAGGTATCTTTCGTTATTGTTGTTGATGTTGTTGTAGTTGTTTCTGTCGTCAATCTACATAATGCCCGCATAATCAGCTCTAATTAAATGCAAATTAAAAATTCATTAACAAAAAGTCGGGAATGTCTACTTAACTTTAATTTCTTTTTTGGTGCCGTCTTTTTGATTATGGCATATGAGGGCGCAACAAGTGCCAATTATATACGTATATATTATATGCAGATATTATTTTTAATTCAAATTAGGAAGCTTTAACATATTTTTGCCAGGTTATGCAAAAAAATGATAAAAGCTTATAAAATTCCGTTTGCCTGACAAGCATTTTGAAAGAACTCTGATAGACGTAGCACTGACCTTAGATCACAGTTGTTGTTAACAATTTTAGAACAACTAAAATCTATAAAATTACTAAAAAAAAAAAATCTATAAATTGAAAAGCAGCATTAAGTTGAGGTGACTTTTAAGATATGCTTACATATGCTAAGCAAAATGTCAGTGTGGTACCGATTGCGTCTTAATAACGCAACTTTTTTAGGTGAAAACAATACAATTCTAAAAGATAAAATGATTGCGGTTAGACGAATATACGTTTTACCTGGATACGTTGCGTTTAGATAGGTAAAAATCGATTTGAAATTTAAAAAATTACTGTATACGTTAGAAAAAAACAACAACAAAATACATTGTTTCTTCTCTCCTGTTCTTCATAAGCTGTTACGAGAGCTTGTATTAAGTCGTCGAATATCGTTGACAAGGTGAATACTATCTTTGAGTTTTGCAGAATGCAGCAAACAATTTCTATCTAAGTATATCAATCGATTTCTCTAGTCAACCAACGTTACTATATGATATGCTGTCTCTTTTAATGCTTGAAGCCCACAGAAGATACTTCCCGTTATAACACCCAAAAGTTAGGAATCACTTATCCTATTAAGTCTAACAATTGTTTATCAAAGGATGACGCTAGCAGCCGTAGCTCTGCACAAATTAGTGGAATTTAGCATCATATGTTAAAGGACCGTTATTTCAGTGCCTCCTCCATATTCGCTACACTCAACATCGAAAAATAGCTCCAAGTTCAGCCGTACTTGTACTTTAAACGTTATTTGTACTATAAATGGATTGAAGCGCTGTATACCTGTGCTCACACTTTCATTGATTATATATCTTCTGCGAAGTCAGCCTACCTTATAGAAGAAATCTTTCATCATCTGTAACACCTCTCTCAAATTCGGCTATATCTGTACACCTACGCACGTATATTCTAACCAGGCTGACAGCGAAAAGTTGCCATCGATTAACTCTTCAAAACTATCGGGGAGTACAGAGACTGTTGGATATATATATATATATGAAAATATATTCAAGCTTCTCAAGACGACACCTGAAAGATTCTGCTTTGCGGGAACATGCCGTCATGTCGCATACTCTGTTCATTCTTGAGTAATGCGATTTAAGACAATAAAGCATAATTGCTGAATCAGACCTGCAAAAGGTATACTCAACAAGGTAACCTTGCGCCCACGCTTGCCCTCTCTACGAACTTTAATGAGTAAACTCGTCTTCACGCATGTCAACCCTCAAGATGCTTTTTTCGAGCAACATTTTTAGCTTTGTCTTTACTCGAAAATAAAGTTCCTCTCGCGCTCAGAAACAATAACAAAAAATCACGTTGTTCTGAAAGCTCTTGATTAATGTTATGTACATTTGTCTTTGGCATAAGTTAATCCGATGATTCGACGTGGGCGGAACTGTCGTACAGTGATTCGATTTTTGTCTAAGGAATGTTTCGCCAAGCCGCCTAGAAGACCGTGGTCAATTTTTGTTTATTGTAGAACTGTCTGCCTTCTTTGTAAAGCCCTTGAGCTAAAACTGACCAGACGATCTCAATAATTTTCATAACTGGCGATTTGACGGGCTAGTTGAAAAAAGGTTGATGCCACGCTGCTCAAAATTGACAGCACATTCATTGGGGCGTTGTATTCTTGAAATTGTCAGCCTAAACTAACGCATTGATAGCCATATAGCGGGAACTGATAGCCGACTATCTCCTCGTACTGTATTGCATACAATTTCGAAAAACTATTGACAACGACATCTTGCTCAAGTAGCAATGCGACCATCGACAAGCATCACCCAACTTTACTATTTATCATCAGAATAAGTTTGGGCCACTTGTTTGTCCAATGAATTTAATCCAAATAGAACTTCTTGTGACCTTCTGTATTGACAACATTCGTTTACTAATAATTTTCTTGTAGTTTCAGCGTTGAGAAGTATTCAAAATAGTTCTCGATTTTTGCACTTAGTATTAAAATCCGTTTTTGAGCCATTGGTATTTCCGACAGAAGCATCTTTGGTTTATTTCCTTGACAATCTGAATGACTTTCCCGGCTTATTTAATCGTTAGCAGCACTCCGTTGTTGGGTTATATATTTTGGATGCGAAATTGTCCAAGTATTCCCAAGAAGGTAATGGTAAGCTTCTTCATTCTTCTTAGGCCCAAGCTTGTCTTATGCAGCGACCAACAATGACACTGGGTTTTCGAGACCATTACAGCTGGTAAGGTATGGGACCCATTGGAGAAAACCACAATACAAATGATAAATGTGAAACTATATAGTTATAGATCGCAAAAATGTAAGCAACACTGTACTGATAAAAATCAGAACTAAGTAGACTTTTTGGTTTGAAGTATCGGCTGGCCTGATTGGTGTGGCATGATTCGGGAGGCCTGATTCGGTTTCTGTGACTAGTGCGCTATATAAGCAGGGTTTACAGGAGACAGCAGAAGTGTTTGTGTGTCGCATTGCCAGGGAAGCGAACAGCGTATTGCCGCTGCTTAAGGCCTGATCTACTACCCTATCAGTACTACCCTAGAGTAGAGTAGAGTGTGTTGATAACCATAGAGGATATTCTGAAACGCAATGAATGGTAAATAACGTAGTTTTTTTTTTGTAATTCAGTTTGTTTTAATTTATTATAAGGTTCTCAACATTATTTTTGTAAGCTGTGCAGCTTAAGGGCATAATAAACAGTTTGCAGTTTGCATTATTAAACAAGCTCAGTTTTACATTAAAAAAAAGTATTATTCAGCAATAAACGTGGTTTTCTAGTTGTACATAATTAAATTATGAATGTTAATCTAACGTTTATACAACATAAAAAATTATATACAGTTTATTGGCTTTTTTGTGTCATGTTTACTAAAGCGACACTTGAAAATGAATGTGTGTGTGTTTTTTTTGCACCGTTAAAGAATTTTCACATAAAATTAAAATATTTCAAAACTTGCAGCTGGAAGTGAGTTTTAATTGCATCGCCTGCAGTTTTAGCTGTTAAGTTCTAACGTTGCATGTTGCAGTGGCATAATATTGAAATTGTTACAACTTCATAATATAATAGTAAGTAATTACAGGAACTAAGCTTGTGAAAATAGTTGAAGTTAGTCCGTTAGCGTTGGCAGTTTTCATTAAAGACTTGTTTAAAGTTATGTTCTATATACCTTTTTGCCTGAAACGTGGGAGCTGACAAGCTGGAACATGCCACACAGCGTGTATGTATGTATGTCTTATGTATGTAATTACGCGGCATTCCCGTTTTGTAACATGCCAAAATGTAGATACCTGAAGAATTCCGGGCTTGCATGCTCCAATGAATCTTTAAATGTTGGCAAAAGTTTGCCAAGGCTCAAAAGCATAGGAATTTTGACGGCGCCCAAAGCTACGGCTGCTGATTGTCTGCAAATGTCGGGCATTTATTAGATATACATATATACGTGCATATATGTATGTAGTTAGTGCATAAAAGCCAAAAACTTTCGTTGAAAGAAATTTCAAATCCGGTACATACAAGAGCACCAAAAATAGTTCATGTCTTGAAAAAAGCTGACAGCATAAAATCAGTCAATCAGCATTTAAATAACAAAAATTGCTGAACCGTAAATCGCAAGAGGAAAATGCTCGTAATCCAAGGGAATTTCGAATGACAGATAACAAGAATTGATTGCTCTACAAGAAATTTAATTTGTTGACACATCAATTGCATAAATTTAAGTAGTGGCATCGAGAGTTTTTCATGAAACTTAAAAAATAAAAAATAAGAAAATATAAACAATGTTTTTCACGCTTCAACAAAATATTTGTCCATGTGAATGCTTATAATTACATACTAGTTATACATCACATAAGCTGGTTGGTAGAGTTAACTGAGCTTAATACTATGACGTAATCAGCAATAGCAAGGTCACACAGTGTGCTCACATATGTACATACTTAGAGATAGTAACGCAGACTACTCTAAACTTTGGCTTTAAACCCGTTCTACACGCAGGTATGTGCCGCCTATGGTGCCCATAACAAACGATTTGGGATCATAGATCAGCGGTATATCGGTCTTATCGCAGACCGAAAATCTGAACTTTTGTATGAGACGCGCCAGGCCGATGCGTGCCTGCATTTGTCCGAAACGCAAGCCGATACAGTTACGTGGACCATCGCCAAAAGGCAACCATTCCACGGATTCACGCGCGGCCTTCATTTCAGGCGAAAAACGATCTGGATCGAATTTTTCAGGTTCAGGATACAGATCAGGATCGCGATGCAAAGCAGCAGCAGGTATTAAGATATGTGTTCCCTTTTCGATTACATATTTGGGATTATCGGGCACTACGTAATCATTCAAGGCGACGCGATCCAGTTGCGGCACAATCGTATAAAGACGCAGTGTTTCTAGAAGATAAAAATAGTGGCTAAAACAAGCTTTAAACATGTTTGAAGCAGCTGAAACCCACCTGATATAACCTGATCCAAATATTGCAAATCCTTAACACACTCATAAGTCAGCTCGTTATTATGTTTGTTCAGAACTTCTTCAATTTCACTGCGTAGTGTGTCCTGCACATCCTGATGCTGTGCCAGCTCATACAAGGCATAGCTCATGGTCGATGAGGATGTCTCAAAGCCCGCCAAATAGAACACAAATACTTGAGCAGCCAGCTCGCCCATGTCTTTAATTTCGCCCTTACGTTTCAGCTCAATCAGCATATCCATAAAGTCGTTGCGTTTGACATTGTTCTGCTCCCTGTAAGTAACCGTTTGGTTGACCAGATTCATAAAGAAGCTGTGCACATCGTCGGGTAACGCTCTCATGCGCAATTTGCGTGCCAGTTTGGGAAAACTGAACATGAAAGCCATTATGGGCGGACTATGGCGCGTCTCTGTAAAAGACTTTTTACCCATAATGCGAAACTCTGTCTCCGGAACACGCAGTGTGTTGCATTCAATGCCAAAGGCGCAGGTGCCGATAACATCGGTGGTGAAGCGTGCCATCGGCTCTTTTATTTCTACGATAGCGCCACCTGCCGTGTCGGGCACTTGCTCGCTCATAACATTCATTAACTCATCGCATACTTTTACGATGGTGGGAAACATATGCTTCATTTTGCCAGATGTAAAAGTGGGCGACAAATTGTGTCGCAACTCCTTCCAGCGTTTGCTGTCCAAAGCGAATAGATGTTGTGTAAGCGGATCATCGCGCTCATTATGGAATTGACCGCGATCAACAAAGTTGGAAAAGTCTTTAATCAATATGTTCTTGATAAGCTTAGTGTCCAAGATGAAAGCCGATGGTTTTTGCGCAAAGTAAAAGCCCACAAAGGGATGCCCACTGTTCCGAAACTTGTTATAGAACTCCTCCTCAATGCTGTGTATGGTGCGTGTGGTGCGAAAGCCCACCAGATTGCCAAATATCGGATGTGGTGCTACATGTGGTATGCCACGCTTCTTCCAGTAATTCAAATTGCGATGTAACAAATAAACTACGAGTGTAACTAGCGTTATTAACGCATAAATCAGCAAAGCCATTTTGTAGCCACTCAGCTGTTGTCAGCTGTATAAACTAAACTGAGTCTAATCAAGTCAAACAAGCGCGCTTTTAAGCGAATCTGTTTTTTGTTTTTTTTGAAGAATCGGCATGACCAAGCAACAAATTTCTCGTTTTGTGTTTGTTATATGCTCTGCTCAACAAAAAAAAGCCGCGTAGTTCCATACAAATGATAAGCTAGAGAGCTCTAAGAGCAAATAAGAGAAAAAAGAGTTGCTCGAGAGCACAAAACTGTAACTACTATGTTTTAAAGCGCACTACTGTACGAAATCAAAATATTTGTTAGACTAAAGAGCGCGAATGTTTGTGTTTTGCTTGTTTAACTCACTTCCACGTGTAGCTGTAAACAAACCTTTTTTTTATCGATTATCGTTATTATGATCATGTAACGACGTGTCGTTAGTAGAACTCATCCTCAATATAAACCAAATTACACCCGAGACGGAAATATAGTTAGGGGAGCGCCATTGCGCAGTAAATTTTATTGTATTTCAATGCTGAATAAGCAATTTTAGAAAGTTTTTAATTGGCATACGTTTACCCAGGGACGGATTATATCATCGTAACGCCCACAAGCGAGGCTGTCAGGTTGGTTTTTCATAATTGTTCAAATCGGTTCACAAAATATCGACGGTACTCAGCCAGAGGGACAATTGAGAGGCCAGAATATGTGATCCCCCAGCAGTTAAACAAAATGGATCCGCAGAGAACCTAGGCTCAAACCTCGCAAGGTGTGTGATATTCAGGAGGAACATAGAAGTCAGTTGGCAATTGAAGGGCCAAGTTGTGGAAGTTTCAGTCATACAAACAGACTATCGCAATCATGCAAGCAACTAGTATATAAACAAGTGATAGCTCCCAGCTGGAGACACATCATCCAGATCTGGAAAAACGCCGGAAAACCGAGTCGGTAACGGTTGCAGGCTGTTTAGCATGAAGGCTGGCTGGATGCGGTCCGACCTTGCAACGGAACCTCAATAAATCTTATTCAAAAAACCTTCTCCATATTAAGATCTTTGTAAAACTTATTGAAAATGAGATGATCTTAAAACATTTGCGAATCTTTATGAAAATCAAACATTTTTGCTTCCGGAAAATAGTTGTTTCAGTACGGCACAATGGGTAAGGCTGCCCAAGTGCTAGAGATGGATCAACCTTCTCTAAAGAGCCTTCGCACCCACCAGATATATAATCTAATATAATCATACTGTCGCGAAATGGTATTAAAATTAATAGGTTTTACCTTCAACATTTCTTATTGTGTTAAAATGGATATTTAATTACCTCTTCGAACTTTGTGAGTTATTTTTCTAATAACTTCAACATTATCCTACAGATTTTGATCAAATCATTGCTGAAATGAATCATGAAACAAAAATATTTTATTTTTGCATTTAATTACCTTCGATAAAACCAAAATTCCTTAATCAAGTCAAGCTCTAAATTGTATGAGGGATAAACCGATATTTAATTACCTTTAAATTTATTTATAATCGGTATTAAACGTTAGTGCTAAAAAAACCAAAACGGTTCTTTATTCAGTGACCCCAAACTTGCCGGAAAGTGTACAGCCCACCTTTACAGTTAGGAGTTTAAAAAGGTAGTACCTTCGGGTGTGCAAGGAGTCAATCTGGTACCACGGGTAGACAGAAAGGCCGCAGCTCTTTTTATCTTTTGGATTAGTTGTGTGCTGACCTTTTAGTTGAGGCCCCTCGACGAGTTTCGTGGTGGCTGTGGCTAATACTCAAAGTCGAGCAGTGCTTTAACACGGAGTAGCGTTACGCCAAGACAGCCGGGTGCGCTCGTGCCCTCGTTGATGCCAAATAGAATTTATGGGTTCGTCTAATCTATATAATTAAAGTAGAAAAACAAATGGTTAAGTGCAACGTAAGTCGTGTTAATCTACCTTATAGCTTACTGCGCAACAGCTTGGTTCTAACTTAAGATAGTTTTGAAAAAGTATTATCTTGGTGGAGAAAAAAGCGTTTAACTACAGGAGGAATATGATCTACCAAGAGAGGGGCAAGGGTGTTGTGAGCGGGTTGTTTCATCTTTTAGCTTTTGTAATGAGTATTCTTCCTTATAGGGGAAATGCGAGGAGGAATATGCTCTACCTCGAGGGGGGCACGGCGGCAGGCGTCACAAGCAGGGGAAATTGAAATTGATACAAGTGTTTGGCAAAGTGAGCTTAAGCCATAATTGGCAGTTTCTCACGTTAAAAAACTTGACTTATTGCCAAAATAATAATGTGTAGGTCCCGGCCCTTTGGCGCCCTCATATTTAATCCGTCACTGCATTTACCTATCGATTATTTGTATGGCTTGCATATACTGACTTAGCCCCCTGGGGACTTAAGTAATTACTTAGCACCCAACATTTTTGATAGGTTTTCTTACAAATGTCCTTTATTTAGCGGAAAGAAAACATGTTTGACTCACTCGATTGTTTAGAATTTCAACAAATATGTTGCACATGAGCTGAATATTTCAAAGACTTTTTTCCTGTACAAAACTGTGTTACTATCTATTATTCGCCTGATAGCTAAGTACTTATAGTACTTATAGATAACGCACAATCAGATGCGAGTGCGATAAAGAGTATCTAAGAGTTCAAAATAATTATGTCCAATGTTCTAACACATTTCGAAAACCGCTAACAAACCGAATAAAATGCACAATCCAATTATTTACACATGTAATGCACACAATGAATTTCAATGCTATTATCAAATATTATCATTGTATTTTAATTAATTTTCATTGAATTGAACTTGATAATGTCGCATATGTAAACTAATTAAACAACTAACAAAAAGCGGCGAATTGATTTGCATAAATATTATTGCTGTAACTGCGGGCCATAATAAGTATCTTTGAGATACGAACTTGCATGCAAATACATTTCTAATGTGCAAAGTCAATGACTTTGTAAATTACGTTCACAAAAGTACAATACTGAAAAAAAACAAAAAAATTAATTGCTACTCTTAAACAAAAATTGTTAAACTCATAAAGCAAGCAGCGCAGCTTCATACAATGGACAACAACAGCAACAAATAAAAGAAATCATTAAAAATGAAGGCAAGGTCATTCAACTTGTTTTAAGCGCATTCAAATTGAGCTTACAAAATTAGCGGTAAAAGAAAACTTTTGCTCAAAAATGCTTGGCATATTTTGATGCTACAACAAAAACAAAAAAAAAAAAACAACAAATCGCTGAGATTTCGTAGAAAGTGCGTTTTGTGGTTTAAGACCAAGAAAAGCAAAGTTTCCAAAAGTATTGCTACTGGCGAGTTCCGGAGCGGAGCAAGAGCAGTTCAAAAGAGTCATGAGTTTGCCGGTTCGGAGACTGCAGTTGTGCTGGCTTTGACAAAATTTAAAGCTATTTGCAAGAAAACGCTGAATATATGATTTTCCATTGTTAGGGAAAATGTATAATAACATTTGATATTCAGTCAACGACCACAATGAATGAATGCCATATGAAAAGCGTGTTCATTACGCTGACAGCAAAAGAAAAGCTTGCATTACATGAAAATTAATACAAATACACTCACACTCACACTCCCTCATAGTGGGCATGAAAATAGCCGCAAGCAATCAGCACATACAACATACACACATGTGTATAAATGAGTGTGATTCATGTGTATGTGTGAGTGTTCACTTTTGCATAACAGACGCAAACATAATACAACAAAACAAAAAGCGAAACGAAACGAAATGAAAACAGCAAATTGAATAGAGTGAATACACTGCATTTCAGGCAAGTCAACTGCCCAGATCTGCTGCAGCCATGTTGAACACACAAACAACAACAACAGCAACAACTGCAACTCCCGGATTGCAATTGAATTGCAGCGCACTAGCACTTGCAATCCAACACCCAAAATACAACAAAAAATAACTTGAAAGCTGTGAAACGGAAGCTTTTGCTCATGAATGCGTATGAAGTATTTCAAGCGCAGCAATTCCCGGCAACAACATTTGGCTAGCCCCGGGCAAAATGGCAAAAGGAGCAGCTTCGACAGCGACTGTTACCACAGACATCCACTGATTGGCAACAACATTCGGGAATACAAACCAGAAAGATGCACAATATGTTGCATACCAAGCGAATGTTTTTTATTTGAAAAGTAATGGCTTGAGTACATAGTACAATTTTTATGGTACTTGTTTTCTCTGGGTTCGATTTGCAACAAAACAAACATGCTAAACATACAATTTATTACATTTGGAAAGCTATGTAACTATTGTTATTGTACAAAACAAAAAATCTGACTAACAAACGTACAAACGTTCTTGTTTCCACTTGATTCCGAAAACAAAAGTTTTATTTCAGAAACAAGCGAAGACGTGTTGCTGATAAGTACAGTCACAACACTCATTTTAATGATATGTACTGCTTTTGCTGATAAGTACAGTCCCAACACCAGTACTGCCTTTCAATCGTAGATTCATTTTGTTAAAGAGCGGCTATCTATATCAGATAGCCCAAGGGCCAAGGTCTTAGCTAAAGAACTCTCCATGACTTATCATACTTGTGGTATATCTACCAAGCTAAATCTATGAGATCTATGAGCTCATAGAGTATGTCGTTCCGTCGGATGCAGTAGTCGTTGCAAGCGCGTAAATGCCCAAAAATCTTTATTTCCGCTGAAACACTCTAAGGGCATTTTCATCAGACTAGGTCATCACTCTTGCTTCAGTGTAAGAGTGTTAGTTTCGTCTGGTGGGAGTGGTCTTTACTACTCTTTTGCCTACTGAGACCAAAGTAATATCTATTGCCAATAGTGATTCTCCGCTTGATCTCCATGCTGACATCGTTCTTCATCGGGACGGTGGTGCCAAGCTAGACGAAATCCCTGTCAATATCAAATTGGTCAGATTATGAAAGGAAAATTTGGTGCAGGCTATGAAAGTTTTAGCCAATGTTATGTAGATTATGTAGTCTGACTACTTCATTGGTGTAACTTGTGTTTCCGGTGTCGATGCTGCATGCATTTGATATGCAGCCTAAGACTGTGCTCAGTTGCAGATGTCTCAATTATTGACACATTGCTGATAACGTTTCAACTCAAAAGCCAGTGAAGAAAGCAGTCAAAAGCCTGACTACTTGAACATCTTTAGTCGACTTTAACTGCTGGCAACTGTGGCATAGAATTGTCAACTTGCCTGACACTGCAACGCGACGACATATCAGTTTCAAAGACCGCATTGACCATTGGGCATGATGTTGCCGTGCTCGATTGAGCTTGATCGTTGCCATGGTGAGGCATGCCGCGGCGTGGCGTGTGGACGTACTCGTGTTTGTGCTCCAATTTGAAAACATGACTTCATGCCATGCAAAGTTGTAGGTAAAAGCAGAAGCAAATAAGATGCAGGGTGTCGCGTTGCAAGCTTCGTTGCTGTGCCGCCACACTTCAGCAACTTTAAAAAGAGTTGCAAACAAAAGCGCCGCACACGACACACACACACACACACACACACACACACACACACACACACACACACACACACACACACACACACACACATGAACGTGCTTGCATAGTTGGCCATTATGTCGCCATGCTGCCGCTGCTTTGTTTGCGCTGCCAGCTGCAGCAGCGACTGCGGCTGCCACTTTGACTGAAGCTGGTCAAAGCCGCCGCCAGTTTCGTTTGTGACTTTGCAGCATGCGGTTGCTATTGGCCAATTGCCATTTAGAAAATCAAGCGTGTGTGTGCGTGCGTGAGCGTGTTTGTCATTGCAATTCGTGTCTAGCTGTAAAACTGCATTAAGTAACTCATAAACTTTGACCTCAAATCAAAAGTGGTACGCTCTAAACCGAAATTTACATGACCGTAATTATGCACTGGGAAACCAGTACAATAAAGCTCATAGGTCATTTATCACTCTCTCGAAAAAAAAGAAACAATAATTCGTGCAATTTTACGTCATGCGGCATTTTAGCTTTTGTTGTATTTGAAAGCGTTTCGGCGAACTTGTATACTCTTATTGCAAAGTATTATAAGTCTATGCAGAAGCTTGTACAGCGATTTAGCATCCAGCAGAGTAGAATCCAACTCAAGTCTCACTTTTGAAAACTTTCAACTTTCTGAGATTTTCAGACTCAACATTCAGTCAGCTTGAAAACTTTTTGTACTTCTTGGCAGAGACCCTGACCTTTTGCTAGCCCAACGGCTAATAGTTATATAGCAACAACGTGTAGAGTATGCCAGCTTCGGCGTCCAAAAGTTTTCTTTACGGCTACTTTTCGAAAGCATTTTGGTTTTAATAACAAGTTTCTTTTTTTGGCTCACAAAAACCATGTTTCGTTTTGGCGCGTTTCATGTAAATATTTCTTTATTATAACTATTATTTATTGCTGTTTTTGTTGTTGCTGACATAATATGTACATACATCTGAAAATATGTAGGTTTTCCATGTGCTGTTGCGATACTTTTGTTTTAGAAATAGATTGCAAGATTGATTAGTGAAAACAAAATATTAAAAGTAAAAAATAAAGAAAAACGTTAAATTCATATGTGAAAATGTTATTCCGACGCGGTTGTACGTACAATGTGGAACAATCAACGCGGCATTATGCAAAGGTAAACATTGCATTGCAATTTACGAGTGTTTAAAAAGTACGTTCCAGATTCTTCTATTGGATACACTTTGAATTACAAAAACCACAAGTTTGTATACAAAGTCTATAAAAGGCTGATAACTGTAAAGCTTGCTAATTCTCTTTATCTCCCCTTTATATTAATAACTTTTGTTTAAGAATTGTGTAAAAAATTGGATTAATTTATAAGACTATTCTTCGTTGTCGTCAGTTAGGAGTATGCTTTATACTAAGAGTATCTGGTTATCACCGATATGCGAAATCGATATCTCTAGTCGGTTACCAACTAAGCGGGAGCAGTTCTTTTCGGCTCGAGCATCACACTAATACCCTTCTCCCACTGCAGGATGCACATCAATTGCTGGTATTTGCTGCGAGAACTCCTCCTCATATTCACAGAATCTACAGGTACTGTAGGTACCTCCAGTAAGCAGACCTCTCAGAATCTTAACAGAATTCTTATTGACTTGTGAGATTTTCCTGAACCTATTGTAATTATAAGCGCCGAGGCCTCTTTTTGGCCTTTAGCACAGATAAAGTCTGTGATTCACTTCAAACTTTACTCTTCTCTTATTAGTTGCTTAACAGCTTGTCCATTAAGGATCTGACCCTTTCGGGGAGCTTGCAACACAGTTTCTTGCCGGGATTCCCGTTGGTGTCACCAGGGAGCGTATGTTTCGCTGTCCTAGATTCGGATTTTCCAACAGCTGTGAGTTTAATCGAGTTTCTTAAACCGCCTTTAAAGCGGCCTGACTTAGGTTTATGCAAGACGCTGTATTTACGCTCAATGTTAAGGCGTCTTAGGCTTATGACTGCTGCATTAATTTAACCTAAAGAACGTCTCGAGCTCGTATATTTTCCTGGCGACCACCTGCGTTGGCTTTACATCTTCTCGTATATTTAAAACTATTTACAATTATAAAACGCTAATATGTTTTAGCTTTGCTTGCAGGACTAGTCCAGAAGGGGCAAGTTTCGCCGATTCTCAAGACCTTATAGCGGATTCTTATCGTCGATATCCACAGTAGCATATCGATAGTTTTTCATCTAACTACGCTGACTATATAATTTTCTTCGCTTTTTCTAAAGAAACCTTAAATGCTTCTTATCCCCTCCTTGTCTTACGTGAACTGGGGCATCTCGAAAAGCAAATTGTGCAGTTGGTGCATGAAAATGCGCACTTTAAGCGAAAGTTACTAAACTAAATAAATAAAAAAAAGGCAAAAACCTAAAACATTGTAATCAATATGTTATCTGTCATTAAAATTTTTTACTTTTGTTAGTTACAAAACTCAAATTATTCCATTTTAAATTTTTTATTGTGAAGTAAAGTCGACAAAAAACAAAAAAAATGTCGCAAGATGTGGCAAATCTTATAACTGTTGTTGTAAAAACACTTACACATACAAAGAACTTTAACGTGTCCGAAGATGCTGCCGTCGAAGAACTCAAGAGCTTAGTCGCAGCGGAATTTGATACAACGGTCGAAAAAGTAATCCTTGTGTTCGCTGGCCAAATTTTAAAAGACGATGATATCATCAAAAAGTGCAATATTAAACACAATTTGACAGTTCATTTGATTATAAAGAAGCCGCCTATAACCGCTACTCCAGTTGTCTCTTTGGGAAATATAAATAACGCTCTTTTTCGTTTGGCTATACAACGACGCAGACTTTTAAATAGAGTCATAATCAGTCGTTTGGGCCGTAGTTTAGATCTTAGCCAAATGATGGCCGAAAACCCTTGCGTCCAAGCGGCATTGCAACGGTATCCAAGTTTAAGCCGTTTGTTCAATAAACCCGGAAGATTGCAACAATTTGTCTCCATTATACTCCGTCCATCTTTGTTAACTGAGCACATGCGCTTGAATGATCGTGCTCTATTCTCCTTGGAGTCCATGCCAAATGGCTTTCGTGCCTTGCAGCATGCTTATAATGCAAGTAATCAGCACTTGGCATCGCCCATCACTGGCTCTGGCAGCAAGCCCTTAAAGAGTCCGCAACGAGGTCTTGAAAATCGTAGCCCCTTGCCGAACCCGTGGACCAGAGCTACTGGCAAAGCTCAAACACGGTTGCCTTGGATAATTCTAAATAATTTTCAACGTACTAACTGTCGTTCGAAATATACAAATCGCTTATTGGTTCTATGCCAGGAGGCAAATCCCGCTGCTATCAATAACTGCAACCAATCTGCAACAGCAGAATTAAACAATCTTCGCAATAATTTTGAGAATTTATCAAACGGAATATCTAATTGCACTCAAAATACACTGTCAGAGCCACCGCCGGAAATTCGCTACCAGCCACAATTGGAGCAGCTAAACGCCTTGGGATTTGGTAATCAACAGGAAAACTTACAAGCCCTAGGCGTTACTTCAGGTGATTTTAATGCAGCAATCATTATATTAAGTCTTAGACGCCTTAACAATGAGCGTAGAAACTCTAGAACAAATTATAACAAAATCAAACATATTGAACCAGATCTTTGATACAAACAATATGCATGTTGAGCATTAGAGGCCTTAACAAAGAACGTAAAAACACTTAAATACCTAATATTATAACACTTACGATGAATACCTTGAATCTTATTAAATCGAACATATTACAACTTTTTAGACGCTAGAATACATCAGCATACAATTTTTAAAACATTGAACCAGATCTTCGATACAAATACTATGCATAAACTTGTAAAACGCCTAAAAACTACTAAAACGCAAATATATGAACCAAATTTTTGCAGTTCTTTTTTATTCCATGGGGGTTTTATCTCACACTAACGGACAAAAATATGCGGAACTTGGTACTCAACTCTTAAGGTTCATGTTTGTGATGTGCAGCTATAAAACTAAATAAGATTTTCCAGAATAGGGAACTAGCAATACTGTCTGGTAGTCAGGCCGCTTTAAAGACGGTTTCAGGAACCAGAATAAAGTCTTAGAAGTTTCGGGAAACCCGAAACAACAATGAAACATACGCACACTTAAATAAGTGCCTGGTCACCCCAACGGGAATCCCGGGACTGAACTTGCGCACAACCTGGCAAGAAACGCTGCTCCACACAACTTGACAGAGTCAGAACTATTTTGTGGCAATGAAAGACACTCTGTAAAGCAACTACCAAGTGAAGTGCAAAGAGTGATGTGAAACACAGACCAAGCAATTCATCAGCTCCTATAGGAAATAGGATATTGAATAGGTTCAGGAAATGTATAGAAATTCTGGTAGGATTCTGACAATTCTGCTTACTAGAGACAGTAGGTAGTAGTAGATACGCTCAAGCTAGCTGGGCGAATTTAAGGTGAAATCCATGAGAAAAGGGTTGTCCCGCCATGCCAGATCATGGCCCAATAACATTATTTTTATAATTATCACCCTAAAGTGGAATCATTCAGCACCGATTGGCTGTTGTACAGCGAAATCCATAAATAATCTCATTCGGGCAAGCAGCAACTTCCGTACTGTTCTACTTTGGTTTGGAGAAATTCTCTGTGAAGTTTAGTCAAATTTGTCGTTTTCAATTTGGGTTATTAAAGAGAGAATCGAAAAGAGATGCAATGTTGAGAGAGGCCATCTTTATGTGAGCAGTTTATATAATTTTGAAATACGTTTTTAAATCGACAAAGGTCGAGGCATGATTGGAAAGTGTGGCTTTGACTGGTCAACTTGCGCCCCTGATCTAACCCCGCTAGAATTCTATTTGTCGAACTTCAAAAAGGCGGCTTAACCCAGTACAACGACGCTTGAGAAAGTGAAGGATCAGAGCAAAGGGAGAGCACTTGAACCACATCATATATGAAAAGTAGGCTAACTTGTAACACTTTGGACCTCTACTTTGGAAATAATTGAAATTTCAATTGAATTTGTTTTGCCCGAAGTTACAGTCTAATTTCTATTTGCCAAACGTAAACATGAGCGGCCTTATGAAACGCAAAAAGAAATTATTATCTTTGAGCTAAATATTTAGATAAAAGTAAAAACCAGCTGTAAATAAAAAGAAAAATGTACAAACCAACTGTTGATGGATAAGACGCAACGTTTTAGAAAGCAATTAAATTTTATTTAGTGCTACAAAGAGTTCAACACCAAAAGCAACAAAATTTGCTATAAATCAACAGCATCAACAAAAGTAAATGAATTTTTAAAGTGCGCGTTAATTCGAGAGATACAAGAAAGATATAAAAAATTACCTTTTGTAATTACAATTATACTCTAAGCACTAATTAAATTATATTTTATGGCTGCTGCGGTTGGCGCTGTTGTTGTTGTTGTTGTTGTTGGTAAATAGCGGTTCGTAACCTATAACTGTAAAGGGAGTTAACACAACCGAAACTAAAGAGAGTGTTGTGGATGTCTGTAAGCCTTGTTAAGCCAATTACATACGCAGCTTAGTGCCTGAAATGAGGCAAAACCAAGAGCCCTCAGGCCCCTGATTGACAGATGGACCCAACCAACTGTCTTGTCTTGTGTGGGAAAGCGAACTAACCACATGCACCAGAGTCGTCCATACTACGCTCCAAAAGAGAGACGCAGCGACAGGAAAATGCGCTACATGGTAATTGAAAATGTCATTTCAATGTGGCGGTTAGTCTGTCTCACGGTTTATCGTCTACTGTCTGTCTGTAGTGTCTCTTAAGTAGTATATGGGTCCAGTGAGATTCTATGACAGCGGGTTGACATGTTTTAGAGCAGATACGTACTTCCGGCTTGCGTTGATACCGATTTCCGCACACATGGGACGGAATTTTGCATAGCTTACAAGAAGTACGCGAAAAGTGTGTGAAAAGTTGATATGAGAATAGAATATTGTGTGTGTTAAGCAATGAAGCGATGATGACAAAGATTAAGCAAATGTTTGTGCAAAAGTTACACAAGATATTCCAGCAAATTGGGTCACAATTAACATTTGCCGCTAATTGTCGGAGAGCACACAAGCGCCAACGGATATACACACAGATATATGCATACATGTTTGTATATGTAGTTGCTTCCCAGTTGGACTTAACTGTGAAGAACCGTGAAGGTTTTGCATACCAAAAAAGGGTAACAAATTGCTTTGCAAAACCTTCAAACTATCAAGCAAGGGTTTTAGTACTAAAATTGAGGTGGTTTTGTCTGCATCTATAAAAACCCAAAAGTCTGCGAAAAGTGACCGAGTAACGTTACTCCATGTTCATAGATTTTTGTTGAAATATCTCTTTTAGTTTTTGGTTTTCAAGCAATAACAATATACGCGACGTGACAAACGTTGCGTCGCAAGGGGCTCCGCACCCTGCTTGCTTTGCCCACCACCGTTTGTTTTAAGAAATACATTTTCTAGTCGAAGCTGTGATTTAGTAGTTTTTTTCTTACCCTGTTAAATTTTGTTATATCCGAACTAATTAGTTATTAAAATGAGAATCGTGGAGGAAACAACTCAAATTTGTATATAGAACATTATTATCGATAAGTATGTACATTTATATACGAAGTAATAATAGTAAGAATAAAACGGCTGTCGGCTCGTTGTGATAACGTACGTGGCGAAATAATATTAAAAGAATAAAATTCTTTGCATTTCTTATTAGTCAAATTTTTGTATGACAGATTTTATGAGTTATGAGTTCAAACGCTATATTGCTCTTAAATGAGTAAAAAATTAAAGATAAAATGCTGTAAAAAGAGCTAGCAAGTTATCAATCAATTGTGAAGTAACTTTTCTTATCGTGGCAACTTAGTTAAGCTGTAAATTCTTACAAATATAAAAAACAAATTGGTTTCAATTAAAGATGCCCTATTGTATTAACATTTAGTTTTCTGGTGCTGGTGAACCTTGCGAACGCGAAACGCGAACTTTTCGAACGATCCTTTCTGATCTTTTACAGCATGCAAATGCGCATACCGTTATCTAGCGCCCTCAAAGTTTTAAGTTACAGCTAAAAACCTACTTTTCTACTTTTACTATTAGACTGTTCAATATTCAAGAACTCTGGTTGATGATCATGTTTTGACTACCTACTCTCAATAAACAACTGTACTTAGTTTTCTAAGTTCACCCGTAAATCTTGAGAATTTCACGAAAATATGCACTGTTCCATAAAAATCACTGTACATCCATTGCGAATTGAGTTACGAATGTGATGCTTTTTCTCGATTTGAGGTAATGAAAGCCCCAATAATTCTTTTTAACGCTATATTTTTAATCGTCTTATTATAAGCCACTCGTGCTTGAAATTTGGGAAAAAAGTGAAAAATCAATGACACTACTTTACACTTTCGGAAATCTTTGAGCAATCTGGCTGGAAAATATAACAGTTCAAACGGAATTAAACAAAAGTACAAATCAGTGATTTTTATCTATCGATATGTTGTAGCGATGCAAATTTTTCGTAATTATTAGATGGGAATGCAGAAAATTGCTGAATTGAATGGAAGGAATTTAACCTACCCCCTCTCAATTCTAAGCAAAAAAGCCCATGGAACATGCAATATACCTAAATATTTACCATTTTTGATTGATTTTTTTAAGCAAATCATAAACCCAAGTGTTTTTAGGTACGAGGATTCCGAATCCGACTTCCATTTTCAAACTTTAACTTTTTTCATTTTTTCGTAACAAAATTTATTCAGAAATATTTTGGTGACAGTCCAATGTGTTAAGATTACGTTTAGTTTTCAGCGCCATCTAAAAAACTACAAAATTAGCCACTATTTTTTAGAAATTTATATGTTTACCAAAATTTGATAAATTCAGCTGCTGCTATAGTACACGTTCCGACCCAACCGACTGGGTTGGTTTGGTTTGTTTGTATGCTCGTCGGATTATATATATCGCTACGTGTGTGCGGGTGCCATAAGCCAACTGATGCTGCCGTGAAATGCTTAATCTGCAGCCACAGCTAAAACCTTGTACTGCTTACACTTAAGCTTCTATATATGTGTGCACTTGCTCTCATTTGCCATTTTGCTTCCTTTTACAGACAGCCGTAACTTTGTGTAATCTTGGCGTGGGCGCCACATTTGGGGAATCAATACTACACGACCTGCCACGTGACAGCACCGTGGTGACAAAGACAACCTGCGAGTTGTTGCGTGTGGAGCAACAAGATTTCCGACTTATTTGGGAGGTAAGTAGTAAGTAGACCGTAGTAGCTAGCTGTTTGAGTGTTAATGCCACGTTGCCACATTCAAGTGCCGTGACGGAAGCTAGACGAAAAGCACAACAACAACCACAATCAAGGAAAAGTCAGTGATTTTAGCTGAAGTCAACTCAGGCAAATCACGTTTACGCCTCGAACCGCCCCGATTAATGGGCGTGTTGGCATTGACTAACGAAGCTGCAGCTACAGCTAAGTTACGGGTTACTCAGCTTGTGTTTGCTGTAAATTAGTTGAGCTGATTTTGTAGATTTTAAGGCAAGGATAAGCGTTATCTGCAATTTCCCTGCATCATTTCCTTATTTATTACAAGAGAAAACTTAATTAAAAGTGCAATTAATAATTCATGATGTGCAGCTTCATTATGGCCACCAACACATATTTATCGTTTCTTAAGCTTACTTACTACTTATGTTAATGCCTCCAAGCTGCTTTAAGTACACAAATGAGTGCGAGCTTTTCGGCGTATTAACGTCTTCTGAACACAAACTTCTTCAGAATCGAGCTGTTTATAAGGGCAAGAGCAAGCTTTTAATTGATGTTGATTATTTGCCTGTCAAGCTTTTACGGTATATTCTGAGATGTGCTAAATATAGATGCAAAGCTAAAAAAAAACACCTAATTAGCGTCTAGACGATTAAGTTCGCTTAAAGAAGCTTTTGTTCGAAACTTCAATTTGCGAAGGTTGCCTTTTCTATGTCAGTCAGAGAGAAGAAAGTTGAACATTATTCTTTTAACACTTCGTAAGAGGCAATTGACACCAAAAACCCTTCTAATTAACTGCAAATAATGCGATATGCAATGCGAACAAATCTGCTTACCGGCCAGAATATTGAATCTAAATTGGTGGACCTTTTGACCATGCCTTGTGCTTACGATACGTCAAGATTTAGGCACAGATTCGAAAGTTTCTGGCAAAAGAACGGATTTTGGACGATCTTCATAAAATTCGTTACTTTGCGACTCTGCGTACACTACTATGCACTCTTGTTGAGTTAAATAAAGGCGAAAGTAACAAAAAAAATTAATGCAGATTGTCGGGACAGTGCCCGACAGTGGTTAACCCTGCATCCTGGCCTGCGAGTGCCAAATACCGATGAGAAGATAATTAGTGCTTTGCATATTTCCTTTTTGTATGCAAGCATCTCAGCCGAAACATTAATCAGTAAATTTCAGCAAGAGTCATTATAGCGTTATGCCTAATATGCTTTCCCCACTGGGAGTTGTGCAATAATTGCTGACTTACCCTGCTGCACTGGTTGCATTTTCCCAACTCCATCCCGGTACAGCCTAACGCCCACATCTCGAGTCTTTTCAGCAACCAACCAAGTGTTCGAATACGATAAGTTTAAATTGGGTGCTTTCAATTTGCAATAATCGGATCAATTACACATATGCAAAATACGGAGCTAAATTTCTTTTCTGCCCTTAAAGCTATTTATAAATTTTGGCTTTCACTCTAATTGGGTTGGTCTGCAAAAGGTAGGTTATGGTTACAAGCTTACTGCATTGCAAGGGGGGAGGGGCTGACGCGGAAAAAGGTCAACTTTGCTTTTTTAAAATGAGTCTATATACCAAATTTTGTTGCTCTAGGTTATATATTAACATGTTCATAAATAGTGAAATCTTGTAGCAGTTTACGGGAGGAGGGTCTAATATTGGCCAATCATTTCATTTCCATCATCTGATCTTAAACACTTGTTCACCACACATGCACAGTAACAGTGAATTATTCGCTATTTTCATGCTTGAACCTTGAACGCCAGGTAGATGTGACATTTTTAGCTGTGAGTTCTCCCCAACTTTTCAATATGTAACACCATCTAGCATGTGCGTATGAAAGCGTAAAAACAACAATAACAACCTCACATAAGAATGTATGTTCTCCTTTTCGCTATCACTGCAAACATAGTTCACAAAAACCATACCACCTTCCAACTCTCATGTGGACGCTGATAACACAGCACAAACAAACGTAAGACCATCCGAGCTTAGCCCGTTGATCCGGGCAGATCAACGGGGCTTCTTAATGACCTAATGACGCCTTTGGAGGCACTCTCTAACATATAGTTCTTGAGTTTTTCTAGATCCCACAAAAACCCGCATTTTAAGCCAACATTGACACATATGTCTATGATCCTTCAATCCCGGATTTGAAATAGCGCGGCGACGAATTTCCGGCATCCTTCTCGATCTGTGGCCGGAGACATCAGCTATATATAGGCCAAGCCGGTTGATTTCCACGTAGTTCTTGGCCTACCAACGCGCCTAACTTACTACTTCTACTACTACTAGTTACTACGGTCATTCCCCCCCGCAGTATGACGTTTAGCCATTAGACAAATGTTTACCTCTTGGAGAATCTATTCTGTTCGTTACCATTTTTCATATAGTTACCATTTTTGTTCCGCTGGGTTAGTGTTTTTCGAGACACACCTGCCTCTTGGTTTGGTTTTGAGCACATACTGAGCACTGTGGGAAAACATACGACTTTTGTAGCCATCCTATAAAGGGAAACAAATGCTGCTACGTGGTGTTGATAGTGACCTTTTAACCATAATAGGAAAAAAGAGAATACCTACGTTCCTAAATCTTCCGCTTTCCGACTTGAAACTGCCACGGCAATGCTTACCCTGTGAGAGGGATCTATGTAGCATGCCAAATTATATATTTGTTTTGGACAAATCTTTTCAGCTGATATCTTAAGCATCATAATCTTTCTGTGTCAGTTTAGTTTCTACTGCGGGCTCAGTTTCTGGGCTGCTTCTTCATCACCTTTGTTAATGAAGTACATTAAAGGTAACTTTTTAATTAACCGCTTTACAAAGAGCTCTGGGAGTTGTTGTTGTACGTGCCTCAAAAGATTTCCGTGACGGCATATGAGTTAGACTTGACCTCAAGGCACGCAAATAGATGTTTCACATAAAAAATTCGCAGGAAACATATTTTAAAGAAGCGCTTCTTTTTATAAGACACAATAGTAATAATACAACACATTTTTGGTAAGACCTTTTAAAGGCAGACATTTTTTTTAAAGGCATATACATGTACATCATATTAATTGCTTTTGCCTTTTATTGGACCGGAAAATGGCAGCTATTTTCGATGAAATGCAATAAAAAGCCTCTGAGAGCTCAAGTGAATTTCATGCCATTTGAGTCCATTCCAAAGCGTGCAGCAAGCTCTATACACTTGCAATCGACTCAATGGCAAAACCTTCTAGTGCAGTGTAATTGAAGTAAAGAGTGAACTCATAACAGGCGATTTCCAGGGCCGGTTGGGCGCGCTGGGCATCTGCTCTTTGAGTGGGGCCCACTTGGAGCGTAAACTTTGACAGCTGGCATTTTGTGAAATTTGAGCTACATATTGCACTACGCTCAAGTGAGTTTAATTAGCTAAGGCTGGCTCTTCAGTTGGCATACAATTTGCTCAAACTACTTGCATTTAACAAGTTGAATTTTCGTCAATAGGCAAATATTATCGCACAAGTCAGACACTCGAATAGCAGCAGACACAAATACTTCAGCTTGGATATCATAGAAGTCAACAGTGCAAATTTTCTATTAAAAAAGTTCTCTGAACTCTTTGGTTGATATTTTCAATTTTCGCTTGATTTTATCGCATTTCCCAGCTTCCCTAGCAGGCAACGAGTATTTCTATCGCCTTTTTGTTGCCAGCCACTGGCAGTGGCAGTGGCAGTACTAGTTCCTGCTTCATTGTTGCACATGGCGTATACGCAATATGTCTGACTCTGTTTGCTATAGTTGCTCGCATACCAGCACATAGCTCCTATAGTTGGTATTGCTTTTTTTCTACTCGTAACTAACTCACTGCCAAGTTTGGGTGCGTCTGTGCGTGCGTGTTGCGCCTTGGGTTACCGTAATGTTGCAAAATAGTATAGGCCCCAATTTGAGGTTTTATAACGAAAAAGGTAAATACATACATTCATTTTGTGTACAATCCTGTTAGTTGGTTTATACCCATTGTACCTGTCCATGTGGCCACTCAGTGTGCGTGTGTGTCGAGTGTTACCTTATAGCCAAGGGACAAGTTTTGCTTGAATCATGTGTGAGCTGCTGAATTTCAGTTTATTGTTAACCCAAAATGCTCCACACCATAAATCTGCTACTGTTTGTATTGTAGCCATGAAAGTTTTCATGTTTTGGGATAAGAGATTGGTGTGGACATTAGGATAGCCATTTTCCATTTGTCACGTGGCACAACTTTTGACCAAAATGGCTTAAAATAACAGCAAATGTCAAGCTTTGCGGCTTTTATTCATGTAGCATGATAGCATTTCTAATGAATTTATGATGGTTTATAATTAAATATGATTGGGTTTTTCATGGGATTTGCTTCAATAAAAGCACTTGTTGTAAAACTTATACTTTTCTAGCTGCTTATATCAAATATTGCCAGCTGTTGCACCTGTTTTATCTAGCTGAAAGTATGCTAGCAAAAATTTAGCCGCAAAACTAAAAAATCTGTAAATTGTGTTCACTAATTGAGGTTGTGTAGTTTAGAAAAAGAAACACATTCTATTATTCAATAATTATAACCTAGATTTGCTGCAAGCGCTTAAGGTTGCAAACGCTCTTCTTAACTGGCCATAACAACCCGTTACCGGGTTAGAGCCTGATGTAAATCTCTCCTCCAGGCGTCTCTGTTTTGCGCGCGACTTTTCCAATCGTTGATACCAAAGGTAGCTAGTGTGCTTATAGAATACAGTCCCGTTCCGATGTACTTCGGCCTTTCGCAACTCATTATCGATCAAAAGGTCGAAGAGGTCGCAGCATAGGGCATCGTCTTGTCTGAAGGCTCGGAGAAGCTCTTTTCTACCTTGACGGAGCCGCGTGTGTTGCTCAACGTCATTCTGCATAGTCGTACCGTAGGGATTCCAAACTCACTGCGTCGTATACGCGATCCCTCAACGGGCTATCAAATGCTGCTTTATAATCGACAAACAGATGGTGGGTGGCTTTTTCAGGATTTGGTCAATGGTGGACTTACCAGGCCTAAAACCACACTGATAAGGTCCAATCAGTTCTTTCGCAAACGGCTTTAGTCTTTCACACAGTACGCTCAATAGGGCCTTATATGCAATAGTTAGCGCATACCGTGGGGTCACCCTTCTTGAGAACAGGGCAGATGATACCAAGGTCCCATGCCCGAATGCTCTCATCTAGCCGTATTCTGCAAATAACCAACACATTGCCTCCAGTCTTGAACAGCTCAGCAGGCAGATTATCTGCGCCAGCATCTTTGTTGTCATCTGCTTGATTGCGACCCTGACTTCGTCATAGCTAGGCGACGGTATAGTCACGCCGTCTTCTGTAATTGAGGACGTTCCGAGTCAGTAAACCAGAAAAGTGTTCCCTCCACAACCACAGTGCACCCTGTACAAAAGCGAGCTGGTTACTTTACCTTCATATTTCTTTTTAATCAATCGATTGTCCTCACAGTTTTGAGCCCTACAAATCACGCATTCTAATTGAAAATAAATTTATAATTTCCGCTTACGTAAAAACTGACTATTTATTAAGCGAGCAACTCAAGAAGAAGAAACCTTCTCCCTCTTTTAATTAGTTCACTTATCGCACAAATACATTGGCAATTCACAAAATGGCTGAATTGGCAATTGCCAATGACGTCATTTGGCAGCATATGCTCTAATCCTAAACGGAAATTAAACTCTGTGCTGCGGCAGCACAAAATGTGGCCAATTGTAATTGAACATGTTTTGCATGGGTCTTACAACTCAATTATCGTAAGCCTGGCAGGCAAACTTGGGCCGTACCTCAGTGGTTCGATTGAGCAGTGAATATAATCCTTGCGTACAAATGTAGATATTCAATGGGGTCCAGTGAATGCATTCAGTAATTGTTTGTTTCCTTGCCGACTGTTCATTTGGCACTTACATAACGCTTGTGGGTTTAAGTGAATGCAGCACATATGTACATATCCAGTTACAGTGCTCGAACTATTCTAAATGGGGTCAGCATCGATGCATTTAACTATTGCTGATTAATTGGTAACTGTACAGAATTGGACTTTGAAATTCAATGAAATATTAATTTTCTATGTATATATGTATATAGAATTGCATATACATTAAATATTACGTTTGGCATGCCAGAAATTACATGTTTATTGAATAAGCTGCCTTTTAGTATATGTTTGAAAACAACTGTTCAATTTGAAAGTCGTACACTCAGAGAAAATAATAGTTGATAATCGAATAAACTTAGTTTGGCATCAATGTCATCCGTTGCAGAAGTCTTGTAGCTAAAAAAGGGAACCATAAGGGAAAACATAAGTTTTCCGGTTTTGGTTTTTAATCTAACGCGCTTATCGAATTACTTCGAATTACCTCAAAAAGTTCAAGATTTTGTGAGTTGTGAAGTTAGCAAGATGCATAATGTTCGGCAAACTTTTGTAATTCAAGTAAAAGTAAATGGAATATCTGTTCAATAACCCTCAGATAGTTTTCTATCTTTACTAAATTATATAAAATACCACTAAGCCATTTACATACCGATTTTGCTCAAATTGGTGTTTAAATGTTCGCAAGGAATCAATTTATCGAATCCAAATAACTCAATAACATTTTTTTTTTTGTTTTTCATTGAATTCACTTGAAAAAAAAAATAATTTTAAAAAAATATTTTTTGCCTTATAACTTGCAAACAAATCAAGTTAGACCAAAACCATCTGAAAAACATGGATTTAATATTAAAAAACCTTCAATCCGAGTTACAATTCATCTCGAGTAAGTTGAAAGGTTCCCGAGTAATATGAGATTTGCTGACATCGCAGCTCTCGAAATCTCGATAATTCGAAAACGTTGCTACAAAATCGAAAATGGTTTCCACATTCGAAATCAGCGACCCGAAAACTACCGGAAAAGGTATGGTTTAGACATAAGGTTTTTTTTGTTGCATAGTGTAATGAATCCGAAATTTTTTAATGTAATTGATTCTTTCAGATCATTTTTACGCCGATTTAAGCAAAATCGTTAGGGAAATGGCGAAGTAAGGGATAATAGGAAAATGTCAAGGTATAAAATTTGATTCAACTGAAAACCTTTTGAAATTGGAAAGTCGTTAAAATGCATATTTAATGACAACGGGTTGTTGGTTGTATGCTATTAGGTGCAGGCCAGATGTGTCCCTTCCCACAGCTACAGTGGTCAAAGGTAAAAGTTATTCTATGACGGATTAGAGCAGTTCGCATCGGACAGAGAAAAGATTCTTGATTAATCCGCATGTAATTAAACTAAAGCTACAAAACTATCGACGGTACTATCGATAGTACATGTTTACGCATTTCGTCTTATCAAAATTCTCATTTTTTGTATATTACATTTTCATAGTTGTTTTTCAATGATTGGAATAATAAGTAAACCTATAGAAAGAAGTTAAAATGAAATAACATAATGAATTCGCCCACTGTGACTTGAATGCTCACTTAATTATAGCCAATTTTTCTCTCTTTATCTACATTGTGACCTCTGCACTTGCTTTAAGCGAGGGAATTGAATATAAGGACAAGCATATGAATAAATCAGTCGATTTTCTATTATAAAGCCAACCAAGGAGCCATTTCCTTTTAATCAGTTTCGCTTGTGCCTCCCAATAGTAAGTTAATTTGTTCTTCCCGCAAGTTAGTAAAGTTATAACTGTCTTTCGTGATAATTTGTATCGAGGTATAGAACATGTGAAGTATTCGAATATTACCGAAATTTCATTCTACAAACAAAATTTATTGCAACATATTTATTCTATAAATGCAGACATAGTAAAAATCGCAGAATTCACTTTTAGACGTTGGTACTGATATCACTAATAGACCAGAGAATAAACCAAATATTGTAAAGGCAACACTCTGAAGACAACTTTCTATCACAACGAACGGTGGTTCGTGCTGTGACGAAAGCAATAGACTCTGATGAAGTGCTGTATAAATTACAGGCAGTTTTGAGCTTTTGACTATAGCGTCTGATCCAGGTGAGCCGTATGCCGTTATAAAGGTTTTAAAGCGTAGATTAACCTTTTTCGTTAATTAGCGGTGCGGTCTAATGGCAAGTTCTACAAACTTTTCGCAACTTACCGAAATGCTGACTTTTTGTTTATCCAATTTTTAAATGCATAATTTTCAAGACGTGCTTTAAAATTCCATTATCAATGAAAAATAGTGCAATATGCAGTGTCTCGTCACATAAATTTTCTCATATATTTTATATGATTTGCTTACAAGTAACTACGATTTCGTCACATATTTTTTACGTCGAAGGTGTTGGTTTCTTTTTATTTGTATATAAGTAGATTCTTTAGATCTAGATTAAGTTTCACTTCAAAATCACACAAAAGCTTTTTTCCGGGTTCAAGTATAAACATGACATGACTTTGATAACAATGAGAAAACATCAGATAGATGCGCATACTTAATGAATTATCGAACTAAATATGCTAATCTTACTTGTGTACGTCCACAACACTTTCTTTGAAATGTCACATCTACTTTAAAAGAGAAGGCTTTTAGATGCATTTTTGTTGTAAAAGCCAAAAAAGTTAGAATAAAAGCCTAAAACTTGAGCATTTCGTAGCCTATTTTGGCTCTCTCCCCATATGTAGTACATATTGCACGTCTTTTTCTTATTGCAGCTGAATTTCAATGACTAGACTTTTTGACAAAAGCGCAAAACGACAAAAACCCCACGCTTCTGGTCTGCTTGAAAGCCTGCAAATATGCAACACTGGTTGCCATTTCAGGCCCTGCGTTACCACAACCACACGGCATTTGAGTCAGTAGCTGAATATGAGAACAATTGGTTTCCCAGTTGGTTGCTTTTCTAGGGTTGCCACAATAAACTGCATAATAATGGCCAAAAATAATAGTAGTGCATATGAAATGTTGCATGCAAAGTGCTAAAACTCATGCGAAAAGTGAGAGTAGTGGGTTGCATTGAAAGCAGAAACTAGCCCACCTATACAGTAAGGTTTAGAGAAGCCAAAATATTCAGTTTGGTTTCTCGTTTATTATCACTTTTTATCTAATTTGATTTGCAGGTGACCAGTTTTGTTCACTTTTATGGCGTCTGAGCTTTAACTTAGAAAAAATATTGTAGTATACTTTGTGGTGTGCCTTTTAATGGAAAACTTGCTCATATTGCTCACCAACATGGTTGACCATCGTAGTCCCCCATAGTCCATTATTATTATTATTGATGCATAATTAATAATAACACTGCTACCCAAAAAAAAAACAGTGTTTTGGCGGTGTCGATTTGACCAACGGGTTGAACACTAACCTTGAAAAGCACCTCAAAATAACAGCAACTACGAAAAATTTGCATTTATCAGAATACATACGAATACAGCGACCCAGATCAAAACAATTTTTCATGTATACCACAATTTTCGGCATATTTCTGTAATTTCTGTATTTTGGGGTTTAAAATTGTGGCTTTTTGTGACGATGGGGGAGGGGGTGTTCCGAAAACGTGACATCGCAATCAAAATGCTAATAAAATGTTCAAAAATATGTAAATTTTCATGCAATGTTTTCTTTTTTTATTGCGAATTCATATACACATATCGATCGAAGATGTTGCATACAATTTTGAAGTTTTGAAAATTTTCTATTTTTTTAAATTTCCTCCCTTCGCTTTTCTAATAGCAGCGTATACTCTATGCATCCTATCTGCACTGGTTCAGTTAATTTTCTATTCCAACTTTTTGGTAATGCCCAAAGCGGATTTGATTTTTTTGGCCCGACGATTTGTGACGTCATAATAGGGGGAGGGGGTTGCCCAAATGTGACTATTTGTGACAAGGGGTTGACGTCATTTATGAACAGCATCATATAGAATTTGCTATATCTCAACTAATCGGATGACAGCTACCTAGAAGAGAGCCTGCACAAATGCATTTGAGACTTTTAAATGCTGCACCCACCAAATAGAAGTGTGTAGAATACAAATATACGTTGTTCCTCTCTATGCTCATATTTAATACGAAAAACTTTCAAATATTCTTCGAATGATAATCAAATTGACTAACACAATATACTTACAGATAAGGTAAAATATACGTGTTTTTTTTTCTTGCGAGCAAAAACAAGGATAACGAAGATATATTGCTGCACCAAAAACAGAATTTGTCCAGAGCGAAAGGGAAAGTGACACTGTTGGTATAATAAGGCAAAATCAAGAAAATAAACTTAGAAATTATTGATATATTTCCATTTCTACAGATTCTATAAGGGTTGGCATTCGTTCACAGAGTTTAATTTAATTGTTCGGTATAACCCTCTCTTAATTAGATTGCAAAACACTGATTAGCGAAGATTTGTTACCTTTTTCGGTGAAAATTTGAACGGCATTAGTGAGCTATCCGAATGTTTTCCAGCGAGTCTTCACAAATTCAACATATTATGTATGTATGTATATCAATCATTCGAATCGTTTAGAAGTTTTCCGTCTGCTAACATCCAATATCGACGAAATAGCTGATTATTATATGATTATGATAAGGTAAATAAATATGCAGAAGAATGTTCATATGAACAAGCTCACTTCTTCACATAAAATCATCTAAATTCATGTAGATGTCGTTCAATAAGTATTGTGTGGACTTTTCGGATTGATTACAAATTGTCTACAATAACAAACTTGTTTGCGATTTTAAATTCATGGTTACAGTAGCTCATAGCGACTTATAAGTATACGCCAGAGCGCTATCTCACTTGGTCGTTCACTGTCACTCTCTCAGACATAGTATACTGCATGCTCTCTTCAGGCGCCAATATTGTTGACTCTTATGGACTAGTTCTTGCTCAGCTGTCATGAGTCTGATAAGTAAAGTGAGTTTAATTAGCACGCCAACGAAAACTTACCTTCACTTACACACACTTTTGCCCATACTCGTGCTTGCTTATCAGCCGCTTGCAAGTGTTGTCATGCCTCACAAAGTTTCATGTAGCAACTAAGTAACTCTGGCAGCTGAGCACTTTACACTGTTCATTTACAACAATGTAGCTACAAATTTATCTAGTTCGTATATATGTATGTGTTTTGTACATATCTACTATGTACTTGCGTAGATATTGAAAAGCAGTAAATTATTACTGAAGCATTGACAACCCTTTTGAGCAAAAGCGTGCGTTCATTAGCTGATAAGCTGATTCACCCATTTGTCAATTGGCATTGCGACAAGAACAACAACATTGAAATCAAAACGCGAAAGAAAAGTTGTTTTCATGGCAACGAATGCTAAACACTCTTATATGTAAAGTCATTGAAAACTACTTTTGGTTGCAAGTAAACCTTTTATGAAACCAAATATATGCCGTATAGAAATAGTCAAGACAAAATGGCTACCACTATACAGTACTAGTAGATTTCGTTTTTCTTGAGACAGACCTGATATTGAATATGCCTCGAAAAGTTTTAGATTAGATTTGTCAACGGTATTTAGATAGAAATTTTTGGCTACCACTTCTTTCGCGAAACGCACCGGTGATTGCTTCACCGTCTATGGTTCAGAACCGTTCGAACACTTTATAAAGATAGACGGAGAAAACTACGTAAAACCACGTAACAGGTGAAGCAAATCGGAAATACAGCCTTCGGCGAAGAACGGAATTGCAACTCTCTTCGCACAAGACAGAATCTTTTCATTTTTAGTCGATAGGTCGAATTTAGAGCTGAAAAAGGCATGAATGTATGCTTTAAAGGATTGCGCTGGTGGGGATTTGGTTAACTCAGTTGCCATGTTGCTTACAGCAAGCCAGCTGTTTTAAAAACTTAGTAGGATATACACCAAGCCTGTGACTATGAATGGCGTCCCAATACCTAGGCTTAGGTATACCCGTTCATCAGAGAATCTTGAACAAAGAAAAAAGACATGTCCTGCGTCTTCTGTGTTGTGTGTGTGCATAACGTCTCATGGGTAATTTTTAATTTTTTAACGATTCCACTCTACAAGTAGCTCTTAGCTCTTCGATTGTACCTATTCAGCTTCGGGGCTGTGTGTTTTTTGTGCTAAAAGTTACCTACATTTGCCAACGTAGAAATGCTTACTTTCCCTACACTTTCCCATAGGACAATCATAATAAAGATAGTTAATATATTGGAATTTGAAAAAGAATCATTCCACGATGACGATGATCTGTCCTTCGTTGAAAATTTGGCTGTTTATAACATATTTTATATCAGATTGATACTCTAGAATCTTTTAACCGGTGACACAAGTACCTTATCTGAATGTGGGGACTAAATCGTAGAATCTATAAAAATTCATAAATTCTTCGATTTAGTAAAGAAATTGAGAGATACAAATATCTCAGCGATAACACACAACAGTTTATCGCTTAACTTCAAAGTATTTAATATTCCAATACATTTTCTATAACGTTCTGTTAAATGTTAGTTATTTATCTTTCATTTTTCCAACCGATACAAATTTTGTGTGTCAATAGAACTCATGCAATATTAAGAATTTGATTTTAAAACATTACAAATGAACCGATATAATGATAATAAATATGGGTAAAAAAAAAAAAATGGAACCAAAACTGAACCTGTTACCTACCTGTACTTGACTTACTTTTTGTTAAAAATAAGGCGTAGAAGTCAGTACCCCCGGAAATTCGGCAGGCGTTACAAGTTTCAGTTCAAAGTATATATGCCCTTTCGCTAGGCCAGTGTATAACACATAAACAATGGCAACAATTTGACGCCATGTGCCATACGTGACGCAGTGCAAAACATTTCCTCCAAGTTAGCAGTCAATAGAACAAGTATCCAAATAACTTGCAACAGCATGTAAAAGTGGCAACAAAACTTGACAACTTTTGGTTGCTCGGTCAAGTAGAATCGAAATTGAAATTAATCTTGGAATATGTGTGAAACGGAGCTGCAGCAATTTAATTAGTGCTGGTGGCCATGGCATCTGGCCAAAAGCGTTGGTCACAGGTCGTGGCCAGCGATGAGCTGGCATTGTGTGTGCTATTGTGCTATCGCCGTCATAGCCAAGAATTGTTGCCACCGCCGCCATCGGCATCGGCGTCGCCATCGCAATACTGCGACGGTGGCACGGTCATGGCTGCAGCTGGCGCCACATCCGCAGCGCTCAAGTTGGGGCGCCGTTTGGAGCGTCAGTCAGCAGCTGCAGCGGAGCATGACAACAAGAGCGATGTAATGAGTTTGTAGTTTAAAGTTGAATTTGTAACGTATTGTATTGGCAGTTATTTGACATGTGGTGTTTGTTTTCCGTTTTTATTTGCAGAAAAATAAAGAGTTGATGAATGACATTATTACCAACTGCAAAATAAAGAATGGTAAGTAAAAGCGACACAAACGATTTACGTCTCTATAAACAGCGGATAAATATTTGTGTGCATTAAAACAATGAAATTAAAACCGTAAACAAATTAATTTGGAATTGCAAAAATAAAAGTTCACATGATTAAATTGCATTGCATACCAGCAGGCGCGCATGCAAATTAACTTGTGCAACGAAGTGCATATGAAATGAGCTGAAACTGTTGATGTACTTGGTATCGTAGTATTTGTTAAGCATAAATTCAATCATTTTATAGGTTTTGGTCCTGGCGTACAGCCCGCAGCAACAGCTTCACCTACAAAGCGCCCACTCAGTCCGGATCATCCCAATCCAGCGTTACCCATTACTGAGGTATACATAGTGTATATATATATATATATATATATAGCCATAAATCTTGCTCACACACACACAAACTCGCATAAAAAGCAACAATTACTCACCAAGCGGCAAACAAAATGGCCACCAAGCCAAGTTACCAAGTTACCCTAACCTCAACTCTGAACTGAACTCATTGCAAATGAGTTAATTTGCTGCTTGAGCAATTTGTGCTGCTTTCGCTTTCTAGCAAATTTATCTAAATCACAGAGTATCTACAATCCTGGCAGCAACTTTATACCATTTATACGCCATTAGTTCAGCTGCCAGCCGCCAGTGCTGCCCATAAAGTGCTGCCACATTTTGTGTTTGTGTCCTGCAAGTTTTTGGCACACACTTTTCTTGCATCTCCTACTACTATATGTATGGTTTATGACTTTTCCACAATACAGACGCCGAGTCCTGCTATGAACCGCATGGGTTGGGCACTACGCACTTTACTCGTTGCTGATAACTCAAGCTGTCTAAAGGATCGCAAGGTAAGTGCTATTCCAGTAACGTCTTTTTATTATGCTAATTATGTAAATGCTTTCTCGACAAGGTTTCCGGCAAGCTAATACGCAAGTGTGCACCCGGCACAGAGCTCGTCGATTGGCTGGTCAATCTAGCACCCATTGTGCACACTCGGGCCCAGGCGGCTGGCATGTGGCAGGCCCTGGTCGAGGAGGGAGTACTGACACATGGTAAGCATAAGTCGCAATTACTTATGCCGTTTACTACGAATTTTACAATTTTAACACATTATTTGCTCGTTATGTGCTCAGTGAACAAAGAACAGCCGTTCAAGGATAAATGCTTTTTGTATCGATTTCGTTTGGATGAGGAGGGTGGCGCACCAGCAGTTGGCACACCAGCAGCAGAGGATCTCAACGCGGCAAATGAGCACATACGTGAGGCATTAAGCAACCTTTTTCAACGTGGACCAGATGCAACGTTGCGTATGATATTGCGAAAGCCGTAAGTTAAAAACTTTATTTTCACTCACCGAAATAAAGCGACACCGTTAATGGCAGCCTAGACTATAATTAAGCGGTTTCAATTTAAAAGCGAAAGCGCAGGAAAAAGACCTGTCTAGTTCTTAAGAGCAGGGGGGTGAGTAAGCGGAGCTAGCAGGTGGCAGTGCCCCCTATATAAAATATATTGAAGCTGTTACTCGTCCACAATCTACTTAAAATAACTGTTTGAGAGTTTCTGTAAATCCGCTAATGTTTCGTTTAAGGTGTCGTAGTCCAATTGATGAGACGAGTTGAGGTCAGGGAGCGTATATAGTCCTCTACGTCGCACAGTATCAACTGTTTAAATAGCGCCTTCGTTAGACCTAGTTGCCATGACTACTTTTTAGAGCAAGGCGATCGATTCGTTGAGTTATGGGGACAGGTTTGAACATTTTCCAAGGCTGCTCATTCAGGTCGACTGCCTTGTAAGAGTATTGTGGTGTTTATGGCTGACAACCCGATGCTGCTACCCATAAGCAGTAATGTAAAGTATGAGCGACAACATGCACTGATTTGGTATTGAAAAGGCAACAGCTTCGGCTGACATTCTAGAAGGGGAGTTAGTTGGCTTATTGTACCAGACGCGTCGTGCAACATATACACTTAGGTTACAGAGTACCGTGATTTTAATTCAGCCGATGGAACAAAGTTTTCATAAAACCACTTCCGGAAAGGTCTGTTTTTGTATACCTTATAAGGTATCTTTCAGGTCCCCCATGTTATTAATATTGTTTATAACAAATTTTACTTTACGACTTAACAAAATAGTTTTTCTGTAGATAATATCCCACCCATATTCCGCACCCCCAACAATTTTGTGAATTTTCGAAAACAAACATAGCTTGCAACGAAATCGCAGCCACCAAAAGTTGAATTTGCTGCCGTAATTTTAAATCCTGTTGCTTTTTGTATCTAATTAGCTGCAACATTGCCAGCAATCTCACAGAAGCTTGTTTGTTTTTAATCAATTGGTTTTTCCATTGTTTTGTTCTAATCCCAAACAGCTCACACGAACGCACGTCCGAGGAACTGGAGCTGGTATTCGAGGAGTTACTGCATATTGCTGCACTTTCACATTTATCGACCAGCATTAAGCGGGAGCTCTCATCGATAATTGTATTCGAGGCTCATGCCCAGGCGGGCACTATATGTAAGTACATACATGCATAGATACTATGGGTATCTCGAGGCCCCTCTCAATGTGGGTCATAATGGTTGCAGCATCGTTTACCGTTATATGCTGCTAGCCACTAAATAAAATGCAAATTTTGCGCATAGTTAAATCACATAGCTCTATATTGAGTTACCGGAAAAGTTGTAAACACGAAAAAAACAAAAATCGTTGGCTGCAAACAGGAAAAAAGTTTGTTGTATCTAATCTTAATTAGTAATCGAGTTAAAAGAATAACTCAGTGCATAACCCGAAGCAGTGCATATTTGAAATTGTTTCGAAGTGAAAAAATCAAATACTTGTCAAAGTTTTTAATTAAATACACAGCAATTTAAACTAATTATGGCTCAATAAGCTGACTTTAATGTTGTATAAAAATAAAAGGACTAAGCTGAACCTTTCTTTTTAAGCCCTTATAATCTTGTTTTTTTTTTCTCCAAAATGTCTGTCCCATTAAAAAAATGTCAACAACATGCACACTCCATAGTATTCAATCAAGGCGACGAGGGCCGCTCCTGGTACATCCTACTCAAGGGCTCCGTTGATGTTGTGATACATGGCAAGGGCACTGTGGCCACTTTGAAGACTGGCGATGATTTTGGCAAACTTGCTCTGATAAATGACGCACCAAGGTGAGTTGTCCTTTTCTACTGCTTGGGCAATACATAAAGAAGCAACTTTGGCTACTTAGTACAGCTGCTTAAGAAATACTTAGTATGTACATATTTATATATAAAAAAAGAACGTAAAAGTTTAGCTGTATTGAATTGCAGCACTTTAGGTTAAAGCGCGCCGCATTTCAAACTGTCAAACAAATTTTACAACTAAAAGTTTTAATGCACATTTTCTAACTGAAGTATCTTTCTATATCGTTTTCATCTTTTGTTAAGAGTCGGGCTATTTGTTACTCTTCTCTTATTGTGCACTCTTGCTTACAACAAGACAGTGTATAGAAAACTTTTGGCCTGAATGACACGGAAACTCTTGTTGTCTTAGCACAAAGAATGGAGCAACAAGTTCTTTGGTTCGTGGCAAAGCTTTTGTGCTGCAACTGAAAAGACAGGAAGAACTATAAAATTTATAAAATAACTATTTAAGTGCTTGGAGCAACCTTGAAGTACGTGATGCTTTTCATTTCTATTGACAACAACTCGAAGAGAGTAATTACAAACGAAGATTTAACTGAACATTCATGTCTGTTCTTAAAGTCGTTATCGATTACAAAATGAATGCAGTTTGCAGTACTAATAACAAGTGATATTTACAAATATGGGCAACAAATATTGGGAAATTTACTTAAGTTGCGTTGACATTTTAAAACATTTCGAAAGTACATCCTTCATAGACAATTTGTTAAAATTTCACGACGTTTGAATGTTTACAAACAGAGGTATCGCGCTTAAAGTGACAGCAGTGTTCGAAAAATGAATAATGAACAAAGAGCAAATATTAAGTTTCGTTTTAAACTCTGTAAAACGTTTACCGAAACTCGTCAATTTTTGAAGCAATTCAATGCTGACAATTACCTTTAGGGATTTACGCGAAGATCGGGAGTCGCTGGAAGACGATAAACATGTGAGCCAGCCAAAATCAGTGATTTCGCCAAAAGCCATCAGAAATATGTGTATGTATATATGTATGTAATATCTTCTCCAATTAAATGTCTCCGACACAACGATTTATTGCGATTCGGCTAACAGCATTGAAATACAAGGTCTGCTTCAAGGCAAATAAGACCATTTAAATATTCGTTTCACGGTAATCACGAATTTTTTGACCGAAATTGTCGTTTAAACCATCAATCATATTCACCTGATATGGCAACATGGAAATAGTTCCTGATCGGTGTACTATATTTTCAAATGGCTAGAAAACCCTTTGCCGACGTAGAGGCTATCCAAAAGGTGTCGACCGCCATTCGAAAGGACATCCCGGCCGGCGAGGTAAAGCAATACAATATTGCAATATCTACATTGAAAATGTTGCAAAAGCCCTTCAGTGGAAGGGGTCTATTGAAAACATGAGTATATGGTAGTTACAAATTTAGAGAAACGTTGAAGAAGCGGAGCATACCGGACATTATCTGAAGAACATGTCAATCAAATCAAAGAATTTGTGCTTGCCAATCGTCGATTGACAGTTGAGAACTTACTGAAGTTGTTGGAATATTAGAAGGATCAGTGAATATTTGTGCCTTAGAAAAGTAAAATCTAGTTTGCTAATTTTTAAAAAGCAGTACTTGTAATATGTAAACATTTTGCTTACACCTCGACTCATATCTTCGTGTAACTTCTAAACTTAAGAGTGCCTTTCGAGCCGATAGAAGCGAAGAAAGAATTGAAAGCATTACCTTAAAAGTCTTTCAGGCTGTTTCGAGGATTCGAAAATTCGGTGGCATAAGTGCTTGTAGCGTAGCAGCGATTACTTTGAACATAAATAAAGATATTGTAGCATTTGCGTTGCATTCGCTTTAAAAGCAAGATATGCTCACTCATGGTAGAATAATATAAGGTATGATTACTCAGAGTAGTTGTCTCTTTACAGGCACCAGCGAGGAAACATGCCTCACTCACAATTGTGGTGCCTAGAAGAAGAAGATGATCACACCTAATATTATTCTAACATGTGCTCACTGCTGACAGCTGTGGTCAGGGTGTAAGTAATCAGTAAGGTATATTAACTATGAATAAAGGGTTCCCTAGTTTTCAATTTAGTGCGAACGTCAATGAGGAAGGTTGTGGCTACGCATGTTTTTTGGCTTTAACGCAAATTTAAGAGTGGATTTTTATATCTAGAGAAATGTAAATGTTTGTGTGTTGTTGAGCCGCTAATAATAAACGTCTAAGGTCATGACAGTGTTTTTGTGCAAGTATGGGGGGGTTTCTGAGCTGACCGATTAAACTGAGGCGACGCGTATATTCTAGAGCAAGTCAAACAACAACCCAGCATTGGCATGCATGCTTTTCTTTTCTCTTTCACTGCTAACACAGCACACAAACACAAAAGTGCAACCTTCTCGCTCTACTGTAGACGCTGCTCACGCAAGAGCAACACCATCCGAGCGTAATAACAGATTTTCGTCATAGCATAATCGCTTTACCTCCAAAGCGCGCCAAAACACTGTACTTTGTTTTTAAAACTATTCATTTATCCAATTCGCCATGTAATTTAGGAGACTCTGTTTTATTTATTGGAATAAAAAATTTTAATTTTGCAATATTTTCTATAGTGTATGAACATGCAAGTTAGCTCATTTAAAAGTATTTCAGACAATTCAAATCAAAGAGGTCTTTTCAATAAAACACTCCAATAAAATGGTTAATTATACATTTAATGACATGTAATTTTAGTGCGCAAATCTATATTAAATGTGTCCATTAAATACTTAATTGAAACATGTGCTTTTTTAATAGCCACAAGCTATTCATTTGGAAACATAAATATATGTAACATAAATCCATTTGATTACAAAACTTTTTGTATTCCGTTTAAACATATTTTCCACCTGCGCTTATACACTGTAAACATAGTGTAAATGGATATTACGCCTTTGTGCAAACTATGTAACAAGTATGTAAAAAGGCGTGGCAGACGCCTTCGCACTGCAAAGTCGTTAAAGCTCTGAGTCCATAAGAGGTGAAGAAAAATATACCACCATAAAGCCATTAAAAATGAAGACACGGTTCCCCATCGCCGGCAGCGCCCTGACTCTCTGTATCACATCGTAATACCAAAGACAATACAAACACTAAGATGAGTAACGCTCACACAATTCCTAGCGTGGCTTTTCAGGTGGCTTTTCGCCAAGCAACTCGAGTGCATTCCACGAAAAACCACCCGAGCAACTCTGCTGATACAACTCTGCTGATGCAGCGAACGCGCCGAGCCAAGAGTGCATTCTATTTTTAGAATTTAGTTCTTTTGCAAGAGCGTAATTGTGGCAGTAGCGATTTCGTGTTTGCACTCATTGGCGCTTCATTTCAGATGAAGATTTTTGTATGGCGTTACACATCTAAGCGTTTCTATTGTCTTTGGTAATACGTTAGGTTTCCCTTATTTGAATGTTTCCAACTTTTTCCCATAAAGTTTATATAAGAGAAAACAATTATGAACAGCAATCAGTTGAACGAAAGTTGAAACATAGAATTCAATGATGAACTTTTGCATTAATATTCCGCGGTATTTTTATGTGCAGGCGGCGATAAGTTTTATAGTTAAAAAAGAGTATATTAACTTCTCCTTTATAGAAGCAGTCAACACTGCGTATGCTTGATATATGTTTACTTATTATACCTCACTCTCTCGCTATCTCTTTAAAGAGCTGCTACTATCGTATTAAAAGAAAACAACTGTCATCTATTGCGCGTCGATAAAGAGCATTTTAATCGCATATTACGTGATGTTGAGGCAAACACTTTGAGATTACAGGAGCATGGAAAGGACGTTTTAGTGCTGGAGCGTGTAGCCAAACAGCGTGGACAACATTCGGCATTTAAGTGAGTGCAATATCCAATACCATTTAATAACAACAACGAAAAAGTAATCAATTTAGGTTACAATAAACAATTTGAATTGAACGCAAATAGTGCTTACAAGCAAATTTAATTATATTTACTTTTCCAACACTGCACTTTACTTGGCAAGTTTTTCAAGGCGTTTGAGAGGCTCTGCAGTAATGTACAGAAATTTTTGATAAAGCTACAGAAGCTTTAGAAACATTCACTGCTATTCAAAAAATGAAAAGTTCGTTATTTCTTGAGATATCTCAATGGAAACCTTATAAGATTTGTATAAACTGAATGCACAGTAGGCTTACATCGGAGTGTCTGCAGCTCCTTCTAGCCACTCACTAAGTGTGCCTAAAATTTAATTAACTAATGTACTTTTGTCTCCTACAGATATACGGTCATGTCGGGCACACCAGGTAAAATGCTCGAACACTTGCTTGAGACGCGTCTGGGTCAAACGGTCAGCGGTATGGATCCATTTCTGGATGATTTTCTGCTCACACATATTGTATTTATGCCTGTGGTTCAGCTGGTTGACGAATTGGCTAATTAATATCCTTTTTGAAAAACACACACACACCGAACTTTCTGCTAACAAAACTCATACCTTTAATTGCAATATTCCATTTTCATTTCGAGCCAGCTTAAGAGACCAGCTTTAGCTCTTTGTGTTGGGTTGCCAGCTCTTTAAAAATGCAAACGGCAAATAGGCTAAGTCACGTGCATGAAATGACACATCCTGGAGCCTAGGAACACATCCACGGTGACAGTTTAAGTGTCAGCAGCACGCAAACCACACCCAGACAGACGAAATAACGGTCTAGCTTAAGTGCATGCAATCCCATGCTCTACTTTCTGACACACACACGCACACACACACACACACACACCGAGTACAACGCAAAGTAACTGTTAAACTCTGCAAACTAAAACAAAAGCCAGACTTTGGGTCAACAATTTGGTCATTTAGTGTAGCGGCAAGTAGCAGCTACATCCACTTCTATGTATCGTCTTATACACAATTCAGGCAACAGAAGAAGGCAAAGCTATGTTCAATGATGCTTGAAAGTAATCTCACAATCTGCATCCGAAATACGTGATGTGTTTAATAAGCAGATCACTCTCTCTGCACCCATTTTTGGCAGGTATTGTGTCCTGGGTGTGTGTGTGTGTGTGTGTGTGGGTGTACGTGAGTTTGTGCGTGCTAAGTAGGCAGATTTTTAAAAGCAAAAGAAACCGGAGTATATAGCCAAAAGGTCCCAAAAGTTAGATACTATAGAAACATTTTCTTATGGTGCATATGCGTTGGTAGACAAGAAACGAGTTTCATATATTCAGGGCGATATAAGTCACTATATCGAAATTGATGATTATGATATTTTTTACACTGTGGGTAAAAGGTTACAAACAAACCACCTAAAGAAAAGAGTAACACCCTAAAAGTGCTTTAAGCCTTTTGCTTTTGTTTTTCACTTGCGTTTGGGTTTTCTCTTTCCTTTCCCGATAGAAGAACGTTTCAAATACATTCCTTTCTTTGAGTGTTACCCATCTATCAAGGTATACAATTTCATTAGAATCGGTTGTAAACCATGCAAGTTATATGGAAATATTATCAATTTTGAACCGTTTCGCCTTAAAGCACCACTTTAAACCATCCTTGTGTAAATCGGTTTATAGACTAGAAATTGTTGAGGGTGTAGAGTATATTATAATCGCGTTACTGCACTAGTTTCCTATATACACATTCGGTTTCAAAATTCTTTTTACCTTAAAATGAAAATCCGTGCCCAGGGTATAAATATGCGGGTCCTTCTATTATTTCTTTGTGTTTCTTCAATGCCTTCCTCATTCGTACTGTTACTGTCGATGTTTGTGCGGAACAGAACACGATATTCACTTTGGAGCAAAGGTAATATCGAGCTGGTTTCCACGAAATTCGTATGTAAAGGTTTTGACTTTTCGATATATATGAACTTGTGAAGATAAATATAATTTCCAATCCATAAGCACAGCAAGAGTATCCAAGATACTGATCCGGACAGATTGACGGACAAACAATAAATCTTATTACATGCCTACCACTCTTTTAGTCACTTTATGGCTGTGTCCCATTCTTCATAATTTCATTATTTTTAAAACATTTAAACATTGAATTTGCATTAATTTGGTTTGCACCTTAACCGCCCCGTGCACTTTTCATTGTGATGCTCATGATGAGGCTCAAACACCCGAGGATCGGGAGTATATAATCAACTTTAAGAAGCGTGTCATACAGTTTATGCAAAAGTGGGTTATGGCTGTACGTCATGCGGCCTTTGAGGAGCCCAGCGTTTGTGATTTCATTGAAGATCTGGCCGCTGAGGTCGAAGCAGATCCCGATTTGAATGAGGAGACCAGCATAATACACAATGTGTTAACACAAATGGCACGCTATCAGGAGGATCGCAATCAAAATGCCGGACAAAAGTGGAAATTACCACCAAATGGCCAGCCCATATGTTTGTTTAGCGGCAATATCACGCCCTCAAAAACAGTTATACGCCCCGATGATGATAGTAAGTGAAAAATTGCTAACACTTAGCTACATGCCTTGTGCAACAACAGCTTACATGTTTTCTGCCTCGCAGTCATTTTCCGGGTCTACTGTGCCGACCACACCTACTGCACTCTACGTTTTCCCATGCACACCACGGCGGAGCTAATCAAGGCTTGCGCCGCCGACAAGCTGCAATTGAATCGGGGTCCCGATGACCTGTGCCTTGTCGAGGTTAAGTCAAATGGCGAGCGTGCCGTGTTCAAGGACAATGATGTTAGCATACCCACGGGTCTGACGTTAAATGGACGCTTGTTTGTTTCTGTCAAGGATCATCTGGATGCATTGGTAATGGTGCACAGCTTAACTCTGACTGGCAACGTTTAGTAATTATCTTTTGTTGACTCTTCAGACACCGCTGCAGGAACAGGAATGCGCCACTGAAGGCGTGGACATTGATTTGGAAATTTTAAGCACCAAAGAGCTGGCCTATCACATCACATTGTTCGAATGGGATTTGTTTTGGGCAGTCCATGAATATGAGCTGCTCTATCACACATTTGGGCGGCATCATTTCGGCAAGGTAAGCTATACTACAGACATTTCTATCAAATTTAAACTAAACTTTTATACCAAAAACTTAAAATTAAGCCAAAAGTTAAGACCAATTATGCAAAGTGGTAACCACAGTACAAATTTCATTCCGCATTTCTCTTCAAGTTTTGTTATAAACAAGTTGAAAACTGTTTTTGCTACACATCTTCAAATCACTTAACATTATCAGTTTCAGGGTTTTTAAACCTACCAAACTGAACTAATGGCTTCATGAACTTCCTTGACACACAATTTGGAGTTAAGGTTCACAATTTAGGTTCATGGCATTATTTTAGAGTATTGCTTCTATTTTGAGCAAAGAAATGACATGGCATAATTGTATGATGCAAAAAATGATGAGATTTCAAAATACCAACCAAAATTAAGAGAATAAGTAGTAAATAGAAACAATAAAATAGTATAGAATAGTATAGTTTACATTATGTCATAACCCGATAACAGGTTAAGAAGAAGTATTGTAGTACAATATAACAGATTTTTGCGACTTCATACGAGTGGGTCTAGGTGAATAGATGATTCACATCAAAAACAAAAACTTTAGATCTTCGGAGGAAAAAAAAACTATTTTCGCTCAAATGAACCAGCTCTTGTTCTTTATTGTCAAGAAAGCGTGTCAAGTTCACAATCAACGGTAAACTGAGTTATTTAGAAGTTTAATGGAGATGGAATAATGAGATAAAAATGCTGTGAGCAGGCCCGGACTATGAAATTTGGCGCCCATTGGCAGTATTTTGGTCTCAAATTGTTTCTTCGTGGAACTGAAAATGTTCGTTCAGCACTAGAATTTGATACGGATGTGCAAACGAGCATTGGGTACGCTATATCAACGTTAGGAAAAACTGTGTAGAGCTCGTTACTTCTCAAAAGATTGAGTAAATCCATAAGCCAATTTTTTTTTACGCAATGACTTTTAAATAAAAACGACTTATCAACGATAACTTGATCGTAGAAATTAATTCATTCAATTCTATTAGAATATGGTTCGAAAAAAATTGATTTAAAAAAAAAAAATTTTGATAGGAATTGCATTTTTATTTAACCAAAACTTTTTGAAATTTGAGCATGTGTGATATCATGGAAAAATCAAGACTGAGAGTTGGAACTCTACGATTGTCTAAGTCGATTCTTTTTCCAATTTTGTGATGTTACGCTCATTATGTTGGTAATGGTAAGCGTACTCGTACTAAAGAAATGGGAGAAAAATCAACAGATCAAGTAGTTCAATAATGACATTACTATCAGTCCCAGTTTTTCTGGGACGAAACAAATTTCAAAAGTTTCATTTGAATCCCCCCAGTTTTTGCCGCCCTACGCACTTGCCTACTTTGCCTGTTCGGTAAATCCGGGCCTGGCTGTGAGCGATGTATACTGAATGTTCTCGATTTCTTTCACTCACTCATTCCACCGCACCCACGCATTTATATTTATTATATTTCTTTATTTATATTTAATAAAGTCAAGTGTAGTACTCAAAAAGACATACGTATTGTGTGTGAATTAGATTATCTTTTTTAAAGATCTGATTTTTCCGAGTCGCAATATACATTTATCCCAAGTTACAGGGACAACAGTAGGGTGTTGTTCCCACCAAGCTATATGACACAGTCTGAGAGGATAATAATGCACAATAAGAGTGCAAAATATCTGTGAATAGTACTGACCAGAAAATTGGAGTGGAATATTAATACACTCGAAGGTACTAAGAAGGCAGCGATAGCTATGGGCAAAAAAACAAAAACATAGGCTTAAGATGGGGCATCTCCGCTCATCACTGGCACTCTTTCCACCAAAAGCAGTGCCTTGATAGTACACCAAAGATTTCAACGCTTAATATTGGAGAAGTGAAAACTTCTTTACTGGAAAGAAACCTTTCTGCAGCCCAAACGAATATATGGTCCAAATATCAAGTCATTTGGTTCAGTGATTCCCGAGTTTTATTATTTTTATATATTAAGATAGGTGCTTAAAGTTCAACTGTGAACTGGTTCACAGTTGCAGTTGCGTTCCTGGCTTGTAGAACTGCTGCTTTTTTGCATATATTTGAATAAACTCTTTAGGCACTATTTAAGCAATCAATTAAGTTAACGAAGCTATTCGGCAAACTTTTAGCTAAGAAAACTAACTTGTGTCACCAACTATGTAACTATGCAACCCACAGATAACAGCCAACTTGGATGTATTCCTGCGTCGCTTCAACGAGGTGCAGTATTGGATTGTCACCGAGATGGTGTCCACGGCAAGTTTGAGTAAGCGTGTGGGATTGGTGCGGAAATTCATCAAATTGGCAGCCTAGTAAGTTGAATAAACCCTATTTCATTCTAGAACAATATGTCAATGTCATTTATAAATTTTCTTGCCCATGCACAGCTGCAAGGAGTATCAAAATCTGAACGCTTTCTTTGCCATTGTCATGGGACTGTCCAACATGGCTGTGTCACGTTTACATCAGACCTGGGAGAAGATACCGTCGAAATTTCGCAAAATCTTCCAAGAGTTTGAGGCGCTCATCGATCCCAGTCGTAATCATCGTGCCTATCGTGTATTTGTGGGCAAATTACAACCGCCGTTGTTACCCTTTATGCCGCTGCTGCTAAAGGACATGACCTTTGCTCATGAGGGCAACAAAACCAGTCTGGATGGACTGGTCAACTTTGAGAAGATGCACATGATGGCGCAGACAATGCGCACTATACGCTTTTGTCGCTCCCGTAGTCTGGGTGAGTCTTGAGCACTGAAAGTGTATTGATAATTTTGAATGATGATTGACTTAACTTGTTTAGGCTTGGAGCCACCTTCACCCAAGAGCGAGGGCGAAGTACGTTCGTACATAAGCAGTTTTCGAGTCATTGATAACCAACGCATTTTGACCGCAATGTCTCAAAAAATAGAGCCCACTAGAAAGGTTTAGATACTTTAATAAAACTTTAATAACCATTATTAGCTTGTAACGGAAATCTTAAGTATTCAAAGTATTTACAAAGTAGCAGCAGAGTTGCATGCATATACATATATAGTATATATTTTGAATTGGTGTACTTGTACTATATATATTAAGTGTCTACATTGTATGTTTAACGGAAACTGCGGTTTGAAAGCGAAGCTAACCGAAGCGAGAAAAGCAACTGTAATTACCTAGAAGGGCACCAATGAGCTTAGCTGAGTTTTTAGCACTCTCGCAGGCTATGAACCAGTCTATTCAAAATTTAGATACACATAACCTTAAATGAATATATGTTTAGTAAGTACTACAACTCGCTCTCTCTCTCTCTCTTAAGTACAGTTCTCAACTTACCTTTAAGCTTAGTCAATACCAAAACTATCTCAATTTTCAATGAACTGAATGAATGAACACACAAATGCAACACTGAGTTGGAAATCGAGTGTATTCGAAATTATTGCTTTAGTACAAAAGAAAAACGAATTGTGAAATTGTTTGTCAAACAAAATTTGTAGCTGGCATTTGTGTGATACCCTATAAACAGCAACTCTACAATTTCCAAACTAAGCTATACTCTAAAAACAAAAAACTTAACACACTAGTATATATTTTACTGTAAGCATTTAGCCATTTGTATAAATGTATAAAGCAGAAACTTCTAAATAATCAATGCCAAAACACACAATCTTTACCAGTTTAGTACGGCATTGAGATTGGCATTGAACCTAAACTTAAAAGAGTTAGTAGCGTAACACATACACAAACAAACAAAGGAAATATCTATTTTTTTAAAACTAATTGGCACTACAATACACTAAATGGAAAAAAAGAAAAACAAATCTAGTTGAAATAGTTATTTTAATATCTAGGCTACATATAAGCGTAAGTCATCAATAATTTAGTTTTATTTCACGTTTTTTTAGTTTTTATGTTATACAATTTGGAAATAAATTACATATTTATAATCATTAACTATAATTTGTTTTCTTTTATGCAAAAAATATTCATTTATGCAATTATTTTCGCTATTCACTTAAAATATTGTATTGAAATTACACGTGAAAAAAAATATGTATCTGTGTAGCAAATTACCCATACATACACATTTCGACGCTGCGTAAGTCAGCAGATAAAAATTAACCAAAAAAAAAAAGAAAAAAAACACTGGAGAGGGACCTTATTAGCCGTAGTTTATAGTAATTTATTTGGTTCACATTTGATATATTTGAAATAATTCAAATGTGAACAAATATTCGATGTAATAACAATAAAGTGTCAAACAATTGCATGCCGCCGCTTTAAGAGGTCTAAAAAGAGAAAGTACTTTCGAAAATTTCCAAATTTATTCTGTTAAATCATATTAAAACAGAAAGCTCTTAACACAGTTACACAGCTGATTTTAGAATACTTTCGCAGTTTTTTTTTCACAATCCAAAACAAGATACATTTCTATAGAACGCAAGGCGTGAATTGCCTCTTAGTATGACAGTTCATGACTAGTTGCTTTGGGCACAGTTCACTGCGCTACACTTCATAGCATGATAACGAGAGACGAGTTGAGGGTTGCGCTCTAAAATGAACTGCCTCCGCTGCACGCTACTCGTGATAGTTGGGTTACAGTCCGAAAGAGAAAGGTTGGGAAAAGATGAAACGAAAGAAACGTGCATTCTTCAGCTATCTTTCCATATTCCATACTAAAGAAACTTGTTTATCAAGACAAATCTTCAGTGGGCAATGCTAACTTAATTAAAGAAAACACGATTTTTGAGTTAATTGTGTAAAATTTCGAGTTCATATCTTTTGTACGATGGGCGTGGGGAAATAATGTCAAAACAAAGTTTATAAAAAACTCAATTTCCGGCAGAAAGGTTTGAATGATTCTCATCTTAAATGGAGGGTTTTAAGAAACAATTTCCAAGCAAAGCGAAAGATAAAATGAAGGCGAAGAGGAAGATTTTGGAAAAGGACCTGCCTATCACATAGGAGCACGGGGGCTACCCAAACTTTTTATACAAATTCAAACGGGACTTACTGAACTAGTTCGAAATAGAACAACGAACTGAACGGAATCTTATTTCGACACAGATGTTCGCTGTTAAAAAAGATTCCAAAGGTAATAACCAATGTATACTTATAAAGGTAACGTCGTCGATAAGCGAGCCTTCTTAAAATTTTGTGAGAGTCTAAAATAGCGAAAGAGAGAGGCGCAAGCTACTCTCGTTGCTGAAAAAAAAAACTCATGCACACAAAACCTCCCTCATTCAAATTCGCAAGAGAATGAAAAAATAAGAAGCTGCGCTGCTGACGTCGCAGCGTCCATATATTACGTCATCACGTTTTTGACCATTTTGACCTAGGAATACCTAGGAAGGCGGACATGAATAGAGGGGGCGTTCCACCGTTTCCACAGTTTTACCGTTTTAAGTTAGCTTTGTGCATATCTCCCAAGGCAAAAAACTATCTACTCCACCGATAAGGAGTGATTGATTCCCTAATCAAACCCCTTAAACACGCCAGTGTCTGTAAGGATCGTCAGCTACCAAATATTAGACTAATAACTGTCATCTCATAAAGAAATTGGGACATTTTGCTACAGATGTCAGATTTGAGCATTATTGCAAATCTTTGAACCAAACTTGTCTCAAACCAGCTAGTGCAAATCATACGAAACACTTACAAAGGTTGGAGCTCATGTATCTAAAAAAGCAACTCCTGAGACTTGAATTGTGTACACTCACATGACTTTCCAGCTACAGTTTCGTTTTCTTTATTTACAGTACAAAATATTTGAAAACTTCACTTTTCTTTAATAATCTGCATTCAGTTGAAATTCAAACATTTGATTTGCCTTCTTTAGACCACAAGCATAAGCAAATGTCATTTATAATTAGGTAATTAACATAATTAAAATATATAAAATATGGATGAATGTATGTTTAGCTTTGTAGTAGTATTGAAATAAACCAAATCCTCTCCCAAAAAGGTCTCTCATACAACGACATATGTAATACTTAAACAACCACAAAAGTAGGTTACCTACCATAGATGAACTCGAATAGAATACAATATGTGTGTGTTTTTCTATTGTTTTTCAATTTCAGTAATGCTATTTACCATAGTAACTTGCAATAAAGTAAAAATTTTTTTATAAGCGCATTCCGCAATACAATATTTAGTGGTTTCTTCTAAAAGACAAACGAATTTTCAATCGAACTTAAATTTGTATTTAACAAAACTAACAGAAAATGACAATTTAAATTTATTTATTATATATAATAGATGTATGTATGTATGAATGTACTATATATATATATATGTGGAACAACGCAAAACACCAATTTTTAGTATGAGAAACAAAATATATAAGATATATAAAGCCTTTCATTACTTTATCTACATAATGGCCACAATTGAGAGTTCTTCTGTCAAAGTCGTCCATGTAAAGAACAAATCAAATTTAGACAACTTTAACTAGCTAACTTAAGTAATAATTAACTTCTACGAGCGTATTTTTAGTGATGATTGTAATAAATAAATTGCTATAAACATAAAGTCTTAATGTTTAGCGAGTAGTGCTATGTGTATGTACTACTATAATCATATGTATTTAGGCATAGGTTAACTTTCCAAAACTGTTTGTGTCAAATATGTGGATATTTACATAAAGCTATACACATATATATACATATATTTTGGAACCTTTCTATGCTATACTACTGAAAGTATGAAACACAAAGCTATACAAAATTATAGCAACAATTTTATAATTATGAAATATGCTATATAATATAAAACTATAAAAATTCAAAATTTTTAATTGTGATTAGATTTGACAATCTCAAAAAAAAAAAAAACAAATATGCAAAAAATGTTTTCTTAAAAATATTTGGTTTCTGTTTGGCTTGCTTTGGCACTTTGCATAAATTTGGCAAAACAAGTTCAGTACCCGGCTATACGTATATACCTCCGTCTAAAAACTTAACAATTTTCAAATTAATTTGAGATGCTCACCCACAAAACCAAAAAAAAAATTCCATTCATATTAATGTTCACAAACCGTACGACTAAATGTTCAAATAAATGTCTGCATGTCTAACTAAAAACAATCTACAGTTTTACCAAAAAAAAAACAATGTCATAGTTAAGAAATTTCTAATCATACATATATTAGCTCTTAAAACAAACCTAAACGCTAAATCAACTCCATTACAATGAAAACATAGACTAATCTTAAATAATTGCTTCAGTGCAGTGGAGCTCATAGTAAGAATACAACACCAAATAACTAGTAAATAGTAAATTTAAAAAAAAAAAAAGTATGAATTAACATAGCTATAGTATCGAAACTTATATTAACCACAGCAATAACAACTACTTACTAATAATCCCACAGGTTAAAAACGAAAAATCAAACACATTTTTGAACGTTTATTACACTACTTATATACTATGTGCTACTATATGAACAATTTAAAGCGAAACAATTCAGAAAGATGGTAAAATTTATGCAAAGCAAACAAATGCATACATATTTAAAATCATATATTTATTATACTTAAAATGTTGCAACAACTAAATGTATCTCTTTAAACTCAAATATTTCAATAAAAATTTATGTGTTAGCAGAAAAATAAAGCATTTGAATGGTTAACTGTTAACTAACATATCACTTAGCTCTTGTCCATGAGCACGCAAAAAATCAGAGCTTTTGAGTGTTTAAATGCGCGCCATTGAACAAAAGCTCGCTCTCTTCTCGCTATTCACATCACTTAGCAATTCACCATGAGCACGCAGCCGACTAGGGAAATACCATGACGTGGCAATAATGACGTCATTACCGCACAAGCATGGCAATTATCAAAACAGCTAAAATAAAATGTAAATTAACTATAAACCGGCTGCGCAAGAATTAGTTTATAACAACACCTTGGACCTGCCGCATCGCGTCGCTTGAGAGCGTTGAAAACAGAACGCGTTGCACACACATAAATTATAGTTAAATTAAACTTTAAGCAATTATCAGCAAAATGTCAAAACTCGCGCCCAAAATCACTCTCAACAATGGTCAGCAGATGCCCATTTTGGGCTTGGGCACCTGGAAATCTTTTGAATCGGCCGCATATCAATCCACAAAGGATGCTATTGCGGTGGGCTACAGACACATAGATACAGCTTTTGTGTACGAAAATGAGCAGGAAGTGGGTCAGGCCATACGTGAGCAGATCAAGGCAGGCATTGTCAGTCGAGAGGACATTTTTGTCACCACCAAACTGGGTGGCATACATCACGATCCCGAGTTGGTAGAGCGCGCATTTAAGCTTAGTCTTGGTAATTTAGGCTTGGAGTACATTGATCTGTATCTCATACATTTTCCGGTGGGCCAGAAATTTCACAATGACAATAATGTGCATGGCACTCTGGAGCTAACCGAAGTTGACTACTTGGATACTTGGCGTGAAATGGAGAAACTTGTCGATGCAGGACTGGTGCGTAGCATTGGGCTCTCAAACTTTAATGCGCCCCAAACGGAGCGCGTGCTGCAACATTGTCGCATCAAGCCTGTAGTCAATCAGGTAGAGTGTCATCCCGCATTCCAGCAGCAAAAACTTATCGAGCATGCCAAGCAGCACGGTATAATCATTTGCGCCTACTGCCCCTTAGCTAGACCACAGCCTGCACGCCACTGGCCACCGTTTCTGTACGATGCACATGCACAGCAATTGTCCAAGAAATATGGACGCACTACGGCGCAAATCTGCTTAAGATATTTAATACAAATTGGCGTCGTACCATTGCCAAAGTCATCGAATAAGGCACGCATATCCGAGAATTTTCAAGTTTTCGACTTCGAGCTGAGCCCTGAAGATATGGAAATCTTTAGGCAGTATCACACAGGCGTGCGCACCGTGCCGTTTTCGGGCATGGCCGGGCATAAGTACTATCCATTCCACACAGAGTTTTAAATGTATTTTTAGTATTTGTAATAAACGCGAACCTTTAACGCTGCTTTTTCGCAACCACATATAAAACTTTTTCAATTTTGTCGCTTGATAAACGGTGTGGACGGACAGCTTATCAGTTGTTGGTATACGGCTATCCTATCTAAGTGACAGCAGAACTTAACAACTTTTTTGTTTTCAGTATGAAAAGTTTTGATTGTTGTGCCAATTGAGTGTGCAATCATATCTGGAGGCAAGCATTTTGAGTGCTAGATAGATGCTTTGTTATCAGTCTATAGATGATGGCGAAATCCATGTTTGCTTTCCACAACCTTGAATGTTTATTATATAAGCAGAGCTGTCAACTTGCGACATAAACGGCAATTTGGCATTTCATACAAATGCACAAGTTGGCAGGGCAGTTCTGCGCTCGAAAGCTTTGGTTACGCGTTGCCAACTCTCTGCGCAACCATATGGTTTTTGTTGCCATTGCAGTAAGCTACATTTACCTGCATTTTTATTAATTAATTAAAACAAATTTACCTCAAAGTAACATAAATATGTCTGCCTTATTGATGCGCAATTTGCGCGCAACCTGGTTGCTTAAGGTGAGACTTAAAACAGGTATAATACAATTATAATATAATGTTGATACTTGCAGCACAATTGCTACAGCTCCAAGTCCGTTGCTGCAGCCACTGTCACCAAGACAATACCCAAAAACCCGCTGGAAGACAAGCAAACTACGCATTTACAAAAAGAAAATGGAGCCATATTTGACAAAAAACCTTTTAAATTACGTCTGGATGCAAGTGAGTACCAAGCACAACTGTAAATTATTTACATAATCGCAACATATGCTCCATGACCGCCTCACAGATAAGACCTACGTCTGGTGCTTGTGCGGCAAGTCCAAGTCCCAGCCTCTGTGCGATGGCACCCATAGGAATGAATTTCTTAAAATTAAACAAAGGTAAGTCTAAGGTCTAAAACCTAGAAAATCGATTTCACTATTCGAGGGTACTCAGATGTTTTTCCCAGTTATTGTTTTTTTTTTTTTTTGTTTCTAAAAAAAGTTATATAGAGCTAGTAGGAGTTGTAGGAACAGCCTCACAAACTTGCGAATGTTACTGAAGAACAAAAAATTGCAATTTAATCATTTAGGTTATTTAAGTTTTGAATGTGTTAAAAGGACAGTTTAAAATAGCTATTTGAAACTAAGGAAAACTAAAATAGATTATGAATAAAAAAACAAGAAGAAACTGGTGTAATCTGTTAACTTATTAAAAACGCACTCTTGTATTTCCTCAATTCTATTATAATTATCTCAAATTCTCGCTTTATACTTAACCTTCAGTAATTCGAGCTAGTAATTTAGTTTTGACAAAATACCTATATAATGCAATATAACGATTCTCTTACTTTCAAATCCCATAGACCCATACGGTTCAAGGTGGAGGAAACTGGCGAATATTGGCTTTGTAACTGTAAGCAAACGGCTCATCGACCCTTTTGCGATGGAACACACAAGCAACCGCACATTCAGGCAGCAGTGAAATAGTTTTCAATATGAAACTCTACATGAAATATGATCGAAATTTGTATTTAAATTTGAAATGAAAAAGCATAAATGCATACATTTTGAATCAAGCAACACATGTTCTTTTATTCTAGTTTATATGTTTTGTGTGCACACACATTTAAAGGCTTTTTTAATTACATCCATAGCTCAAACTTTTTGATATAATCCATACACACTCACTGATGTATACTTTATTCTAAATATGTATATATTTTTATGTTTATGAACTTGTGAGTTAACAAAATATGTACAGCATTAATGGTTAATGTTTTGATTATTATCAAAAAACAATGTAAGACATATGTTTTCTATATATATATATATATAATGCCGTTTCTAAGCACTGCAAATTGTAGAGCTGAAACAGTCTCTTGCTATATCCCATGGGATCGCAGTTTGAATGATTTATATTATATGTGTATATTTTTTGTATTTATTTTCAATTTGCAAACATTTGATAGATTGATGATTATTTTGTTTTTATATTATAATTAAATAAAAAGAAAGTAAGATTTGTTTCGAAAATTAGAAAGTTGCTTTTGTTTATTATATAAAATTTAATGTTTACTGTTTTTTACACATAAATATAAAACTAAAAAGAATTGAGAGCAAAGTGTACTTACAACTAATTTCATAATGTTATGTTGTTACATTTTTGTAACCAAAAATTTTAGAAATTGAAAATATCAAAATATAATTCTTTTTATAATGCCATTTACCTCACATTTCGATTTCAGATTTTTAGAGCATACAACAAAAATCGATCTTAAAACGTAAGAAATGCTAAAACTGTATTAAACATACATGTTATAGTTTGTTTAAACAAATTATGTGAACTCCCTCTCGTTGCATGATTACATTTCACAAACTAAAAAAAAAACATTCATTAACAACTTTTGCAATTTAAAATCTTTAAACTGTGCTAGTTTTTGATTTGACACACATTTTTTAGTGCAGATATATGTGCCAGACTTAAACATTTATAAATAAATTTTCATTTTAGGCATTAATAGTAATGTTTTCACTGACTGAGTTTTAAACAACAATGCAAATTAAACATTCGTAGGCTTTAAATTCGTGCAACCAAATTTTAATTATTATTATGGACAAAAAATAAAGTTAAACTTTAATGCGTTATTCGTTGAGTTTACATAAACACTTTGTAGAGTTTATGCATGTTTATTTTTGTATTTTAAGCCCAACTAAAGTTACAAATTCAAATAATAAATTTCTGTGTTCACTTGCAAATTGTTTGAACTGTTTCGCGTAGCTATCTTCTATAAATTATTTATTTTACAAGTTATTTAAAGTTTTAGTTGTTTGTTGCATGTCTGTTTAGATTTCGCTTTGTTGTTGATGATGGTTGGTTTTTGCTTAATTTTGTTTATATAATATGTATGCATCAATCGTTATCATTTAAGTGGGTTAGTTTTGTTCGTGGCATGCATGCGCATCTCTTAGTACTCTTCGTCCTCTGGGGGTGCGTCATCAGGGGGCGCAAAGCCATCCTAAAAGCAAGCAATAGTTTTACTAAAACAACATAAATTCGTATTCATAAAGCAGACTTACTTCAGTCGCATAGAGTATGTCCAAAATCTTTTGAATCAGGGGATGCGTTTCACCATCGTCAGCTTCCTGGCAACTGTGTGTAAAAGATATTTATCAGCCACACGCCAAGTGGTTAATTGTTTAAACTTACAGAATTTCAATGTCACGTAGCTTTGAAAAGTAAAAATCACGTTCCTTTTCCAAACCCTCCAGATTCAGGCGCATGTCCATGACCTAGGACAAAGCAAATACATTAAAATGTGCAGTTTTTCTTTCACTTTGATTAAGGCCCATTTTCTTAATGCTCAACTTAACGTAAACTGACGGTGACACAAATAAAACAGCAAGATGTTATCTATATCTATAATAATCTACATATATAAAAATTAAGCCTCAAAAAGTGATGTGCTCGCTAAACTCGAAAACGCGTGGACCGATTTCAACCAAATTTTTACAAATTGTCGACAGTATTAGGGAGAAGGTTTTTGTGAAGTTTGAACGAATTCCAATAGATGGCGGCAAAGATATCGACAAAAACAATTTTCCCATATAAAACATACTAAATGTGTTTCTACTTATAGTAGGCAAGCATTAACTTTAACTAGGTAAAGAATTCTTTTGAATTGAGGTAGAGGTAAGGGTACAGAGGTAGAAGTTGAGACAGAGATAGAGGTTCAGGTAGATGTAGAGGGAGAGGTAGGGGTAAAGGTAGAGGATATAAAGATATTGGTGCCAATATCCGCAGCTTGACTTGGTATGAAGAAGAGAGTTAGTAAGAGATGGAAGAGGAGCGGGAAGGGGAATGGGATCGGGAAGAATTAGTTTATATAATTAATTTATTGACGGCTTTATTAATGCACAGCGGATTTAGCTAGTAATAATATAAAATGTTTTGTGTCAGTTTACATCAAGCATTAAGAAATCGGGCCATTAAACTTACTTGATTGGACAACTCTTCAATCTGTTGATTAGAGACAGCATTTGAGGCATCATTCTTTTTCACTGCGCCCGTATTATTGGCGCCAGCTGTCGCTCTATTTGGCGGCGTTACATTGTTCGTGCGTGGCAGCACCTTGGAGACTACTTAAGTATTTGAAAAGAGAGATGCATATGTTAAAAGGCATCTAAGGAGGCAGTTATAGTACATATGTGTTTGGTAATAGACAGGCGTTAATATACACAAGACCAATTTAACAAACGTGAAGCACGCCCAATTTGCGGTGTTACAACTGGGAACATACTGTTGTTGGGTTGTGATGCGTTTCTTTTCGTTGGAAATGTGCATACAGTTTTGTTAAATCAAAATAATGAATTTAAATGCAAAATCAAACATATTCTATACAAATGTACAAATGAGCGTTATGAGTAAAACAAATTATATTAGTTATGTGTTCACTCAACAACCAAACCAAACATACTGGGCTTTGTGGCTGTTGCTGTCGTTGGCGGACGTGCCACTCCTGTTGCCGGTGCACGTCTATAGGTGCTACCAATGCCGCTGCCGCCGCCCGTGCCGGGCAAGGATTTCGCTGCGCCTGAACCAAAGCCCATGGGCGCACCTTCACGCACAGCGCTAGCATCGTAATCTCTGCCATCGTAATTCGCATCGAAAAACTTTTTGAACCATTGCAAAAATTCGAAATTATCTTGGAAGCGACCTTTTATCAATTTGTCAATGGGTATTATCTAAAAGTAAAATGTGTGAAAATATGCAGATAGTATGTGAAAAACAAACCGCGAGAAGACAAGTCAGAAATATAAAACATAAACAAATAAATGTGTACACAAAATAAAACTTAAGATAGATTTGTAGCCACGTCGGCTCAATGTTTCGTAACACTTAGATATTTCGTACCCAAAAAGGTATAACTCAACTAACAAACATTAAGCAAACGGGCACAAATCAGGTGCATAAACTTGTGTGCGTGTGTGTGTGGGTGTGTGTGGGAGCAGTATACAAAAGTTTGGTGCGGTGCATAATGTTGTCCAAGATTTAAACCATAGTTAAATGTATGTCAAATAAGCCGCCGGCTGCATTGACGCTGCGTGCTTCACGTTCGTTTGTTGAGACATTTCAACATAAATTGCTTCGAAAACATAGTATTTATATCTATGTATGTACGTATGTATAAAGAAATGACGCCACCAAAACCATCTCCACACGTTTCACATCCACAATTGCATACCCGTATGGTTGCGCACTAAGCCCAGTGCAGTTGGTGGAGCAGCAGCAGCAGCTATGCGACCGGGATTGGGCATTTGTAACTGCCGACGATGCATCAGATGCAAATCATTGTGGCTGCTGCCCACGCCGCTGCCGCCATTGCTGCCACCGCCGCCGATGCCGTTGCCCAGCTTGAGACCGCCGCGTTGAGCTACTGGATCGTAATCACGTCCATCATAATTTGCATCAAAGAACTTCTTAAACCATTGAAGAAACTCAAAATTATCTTGAAATCGTCCCTTAATTAGCTTATCAACTGGGATTATCTGTGGCAGTTGTGGTGGTAGGCGGCGATTTGTAACGGAAATGGCAGTTAGTTACAGCATAATTATAGCATATAAATATATATATGTTGCAATGTGCACTAACACTATATATATAAAAAAAAAAAATACAAAAAGAGCAGCACATTAAGTGTCTACACTTAAGTTACACACGCCACACACTTTGTTTACTCTTTTTAAGTCTTTTTTTGTGTGTGTGTGTTAATAAAATAACCAAATTTGTCTTAAAGTACTTAAGTGAAACCAAATAAGTTGTAGTAATTTAATTTTTAGATCGCCCTACCTTATCCACAGACATTTTTTTGAAGCCCGCCTGCAAGATCTTAAAGTTCTGTATGTACTCATGCTCTAAATTCGTGCGGAATTTTACACGCTTAATGGGCACTGAATTCGGGAACAGCATGTCCATGAACTGGCAATAAGCGGCACCTAGAAAAGCCGAAAATCAATAAATAAGTACAACAGCTGTTTCTTTGTCAACTTACCAGTGCAGAGTTCCTCAATTTTGGAGAACTGCGATTGCAGACAATCGTTGACCCAGGCCAGCATATCATGGCGCGACAAATTATCTGATGTGACATTTGTAGAGTACACGTTAACAGCCATGGCGCACTTTCAAATAACTGCAAGATACAACAAACAAACAACAAAATGTATTAGCCAACTGTTTTTCCAAAGAGCTACTCTAAAAATGTTATGTATATCGTATAAGGCATGCTCAATGTGATGTTGTGGGCGCAGCAAGCTGTCCGTCGTCATTGCCAACTGGCAAGTATGCCAAATTATAATTATGGCTGTTTCTCGCTGTGTGAATTGAAGCGGCACACGGCAAACACATGTGCGTGTTCAATATCAAGATCACGATTATAATCAACATCATCAACATCATTATATCTGCAAAAACTGCAGTAAATTACACTAACTCGCATATACTGCCATAGAAAAAAAGCCTTTCTATGAATTTGTAGAATTTATAGCGTCATGTTGCAAGAAAGTTGTATGGCAAGTTGATTTCGCTTTTCAGCTAATTGATTTGAAAGCATACACTGCAACAAATGCTTGCCAAGTTGTTGGCTGTTGAATTGGGCAGTAATTCGACAGTTTTTAGAGATATGCTCTGTAGCCGGCTGTCAAGTAATTTCATAACCGGTTTTGCTGCTCAAATTCTGCGCTAATTTTGTAAGTTTTTAGTTTCATTTAGTTTAGGTTTGAAAATTACTTTGTATTTCTCTACTTGCTACACTATTTTAGATAGCTCATTTAGTTTAAAATCTAAAATATTGCTTCTGCTTGTTCGGATGACATATAATTAATGTTATTTTCCCGTCAGTGTTTGAAAGCAATGTCTCACTTGGCTTTAAAAAGAATCTATTACTCATTTGCACTACGAACCAAAGTTCAACGAAAAATGCGCAAAAATGAGATTGTGTATAAATAGTAAACGACTCCAATAACTTAATAAAAAATAATATACACTGTATATAAAATGTTGTGTTTACACTACAGACTGACCAGAGTTCCCATTAAATAAATAAGATATCTTATATTTACATAGTTTGCTTTCTTAAAATGAAGTGTGAGCACAATAAGACTACTCAGCAAGTCAAAGATATGTATTGGAAGTTCAATTGTGTTAAAGGTCGTTTAGAACCCTGGCCGGCTGTATAGTCCTCCTCAGTACATAAGTTACCGGAACCAGTGTTAATCTGAATACAGTGAATACAGCGAAGAGCTAGGTAAATACAAGAGTATTTATGCCAAAGAATCACCCAATTAGTAAACCGTATCAATGGTGGTTGGCAGGGATCACCATATGAGCTTTGCCTTCAACATTCAAGCTTGTCCGTGCTGTCTACAGGATTTTTTTCCGCTTGGGAATTTTCATAAGTTTCGTGAAGCACTCAATGCGCTTCGAATTGAAGACAAAATGTTCAAACTTTCCGCAACAAGTAATGTGTGGAATCGCAGTAGTAGTCGTAGTTACATATCTCAGATCAAAGGAGGTCACAAACTTACTAAAACAATTTACTTAGCACTTATCTTTTTTTTTCATATTAAAAACAACAAAATGCAACTCGAGCGAAAATATCACAATGATGTATGGTAGTTGCTGCAAATTTACAAGACTTACGGCGTGCAAAGCGAGACGACTCCAACACAAATCACAAATATGTATATGTATAAAATTGGAATCAACAAGAATACAAAAACAACATCAACCACGCACTGCAATGCAACGGGGAAACGGCAATGGAGATGGCGATACGAGAAGCGGCGCACACTTGGTTACAAGTCTTGAGCGCGCGAACAATGAACTTGTACTGTGGTTGGTGGTCGCTCGGTCTCTTGGTCGGTCGCCGCCCGACGAGCAGCGGGTTGTCAACGCTTCGCTGCCGCCGCAGTCGAAGTCAACTATTAGTCATAGAGGGGGCCGGGTTGGGGGAACATGTTGGCGCTGCTGCGTCAGCGTCACTCTCATGGCATTATCAGCCGTGAAAAGCAACAATAACCAAAAGGCAGAACCCAATTTGAGTTGGCCAACAATAAACGTGGGCCATTCATTCGTTGATAAAGAAAGTATTAGCCGGCCGGCCGGCTAGGCTAGAGCAATGAAGTACGCCTAAAAATAACAGCCCGTGAACTCGGCGGGCTATGAATGTGTATATATGTATGTGTGTGTGTGTGTTTGTTTCGAGTATTCGTATTTCCGTAAAGTTTTGCCATGCTACCTTAACGGCGGCGGGCAAGTGCAATGACCCTTAAGGGCGTAAGCTACCGCCGCGTATATCGTACGACTAAAGTTGTTGCAAAACCCCAACCATTTTAATATGAGTGATTTTGTTGTTCTTGTTGCTTTTGTTGTTGCTGCAGCAGCTAAAGTTGTGGTTTATTGATTTAAGTGCGCCAACCATGGACAGCGGTGCTCTGGTGCGGTTCGACATATCCGCGGTTGGGGTGGTACTATGTAATCTGCGTGGTCAATGTAGACTAAAACGTGGTATACACTTGCTGTACGTCGAACAACTAAAGCGACACTTTGTAAACACGAAAATATTTTGCCATGATATAAAACTTTGTACGGAATACTGTGACCGTATGTGCCTTAATATCATTCAGCTTAAAAAATTACATTCCCAGCTGTAGTTCAGAGAACAGCTGCAAAACTCGATTAAGCCAACTTTTGCCTGTACAAAACAGCTGTTTGGCTAAAAGGCGGTGCATTGTCTTGGATCTCTCTGTATCGAAAGAATAAATGGATATCCATTAATATAAATATATTGAAGGTCATTGGCGATGGGAGGTGTGGGGATCTTTCGACAAAAGTTGAACGTTGTTTTGTTTATTGAGCTCACATGAGTCTACATATCAAGTCCGGTGGCTCATGTTATTATATTAATTAGCTGAAATTAGTTCATTATAGTCTATATCTTTGGCAGTTTTTATGCGATATTTATCATCTTCACGCATACTGTAAAGGGATGTCTAAAGGTCGGCTGGGTATAAAAAATAAAATATAATATAATTGTATGTACTACGTTGAAAAATAACACTTGGCCGAGCGTTTTTAAAATGATCTTATATACAATAAATTGCAGCTGTCGAAAAAAGTAACGCAATGTATGTAAACTCCAAATAAACTTTTGGCAGTTGCAGACCGTGTAAACTGTGCTTAAATGTGCTCTAAATACGTTTACAAGTTGGAAAACTCATTACTAAGGGAATGGTTCTTGCTTTTGCTGTGGCGCACAAGTTGTCGATGATGATTAGTGTAGCATGCCCCAAGTCCATGGTTGGCTGAGCTGAAGCGGAAATGCTGGCAAGCGCACGTCGATTGTGAACTAATTAAGCAGAACAACGGCGACGAGAATGGCTCAAAATACAAATAATAAACAAAGAAAATATTTAAGAATCATTTGCAGAAAATGAGAGATAATTTAAATATGAAGCGAAAAGAGCGGTCTAAAAAAGTGGAAGTGTGTCAAATATCAAATGGCCAAAAGGCTTAAGCAGCGAATTAACAAAGCAAAATATTCGAAAATTATGAGCTAAACTATTTCGTTTGAACGTACGCGCAATAAAAAAAACTAGTTGACCTGCACTAGCCGGGACGATGTCCGACTACAATATACTCTGCACTTTCAGCAGCTCACAGCTAACTGAATTTAATTCTAGCAGTTTTAGCTGAAAAAAAGTTTGTAGCAATTTCCACTTACAACGTGGAAGAGTTTGAGTGTAAACATTGAAACACTGTTGCGGGTTAATGGGAGGTAAAAAAGAGAATTTATCAGTCCTGTTCTAGTTTTCGTTGCCGAAGGACGGTTTCGGATTTCGATTTCGAGCAAACTTGCTCTTAAGGCTTGTTATGACAAAGAACAGGAACCGAACCAGAAACTGAATTCAGTACATTTTCGGTAAAAACACAAACTGAAACAGAATTAAAATATTTTGTACTCATTAAGCATCGAAACAGAAATAAGTACATTTGAAACAGAAAAACAAATAAGTACTTTTGACTTGTATTTATTTGTGTTCAAAGTAAACTACTATTATCTTTCTTGTTGTTATTCACGTTGTCAGATTTTCAAACAGATATATGTTTGAAATTTCGACGTTTTTCATATACTCGATGTGGGTGTTACAGCATAATTCTATTGGTGGGGAATCTATACAAATCGAATGCAAGTAACGAGCATATGACGTTTCTTTCGACCAAATTGCCTCTTTTTTCTGCACATTGTTAGGCACCAATGTAACATACTCCTTTGGGTTGAGGGTATAGAAAAAAAAAACAAAAAGCATGGCTTGGCTAAATGCTGATCAAAATGTGAATGAGTGAGTGAGTGAGTGTGTGTTTGTGTGTGTGTGTGAAACCGGCATTGAGTGTCGGCGTCACTTCCCCTCTGTTGACCACTGCGTTGGCCGGCCTCTAAGCATTAATTAAGCCAATATAAATAGTAACAGACTAAAAGAAAACAAGCCAAGAATTGTTAAGGTTGTCAGTTACGGGACACCCACATACACACTCAAACGCATGACATGATTGAGCAAGATTGCGAGTGCGGGGGTTGGTTGACAGATAAGCCGTAAAAAGTTGACACATCCGATGACGTCATGCATTTGAAATGTTAATGCTACTAAATAACCGGATATACTTATGTATTGGTGATTGGCTAGCAAATTGGTCTCATACCACGAGACACGGAAATGCAATGGAAAGTAAGAACCAAAAGTATGCAATGCCCCCAGAGCGCATGCCGCGAAATCAAACCGCAGAGCCAGCCACTTGGGGCAAGACAGAGAGCCACACGAATTATAAGTTACAGCACCCGGCAACAAGACAAAGTAGCGACAGCAGCAGCATTGGAATTTTTTATTCCTGTGGCAAGAAAGCAGCAACAGCACTCACAAACACTTGGAGAAAAGGATGCACACGCACATTTTATTTTTGGGCATACACACACTGCACTTTTCGACATTTAAATGTACACAGGCACGACGCATCTGCATTGCTGCCACAGAGCGCTTTATGCATACATACTTACATACTTATGTATGTGGCACGCTGCTGATGTACAGATATTTGCCACCAAGTGTGCACTTGAAGTTTTCGGCAAAGCTATTTTAAAATCATCACACACATTTACAATTTTTGCTGTGGAACTTTCTTTTTTGCTGACGCTACTTCTAGATTTTGCCATTTTTTTGCACAAGATGGGCGCAAGAAATGGAAAAAAGAGAGCCGTAACATTCACCAACGCGCGCACACACACAAGCACGCATATGCACGTAGTCCCGCTTATGATGATGATGCCGTCGCATGGCGTGTTCTTTTGTAAAGTATCACTTTAGCTTACCTTTTTAATGAATTTTTAATAACTAACACTTTTTTCGATTTGATGAATAAAACATTTACTTTTGTATAACTTCAGTTAATTTTATATCAACAAAAGAAATGTTAACGCTAAGACGAACAGTTTTCGCTAGGGTTGTTAAAATAATACCGATAAATCGATATGTCGTTGTTGCTGGCTACAGTTTGCGATAAATAATTTTTGACGTTAACATGAATGCTATTTTTGGCATATCGATGTTTCATACACGATGGTTGGGTAGTGAGACCATATATCCAAAAAGAATTTAATAGAGTAAAATCCTGGACCGTTAAAAAATTCAAAAGTTTTTAAATTGAGAAAGAGAAAAACCAAAAAGAACGCACATGTATGCACTGTCTTTGTAATGTTCGCATATATATATAGCAAAGGGCATGAAATTTAATAGAGTGGAATCCTTGGCCGTTACATTGAGTCGATTTGCTGAAAGCGACCACTTTTAGCACAGTGCATGCGTGTGCGTCTTTTTTACTCTTTCTCTTTCTCAATTTTGCCTTCAAGGGAGTAGGTCTGACAGAGACAGCAACACAAGCAGCCCCACACGTACCCTGTGCAGAAAGTGGTCGCTTTTCAACAAAAATTTTGAATTTTTTAACGGTTCAGGATCGTTAATTATGCACACAATATTTAATTTAAAAAAGACATTAAATACAGGTAATAGGAAAAATATACAACATTATTGGCCAACAAATACTCTTAACTCTAATAAATGCAACAGTTTCAATTTTTTCAGTATAAATGCACTTGTTCCCCGTTATTTGTCCAAAACAGACATCATCCATCAAAAAATATGTTTTCTATTTACATGCGGAACACACCAAATTTGGTGTCATGGCCTGCATTATTAAGTGCTGTCTTTAAGCTGAGGCCCAATATTTGACGAGTATTAGCTGGATCTATGATGCCATCGTCCCACAAACGCGCAGTGCTATAATAAGGTGAGCCCTCTTTCTCAAAAGTCTCCACTATAGGCGCCTTCAATTTCTGAGCCTCCGCTTCAGTAAACTCCTTGCCTGCACGTTTACGCTGATCAGCCGTGATTTGTGCCAAGACATTGGCCGCCTGTGTACCGCCCATTACCGAAATGCGTGAATTTGGCCACATGTATAGGAAACGAGGCGAATAGGCACGACCACACATTCCATAGTTGCCAGCACCATAGGAACCACCAATAATTACCGTGAATTTCGGTACATTAGCGCATGCAACAGCCGTAACCATTTTTGCGCCGTTCTTAGCAATACCATGAGCTTCTGCATCGCGTCCAACCATAAATCCTGCAAAAAATAGACGGTCATTAAAGTGTCAGTTGAAGCAGCTGCATTAATCACCTGTGATATTCTGTAGGAAGACCAAGGGTATTTTACGTTGCGAACACAGCTGTATGAAATGGGCGCCTTTTAGCGCACTCTCTGAAAAGAGCACACCGTTATTAGCCAAAATTCCTACAGTATGGCCAAAAATCTTTGCAAATCCGGTCACCAAGGTTTCACCATACAGCTTCTTAAACTCTGTAAATCTGCTGCCGTCTACAACTCGAGCTATTACCTCGCGCACATCAAAACTCTTGGTAAGATTGGGTCCCACTATGCCGTACAAATCATTTGCATCGTATAAGGGCGGTTCTATCTCTTGTGCTGCTGTGCCGCTAACAATCTTGAATGTCTGCTGACTTGAGTGAAGTAGCTGATCGTTGTAAGCGTTGGTTGCTGGTAAGTTTAAATTGCTAACCACCTGACGTGCCAAATACAAAGCATGCTCGTCATCTACCGCATAGTGATCCGTGACACCCGACGTTTTGCAATGTAAATCCGCACCACCCAAGTCTTCAGCAGACACCTCCTCACCAGTGGCAGCCTTAACAAGTGGTGGTCCAGCCAAAAAGATGGTGCCCTGACGTTTAACAATAATGCTCTCGTCTGCCATGGCAGGCACATATGCACCACCGGCTGTGCAGCTACCCATAACTACAGCGATTTGCGGTATGCCTTGAGCGGACATATTCGCCTGATTGTAGAAAATGCGTCCAAAATGTAGTTTATCGGGAAAAACTTCTGCCTGGCGCGGCAAATTAGCACCGCCAGAGTCTACCAAATAAATGCACGGCAGGCGATTTTCTTGCGCAATTTCCTGGGCACGTAAATGCTTTTTAACGGTTATGGGATAATAGCTTCCGCCTTTGACAGTAGCATCATTGGCTACCACAACGCACTCGGTGCTGGAAATGGATACATATTAGAGGTGATATTATACTGAGATTTGCAGCAAATTTTCGTTGTTACGCACTCACCCGCACACACGTCCCACACCTGTTACAATACCACCAGCATTGACCACTTCCTCGCCATAAAGTTCGTAGCCCGCCAGAGCGCTCAGCTCCAGAAACGGCGAGCCTTTGTCTAAAAGCAGATTTATGCGCTCCCGTGCCAGCAGCTTGCCACGCGATGTATGGCGCTCGTTGGCCTTTGCCCCGCCACCTGTTAGCACCTCGCTGGTAATGCTACGCAGCTGCTTGACAAGCTTGCTCATTTCGCTAGCATTTTCCTATCATGCACACAAAACTATAAGAATCTTCTTTTATTGGCGTATGAGTTTGAGCTAACCTTGTACTCGGCAGACTGCTTATCAACGCCGCTGGGCAAAATATTCGCCTCACCCATATGCAGCAAACGCGTTTGGCTACGCAGAAGCTGCATAGCTATTGATTTCCTCAGCACGGCGTGGAACATCAGCATGGCGGAGCAGTGATTTTAAATGCAGAATGTAATTAAAATGTAGTTAAATTTACGGTGCGATTTGTGCAAAAACGCGTTCGCTGTGTTACGTCAGGCTATGATAACAACAACGTAACAGCTGATTGATCGTGCATGTTGCGCCCTCTTTTGTGTTATTTTGAAAATCATCAAAGTGCTTGCTTTGAAGCACCATCTAGCGGTTACTAGCAAATTTATTGCTTGTGCTGTGAAAACCATTGCAGCTGGTGTCCCTCAAAGGTTAATAATATCCATCTAGCGGTGAACAAGACTTTTTTCTTAACTTTCCTTTTCAAAATGGATCGATGGATGCTATGTTCAAAATGACTAAATAGAAAACTGATTTGGCTAAGCCGAGCTTGTCTTCTTGTGCATTGGAACTTTAAACTTGCAAGCAACTATTTTTATAACTTTATTTGCCATTATTACACATGAAAATTGAACTTGTAACTTGTTAACATAGAATTAAGCTACAACTAAGTGTTTACACTGACAACATACAAACACGCACAATAACTTATGCTTAAAGTTCTGCGAACATTTGCGTTCTGTTTTACAGTGTTTCGTGATTGTGCACGACGCATCAAATATGTTGTTTTGTATATAGGAGATTTGTTAACAGTGCTTAACGATATCATAAACGTAAACATTGGCTTCACTAAATTTAAGTTAATTGAATATAGTAAATATATATATATATATTCTATGTAATTTAGATACTGAAATTTGGGTTTCTTAAAGCGTTTCGAAAACTTGTACTACAAAAATAATCGCTTTCGCAAGCATTTAATTACATATATTATTTGTTTTTACTTTGAACTTGAACGAAATTCACAATTACTTAATTTTTATTTTGTGTAATTTGAGCTTAAAGCCCAGTATCTCGCTCAGCACGCCTGAAAGTGCCGAAAGTATGACTACTTTGATAGTGGTAAATAGATATGGATTAGCGCTTAGTCCAGAGATCTTAAATGGCGTTTCGAGCTCCTTCAAAAGATCGGCTGCTAACTTGAGTACGCTATTTGAGACCATTAGTTCCTCCTTCTTCTTCGGTTTTTGTTCTATCTGCAGGTACAAATTAATTTGTTCGGTTATTAACACCGAAACGCTGCGGTACTTGTGCTGTATCTTATTGCCTAGTGTCATGAATCGCAAAAGAAAGATGCCAATTGTGATGGACCACATAAGTGCTTCCAGTGTCAAATGTGAATGCAAATGTACAGAGTCCTTTAACCATTCAACACTAAGGAAGGCCAAAAGCAGCAGCGTAACTATAAATGCGGCCGATACAATAATGTCCACGGAGCGTTGGGGTCCACGTTTCTATAAAGTATTGAGAGTTACTTAGGATTTCATTTATTAGTACTAGAAGAACCTTACCTTCAAATATGAGCGTACACTGAGCCAAGTCTTAATGTTACGCACTTTATTTAGACGAAAGTGTGGCAAGTTCGACTTACGTGCGCGTCGCGATGATGTCAAATGCGAAAAGAGTTTGCCATATAGGAAACTACAAGCATAATATAACTTTAACTATATCTTTACGAGATAAATTTGCAGCTTACATACCGTTGCTTGAAAGTGCGCTCTGCTACAGCAAAAATAGTAAACAATATCAGCGTTAAACATAAACGTTGTATGAATCCCAGCGTCAGCACGATGCGTTCCCATTGCGCCTCACCGAAGGCAAAACCAAAGAGCGTAAAAAGCGATGCCGATGACTTTTCCCAGAGCAGCATGGGCACATTTAAGTAGCTTATCTCATTGTTCTTATCCGCATCGATGGTAATCTGCAAATATGTTAAACTACACTTGATTGCTGTTTAAAAGTTTAACTACTACAAATAGCTGACCTCACACAGACGGCAGAAGGTTGGTATGAGAGCCAACAGAATCGAAAAGAAAACGCCAATTAAAATGTAATCATTTGTCTCGGGCATAGAGTCCACGCGTTCTATAATGCACGAGGCTATTTCAAGAACGGACATTTGAGCCTTCTTCGTATCGCGCTGATCCCAAATTGTGCAACTAACTAGAAAATAACAAGAGAAACATTGAATATACATAGTTCTACATTTGGATATCATATCATACTGCGATCTGTAGTGCTATGCGGATTAAGTATGGTCGTAGGCGTTATATCCAGGTCAGCAAATTCCTCATCGCTGCCCTGCTGGTGCTTAAAGCTGTCCGACTGATCCATTTCCGACGTATAACTGCAATCATCGCTATTAGTTGTAACTCCCAGCCAGTCAGTGGCAGATGTATTGCATTCGTTATTGCAACCAGAAGCCGGACTGGATATAATATCAACATCATCGCATTCGTCTGACTCAGCACAGCTAGTAGTTGACTCATTGCCACGCAGCTGCGACTTTTTGTCAATGCCTGCAGCAGCAGCCACTGCAGCTGTTCCACTTGGTGCCGAGACATTAAGACGCAATCGCAGCTGACTGGGCGGTGCATTAGAGCCCACACTGGCAGCGCTGACCGTGGGCGAAGCGCTTGTGCTGGGCAAGGGCGAATGGTTGTTGTCTTCGCCGCTGGAACTTTTGCCATTTAGACTTTCAAAGCCATCGTCCTCGCCAATATTACGACGTGGTACTTGAGCGTGGTAAATTGGCTGCAGGCGTGAACTGCAAGCACCGCTGCCGCTGCTATGGCTCGTTGCATTTAAATTATTTATTTCATTGCTGGTTCTGTCAGCTTTGCTTTTTAAACTCTCCGTTGATGTGGGCTCTTCGTGCTGCTCGAAGGGTGCGAAAATTTGTATGGGTGTGTGCCAATTGACATTTCGTTTCTTATGTGGACTATCAGTCGTTGTGGCCTCCACTTGCGTAGAGATTTTGCTTCTGAGATCATACGGCGGCTCCGATATGGTAGTGCTATCAGCAGCCGCTGCTTGGCCCTCCTGTTCAGTACAATGATCGATGGTATTTATGGTATGATAGATATCCTCGCTATTGGTGCACTTAGGCGGCACCAAACTTAATTCTGCACTGCGAGGCGTCGATTGGATTTGATTCGTGATTGATGGCATGCTTGTTGGCGTTGGGGGTTTGGTAAGGGTTTCCATGCTGCTGCTGATGGGCAGCGGCTTTGTAGCATTTAACTTGCCCGTGCGTCGTGGCAAAGTGGCATTAACACTGCTTTGGGTAGCTTCTGCTTCCGGCGGACGTGTGCTGTAGGAAGAGTGTTAGCTTTTTAATAACCAAGTAAATGATTTACTTACCGTATGTATTTCTTACGCCGACGTGTACGCTGCTCTCGTGCATTAGATTTTTCATTGAAAATAGTTGTGGAGAAGCGTCGCATCTTGTTTTTGTTGCCACTGGGTACCGAATTGGTGGCTACAATTTGCGAGTGTATTAAACTGATTAACAAACTTAAGGCCATGGGTATGAGCAAGGCGCTCAACAAGTCTGCATGTTCTTCCAGCTGTTTATCGGCATCTGCCTTTGGTTCGCAACTTTGTGGTACAATGCGGTTGCTGTTCATAATATAAACGGCCCAGTTGATCATTTGCGTGATGTAGAGGCCCAATATAAAACCAAAGGCATTGGGAGAGGTCTGCTTTACCCACCATTGTGCATAGAGCGGCAACAGCAGACATCTTAAAATGGCCAAACGTATCACAGTAAATAAAGTTTGTTTGGGCTTTGCTTTCGGAAAAGTGGAACCTGTTTAGGCAATTGGTTTAAGAAGTTGAAAATCAAGTGTAAACGTACATTACATACCGCGCACCAGATCCACATCAATAAGTTCCGTCTTCAATTTCGTATTCTTCAAATTGATATTATTGAAGCCGTCTAAAATGCGCTGCTCTACGGTTGTCTCCCATTCTTGCTTGTCATAGGTGCCGATTTTCTTCTGGTACCTAATAAACACAAACAGTATAGAATCGCTACCGTTCTGTTATTAAAAGTTTGACTTACCATGCAACAATTTCATCCAATTTCATAGTAACAATGACATATAAGCCGTCAATTTGTCACGCGCGCTGCAACAAAGAATAATGCCATTTATTATTAAATTAATCAAGAAATATGAGTATTTGTTATATATGCTACATATGTATGCACATAGGCATAAAGGGAAGGCTACAAATCAATTGAAGCTCATATCCACAACTAAGCAGATTGTGGCGCAATGAAGCATTTTCGTTATTATACAAACATTGTACTATGCACAAATGTTGATTGAACGCATATGTGCGTGCATAATAAACAAAAACGGATTGTACGATATTTATGTTAATGATATGCTAAATAAATTCGTATATAAAAAGCTAGACATTCTGCTGTTTGTCAGTTTGTTTATAGATTATCTAGTAAGTAACTTAACTGAGTTCGGTATCCATGGAAAGTTAGTGCATACTGCATACATTATTATATCCTGTTTTTGTACAAAAGTGTCCAAAATTGACATGAGTAACATAAAGTACAGCTCTTCTAAGAAGTTCTACTCTCAGAATGTCTGTTGAACACAAGATTTTTAATGTTGTCGAGGATTTCGTGTTCCATGTCATATCGGTCCTAACGATCAGGGGAGAAAGGTATTCAAAGGGGCTATTGAAAAGGGGGCGTTCAGGTTTGGAAGGACTAGGTAGAGGGCACACCAGGTACCTTTGGCCGAATGAAGCTGAGAAGAGTGTGCCTTGAAGGAGACCAGCCAAGAAGAAATACAATGGTTTGGTTCAGTGACTTAAGCTGTGTGCTTGTAACTGCAAAAAGATAAGAAATGACTTTCACCTTCACACTGAATTTATAAGCACACATTCACACACATGCTTTTATGTAAAATAAGCTATAATCCGATAGTCGTCGTTGTAAAAAACGAAACTGTTTCTTTAATAAAGTGTTACAAAAATGCTGCACTTTATTGTACTGGTTTGTTTGTGTGTATGTACATATGTATGTTTGTGCATATCCGTAAACCGTAAAAACCAAAACGACGATAAAACAGGTAAACAAAATAGCCAAACAGCTGTTTATTACCATGGACAAAAGTCAGTGCGGCGGGGTGGGGGCACACTGGCAATGCAGTGTTGTTGGTATGCGGCAGGCAGGTTTCTTGCTTGTGGTTCGCTTGCGCCTTCGTTATGCTGAGTTCAAGGTGAGCGTAATAGCTGAAAATGGTTTATACTGCAAAGCAGTGAGAATAACTCATTGGGGTTTTTCATAAATAGAATTCTTAGAAAATTTCCCTAGTATTAAATGTAGCTTAAACTAAGCAGAAATTAACTTTTAATTCATAGAAATCAAATTTACCTGCAAATATTTATAGCTTATGCTCTGCCAATCGATTTTTAGCCAGAGCAAATGCGTCTTGAAATCAAACGCGCTAATCTAATTTAGCCCAACTTACAACTTTGCAAAGGTTTATTATAACTGAAAACTTTATATGCGACGCACAGTTGACCTTCTTTTAAACTGCGTTTCGCATTTGGAGCGTCAAACAATGTCACTCGACTCTTTAATGTCTGCAGAAGTTGTACGATTTCTGCTTGTTACGTTATCTCGAGTAACTACTCGCAAGCGTTTGTATTTATATGTGCAAGTATACACATTTGGTTACAAAAACGAACAATCCAATGCGTAGTTTGTGTTGGGCTTTTTCGTTTCCCGCTTGACAAAATAACTAACCACACAGCACCGAGCACACGTCCGCTAGCTACGGAATTTTGAAATAAAATCACATCAGATGTTTTTTACATTTGCGTATATTTGTTGTATGTGAGCCAGTGTGTACACACGCTGTGTCGAAATGAGAATGGTCGAATTCGATTGTTGCGTTTACGATTGTTTTAGTATATCGACATATATATCGAAAAGCGTCGATAGCTGGCCGTTAAACCAATAAAAGTCTTAACTTATGCAAAAACTAACTAAAATTAAAAAAAAAACAAACTATTTGTAAATATAAATTACATTAAGCATACATAAATATATATTGTAAATATTTGGTATTCATATTGCAGAGAGTTCAAACAAGCATTCCCTTTGCTTTTTTTGAATGTCCATATGTTTGCAGCTGTTTTTATTTCCACTTAAATACGATTACGCACTTTTCAATTTAATTCTATCTATACTATGCAGACTTTTCGTCTTTGTTTTTACCGCACATTTCGTAAGACCACTGAGCAGCTATATATTTACTTGTAGTTGTATACGCCGCCGAAATGCATAAACAGAGAATTGCAATTTAAAGAAAATGCTCGTAGAGTTTTGCTCATTTCCCAGTTTTTCACCACACTTTGTATGCTTATGCATCCGTGCTCTTTTTCTCTTTTATGACAGAAAGCTATCATTAAAAGCTGTCAGAAGTACAAGATACAAGATCCGTAAAGCTTTGCCAGGCCTCTTGCATGGCATAAAATTTTCACCAAAATACTTTCAGTTGCGAGCGGACCTCTGCACGGAGTGGAACAAAATTTGAAAACCTAAAAGAGAACAGTCCGCGGAAAACGTTCAATTAATATAAATATATACATAATCTAATTTCCTCAAATATACCTATATATATTTTTGCTTTATATATATAAATACATATATATATATATATAGGCATTCAAAAAATATATTTGTGTACGAAATATTGTTATACATAAAGAAATAAGATTTTCAACCATAATTAGTGCCTTAATTTTTGAAAATATAACGATTCAAATTTAATAACTAAACGACATTCAACGAAATTCTAATTTTGAATAAAAGCCACATGCATGTTTCAGTTTAAAATAAAAATTTAAATTTCGCAACGGCAAAGTCGAAGAAGCATCTGCATAGACGTTGAGTGCTCCCGAAAAGAACTCGAAAGATGACTTTCTCGCGATTAAAAACTTTAACATTGCTTGTGTGTACGTTGCTGGCACTCAGTTTTCCCGGACATGTGAATTGCGCTAATAATAAGAAAGGATCGCAGGCGCCAATAGCACCGCCAGAACCAGAAGCTGTCATCGAGGAGGTCAATGCCAAACAGCTTGAAAAGCTCTTGGCCGACAAGGATTATGTTGCCGTTTTCTGGTGTAAGTAGCACCAACAGTCAGATGGATTGATTAGTTTGCGTAGGATTCGTGAATTCGTGATTCGTGAAAGACAACCGCATTGAATTAGTTTTCAACACGCATGGCCATGCGACTCGAAATAGTAACAGAGCGATATTATATAAATTTTCGCTAGTGAAAATTCTAAAAATTCACATACAAGTGAAAATATGTGAAAAATTCGTTGTACGAAATGTCTGAGATTTTCTTTTGGTTTATTTTTTGGTAGTAGTCTATATTCTTCTTTTTTTCTATTTTTTCTCTATGCTATCTTTGCGTTCTGTTTATGAGTCGGAATCGCTACGACTTTGTCGCTTTTGTCTTTGTAGTTGTGAGTCTATTTTTTTATTTTTGCAGTCTGTGAGATTTTGTGTGTATTTTTTTGTTGCTTAAGTTTTCAATTTGGCGAAATCTCTTGGCACAGTACGAATAGTTTCAGCATTTGGCAGAGTAAATTTGCTACTTAGTTGCCAGGGCCTTGGGGAAAGGCCTCCAGAGTTTTTCCATAAAACTTGAATTTTTCGAAGAAAATGTTTATATAAAAAAATAAATAAAAAAATTTTCAATTATATTTATGCTTGAAATTTATCTTTGTTTAGTTGATTGTTAATAAAGCAAAGAATTCAGATAAACAATATGCTTTTTGATCGAATCAAAAATGGCTCTCAAACGTCAAGTTTTGTATACCTTGTATCCATGGGAGCAAGAGTATTATAGATTTTAGAAAGTTTTAAAACAGAAGGAGGCGTGAAAAGTACAAAAACATTTAGAGCTGGGAAATCAATAGATCTCAAGATCCGTAGGCAGATGTTGTTTGTCGATTCATGACTCCATAAACGCGTACTATAAAGGACATCTTTCCGAAATTTGACACAATTCTTCAATCTCTGATTGTTAATGTTTGATCAGAAAATCATAAAAATGTAAAAGATGTAGATAATATTGTACCAATTTCAGACCTTTTATCTATAAACTGCAATAAAATTCCATGTGAGAAAATTATGTGAGACTAATGAACAAACCCCTCAACACATCGATACATAACTTGGAAAAGACATTTATTTCTGTTTGGGGGAAATGAGTACAGGGTATCCATGTGTCGGGTACCGTACCAATGTCTGTTTTTTTTTCGCTACTCTAGCTGTGTATAAAATGCTTTTCATTCCACATTATGAGATAATGTATCCAAACGATAGTTTAATATATAAGGCTAAAAAAAAGTAATGCATTACACAAAATAGCAACTTGAAACACATTTTTATATCTGATTTAATATCCAATGTACGCACACAAATTTTCCAATATAAAAATCTCAGTTTTAACTAGTAACAACATGATTTGCTCTTGAAAAATGTGCATTCATAATCCAAAAATAATTTTTGACAATGAAAACGTTTCGAAATGAAAAATTACTGACAAACTGAAAACGAAATGACTTGGCCAAACAAAGAAGCGCCAAAAAGTCGAATAGCATATATGTATATATGTATAATAATAAATCGTATAGACATGAGAGATAAAAATATAAGCAAATACTACGTAAATGGCAGCTCATTGAAATTAGCATTAAACTGGTACTAAACCATATGAGCAAAATAATACAAATAATTCAATTATTTAGTTGTTTATGGCTAACATGGTTTTCAGCCATTAAATATACAAAATATTAGCAATTAAGTTAAATTTCTTGGATACATAATACATAATGGCTCAAGCTCAAGTTGACCAACTGTGCGTATGCGTTATATATGATAGCTCTTGTGTATGCTAACAAGTCTACCAACTGTGCGTATGCGCTATGTATATGTTTTGTATTTTCCATTTAAGTCTATTAATAAAAGTAGCTTCCTGTAGCTGCTGCTCAAGTGTTTCCCTTTTTTAAGAGTATTTCCTTAGCTGAAAAACAATTGCCACTATGTAAATATTTGTATTAAAAGCCTTAAAAGCGTGCATAGAGTATTTATGCATACATTCTGAAAGAGCTGCCACTTGGACCCACGCTGCAGCAGTCAAACCGTCAAAGAGTCAAATAGTATGTAGAAAGACAACGCCAAATCTTTTGTGGTACATTCATTTCCCTAATAGTTGCTGCATAAATTTTTATGAATTAATTTAGCCAAATTTTGTTGGCAGTTCTGTGCACATTAATAGCTACCATATATACCATATATGATATACCAAAATGCCTACATTCATATATGCCTTAACTATGTATGTATGTGTATATTCGGTGCTGTCATTTCATTCACTAGCCTGGGATATGCACCCAAGTGCCATTAGCGGTTTTTGCTCTTTGCCATGGCGTATCGCCGGGCTAAGATGACGATGATGCATCCTTCGCTGCTGTAAACGTTATGTATGAATAATCGCTGCAGCATTTGGCGTCACCAGCGACAGTTGTTGGCCGTCAATTGATGTTGGTATCTTTATAAGCAGTCTATACGGCACACACGCTTAAGATCCATTAGTATAAATAAAAAAAAAATTTTTACTTTTCATATACAGATGCGCGTAGCTGTGTGACCTGTGATAAAGTTTTAGCGGAACTCGAAAAAATCGACGATGACACTGATTCCTTTGGTGTGGACTTTGTGAAAATCAACGACAAACGACTAGCCAAGCAATATGGCATCAAAAACTTCCCTGCATTAACTTATTTCAGGTAAAGAGCCTACATTTTTAGTCTTTATAGCACGTTAAGCATATAATACCTAAAAACAACAGGGAAAAGGAACCAATTATCTATGATGGCGATCTCATGGATGAGGAGGGCGTGCTCGATTTTCTAACTTCACTCGAGGCCATGGACTTGCCTGATCGCATTGAGGAGGTCAATGCCAAGATTTTGCAAAAGATTATCGAAGACACTGATTTCGTTGCTGTGCTTTTCTGTAAGTACTCTTTATTCTATTAAAACCTGTCTTTCTCTATTCTCTAAACAAAAAAAAAAAAACTCTATCAAGCTATCAATTAGAGAAAATTTTTGATAATATTTACTATTTCAAAGCAGTTGCAGTTTTTAGCGTAAACGTGCTAAACGTTAAAAACAGTTTAGTTCTCTTGTAACTAAAAATAATTCATACTTTATAGGTATAAACTAGTTAGTATATGATTTATACTGTAAAATATCTTTTTTTTAATATGCATAACTATAACTGTACTATCTGTGACTAACACATAAGCAATGCAACGTAAACAAAATCGCGGCATTTTTAACTTATTGTCTCTATCAGTTTTACAACGGCAATTACATCTTGCATAGCAGTTTCTGAAACAATTTAGTTTACACATATATATTATGCGTTATATCTATTCAAATGACTGCAGGTCCTGATCATGACACATGCCCGCCCAGGGTTATGGGTAAGTGTGTGCAATTAATGATGGGTTTTAGTTCTGTCTTGCCTCCCGATTAAACCAATTACAATCAACATTTTATCTATGTCTAAAAGATTCCTCAAAATAATTTTCCTTTAAATCAATGCCAGATACTGAAATAAGCAACCTTCTATACATAAATACTATTATAAGCCAGCTGCCTTTAAAGCCCCAATATTCCATGCCGTATTGCCGTAAAGTCCTGTAAATATTGAACTACATATAAATATGTATGTGTGAATGTCTAATTCCAACTAAAATGGCGTTTGTTCTTAATAATGATGTCTTACTAAAAGTTTTAAGAAAGTTGCTTGTACATATACATACATACTATATAAAAGCCGGAGCATGCTATGAAAAAAAAGATCTAACAAGTTTTTGAACCCTTGTATGGCTTGGTATATATACGATAATATATGTCATATACTTTAAATTGCAGTTTATAATGAGATTCTCTCTCTATTAGCTGTTGGTATTACTTGTCATTCATTGTCAAGCAGTTTCTTTAAGCCAGCAAGCAGTGTTTTTGACTAATACTAGCCATTAGCCAAACACAGTTTTACACGCATTCCGTTTCACGGTGAACTGCCGTTGGTTGTAGCTGTCAAGCAGTGTTTTTGTTCCAATAGTATTAATTTTTTGAAGCTGGCAAGCAGTGTTTTTGTCTAATACTAGACATTAGCCAAACAAAGTTTTACACGTTGTTTGTAGCTGTTAAGCAGTGTCTTTAAGTAAGAAAGAAGTGTTTTTGTTTCAATAGTAGTAATTTTTCAATCAAACTGCTGTTGTTTGAAGCTGTCAAGCGTCTCAATAAGCCAGCAAGCAGTGTTTTTGTCTAATACTAGCCACAGTTTGACATGCATACTGTTTCACTGTGAACTGCCGTTGTTTGTAGCTGTCAAGCAGTGTATTTAAGTAAAAAAAGCAGTGTTTTTGTTCAACAGTTCAAACTGCTGTTGTTTGAAGCTGTCAGGTCTCTATAAGCCAGCAAGCAGTGTTTTGTTTAATACTATTCAGCTTTCACTCTAATTAGTGAAACACTTTTCAATGTCCTTCAGTTGCTTCTGAAAAATACAAAAATTTTCGTTAATATTTAAGTAAATATCATAACAGCATTAATCATTTCACTTCAAATGTATAAACAAAAGAGAATTTCATTTATTTTTGTAAAATTATTCATGATATTCGATTTATATTTTGCATTAGTGAGCATTCTATTTGCATAGCCAAGTTCACACGCGTCGTTGCCCTATAAAAAGGACAAATGTATATTTATATGCTATATGTATTACAGCATTCAATAGACCAAAGTAATTTTAACTAGCAAATAAATTGGTACATTTCACTTTGCCAATCGTACAACACAACACAACACAACACAACATACAGAAAGCGACAAATATTACGTATACGTATAATAATAACATTACAAAAACAAACATTACAAATGAATGTCTGGGCTCAGCGCCAGATTATGTTTGTGCCCAGTGCAAAAGCCGGCGCACAAAAATAAAAAATTAAACAAATTCAATATAAAAACAACAAAAACACACCAACAAACACACTGAACATTTGTATACGAACTGTGTGTGTGCGCGCGCGTTTAAATAAATAAATGTGTACATTGTTAAAAATTAAGAAAAATTATACATATATATGAGAAAAACTTTTGGGATTGTGTTTAGTGCAAAGTAGCTGAAAGAATAAAGAAAACTGTGAATTTCTATAGAAACTGGGTATTAAATATATAGCATAAATTAATACCAGGCAGTATTTATCTGGCGTTATATGCGGAAAATTTGCTGTTTTCGCTAAGGAGAAAACAACAACAACAACAACACCAGCAAAGTGTATAAATTTCATTTATTTATTTGAAATTTTTTTTTTTTTTATCAACATCCACCTACAATTTTTGTGTTAAAAATAGGAACTCAAGCAGTTGCTGCGGCCAACAAAACGTTTTTTTGTTCGTTGCCTTCGTTGTTGTTGTTGTTTTTGTATTCTTTTCGCTCAATTTTGAAACAACTAACTGTATAGAGCGTGCATATACATATATGTACATGGGCATAGAAATATATACACACACTGAAACAAGTTTTTTTTTTTTTTGTTTTAAGTACAGGCAATATGCAAAGGTCTCTAGATGAACAACATGTAGGTGAGACAAACCCCAAGACAACAACAATAACTAATGCATTTAAAACAAAATAATTGTAATAGGTTAACTTCGGAGAGCCGCAGCTCGTATACTCTTTAAAAAAAAAACTAAGCTCCAAAAAGTGATGTGTTCGCTAAACTCGAAATTGCGTCAACAGATTTCAACCAAATTTTCACACATTGTAGACAGTATTAGGCAGAAGGTTTTTGTGAAGTTTGTACGAATTCCAACAGACGACGCCAAAGATATCGACAAAAACGATTTTCCATATAAAACATACTAAATGTGTTTCTACTTATATGGTAGGTAATCATAAAATTTGGCTAGGTAAAGAATTCTTTTGAATTGAGGTAGAGGTAGAGGTTATAAAGGTATTGGTACCTTTATCCGCAGCTTAACTTAGTATGAAGAACAAAGAGAAACAGAAGGAAGAGGAACGGGAAGAATTTATTTATATAATGAATCTACTGACGGCTTTATCAATGCCCTGCTAGTATACTATCTAACGGAGTTAGTATTTTTATTGCCTTAGAGCTTACTCGGTGAGCCGTACTTTTACGGAATTAAATTTTCTGTTCAGTGAGTCCAGCATTCGGCTAGCACTTCGGCCGTGTCTATGCTTTGTATATCTTATTTTGTGTTCATACCAAATTCAAAACGTGTTTAAAAAATATAATTTTGCGAGCTTTAGAATTTTCTCATAAAGTTCGTTTTTTGCGTTTGTTTATTTTAATTCAGGTTCACAGGGTATTCGAGGGCTTTTGAAAAGAAGTCTTTGTGTGTATATCTTAAAGTTTAAATTTTTCAAAATTTATCTGCCGAAAGATAGTAATCGATATTCACGATAAAATTGTACACTAACATATATCTTTTAAAAGTCAGTTCGTTTCGCTATTCGGTGCAATTTCACAATTCTAGCTCATATGAGCACAATAGCCATTGAATTCTTTCTTTTAGAGTTTAGTTAAATAAAACTTACAGTAACCGCAGTTGCTGTTGCTGTGTTACAAACCACTTGCCAAACTCAAAGTGCCTCGTTCTACAAGTAGTGTTCAAATATAGAATGAATTAAATAAATGTATGTTCTTTTGCTTGCTGCTATTGTTCTACACTTGTCGAAATTTCTAAGTGCATTGACAACCTCACATTAGTTTCGTTTTTATAATATGTCTGCCTCTGTCTAGGCGTTGTTTGATTTCTGCTGCTGCTTCTTCTTATATTATTTTTTCGCTTACAACTGCAGACAGACAGCAGTTTTAATTGCTTTTGCATACAGCAATACATCAACATGCTGGCAAAGTTGGCTGCAGTTTTCTTGTTGCGGCCAAATTTACATAACATACATACAGATTGTGTGTTTCGTCGACTGATTTGCACTATTTTTAGTTGAATGCAACGTGTGTGCTTCGAGTTTTTAACATGCTTAGTATAAGAAACTGTCAGAATCATCAAAATATTTTCGACGCCTAACAGTTTTCTATATACAGTCAAACCTTTAAAGTTGTCCACCTCCTTAAGTTGGACACTTTTCATGGAAACCAAAATATATTAGTACAAAAATTCAAATCTTGTAAGTTGGCCACTTTTTGGTCGATTTTTGAGTTTTGTCAATGCAATTGAACCTGTAAAAGTTGTCCACCTTAAAACTTTGTATTGTGTAAAGGATGAGATCGCAGACTTCATAGCTGCATCTGGATGGTCTCCCCTCTGACGAGCTTCTACGGTAGCACAACGGGCCGAGATACGGCCTAAGTGTGCCAGGCGGTTAGCCTGGCAGCCGTTCTAACCTAACCTAACCTAAAAGGGTATGCAGCCTAAACCACAGCAATATTATGTATGCAAATACGAAGGTTGCATTGTCAATCCATGACAAAATCTACAACTGAATGAAATTGGTTGCAGTAAACTTGTGGCTAATAGAAATTTGAATGAAATCCTTCCAGATGGCACAATTCATTTGTTGAAAATCACAAGGAAGAAAGTCAAAAACTTATAAATAAATTATTATTTCTTAAGTTACATTCGAATTTAAAAGTATTTACAGTATTCTGAAAACAAACTTTGACTTTTTTTTATGTTTATTTTGTTATTATGTGGAGACATAGTTCATAAACATACACGACTAAATGCATTTTTATGAAAAAATTAAAGAATTAACATCAAATCAATATTAAAACTGCCCCCCTTCATAAGTTGGCCAAAAATTCTTGAACCGTTGAGTGGCCAACTTAAGCAGGTTTGACTGTATATGTATGTAAAACAAAAATTGCATATTCCCTTGACAACCGCAGTAATTCACGCACAAGTCTATGCTGCACATTTGGGTGTGTATAATATATACACACACACACACATATATATATATATATATATATATAATATATATGTGTATATGTATTTTTCTCAGTGTTTTTCTGTGTGTCGCTGCGCCTGGCCTTGCCACCTTGATGACACCCACTCAACCAATGAAAACAGCTCCATTGAAAATTATTGGCATATTTTCCGAGACAAATTTGAGGCCATTTTAATATAATTCGTTAACATATGTTCAAAATTGCGTTAGAACAACGAAAATAATAAAATTTGCGCTTAGAATCTAACAAATATCGCTGAAAAAACAATTGTTTCAAAATTTATGATGAAAAATCTATACAAAGTTAATAGTAGTTGCCATTCAAAGTGAAAATAAACAGTTGGTAACCAACTCCGGCTTTTCCGCACGTTTATTAAAACAACCGAAATTAGCTAAGACGAATTTAAACAAAAATAAACAGTTGGTAACCAACTCAGGCTAGATAAAGACAAATGGCATAAAAACCGCAGCTATTCTAAAATGTCCAAAAACAATGTTGCTGCAAGTATCACATTCTAAATAAACATTAAAAAAAATGGCCCATTTCATCTCATTTCAGATAGAAAGTTTCGAAAAACTTGTTTCGGAGAAAGGGCAGTAGAAAAAACAGTATGGCGTCAATATCCGTCTTCTTTGATGCACTTTAAATTACTATAGCTTTGGGAATAACCTGTTTTGTTTCAAATATGAAATTATATACGATTTATTAACCCAAATTTTGTATTTTGTTTTACAACAAGTACACAAACATGGTACAGATTTAGAGTAAACTGTTCTCCTGAAAGAGAATAAGTCTTATAAGCCTCCGGTGATAGTATCTTTCCAATGGACTAATTAAACAAGAGACTCAGCAGAGCAGCGCAGCTGTTGCATGTAAGCGGTAATTTCAAATACGCAACAATCGGATATATGCAACATATTTTATATAAGTGATAACCGGTTGCCAGATGCATTAGCGTTTTTGAATTCGTTTAGAACAGTTATTTTTTTGTTTGTTCTGATGTTAAATTAACTTTCTGCATTATTGCGAAATGTCATAAGTTTTAGTATTTGAGCTTGCAATAAACGATTACACAATAATCAATCAATTTTGTAATCGATCGACACAGTTGAAAAGTTGCAATAGTTAAGCAATGCTGAAAAGTTTCCATGTAACCGGCTAGATTTTTACCAAAAATGAATGGATGAAACTAATCGATTGCATATATGCGATAATTGCAAAAAAATCCATTTTCAGACTGTTCTTTTATGAAAATTGTAAACGAAATGCTGTGAAACTGACTTCTTTATGGAGCAATAGCCTGGCGAATAAGCGCTAACTCAGTCTAGAACATTAGAAACTCAGAAACACATTCTAGAAAGCCAGCGGCCACCTAATCAGTGTCCAGCTGGGAAAGACAATTTCGCTACTCCCACAACCCAGTGATGAAACCTCCACTGCGTCACATTTCAAACGGAAATTTAGTACAACTATACATATGTAAAAGACGAGCCTGGACAAACCTAGAGGAGATGCACCCTATGAAAAAGCACACTATTTTAGGTATACGGATGGGTCTTCGACAAATCAGGGCACAGGACAAGAGGTCCGAATCTATAGGCATTCATACCACCCTCTTTCAGGCTGAAGTCTGCTCCACACAAACGAAAACAAGAATAAGCAGAAGAGGGTAATAGCGGACAGTCAAGCCGGAGCCAGAATAAACTCTAATCTGGACCTTCTGGGACAACGAAACACAATCTCACTTCGATGGGTCCCGGGAATAAACTTGCGGACAACCTGGCAAGAGACGGTGCTGCAAGAACATTCATAGGGCCAGAACCCTTTTGTATTTAAACAACTACTACAGACCACACATTTCCTCGGCTGCTATAACCTAAACAGTTTCAAGACCCTATCACAGTTAGGAAAGCACTCTATTAGAAATCTGATTGGGGACTGCTTTACTCCCCAATAACATTATTATTATTACTATATAATCGACATTCGACTACTTAATACACGCTCTCATGACAGCTCATTAAAAGGCGGAGAGAAGAAAACACGAAATAACAACTTTTGTGGTTATAAAGTAGAGTTTCTTGTTGTTTTTTATCTAACGTATACAGTACATTTATTACTGCAAATCAATTTTTACCTTTCTAAAACGCAACGTTTCAAGGTGAACCGTATCTTCGACAAACTGCAATCATTTTTTCTTTCGAATGGTATAGGCTTCACCTATAAAAGTTGCGTTATTGAGAAGCAATCGGTACCATACTGAATTTTTGCTAGGTTTTTTATATATAGATTTACTTCTTTTTGCATGCAGGTGAAAAGAGGTGAAAAATATATAGTTAGGGCTAAAACAAAGATTATACGGTATGCATAGCTAGATAGATTAATTAAGTAATTCAAACTCTTCTCGTAAAACGCTCGGCGGGTCTTCTTATGTGTCAAAGAATAGTCGGATTCATCAATTAAGTGCCCCAAAAGCTTTTTATTCATATTACACATTTATTTTTCTCTAAACATATTACATTAGTTAACAAGCTGTAAGTTAAACTTGCAACACTTGCAAAAAAACTATACTAAAGTTCCAATACAAATTAAACCATATTACGTATACGCAACATATGTAGCGTCAGAGCAAAGGCAGATATATAAATCAGATGGCAAACGCCAATGAGACAGAGAGAGTGCTTTTAAGTAAGGAATTGGCGTTCTTTGTGTTCACCATTCACCATTTCCGTTACAGACACAGACACAAAATAATTTGAATGAAACAGGTTATACAAAGAGACATTCATTTCGCATGAATCTATACTGCGTGCATAAACAGTTTCAAAACGATTTGGTCTATAAAATAGTTCTTAGAAAACTTACACCCAGCCATAACACTTGCTATGCTTGCTTTTACTTGTGTTGCGCCCTTTCTGGAACACTTTGAAGTGCGCCTTGAAAGAAACATGTTTTTACAGCTTAAATGATTTTACTTTTATATCAAGTATGTCAAAATACCAAGCCTTACAACGTCCAAAAGCCAAAAACCACATTATGTAAATTCTCAGCTAGAGCAGCGAAACCAAATACACATGCCCGAAAACACTTTGCCAAGTTAACATTGAAACCGTTTATTGTTTTACCAACTGTACAGTGCCTAATTGTGATATTTTAGAAAGGATTCTACTGGAATTATATCTAATGTCTGCCATATTTCAAACAATGTCAATCAGATAAGCCACAATGCCGCAAATGTGCCAAGGCCCTGCAAGAATTGGAGAACATTGACGATGAAGCGGATCAACTTGGCATTGGTTTTGTGAAAATACACGACGAAGCACTTGCTGATGAATACAATTTGGGTAATCTGCCGGCATTGGTCTACTATCGTCGTCAGACGCCGATCATCTATGAAGGTACAAATACCCGTAGACGTAGTAGCTGATATTCACCATGCCCTTACCCATACCTTATATATGCTACATATTTTGTTGCTTCCAAATTCATACTACACCTATACATGCACACACACACGCACACACACAAATGTAAATGTTTGGCTCATCTCGTTAATACTCAACTGTGTCGTCCGTCTGTGCTGCAGGTGAACTACAGCGGGAGGAGGATGTCTTGGAGTGGTTGGTGCAAAATAAATCGACCGGTGATGAGGACGACGTCATTGAAGATGTCACCTCCAAGACGCTTTCAACTCTAATCAGCAATATTGATAATTTGGTTGTGCTGTTCTGTATGTATCTGCACGGAGTATGCGTAGAAAATAACACTTAATCCACTCAATCCTTAGATGATCATGGCAATGATGATTCGATGACCGTATTGGAAGAGCTAGAACAAATTGACGACGACTGCGATAAGCATGGCATACAGTTTGTGAAAATAGACGATGCCAAGGCGGCTGCAGAATACGGAATTGACTCGGTACGCGTTTGAACAATTAATTTATCGCTAAAACCGTAAGACTTCTAGTTGCTTGAACGTTTCGTAGATTCCGGCAATTGTTTACTTTGAGAAACAAATTCCAAATGTCTACGATGGAGATCTCATGGATGAGGAACAAATTCTGCGCTGGCTGTTGGGACAATTGGAAAGAGATGAAATCGAAGATGTTACCGATGAAATGCTTGATACAATGGTCAAAGAAGGACGCGTTATGGCGGTGTTGTTCTGTAAATATCTATAAGATAGTGAGCAGCAATTGAGAACATAGCTGATATCTGGCATTTTCCAGATGACAATAATGACAAGAAATCACAAAAAGTGCTGGAAGAACTTGAGAACATTGACGATGAATGCGATGCTTTGGGCATAACATTCGTGAAAATCGACAATCCCGAGGAGGCCGTTGAATATGGCATCAATAAAGTTCCTAAACTGATATACTTTGAAAAAGGCATTCCAACTATTTATGAAGGCAATTTGGAGGATGAGGAGAAACTTTTAAAATGGCTCGAAGAGCAAACGAGTTCCGATCAAATCGAAGACATTACCGACGAAATGTTAGATTTGATTATTGAAAAAATGCCGCATGTAGCTGTGCTGTTTTGTAAGTTATATCAGGGCCGATGTTACCGTATCGGGAATTACCTACTTGTAGATAAAATGTATAGAGTGTACGTCTTGTAAAATTGGGTTGTATCTGAGTGTGCCAGCTGCTAAGCTTGATGTGCTTCAAAATATTTTAAAAGATTAATATTAAAAGCGCTTAAACTAATCAACGAATTAACCACAAGTCGTAGTACTTTCGGAAATTTAGGAAATCAATGTTTACTATTGTAGGTTTTTTGAGTGCTAGGAACTTTCAATAATTTCTTCTTCTTCTTATTTGTGCCTCTCTTGAATAATTGATAATAAACATAATATAATTTGACTTCACAGACGATAAAGACCAAAAGAAATCACAGAAAATCCTCGCAGAATTGGAAAACATAGACGATGAGTGCGATCAAAATGATATTGCTTTTGTTAAGATCGACGATGATAAGGAAGCCAAAGAATGGGGTATTGATGAGATACCATCGATTGTACTCTTTGAACGTGGTATTCCACACATCTACGAGGGTGATCTGATGAAAGAAGATGAACTGCTTGGCTGGTTGGTTCACCAAAAGCGTTATTCCGAAATACCCGAAGTGACTGATGAGATGAAGGATAAACTGGTTGAGAACACCGAGCATTTAGCTGTTATCTTCTGTAAGTCAATTTCCTGTTACCATTGTAGACAGCTCATAAAAATGTTAATCTAGATGACAAGGATGACAAACAAGATATGCGCATTTTGAATGAATTGGAAAACATTGACGACGAACTTGAAAAGGAGGGTATTGTCATTGTACGCATTGATAATGCCGCTGAGGCTAAGGAATATGGTCTGGATCATTTGCCTGCATTGATATACTTTGAGAACAAAATTCCTGCCTTGTATGAGGGTGATCTCATGAACGAGGACGAGGTCTTGGAATGGCTGTTATTACAAAAGAAAACTGCCACCATTGAAGAGGTTACCGATGAGATTTTAGTTACACTCATTAACGAACATGAGTATGTTGTGGTCTTCTTTACTGGTCCTTGCGAACCGGGCGAGAAGTGCGATCATACTCTGAATGCGCTAGAAAGCATCGATGATGAGTTGGATGAGACTGGCATTATTTTTGTTACCACTGAGGATACCGGTATCGCTAAGAAATATAATGTCAAAAACTATCCACGTTTGGTGTTCTTCAGAAACCGTGATCCATTGCATTTCACTGGTGATCTGGATGATGAGGACGAAGTGTTGGCCTGGATAACCGATGAGGAAACACTCGAGATTCCCGGTAAAATTGAAGAGGTCAATGTCAAAATGTTGGACAAGATTTTGTCCGAAAACGATCATGTTGTTGTGTTCTTCTGTAAGTATATGAAAATCAAACGCAAACGAAGACTTACTTTCAAATATTTAACTGAAAAGATGCCGAGGGTGATAAGAAAGCACAGAAAATCCTAAACGAACTGGAGAATATTGACGACGAATGCGAGGAAAAAGACATCGATTTTGTAAAGACATCCGATGACGATATTGACAAGGAATACGATCTGCCTGGCTTGCCAGCACTTGCATTTTATAGACATAAGTTTAGAACAATTTACACTGGTAAGTAGAAATCTCATAAAGATTGTTCAAAATCATAATCATAATTCGTACTATTTCAGGTGATCTGATGAAGGAAGAGGAAATTTTGGAATGGGTTATTGATTTGCATGAGTCAACAGCTGATGTTATTGAATCTGTCGATCGCAAGACTTTGCAAGTTTTGATCAATGACGTTGAACATCTGGCTGTATTCTTTTGTATGTATATCCGTCATAGCTCGTAATCCAAAAGTTAGACTAAATATCATCGATTTACAGATGATGACGAGTGTGAATCTTGCTCCGGCATATTGGAAGAACTCGAAAACATCGATGATGACACTGATAAACATGGCATTCAGTTTGTCAAATCGAATGATGTCAAGCTGGCGCATGAAATTGGCATTTTTGCATTTCCAGCTCTGGTCTACTACGAGACAGGCGTTCCGATCATGTATGATGGTAAGTTTTTATTTTTACAAAAGTATTTAACATAGCAACATCATTAGATATCGGTTTAATTTCATTATAGGTAATCTCAAAAATGAAAACCGTGTCCTGCAGTGGTTAATCAATCAAAAGAGTAAGCGTTCTTGTTTAAAATGTGTTCTCTGCCTTCTAACTCACGCTCATAAGCCAAATATTCAGTATAAAATCAGTTGAGTCAAACTGGCCAAAAAACAAACGAGATTGCATACCAAAACAAAACAAATTGAATCAAATTTAATTCAGTCGGACACTCGAAACCATACTCCTGTTTATTTGCTCATTGTCAAGTGCAAAACGTAATAAAAATTTTCGATATAGGCAATGATGACGATGAAAGTGATGAGAAAATTGTTAAATTGAGCTATCCAAAAGAAAGCAATGAGGAGAAAAAAGAGAGAATAAAACGACTGCAACATACAATCCGCAAAGAAAAGTTACGTCAAGACAAGGACGATGACGAAGACGAAGACGACGAGAACGGTGACAATAATGACGATGATGAGAACGATAATGACGAGGACGAAGATGATGACGAAAATGGTGATGAGGACGAAAATGACAACGACGACGAAGACGATGACAATGATAATGAAGAAGATGACAATGATAATGAAGACGATGACAATGATAATGTAGACGATGAAAATGATGAAGATGACGAAAATGAAAACGATAACGATGACGAAAATTATAATGACAATGACAATGACGATGACGATGACGATGACGACGAAGATAATAATGGGAATGATGAGAATGAAGACGATGACGATGATAATGAAGAAGATGATGAAGATAATGGAAATGATGACGAAGACAATAATGGGGATGATAATGACGAAGACGATGACGAAGATGAAGAGAATGGAAATGATGATGACGACGATAAAGAAGATGACGAAAATAATGATGATGAAGACGAAGATAATGACGAAGAAGATGAAGATGATAATGATGATGAAAACGATAACGATAAAGATAATGATGACGAAGATAATAATGATGATGACAATGACAATGAAGATGACGATGAAAACGGTGACGAAGACGATGACGATAATGACAAAGAAAATGACGACGACGAAGCCGACGAGAAAAACAACGACGACGACAATGACGACGAAGACAATGACGACGAAGACGATGACGACGAAGACAACGACGACGAAGAAGATGACGAAGAAGAGAATATCAAGAGGTTAAATAAAAATTATAAAACTAAAGGCAAAACGATACATCGGCTTTCTGAACTATGCTCGGGTCGTCTTAAAGATAAAATAGGTAATACGTTATTTTGTCAGTTGCATAACAAATTCTAGTTGCTATGTGTTTTACCCCCGCCCCCACAACTATACTATACCCAAAACTAGTACAATTCTCACAAAGCCAAACTACAGAATCAATTTCATTATCTATCAACAGAGTTGGGTGAAAGGAAAGCACCTAATATGTTTACCAAAGGTAACCCATTCACATGTTGATACTATATCTAAATGTTTTGCGTATAGCTTTTGTGCTAATGCAAATGCTCATTCACAAGACTAGAAACATATTGTTTCAATATGCATACATACCATATACAATACCCCAAAGTAGAACTACTCCAAGTCAATGTTTGTCCCAGCTAATGTTTGAGCGAGTAACCCTGCTTTTGCCTACCTACAACGTACCCCGATCTTACAAGTCTTTTGCTTTGTATCAAAAGTCAACATTTTTGGTATCAACTGTTAAAAAATTATATATATATATTAAACAAAAATTTCATAGCTGACACAATGTTTGAACAACGAAACTTAATTTTTTTAAATTATTGTTTTGAAAGCAACGAACAATATAAACAAAAATTGTTAATAACAAGTTTGTTGATTTATTATTATTTTCTATTAAGATTTAAGTAATAGTTTTGTTTGTTAATTAATATGCTACAAATTTATTTTTAAACAAAAACAACCAAAATAAGTGTATATAAGCAATAGAAAAGTATGACGTCACGGCATCAATATGCAACGTTTAAACAATTATAGCATACTTCTTAGCGCACCCTGCTCAACATTAAATTATATAAATTGAATTAGTATCGATACCTGTACAGTCAGCATCAAAAGCATTTTGTCAGTTATTAGTTTGAAAACTATTTTCCTTAATTTTATATATTAAAATATTAATTATAAACTATGTAAAAGTTTTTTTGCATTCATAAAGCACGCTTTTATACTCTTGTACTTTGCCAAACTTTCAAGTTTAAATTGATAAAAAAAAAAAAAACGAAAATCATACTAACTGCTCTTTGTGGTAAATTCGAAAGTGTTGAAAAAAATAAAAGCAAATTCTTGACTTTTATTTTAATTTTTCGCCTACTCTGATGCACTTTTGTTTATCGTAATGAACTTTCTGTTAGTAATTTCTTAAAAAAAAACTACCAAAATAGAACTAAACAATCTGACAAAATGTTTTTGTTTGTTTGCTCACACAGATGACGAATGTTTCTATGTTGGATTGGGTCACGACGGCCATTCAGCTAAGCGCGGCAACAATTATGTGCCCAACGATTACAGACCATTCCAATGCTGTCCCACTAAATTGGAGAAGTCAACCAAAGTTCCTAAAATGACGGCGCAGCGCATTGGACACAGCGACAGCGATTCGGGCAAGAACCAAGCTGGTAACTTCCAATTCGCCAGCTCGGCCAAGTCATCCAGCAAGCCGACTACAAAACCTGTGATCAACAAAAAACAAGCCAAACGGGCACAGGATGATGATGATGACAACGACGATGATGATGACGATGATGAGCCTTTGGTGAAAGTGTCGTATGCCAACAAGCGCGGAACAGGCAAACAGACTGCTAAGAGACAAGCACCACCCAAGCTTCAGGAAGAGGATGATGAGTCCGTAGAAGTAGAGAAGTCAAAGAAGTCGTCGAAGAAATCTGGCAATAAGCTGAATGTCAAAACCGGTAGGTTCCCATATACAAGAAACCCAAAATTTCAGAATTTCATATCTGTTCATATGTACTTTTATCGAAGACACAATCTAGAGATATGCGCGGGAAGAAATACTAAATACAGACTTCCATGATTCTGACTTTTTAGATCTGTTTTGGCGAATATCCAAAAAATTCTTTATGTTCAAGCAAAATTAACAAACATACTTCTACTTTTACTTTCTGAAAAAGTAAATACCACAAAGAAGTACCAAAAATATACCATTAAATACTATGAGATCGATTGTCGTTGTTGGGCTGTTCATAAATGGGGGTGGAGATGTTCCAAAACATCACGTCACAATCTAAATGTTATTTAAAGATTTTTTTAGTTATTTGTATTTTCATTCATTTCGAATTCAAAAATATATCGTTCAAAGAGCTTCCATTAAATTTACAAATTTTGACTCTTCAAAATATCATCCTTTCGCATATACATAATCTGAGCATCTTATCTGCAATGTTTCAATTGATTTTCTATTTCAAGTGTAATGTCCAAATATGATTTTATGGAGAGAGGTTGCTTAAATGAAATCGAAACCAGCATCAGTGGAAGGCTCTTGAGAAAGAAGCATAATATGCGCATTTACTAAAATTCTTATTTCGTTATTCGTAGAAATCTTTAACTTTTTGCAGCAGAAGAGGGCCCAGTGCAAGCTCTGCCACAGCATTGTCTTATATTATCACTTTCCGTACGTTCGGTATTGTAGAGAACACCTCTTTAAGACTTGGGACACTGGACAGCCTGTACTTAAACATGTTGTTTGCAGAATGCCAAGCAAAATATGTGTACTTCAAGGCTTTAGTAATTCAAACAGATGGTTCCGTGAAGCAGCTCTTTGTTCTTCTTTTCTTAACTGGCTATGAAACACTTTACCGGGTTACGGCCTAATGCAGAGAAATTCTCCAAGCGCCTTCTCTCATCGGTGGTATCAAAGGTAGTTACTGTGCTGTCTGCCTGATCCTTCGAACGGAGACATGGTCTGCCCCTTCATCGCCTCCCTTCAACAGCCGCATTGAAGGCCGTTCATCTTCATCCATACGCACAATATGGCATAGCCAGCGGAGCCCCTGGGTGTTAATTTCCTTGACTATATCGTCGTAGAGCTCATAGAGTTCGGTCGTTCCATTGCCAATGCGTAAAAGGCCAAAGATCTTTGTTAGAAAATCGTTAACATAAGATGAACATGAAGACTATAATAAGCGAATGAATGCCTTTCCTTAAATGAGCATTCCCATTTTTGTACCTCTTCTCTATGTTCATCGCGGTTTATAGTTGACATTCTTACCAAGGAGCATGCAAGTAATAGAATGCAATCCTCGACCGTTTCATTGAGTCGACTTGCTGAAAAGCAACCATTCCCAAGACTGTGCATACATGTGCCAAATTTGGTTCTTTCTCTTTCTTAATTTTGGCCACGAGCGAGTCGGTCTAACAAGCACAGCAGCACAAGCATCACACGTACACTGTATTGAAAATGGTCGCTTTCAGCAAAAATTTCTCAAGGTCCAGGATTTCACTCTATTACTTTCATGCTCCTTGGTTTTAGTATAGGAACCGGTATAACCGTTAAACCGCAACAAATATCAGTGAATCGAATCGAAACCGATAATATTGAAAAAAGAAACCCGAAATAAAATCGTAACCGTATCCGAAATAAGTTTCGGATTGAATCCCTCATTTAAAGTTATTCATTTAGGATTTTCTTACTAATTAAAAATATATAAAATTTACATAAATTAGGGGGCTGCACTACCTGCTCGCTCTGCTAGCCCACACCTGTGTGATTCTCGAGGTAGATCAAATTGCTTTTCCCAACTCAACGGAGTTCGAACCTGTAGTCTCTGGGATTTTTCATATGTGACAGACAATTAGAGAGAAATTAAAAATATTTTTATATAATAGTGATCTAAGGACAGATGTGTAATCTCTTCAGCGATGCTTTGTATATGTAGACAAAAATAATATTGAAGAGGACATATAGAAAGGGACATGCGGCTTTTAATATATATATACCTTGAAAACAACACGCCTCTAATTCGTAAAACATTGATTCTTCGACTATAGAACATCTTCCAGCTCTGCTGCAATATTTTTTTGTTCTTGAGTACTACATATAGCCTGATTACTGAACTGATAAGAAGTCTAGATCTATAGGGTTTGTCTGCTTTAATATTTCGGAAGTCCCGGGCGCATCTCTATAAAAATTCCTTGCTAAGACACAAATCATACTTTAAATGTTACATGTGCATCATTTTTGTTGTGTTTGTTATACAAAAGCACATGCATACACACAAATGTTGTTGTAATTTTATTTGTTTATTTCTCTCTCTTTTTCTCTTTTTGTGTCTTGCAGGCATTAATTTTTTCCAAAATCGACTAAAAAATTTATATGACCTCATTTTTCAGGATATCTCTCTGTGGGAGTAAAGCAACAATTTAACTGACTTAAACTAAGCAAATGAATGATTGTGTATGATTAAATAATATGCAATAATTAAAGTAGCACGTATACGCAGCGTTGTCATATTACACACAAGCACACCAACACTGTCCACCAGAAAACCTTTGGCAGCAGGTTAATTTTATAAATTTTATCTAAACTTTCGTAACTGCTGTCATGTGTAACATGTCATTGTATTGTGTTTGTTGTCAACTGCGCCTAAAAGACAAAAACAACAAAGTATCAGCTCATATGGCACACGCATAACACACGCCACTTTATTATTAAATATTACTCATACGCCCCCCAAGCCAGTTGAATGTCTGCGCCAAACAGCACTCAACGAACAACTTTTATGTATATCTATGCAACAATACATACAAACTCTTTGTTGCAACTCGAATTGCCACTACTTGTTCCACACGTAATGCAGCGGTAAAGCTAAAAAAAAAAACCAACAATTCAGAGGAAACAACTTGAAAGCAACTCAACTCAAAAACAGTTTCAACTACCGTTTCAACTTTTGGGCAGATTAAGCAATCTGCTACTTTTTTCGCATACAAAGCACTACTATTTTCAAATATCTTTGTCACTTTTGGAATGAAACTACTATTTGTTGCATTTGCACAAAAACTTTGTTCAAACTTAAAGCAATTATTGCAACAACAAACTTGCTGTCACATTTTCAAATTTCCTTTGTATATTTTAACGATTAATTGCAAAGTAAATACATACCTACTTACATATATATATGAGATGGAAAATTGTTATTAACTTGACACGTAAATAACTGAGCATAGACTTTTTGATACTACTACTTTTTGTTATACACATACAATTTACATTTAGTCTAATTACAAAAACAAAACAGAACGAAGGAAATATTTTTTGAAACAATTTTACAAATTGCAAACTGTTAACTATTTTAACTAAATAAATGTAAAGAGGAGCGCACTTATTAAAAAAAATATATACATATATATAAAATAATACTATGTAATATCATTTTTTGTAACCATAAAAATTGAAATTTCAATAATAATATCTAACTCAAATTGTTGTTTCGACACAGTAAGCCAGTACTTGCAACTCATGGATACTCGCTTAAATAACTTTTTGCGTCATACAGTTCGTATGCTTAATTTTAAATCTAATAAAAACTTCACACTCTTATTATGTAAACAATGGCCTCGCAAAGCTAGCCAGCCATTTTGTTTCTACTTTTTTTCAGAGCGCTACTCCAAAATGCTCTCATATACAATTTTGTTATCGATATTTTATTCAAATATCGAATTTTACTTTTTGTACTTATGATTTCGTTAGCTAATTTATAAAGCCTTTATCACTGTTAAAACTGAGAGTAATACACTTAAAATAATTTTTATAAGCATTAGAAAATTTTGTTGAACAACAGCTGTAAAATAGAATCTAAATTTTTGTTAAAATTGCTAACTAAATAAATTATTTGTCGTAAGCTGAAGCTGAAGTTAAACTGTAAGACTTTTTGCGAAGCGTATTTCTTAATATAAAAATCAGAAGTTTTATAATTATTTGTAAAATTCAGAAATAAATATGAAATTGGGTTTTTAATTCTTAAGAATTTGCACAAATACAAATTGAAATTCATAAAAAAAATACACATATTTTGGTTGTTTTTGTTTCAAAAAAAATGAATATAAGTAATATAACGGAAAAATATTAAGTTAATATACTAAACACCATATTTAATAAAAGGTTTCATATTTTTTTAAATAAAATAAATAATAGTCACTTATTTAATTTAAATAAAATATTTATGGAATTATTAAACGCACACATATATATGTTATGTATTTAATTTTACATTTTTTTAAAAATATTTAACGCATTAATATTTTCCTAATATTTTAATTAATTAAAAATACCCAACTTTTATTGAATGAATTTAATTTCTAAATCTAATTAAAATCGATAATGCCAAATAATCTGTTTTAAATCAGCAAATTTTTGCGAGTAACCATTTTTATGCAAATAATCTTATTTTTTATTTAAATAATATAAGTTTCTTTGCAAATAACCTTATTTTCAATGCAAATAATTTTCTTTTATTTTATACTCATATACTTTTGAGAATACCCGTTTTTACGCAAATTGCCTTATTTTCAATGCAAATAAACTTATTTTCATTGGAAATAACTTTCTTTTATTTTATCAATTTACGCGAATACCCGTTTTTATGCAAATAAACTCATTTTCTATGCAAACAGCCTTATTTTCTATGCAAATAGCTTTATTTCCAATGCAAAAAACTTTCTCTTATTTTGTACATTTAAGCGAATATCCGTTTTTTTGCAAATATTATTCTGCTAATTTATGCAAGTATATAATTATTTATTATTTATTTTATGGTGGAAAAAATATACTGAATGACATTTAAGCAAATACCCCATTCTATGCAAGTAGCTTTATATTCTATGCATTTTTTTTATTTTATACATTTATGCGAATAGCCGTTCTTATGCAAATAACATTATTTCCTATGCAAATAACCGTGTTTATTTTCCATTCATTAAATTTATAGAAATGATCGCAATAAACTTATTTTATGCTGCAAATTTATGAGAATTTTTTATGCAAATAGCCTTATTTAACCTTTTGCAATGAATAATAACGTATTTTCCATGCGATTGCCATTATCTATTTTCTATGTAAATAACTTCATTTTTTACAGCAAATGATTGCAAAAAAGCTTATTTGATCCTGAAAATTTAAGCATACGAGTGTTTTAATGCAAATAACTTTATTTTTTAACCTAACGTAACAAATAACCTTTTCGTTAACACGAAAATTTATGAAAGTAAAAGATTTTATTTTTGGATTAAAGTAGGATAATTCTTTATTTTAAAACAGAATTTAATAAACATTATCTATTTAACACTACAATAAGAATTATTCGTTTGTTAATTACCAAAAAAAAAAAAATACTAAAACTAGATAAATACCAAGATAGGGAATCGTTGATTGAACTGATCGTAAACTGCCTCAAGGCACATATTTTCAGTTATTTTTAATCATTTTGAAACATTGAAAAATTAGCAAACATATGTTGACATAAATTACCACTGTCTCCAGAGTCCAAAACTCTTGGCATTAGGCCAAGAATCAATGCCATTGAATCAGAGCCAAGTTATAATCAGCAAGCAGACTCATTTTTAACAATGTTTTCTAGGGCAGCAAAAGCAAAGACAAAACAAAAAATAAGTTTTAAATGTATGTTTAAGAGATAAACTCATGATTGATTGACAAACTGCAGCCAACAGGTATGTTAAAAACAGTTAATAAAAACATCAAAAACTTGCCGAACTCTAAGCATTTGCTAATAAATTTCAACTATTCTAACGCTTAAAACAGGTAACATTGGAAAGAACCAAGAGGTTTTCAACTGGATACTTGAGCAAAAGGCGGACCAAAGCATTGAGCTTATAGATCGCGAAAAACTCTACGAATATATTGGCACCAAAGACTTTTTAGCGGTTGTATTTTGTAAGTATATGTGGAAAATGCCAAATTCCATTAAGGTATTCTAAATTTAGACATTAAAAACCGTGTACAGTTAATCAAAAGAGGCTGTATTTTTTTTTTGTATAAGCGCGCCCACTAAAAACTGTAACTGCAAAATAAGCAAAGAAACAAAGATGGTTATTACATTAAGCCTAAGTAGTAGTAAGTAGTTACTTTGTATTCATGGAGACATACACAATATTGCTTGCAGATAGGGAAGATGATCTGGATGCGCCACGTGTGCTGCGTCATATAGAACTGATCGATGATGAAGCTATCGAATATGGCATTTATATAGTCAAAATGAATGACAAACTTATGGCCAAGAAATATGGCTTTAGAAATCCGCCCGGTCTGACCTATTTCCGCAAGGGCAAATACATCAACTATGATGGCGATATAGATGACGAGGAAGAAGTGCTGGATTGGCTCACAAGTCCGGCGAACATGGAAATGACCGATCACATAGAGCAGGTCAATCGCAAAATGTTTGAAAAGATACGCAAAAACTCGGACTATGTGGCCGTTATATTCTGTAAGTTTGGCTAAAATAGCGGCTTTTTCTTGTAACTTTTTCGTATAATGTGTGAAATCTAACGTTTTAGACAGCGAAGAGTGCAAGCAGTGTCCACGTGTGCTCGCCGAGGTGGAACATATAGACGATGAGGCGGATAAGGCGGGCATAGACTTTGTCAAAATAGATGATAAGCAAATGGCCAAGGAGTACGGCGTGTTTGCGCTTCCCGCTATTGTGTTCTTCAAGCCAACATCCAAGGAGCCAGTCATATACGCCGGTAGATTTTGATTTTACTTACAACATGTCATCTGTTTTCTTTTTATGAAATGCTTGCTTTTTTCTCTAGGTGATCTTTATGAAGAAGAACAAATCCTCACTTGGTTGCTTACGCAAAAGGATCCAAGTGGCGATGTCATTGAAGATCTCGAAGGCGAAAGACTCGTACAATTAATTGAAGAGTCTGGCTCCATAGCTGTCTATTTTTGTAAGTTATCTTTGTAACAGCTGATAAATTTAACATCTGCTCTAACAAGTTGAATTTATCAAGCGCTAGATTCTAAGGCTTTAGTGCTGCAATCGATTTGGTGACATAAGCTTCTATAAAGTACACATGTTCTCTATCATTCGAAGCTCTTTAATACTCTGTTACACTAAATGTTGTATGTTTCATCAGTGAAAGTACTTTATGCAGCTTATGCTCACTCTTTTGCGCAAAAAGTTTGCAGCAATTCAAGGGATTGTCTTTTAACAACATTTACTATTATGTGGTTAACCTTTAAGTCAAGTTTAAAATTTCCAAAAGAAATATTACTCTAAGCAATTTATCAGCCATCAGCTATATGTATGTATCTAACAAACAAGATATCTATTTCTATTTTTCGTAAAATATTATCTAAAACCTACACTTAAAAAAATGTTATGCACATAACTCGATACAAAGGGAACAAAACAAAGTGCGATATATGCACTTCGAAGGCGGCACGTAAGGCGCGTCTGAAAAAGGAACGTGAACAGCAGCAACAGGAGGGTGGCGCTGCCAGCGCTGCTGCCGCCTTTGGCAGCGAAACTGAGACAACTGAAGCTGGTGCCGAGGGTGCAGCAGCGGCGGCGGCAGCAGCGGATGCCTCAGCAACGGCCAGCAAACATGACGATGGTAGCGCAACATGATATATCTAACTTTGTACATACATATATCCAAAACTGAACGTGAAACCGGAATGTGTCCATGATTGTTTAACCACCACATAACCCAAATCTTATAGTACTTCATTTCAGGGAATCAAAGTGAAACGCTAACGGTTCATTTTGGTACAAAGTTGTTCGAAATAGCGGTTTGTTTCGATATTCAAAGATCACACGTGTTAGAGACTTGCATGAAAACGTTTTGTAGCTCGATGTTTATGATGACTAGAGTTCGCTTTGTGACGTGTTTCTTGAACAGTCTGTTTGTGTTTTTTTTTTTCATATCATAGAACAAATTTTAATATACCCTTGTATAGCGATATTGCAAAGTTAATTCGAATTAAACACGGAATTTACGAAAATCTATCGGTCGAAGCTGCTAAAGTTAAGGTACACAGAGAGAAAAACGACGTTCAGAAAGTAAGTTTCCGAGTTGTGAAAAATATTTACGAATTTCTTATTTACAATGGGTTTGATACCAGATAATAATTTAAATGAGTAAAATGTATACTCCATCGAAAAGTGAGATTAACTTTGAATGGCCACAATGTACCTTTAATCGAAATTTTTTCATCACGGGACTCCTGGCATAAGTCATAGTTAGAATAAATTTTGTATGTCACTTCAGTTTTTTATTGCGCCAAGTTTGATCAAAATCGATCCACGGATGTCGTGTGCTCACTCGAAAACAGTGCCTCTGTAAATAGATACCAATTTAGTCTATATCTGATGGTTGTGGTGATTGGGTGTCGGCTCGCGCTTTGTCCACGCAATTTTTCCTCTTTTAAACATGCATGCACACATGTCATGTAAGTTTTTACACAAATCTGAACTATTGAGCTTTCACTCACACAAATTTTGGTAACTGAGAGAAGAAGATCGAGCATACCTTGGTTTTATTCCATCATGGACCAGGCATACTTAACCAAATACTCTTTCTTAATTCTCGTAAGTAGACAAATTTTTTGGACAATTTGAATGGGCGAGAGAAAAACGCGAAAGACTGAAAATAATCTACTTAATAGAGGCGATAGTGAAGTGAAAAATTCTTTGAAACGTAAAAGTCGAGTTTTTGAAAACTTAAAAAACTGTACTTGAACTAAGTATATTGGATTGGGATCGAGCCATTCTGTACTTTTCTAATGCATGGAAGTGCTTGATGTGAGTCCAATGTTTTTTCTCTGTGTAGGTCCTGATCGCTTGCAGGTTCGATTAATATATCAAAACAATATAGTTCGGTTTCGGGTACACTTTAATCACTTACCGTTTACCACACGACTTGATTACGGATTCGGTTTGATTCCCTGCTCAATTCACAATGAAATCATGAATTACCAACTCTCGAGAGACCACACCAAGAATATATCCTACCTGAACTACACAATAACTGCTGCACCGTCAGATCTTCCACCAGATCCAAAGTTCACACTGCACCCTATCTGCACCATAAGTATTTGTTGTTGTACAAGCTACATACCCTTTCTTCTTGTATATACCCAGCTGTTAGTCACTTTTAGCTGTGCCGCCCGCTGTTATCGTCAAATTATATATATTTTTTTTCTATAATTTATCCAATCCAACTGTATTTTGTGCTTAGTTTATGTATGTGTAGTGCTTGCTTGTAGTATGTTGTCTTGCCTTGTCACATGTTGCACCATTTGTTGAATAATTTGTATATTGCACATACCCCAAAAACAAAAAAAAAAAACAAAAAAACAGATGCCGATGGTTGCGATCAATGTACCAAAGTGCTGGAGGAACTGGAGAACATAGACGATGATTGCGATAAACATGGCATAACATTTGTGAAGACACGAGACTTTTCCGTGGCCGATGGCTACGGCGTGCATGAGTATCCGGCTTTGGTTTATTTCGAGGGAGGCATACCTAATGTTTTTGAAGGTGGGTCGGAAAACATTAATCCAACAGAGTTTCTCACTAAACTTATTATATGTTATTACTCACTCATAGGCGAACTAAGCGAAGAGGAGGAGGTGCTGCAGTGGCTAATCACGCAAAAAACCGAGGATCGCATAGAGTTAATCACACGTCAAATGCTGGAAACCATGGTTGAGGAAACCCAATATTTAGCTGTTTACTTCTGTAAGTAGTTACTAGCATTTTGCCAACATACAAAGCACTTTTCATAATATCATACAATATATGTATTATATCCCTTCCAAAAACTATACGCCACTCTACCAACAACACAAATTGCACAAAAAAAAAAAACACAATCAATTGCACCAACTCAAATCAAATCAAAAATACCTTATGCAATATGCCGCTCAGTACCAATTGAGCGAAAGGGCAAGCAACCCGCTTTCTGTCGAAGTTTTTGTTCTCCCACTGCATTAAAAGACAACAATCTGAACACCACCAAACATTCATCCAGTCAATTCGTACAAAACTACATCTCACGTAAAAGAAAACGTATCCAAAAACAAGGTATTCGATGCACAAAACACAGCTCCCAACACAAATAATGTAACGCGCATGTTTTGAGCTCTAACAAGTTAGCCAAGAAATACTTAAAATACACTCCAAACCCCTTCTATGGGACTTTTACTAAACCAAGCTTCACATGTATTACGACCAAACTAAATTCTCCTTAAGAAGCCGAAAAGCAAGAAGCTAAAGTGAGTTTCAAATTCAAAACAAGCCGTTAAGTTTCCGAAATGTTTTAAAATTTAGTTTGGGCGCGAATACCTTAATTTTTTGCGTTTTCTTTTGCTATTTTTCTCTCTCTATCGCTCCGTCTTCAAAACTTAAACATCTTGTATTTTTCCTCTTCTTGCTAATTACATATTGTGTTCAATTTCGCTTTGTAACAAGTTAATATTGTCTCTTAAACTGTGTCCTTCTTTTACTCTATAGATAAAATCAACTGTAATATATGCGATCAAATATTGGAGGGTCTTGAACTTATTGACGATGAATGCGATGTTTTTGGCATACATATGGTTAAGATACAAGATCCTCAATTGGCAAAACGTTATTCCATCAAAACGTTCCCAGCATTGGTTTACTTCCGGTAGGTAATCTTAATATCTTAACTTTCTAAGCACACTATTCAGGAAAAACTTCTAGTTTTGCAATCTAAGTCGCAAATTCTTGTGAAGTTCGTTTCGTATGTTCAAACCTGTGTGTTCCTTGGGTTCAGGTTCAAGGACCAACACGAGCACAACTCTAAACGAACTTTCAAAAAAGGGGTGACATATAACATACAATACATATGTATAAGACCACGCATTAATCGAAAATGAATCGTACGATTTCGTTTTTTTTTTTATTGTTTTGTAAAAAGTTTTCTTTTTAAGCCACAAACTTGGCAAATTTTTCTAGAAAACTGGATAATGCAGCTTATCTGATTTTACACACATTTTGTTTAAGCAATTGTATTATTATTTACTTTTTCTGAAGTCTGAGGTTTTTAATTTTAGAAGAGTGGGAATTTTTCTCACATTTTTTTAAAAATTGTTTCCTCTATAAATTTGTTACGTTTGTAACAGCAATTCGAAATTCAAAAATAAAAGAAGGTCGTTGTCCGTTGGAAAGCGCGAATTCCGTAGGTTTATGGTGCATCGAACGAAATCAACTTTTCTTGTGTAAGGCGTTTTTGTGCTTTAGCAGAAAGTTGTCCTTTTTATACTTTTCAGACTTAGTATCTGCTCGCTCAAGAATTTTTGACCCTTTTTTTATTTTATGATCTAATTACTAATTACAGCAATGGCAATCCTTTGCTTTTTGAGGGTGATCTACAAAACGAACAATCTGTGCTGGAGTGGCTTATTGATGATGACAATCGGGAACTGGCCGATGAAATTGAAGAGGTTAATGAACGCATGTTGGAACGTCTAATGGCAGAGTCTACGCTACTGGTGGTATTCTTTTGTAGGTTCAGCTAAAGTCTTAAAAAAAACACAAGAACTATCTATAATGCATTACAATAACGCTCACAGATGATGACGACTGTGCCGAGTGCGAGGAAATACTGGAAGAACTGGAAGAAATTGATGGCGAGGCCGATATGTTTGGCATTGACTTTGTTAAGATTGCTAGTGTTGAGGCAGCTAAGAATTATGAAATTGTGAATATACCCTCATTGGTATATTTCAGGTAGGACGCAACAGCATAGAGTTTATTAAGTTAATCCCTCTAATGTATGACTTACTGTGCGACATAGAAAACAAGTGCCGGTTTTGTATGACGGTGATCTGCATCAGCATGATAAGGTCATAACCTGGCTAACATCGCAGGATGTATTCGAAATCAAAAACGAAATTGAGGAAGTTAATCGTAAAATGCTCGACAAACTACTCGAAGAAAACGAATTTTTATCAGTGTTCTTTTGTAAGTTAATAGCGTTTATGTCTATAACTAGAACAGCACAATAAACCAGCTTACAATCCCAAACAGATGAACACAATCAACCGGACAGTATAGCAGCTTTGGAAAAGCTAGAAAACATTGACAGCGAAACGGATAATCTGGATATAACCTTTGTCAAAATGGCCGACTCGCGTTATGCCAAAAAATGGGGCGTTACCAAACTGCCGGCCATGGTCTATTTCCGCCGTCGTTTTCCCAGCATATACCGAGGTGAGTCATTGTAGTTCCATAATATACACATTTTAAATAAATTTACTATATTCAAACAGGCGATCTGCTGTCCGAGGACGAGGTTCTCGAATGGCTGCGCAAGAATCGCTTCCGTCAGCCTGAACTCAACATCTTTATGTATGCACTGATTGCCTTGTCGTTGGCATTCGTCATCTATACGGCCTTTTTGCTGCAGTGCTTTAAGCCGGCGCCCCCACCACCCGTGCAGCATCCGAAGCAGTCGTGATCAGCCCGATGAAACTGGGCACTGGGTTTATTTCTACTACTGTGTAATAAGCAAATCTCGAAAAACATCCAATATGTACTACAAGGAAGATAGAGTCTGCGTGTAGAGAGCAAACAAAAAGATCATTACGAAACTTAAACCACAAAATACACATACATTATCATACAATATAAATGCTATCATTGAATCGTCTAAATTAGACGCTGATATGAAAACGACTTAAAAGAGGCGTAATGCTGCAAAACTCCTTTAGACATGCTAGAGCGTAAAGCGAAAATCTATTTTATAATCCAAAGCCGTGTAATAATAATGACAATCCGTTGGTTATGCAATTTTTTTTTTTAATACAGCTGAGTATAATTTGACCTCACTTCATAAGCGCATTAAATGAAAGTGAATTATTTTTAAATGGAAAAAATATGTACTTAAATAAATAAACAAAAACACTCAAGTCATAGTAATTACTTTAAAATTAAATTTAATACAATAATATACATATGATAAAGAAAGCAAATTAATTTTTACATTAAACTATTACGGATTAATATAAAATAATAAATTCTTGGATGATAATACACAAGAGTGTCGTATTTTATTAAGAGGAGAAAGCTGTTAGTATGGGGCAACCGTTTTCTATTTTCTATCATGGTGTAAAATTTCCAATTACACCTAAAGCCGAATTCTTATATAGTATATCTATGTGTATGCCATTTTTGCTAACAATCAATTGTTGGGACAGGTGATATAGGAGATATAGGAGTTTTTAAAAATTTTAAAGGAATACACTTTCCAAAACGCTTGAACCACTTTTGCCACTCTGAATAAGGTATATTTAAAACATCCACGGCTTCTTCAGATGCTGAAAATCCTTGACCTCGCAATTTGTTTTTGCCATGCGAGAGCCGGAATAAATCATTTGGTGTCAAATCGGGAATACACGCCGGGTGACCCAAATTTCGACATTTTGGGAGCTCCAAAACCCTCTTGTGTGCGCCGATGTGTAAGGAAAAATTTGAGCACCATTTTTCGCTATATGAGAACAAATATCAGTGGAACTTATATTACTACTATTATTTTTCCCAAAACTTTGCATTGAGTCTAGCAACACCTAGTAATAGGAAAGGGAAGAGGAACCGGATGGGAAACGGGTAGAGAAAGATAAATAGGAATGGAAAGACGAATATGTTCTACCTACAGAGGGGCAAGAAGCGATAAGGGTTATAGGGATTATAGTTCTTCTAATATGGATGCAGGTAGAGGAAGAAAGAAGAAGAAAAAGAAGAAGGGGAACATGCTCCACCTCGAGAGGGGTAAGAGGGTTGCTGAGCGGAGCGAGCAGGAGGCGAAATCCAAATTTGTATATTTGGCCAATGTGACGACAAACGGTTTAGTGGAGTAGGGTTGCTCCACTTTATAGCTCTTCCAGGGGAACTGGATGAGGAATAGGAATATGATCTACCTAGAGAGGGGTAAGGTGGTTGTGAGCGAGGCGAGAAGAAGGCGGAGTGATCCGTTAAAGCTCCTCTGCTAATCCAACCTCTGCAATAAATTTAATTATCGGGCTACTTCGGAAATAGAGATTCTACATCCCCCCAGAAGGGACATTATTCTCCTCGCTAGGGCATCGCATTGAGCTAGTGTGTGCAGCGAGGACTCCTCCTCAAGAGGAACCTACAAGTACTGGAGCTAGTGAAGTCCAGGGTTCCTTCATCCTATAGTGTCCAGTAAGCAGTAATTCCTAATAGAATTCTTACCTAGTTGTGATATTTTCTTGAACCTATGTAAGTTATAGGAGCCGAGGAGTAGCTTGGCCTGCCTGAGGTACGGGGTTTCCATTCAGCTCGGTGTCCGTCTTGCTCTCTCCTCTTCTCTTAGTAGCTGCTTAATGGTATGTTTCCCAATGCCGCAAAAGGGCTCTGGCCCTATCATGGTGTTTGCAGCGCCGTTTCTTGCTACTCAGCCCGCAAGTTCATTTCCGGGAATGTTGGTGTGACCCGGGATCCCTCTGAGTGAAAGCTCAGAAAAAAGTTATTCCTATAATTTTTCTTAGCTACAAATTTAGATAAAATAATATTTTAGGCCAGTTTACCCCATTTTAGTTTATTTTTTTTTGGGTGTAGATTCTAACAGGCAAGCTCCATAGAATGTATCTCCTCCAGCGTTTCCCGTGCTCGTTTGTTACTTATGGTACTGTTAATGTGGTACTCGGCAGCCATTTATCCCTGGGTTGTGTGCCCCTGTCAGTTCTTTCCACTGACATCTTCAATAGGTATGCTTTCATTTGCAGCTCTATGACTATATGAAGTATTAGATCCGTTAGAACTTCCAATGCTGCTGTGGGACAGGTTTTCATCGTACTCGTCATTCAATCACAGGCAAGCCTTTGTATCTTCGTAAAGTCGGTTCTGACCATGATTATATTCACTCTTGTTCCCCATGCGATTGACCCGTATGTGAGCATACCATCAGCCATCTTTCGATTTTGGGTGAAGTTCCCCATGTATTTTCTGCTATCTTCCTCCACGTGTTTAATGATCTCTGATGCATTTATTAGTCAAGTTTGCGATATGAGAGCCAAATTTAAGTTTGCTATCAAAAGTGACTCCAAGGTACATGACATCCCTGCTCGTGTCACAGAGACTGTTTTCAAATTTTTCCAGTGCGATGAGGGCAACGTCATCTGAGTATCTCTGACACTGTATTCCCTCATCTTCAAATCTTCTCAGAAGTTCGTCTACTAGGAGACTCCATAATATTGGAGATAGTACTTCTCCTTGAGGGCAGCCACGGGTTGTAGTGTCAGTAGTTGAGCTGTCCTCCTCTGCTGTGCTTAGCAGAGAGTGAATCCATCTCGATAGCGTCCTATTCCCTTCACGCTTTGAGATTGCTTGATTTACAGAATCATGCGATGTGTTATCAAAAGCACCTTCAATGTCTGCAACTTCCTTTTCATCGACATAAATAAATAAATTGATAGGTTTAAATGATTTTGGGTACGTGATGTCCTTCTACCCGGCCTTGGGGATGAGCCTCGGTCTGTTCCATGGGTCAGGAACGTAGCCTATAGCTAGGCTGCTAATAAAATTCGTCTGAGATGAGGAAACATGCCATTGCCATGCCATAGACTTGGCGTTTTCCCACTCCTCCCTCTCTTGTTTCCTATAGGTAGGCATCTCGTTGGTCGACATCTTGTTGGTAGACACTCCTAAGGGTTTGCTACAGAGGAAGTGTGTGTACATCAGTAGCTTTAGTTTGTCTTCTACGCCATTATATTTAGCACGGTTGAAGAGGATGGATGGATTCCACCACGCAAGCGAGCAGCTGTCTTTAAACGCATTAATAATACCTATATTGATCACGACAAAGTTGAGTCCGTGCATAAGTAAAAACATCCTTGACCTAATATCTTCAGACAACTTTTCAATATTTGTGTGAAGGTCGTTGTTGTTGCAATCTTGTACTATCAAGTTCGATTTTTTGATCCAATCATCTCGTAATTTTTATCATATAGATCTGCACGTCTGTAGATCAAATTACGAAATAAATGTCGCGTTCAATTCTTTAACTATAATAATTTATGACATCTTTCGTTTGTTCTAATCTTCTGGTATCTTTTACTTCTTCTTGAGTAATTTGTTGCAAATCGAACAATCCCCCCTGGAATTGGCCAAGGTTTGTTTGAGTCAGGTTAATTTCTTTATTTGTTTTTGTTTTATTTATTAAAATAAAATAAAAATTAAATATATCTTCAAGTCACAGCATTTAATATTTACTCCCTGGGGCTCCACAATAATGTGATACCTCAAGAAGCTTATGTGACACATCTTATAACACTAAGGCCCATGTGATACAAATCCGGAGCCTACGAAGTTTCAATTCCAATTTTATATAATGTTATTGTATGTTAAAATATCGCCCAGCAACACTCTAAGATATGCACACATTAACCGACACGTGCTTTAGTTGAAACTTACTATCTTAACTAGAGAAATTAATTCCAATATTTATAAAAAAAACTTGTCTACTTTGACTTGTAACTGAGTTAACACTGCCCGCATATTAAACTTGTCTATCATTGCTAAGGCCTTTAGCTAAAAAATCAAAGTTGAAGTTATCAGACTGAAAGTAAAAAAAACAAACAAGATCTGCGGAGGGATATGAAGTTTTTATGGCCGTGACTTTAAGCAGCCAAAATCAAAGCAACGTTAAAGTTATCAGACTGAAATCGAAAAGAAAGTCCAAAAGCTGTATTTAATCTTAACTGGCCATAAAAACCCGTTAACGGGTTACGGCCTGATGTAAAGCTCTACTCCAGGAGTCTATGTTTTGAGCGCGCCTTCTACAATCGACGATATCAAAGGTAGCTAGTGTGCTCACTACCTGGTCCTTCCAGAGAAGGCATGGTCTGCCCTTTCGTCGCCTCCTTTTGACACTCGCATTAAAGCTGCTCAGAAGCTGCTTCATCCATACGCATAAGTCAGCAGACCAAAAATCTGTCGGAGTACTTTACACACTTAAACACCATCATCAGACAGCGTCATCACCCATACAGCAAAACAGGAAGGATGAGCGTCTTGTAGTGTGTTAGTTTCGTCTGCAGGGAGTGGTCTTTACTAGTCATTTGCCAACAGAGACTAAAGTAACATATATTGGCAAGAGTGATTGATTCTCCGCTTGATCTCCATGCTGACATCGTTTTTCATCGTGACGGTGAAATCCTTAACAACATCAAAAGTTTAGTTTTCAACATCAATCTGAAGTAAACATATACTTCGTCTTGCTCTCATTAACAACCAAGCCCACCCTGGCAGATTCTCTTTTAATAGCCGCAAAGGCTCCAGTAACTGGTCATCTGCGTATGCAAGCAACTGGACACTCTTATAGAACATATGTTTTCCCGTGTGGTGAGAGGGTTAGAGAATACTAATATAATATATTAAGAATATTAAGTTTTTATTGCCTAGACTTTTAGCAGCCAAAATCAAAACAATGTTGAAGTTATCAGACTGAAATCGGAAAGAAAGTCCAAGACTGCTCAGACATATCATATTTTAAAACATTTAAGTAAATGTCTGATTATAATCGATGTATTTTCGTTGGTGATTTCATGCTGAAAAATTATATACAATGATATGTATGTAGGCTGTGTGCACCTAAAGTTAATGGTCATGCCGAAATTCATAAAAATTCGCAAATAATCAACAAGTCCCGTGATATAATGTTTTCATCTGCAACAAAAACCCCTAAACAATGTCAGCAGAGCCTTAGTGTTCACTGTACTACAAGCATTATCAGCAAGTTCATTGATGGATGCAGTTTTAGAGCAATATGTGTATATAATCAGGGCTTATCAGCGACACTGGCCAGTATCACTCTTGCTATAAGATATACCCACATACACATACATCCATATACTATCTGCTGCTACCACGCGTATGTCAATCAGTGCTCGTATATTGGATTGTGGTGGTGGGCAGTGTTCTCAGCCGCTCTGATTTACGGCGTACAGTTTTAATATAAGCAGAGAACTTGCTAAAATAACATGCACTCTTTGTCCGAATTCGGCAACGTCAAGATGTACGAAGACCAGCCCGTAGACCGTTTGGCGCAATTGCTTTCGAGCACACAAGATATGGTTGTTCACACGGAACCAATTGGCATTAATAAGAATCTGCTTGTTGCCAAAATTGTAGCCATGGTTGTACTACTTGTTATCACTATAATCTGCGGCAGTCTGCCTTATGTGTTGGATCGTTGCTTTAAATGGACTAAAAAGAATCCGGAGGCTACACGCTCCTCTTCAGCAGTGCGCTGTATGCTCTATTTTGGTGGTGGTGTGCTTATAAGTACCACCTTTCTGCACATGCTGCCGGATGTCATCGAAGTGGTGGAACAGCTGCAGCATTGTGACATGTTAGCGAAAACACCATTTGCCCTGGCCGAAATGCTTATGTGCAGCGGCTTTTTTCTGATGTACATGCTGGACGAGGCGATGCACAAATTTGTGCATCGACATCAGTCTAAGCTCAGTCGCAGGGAATCACGGGCTAGCGCTGCTTTTGAGCGCGGACAGAGTCCACGTCATAGCGTTGCTGCACTTGAGCCCAGTGGAAGTCAAGCACAACTATCTAAAGCAGTTCAGTCAGGTCATCAAGAAGCAGCTGGACATTCTCACATGTCACCTGTTCTAAGCACAGATGCGGATGGCGTGGGCTCTTCCATGCGCGGCCTGAGCATTGTATTGGCGCTTTCGCTGCACGAACTCTTTGAGGGCATGGCCATAGGTTTGGAGAAGTCGGTGGGCACAGTCTGGTTTATGTTTGCCGCTATCGCTGCTCACAAGCTCGTCCTGACCTTTTGTGTGGGCATGGAGCTATTGGTAGCTCGCACCCGCAAAGTTCTGGCTATCATCTATCTTGGCACGTTTGCGGTAGTCACTCCAATTGGCATTGGCATAGGAATTGCTATAAGTGAGCAGGGTAATCCAAACCGGCCCAGTGTGCCATCGGGCATACTACAGGGCCTGGCTAGTGGCACCCTGCTCTATGTTGTCTTCTTTGAAATACTAAATCAAAGTCAATCTGGTTGGCGCGCCTATATAGCTGCTTTGGCGGGTTTCGCCTTCATGTTTGGCCTGCAAATCTTGTGTAAGTATCTATAACTAATTGATAACAAATAAGTTTACTTGTAGTAGCAATTAGGCTGATTAACATAACATTTAACATATCAATTGGTAACATATTTTCTTGTATTTTTTTTACAGCTGAAGAAGCAGAGGGCGATGATGACATAACGTGTTTCTAGTTATAAAACAAGACATGGATTCAGACCGGGTGCGAATGCAGTAAGGGGCTTTAGGGCTTCAAACCAGAAATTCCTGCAAACAACTTTGAAAAACAATTACTCTAATTTTTTTTTTAAGAAATTCGGATATAACTCAAAGCTTGATTAAGTTATTAGTTCTCTAGTAATGTCGACTGATCAGTCAACAAACATACGAAATAGAAAACATAATCTTGCATGGTTTTACATAAATGTACTATAGAAAGTATCTTGACAGTATCCGAACGTAAGAATTAAGACCCTGCTGCTTGCTTCAACATCCGAAACATAAATGTAGGAAAGTGAGAACTCATTAACGATATCGTTATTACAAGCTAAATTAAGTCAAAACCTATTATCAATATGTCAATACCTATATTAATAGGTAGATGTGTAATTATATTTCGATTTGTGAAAACTAAGATTTAACACAAGTTGTTTGTATATTTTGTACTGTTGTAAAATTACTTGCGAAAAGCCGTGTCCAAGACTCCTCACAATATTCTATATTTTGAAAATATATATATATGAATCTTTCAACACCGAGTGGAGCATAAGGCAACAACAAATTTTTTCCATTCTTCACGGCCAAGGCTGTTGATTTTCATTTTCTTTTGGTCTACCAACCTTATTCGTTACCCCTACCAGGGTTCCATTCGAAGACCTGCTTTGCGATATTGTCGTATGCTTTCCGCAACGTCTGGCCAATCGAGCGCCTAATTTCGATATTCAACAGTTTTTGATCCGTGCTACAATAAAAACATAGCGCAGGTCTCCCTTGAAGAAACATTTAATTTACCACTAGACTCACCGTATAAGATTCTCTTTCAAGAGCTGCAAGCGTTTCGGTAACATATATTTTGGTATGACAAATGGTGTCGATATCATCTACGTAACTAGCAAGTGGACACTTTTAAAGAAAATGAACCATTCAGTTGCACTTCGTCCTTTCGCAATACACTCTCCATCACAAAGTTGAATAGATTGCAGGATAGCGTCGCCTTGTCTGAAGCTTTTCGCGGTATGAAACATTTCTGAGAGGTCCTTTCATACTATAACTGAGATGCGTATATAGCTTAGCATTATTCTGAAAAATCTCACCAATTTTGCAGGGAGCTCAGTCCGTCCGCCTTATACGGGAATGCATCCTGTTGTATTAAAGCTTGGAGCCAGGCTTTTCATTCAGATCTCCTCCGGCTCGCACTTTTCCTACTCACATTTTTCACGCCTGAAAAGGCGTTTACCTATCGTCTTCATCTTCCAATAATGATTTCGCATAGATCGCGTAGCAGTTGGCTGAAATGTCCTCTTATAGGCGGCCTTTTACTACACTGGCTACGCGGCATTCCAGATTGTATCATTGGTTCCTCGGTGGTGAGAGTTGGCAACTAAAAACGTTCTCCTCTGTAGTAAGCAATATGCTTAGCCCCCTCGGTTCACTCAAGAACGTTGTGTAAGTGTCTACGTGAAATGGCTACTAAAATATTTGGCCCTCTTAGAAAGAAGAACTCAAAATATGTTTTTTGTGAAGGACCTTGGAACGGTTAATTTCTAATTTCTTAAAACCATAAATGATATTTACTAACTAAACTATCATTAAAATAATGAGATATTATAACATTTTTCGCCAAGTTTCAATAATATTTATTGCTCACAACAGCTGAAATAATTAAAAAGTTACCCTTACGAGTCTAATCATAGATATTTGCTAATACTGCTTGCGTTCCCATGAACAGCAATGGCTATTAGATGTTAGCACCTACTTATAAATGCAAATTAGAAGTCAATGCAAAATACAAATCACATATGCGGATTATGTCGAACGGCACTGAAACGCTATAAAAGAACCTGCAATTCGAAAAAAGGTAGTACATATTCCGATTGCAAAATGATGTTCAAGCGTATTCATCCGGCGCTTATGGGAGAATCGACAGCAACACGGGAATCGAACCTGTATTTATTTAAAGCAATGAAAGGGATCGGTTTCAATGTCTGTGAGAGTGTTCTGCTGCAGATTTGGGCTTTTACAATAATGATTAGTTTTTTGGTAAACTTCATCACATACTACCATCTGATCTCGCCAGTCGAGTTTCTGCAATCGCTTCAGCTATGGATAAACGCTTTTTGTCTCTGCCTGAAAATATTAACTTTGAAAATGTATATGCAGCACTTCGAGAACGCCAACAAATGCTTCGATGCACTGGACAAATATTGTGTTACCAAACGCGAAAAACTGCAAATTCGTAAAATTGTTGCGAATGGCAACAGAATGTTTCTGGGTTTCGTCACAGTGTATTTGTTTTATGTAACTTCTAGCTCCATCGATGCACTTATTAAGGGACATCCTCCATTTAGTATTTATATACCGTTTCTCAACTGGCGTGCAGATCAAACTCAGTTGATCATTCACACGGTCATAGAATATATAGCAATAACTCATGCTATATGTGCTGGCGCTGTAGTCGATGCCTATGGGGTTGTCTTTGTGATTGCACTGCGTGGACATGTACATTTGCTCAAGGCTCGAGTGGAACGCTTGGGCATGGATGAGATAGAAACAGGCACAGATGCGAGTGAAACCCATAAATATGAAGATTTGGTTAAGTGCATTCAGGCGCATAAGATTATGTTGGAGTAAGCTTTTAACCGGAGAGGTTTTTACCGTAAAAATGGTTTATAATGACACTATTTTTAGTTTTTGCAGCATACTGCGTCCGATTATTTCCCGAACCATATTTTTACAGTTCGTCTTATGTGGTTCGATTTTGGGCATTGCCTCTATAAATCTTGTTGCATTCGCCGATAACTCTGGACGTCCCGTCATTATGGCCTACATGATAGCTGTTGCTCTCCAATCGTTACCATTGTGCTACCATTGCAATTGTCTAGTGGACGATTGCAATGATCTAACTGATGCTGTATTTCATTCATCATGGCCAGATCAGAACCAACGCTACAAGAAAACCGTGTTGCAGTTTATACAAAAGTTGCAGCAACCCATGACTTTTACCGCGCTCAACATATTCGATATTAATTTGGCAACTAATATTAATGTAAGTTCCCAAAAAAACACACAGTGTTATTTATTAAATTCTAACCAACAAATTTTCTTTGCTTAGGTTGGTAAATTTGCTTTTACTGTCTATGCCATTGCTAGTGGAATGAATTTGGAAGAAAAGCTAAGAGGCCAGAATAAATAAGTATTTATATAGTTTTCGACGTACCAACTAAGATAAGTTCTAACGTCTAGGGGGTGGAACACTTAGGATAAGCTGATTATTTGGTTATATAATTTGTATGCGTTCTCCCCAAACATGCGCTAGAAAACGAGTTAAAAACTCCAACAAGCAATATTCATACACTAAACCTTAGACGCATCACGTTTTGTTTAGAAATTTTTCAGAGAATGTTCTGGATTATCCATTGAGAAACAAAAAATTTCCTAGCGGTAGTGTACTTTTCACAAGCTTATGTACTTTTATTTTAATTATAAAATAAACAAAATGTTGTAAATGTTGTGAAATGTAAAAAAGTAATGCTGCCGGTCAAATGAGTTAATCGTCGTCAACGCGTAAGGGGCAAAAGTCTTACGGAATACTTTCTTCTCAAACACTTCAAAATAGCCTCTTTAGTATAAGCAAGCAATCCAACACACATTCTCCATAACAAGTTGAATATTTTTTTCATGCAAAATCTCGCAGAACTCCTATATGTTAGAAGACTAAAAAGTCTATAGTTGGGGTGTGGCGTGGGACCTCTCTTCTTTAAAATACGCTCTTACGTTAGAATTTACCATAAATATTGGAAAAAAGTAGCTTTGTTGTTCTTAAGGCAATTCATATCAATCAGATATGTATGTGTATTTTTGCGTTCATCTATGATTGGTTGTGTAGGGACGTACATCTCGTTTGTATCATTTTCCCCAAAATCGCCTTCACGGAAGCCGGAGAAATGTTAACTTCACACAGGCCCAAACGTGTGCTTTCAGGAGATCTTAGTAGGGACCGAAATAGAGTAATCAAACAACAAATGAAATAAACTAACGAGAGATTATGTGCTTCTCTTTACAGTCTTATCTTGAAATCAATTTTAAAATGCGTATCTGTCCTAATAATAACTTATTTTTAAATATTTTTTACTTTATTTGTATTCCCTATTGTATTTTAATAAACTATCTTTTAACTGACATTAATATTAATTTCAAATATCATCTTATAATATCGATTTCAAGTATCGATTTTTATTCTCATATTAACATAGCGCGTTTTTTTTACACATTTCTTATATTGAAGTGTGTACACACTGGCCTTAATTCAGCCATCAGCTATCAGCTGCGCTGTAACGCTCTCAGTTGATTTTTACCATTCACGATAGTCGTGTGTATTGTACTTTGTCCGCAGCTATAAAATCCGATATTCAGAAGATAAATCTTATAACTCGTCAAATTTTTGCCAAAAAGTCGTTTCAGCGTTTCAAAAGGCAAACTAAATGCATAAACACTCAATGCCAAACAATTCGATGCAATTTAACTGAGTTTGTCGGTGTTCATTTGTTTATTTCCAAAAGCGGTGTACACCGTATTTACCGTGAACTTGTCTTGTTGTTGGGGACAGACTCTTTGGTGTGTTGTCATCGCCCCCCAAACTAACGGTTTGTGCAGAAAAATCGAAACTGCCGCATTGTGGGTGGTAAAAGCGAGAGAGAATACTACTTAAACTAGAACGTACGCGCGTGCAAATCAATCCAGCATATTTTCATGCACCACAGAAATCATACTTTATATAAGTTAACACACCAATTGTATTAGTTGCGGTGCTTTAAGCAAACCCCAATCGCTAGACAATAACTTTTATTACTCAGTGTTGTGCAATTGTATACAATCAGTGAAACAAAGCCACAGAGATTGCGAGATACATTTAAATAAGTCAAACAAAAATTAACTCTTACTCACACCAAACCAAATAAGCAAAAGTCATTGGCTTTACGGACGTAAGCTAAAAATAAACTTGGTTCCGACTGATTTAAAATTTAATAACTACAAGGCCCAAATGCTTATTTCGGTACCACTGTGCGCGAGCAACGGTTAAAGCAAAAATATTTATAAAAACAACAGTCAAGAAAATAAACGGAACAGCGCGTAAAGAGGCACAACGAGAGCAAGAGAGATTGCGGCAGTTTTTGTGTACACAAAGACACAAACATAAAGACTCAAAAAAAAACAACAAAATTGAACTGTAAAAAATATAACTCAACCCACTTACAATGTAAACTGTTAAAACGTATGAAACGAATTATATAAAACTAATAATGCCATGCAGCTCAAAATGATTATAATTTAGCTAATTATCAGAATTAGCATTACATTGATAATTAAGTTAATTTTGCTACAATTACCACAAAAATCGTCGCACTGATTTTTCCGTTTCACTTTGCACTGGTAAGTAAAATATAGTAAAAACTGTGTTTATTATCTTTAACAGAGATCTAATTTTTAAAGCTCACTAAAATATATAGCTATATAGCGGGCCATCCCGGCACAGCAATACGCCCTATAACTCGTAATCGTAACAATTATTTGCTAGTTTTAATCCGATTTTGACACGCTGTGAAACAAGAGTTGGAAATCATCGTTTTGAGTCTAAACAGTGGACTTTTTTGTAGTGACTCGGTTTTTTATACTAGGTTTACAAACCAATTTTCTTTTTTCTCGTTTTTTTTCGAGTAATGTAGAAAAAGCGCAAAAAACAAAGATATTACATATATAACTTAGGTATAAATTTGTTTTCTCGAGTACGTTTTAATGATGTATTTTTTGTTTGTTTGGGTTTTTTAAATGCGACGCATTTTATTGTTTGTCATTTCTAACAAATATATATACTTTTAAAATCCAATTTAAGGCTATTTTTAGATGACAGGCTAGTTGAAATGTCTGCCAACTGAAAAATGCTATTTTAAAGTGATTTCGCATTTTGCGTCATTTTGCACGTGCGTAGGAGAACTGAAGACATTTTTAGTTAACTTATGTTACATAAATTTATTTCATTTTCATAATTTTCAACCTCAGACATGTCTCTAGCTTTCTAGAAAAAATAAATCACATAAGTAGGAATAAAAACAAACTGAACGACATTAAAGACATAAGGGAAGCTTAAGTATAAATATACCAACTCGTAGATACCTTATACAGTTTTTATTACATGTATCGATAGTAGAGTATATTATGATTTTAAAAGAAACTAAACGCAAAACCATCTAGATTCTAGAAAGTTCTGGCAATTAAGGTAGATTTCTTGTTTTCTTCGGGGCGTGAGATGCTATTTTTTCACAGATTTCATAGTTACATTCCCTTAACATGCGGTATACCCGTACAGCAGGAATTCAAATCGAAACTTTTTTCGGTTACGGTAGTACCGGTACTATTGATCCGGTAAACGGTTTTATTTGGGGTTTCTTTTTTCTATAATATTGATTTCGATTCGTTTTATTATTTGATATGATATTTGTTTCGGTTTACCGGTTATACCGGTTCCTATACAAAAAGCAAAGATTATGAAAGTAATTGAGTGGAATCCTGGAACGTAACAATTTTTTTCTGAAAAGAGCGCATTCGAAGTCGAAAAGAAACTAAAAAAAAAGGCGGGAGCGAGAAGAACAGATGTGTTGTCTAGTGTTTCCCTTTCTATGGCAGCAGCAGAATCAATCGCGCTGAAGCTTAAAGGAACTCTGTTACATGCCTTTTAAATTTTGAAAATATCTTTACTTCTTTAAAAGTTATGAATGTTGCCGATAAGTGCGACGTCGATGAATATGCTGCAAAGAATGATGGAATGTAAAACACAACATGACAAAATATCTATACTTGCAAAAAAAAAACCGAAATCGTACCGGTATAAATATATTGGTTTCAATTCGGTTTTTTCGGAAAAATTATTAAAAAATTAATTTTTTTACGGTACGGTTACGGCTTCAAAATTCAATCGGTTGATTTGGCTAACGGTTACGATTACGGTCTGAATCCCTGCTGTACAGTGCACATTAAAGTAAATATGCGGCGAACAAAAAACTGATAAGAAATTGAGCAATAACACAAATACTGTATATCTTCATTTTATAAAGTAGTGTCTATATGTCAAATATGAAAAACAAATCGATATAGCAAACAAACTCATATGTAATGTTGATTAAATGTGTCTTCTTATCAAATATAATCGCTTAAGTAAGCTGACAAACATTTTATCTAGCATTATTTGTTATATATGTATGTATGCATTTTCAAAGTCAAGTAAAAGACACATGAATTCACATAAAATAGTGGAGAATAAGAACTTTATAGATGACAAGAGCCGCTATAGCAAGCCAAACAAAGAGCGTTAAAATGTTCAAGTTTGGTCTACGGCCCATCGAAAATCCGTACACGACAGTCACTGGACAGTGTGGGAGACATTTACATAAGCTTGAAATGTAACAAAAACCGCATTGACTTACATACGTACTCACCCACTGTAGCACGCTTTCAGGCGCTTGGGCATTGGTCTTGTTTTTCCTTCATTTCGTCGTTACGATTTTTCTTATTCTTTATCTACGCCATTTGGTTTTTATTGTTTTTGTCTACTTCGTCTACTGCTAATCCACAAAAACTAGTCTCACACCCGTAGCGAGACTTAAAGAACACCACACAGACACATATATGTATTTATATATATATATATGTATATATATTCTGGTACTTGACGCTTTTATGGCTCCGGGCAATGGTTTCCAAGTTTCAATTTTGTTTCTAACAATTGAAAATCATTTAATGACTGTCTCTTACATGTATCTTTTGCCCTTGGTAGCTTGTGTTTTTCATGTATCTTTTGCTGTCAGTTCAAACAACTAGCAAAGTCATTAACTTGGCTCAAGCTACAATAGTTACAAAAAAATCAAAAACCAGTTTCGCCTTCGACATTAACAAAATGCAGCTAAGATAATTACTGTTAAAAGTGCAGTTTAACCCAAAGCAGCTGATGAAACCGGTCCGAATTTAATGCATTCATAATGTGTGTCAACATTGAATGTTCGCATTTAACAGCTGATTTTATTGCACTTTAATTTACCGTGTTACGTTAGCTGCAACTCCGTAACGTTTACGTATTAATACGTGTATTTTAACACTTTTTGTTCTACACGATTTATATTAACAAGGTTTTAATGAGTAAATAAGTTTATTCAGTCCCAAGTAAACTACAGTTTTGGTCGTTGATGCTCACAGGCTTCCAAATGGCTCACATTTTAACGAATCTTTTGTTTTCCACTTTGAATGCACTTTTGCAGGTCTGTAGTAAATATGCTTCTTCAAAGTATGGAAAATCGCTCAGCATCATTTTATGACTCTTTAGACTTAAAAACTCTTAATCTTTTGCGGGCATCCGAAATGTCGATTTAAAAAGTATATAAAAATACTAATTTTCGCCTAAGTAACCCGAATATTTAGAAGCTAAAGCAAATAAATTGAGTTTTACACATGGAGAAAATATCGATTAGGCTGACTAAATATTTTATACGAAGGTTTCACTAAAAATTTCATAAGGAAATCTTAAAATGTCAGCCAATAAAAGATTCAAAGATTCGATTTAAATAAAAATAACTCTCTTGTTAATTTCAAATGTGTAACGATGCTGAAAATTCGGAGGCGAGTAGTACAAAAGATTCTTTAACTAGCTAATGATACTAGATTTTTCGAATAGAAAGGACATGTTACTACAACAAAGGTGCAGGTAACAACCTTAAGCACTAAGGGGGTGAAAGGGGGGTTCACCAAGTAGTGACGCTGGGGGAAAGAAGGGTTTCCCGAAAATGTGACGTCAAAATCAAAACGTTAACCAACATCTTTATATTTTAATGCAATGTCTTCTTTTCATTTCGAATTCAAACAGATAATGGATCTTGCATGAAATTTTTAATATTTGACTTTATTCGCTTTTATAACAGCAGCGTTTACTCTGTGCATTCTACCTGCAACGATTCAGTTTATATTCTATTCCAAGTTTCTAGTTGCACGATTTGACGTCATTTATGAAAAGCTCTTCTACAACATATCGAAAACATCCATTTATTTAAAGCTCTGTATCTTTTATCGACACAACATTATTGCCCATATTATAACAAAATGCTTTTAACTAATAAAGCTGATTGCATCTTTAGGATACTAATTATTGCAATTGACGCAAACCTCTCAGTTGTGTAAGACATTTTAAAACCTTTGAGATAATGTCAAGCAAATATTTGCCACTTGTATGCTATTCACGCGCAATTAAGCATAAGCATCTACATATTAAGATAGATGAAATACTTGTATCTATATATGTTTATTTGGAGCAGTATGTATCTTTACTTGTGTTTTGATGCCATAACTGCTTAGTAGATACTTTCATGATGGTGTTAGAGTTTATGCGTCAGAGATAAGCCTTCTTCTGGCTGATACTTTTGCTGCAAGCTATTTCATTATCCATTTTAGAATAGCCCACATCTAGTAATGCCCATTGGACCAACTCATTTGAATGACAGTTGGTGTTCACTGCAGTGTTTAAACTTAATATTTATTGCTTTGCAGTTGTATAAGCTTTAAACGTGACAGAACACTTATATTTTGGCTTTATCTTATCTTTTATCACTCTTGTTTATGCATTGCATAAGCTCACATGATTACTAACTAAAATGTATTTTAAACACTCTTCATTTTACTTTAATTAAGCTACAGAATTCATTCATTCATTGAATTTGTTGTTTTTGTTTATCTGTTTATTGTAAATCTCATGTTATTAGTTTTAATTTGCTAAGTACTAGAGACTTCCAGAAATGCATTTAAAACGAGTCATTTGTAGATGAACCCATTTTATATAGAGCTCGAAATATGAGACTTGGCTTACATGTTGCTCGATATTTGGACGCATTCATGCCACGCCTCCGTTACTCAGCAAATGAAAATTAATAGCATTGTATGGCAACTTCACAATGGGAAAGTCAAAAAAAGAAAAACTTCAAAAATGAATTGAATTCTTAACTAAAGTCAATTATAACGCTTAATGCTTGAATGCACAGCTAGACACAATTGAAATCAAAAATCAATATTCAAGTCAAAGCCTTTTCCAGATAAATGAAAATTTTGAATATATTTTTTTTTAATTTAAATTAAATTTCGAGTCAATTAAAAATGCAACATTTGCTCATTTGTATGCACAATGAAATGCATGATTGTTAAGAGTTGCAGTTAATTTATTCGTTTTGTTTTTGTTTGTTGTTGTTATTGTTGTTGTAGCGTGCAAGTCATTCAAAATATTTGAGCACGCAACTTTTGCATGAATTAAGTTTTTAGTGTGAAACCTTCTGGTAGCTTCCAGTATTATTAAGAGCACGCAAGTTCATATTTTCTTATTTGCTTAATCTATACGAGGAAAAGGGCAAAAGTCTAGGTTATATGTACATGTGAAACTTAAATGAAAATAGGGGAGAAAAAATCAAATAAGTTGAATTTAGCAAAGAAAAGGAAAACTACTTTTGGGGAGCACTCTGAGAACTATTATGACCCTTCTAAGCATTCTTGGTAATAAAGAGCTGAGACAGTCTTCTTCTTGCCAGGGCATCACACTCCACAAAGCATTCATCCTCGTGTCCAGAATACCTACTTGTAACGCCTAGCTTCCTTAAGTATCTCTTCAGTCCACACACGAGTCGTTATTCTAAGGGAGTTTCGCCCATTTTGGCATATTTTCTTGAACGTAAGTTAAATAGACCGAACATTTGCTTAGTCTGTGCATTCATTCTATTAACTTGGAGTTTCAGTTTGACTCAGGCTTAAAGCTTATGTTCGTTTTATATATTTAGATAGTATTGCTACGAGGGCAGTTTGAAAAGTCAGTTACTTTTTGAACGACGTTTTATTTCTCTAGTTGTTCTCTCTCAGCGCAATGCAGCTATTCTACCATTTTTGCAATATTTTTTATCTTTTCAGTTAAAAGTTCTGTCTGTGATGGATCCATGCATGTTTACTTGCACTACTTTGCACTAGCGCATATGGTCAAGTGTGGTCCGTCGTGTCACCTGTTGTCCAGATATGCTTTTCATATTCATATATTCATGTAGATGCCTAGAACCCCAGCCACCCCACGAGCTTCCATTCTCCGATCCTCCAATATCTTTGTATGGATTTTATACACGTTTTGTGGCATTATCGACGGTTTTGAGAGACCTGAACCGCCAGGTTTGCTTGTATGACCACAAAAAAAATCAGTAAACCACTTGATGATGGTTCAGAGTCCCCATTTTATGTATCACGCTTTTCCCAGTTCATAATTCACTATTTTCATTTTCGTTGAATATCACGAGGCTACCTGCTGTCACGGGCTATGAAACAAAAATTTCGTTCTATAAGCAGATGGTAGTTGACAAAAGCAGTGTTACATTACAAGAGTCACTGACTTATCAAACAAGCAACATATTGGAAAAATCTTGTTGTAATTGCTGTTGGAGTGGGGCTACCGATAGATTTTCCCAGACGCATTCTTGGTCACGCAAGTTCAACGCTAGTGCCTTCAGAGACCTTGAAAGAACCCTTCTGCATATAAAACGGTGATGTGCTTTTTTTGGGATATTGACTTAATTAGTTAATAAGGGAAATTATGCTCAGTAGCTATCCTAACTTTTCGTTGAATTTTTGAAGAGAGCTGTGCTTTACCAGTATCTTCCATAACATTCATATTTGTAGTGCTGCGTTAGTCCTCAGTATAAAATTTATAAAAGCCTTGATTTTGAACAAAATTATAACCAATCGTTTAAAGACAGCTTATGATTGTAATAATTTCCCAAAGCGACTCTGTAACTAATAAAATTATTACTTTGTAAAAACTTTTTTGTTGTCCAATGCAGCAAGCTCATAGAGCCCATAAAATATAATAAAACTTCGTTACAGAGTAGTCCATCCAAGTTATATGTATGTATTACTATGGCATTCACAAGAGCCGCCGACTGGTAATTTTCCACTCTGACATAAAGCGAAACAAAAGTCTTTAAGCAACAAGAGACATTTGTTAGTGGTTGAAATTGTTGCACATGTTTGTGTGTATGTGTGTGTGTGTGTGAGTGAGCAGGAATGCTTGTATTCAACTTTAAGAACTTCAAGTAAGACCATTTGTGAAGCCTAGAACAGAGCGGTAAGGGTGAGCATGACGTAGAAAAAACCAGCGAAACAACAACAATAAAATTTGATGCAGACAATCGGAACGGTACTCGACAGTGGAATACTCTATACGCTTTTTCTTTATAAACACTAAATACGGTAAAATGGGAACAGAAGTATTCACTTTTATATCTCCTTTCATAAGATCGATATACCAGTAAACATTTTCCTATTGGAAAGTTCCGATTGACAAGTTTTCCTATTGGGAAGTTGGCTATTATAGTGGCAAAAATTACTTTTATATCCATTACTGCAGTTTTCTTGGGTCAATGTTGTTGATTTTTATAACATAGATCAAAAATACATTTATAAATGTCTGTGACAATTTTCAAATCAATATATTGGGGGGTGTGGTAAGCTAAATCGATTATGGGGAGGGGGGGGGGGGGTCTATTAAAAAAAGGTGGATACAGTTTTAACGATTATGGTCACACGAGTCTGCAGCCTCAATTTTGTAACTCTAGCTTATATGTTCCATATCTACATGTAGTGGAATTTTGAAGCAGTTTATTAGCGAGGGGGGGGGGGGTGAAATTAGCATATTTTTGACTATAACTTTAGATGAATTTATCTGATTAGGATAATTTTTAAAACATAGATGCATATTCACACGAGATGAGAAGTTTCGTGTTAATATATTAAACGGAGCGGTTATAAACCGCAAAAATCTGTCACGGGGGAAGGGGGTAATATATCGACTTAATTCGACAAACTCCCTCAGCTTTAAGAAAATGCGCATCGTTTGGTAAAATTTTTTTGCTCTAACTCTAATAATCTAATTTTTCCCATGGAACATATAGTCTGCCATGCCTCCTTCTGCCTGTTACATACATTGCACAAATCTATAATACCCTTTTACACTTTGTGTACAGGGTATAAACACGCAAAACAACAGCATTCGATACGCAGCCAGCCAATCTGCATGACATGCATTTAATATCTCAACGACAAAAAGCTAGTACAGAACCCCAGTTCTTCTTTGGATGACGAAATGCCAAGACGACAAAGCATTGTGCGTCAGCGTCAGTCAGTCAGTGAGTCCCACTTTGATATAAAACCAATATACTCAAATTGTATTTGTATACAAACAATGCGTACTACTTACTATTGTGTATATTTGTGTGAAGTACAGTACCTTCTCGTATGTACATACGATGGTATGCTACTTAGCAGCTTTAAACGAAAACAGGAAGCCCACAGAAGAGAACAAATAAACAAACACATAAACAAACAAGCCAAATAACTGCAAGTTTGAAGTTTTGTCCAATGCGTGAAATGTAATTTGAGCTTGCAGAAATTTTGATGTTAGAGTCAATTTTGTGTGCGCACACCGCAGCTCAATGAAATAGAAACACTTATATGTATTTTTAATACAAAGTATGATGGTAATTGTTTTATAGTAAATGGCGTCCAGATTTGAATTCAGCGAGTCCAAGTTGCTTTAAAACAACTACCATCTTTCACGCAGCAAAATGGCTGCCTTAACATACCTATAAAAAGTAAAATTCTATAGCAATTTATAAGAGGAAGGGTATAAAATTGACATATTATAACCTATATCTTTAAAACTTTCTATCCGATCTTAATGATTTTCACACAACACATGCACAGTAACAGATGCTTTTTGGTTCGAAAAAATGTGTATTTATTGAAAGAAGTATGGAGAAATCGGCGGTTTCAATGAGCAGTTGGGGGAATCAATCATTTTATTAATGATTCTTAGATTTAGTTTTTAATTTTATGATTGACTGTAAATCAAAAGTAGTCAGTAGTACGAAATTGATTTATTTTTGATAACCATAGTGCAATAGTTACATCGAATTTTTAGAAGTATTGAAGCCAATCAAAATCTAATTCTGTGCCGCTCTCAGTAACAATCTTAGTTTTAACTAACTTAAAGTAGCCGTCAACCTTTTCAGCGTGTCTGCAAGAAACGGTTATATCCGGACACAATAAATGCGCAAAACTTCAATGCTCAAGCAAAAACAATTTTTTGCCGTTTCTTATCGCTCAGGATATTTGCTCAGCTATTAACACAAGACGGAGGATATAAGCGCAGCGAGAAAAAGTGTTCGGCTCAGAGCGATACCGAGTTGAATCATTTTTGTTCGGTTTTTCAGCGAGCAGACCGCATTGAAAATAAGTGTGAGTGAGCGTTATACATTTGGAAATCGTTCATATCAAATTTAAGTAAAGGATGAATACTGAGTTTTAGCAGGGATTGCTCAAATACATTTGTAATTGGTATTTGGTAATTTAGTATATGGGTAAGAAGAGAAAAAGTTGACTGCTGCAACCGAGAGACTTTGATGCAGATTAGGTTGGAAAAGGCAAAATGGGGATGTCTGAGTTTGGTATAGCCAAAATAACTTGCAACTGGGTGCTTAAAGAAAGAAGCCTTCTTATGCATTGTGATATGTAGTATGATCTTTTATCTCATTTCAATACTGCAATACTAATTTGTTTTACCTTACATATTTTTGGCAATTCTTACATTTAGAATACTTGAGAGAAAATTAAAGCTTCGCATAACGTTCAAAATCTTTTATCAAAGAACTTTAGCTTTATTTCATTTAATAACTTCAACTAAAATTTACAAAAAAAAAAAAGCAAAGAAATACTACGAATCTATTCAACTGCCCAGCAGTGTAAATGCACTTAGTTTGTATGACTTTGTGCTACTTTGTTTGTTTACATACATCAGCTGTGCGAGCTCAGCAAGTTGCGAAAACACAATAACATTTATCGCTAACCAGCGGATACCATTTGCTATGCAAGTGGAGCAATTAAGTGAGTAACAAAGTGGAGGCAGCCAGAGGAGAAACTTGGCATAAACAAGCAGTAATATCATTCGACCCTTTGGCCTTCATTCGCAGACTTTATGGCGCTTTTGAGTATTTGTCACAGCCACCAAGAAGTCATATATATTCCCAGCACGTACCCTCTGCCCCTGCCTTGGCTTTTCGAAGGTTCGTCCTTGCCCGGTCAGTTCCTTTCCAAGAGCGCCCTAAACAACCCTCCAGCTGGCTGAGTGTGCTTTAACTTGAGATTGCGGTTGCGCATAAATCATCGAAGCGCGTAGGTCTTGAAATGTAATGCCATTTTCTTGTCAAATTATATATTTATACATATTTATTATGCTTTGATGGCTAACAGCAGGTGCCCACATGCTTAAGATAATTTAATAACGTTTTTTTTTTTGTTTTTGGTTCCGCTCATTATTTTTGTGGTATCTTTGAAAGTTGGGCTAACAATCTTGAAATTATTCATCAATTGAAGTGTTTCCACTCAAAATAACAAATGTTTGTGCGGAACACGAAATAATCTTTTTAAATGTATCTTTTTGACATAATCATTGTTAAAAAATAAAACTTAATTGTTTTATACATTTATGATAGCAAGTTTTAGGCAAATGTATAGAAAACTAATCTCTTTTGTGTTTTATCAATTTGATGGATTAGTACGTTTAGATTTTGCATACTTCATGCTTATTTTCAACTTAAGCTAAAATACATTACCAAAGCATATTTGCATTTAGTAAGAAGTAAATACAGGTAAGATTTATTACGTTTGAATTTACAGCCAAGATTTTGGTTGATAAGCAACCTAAAAGCCATTTCAAGTTTTCCACTAAATTTGTTTAAATTTTTTTTTAACGCCTCGTGCCGCAAGGTCATCTAGCTTAGCTAGCTAGCCAAATTAAGTTAATTTATTTCCATATTTACATTTTGCAAGTTACAATTTCTTGTTTATCGCTCTTTTTAATGTTTGAATCCCAGTTACATACTTAATTTAAAGCCTTAGCATTTGCTATGACCTTGAAGTACCCCGCTGTCAAAAACACAGCAGAGCGAAAAATTATGACACGCAAACATCGAAAATGTGTTCTCTGCAATTTCAACCCAGCAAAAAACGCTTTTAATGAGATTTCAAACGCATGACAAGGATACACAGTATATTACACACACAAACGCGCTTAAAAACTACACACAAAAGCCTTTGACAGCACATTTTACAATGTCAGCGTAACAAATTTGCATTAGTTTTTAGTTTTAACATAAACTTGAAACTTTTTGTTTTAAAGAATATATTTCGCTTATTAAGCTCACATGTGGACACTGGAAAAGTAGTCTAGTAAGAGTTAATGAAAAGAAAAAGATACACACAATAGTATGTTTCACCAAGCCGCTAGGTTTGACTGGTTGAATTAGAATCTAGAGAATCTAGATAAATGTATATTAGACAGTTATTTCCTTTTGATTAGCGATTCAATTGTAGCGCAATTTCCCTTTCGATTAACCTGCAAAATAAGCGATTAATTCTTAAATAATCAGCATAAGACGAAAGAGGAAGACATAGAACATTCGCAGGATGAACTTGCTTTGGTCCTCGCATTAAACCGTTATGTGGTTGACGCTTGGGGAGAGAAGAAATCTGTGCACCTTAAGCTTAAGTTATACACTCTCGGCCCAATATATTGCAGCATAAAAACGATTAAGTTGCTTTTTACCCATTCGAGTAATCGACCAAAAACTTTCACGCGATTGTCAAAATCTTATAGGTATCTTATGGACAATTCACTGATAGTCGCGTGGAAGTGGAAGCAAAATATTGTAGATACGTAATGTAACTAAACGCGTTTTCAACAGAAGCGAAAAGCAAATCGCGATAGAGGAACACGAAGTATACTTACCCAGGTAATCTCATCTAAAGTCTCATATATTCATTGGTAGATTCGGTTTTTTTGCGAGAATGAATTGAGAGTAGAGCTAGGTATGCCTTGGGGAAACATGGATATTCATTCTCTCTAAACGCGAAAAGCACAAGCCTATTCCAACAGTGTCGTCTTTTGTTTCGCTATGTCTATCTTAATCAAACTTTTGTATCATAGAATTTATGATAAATGTTCAGAATTTGCATCTTGCTTAACGAATGTTCATTTTTGTTTGTTTCAGAAAAAGCGATCTTACCGTACTAACCGCACTGCGTTTCTTTGCTCGGACAACGAATTCATTAAATTTTAACGCTCAGGTTAGTTATAATTAAAGAAACATTTACTGTTAGTTTTAAAACATTATCTTACATCTTGCCACCAGAGTTATGAAATCCGAAGCAAGCCGTTTTTAAGCTGCTAAAAGTTTATCATATTAAAGTTTACACAAGAATTTCGAAAAAAAAAAACTAAGCCGTAATCTCATTTAATATGCATAGTGAACTACAAGCCCACACGAATGCACACAGACTCAATCACACACATACACACACATTAGCGCATAAAAGCCAACATGGCTAAAAAAATTTGATGCAGACACTCGTGACGGTGTCCGACAGTAGAATACCCTGTACCCTTTTTTATATATCTTTTCATAAGATCGATATGCCTGTAAAAATTGTCCTATTAGGAAGTTGGCTATTGGCTATTATGGGGGCAAAAATTACTTTTATACCCATTACTTCAGTATTCTTTGGCCAATGTTGTTGAATTTTGTAACATAGATCAAAAATACATTTATAAATGTCTGTGACAATTTTCAAATCAATATATTTGGGGGGTGGTGTGGAAATAATTAAGGTAAATCGATTGCGGGGAAGGGGGGTTCCATTGAAAGAGTCACACGAGTATCCACACCAAATTTGGTAACACTAGCTCACTTGTATCCATATCTACATGCAGTGCAATTTTGGAGCGGTTTATAGGCGAGGGGGTGAAATTAGCATGTTTTTGACTAAAACTTTTGATGTACTTATATTATTTCAATCATTTTTGGAACTTAGACGCACATAAACACGACACACATCTCTGAGGAGCTTCGAGTTGATAGATTCAACGGAGCGGTTGTAAACCTCGAAAATTTGCCACGGGGGAAGTGGGTAAGATATCGACTTGATTCCACAAACTTCATCTTACATGGAATTACGCGCATCTTTTGGTAAAATTTTGTATCTATCTGTACACTATGTGTACAGGGTATAAAAATAATCAATAAAAACCGTTTTGCATGCCTGTCAGTGTGTGTGTGAGCTTCGTGCGGCTGCAAACGCTGTCAAGTTTAAGGCAAAAATAAAGCATTACAAAACAAAAAAAAAGGTAATAATAATCCTTACAAAACATGCGCTTTACATGTTTGTATCCATGTGCATGGGTTTACGCGATGAAAATGCTGAAAATTGCAGCCCTGCAATTGCCGCCATGTTGTTTCCGTTTTTCCCTCTTTACCATTGCTGCCTACCTATTCAACTTGTCGTCACTGTACATATGTGTGTTTTGTTTGCAACTCTCTGCTTGATCCAGCATTCATTTCGTTATAGTACAGGCAAAATGGTTAAAAAATATGGCCATCTGAAGATTCAATTCTTTTTGATTATTGTTAAGTATGTTAAAATAATGAAAAAAAAACAGATTTGCGGGTTCGGGGGGTTGCGGAAAATCCGCCATCTTGAAAAGAAGGGTGGTAGTGCTTTTCTCGATTTACACTGAAACCGTTCATTTTTTCGAAAAACACTTTACTACTTTTTTGTTTAGAATCAATAGATCTACATTTGTTACTAACAATATTTTTACCTTACATTAATATTTTGCGAGTAATTAACAAAAATCTGAAAAATATTTTTGTTGTGTTTTGCTTAACCTTGAATTGACCTCAAACAGTTAATTGTACAGAAGTTTTACCCATATGCTTTTTTATAGAGCAGTTTCAGACCAACAAATACATATATAATTTAAGTAGGCAAGAGCATCCCTGTCCATCGTAAATCCGTCGGAACTGGAGTAGGTCGCGCAAAGTAAGAATTATGGATATGCATTCTAGCCTTGCGCTGCAAAGCGGCGATGACCCTCAAAAGCTGCTTACCTATTCAAATTGTCGTCACTGTACATATGTGTGTTTTGTTTGCAACTCTCTGCTTGATCCAGCATTCATTTTGTTAAATCTGTTGTGGATTTGGTCATTGAACAAAGATTACCGAAGCAACAAAATGTTGTTATAAAGTTGACATGGCTTTTACGTTATTATAAGCTACAATTTATGCAATGTGGTTAAACCTAAAGATTAACTAGAGAACGCCAACAGTACACCCAATAGGGACCGCAATGCGACCTTAACTTGGATCAAAGCCGTTCAAAAGTTGTTGCAAGTCAGGGTTACAAGCAACTGCCACTTGTTTTGGCAACATAAAAGACCCTTTCGTAGGTTAATTTAACAGATTCAAGGAGTTTGCAATGCACAGCAGAAGGTGTAGAGTATAGTTTGTAAGAACTGGGCAGCTCTGGTTGTACATTGAAAGAATAACTAAAGGAATGAATATGGTTCGAATATTCATAATTTAAAATAAGAAAATATATACAGAAAATAGCCAAATCAGCACTTTGGCATACGTTGTTGTATTGCGCACTGACACACGATGCACGATTGGGGAAATAACATAAAAGAAGAGATAGAAGGCAAAAAATCACAAATAGAAAGAAGGTAGTATAAATATCTCCCTAAGTAGTTCAGTAAAACCACAAAGAATTTTATGTAATATTACAAAAAACATTTCCAAATCCATTTGAGATTATTTAAGAAGTACATTAGAATATGCCCCCCATATGGTGAGCGGGTTAGAGAATGCCACCTCAGCAGGTCAAAGCTTGTATTGTATGAGGCGACTAACAATGACACTGGGTTCTTTCGAGACCAGTAGAGCCACCCCAGGCCTTAAAAGGGTTTAGGACCCACCACGTAAAACCACAATTCCAATGAAAGAATGTATTTACAACAAGCCGTAACCCGATAACGGGTTGTTATGGCCAGTTAAGAAGAGGAATATTAGAATATAAATGTAAAGGGATAATCGGCGACTAATTCAAACTAGGTATGTGAAAAGAATGTAATTACCTTTGAACCGACTCAGCTCTAACTTTATAAATAGGTGTAAGGGAGTAAGACCGACTCATAAGCCGTCACAAAAACCTTGTTATTACCCTTGGATGTTATCGAATGTTGTCACATCCACATGGGAGCGAGAAGTTGCATGTAAGAGTGAAAAAGAAGAGCATGCTTATCTTAGGCTGTTATTGTTGTTTTTACGCTTACAGAAACCCGGTTCGCTTGATTTTAGACCATGAAAGTTCTAGTTTTCTGAAATAGGATTCGCTTAGCGAAACAAGCCTACTTACGGTTCTATGTTTCCATATGATTGGTTGGCATTCAAGAGTATGTAAGCTTTGGTTTGCCAAACTTAGATTTCAATTTTGGTTTTGTATTCACAACAAACTATGGTTTAAGTCAGTCGTCATTCTAAAAAAGCAAAGCAACAAGGCATGAACAAGCGACAACCGACACTGACTTGTGCCACAACCCACATACCCTCATGCATCTACCTTTATAATCGTTTGTCGGCGCTGTCCTTTTTTGCTCAGCAAAAATATACTATATACATGCCGTGACATCTTGTGTTGTTGTGTATGTAATAAAATTTTGAATAAAATTGCTGCAGGAAGTTTCTTATACTGTGTATTTATTTTATGACTTTCACTTTGATGGTAAACTGCTGATAAATTAAATTAATGTTGGCCAAATTTACAATCTTTAAAGTGCAAATATAATTTTCCAAACCACACTATAAAAAGCAGATTACGCCTGGCAACAAAAGTATCGCTTATACAATAAACATAATGCGGTTTGAGTTAGTAAATTTGAACAAAGTAAAAACCGCAAATCAATTAACACCTGCCATTAAAATTACATTGTAGAACCCTATCGAAGAGTTGACTATTAACTATTAGCTATCAATTACAGCAATTAATTAAAAAGTGGTCAGCTTAAATTGCTTCTGAATTTTCTTTATTAATTCGATGACGTGAAATGTAAATAAGTATCGTAATTCACCAACTCACCTTTTATGATAAAAGGCACAAAGTGCGTAAATACTTAACTTTATATACATATATTACGCATACATGAGTTAATATTAAGCTTGTCATAAAAGTAATAAAACATAAAATTGTAAATTTACAACACTTATTGACAGTGTTAAACAGAAGCTTTGTTCATGCTGCATAAACGTCACATAAGCCCCGCTTTCTCTGACATTACAAAGTTGCAATACTCTTCCAGCAAGGTAAATATTCCTTTAATTCTTCTTCTTCTGGGTGATAGACATTCGCTGAAAGAGGAAAAGTGGAATGCTGAGAACGGAAGATTTTTCAATATGAACGCTGCTTGTCATAACTGACAAAGGAAGAACTTAATTTTTTTCATTGAAATGTTATTCCGAGAAACTACAAATAAATTAGAATGCCGGAGTACATAAACTAAATTTGGGCTGTCGGTGAAAAGCTTGTAAACCGAAAGATATTTTATATGTAGATCGAATAGATATTTTGAATGTAGATCGAATCAAGTGCCCAAACGATTGTCTGCTCTCTAGAGCTGCAAAACTATTGATAGAGCAGTCATTCGATATTTTTAGGAAAAAGATTCAAAACTATCGGTAGTACTATTAGTTTGTTCCCTTTACAATCCTAGCCGGTAAGCGTGTGTTGAAATGCAGCTGTACCGATGCTGTCGGCATGTGGCTTTAAACTGTTGATAGTGTACAAAAACATCGCTAGTGACATACATAGGAAAAAATTCGATAGTACTATCGATAGATTTGAACTTCTAATGTTCTCCGTCAATCCTCTCCCTCGCTTCTCTGGCCTAAATAATTCTGCATAAGATCGAATTTACAAACGCTGTCAACTCATTCGTTGACGTACAGCGACAGAATTAGTTCCGCGCACATGTGTATCAAGTTTCGAATGCTTCACTATGGACAGGAACGGTCCTGCCTACTTGAGTTATATGTGTATATAAAGCAATGGATAAAAATAATCAATTCAAGGTTAAACAAAAAACTTTCAAGCGAAGTAGTAGTTATAACTGGCAAACGTATTGCCTACTTAAAGCCACCGAATACAAAGGAACTACTTAGCGCTTTTGGTAGAATTTTGTATTCGGTGGACAAGTCGAGGACTTATTTCCTATGTTTGAAATATTTTTTCTCTAGAAGATAGTCGATTACTCCAACTTTTTCGAAATGATGAAAACTTAATCAAAATCATTTTAATGTGCATTATTTTTATGCACAGCAAACTACCCGACACAGCTAATGTACTCTTTCTCTGCATTGTTGTAGTAAAAATAAAAACTACAGTGAAGGATATTTATGGCGATGATGCCATCCATCCTCGTTGTTGCTGTCGCATGGGAGCTCTAATGCAGCTCAAAGGAGTGCCAGAGACTACTAGACCATTCCGGGCAAGGGCAATGCTTTAAGTGCCACACGTCCATGACTGCTATTTGGTTTCAAACGTAAAAAGTACTTGTTGATGATAAACATGATGATGATGATCATAATGACGTTGATGTGCCAGTTAAAATTCAATTGAAAACATGCGTGATCTGAGAGTATGATATGCCATGTAGACATTTATTAGACAGGCAATGGGAAAAGGTCTTTTTAATTAGTTGCCAGAGTTCTTGCAATTGACATTTACATGCGTCAAAAGCTGTTTTGTGTTTAAATGAGTGTAAATGTTAAAGTTGAATTCTACAATTTGGAACTAAGTATAATTCAACGTGACAATTAAAAAAACACAGATTTAAAAAGGCAAAATTTAATAAACCAAATTGATGTTTTTTAAGTGTTAATAATAATCTTGAATATGTGCGCAAAAAGATTAATTGTTAAAGCTTTATTTTATTCACTTTTGTTTAAGTAGCTCTTGCTAAAAATAATGTATGTAGATTAGATTTACTTCAAAAAAACATAACTCTTCACAGAATATCTACAAAAAAAAAACTATAAGTGTCTTTGCCTGCTTCAGTCCAGTACAAATTTAAAATTGTTTGTTGTACCATGTTTGATTTCGATAAATTCATTATTTGCAAAGATCATAAATCGATAGCGAAAAGTCGATGGTCAAAAATCGCATTGACGGGAGTGTGCCTGAAATCTCTTTCAACCGCATTTCAACCCAAAGCAGTTTTTTCAGAATGCTAGATATTCTTGTATACCAAATGTCAATTCAAAAAAATTTCTTCAATGTGACAAAACTAACTTTAAGATCTAATCGACGAGTTTTTAAGGAAATACGTATAAAACTTTGAGCTAAACCTCCTAGATATTTCTTGCACACCCCTGTAAATAAGCATTTTAACAAATTTTTCTATTTTAGTTGCTTTATAAATTGAAATTTGATAAATAGTAAATAAAAAAATAGCTTTGTAATTTTTTGAACGATTTTGCTTAGATCAGTGTTGAAAAGTTCACAAAAAAAACTTTTTTTAATATAAAACATGGGCACACATTTTTTTATTTGCTATGAATTACCTTCAAATTACGATAAAACAGTGACAGTGTGACAGTATGACAATATGTTTTTTACATTATGACAGTATGCCTGTGTGACGCTGTCACCAGAAGTTCAAAAACAACCGATGGTTGACAACTTTTTTTTTCTCGATTTCACGCTTTTACACTTAATTTATTGTTGTATGTTTATATAAAATAAAGCTAAACATACCTCAAAAAGAGCCAGAATTACCGCTGTCTAGATCTAGCGGAAAAAAGATAAATTGGCAACACTGGCTGGCACACCGAAAAATGGTTCATTTGAACCATTATTACGACGCAGCTGCGGTGACACATTTTTTGCTCATAAATGCGCCAGCTAATGTCACACGAAAACACACACTGAAAATGCATTCGTTCGTGTGACATGTAGTCACTGTGCTAACGGGTTGGCTGTTCACACTGCGGTGTGCCCGTGTGACAGCAAAGTGTGCCGCCGTGTGCCCCAGTGTAAACCCGGCATTGTTCTCACCTGCTCAGATAAGTTAGTTCCATAATTATAACATCAATATGACTGATAAGAGAGCTCAGGCATATTATAGACTTTAGTTTAGCATTTATTTTTATAATAATGCCATATTCCATATGAGCAACCAAAACCGCGAATTAACTACGCAAAAAATTTTAATTTTCGCCATAAATATTTGGGAGTCCAATTAAATGCACATGCACTTAATTCCGATGAGCTATTCCCAACTGATAGCATAGAGAATGCACTCAACGCCTTAATCTAAACCGCATTTTTTTTTTTTTTTTTTTAATTTTACTTACTCAAAGGTAATAAAACAATTAACTTATCTACAAACTTAATGGCGTATGCTATTAAAGTATCGTATACGTCAAAAAAAAAATTGGAGCACCAAAAAACTGGTGTAGGTCAGCGTCAAACCACTTTATATTGGTATTTACGAACACACACACACACATACACATACACAATAGTACGAATACGAATAGTCGTTTTGCTGTAAAATTGCGTGGCAATTGAGTGTCACTTATCACCTGGAATTTATGCTCTCGACATTGCTTATCAAATTCGGTTCTTGGCAGAATGTGCATAAGTTTGAGTTTAATTAGAGGTTTGGCTTATCCTACAAGAATATTAAAAAAATTAAATTCAATTAGTCGCTACTAATAAGGAAAGCCGCAATAATTAAATGATTTCGATGCATGGCGGTTTTTCTCTTTGTTTTATTACCGTAAATATAAAAAAATAAATGAAACAGGATTTTACAAGCACATTGCGGTTTCTAATTACAATGGTTAATAAGAATTAAAACAACATTCAGGCTTTTATTACATGTGATATATGTATGTATATAGAATGTAGCACATTTGATGTGCATATATTATTTTCAAGGCTGCTCGTCAAAATTTTTATTAGAACTTGTCGAATTGCTTTATACCTACAATATACACTTTATCATGTGTAGCAAACAATATAATTTACACAGATCCCATAAGATGTGGAAAAATCTCGCCTGAAATGGTCAGTTAAAAAAAAAGAGGAAAGAGTGCGAGCACCTAAAACTATGGGATACACTATTCATTTTTCACTTTCTGATGGTTTTAATTTTTCTTGAATGGCTGTAATCTGTTACGAAAACTTTTTAATTTTTCAAACAACCGCATCTCAAATTTATGTCAGTTCAGCTATTTGTAAGTCCACGAATTTCTGACAAGTTGCAACAAAATCGATGCACTATATCATTTAGCTGTCATACAAATAATCAAAAATTGTGAACATTGTTATGCTAAAGTCACGGCATGTACGCTGTCAGCGAGTCAGTTTTACCCCCCTTCTAATGACGTGCCATCAATTGAACTAAACTTTGAGTGCTCTTTGCCTCAACTCTTACTCATATGGTAGCGCCATCTAGCATTCATCTAGATTAGATCCGAGCGTGGCGCATTCGTCGCAATGACTCCAGTAGTTGTTTCACATCAAAAACGGCACACATGTGAGTGACTTGATCGAAACTAAACAAAAAAAACCGTTACGAAATGTAAATTTCTATGAGAAATCAATAGGAAAGTATTTCTTTTAAGTAACTATACCATAGAACTATAAATCAATTACCAAAAGGTCAATTTTTTTCCCGCAAAATGTGTAAAATACTTTAAAAAGCGTCTTAAAAGTATTGTCATACCCATTTCATCAATATGTTTAATCAGTATTAAACAGATTTCCTTGTGTAGATTTACCATTTCTCGATCATAAATCAATTTCAGCTTATTTTTATGAACTTATTAAAAATACATATTTGGATGTAGGTTGCAGTGTAGCGATTATTATTTGGGCATTGGCCTCATTTCATAGGTGCGTAAAGAAAAGATATGACATATTCGCGTCAGTGCCCGACAGTGGCATACCCTGTATACTTTTACCTTAAAAAGAAGTAAATGTCAAGTTTTGCATCGAATCGTTTACGGATTATACGAAAATTCGACATTGTTTTGTTTATTAGGCTAACCAACATAGGGACAAGTGGAAATTTATTGTAGTTTTTATAAAGAGGCGTCTGAAAGTATTACATTTGTAGCTGATTGATTTAAACACCACCCTCGAAACCAAAGTTCTAAAGGGGGTCTACAATAGACAATAGACTCTATGTGAAATAAGGATATAATTTGTAATCGTGGACTGGATTCTTCCTTCTTTCTGTTCAAAACGTACAGTAACAGGATGCATTGCTAAATGAAAAGTTTTTACCGGTTGGCATAGTTTGACAAATTTGACTTTGAATTTTGGTATTCCTAACTTTTATGGTTATAACAGAATACGTGGACATTGCGGAATTAATGATTTTCCATTACTTTACATTATATTTAGGCAATTTGTAATGCCTTTGTCCCCAAGGTCATAGTGTATGACGGCTAAAACAACTAATTTTCGCTGAAATCCACTTTAACCACATTATTCCTACAGCATTAAACCATCTAACCAATGACCACAGAGGGACTGGCTTTCAAGTATCTGTCAAGTTTATGCATTAGTTCCATGCTACCAAACCCCTTCAAACCCTTTATTACAACCCTGTCAAGAGTATATCAATTTCAGGCATGTGGGGCAACAGGCAGTGAGATAAGAGTCTAGCATATGGCATCTAGAGAGTATATATACTCTCACAAACTAAGCGACGCTCTTTGATAAGAAATTTATTAGATTAAAGCAAACGATTGCTGCGATTACTACAGTTACAGTCGTAGGCTTTAAGTCATTTTACTATATACAGTCAAACCTGCTTAAGTTGGCCACTCACGGTTCTAAAATTTTTGGCCAACTTATTTCTTGTTTCTTTAATGTTTTAAACTTTATATTAAGGATTATGATTGTTTTTAACATAAAAATTTGTTTAATCGTGTATGTTTATGTACTTTGATCATAAACTCCACATATAATAATCAGAAATTAAAATTTAAAATCATAGTTGCAAAGCCGTCGAAGTTTGTTTCAAGAGTACTGTAAATTTTTTTAAATCTAATGTATTTTAAGAGAGTCTTTTGAATTTGCTTATTTATAAGCTTTTGACTTTCAACAAATGAATTGTTACATCTGGAAGGATTTAATTCAACTTTCTATACGCAACGAGCTTACTGCAACCAATTTGTTGTAAATTTTGCCATTGATTTTGATTATTTTTATGATCCGAAAATGCATACATATTTTCATACATAACATTGATATGGTTTTATGGTGGCCAACTTTTCCAGGTTCAATTTCATTGACATAATTCAAAAATCGCTCAAAATGTATGCAACTTACAAGATATGCAGGTGCAAGTTAGGCAGGTAAAAATGAGTTTTTGTACTAATATATTTTTTTCGCTGAAAAGTGTCCAACAAAGGTAACGTCGTCGTTGAGCGACCCTTCTTAAAATTTTGTAAAATTCTGAAATAGCTAAAAAGAAAGGCACAAGTTACTGTTGTGGCTAAAAAAAATACTCATTGAAAGTCGCAACAGAATGAAAAGTTAAGAAGCTGCGCTGCTGACGTCGCTGCGATGACAGTACCTTTAAAAGTACACGTTGTGGCCAACTTTGTAGGTTTGACTGTAGTTGAATATACTATGCATGTCGGCTCTCTTGTTTCGTTTCGTTTCGTTTCACTTCGTTTGGACTTTTCGTGTTGTCGTTGTTGTTGTTTTTGTTGTGATTCCCGTTGTGCCTCTTTCATTGTTGTTTCTCGGCTGCTGCCGCATTTATTTATTAGTCTGCAAACCAACGACGCGCTGAACTGTTTGGTCAGCGCATCTCAGCAACTTGTGACGCTTAGAAAAAACATGCGACTTGCATAGAAGAAATAATAATAATAATAATAATAATAATAATTGTAACGGTTTTGGCCCAGTTGGGCGTAAAAGTGCATTAAAATGCATGCACAACAAGCGTCTTCGGTGTTCGACACAAAGCGGCAAAAGTTTTGTAGTGTATTTTAACTTCAAAAGTTACTCGAAATGAAAGTGTTTAGAAAAGTGTTGCCTACATCAAGGCGCAAACGTGATATAATACACTTTAATTTGCAGTTCTTTAATTGTAGTTTGTAAGTAAGTATCATTAATAAAACTAAGCCCAAATAATGCCAATGTAGTGATTCTCGCTTGTCAGTGCAGATAATCAATCAAATTGTTGGCTGTTGTGAAAACTATGGATATATAAACGAGTTTAGAAGGCCGCTGTGTTGTTGTTTAACCCGAAAAGTATATTATACGAATCGGATGTTAATGGTTGTGTATACATTTGTAATTTTTCATTATCAAGCTCTTGTCTACACGCGGTCTTTTGATACTTGTGAATTTCTAAAGGTATTGAACCAACTAACTTGATTATAGTGTAACAACCCTCTTATCTTTAGATTACATACTTAGTGGCAGCAATTAAACAATCTAAACTTGGCAGACAGCTTAACGGCAGCGATTATTTCCACTAGACTTATCAGACGATTTATACAAAAAACACACACATACAAATTTAGTCAATTTTCAAAAGATAAGCGAGCAAATACAATGCCAGCTATTTTTACATACTTGCCGACACACATTTGATTTTTGATAAGCAAAAGTTACGCGCACTTCTTCTACAGACAATTTCAGTTACAATAAATCTCAACAAAAATAAAAACTCGTGCTTTTTCTACTTATTCGAGTTAATGCATTTAAAAGCCGTGAAATGCAATACAAACAAAAATAGAAGCACGCAAAGTTCTTTAGAAATAAGTTTATCGAACATTGAACCGCAGTTGAATGGCAATCAGTGGATTATATTTTGTTATTATATACATTTAGGAAGAAAAAAGTTAATGGCTATCATGTAATTTTAAAAGTCAACACTCAATTTACAACTTTCAATTGATTACTTCAAGTTGCTCTTTAAAAATCGCGGTGAAATACAACCGAAAGCTAATAAGTTAATAAATTAGCGGCTAGTTTTTTCCCCTAATTACATATTGTACCTTGTTTAGCTATTTAGTAGAAAGTACATTCTTTTTCTTCTTAACTGGCCATAACAACCCGTTATCGGGTTACGGCCTGATGTAAATACATTCTTTCATTGGAATTGTGGTTTTACGTGGTAGGTCCCAAACCCTACGCACAACCCTTTTAAGGCTTACTGGTCTCGAAAGAACCCAGTGTCATTGTTAGTCGCCTCATACGACAAGCTTTGACCTGCTGAGGTGGTATTCTCTAACCCGCTCACCACACGGGGTACATTAGAAACATTTGGAAGCCAACTTTGTTGAAAATTCTTGTATAAATATTTGCGCCAAGTTGAGTTCTTTATAATTTGCTGGCATGGGTGTTGTCCTGTGTTTGTCGGTAGATAGTTTTTATTATCAGCTTCCCACGAGTCCATATGTACATCAAATATGATGACTTAAGCTTATACACTTATCTCTATTTCAGAGATCACTAGAGATGTTTGGGGCATTGAAGTTGCTACATTAGCATTTGTGTGTCGCCAGAGAAATGTTGTCCATGTGTTGCATTCATGTATACGAACATTTTCACAGCTGCCACTGGCAACTTCTCTGCTCACTTTGCCGACCATGGCTCTATTTACATACTATATGTAGCTTAATTTTTGCCTATATGAAGGTCGAAGAGGAGTGAAATTAGTAAAATTTAAACTGTTATTCGATTATGTTCATTATACCTATTTAGTTCAGCAAAAGGAAGTGGAGCAGTTGATATCTGCGCCCTTTGCCCTAGCGACAGAAAACCATTGATGAAATCGAAATTCAAGGGCTACTTTCGAACCGAACGTGTAAACCGAATATTACAGAAAATGTCTAACGTTCACACACCTAACCCAACCAATTTTAAGATAACAAATATTGTTAAGGAAGAATAAGGAGATAATAGCAGCCGATTGAACTGATTTCTTCTTTACCACAGAATTTCACAAGCAACGTGAAGCCAGGTAAAGAGCGTGTGCGTTGTCTGTCGAATTAGTCTCCTCCAGACGAGCTGTGATACACCACCGAAACCCATATTTGCCAAATGCTATGCGGAAAAACTGTATATGTTAAAAGTTTCAGTTTGAATAGAACTTGATGCATTTTCATTATCTAAATAAAGAATGGCCTTCTTCTAAATTATCGTATATATATATTACGCGCGGTCGCTGAATTTCAACAAACGATTGTGACCCGTGACAAGAAATGATGAAAATATGACAATGAAAAGTATACGTATAAACTTATCGTGTATCCTTTAGAATAACTGCGAATAATTGTGAGATTATCACGCGAGTAAGTGAAAAAAATAGCGAGTTGTTTGGCTGCATTTATATTAAATAAACCCAGAATTCAGTTTTTTTTTTCGAACATGTTTTATTTTGTGTTGCTGCTTTGCTGCAATTATATTAAACATGCAAAAATATGTAAACCATGACAAATAACAAACACACATCTATTATATAAATAGACTAAGGACAAGTTTGGACCCCTTTTTCACCAACTGTATGGGAACAAATATGGGTGAAACTTATATCACTGTGTAGGAAATTTTCATAAGAAGTGCAGAATATAAGTTTTATTCATATATTTTGCCAAATAATAAGTGAAATTAATAGAAAAACGTTTATGACGAGGTTTCTTTATATGTGTTGCTAACTGTTCACGAACGTTTTCTCTGTTAGCTATTGCCATCTGCAATACTATTTGTGTGATGACAGAGAATTGTTGTCAATGTGTTGACACATGCATGTGTTCACGAAAGTTTTCTCAGTTGCTATTGGCATTACGATCTGAGTTTGCACTTCGGACATGGAAGAATATGACTGGTTTATATGTTTGTATTTGTGACCCACAGCTCATATCAATTATAGAGAGAGAGAAATGCTAAATGATGTTGAACTAAAAAATTTATGGATTTTAATTTGACTTTCGGACTACTCACCACAACTGTCAGTAGTACTACTGAACTGAAATGTGGTGCCTGAAAAGAGGCAACTACCCTGAGTGATAGTACCTTCTCTTATTCTACCTATATATCGCAGCTTGTAAGCAAGCGCCTTAGTTTAGTCAATGAGAGTTCTTGCCGCCTCGTGTGCCATTTGCAAATTTCCTGTTCTGAAACAAAAAGATATAGTAATGCCAAATTTGATCACGAAGAAGAACTGTTATGCGCTGCTTAGAAAGACACGGCCAAAGGATGGGCTCATTTTTTGTAAAAGACAAAAAGCAGCATTGAAGCAGGTCCTTATCGCTCAGTACACTAACACATTCCCACTTTTTGGTGTGCTCTATCGCAACTAGTCTGATTTCGTTTTAATAGGTGTAAACTGCAGGAAGTTGTCAGACAGCTGACACAAACACGCACTAGTTGTAACTATTTACAATTTTGAGATTCTTGGTTGGTTTTCTCTGGTCACTCTCGCTCACTCCATCCCTACATATGTACATATATCTGTCTCCGATGCGTTTGGTTGACGCTTTGACTATGGTCTGACATGTCATGCCGTGTGTGTGTGTGTGCTTAAATTAATGAAATATTTTGCATTGTTTGCCAATTCACAGTCCAAGTTGACAAGTGACAAAGCTGAACAAAGCTTACAAATGCTCAACGCCAAGTGACGTTTATTTTAAGACATTGTGAGAGCAGCATTCAATTGAATTTTAAAAGAAATACCAAACAAAACATGAATAAAACCACGTGCATTAGGCTAGAATCCGAAAGTTAAGCTAAGCTCGTAGAACTATCTATAGATGACACTCTTTGGGCAACTGAAAACTAACTTATGTCTGTCTCTTTCTCTGTTTTTGTACTTGCAGATAAGCTAAGCCTATATACAAAGGAATAAAGAGAGCAGCTGTCTAGCTGCTAATTGACATTGACGGCGGGCATAAATCAACGTCGAACATCAAAACTCTTCCAAAGCGCGAAAATATAAAGAAGGACAGTGAGCCAAGCCACAGACTATTGAGTTACAAACCAACGAGCATTAATCATACGCCGCGTTAGCCACATTAACCAAAGTGCCGTCGATATGTTTGCAGAGGCGCCACCCAATGTGTGCATTTGACACGCGTTGAAATACGTGCTCGAAAAATAAAGAAAAAAAAACAAAAATCCAAAACAGATCAATTTTCTGTTGCATTTGTGAAACGATTTAAGACTTTTTTCATTTGTTCATTTTCTTTGTTTTATGTTTCAATTTGGTTTTTGTTTTCGAAAAAAAAGTATTGTTTTAAAAAATTAAACTATTGTATACATTTCGTTGGCAAAAGTGTTGGAAACAATAAAAAGTTGCCGCATGTGGCTGCCAACGGTGCCGGTCTTCCAATCAACGCCAACGTTTATTGGCAACTGTTACGACGACTACAACCAAAATCCCATTAAAAGCTATAAATTACTGGCAACAACAATAACAAAAACGTTTGTTTTAAATCAATTAATATATAACGCCTGTCTGGTGCAGTCGAGTTTTGCTCAATTCCTTTCCTATTGGCCAGTGTTAAATACAATAACCATCTTAATGAATGACTTTCGGTTAAAGTTACTTTATCGTACAACCAAAACAACAAGCACCAAAACAACACCAACACCTGTCACACAAAAGCAGACAAAACACCGCAGCAGCAGCAGCAGCAAACCAACAATAACAACAACGTTCACATTGGCTAACCTAACAACATTGGGGAAAACAACAACCTTTGCCGGGTTCGGCACCAGCAACAACAATCCGCGTACTTACAACAACAGCAGCAAATCGAATAAAGTGTTTCTACATTATATACCGCGGGATCCGCGTCTAAGAATTTTCAATAAATCCGCAATACTAAATAAACACTTTGGTCATCGCACCTTAAGCGAATTGAATATAACTGAAGATTTATGCAATTATGGCGAATTAATTGGTGGCAGTGATAAACAATTGAAACACTTGCAACTTAATTGTGGCCAGATTGAAATAGCCAAGTTGACTAAGCTGAAATTAAAGTTAAAATTCAAATCGAAATTGCAAAAGTGTTAGACCAAAAGTTTGTTACTTGTGTTTTAAAACTAACGTCGTGTGTGCGTGTTAGTCTTTTTATGTATGCGTGTCTCACATTGAAGCTGTTGACATTTCTTGGAGTCACAAGGATTTATGGTAAGCATGGAATTATAATAAGTTATAAATTGAAACTACCTTAACATCAATAATGCAGTCATATAAGTTATTAGACGAGCTAAACTTACGCAATTTGTAGTTTAAAGCAGGCATCGGCAGCGTGAGCACATTCAAGCAGAGCATACCAAAAATCTGCATTTGTTCGTGTTGTGAGCGTCTCGAATCTGCTTCAATGCAGCGTTTTGTCTCATATCGGCTAGAATTTCGGCCCTGCACATGTCTGTTTTCCAATGAGTAATATAAACCATAGAAAGAAACCGGTTCATGCCTGTCTGTCTAAGCGGAAAGCCAATTTCTTGAAGTCCCAAAGAGCTAGGAACATGACATTTTTCCAATACGTGCGTCTTATGCTCTACTTTCCGCACCTTCAACTTAAATCCGTTTATTTAGGATTTTCTGCCAAATAAACTTTCATCATTCAAAAAACTATTGGTCGGAACGTTATTCTATTTTACAAACTTAATCCAGGGAATGGAGCCCTAACGTTTAACCCACTAAAAAGATTAGACTCAAAATTGTTGCAGAAAGCTTAACCGTAAAAATGGTGTTTTAGTCAGGGCTAAAAACAAGTTCTGCGTTTTAATGTGAATCGAACCGAACATACATACGTAGCTTAAACCACTATTGTTGGAAGAAAATTTGCTTCACAAACTTCTAAATAAACATTTACAATTAACAATTGAAAAATGGTATTGTATAATTTTGATTTTATAAGTTCGTATGATAAAATTGTGTATGGTACTTTTCATTTCATGTTTGGTAAATTAGTCACTGCTCTATAGCTGTTCAACGCGCTTTTGTGTGCGAGTGGAGTACCCCAGCACCCCTTTTAATACCTTTTTTCTGAATAGGAGTGAAACGTCTGTTGATCAAGCAGGACTTACTGACGCCATCCTTCTTCGCGGGCGGCTCAAAGGTAAACAATCGAGTTGGAGGTCGGGTCTCTTCAGAACAGCTCAATATAGCTTTAAGTCTCCCGGATCACTGCCGCATGTGCCAGACGGAAGTTTTCGTCATAAATGAGGCACTTGTTGCCTCAGAGTCTCTAATAACGTTGCATCTTTAGTAATAGCCAATCAGCTATCAAATCCTTAACCTAAAGATCATTACTTGCGATATAGGTAACCAATTTGTAAACTAGATGGCTCAACAGTTTGTTTTCTGACCTGTTATAGGTTCCGGGACACCGGCACAGAGATGGCAACAACACAGCGGATGAGCTTGCCGGACATGGTACTATTGAAATAAGGGAATAAACATCCCTATGGCCATGTGCAAACTAAAAACATGTTAAACTGTCGCACTGCCTGATAAACTTTGACTTTTTTGATAGTCTAATAGACTACGCCTTCTCAAATTGCATTCCTTAATTATTCGTGGATTCTACCACCGGTGTGTGCTACTCTTGCTCGGGCTTATTGATTCAACTGAAATTCCTAGTCAACTTAGTTTCCGACCTTAAATTGCACAATTTTGTATACCGAATTGTCCTCTGCTTCACTCTTTCCGTATTCTATGTTCTAATTACAATGACTAGCATAACTCTCTTTCGAAAGTTTCTTATTTTCTATTTTAAATTATGTTCCTGTATCTTCGAGCATCCTTGCTAAGATGCTTTTTGCTAATGCGTCAAAGATACTGTTTGTTTATTTATTTTCCCATGATTTTCTTTCCTTTTCATGCTTTTTCATCTTATTTCTAGTCTCTGGCCACTTCATGGCGTAAAAAAGTCCATCCATCGGATTGGAGACTTATAATCCAATATTGGCATACGATTTGATGGAATCCTTACAAATTATAAAACATCATAGCTGGTCTTAGCGACCAGATCTTCTTTTATATAAAGTTGTTCTTTCTGGCACAAAACGCAGTAAAATAGCTTCAATTCACTTTTTGAGGTTAATAAATTGAATACATTAAGTTATTGATTGCTCTTCAAAAATGTTATATAAGTAATCGTCAGATATAGTACGCACTTTGTGTTTTGCCCATAAAGTCGCTTAGCCCATTAATTATATTGGCCATTAGTTTTTGGCTCACTTCGTTCGAAATTGCGTCGAAAGTATTGCTCCTAATATTATGCTCTCTCATTCATCTTTTAATAGATTCGAGGAGAGTGCCATAAACAAGATAATTCTGCCACCAGAAAGCCACAAACAACAAATGCATTTCATAACATTATGAGTTTTTTTTCTTCTATTTTCAACAGCTGTTTCTCTGACGTAGATAAGTTTATTTACAGTTGTCTCGCATAGAATTCGTGAGAGACCAAGTTATATTTATTGCTCAAAAGTATCTTTTAGATAGCATTGCTGCTCAGCATTAAGTACTATGTGCTTTGGCTATTTTCATGAGGTCAAGTTGAAGGCGAATTGCAAATATTTGCTTCTTTTTTTCGTCAAAGAGCTTGCAATTCGCTCTATATGCAAACGCCGAATTGGCATACCCGACAGTTTCTGTGCGAATTCGCTGGCGGATAGAGTTGTTGTTGCTTTTAAAAACAATTTAAATTGTTTGCAAACAAACCGAAAACAAGAGACAACAAATAAAAAACAAAAGCAAATATTATGCTAATTTGCAATGCTCTGTTTTGGGGTCAATAAAATCAAAAAAGTCGAGCCAAAGTTTAGTTTTTCTTGAAACTACAATTGATTTCGTTTTCATTTTTGTGTGTGTGTTTGTGAAATTTTTTTTCTTTTTTTAATAGAAAATGTTTGTGCATATGTGTGCATATGCATTAGAAAGTGCACATATTAAAAATATGACAAAACAAACAAAGTTGTCATCTCAAAGACTAGGTTTATATAACATACATAGGTGTAAGTGTATATAAAAGGTATTTCTTTGATGTATAAAATCCGTTAAGAATAGGTATCAAAACCTAAAATGTGAATTGTTAGAATCGTAATTCACATCCATGCAGAATACAGGATTCTTACAGATTTCGAATCGAGGTTTTGTTACGCACTGGCACCTACTTTTTTTCGGTATATTTATTAATTTCTTGAGTTGCCAAGCATTTTTTGTAGTTTATTAATCAGTTAGGAATGATGCCCTATATCAGTCACATATCGAACTACCAAATACTAAAGCAGTGCAATGTAAATATTCTGTGGGAAATATTTTGAATTTAAACAATCTGCAGCAATCCAGCATCTCGCGCATTGAGCAATTCAAATAAAATTATAAAGATCGCATATCTTCTGCCTTAGCGCAAAACAGTTTTTCTTTTTTAATTGTATTGCCCTGTACTCTCCCTGTAGACAAAACACAGTTCATCTCGGTGGAGAGTAAGGCCGTAATTTGAGATAGATACAACTCTATGTTTTAGATACAGATAATAATAATAATATTTTAATTGGGAGTAGTGCACTGCGACCCTTAGAACCTATTGTTCCCCTATCTAGCTTAAAGCTCTCCCAATCTAGTCCATTTAGATCTCTGATATGTTTCACATTATTGGGGATGGTTCTAATTGGACTGCGTCAGGCATCGAGAGTCTATGCCCGCCTAGGATATTCATACTTTGTCTTGCCGGTGCATCCCAATCGGGGAGCACATGCTACGACGATTCCTCCTCCTGATGACAAAACCTGCTGGTGATGCCCAGTTTGCTTTAGTGTCCCTTTACTCTGCAGTGTCCAGTAAGTAGGCTTTTGATACAGATACAAGTATAACTTTTAGAAAAATTTCTTAATAATTGAGAAAAATATCGGTGAGGACCATTTTAATACGACAATGGCTATAAGCATAACTGGGATTCATTTCATGAGGGTCAAACTTATAGAATGCTTGGAATCAGGTTCCGGAAACAAGACGAGTGAACTTTCTCCCTAAAATAACACTAGGCAAATTCGACATTAATTTAAGGTCCTTAACTGAAACCTAACTTTCCTGTTAATTTTCCTAGGCTACCCTTTTTTTTAGCTCAATTTTCAAATTATCGCTTTCCCCGAGTTGCCAAGTCGTTAGGTCGCATACTAATCAGAAACCTTATTTCCAGAAAAGATTAATTGTAACTCAAATGAAAGGTAATTGCGTCAGGCAGTTTTAGCCTACCTTAACTCGATTATGGATGATAAGGCAATGAACAAATAAACTGAGATTTTTATACCATGTACACAAAGTGTAAAACGGTATTATAGATTTGTGCAATGTATGTAACAGGGCAAAAATGATCAGGAAAAATAGTCGAGTCGATATAGACATGTCCGTGTTGGTCTAGCTTTCTCAGAGACTAAAAGAGTCAGAGGAAAAAAATTTTACCAAAATATGCGCATTTTCTGAAGTGAGTGAGTGAGTTTGTTTGTTTAACCCCGTGAGGTGAGCGGGTTAGAGAATACCATTTCAGCAGGTCAAAGCTTGTGGTGTGTGGCGACTAACAATGACACTAAGAAGAAGAAGAAGAAGAGGGAGTTTGTCAAATCAATCAATTTTTCTGAATCATACCCCCTACCGCCATAGCACAGTGACCGCTATTACGCCCATACCTCTCAACGCATCAATACAAAAATTTTATTTTCATGGAAAAAATCGGTGCAGCGTATCCCACTTTCGACTGTCTGCATCAAATTTTATGTTAATTCTTTTCCCAAAATACGAAAATCCATCTTTTTTAAGGTAATTATCCCAATTTAAAAGACAGGCCACACGTATTGGTACACCCGAATCACCAGATTTTTAACCCCAAGGCGCGGATAAAGATGTTGCCCATCAAAAATGTTTGTTCCAATTCCATTTAAAACACCGATTTTAGCAAAATTGGTAGCGAAATGGCAAAGTAATTAAGGAAGGTCAAAAAAATTCCATTGAAATAAAAAATATGAAGGAAATTCGGTTCTTTGTTCGCATCTGGTTTGCAACCCTGGCTTTAAGAAAATCTAATGATACATAAACGTATTTCGGTTAAGGCTCGCCTAATAAGTTTACTTTAGAAGTTTAGTGGAAGGAGGGGAATGTAATAGGGAAAATTTACTCAAGTAATATCTTTCTTCAATTTGAATTTTACGCATAATTAAATAATAAATTTTTTAACCTTTACAGCTACGTCTTAAGGCAATTTATCAACAATAAAAGACAATTTTCCTATTGAAGAATATATACAAATAAGCATTGAAAGCGGCCAGTTTGCTCAAGCTTTAACCAGTTGGATTTTGATATCGATACTTAAAATAAAAGAACAGAAAAGAAAACTGTTTAATTCTACCGCTACTTAAATTGCTGAAATCTAAATAAATATTGTGTTCATTTCGAAAGCCAATTGGAGTTCAACACAAGCTAAAACAATAATTGCACTCAAGTTGAAAAAACAAAAAAACCGATATCAAAACCTTTTTGAAGAATTACGATTTTAAATTAGTCATAAAGTAATTGCACAAAATGGCTGCCAAGTCGAGTAGCAATAACAACAGTGTTGCCACTGCCAACAACAATAACAACAATAGCAAACTAAATGGCAGCGCCTATCAGCCTTTAACCAGGGAACGGGAACAGGAACTGGAACTGGAACAGAATAATACGCCAGCACCTGCCAATACGCCACTGAACAAGGCCATCAAACATGATCTGTTTCCGGAGGTAACATTCTGTAATCTATCCGTGGAGGATTTGGATGATGGCAACACTGCTAATCGTATTGTTCGCAATAGCGTTATAGCCATCGATGGCGATGGTCATTTGACATGCCTTATGAATGGCAGCAACACTCAGGTGAAGAAGCGCAAACGTTTGATATCGAATGAGTCGGGGGATTCAATTGACTCCAACAGTACGGAGAAGAAAATGCCCAAAATGCCCGATGGTGGCTATGGCTGGGTGGTGGTATTCGCCTCGCTGGTAGTCTCACTGATAGCCGATGGTTTATCATTTTCATTTGGTCTGATAAATACTCAACTTTTGGACTATTTTGGCGAATCGCCTTCAAAGACGGCCTGGATTAGCTCGCTGTTCTTTTCAGTGCCTCTGCTCATGGGACCCATTTGGTCGAATCTGGTGGATAAATACGGCTGCCGCAAGATGACAATTATTGGCGGCGTAGTTTCGGCATTTGGATTTGCACTGTCGTCAGTTTGTGATTCAATTGAAATGCTTATGGTTACGTTTGGCATTATCTCGGGCTTAGGTCTAGGCATTGGATATGTCACCGCTGTGGTGTCCATTGCTTTTTGGTTTGACAAGAAGCGCACGTTTGCCACGGGCATAGGCGCTTCCGGCACCGGCATAGGCACCTTTGTCTATGCACGTCTGACGCAGTATCTTATAGATTCCTATGGCTGGCGTGGAGCCACGCTCATCTTAGGCGGCACTATGTTAAATGCTTGTGTATGCGGTGCCTTAATGCGTGATCCAGACTGGCTGATAGAGGAGAATCGTCTGGAGAGCCGTTCACAGAGCGTTACCACATTTTCCAATTCAAGCGTGTGTCTGGAGGAAATCAAGAAGCTTTTGGACACGGGCGTGCCCAAAGAAGCCGTGCTGGATACGTTAGTGACCAAAAATAATACCGAAGCCAATCAACAAATTGATGATCCGCTGGATACAGGCCTGAAGCGCTATCGTAGCGAGATTTTTTTGCCCACATTCTTGAGCACACAAGAGCTGGATAGCATTTACGAGGCCAAGAGCTTAAGTCGTCGTTCCTTGCGTACCAAGGAGGGCGCCGAAGCGCCATCACGTGAAAATTTGCTTTCCATGTCCTCGGGCGCTGCTTATCCGCCCACAGCAGCAATTATAGGCTCGCCCGATGACACCACAATCGGCGGCATTGTGGACGAGGTTGTTGAAGTAGCCAAGAAGACGTATCTAGCTTCCGTAGAGACGCTCTCACCTTCAGAAAAACGCTCTTCGGCCGCCAATACCACCGCTGGAACGCCAAACGGCTCATTGCGATCCTCCGATGAGGGTTACCTTACGCAAAAGCACAACGAGCCCAACTATGCCAGCTCCCGCTATTCGCTCAATGAAAATCTCTTTATGGCCAAACATAATACGCCATCGCTTTCGAACTTGAAGCTTAATGGAATGCGGCATAATTCCTTGGATATACTCAGCGATGATATGCATTGCTACTACATCAAGGACGAGGCCTTTGCGCTGCTGGAAAAGCCAAGGCATGAGCCTACCATTATAACTATACCCGAGCAGCAGCCGCTGAGCAGTGAGCAGGCGGTACGCCGTGCGCGTCTAGATAGCATTACGGGCCTACGACGTTTATCCAAGTCCAAAAAACCTGGAGCTCAGCGTTCGAATTTGCGACGCAATATTAGCATAAGAAACTCCAACTTTTTGAAGGACATGCGCATACATCGCAACTCTATACATTATCGTGGTGCCATGCTGAATACACATCGCTATCGTCTGCGTGCCTCGTCCTGCCCCAATATCTATCGCAATTCTATGACCACCATAGCCAAGGAGGATGAAGATGTGAGTACTCATATAAATGTAATATACATAACTAGAGCAATAAATAAATCAAGCGGTCTATGGCGCTTATCAGTTCGCCTTGTCATGCTTGGCAACAGTCCATTGTACTGGCAATGCTCCACAAATGGGGCTCTAGGCATGATTAGTGACTCGCATGAGTACAATGTACTACAATGTATCGCTTCGGACCAGCTTGATAAGCGTCGGCCGTAAAGAGATACAAAACATTTCCGTATTGCCTAATTATTAAGTAGGAGTGGAAAAGATATCTCGACTAGGAGATACACTGTAAAGAATTAGTAAGCAGATTATCGATTAATTACATCATTTATGATTGTGTCTATTTTAAATACAAAATTATGTTTTGTTGCGGATTTGGTTTCCGGTTGCGATTGGTCCATTGACTGTATGAAATTAACTATCGGAACCTGAATCGAAATTGTGTGAAAACTAATCCAAAGTAACTTAATGATAATACAATAATTTAACTGTATGTACTGATAACCTCTTTCTTCACATTCATCCTCACAGACTTGGTATGGCAATCTTGTGGATACTATGAAAACTGTTTTCGATTTCTCAATGTTTAAAGATGCGAAATTTGCGCTCTTCAATTTGTCAACATTGTTCTTGTTCATATGGTAAGTTTTAGTCTACTAACAAAAAACAAATAGAAACAAATAATGTATAGAAGGTCTTAATGTGCGCAAAAGCAATATAATTTCAAGTGTGTATCCAATAAATATAAAAATATTTTTTTTTGAGCTAAATATGTTTAAAGGTGCCATAACAAGTCGCAAAATGCCAACTACATATGCTCAAAATGTCGCAAACTTTTGGCATTAGTTCAAACTTAAATAGAATTCTTAACACTTTTTGGTAGCTAGGGGTCCTAAGTGACACAGGTTCAAAGTGTACTAAAAAATGTTGCTCTTTTTGTATTTTTAAGGGCAGCAATAAAAAAGATTTTTAAAGATTTCAAACACATTTAGAAATACGTTTCGATCATTGGTGGAAGCATTGGTGTTTTATTATCTTATCAATTTGAATTATTCATTTAAAGACTTTCATAATTGTAATTTAGAACTTTGGGCATATCTTTTCAAATAATGTAACAAAATCGTAGACTTGGCATTTTTAAAAGGTTAATAATAATTATTATTATTTTTTTATTCCCTTGCGAAAAGTCCTCTAAACACAAGGGCAGTTTTGAGAGGCTTGTGAAAAATAAACTGAAAGTATAAATAAAGGCAAACATGCTGTACAAATTTCCCTATTCCAGGTTAAACGAAAAAAGGGCAGTTATCTCGGTTTATTTTTATATTTTCTCCGCTTTATAATAATTTTTTCAACGAAATCAAATGGCAAGAAAATTCAGAATGCCGACACTAAGTCTAAACAAATAGGTTTCAAGATAATCAAAACTTATGAAAATTAAAGACACTGTTAGAAAAGTCAGAGCACAAACTTTTTGAAATGAGGAAACGATAACACTCCATTATTTTATGTTCCGCAAGAAATAAAATATAAACTGTACAAATACCCTGCTGAGATATACTTACTTTCTAAGACGTATTGGCTCCTAAACTTAAAAGAAAAATGTGCTGGTCACACTGAAAACTAACTAAAATATATACGATTCCCTTCAAAAATTGGAAAAGAAAGGATTTTTTCCAAAAATTTAAGAGTCAGTGAAGAAAAACTTTGACTCTCCACATTGTACATAGTCTTTACACAAGACTTCCCACCTTTTTTGATGCGGGAAAGCTACCATGTGTCACATATGCCATATTGTTACCCGAGCAGCATTCTGCAAATCGAAAAGCACCTTAGGGAGCAAGTGCCTGCATATCTTCAGCATTCCAAAACTATTGCTTTCAAGGATTTTTTGCTAATATTGTAACGTCAAATAAAATGTTATTGGGTAACGCTGCTTCTGGAAACGTCACTGAAAAACAGAATACAGAAACACGGAACAGCCTGTATCGTCGGCTTCTCTAAGCCCTCAACACGTTTCACGTTTTATCATGACTTCGCGCCAACTATTTCTATATATTTTTATTCATTTCCATTTTTCCAACTTCTATTGGTGTAACATTTGAATGAAACGCTACTTTTATCCGTCTTCGGAATTCAGGGAACTGAACTCTAAATATGTATTATCCTAAAAAAGCAATCGTTTTGAATGGAAGAAGTGTTTCTATATCAAAATTTGTTGAGCCTTAAGTAGTTATTCCCATCATCATAGCGTTACACATGACTTCCGTTTCAATTGTATTGCGTGAACAGAAAAACCAAGCTTATTTTAGTTATTATCGAAGCATTAACTATATTCTTTAGAGATGGAATTTGATCACGTTTAAGGGAATCGGGGGTAGGCATGGTTACTGTTAGGACAGGATGAAGATCCCTGATCCCCATCTCTATCTTTAGCACATCTTTGACGCACAACTGCCATTTGGTGCACCCTGGTTACCTGCTCTAGTCACCACTAGGTGGTTTGGGACCTGGTGCCTGGATAAGTGCTCTACTTTAGGCCGTAACCTAGTAACAGGTTGCTATGGCCAGTCAACCAGAAGAAGAAGTTTAAGGGAGTAGGCTCAAATGTATTTGCAAGTAATTAAGTCTTATCCTCAAAATTCAAAAAGATATTTAATCAACATGAAGTTCTTGGCGTATATTTCAAGATTTGATTTGTTTGCGATTTGTTTCAATTAACTTCCTCAGTCCAGTAAACCAAAGCAGCTAGAACAAGAAACTTAATTTATCTTATGCTCACATTGAATGAATGAATATATGTACCAACATACTCACTCATATTCTCACTCTACTCCACACCAGGTTCATCATACCCTATCTATATTTGCCCGAGTATATGAAGCAATACGGTTACGATGTGAGTGTGAGCGCCGTCGTAATATCGGCCATTGGCATTGCACAGACAATCGGCATGATTGGTCTGGGCTACTTGGGAGATCTAAGCTGGATGAACATCAATATATGTTACTCCATATGCATGCTGGGTAAGTGCTAAGCTCAAGTAGTACTAAAGTTTGAGTAAATTCAAAACCATTAAACTAATTGTAACTCCTCTTTTGCAGTCTGCGGTGTTTCGGTGTTCTTTATGCCGCTGCTCTTGACCAACTATAATGGTCTGATGGCCATGTGTGTAATCTTTGGCTTCACCTTTGCCAGCTCGTTTTCGTTTACGCCCAGTATACTGGTCAGTATTGTTGATTTGGATGATTTCACTTGTGCCTACGGTTTGGTGCTGCTGGTGCAGGGCGTTGGCATGATAGTCGGACCGCCTATAGCAGGCGCTATATATGAGTATACGCTCAGGTAAGTTGCATCCAAAATGAGTGCATTTATAAAAGTGATGACATATATTTGTTTCATTTGCAGATGGGATGACTCTTTCTACTATGCGGGCATATTTATAGCACTCTCCGGCGTCTGTTCGTATATGATAGAGTTCTGTGAGAAGAAACCAACTAAGGAGAGTGATAGTGATGTCTCAGAGACTAAAAAAGCTCAACTTTTACATTAGTTCATAAATAGTTAGAAACTACAAACAGCCTAAACTAAAACATTAGCAAAACTTCTAAAAATGCACAGCAGCAATAGCAGTTAAAATTTGTACTTTCGTCAATTTATATAAAGTATACTAGATATAAATTTGTCAACTTAGATTAAATACATACATACAACAAAAATTTGACTTGAAAACTATGTACATAGTTATATACGTACAAACATATGATATGTTATATTATGTTAGTTACTCAAATAGCAAAATTGTTGGACAAACAACAACAAGAACAACAAAACCAGAACATATTTAAAATGTTTTACACAAATTAAAATATCAATGCAGTGCATCACTGCCATGCGCAAACGGGTCCCCAAATTGTCTTCTTATCAAGCTAAAATAAACTTAATTAAATTAATAATCATAGATTTAATTATACACAAAATAAAAAAGTTTTAAATGCCGAACAGTAAACAACAACAAAAAAAAAGAAAAAGCTAAAAACAACCAATCTAAGTAACGTATGCAATAACTAAAGACAATTTTCCAATTTATTAAACTTAATAAAAAAGAAAACAGCCTTCCACATTAATAACTAATTAAACAAAATTCTTATCAAAAACGTCAAATTCGTCGTGTTCAAAAAAGAAAGCTAATAAAATATTTCGTTGAACTGGATTATGCATATAATATGATATATGATTTTAAGAGCACCCGCATTGCACATAGCAGCTGAACAATTTGGAACACTAGAATTTGCGACAACAAATAAGCCTATCAAACATCTAATACTAGAAATCATTACTGAAGTATTATCGTATAAATAAATAAAATTGATAAAGCAAAAAATACACAATTTTTAGTAGAATTCACCCAGAAGCAAAACTGATAAATTAGTTACATAGCTATTTATACTAAAATGCACCTTAGAGACAGATATTACTATTTAAACTGAAACATAAAATTATGCCTAGAACTAACATATACAAATGTAGCTTAGTTTAATGTTGTTCGAAACAAGTTAATAAAAACATTAAAAAAAAACAAAGATACAAATTTTTTGTGTAGCTTAAGCACAGTGCTATAACAATTAAAGCAAAATATTGATAAAAAATCATAAAAAATAATATTTGCCATTCTAAAAAGTATACAAAAGAAGATCAATGCATATTTAAGTTCATTATAAATATGTTAATAAACTCCATATAAATTTTTGAAATTATTATGACACTCGGTATTTTTACTTTCTATTATGAAAAGTTCGGATGCGGTAAGTGAAATTTGTAATATTTATCAATAAAATACAGGCCAAAACAAGGGATACATAATTAATAAGTTATGCCACATTTATAGTCGAAAAATATATTTATTTTTATTATTAAATTTAAAACATTAAACAATCGACTTAACGGTTATAAAACATTTTTATGACAAATGAAATATGACAGGAGGGATTACGTTCAGGACAAAAAAAATGAACATTTTAACGCAAATTTTTCCTTAATTCAACAAAAAAACATGGACACGGAAAAACTAACGTCGCCAAATGTCGCTACGATGGATTCGCCTCAACCTCCTTCTGCATGTATTTGTGGCCAATGGTCCTGCCAACGGGTTCAGGTGGGCATTCAGCCGGTCGTTATACCGGCTAGAATGCCTATTTAGCTCATCCATCACCGTGTGCATGCGTAAAACACGAATCGCGGAGTTACGCACATACCACAGCTCCCCAGTAATGCACCTAAGAGCCCGGTTTTGCATCAACTCCCCAAATTGGCAAGCCATAACACCACGTAGGCACAACTATTGACTTGTAAACAAGCACCTTATTGTTAAGACTCAACAGGCTCCTAGGACGCAAGAGCCAGTTGAGCTTTGAGTAAGACGCTTGTCCAAATGCATACCCGGGTATCGGACACAAGAGACCTGTGGTATAACCGAATTTCTCAATCTGACAAAAGGACAAACACCTTGCCTGAGCGGAAACACGCAGTGCTCACCCTTAGTGCTATTGACTGCAAAGGTCCACCTGCAGGACCACCTGCCAAATTCATCGAGGGAACTCTGCGTGACCGCCGCTGCTTCATTGGAGCAAGCCGAGCTGGACATAAAGACAGTGTCATCAGCAAATGTGGCTCTGTATGTTATATACATTAGCATCATTGGCGTAACACAAATAACGTAAACAATCTCTAATGTTAAATAAAACAACAGAAAGCTTAATGTAAAGAAACATTTTACGATCTTCTCTTGAGCTTATTTTCACATAACGCTAAGTCACAATACACAAATAAAGTACATAAAAGCCCGCTGTAAGCCGGCGTCAAGCTCTCATTTAAGTTTGACATCACGGCCTAGGCATATGTGTCACTTAGAGAGGTTGTGTCCACGCAAATTTAGTTCCTTAAGGCATTGTTCCCTGGTCATCAGTTGGTGTGCCGCGGAGAAAAGTCAAGGTTTTGTGAAGATAATACACCCAAAAATAGCTGGCAAGGCGCTTTGTTGCACGAGAGGCGGACAGCCTCATCCGCGTGAAGTGTCTGCCTGATGAATTGTTGTCTGTCCTACAAGAAGATGTTCAAATTGCCAATTACATCAAGTCACGACCGCTAAACTTTCTTATGTTTAATGCAGTGTGTTAGGAAATGGGAGCAGATCATACGTCACTTCTGTTTCATACAGAAGTAGGATGGCTTTCTCGCGGAACAGTGCTATCTCGGATTTACGAGCTAAGAAATGATACCCAGATGTTTTTAGAAGCCCAGGGTTCAGATTTTGCTATTTATCACTGCCTCCGGTCCCTTCCACTGACGTTTTTAGTAATATCGCTTGCACTTAAACTTGTGTAACTATATGAAGTGGTGTTCGTACAATACGAACTTCCAATGCTACTGTAGGGCATGTTTTCATCGTTCCTGTAATGGACAGTACAGACTTTTCTACTTTTTGTGGCCGCTTTGAGCAAAGGTCTGCTCTAATCTTGTTCCCCTTGCGAAGTCCCTGTATGAGAGTATCGGTCTTACCGACATTAAGTGTAGCCATCGGACATTTGGGGTACATTTTAGGATATGCTCGCATTCCCTAGTACGCAAATATTTTAAAACCGTAACAGCAATTTACTTTCTACTATAGAGTAGATACATAACCTTTACCAGCATTTTATCTTACGAGTTTGACCTTAAGTATAGGGTATGTTGGGTGAAAAGCCCTATAATTGTCTAGCCAGTATCGAAAAGGCGATGTGTTTGAATGATCTCGGCATTCCATCGCCATTGGTAAAGATTTCGACAATCGTAAACGATGCGATTTCCCTTTCAAAAATGTAAATTTTTCACAATTTAAATATCGAACTATAGTCATTGATAATTAGATTATAATCGACCGCATCAATACTTTTTGGAAAGCTGTATACTGGATATCCGGATACGAACTTGTTTAGTTAAATCCCGGTTTGCGATCTTGTCAAAATACAAGCTAAACTCCGCTGTTGTATGTACTTTCAAATATTTATTAGTATGCTGTATCTGTATTGTGTCTTGCAAATACAAATTTATAAATAATTTCATTTAAGTTTACAATTAATATTTTTTTTTATATATATATTTAGTTTTACCTTTTGCATTATTAATTAAATATATAAACGTCGTAAAATACTAAATTGATCATATAATCGCAGCATTAACGCATGTTTATTTAGTTTTTGTTGTATATAAACTTATGTAATCTTTTTATATTCAGCTCACAAATATATCAGTTGTTTGCATATTTTTGGTACGACAACAAAAATATTTATATTTATAAATGGGTTCACAAGTTACAAAAACAAAGCATTTGCGTAAATCAAGGAAAAAGCTGTATGTATATTTTTATATATAAAAAATACAATAATAGAAGGGAAGAAACCACTACCAAAACAGCTTGCGTTTGACTGCAAAACGAATCACAATAGAAAATTTACTAGTATATGCACTAAAATCTTGTATATGTATATTACACGTCATATTTTAAGGTTCAGTTTATGCATAGTTACATATAATGTATGTATACGTTGTTTTTTTTTTTATACAAAAGAACATAGTAGCAAACTTATTAATTGTACAGAAAATTATGCAACATGCACAGAATATGTTTGTTATGTATATAAACGTTTAAATGTACAAAAAAAAATTAAAAATCGCTCACGACACATTTACATACATAATTGTAGTAATTTATTAAATCTTGCATTGTTAAGTTGTAGTAAAAGTTCTTTAATTGTAGGCATATTATATGTATGTAGGTTTTGGTTGATTATTTTCTTTTTTTGATTTTTAACCTTACGCTTAGATTTGAAATCGTTTCAAAAATTGATGTTTCACTATTTTTTGATGCCATCTTTACGGTTAGTTTATGGGAAATTAAAACAAGTAATCTTTTTCATCTACTACTATAAAAGTTAGTCACTAGTAGCTTTTACAGCAGCGGCTACGTTTCGGCATACATATAAAGGGGCGACTATTCCTAGCAACAACCACTATTTGCAGAGCTACTGGAACTGCCAGAGCCGGGCAGCGATGCACTTGTTGGCGAAATTTGCTGACCGATCTTGATGCCATTTGCCTGCAGAAAAGAGTTGAGTCGTTAATAATAAATTTAGTTAGAATACATTAAGCTACCATTTCTCAATCCAATTAAGATTAAGATTATGTACAATTTATTAAATTTGGTCAGCAATTTTAATAATGGGTGTTGGATCTTGGTTCATCATGTCCTATTCTGGTTAAAGCCACATTACATATTATCCTAACTGACTCTGTTCACAACGATGATTTTGCACTTTATTTTAATTTTTTTGATCTACTTTATCGTTCCTCGGTCATTTCTTGATTACAACTACAGTTCCCTGCCACATGTAAAGGAAATAGTACACAGACTGATTTTCATTTTTCTGAAAATTCGATTGCTGTGTGTATGGGTACATAAAGTTTTCCTTTACTTTTTCTTTTGCTAAAAGAAAGATCTGTACGCAAAATTATAGGTTTTATCAAGAAGGCTTTATAGCCATTCAAGTTTTTAAAGCCCAGCCGTCGTAGGCCACAAAAACAAATTATAATATGTAATAAAATGGCCTTAACCAGAACTTTACATTGGGGACGCAGTTCAAAGAATCTTGTTGACCTGGGTAACGAGTCAGCAAGTTTAACTTTATACATAATCCTGTGCTTATTGCAAAGTATTGTCAACCTTAAAATCGGCACTGAGAAAATGGCTTACATTCAAAATAATTACCTCATTATTGATGTCGAAAACACCCTCTTGTATCTTTTCGTATATTTCTTTGGCGGTACCTATAAAAGCTTCCTCCACATTGGCAGCGGTGCGTGCCGAGGTCTCCATAAACACAAGCCCATGTTCGCGAGCAAAAGCCTCACCTTCCTCCTTCTTAACCTCTCGCCTTGAGTCCAAATCACTCTTGTTGCCAATAAGCATTATCACCATATTGGAGTTCGAATGCTGACGTGCATCCTCCAGCCACGTGGTTAAATGATTGAAAGTCTCACGTCTTGTTATGTCATAAACAAGCAAAGCGCCTGCAGCACCACGATAATAAGAGCGTGTAATTGATCTTTAAGTGTAAATGTAAGAAAATTCATTGAGCATAAAATGGTGTAATTATTTTAATGTTATAAGCACCTGAAAGCCTCCTGGCCGGCTGTATCCCATATTTGCAATTTGATTTGTTTGCCATCAATAGTAATCATGCGTGCACCAAATTCCACGCCAATTGTTAAATCGTGCACCGGCTGGAAACGCTTGTCCGTGAACTGCAATAGCAGACATGATTTGCCAACACCTGTTCAAATACATAAGTAAAGGAAAGCAAAGAAAACTAATTATATTTCGTAAAATAGACTCAGAGAAAGTTTTTCAGTCTAGAGCACAAAAAGAAATTAGAGTAATACATAGATGTAAGCTAGCAGTATATGTTTAGGTCATATATTTACAACAAACAACGCGTTTTTTGCCGAACCCGTCTATCAAGAGATTTTTGGTTAGTATTGAGAAGTCCCACTTCCTCTGTTATGGACAATCTCAATTAAATTTTCAACGCAAATAAATTATACAAATAAACTTCACATAAATGTTTCTTTGTTATGTAGTTTAAAAAATCTCTTTGAGAATAATTTTTTAACAAAATTACAACCAACTTATGATAGTAAATTTCCTGTCGAAGATAAAACTTTATATCAGCTTGAATCTTTTATCAATTGAAGCAGTAATACAAATTCAATGTGATGGCAGGCTCATCTTTTCCTTTGAATTCAAACTACATTTTCATTTTTCAAGCTCGAATTTTCTTTGAAATAGCATGGAAATTAGTGCATGTACTAGACTTGTATAGAGCATACAGAGGTTGAATCTTCCCATCGCATGATCTATGTTAAATGTTTCTTCAGTATAGTATAAGGAAATTGCTGCTGCAGTGAACGAAAAAAACTCGAGGATTGATCTCTGCATCTTACGCTACTAAGATCCTTATTTTGGAGTCATATAATATTACAGAAATTTCTCAAATTGTTGGCGCAAAACAACTCTAGGCCAGAGGCTGCTGCCTGATACTGAGATTCAAAAAGTATCTAAAGCGTATTTATCATTATAATTGTGAAATTATGAAGCGCTATTCAAATTCATACACTGCAGTCCCTTACAATGCCACGCCACTCGGCACCCTATCTATACCTGCCACATGAGTTGCGTGGATACCGCCGCCTTTCACTAATTGGTATAAAAAACCAAAAGCAACAGCTGGCCCATTTCAGAGGAAATAAAGATGAAACCAAATTTTGTCGACTGATAAGAAAGCAACAACAACGATTCCCTATAGTTGTTCTCTTACGCTGCCTGCTAACTACAAAAGGTCATTATATTAAATACGGAATACAACAAAGATCATGCAAAATGAGAACGATAATGGGGTTGGTGGTTACTTTTTTGATTGACTCAACGGCAGTACGAGCCCCCACACCTCCAACCGCCCCCCAACGCAGTTAACTTCAACGCCAACGAACAACAACAACAACTGTAGACTAGAGTAACGCCCGCGCCTGTATGTGTTGTTATGGTACCATTATTGATTTTTCCTTGCTGGGCTCCATTTATTTTTGGCAGCTGCTGGGCTTTGATTGTAGTGTATTTGCAAAACGATATGAACTCAAACATAAGCGTAAGCTACACTGAACGCAAAAACGTATTTTTTTGTAGTTAGTTTCGCTAGTCTTTGTTTTGCCATTTATTATTATTGCTGCACAAAATGTATATAGTTGCAAAATTTCCACTCATACGGCGCAGAAGGGAAAACACACAAAAATGCATTACTACGTACCAGTATCGCCAATAATAATGTATTTAAATAAATATGCGTAGGACATGTTTACGTTAGGCTAGTTTCTTAACAATTACACTTTAAATTTTATAAAATGCTAGCTTTAATACGCAATTTGCGAGATTTTCAATCTGTTCTTCAGTGCTATTTATGATGACTGGCTGACGATAGCAATAACGATAACTAAATATGCCTCGCTATGCAGCACTGTTGCTGATTGAAGTAGACCAGGGTTGTCGCTTTGTTTAAACACACATATCGATATCGATAACCTTTTTTTTTTTTGTAGGTATGTATGTATATTGTGCAAATGCTGTCAAAAATTTTCTCGCACAAAGCGATGTTCTTTGAATCCATTAGCAGCAAAAATACCTTTAAATAGTTATTAATTAACACATGTGAAATGTGTAAACATAAGTAATAGCAATATTATAATATTGGGCGTTAAGTGTAATCAACTGCTAAGCCCGGTGCATAATTTTTACGGCTTTTTAAGTGTTTTTTTGCTGCTGCATCCTAAAGTTTGTTACTAGTGGTTTAACTCGTCTACACACTGCCCCAGGAGGCGTAGACAATTGTTTGGGCACAATTCGTTTGCTTCGTAAAACATGAAGATGGCTGACGGCTCAACCATACTGCGTAGAAACAGGCCTGGCACTAAATCCAAGGCAAGTATTGTATGGAAATATGGTAGTAACTACCGACTACAACTTTCGCTTTATATATGCTGCTGTAACTAGGATTTCTGTCGGTGGCCCGATGAACCTCTTGAGGAAATGGACAGCACTCTTGCAGTGCAGCAATATATACAACAATTGATCAAGCGCGATCCTTCCAATGTCGAGCTTATACTAACAATGCCTGAGGCCCAGGACGAGGGTGTCTGGAAATATGAGCATCTTAGGCAATTTTGCATGGAATTGAATGGCTTGGCCGTACGCTTGCAAAAACAATGCTCACCCTCAACTTGCACGCAAATGACTGCTACTGACCAGTGGATATTTTTGTGTGCTGCCCACAAAACACCCAAAGAATGTCCTGCCATTGACTACACGCGTCACACGCTGGACGGTGCTGCTTGTCTGCTCAATAGCAATAAATATTTTCCAAGCAGGTAGCTGCCACCTCTTTACAAAGCAATAGTTTATAAACGCAGCCATTAATAGTTCCCCTTTTGTTATTAAACACAGAGTTTCGATTAAGGAGTCTTCGGTAACCAAGCTTGGTTCAGTGTGTCGACGCGTTTATCGCATTTTTTCCCATGCGTACTTTCATCATCGTCGCATCTTTGACGAATTCGAGGCTGAAACGTATCTATGCCACCGATTTACGCATTTCGTTACCAAGTATAACCTAATGTCCAAGGAAAATCTAATTGTGCCCATCAATGAAGAGGAAAATGCTGCGCCGGGAGAAAGCGAAGCTTAAACTTAACGGCATTCTAAATTATATTGATATAATGAAGCCAACGCTGCAAAAGATTGACGGACAAAAACTCATTCATCCATACACCCACGCAAAAACACGCGTATGCAAAACTATCGCATAGTTGCGCTCATTCAAAAATATTTATATTTAATAATAGCAAGCATTAGAATGAAGGCAAACCTAATATAATATTAAATTCTGCCCAAGCATATTATATACAAAATTATGCATGAATATGTGCAAGGCGGCATGAGTGACCATGTGAAGTAGTTTAAATGACGAATATATAAAGCTATATAACGCTAACTAAGAAAGGAAACAACAATAAAAAAAAAAGTATGCATATTACACAGCCCCGAAAAAGCCGGCAATTACATATTCCGTAAAGTTACATAATTATAATTATGTTTATTAGTAACTTTTAATTTTAAATACTAAATTATACGTAACAAAATATTATTTCTCATGCATAGGCCATGAATTTATTTTTCACCCTAGACTCTTAGTATGTTTTGCAAAGAAAGCTGTAAGAAACTAAAGTAAATGAACACTGAAAACTATACACATACACACGCAAGAAGTAAAACTAACAATAAAACCTATATAAATACAATTATAAAGAAAATAGCATTTTTATGGAGCATGGAAACTCAAGGTTGCATGATTTACCAAAACTAAAAATGTAAACTAATTGTACAGCAAGAATGGATGGACGGAGCCCATAACTACACTATGTTTACCTCCAACATGGGCTGTTGTTTGACCAAACGCTCAAAACCCAAACGCGTCAAATCAATTGATTTAAATTGTCCATCTATAATCAGCTCAGATATGGCACGTCCCACTGCCGGCGTTTGCTGTATGCCATGTCCACTGAAGCCCGTGGCTATATACAAGTTTCTATAGTGCGGATGCTGCCCAATGATGCCATTAGCATCAAATGTATTATGCTCATAGTAGCCGGCCCAACTGCTCTGTACTTTGGCTGACTCGAAAGCGGGTACACGCGTGGCTAGCGTCGGCCAAACATCCGACTCAAAATAGCCATGATCCACATCCAGGGTATCGCAGTCGGGCTCTGCATCATCAGCGGGACTGCGTCCGCACAGAAAATTGCCACCTAAGCCATCACGTCTAAAGTAGGTGCCATCTGGATCAATGGTTAGAGGTGTATCCAGACCAGGCGCATTCTCGCCCTGCGTTGTGATAACATACACGTAACGCTTACGTGGCTCGACGGGCAGCGGCACACTGAGTAAATCCTTGCCTGTGCCTATATTGGCCAGCCGTGCCACCTTTCCTGACTGAGCGCCAGCAGATAGAACGCACTTGTCAAACTTCACGGTGCGCTGCGAACCATCACAACAAGCTACCAAAACGCTATTTAGCTGACCAGAATCGTTGCAATTGAAGTCAACCACTTCGCCATTGGCAAACAGAGCACCAAAGGCACGTGCCTGACGTTTAAAGCCCATCAGCAAAGCCCACGGATCAAACCAGCCCTCACGCTCCAGGCCATAGCACCCTAGAGCAATGCCATCTGTGGTTAGCCAAGGAAAACGCTCCCGTAGACGATTAGGTGTCAGCAGCTCATTGCATGCGCCCAGCTCGTTTTGCAGCCTAGAATTGTTGGTCAACACTTCAGCGCCCTGCGTTGTGGCCAAGACCAAATAACCATGTGGCATAAAGTTTAGCTCCACATCACCCAAATGCTTGCGACAACTGCCTATGAATTCGGCACCAAACAGACTCATTTGTATGTTTTCGGCCAAAGAGAACTGCTGACGCACGCCACCCACCGAAAGCGGTGTAGACGCACTTACATACTGCAAGGTATACAAAGGTTCAATTTTAAGGAAGCTTATTTGGAACAATTGGCTCACTTACACAGGCATCCCGCTCCACTACCACCACATTAAGCTTCTCTCTAGCCTTGCATTTTAGCCAATAGGCAGCAGAGGCGCCCATGCCACCACCTCCAATGATCAGGACATCGCAGCGTTCGGGCAATTGATCACCAGCTGGCGCCTTAATACAACTAAGGCCTCTTCTTAACTGCGTACTGACAACATTAAGCGTGCGCAGCATTTTCTAAACTAAGTCAAGTTATATGAAAGTTGGCAGTTCTTCGGCCATGTTTGAAAGGCAGCTGATAGCTGCCAATGAGCTCTAGCAGATTAGATCCACAGAGCTTGATTATGGTACTAAACAAAAGGTAAACACAACTGCAGGCACTTGTAAAAAGTTAGCTAGCTAAATGTATAAGTGAAGAGTATACACTACGGTTATCAGCAAATAAACACTAGAAAAGCTTTGCGTTTCAGCTTATTTTATGGAAACATTTATGACGTGCTCTGTCTAATTGCTAAATTACTGATAATGAGAACGAAAGATTTTCGAACATTAACTATCTCCTGTGGACATCTCAATGTCAGCTGATGATGTCGCTTCACCTTGCAGCTGCAGCTGCGGTTTGTTTGAACGTCGTCCGGATCGTGCACGTTTCCTTTGTCTATTAGAGTTGTGCGACTGCTGCTTCTGAGTTGACTGTTTGTGATGGTAGAATCCGGTTGTTGTATTTGGTTTCTGCAACCTGCAATTAAAAGAGTTGATTAGATTTCACGTAAATTTAGAGTAGTATTTCCTTTTGTAGGGTCTACTAAAAAAAAAGAAGAAAAAAGCACTGATTCGTTGTCCACGATACAGCTTTTAGTCAGTCCCAAAAGCACGACTAGAGAAATACTTTATATGTTAAAGGGTGCAAATGTTAAGAAATACCACTGACGCATAATAAAAACTGAAGGTACATTAAGAAACGAACCAAGTGAATAAACTGGAGCTATATCTTAGAAAATATTCCTGTTGTAATTTGCCGATTTAAGCGTAGGCCTTAAAAGGAAGAATTTTCGGATTTTTTCCAGATATAGAAACTATAGATACGCTTAACTTAAGACATAGTTAACAGAAACAATTTCAGCGCTGCGAAACTATTGCCTAAGTTTCCAAAAAGTCCTTACAGCAAAATGTTAACTCAAAACAAGACCAAAAGTCTTAGAAAGAAGCAGATCTGCCACTTTCCTTCCTTGGACGCTTTATTGTGTTCGAATATATAACGATATTGAAGATTATAGCGTTGGCCTATAATTTCAAGACTATCAAGAGAGGCTAACACACCAACGTTATGCACGTGGACAGTCTGATACACTATAGCGTTCCATCGGCGTCTCTAGAGCAGATTTGTTCAGAAAAAGTAAACGCAAAAGTTTGAAGGTGGGAGCTTACTTTGCGAGATGAACTTGCTTTAATGCTGCTTATTGTATCTTACAAGCAGTGAGTCGAGGCTTCGGCTAGCAATTCTGCTGCGTCTGTGTGTGCGTTAGTTCAAGTGACTGCTCGAGAATGCAAGTATAAAGATCAACAACAAGAGAGATTCCTGGGATACGTAATTTCAAGAGCAGTATATTTTACGTCGTGGAACTTAGCCAAAGAGTGTATATTCAGAGGTCGAATAATATTCAGGACGTAATAAGATAACGTGTTGTTCAGGCGAGTTAAGAAAGTGATGGAACATAATTTATTCATAATGTACTATGTAGCGTCAATGGATTAAATGTATTCTATGTTTGAAATCACATACAGAGTAAGTTACTGGGTTAGTTTTATGATTTTCTTATATATATTCTGGCAAATCGGAGCTTCTACTTCAGAATCAGTTTGTTTAAAATCTAGTTTTTGCAACCCTGTCGTTAATATCCAAACAACTTACCCTGCAATGCTGTCCGGCAGCTCGTCCAGGCTCATTAGTATATGCAAACTGGGTATTTGTCGTCTAACAATGATTTCCTCGAGGCCATCCATTTGTGGTTTCCAATGCTCCTCCACGCTGTTGGCCCAGATAATTGTATAACAGAATGTGTAAATATTGGGAGTATGAAGTGTACTACTTATGCTCACCTGGTATAGCCCATGCGCGTCACCTGATAGAGCGCGTGACTACGCTTGAGCACTTCAGCGCAGGATATGGTCTTGACAACGCCGCCGCCAGAACCGCTCCAGACAATGGTGCGGCATTCGCCTTTGTTAAGCGCGTCTTGGGCATGGCCAATAACATTGCTCACTTTGGTACCGCCTTTAACCTTTTCAATTAAAATTGAATATCAGTTGCTGTAAGGGGGTTTTGTCTTGTCATCTCTTACATGCATCCATAGAAAGTCCTGTTGTGTCTTTGGCAGGCAGTCCTCAAAGGGTAAGTCATTTTTACTCAGTTCTTGCTCCACATTCTCGGCCTTTCTGTAGTGCATCATTTTGACATTTGTTGAAACTGAAAGATTTAAAATTTGTTAACCTTTTAGTTATATAATTTCTTCTTCTTTTGGTTGCAGGCTAAACATAAACCTAAACCCAGTTTAACGGTACCTCTGCTTAAATAGATCATGCCTCAGTTCAGGGGTTTGTACAAAAAACAATAAAAAAATGCGGCAAACACTGTGTACGACTGAAGCCAAAGACACTTTTAAGTGTCCGGCACAGTTATTGCCATGACAGTCTGTGCAAATTGAATAATTGCCGCTTGGTTTATGAGCCAAGAGCCCCGGAGTACAACAAGTTAAACGTAAAACGAGCAAATATTACTCCAGGCGTTGAATATTTTGCTAAGAACAAGCTTGGAAGACAGCTGAAGTGCCCTTTTAAATAAAAACTTTTTACTACCATGGATGTCCCGAAATACTAATATTAATTCCATGATATCATTACTAAAATGTAATCGATTATATTTCACAAGGCTAAAGGATTTACGTATAAGCCGCAATGCGATGAAAAAGAACTCGCATTATTTAAGCTTTCCATATATGACAGCAAAACGTTCCTAATAATCTTTAATTTCTTTATACATTATAAACATGTAATATAGTCAGAAAATTTTGTCTACAAACTTGTTATCAAGGTTTATTTATAGTCCGTAAATGAGACTGACACTTGAAATACCTTTTATGATAATGGCCCTTAAAGTGGGAGTATGTAATTTTTATACAATGGCGGTTTTTTTAACTTAATTGGGTATAGTTTTAACACAATAAACTTACTTTAGTGTCACTTTTACCATAACTCCGTCGATTGTTTAAAAAAACTTTCAGTCAATTCATATACAAGTGCGAGTAAATACTTATATACTTATGTATTTAGAAGTGCGAGTCAAAAGCTCTCCATAGAAACCAGGGTTATAAGCCACAAATTTTTAGTCTCAACACTAGCTAAAAATGTTTCAACTCATCACGTGTCCTTTTCTAAACGTCCCATAAGTCTCATATGCCATCTGCGTAGGGTACACATTTTTGCACCAAAGAGTTCAAGTCAGAGTCAATAAAAAAAACAATTCCAGAGCAATTAAATAAGCGCGCAGCTGCAGCACTATTTTCCCATTAGATAAGATTCTGCTGGTGTCGGGCACTTGTGTGTGTGGATAAGCGACCGCAGCAGCCCAAGGATATGGATGATGATGAAGCATCCTGCCAGCTACTACACGACCCTGTAAGAAGCGAAGCCTGCCACTTGTTGAACAAGTCGTGTGGGCGTATTGGGAGACCTGAATTCGACAGCACCAACGAAAGTTCATTAACGAACTTTTCACATACAAATAAATAAAAACAGCGGAAAACGTAAGGTCGAAGAAGGAAATGCGGGCTGTGTGATACCCTTTAGATTGTTAACTACATAAAAGGTTACAGGTATATTTATAGAAAGCAATTTCTTGCTTAGAGTAATGCAAAACCGTTCTCCTAAAAACTGCAACAAAATTTCACTTTCATAGCAACGTTAATGTTAATATTTCTGTTATAGCCACCCAAATTGTTACTTAGATTCATGCTATCACGACGATACAAGATTTTGCACAGAAATTTGATTTTCATGAGAAAATTTGGACATACACTGACACAATCAGAACAGAACAGAATCCTTTAAGCCCTTAAAGAAATTGCAGTGTATACAAAATCATAAAAAGTAGAAGAAAAAAAAGTGTATGCAGTTCCAGTGGTTGTAGTGGTTAGATATAGAAAACACAACATGCTGGATTTATGTACGGGCCACAACCAATACCCACACACACACTGTAAACCTAGACATTTGTGTGTTTGAATGCAGCAGAAATCAGCAAAGATAAAAAAAAAAACTAGCTAAAGTCAGAATGGTAGGAGGTAAAAGGCGTTTTGTGGAATGTTTTAAGGAATGCGTAGAAATTCCTAATAGCATGCGCTGACTGCCTTATTGACAACGTCATCGTAAGGACGAGTTCTTCACATCATGGTCCTTGTTGTCGTCAGCATCATTATTATCATCATGGCATATCATCGTCATTCCTATCAAGTACGATTTGAACAATAATTCAATTTTGTGTGCAAGTTATTAATACAAGAAAAGCGCCAACAAAGTAGGGGAGCCAACAGCTCTAGCACTATATATATATATATATATATGTATGTATGTATATATGAGTGAGTGTTGGTGCCTATGTCCGTGTGTATTGACTGTTTGTGACAAGGCGTCACTTTTGCTTAATTTCATTTAAAACATTCAAACATAATTTGATTTCAAATTTTTCCAATTGAACACATCATGTTGGCAAATTGAATAAATTCAGCTAAATGTGATAAAATTAACCGTGGCGCATTCTTAATTTCATGTCTAATTCTTATATGAATGCTTTATCACTCGAAGTGTTAAAACTGCTCAGAATTGCTGTCATAAAGTCGTGTATGTAGTAGCATAAATATATTATAGTATACCCCAAGACTTTGCATACTTTCACGCATACACAACCACACCCACCGCCCATTTAAGCATATTACGTATACGCAGACGAAGCAGCACGGCTATGAATGAAACGCTGCAAATATTTCATTTATTTGCCACCTCCTGGCCCTATCCTAACGCATCCCTAGCGGCTCAAGTATAAGCACTGCACATGGCAAGCCAGTGGGCCACAATAGCTACCGAGCTTAGCTCTTTGGTTACACCACAAGCGCAGGATCATTCCGGATTTGCAAACCGTTGCGTACGGTACACGAGCGCGGAAAGAACTTAAAACCGACTTAAACTTCTAATATAAGTAAGTGCAAAAAGGAAGGGTATAGCATGCAAAAAAAATGAGTTTTATTGAAACAACAAAATTGAGCCAGTTCCGTGTAACTGCAAGAAATTGAAAACTATACATATAAAACAAAATCCACACAAAATTCAATTTAATTACAAACAAAATAAAATTTATATATGTTTATGCCTCGTGCGGCAAAAAAAAAAAAATGAAACATATACAAAACCGTCGTAAAAATAAATACACTGCGTGCAAGAAGTATATAATTTTAGTACACAAATTCACCAAATATTTGAGGGTACATTTCGCTCAACAGGTAACCAAATTCCGGTGTTGCCTGGCCAAATTGTTGTGGCTTCCAAAGCAAATAAACAAGTACTAAAGGTTGTTACTGAGCACAACAAAAATTGTTGTTTAAGTGAAACATAAAACAACATTTTCGTTGTGTTGGTTCAACATATAATATTAAATATAAAAAGTAGAAATTTTAATAATTAACAAACCTGCCAGCACATAAAACTGTCACAAAAATTTTAAAGAACTACTAAACGAATTGATTAAAAAGGTAGAAAATAAAAAAATCTATACTCGTGTGGTGAGCGGGTTAGAGAATACCACCTCAGCAGGTCAAAGCTTGTCGTATGAGGCGACTAACAATGACACTGGGTTCTTTCGAGACCAGTAGAGCCAACCCAGGCCTTAAAAGGGTTGTGCGTAGGGTTTGGGACCCACCACGTAAAACCACAATTCCAATGAAAGAATGCATTTACATCAGGCCGTAACCTGATAACGAGTTGTTATAGCCAGTTAAGAAGAAGAATGTATTCTTGTTACGTTATCTCATACACTTGGCTATGAATTCCGTTAGTTTCATTCGTTATAAAAGAACACGGTATTGATGGAAAGCTATTAATTATTTTCTTATATAATTTTTATGAAAAATTTATAGTTAAGCGTTGCAGTTTTTTGATTGAATTTTTTTTTTGAAACTTTGCAATGAGCATTCAAATTCTGGGTAATTAATTTTTAATGTGAACCCTTAACTATAAATCTATATCTGTAAATATGAATGTAATGTATAAATGTCCGAATCTATAGAAAACGGCTCGACCGATTGGCGTGAAATTTTTTTTAATTTGATCAAGAAATGTTGTAGGCTGAAATATGCATAATTAACCTAATAAAAAAGCGTAAAACCACTAAAAAAAAAAAGGAAAAACAAGAACAAGAATACATTAATTCCGCTAAATTCTGTAACGGGGGAGGAGTTATATATCGACATAGGTAATCCGAAAAACTTTATTGGCGCAGCTTTTGGTAAAAATTTTGTGCCTCTATTCCTTATAGGATCCAAGGATTAATACTTTTTAGCACAAAGTGTACAGGCTATGAAAAGTTTGGCTTGAAAATGACAAGTCCTTTGACGGTTTCTCAATACTCACCTAGCACCATCTCCCTGAACTGGAATCAACGTGAACCCGATTTGGATATTGGTCGGTGCGTTCAACTGTTGAAAGAATACCTATAATCCCCACTACATGAGGCCTGAGGCATGAGGAACCTCAATCTTTTAAACCTCTATGTTTTCGGTAACGAATAGTATATAAATTCTTCTTTCTATTGAAAGTAAACAACCGGAATGTGCTCATCCAGGAAATCATTGAATACATTGTTACTAGGTATTTGCTCGGATTATAGTTTTTCAGAGAGAGGTCAGAAAATTTAGTTCGTGCTTTCAAATGACATCTTTTTGGCGAAAAATAGAGACAAGCACTGATGCTCAAGGTCGGCATATTGATTCTACAATTATTAACAGAAAAGTTTGCCAAAAATTCGCTTTTTCCAATATTAATATTAACACACACCAATTGGAACATAGCATCTTTGTGTATTCCGTTATTGTGCAAAATCATCACCACTTTCTTGAGCATCAACCTGAAATCGGATTATTGCTGTGGACAAACTCAAATAAGTTAGCCATATTATACCTATGACAGTTATCGATAGAGGAGAGATTTATTGAATATATCGCTTTTATTTCTCTGGATAGATGCCATTTCCAACTGGAATAGTCGCTCAATCTAAATCGTTATATAAAGATCTTCCAATTTTTGTATTGCTTCTTTGTAGATGGCATTAAGCACATCCAGAAAAACTAGAATTTTCTGATATGATTCAACGAACTTCATTTGAGCAGAAACTTTTGCTCATTTTTGAGTCTCTTTCACTTATAGTATCTAAGATCCAAGTGTTCATATGGACAGACGGACATGGCTATACTGTTTCTGTGACGCGATATTCTTAAAATCTGCACTATCCGCACAATAAATGTTTCAAATGCCTGTCTTTGTTTTTGAGATTACTTGTGCCCTTTCTTGAAATGAACCCATTTTCTAAACGGTTATATCGCCAATTAGTTGTCCCGCATTCAAACCTATGCGACTTCCTTCATATTAGAATGCATTCTAATATCGAGTGAGATTTTGTGCAGTGTTGGTAAGTGTGATACAGTGTTGTGTTGTATATCGGTTTAGCGCTGCAAAGGAGAGAAACACAACCAACACAACCAATAAAATACTTCGTTGGATCCTCGTTTACCTCCCTTCTCCTGTTTGCCGCATGTCTTTACAATTTTGCAATTTCGACATTAATTTTCTTGGTTTTGTTTTAATACTTACTTGCATTTTAAAACTATTTTTTAGCCTTTGTTTTAAATGGGAATTATTGGTGAGCTGTCAAATAGCTTACTCACATCGTTTGATGGCTATTGTAAGATTTAAGAATTTTATACCCTGTGCACATAGTGTACAAGGGTATTACAGATTTGTGCGATATATGAAGGCGTGGCAGACCATATGTTCCATGGGCAAAAATGATCAGGAGCAATAGTCGATTCGATATAGACGTGTCCGTGTTTTCGCACCGTTCTCGGATACTCTAAGAGATAGACACACAAGATTTGCACCAAGAGAAGCGCATTTTCCCTACGCAGAGCGAATTTCGCGGTTAACACAAACACCGCAAAGCTTTTCAATTGAAAATTGGCACAGTTATGCACACTGTTATTGTGCATAAGTTGTGCCAAAAATATTAAGATTGGATAGAGAATTTAAAAGATATAGGTAAAAATATGCAAATTTTAGACCCCTATTAACTGAAACAGAATTTTACTTTTTATAGAAATGTTAAGATTAACATTTATGTTAGAGCCAGCAATTGTAGTACGTCTGTTGTTAGGCTCATAAACCAAACATTGTTAACATTTTTCCGAATCATCCCGCTACCCACGTAGTGCAATTTCTTTTATTTCGCCCATACCCCCAAAAGTATATTTGATGTTCTCGCTTCGTGTAACAAGCCTCTAAGGGATTTTCAATTACAAGATTCAGCACCTTCTCGCCTGTATGCGTAAAAAAATTTCACTTTCTCCCTTGAAAATCTCGCTTCGTGTAACAAGCCTCTAAGGGATTTTCAATTACATGACTTCGTCAAAATATAATAAAACACTACTGTTTGAAGATGCTCTCGATATAAGCTCTCAAATCGTGACGGTATTTTTCAAACTTTTTTATAACATATTTATTTAAAAGAATAGAAAGATGGTTCATAAAAAATGGTAAGGTTCTTAGAAAAAGTTGTAACAATTTAAGAAAGTGGTGAAAAAAAAGTATATAATTTTCCTTCTTTTATAAGGCATATAATACCCTTAAGCCTATGAAAACAGGGTATCCAATAATTAATATAAATAAGTGAAATAAATGTAAAATTTACTAAGTTTAAATTGAGTATTATCATTAATTGCAAGAATTTCTTAGCTATTTTACGATTCAAATAACAAGTCAATTATCTATTTAATTAAAAACATTTTTGAAGTGTCAAATTCAATCAAAACACATTCTAATTACTCAGTGTTTATTTTAAAACTAATATATTGCTTAGTAAACAAATCTAATTTAATTTCAACACCCACAAATTGCTTCATTGATGAATTAGGAAAGGCTAATTATACGGCTATAAACAATTAAATAATTTAATAGAAAAGTGAGAGGTAGGAAGAAAAAAATACAAACATGGATAGCACCGAATTCCGAAAACGTGGCATGGAAATGGTTGAATACATTTGCAATTACTTAGAAACATTGAATGAAAGGCGCGTGACTCCCAGCGTGGAGCCTGGATATCTGAGGCATCTGTTGCCATGTAAGTAACACAAGCGAAAAATTATGAATAAAATTTTTATTTCTAAACGATGAACAATCTAGCTGAAGCGCCACACGAGCCCGAAGATTGGGACCATATTATGCACGATGTGGAGGATAAAATAATGCCTGGCGTGACACATTGGCAGCATCCAAGATTTCATGCCTATTTTCCGGCAGGCAATAGCTTTCCCTCCATACTGGGTGACATGCTAGGGGATGGCATTGGCTGCATAGGCTTTTCCTGGGCTGCCAGTCCAGCATGCACCGAACTAGAGACCATAGTTTTAGATTGGCTAGGCAAGGCGATTGGACTGCCCGATCACTTTTTGGCGCTCAAAGAGGGCAGCACGGGCGGAGGTGTTATACAGGTAGAAAACAAAAAACAAAACACTGCTTCAAAATATACCTTAATTTTATGGCTTATGCTGTTAGACATCTGCATCGGAGTGTGTATTGGTCACCATGTTGGCAGCCCGTGCTCAGGCCTTGAAACGTCTTAAAGCCCAACATCCATTTGTTGAAGAAGGCCACTTGCTCTCTAAGCTGATGGCTTATTGCTCCAAGGAGGCACATAGTTGCGTAGAAAAGGCTGCCATGATATGCTTTGTCAAACTACGCATTTTGGAACCAGATGAGCATGCCAGTTTGCGTGGCCAAACCATTGGTGAAGCCATGGAGGAGGATGAACTGCAGGGTTTGGTGCCGTTCTTTGTATCTACCACGTTGGGCACCACAGGCTCTTGCGCCTTTGACAATCTGCCCGAAATTGGACATGAGCTTCAAAAGTTTCCATGCGTTTGGCTGCATGTAGATGCCGCCTATGCTGGTAATAGTTTCATATGCCCCGAGCTTAAACCATTGCTAAAGGTAAGTCTTATAGCCAGTACCTAGACATGCAAATTTTCTATTACGTAAAATAAAACAGGGCATCGAATACGCTGATTCATTTAATACAAATCCCAACAAATGGCTACTGACCAACTTTGACTGTTCGACTTTGTGGGTGCGCGATCGCATCCGTCTGACATCAGCACTTGTTGTGGATCCGCTGTATCTCAAGCATGGCTACTCGGATGCGGCCATTGACTATCGTCATTGGGGAGTTCCACTCAGTCGTCGTTTTCGTTCGCTGAAACTCTGGTATGTATCTTGTGCCATGGACAAACAATTAGCCAAAAAAAACGTGTAACTACTGCCAGATATCTTGACTTCAAAATACCCTTTGAAAAGTTCCTTATATGATTTTCACTTTGTTAACGATTTTGCTGCTATATTTTCTTATTTTAAATTCGCCGACAAATGTCCTTTTAATTCTCAAAGCGTTCTGTTTATACAAAATTTAGTGGAATCGTATAATTGTAATTCGTCAAATGTCTGCCGAATGCAACGCCGTTCAGTTTTAATATTCCTGGTGTCAACATTTACCTCATCTCCGCTTCAGAAAAAGAAGGCTTAACCAATGTATACTTAACAGGGTAACATCGTCGTTGCGACGTTAGCAGCGCAGCTTCTTAACTTTTCATTCTCTTGCTAATTTCAATGAGGGATGTTGTATGTCGCATATATGTATATGTGTATGTATTGTGCATGAGCGTTTTCTTTCAGCAACGAGAGTAAATTGCGCCTCTCTTTCGCTATTTCACCCCACACAATTTTAAGAAGGGTTGCTTAACGACGGATATACCTTGTTAGGTATACATTAGGCTTAAGTATTCATTTTTTTAATTTGTCACTTTTGATAACATCGCGCTGAAGTTTGATACAGATTTGTTCACGTTTATTTTAAAGGAGCTGCCAAGTGACAAACTTTTGGCTGAAAAAATAGATAACTATCAATATGCTGACGACAAACGACAACGAAGACGAGTCCCATATTAGGAGTGATTACAAAATATATAAAGCTTCCAAAGAATTTCCAAGTGAAAACAAAACAGCCAGTTTCTAAATTATGAGAAACGAATCGTAAAAAAGATGTAGGAAATAGAATAAAGAATTCAAAAAGGTATTTTTTTTTTACTTTGCATCCAAGCTTTTCAAACCGATGTACTCTTCTTCGCTCTTAAGCCGATGTAGGGTACAAAAACTCATCTATCACCAAGCTGCTTTCGCGCCTCAAATGTGCAAATGAGTTTATTTGCTTTTGTCAAAATAATTTCTTTGATTTTCTAGTGGTACAACAAACAGTCGAAATTTGAACATTTGAGTGTACTCTGAATGGCACTTGTAGGTACATTTTGAAGTGTACAACACTTATTATTATTTGCATGTTATTTAGTTGTAAACAGAAAAACCAAATAATATTGAATAATGTTAATTGTCGCTCATGCCAGAATATGAGCTGATGTACAAAGTTTCATTTATGTTTCATATAGGTTTGTGTTGCGTTCTTATGGCATATCCGGTCTGCAACAATACATACGTCATCATATCAAACTGGCCAAACGATTTGAAGAGCTCGTGCTCAAAGATAAACGTTTTGAGATTTGTAATCAAGTCAAGGTGAGTTACATTTTGATTTGAAATGTGGGTTTTACAAAGACAATTGATTTGGTTTGGCTGTACGTTAATTAATCATTACTTAGAATTATAAAGGTCAAAGCGCCTTAGTTAAGGGTTTTCGTACAAACCCTTGCGGAAATAAGGCTGAAATAGATTTAAAAATAGTTGACAATGACGCACATATACTATATCATGCAATTGGCCAATTTCCAAATTAAGACACCTTATGTGCTACGGCTGACCTGAACGCGAGACGTGCAGGCCAGCACGCCAAATGCCGAAAAACCAAAACCTAAGACCCAAAAAAGTATATATGTAAAAGTAAAAACTAAAAACGGGTGCAAACTGGCTATTGAAGTGTTTTGGCATTATAATTGGCAGCCAAAATGTTTCATGATTCAATTTCTTGACGCACTGCGAGAGCCACTCCAACGAATTGACAGTTGTTTGTATTTGTTTGTGGCCTAGACGTGGTTCCAGCAGTTGCTCTTAACAATCGCTAACAATGCTGTTAAATAAGCGTGCCAAAATCAAATCAATTTCAAGCCATATAACTTATGTAGGTACGAGGCGTATGCGTAATATATATTGAACTTTAATTGAATTGTATTTACCTTTTGCTTGCTTTAAATCACATAGCTTGGATTGGTTTGTTTTCGCCTCAAAGGCAGCGACAAATTGAATGAAAAATTTCTGAGCATTATTAATGAATCTGGTAAGCTGCATATGGTGCCAGCCAGCGTTAACGAGCGTTATATCATAAGATTTTGTGCGGTAGCGCAGAATGCGACAGCTGAGGATATAGATTATGCCTGGGATATCATAGTGGACTTTGCCAATGAACTGCTGGAGAAGGAGCAACATGATGAGCTGTCCGAGATTATTAATAAGAAGAAAGCGAATACTTTGGCGCAGAAGCGTTCGTTCTTTGTGCGCATGGTCAGTGATCCAAAGATCTATAATCCGGCTATTAATAAGGCGGGAACACCTAAACTTTCCTTGGACATAACGTCGCCAGTAGTTAGTCGTGGCAGTAATCCCATAATACGTACACAGAGTTCTGTGGAGCATAACTCTTGGATATCCTGGCCCTTGGCATTTCTCTTTAACAGCAACAACGATGAGAAGAGCAGCAACGTTTCTTTGCGGTGTGTCTAAATCTATTCTTAGTTTTCGAAACCGACAATGATTTTATTTGCTTAATAGTTTCCGCCACTTGGACACCAATGTGCGACCCTCAACATCGCGTCGCAACTCTGGCGCTGGTTCCTCATCTTCACCTGAGAATGAGATGAGCTTTGCAAACGTACAGCAGCAGCAGCAACAACAACAGCTGCGTTCACCGCGCAAATCTCCAATGGTTTCGCGCAAGGGTTCTACATCGATGCAAAATAATCGTAACTAAAGTATTACATGAGCCATTTCGCTACCGAATAGACGTATTAGCAAACCCGTAAAGATACATATACATATACATATATATATATAGTTGAATTCTAGACCAATTTATAATATTATAATGATATGGCATATGTCTAACGTATTATTATAATCTAATTTTTGTGCGCAGACTTTGTGAACTCTTATTCTAATAATAACTATTAATTAAATGTTTATGAATTATAATAAATATGTTTAAATTAATGCATTTTTATGTACAATGTTACACAAGTTTGAGGCTTTAACCCAATGTTGTCTCAATTCTCACATATCACTATTTGCAAGGGTTTCGAATAATCACTTGTCTCAGGTCTCAGTTTTTGTCTACTACGTTGTCTCGATTGGACGACAATGCATATTCCACAATTGCTCTTTTTCTTCTGAATTGTGTACTTGACGTGTGTACGATTATTTTTTTTAATTTTAGATTTAGTAACCCAAAATTAATCGGCGTTGGTATATTTGAAACAAGAACATTTTTTTGTTGCCTAGCGCAATTGATAGAAATTTTGTGCTCAGAAGATAAAAAACAAGTATTATCTGTAAATTAACTTAAAACTGGGTTATGTCTCTATCATAATTTTTCTTGTCTCATGGGTTTGATGCCCTAACTCCCCTCTGTCCCTTTTATCTACTCCTCTGATTCTTTCAGTCGGACTGCTCAGTGTCATGTTAACAAAGTTTTACAGCAGGGTAGAGACGGGGATGGGAGGATTTGGGGATGTGAAAACCGATAAACGGATACAGACATCTATATTACGCTTTCTTTACAAAGAATTCAGCCAAAGCTATATACTTCCACAAATTTTTAATGTAAGGCTAGTTCAAGTTTTTATACCAATGTGGAACTTCGATTGAGGTTCACAACACGCTTCAAGTGGACTATGAACCAATACTTGAGTGGATGTCTTCCAATATTGGACCTTCATGGTTTTTTCTAGTTGGTTCCGTCGGCATAATTAACGCGGATTAACAACCTTCAGCTCTACGGGCTAGCTTAACTTGGGTGTATGGAAGAAGAAGCTGTTAAAGGAAGACAGCTAAAGGTTTGACTGTGTCTTAGAAGGCCCACACTAGCTATTTTTAGTTTCACTAAGTGGAGAAGGTATGGGAGAACCAGAGGCGACATGAGGTTGTTGTGAGCAGTCAGGGATACATGGTTCAAATGCTCGACTCATGAGCCTGTCATCCTTGTACATAAAACGATATTCTAGTCATTTTGTTATTTTGGACAGTTTCAAATTTCTCTTTTGAACACATTTTGGGTTATCAAATGTACATAAACATTAGCCTTAGGAACTGCACAAAAAAAAGATTTCAATTCGTTGTCCCATCTTATTTACAAACATATTCAAATATCAACGTAGCAAGCGATTTTGTTAGGAAATCTTTTTAAACTTGAGTTCGTTATTTATCTTTTGGCAAAGACGTTATTTAACTTCATGTGCTGCTCTTTAGTAATTTCATTTATCCCACTTGTTGTATACATCGAATTTATCAATCGATTTCCTTTTCTTTACCCATGAGTCAGAAAAATCGGCTTTCTTTAAAGTTAGCTGCTGTTCACGCTTTTTTAATATATGTATGTTTCATATGAAGCTCTTGGCTATTTTTGTATAGCCAAAATATCTATAAATCGTACAAATTAGTATAAACCTCAACAAATAACGTAAGCACACACATGCCGCCCATGTTTCTTGTTGTTGTTTCGAATGTTTACGCAAATTACTCTATAATCCTGCGATTTCTCATATGGTAAACATAGCCCGAAAATCGGTCTGCCGTCTGGCGCTCATAGCAGTGACGTATTCAAACAAAAGTGAATCATGTAACTAAATGCAGCAAAAGTAAAGTACACTAAAGCACAATGAGCTTAATTAAATATAGTAACAAATTTTTTAATGGCTTAGCAGAATTATCAATTTCTCATCACGTTTTTGGTCTAGATACTAGGCATTTTCACTCCATGGTATTACTAATTTTACGTTCAACCTCTTCACGCTCACGTTTCTTAGCAAACTCCTTGACTATCTGATCTAGATATGCATCCTTTTCTAGTTTGGATGCCACAAGTCGTTTGTTTTCCATATCCCAATTTAAATATGTCGGTATCTCAATTCGATTTACTTTTTGTGACTTGGCAGCCACCCGCTTGGTATCCTCGTGCCTATTCTGTAACATATCAAGAGATTTTCTATCAGCAAACACTGGCGATTCGTTATATGATCTCTCCAAGCCATTTGATATTTGAGAATCTGCTTTAAAATGTCTATTCATTATTAAATCCATTGGCTTAATGTGTGTGACTGCAACAGAGCTTGGCTTGACTATAACTCTGTCGTTTGCACTGAGTTCATTTATATTATTTCCTGCATTTGCCATATACCCGATAGGTTCGTAGGACACTTTATGCAATGTTTTAGTATTTTCTCGATTACGTGTGCTTTCGGCACCCATCATCGATTCCAAGGACATGTGTTTGGCGTTCTCTGCCAAGTTCTCCTTCGAAGGCTTTGTTTTTTGTATCATGCGTTGCAGCATCTCATCAAAACTACCTCTCTCCTCTCCCAATTCTGCTCGCTCTTTCAGAAATATCTTTTCAGAAGTAACGGCAGTATTCGGTTGTTCAAGCATAGCCACTTTATTTTGCTTAATTTTAAGATTAACCGGAAGTTGCTCTTTTGGTAACCCACGCTTTATTTTATCTGGCTGCAGTTCTGCCCGCTCTATGCGAATCATCAACTCATCTAAATTGGGCTTTATTTGCGAAGTATCCCTGTAGTTCTGGGGCAAGTAGCCTGCATTTTTTAGATATATTATTGGCGATTCCCAAGTTCTGATCATATTTTTAACAATATCATCGTAAGAAACCGGAATATATTTTAAATTGCGCTTATTTATGTTATCTTTAGCATGCGCTTGAAAGCTGCCTAATAATAAGTAGCTATAAAAAGCTACACTTTAATCAAATCTTATAGTATAAATTAAAATATATCTTACCAAAATATAACACACAAAATCATTATAATGAAATTATAACAATTTTATATGAGTTTAAAAGCTTTGTACATTCAACTCATAAAATCGAATAATAAAGCAAAGAAAACTGGAAAATATAGGTTGAAAACGAAAGAAATGATTTTCTATGAAAGGGACATACTTTTCTCTTAGTAACTTTAGAATTAACTAAGCACAACATTTCAGGGTACTACATTTCTTCAACAGTTGGGTTCACTAATTCTTGCCAATGTGGGTACTTCGATTCATTTGCAAATTGGTCCTAGCTTCATATATGGTAGAAAAACAATTTAAGCGAATCGGGAGGAGTCCCCTTAAAGTTTAATGCCTATAAAAACACATCATGAACTGTTGAGTTTTTGGTCAAAAACCGCAATGTTAAAGCAATATAATCATGGACATTAGCATGCTAACAAAGTCAACACCAAAATAAATGGAATACCTAAGGTGTGATTTGGCACAGTTCAAAATAAACACAAAAACCTACCACAAAAAAAATTGCCAAGTTCCGTCACATGTTTTTTGGCAGATGTTCGGCAATTGTTTGCTGTTACCAAGCGTCTACGGACGCAGAAATTAGTTGACAATGACGAAATCGAAGATACGGCAATTTGTAGACACATAAATTTTAGATAGCATTTAATTTTTTCTAATGTTCCGTTTTGAGCATTGATCTTGGCAAAAGACACGGAGTCATGAAAACCCAAGCATTAAAGCTCATAATTAATGAGCATAAAACATGGTCGATAAAAATAAAAGAGTTAAAAAGAAAAACAAAACAAAAAAAAACGGTGCCAGACACACATATGTACAATTATGCCGCTTGATCATTTTGAAGTGTGACCGCGTAAACTGAATTTTTATATGAAATTGTTTATATTTAGCTATACGACGTCATCTCAAGCTCAAAGTTTGTGCATGAAAGTTCAGAAAGAGGCGCAAGCGAAACCAGTAAACAAAAGTTATAACCATAAGAAGGTAAAGCATAAATACTCTTGCAGATAAATCGCAAGGCATGAAGATGTGACGATATGAAGATATGAAGATATGAAAATATGAAGATATGAAGATATGAAAATATGAAGATATGAAGATATGAAGATATGAAGATATGAAGATATGAAGATATGAAGATATGAAGATATGAAGATATGAAGATATGAAGATATGAAGATATGAAGATATGAAGATATGAAGATATGAAGATATGAAGATATGAAGATATGAAGATATGAAGATATGAAGATATGAAGATATGAAGATATGAAGATATGAAGATATGAAGATATGAAGATATGAAGATATGAAGATATGAAGATATGAAGATATGAAGATATGAAGATATGAAGATATGAAGATATGAAGATATGAAGATATGAAGATATGAAGATATGAAGATATGAAGATATGAAGATATGAAGATATGAAAATATGAAGATATGAAGATATGAAGATATGAAGATATGAAGATATGAAGATATGAAGATATGAAGATATGAAGATATGAAGATATGAAGATATGAAGATATGAAGATATAAAGATATGAAGATATGAAGATATGAAGATATGAAGATATGAAGATATGAAAATATGAAGATATGAAGATATGAAGATATGAAGATATGAAGATATGAAGATATGAAGATATGAAGATATGAAGATATGAAGATATGAAGATATGAAGATATGAAGATATGAAGATATGAAGATATGAAGATATGAAGATATGAAGATATGAAGATATGAAGATATGAAGATATGAAGATATGAAGATATGAAGATATGAAGATATGAAGATATGAAGATACGAAGATATGAAGATATGAAGATATGAAGATATGAAGATATGAAGATATGAAGATATGAAGATATGAAGATATGAAGATATGAAGATATGAAGATATGAAGATATGAAGATATGAAGATATGAAGATATGAAGATATGAAGATATGAAGATATGAAGATATAAAGATATGAAGAGATGAAGATGAAGAGATGAAGATGTGAACATATGGAAACTCCGCGAGTCTAAGATATGATGTGATCAGGATGAAAATCCTAAGGATGTAAATAATAACAATACCCTGCAGAAAGAGTACTTAATGCAGACCATTGAAGCAATAAACCCAACAAAATTGTATAAATAAAAGAGTAGTAGCCGCTTGCTTGCATTTATGCCAAGTCATGCCGTAAATGCTTTAAACCTGACTTCATGTGGGGCTGCCTTCCTCTGTGTGTGTGTGTCATGTGTGTGTGTGTGTGTCATGTGTGTGTGTGTGTGTCATGTGTGTGTGTGTGTGTGTGTCATGTGTGTGTGTGTGTGTGTCATGTGTGTGTGTGTGTGTGGGGAGCACTTTGTGCCATGCGCGTGCGCGTCCACGCACCTAGCACATGAGTCATAAATCAAGTCCATAGAGCAACGGCATCACAGACTTTGTAGCTTTGAATTCAACTTGGCTTGTCAAGTTTGCTGATTGTTTATGAATTAATATGCATACATAATAATTTTTCATATATATTGTATGAAATACATAAATTACAAAATGTTTCTTAAGAAGGAGTGCCTAGCTTTTAGTAGCTAATACCAAAATGATTTTCACAATATTACCCAATTTTTGGCGTCTCTTATACGATAAAAATAATTAACAGGTAACACACCTCTAACCCACTTAGAGCCTTGCGGCAAACAACAAACTGCTATTGATTTGCGCACAAAGTTCAATATAAACATTTGCATTTGTTTCTGTTTCTTTTTCAGTATGTCAATCAGCAGGAGATTCCTCAAATTTGTGGGCGCTGCTCCAACAACGTCACAATAATTTCAGCAAAATCTCATACGAGTATATATAATAATTTTGACTTGCATTCGTCATGCGTTTGACAAATTGTTTGTTCGTTCAGAAGTATCAGATGCTAATGCGCTGCCCTTCTCAAATCTGGCATCAAGAAATTTAGCCAATATTTGCACAGTTTATTGATGAGCATTATAATTTTATGACTGACTTGCTTGTGAATCCCCGTGCTTTTGCCCAGACTGACTTAAATTGACCAGCCGGCAAGTGACTCTTAATTAATAGTTAAATAAAGAAATTAGTATAGATTTAAATACACATAATTTACTTGAAAATCAGCAAAAAAAAAAAAGTACTGTAAGAAATAAGCACGTGCTATAATAGTTGGAAATTTTGCAATATGAAAAATTCCCCCAAAAGAACTAGGATTTTACTTTCAAAAAGTAATTAGACACGCCTTCAAGTCATTAAGACATAATTAAAACCTCTTGACGCGAGGGTTGTCTTTTATATATCGGGGATAGGAGAAACAGTATTATTTTTTGTTTGGCAAATCATGCGGTATAAGTACACTGGTAAAACAAATACGAAGGTATGCCTCAATCTCATCATATGACATTTGTACGCCTTTCACAATATTCGTCAGTTCTGAAAGTCATCTATAAAGTGTTTCTCTCGATAGTGCTTTTTTGGCGAAAATCGAATAAAGCTCTTCGATGTCCCCTTGTTGTGTTCCGTGTTAAGGTCGTTTACCGTGACAACTTCTTAACTATAGTTTTTGAGTATTAAACTTAAATAAAAAAAAGTAGCATCGCTCGTTTGAAAAATATAAAAGGCAGCCCTCGTATGAGACAGCTTGAGATATTTATAGTATTGAAACTAGCAATCAATAGCTAATTATTTGCAATTATTGCATACATAATAATACAGCTTAAGGTTTCAAAATATGTAGAAACTGTTACATACGAAAGCTTTCAACTTATAAGATTAGTCAAAGCTGATTCATCTTAACTGTCATTAGCTACTATGTTTATAATGTTCTAATGGTAGAGCTGATTAAAATAATTTCGACACTTTTAGTACATTATTAAATCAATATATCAGCGAGAGCTTACACTTTGCAATCAAATTTGAATTAATACAAATTAAACTATAAATAAATTTCAAAACATGCAACTCATTTTACTGCAGAACCCCTCATTAACTTTATCCATATACAGTCAAACCTGCTTAAGTTGGCCACTCACGATTCAAAATTTTCGTCTAACTTATGCAGGCAGAAAACTTATGAGGATGTAGCAATTTTATGTCGTTTTTTTCATTTTTTTTAAATTTACAATATGGTTTGGTTTTTAGCAAAAGAATTGTTTCATTTTTATATCTTTTTAAATCTTTTTATAGATTTGTGCAATGTATGTAACAGGCAGAAGGAGGCGTGGCAAACCATATGTTTCATGGGCAAAAATGATCAGGAGCAATAGTTGAGTCGATATAGACATGTCCGTCTGTCCGTGTTGTTGCAAAAATTGTTCACCAAAATTTGCGCATTATACCCATTCAGTGCAAGTTTGTCGAATTTAGTTGATATCTCACCCCCTTCCCCCGTGACAGATTTTCGCGGTTTTAACCGCCATAAAAGCTAGCTAATTGAAACTTGGCACAGTTATTCACACTACTACTGTGCATGTGTAGTGTAAAAATGATTCATATCGGAAGAACTTTAGAAGATCTAGCTAATAATGTGCCAATTTCACATTTTACAGAAACATTTATGTTAGCCAAATGAGGTACGTTAGGCTTATAAACCAAACAATTTTGATCGTTTTCCACACAATCCCCCTACCCCCGTAATACAGTTACCGTTATTACGCCCATACCCCTCAAAGCATAGATACAAAAATTTGCATGAAATTTGATTTTCATAGAAAAAATGGGTACAGGGTATCCCACTGTCGGGCACCGTCCCGATTGTCTGCATCAAATTTTTATGATTCCATAAGGAAGCTTTCGTATTTTCATTTTAACACAATGGAAATTTTTAAGGTTTCCAAATTTTACAGCTTCAATTGCATTGACAAAATTCAAAAATCGCTCAAAAAGTGGCCAACTTGCATGTTAGGCAACTTAAGGAGTTGGCCAACTTTGTGGGTTTGACTGTATTTAACTATCTTCACTATGTAATTATGACAAGCAAAAAAATACAATTTACCTGTAGGGTTTTTTTTATTATATACTATATACACACATATTTATTTTGAAAGATGCCGCGCACTTGTCAAGCGTATTTTCCAGCAACAACAATGGCCAAACACTAACACAAGTAATTTGAGCGCTGCCCATGCAATGCGCTCAAAATCAAAATCAAGCGCCAATCAACGGCAACGTCAACGTCAATACGGCAACGCTCAATAGCGCACACACACACACACGCACACACATACACATTGAGCAGGTGTAAATGGTAGGTAGCAAATGAGCGCAAATAGTGAGCAAATGAGCGCAAATAGTGTTCAAATGAGCGCAAATAGTGCTCAAATGAGCGCAAATAGTGCTCAAATGAGCGCAAAAAAGAGTAAAGTAAAACGAGCTGCGATTGCGCACACGATGAGTTATTTTCTTTTTTATATAAAAACGAATGCAGCAACAAATTTCAAGTCATTCGCGCACAGGAAGTCGAACCGAGCAAATTAAGAGTGAGCGCAAAGTGTTGCATAGTTTTGAGGGGCGTAATTGTATTGTGATAAATAAGTGCTAAAAGTAGTGTATTAAGCAAGAACAAATTTATAATAAAACTACAAAATATTTAACGTTGTGTTTAAAAGGCACGAACATTGTGCTAAAGTGTAAATTACATTTCAAAAACTGCACACCAAAGTGTTTAATAACATTGAACAGAGATCAAAATGAATGTGGAAGAATTTCGCAAACATGGCAAGGAGATGATTGATTACATCTGCAAATATGCCACTAATATTGAGCAGCGGGATGTGGCGCCAACATTGGATCCGGGTTATTTGAAAAAATTATTACCAGGTTGGTATAACGTTTAAGTGAAGTGGTTTTTTTTCATTGTGTGTCAAGTGAAAGTACTGAATTCAAAAATAAATATTATAGCAAAAAAAAATCCTAAGCGGAATTGCGTAGCTCATAAGATTTCAAAGATTGATCCGTTCATGCATTCAAAACTTTGCCAATTTGTAGGGATATTTTTTTCAAATTTTATTTGCTTATTGATTTCAGTCAAACAATGCAAATTGGATTTATTTCAAATATTTTGTATTCAAATCTTTTTGAGTTCGGCACATTAAAATATGTTTAATTATAGACCAAGTGATAAATTGTAAACAACATTTAGATAAATACGCCTAAACAAATTAGCAATGTAGGCAAATATTTTGCTTCACACTAATATTCAAAGGCCGGCAGACAGTAAATAAATTAAATCACAAGTACATACTTATGAAACACATGAAATGATACGCTCATATGTACTATTCAAAATTCCAAAACACCAACGTGCCAAAAACAAAAAACCAAAACTAAAGACGTATTCGAGCGTATTCCGATTCATGTAGAGTAATTTTTTGCTAAGTGCACAAACATAAAGTAACAAAATTCACGTGAAAGTATTAAAAACTATTTCATGTACCAAATACTGTCCACGCTAATTTACTGTGATTACGGAACCAAATAGGTTATTTCGATTCCCCGAAGATTACATACTCTTATTTCTTAAATTCTTTTCTTTTTTCAATACTGAAATTGCTTTTGAAAAATTAACATTTTTCAGCATTGGCAAATGCTGTCAATATTTCAAACAATTTTTTGTTCATTATATTTATAAGACCAAAGATCGAGGCTACCAAAGCTAAGGAGCTAGATGAAACAAGACTAACGAAACTATATCCTATAAACTATATCATATAAAGTTACTAGATTTTTCAACACTAACTTTTCACATGTGCCATTTTTAAAGTTATACCACTGATACACCTCATTAATGTTAGACAATTTGATTCTCTTCTGTCTTTATTTATGGATATGCCTGAACTGTAACTGCCAGAATAGCAAATGAATGATATTAGAAGTTAAATCATTGCCATTATTTTTACACAATCGTAGGTGTTCTAGAAAAGCAAACAGTGGGTGTGGGAGCTTCTTGTTTATTTAAAATTTAAATGGCAATAAAAGCTCATTGCACATTTTAGTAAACACTTCTTTGAAAACATATGCATATTCTTATGGATCTTTTAGTATCGTTACTAATGAGTATATTATCCGGTTTTATTGAGATCCAAAGCTGACAGCAAAGTTATCTTTAAAATAGAGTAACATGACTAAAGCAGCACAGTTATTATTGCGGCTTATAATTTTTGAACACGTTTTGGAAGTTAAGCACGCCTTCTTCTGTTGAAAAGAAATATACTCAATGCAGTGTATAAATAAAAAGAAATTCGCATGAAGTGATTTGTTGCCTAGGCGTAGGTGGAGTACAAGTGAAAAATATCCACAAAATAATACAAAGTTCAAGACCCATTTGAAGTCAAACCGGCTGACAAATTTTTGTATAGCTAAATTTCACTAGCTGTTTTTTACAGTCTTACGCACAGTTTATTAACTTAAATATTTATGTTCATGTTAAACTAAACAAATCAATTAATTACACACAGAAATCCAACACACACACCAGCACATCCTAAAGCAATGTTAATGTTTTGTTTTTTTCACCGGCTGCCAAAAATAACAATTTCACTATAAATATTGATGTGTGCTGGTTTAGTGCAAAAACTTTATAGGTGCTAAAAGATATAATAAAGAATCACAATGACTTGGCCAAGTGTAGGACTGCAGATAGATGGACTAGCTGATTAACCAATCTAATATTTGACTCTTGTTTATTTATAGCCGATGCTCCGCAAGCACCCGAACAATTCAAAGATGTGCTGGAGGATTTTGAACAGAAGATCATGCCGGGCATTGTGCATTGGAATCATCCAAAGTTTTTTGCCTACTTTCCGTCAGGCAATTCATTTCCATCAATATTGGGCGATATGCTAAGTAGTGCCATAGGCTCGATTGGTTTCTCCTGGGCTTCCTGTCCAGCAGCTGCCGAATTGGAAACAATAGTCATGAACTGGTACGCAAAGGCATTGGGTCTGCCTAAGGCCTTTGTTTCGGATGCACCTGGCAGCACCGGAGGCGGTGCACTGCAGGGTTCCGCCTCAGAATGTGTGCTTGTATCGCTAATAACGGCGCGTGCTCGAGCAATTAGCGAGCTAAAGTGCCAGACTACCATGCATGATAGCGTATTTTTGCCCAATTTAATAGCCTATGCAAGCCGCGAGGCGCACTCCTGCGTGGAAAAGGCTACAAAGATGGCCCTAGTCAAGCTGCGCATTATTGAAACCGATTCTCATGGCTGCATGCGCGTGGATTTGCTGCGCCAGGCCATACAGAATGATGCGAATGCAGGTTTAACGCCCTTCTTTGTGGTTGCCACTGTCGGCACGACTGCGGGCTGTGCCTTTGATGACATAACAGAGATTGGCAAAGTTTGTCGCGAGGTTAAGAGCATTTGGCTGCATGTGGATGGCGCCTATGCAGGAAACTCATTTATTTTGCCCGAGATGCGTAATTTTTCCAAAGGTCTGGAGTATGCGGATTCCTTTAACACCAATCCCAATAAGCTACTGCTTACCAATTTTGATGCTTCTGCTCTATGGGTGCGCGATGTCATGACGCTTAAGAGCGCGCTCAATGTGAATCCTCTCTATCTGCAGCATGAACACAACAACTGTGTGGACTATAGGCACTATGGCATTCCACTGAGCAGACGGTTTCGTGCGCTCAAACTGTGGTTTGTATTCCGCTCGTACGGCGTAAAGGGTCTGCAGGAATATATAAGAAATCACATGGCTCTGGCAAAGAAATTTGAAATGCTGGTGCGCAAAGATGATCGTTTCGAGGTTAGAAACGATGTGCAGTTGGGCCTTGTCTGCTTTCGCATGCGGTATGTTCAATGGATTAGTTTGATGGCTAAACAGTTAATAATATTCTTTCTAATTTTTTAGCACGGACGATGAGCCCAATCACCTTTTGCTGGCACAGATTAATCATTCCGGCAAAATGCACATGACACCTGCCAAGGTTAATGGCAGATATGTCATACGCTTCTGTGTGACCTATGAACATGCCACAGAGCGGGACATAGTAGATGCTTGGAGTCAAATTAAATTGTTTGCCGAGGAAATCTTGCGCGATTGCCAAATGGAAATTGGTTCGGCGCCTACTACGCCGGATTCAGAGCGGAACAATTCAGAACCGCAAACAATTTCAGGCAAACCACCTATCAAGAAGAAGCTTACGCGCACCAAGTCATTGCGTTTCTCCTTTACCAGAAGCATATCACGGGAAATGTACCAAAGCCAAAGCGAACATCTTATGGATGGCTGTACGCCTATTCTGGTGGTTGATTCGAAAACAATGCAACAGGGTTTTCTAGATGCGACGGCTAAGAACCAGAACAACAACTGCACCAACAACAATAGTTGTAGTAACAACAATAATCAGAAACTAAAGGGCATAACAGATGTAGACACAGATGAGGCGAGTAATTGAGCAACTCGTACTAAGAGTGCATAGTCCATTGCATTGAAGAATATATACTATGTATCAGAAAGTACCTCCCTACTTGGTAAATCCAATTACCAATATAGTAGTATTAGTTCTTAGCTAGGCTGAAATATGGCTTTATAATCATATAAAATAAGTTGAAATGAGACCTACAACTAAAACCGTTCGATTCACTTACTTAGCCTGCTCAATTGAATTTAAGTAGTTTTTAAGATCCCCCACTAAATATTATTTATTATATGTGTTCCTATTACTTTTTCAAACTATTTTTGTATCCATATACGATGTACTTATTATTCTAGTTAAAGCTCATGAACAAAAGCACTTATTTATTAACATCTCTTATGCACATTTTCATATACATATTTTTTAATACAAAACATATTTACATAAATGGTTTAATTTTCTTTAAATTTATTTTTTTGTAAAGTCTAGTACGCAGCAAGCTAAAATATTTTTACACGAAATACGCAATATATTCCTGTTATGTGGATTGTAAATAAAAAAAAGGGTGGCCATATAGCTGAAAAAGGAAAAATCACATGGTAACCCTATTTTGTCAGCTGTTTTATGTTAGTTGTGTTTATTGTGATTGTTATCTTAGTTCGCGCCTCGCGCTCATTGTTGTTGCTACATAGCATTCACATATGCACATCCTATGCGTCGGCTGCTGCGCCGTACTTTAACTGGTCGGTGGACGCACCTAAACATTCACGCATAATATATCATAAAACACAACACATAAACAACAGAAATACAATTCAAAATAAAGCATAACTTAACATTAATAAATTTGTGAATTAAACAAACACAATTATATTTATAAATGCCGTTCTTAACAAATATGTAGTGCTAATAAAAAATATTGTTTGCCCAACAAGTCGCAATTAAAACTATCTACCCTTCTTTTGTTTTGGCGCATCATGTTAATATAATTTATAAATTTGTATATATATGTATACTTCTCAATATACATATATATACGAATTACGAAACGCGCTCGTCTTTCGTCACGAAACCAGCTGTTTATGAGTTCCACAAATGTTCCACAAACACAGTTAAGTTGGCAGCACTCATTATAAAAATGGGCAGCGCAGTTTGCAGTGCTGCGTACCAAATAATGAAATTTCGCCATGAAAAATTCCTACGCAGTTTTTTTATATGAAGTTTGGCAGCACAAAATAAATTCCATTCAACTGCGTACTAGGCTTAAGAAGAGAAATGGTTCAATGTCGTTATTTTGAAATATGGAACAAAAATACTTTGTGTTTGTGGCAATTTTTAAATCAATATGTTGCGTGGTACGGCAGTAAATAAGGTATATCTATTGCGGGGGAAGGGGGGCTTTTATTAAAAGTGGAATTTTGGCAGTTTATAGGCGGAGGGGTGAAATTAGCTTATTTTTGACTATAACTTTTGATGTAGTTATCCGATTTCGATCATCATTTATACCTCAGTCGAGTTTCGAGATGGTAGATTAAACGGATCGGCTGTAAATCGCGAATCTGTCACAAGGGATTGGGGCAAGATATCGACGTGGTTCGACAAACTTCATCTATTCGGTGTAAATGTGCATCTTTTGGCAAATTGTTGTGCCTCTACCTTTTATAGTGTCTGATATCTCGACGTTAATACGGAAGGACAGGCAGACGGACATGTCTATATCGACTCGACTATTGCTCCTGACACTTTTTGCCCATGAAACATATGGTCTGCCACGACTCCTTCTGCCTGTTACATACATTGCACAAACCTATAATACCCTTTTTCACTTTGTGTACAGGTAATAGTAAGTACTATTGGCGTCAGAACAAGTTATGTGAGAGAATAAAGAACTAAATAATTTAAGGAACTATACCCAAGAAAGAAATACAATTCTAAACCCTTTATGCAATTTGCTTTGCCAAAAAATTAACAGACTTGCTTAAGTGTTCAGCATAAAAGAAACCTAAAGGCACCATCGCACCAGGTACATCTCCTTGTGAACTCCCAGTGAACATAGACTATATATAAATATATATGTATGTACTTGGGTATGTTTAAGGAAAATATGGAGAAAAAAAAACAAATATAAGCGTCTGCTACCTGCCAATTATGGTAATTTGTTGGTCGCAATTGACTTTTGCTGTGTGTTTAAGGTGGCATTACTTTAGCTTCTAGCTAATAAATATACATATGTATAACTTTATGCGGTAAGTCCACAACAGGTTACTTAAGGTCAACGCAAACTTACCCTTTACTAGCGAATGGAAACAATTATGCAATAAATTGATACACAATAGGTGTGGGAGTACGGAGATGACACAATTATGTAAATATAAACACAAAACAATTTATTTATTTTGAGCTCATTTGTTTTTATTTAAACGCGGAAAATCACGGGAAACTTAACAACAAACCAAACTACAGATGTTCACGTGCGAGCCAAACCGATAGTAACGCCGGCTATAGCTATCGTTTTTGCACAGTATCGATAACCCCGATTACACATGCGGTAAACGTCAAAAAACGTAAACAAAATTGCTACTGACTGTAGAAAATATTAGCTGTGCTTATTAAAATAAACATAAATTAGAGATCAATTTAATATTATAAATAAAAATGCCCAACTGGAATCAAATACAATCACAATTGCGCAGCACAAACAACCCGGTTGTATTCTTTGACGTGGCTGTGGGAACTACGGTAAGTAGAACATGTTTTAAACTAAGGAATTGATTGATTAAATTACAAATTAACTTTTTTGTTTTTATAGGAAATCGGACGCATGATTTTTGAGCTGTTTGCGGACACAGTGCCCAAAACAGCTGAAAACTTTCGTCAATTCTGCACAGGAGAATACAGGCCAGATGGCTCCGTGCCCATAGGCTACAAGGGCGCAAGTTTTCATAGAGTCATCAAGGATTTCATGATACAAGGCGGGGACTTTGTACAAGGCGATGGCACGGGTGTAACCAGCATATACGGCAACACATTTAACGATGAAAACTTTATATTAAAGCACGACTCGCCGGGATTGCTGGCGATGGCAAACAGTGGAAAAGATACCAATGGTTGCCAATTTTTTATAACCTGCGCAAGATGTAACTTTCTTGATGGCAAGCACGTAGTGTTTGGTAGAGTGCTCGATGGCCTTTTAATAATGCGCAAGATTGAGAATGTGCCAACGGGTCCAAACAATAAACCGAAACTACCTGTAACAATTTCACAATGTGGACAAATGTGAGATTTATGAATGTATATATAATAAAGTTACTAAAAATTTTTGTATACAATGCGAGTATAGACTCAAGCGTAGTGACTGGAATTTAACTAGTATATATTAGCTATGTATTAGATATCCTTGTTAAAATAGTCTTCTGTAAGCGCCTTTTCTTTGCGCAACGTCTTGCAATCTTCAATGATAAAGTCATAGTAAAGGGAAACCAGTGGAACTGTGGCCAAATGCCACAGCGCGTGAGCATCGAGTACCCATAGGATGGGCGGAAAATCGAGCAACTCCAAGCTCATGGCCAAAGCAAACAACACAAAGAAACGCAATATGCGTTTGTAGTAGGGACGCCTGTAGCGCACGCGATAGCACCATATAAACCAGCCAATAGCTGCGAGCGTGCCGGTTGCAACATTAATTTTCATATTAAAAGAGTAATTAAATTTTCCTACGCTCAAGTAGGCAAAATAGTTAATATAGTAGGACACAAAAGCCAATGTGATGACGCCACGTAGAAACAGGGAATATCGATGCAACATGCTGCAATAAACTAGTTTTAATCAGCACAGATTAAGGATAATAAAACAAAACTTACCGCATGATCATGCAATATAAAGTACATAAGATAATGGAGTAGGCAAAAGCATAGTCCAACAGTTCCGTCAACGGGAAATCTCGCGTATGAAAGATGGCTGACCAAATCCAGCCGTTAAGGCAGGTAAAACCAAATATGTACGCCAAATTAAAGCATGGACTGTCCGGTCGAACTTCGCGCCTAAATTTACGCAACATGCTCAAATGGTTTAAAAAGTTTAAGCCCGAAAAGATAACTGAGGCTGGCTCCTGCATTCCCAGCAATCGCAGAAATGGCCATTTGCCATAGAACTGTGGTATGGGCCACCCACGTTCAAGGAATGCAAAGACAGTATTCCACATACACCCATATTGACACTCATCAGCACAGGTCCACTGAAATATTTGGTCGAATACGGATTGCCTGTAGAATTTTACAGCTTGCTCCTGTATCTCCATGCCATCTGCAATTTAAATGGTTTAATTAAATTTTTTTATTTACCCTTTAGGTGTGTTAATAACCTGCAGAGCAATTTTGTCGTTCGCAATTTTGTCGACAATTATGAAAGAACTGCGTTCGATCGCCTGTTGAGGCGCTACATATGGTCAGTGCTGCGCACAGCAAAACCAATATTGCACTAAATCCTAACATTATTTGCGTATTTTAACCTATTTAATAAGCATTTTAAACTGTTAAATCACTACGCGTAATTTTGTAAACAAGTGAATCTATTGATTAGTCTTTATCACTTCATTGCATTTGTTTACATATGGCAACAATTTATGTCAATCATATGGCAACTCTATGCAGATGTCAAAGCGCTGTCAAATATCTCGACTGTATTTGTTTTTGCATTTGCGCGAGTAATGAAAAAATCGTAAATAAATGAACAAAAATCACTTGGTTTACTTTTAAACATGTTTTAAAAATAAAGCAAACCTTAATAGGCAGCTAAATTAAGCAGTATTAGTGCGTATAGTTAGTGGTCGTGAAAGAGAAACACTTGACATTTAATTTATGTAAACAGATGTAAAGTTTAGGCGCAGGTGTAGGAATTACAAGTGTAATTTAAGTCCAATGTTATTAATAAAAATCTATGCTCACACTAGCAAATTGTGGAAACATAACTACAATGGTTTTAACTATAATGTATAGTGCTCTGCACAATGTACATATGTACAAGCTAAAGCGAAATGCGTGAGCGGTAATATGTGAATATTTAGAACATGACGTGCTGCTTCTGCATAAATTAGTAAAAAAAAAAAAACAAAACAAAAAAAACAGAAATAACGTAACCCCAGGCGTTTGCTTAAATTGGTTAAAGTGTGCTAACCAATGTCTGAATACTCTGCTCTGCACACCCATGGAAGCGCCAGCAAAAGCGATGCCTCAGTCTCGTCCGCCCACGCAATAATCAAAAATAGGGAGCCATTCATCACTCATCTTTCTGACAACGACGCCAAACGCAAGCTGCAAAGTTTAAAGGTAATTCAATGCATTTCTAATAGCTATAATCAATAGCTTGATAAGGGCAACTGCCTTATCTTATGAATATATGCCGTATTAACGCAATTTTAACTTGCAGCGCGAGCGTGAACCTTTCGTATTTTTTATAATGCGCTTAAATCTGAAAGCTGTTCTGCTGGTGCTAACCGTCGCAGTCATTGTGATAACGTTGGGTGTCTATATGCGCTGTGCCGACTTTTCATTTTCGCCTGATATTGTGCGGCATCTGGACAGACGACAGGGTGATAGTGCTTCTACTGCTGGCCATCAAGCTGACGCGGTTGCTTTGCAGGACATTGAGTGCGCGATCAATCAAGAATACAATATACACTGCAAACGCGATGAAAACGCCAATGAGGTCTATGTGCCTTTTTCGTTTTTGCGCAACTATTTCGATGTGAGCGGCGCAGTGACTACCAGCGGTAGTGATGACAATAAAGTGCCCAAATTCAATTGGATGCACAGTAATTCCAAAGTCAATTTGCCGAAGGGCAAATACAATGCGCATGGCGTATTTATGTACTTTGAAAACTATAATGTAGAGGTCAGAGATCGCGTTAAATGCATCAGTGCAGCGGAAGGTGTACCCGTAAGCACGCAATGGGAGAAGCGCGGCTACTTTTATCCTACACAAATAGCTCAGTTTGCTTTGGCGCACTACAGTAAGAACCTGACGGAACCTGAGCCACGTATACATGTGCTCGAGGATGCAGATGGCAATCAAATGGATTGGACGATGCCCAAGACCAGCAACATGACACGCATCTGGCATCACAAGTTCAACACAACTGTCGTCCAATATGAGACTGCCATAGCCTTCGAGAGCGCCATTAGCATTAATGTTAATCAAACCGTGGATTTAGTGCTTAGCGTGGATTTGCTGTTGGTAACCAACAGTAGCAGTTTAATGGTCACTGTACAGAATCGGGATACCAAGCACGTCTACAACCTGCACTATATACCCGCAGATCTACTGCTTAGTGTCCAGGAATCTAATATCTACTATGGCCTGGGCAGTTTCGCTCTCAACAAATGGCGTCATATCACACGGGATCTGCATTTTGATGTGCAAAAAGGCATTGTTTTGGGGGATAAGCGCTCGCCGCTTAAAGTGCGTCGCAGCGATCTGGAAGTTTTAGGCGTTGCCTTTCTAGGTATAGGTTTCTTTGACAACATAACGTTGTCGACCAGTGATCATTTGGCTCATTTCTATGATGCCGCCGAATGGTTTGTGAATAATCAAGATTTAAAGACCGGCGGCTGGCCTATTCCGGTGAGGCGCAGTCTGAATGGATTTGCAGAGCTGCGCCGAGGCTGGATTTCGGCCATGGGTCAAGGCCATGCCATATCCGTGCTGGCGCGTGCCTATTGGCATTCTGGGGGGGATGCGCGCTATTTAAAAGCTGCGGCGTTAGGTCTAAAACCATATCATGTGTTCTCACGCGATGGAGGTGTGCTGGCGCAGTTTATGGATAAATACTACTGGTAAGGAAAACCTGTTTAAAAAAGATTTAAAAAATGCTATATTATAATTATTTCTTTAAACTAGGTACGAGGAGTATCCAACAACGCCGGCTTCCTTTGTGCTCAATGGTTTCATATACTCATTGCTGGGCCTTTACGATCTTAACTCTACGGCGCCCAGCAACATTGCGCGTGATGCTAGCAAACTTTTCACCCAAGGAATTTATTCGCTGAAAAAAATGCTCTTACTTTATGATACCGGATCAGGCACCAGCTATGATCTGCGCCATTTGAGCCTTGGTGTGGCCCCCAATCTGGCGCGCTGGGATTATCATGCTACGCATGTAAATCAGCTGCTACTGCTAGCTACTATAGATAGTGATCCGTTGATTGCCCAAACGGCCGAACGCTGGAAGGGTTATATGTTTGGCAAACGCGCGAGGCACAACTGAGAACTAAGAAGGCTGGCGCAAGGACGTCCGCATATACCCAAAAAGTGATATTTTTATTAAATCTTATGTTTTATTCTTAAAAGGGCGCCGGCTTAATGTGGAGTTTTGTATTCTATTGGAACCTCATCTGTATTTCGTCGCTGGCAACAAATTGTGTTTGCTAGTTTTAGTTTACTAAATTATTTAGTTTAAGTTGTGTGAGGGAATTGAATCGAGAATTTCTGTTGATTTGGTCCACGGCTTGAGGTACTAGATTACAATCGTTTTATCATAAAACAATAAATTAAATAAGGACATTAAGGGCAGTCAGTAGAATTCCCTCTTTTATATTAAAACTCCCAATATCTACAATGGGTTCTGCCTCAATTTCATGCCAATTACATAGAAGTTCGGTTGGAATTGCGGCGAAATCTATTAACGGAATTGTGGTTTATGTGTGCTTTTACAACTCGTCCATGTTGGCTGCCATTTTCTGTGCTTAACTTTAAGTTGACCTTAACTTGCCCAATTTATTAATAGTATTAGAAAGTTGTACCTACATATTTCCTTCGTGTTTAACTTCTATTTGTATAGAATATTTGTTGTAAATTTATTTTAGAAATTGTGCAAACCTTATAAGAGTACTATGTTAGTTGCACGCATAAGTTACAAGACAATATCTACGTTAGACACTTAAAACACACTTTTTGTTACAATGTTGTAGTTTTTTACTGAGCAAACTAAGTAGTGTTCGTTACACACTCTGTATAAAGATCAATGTAGAGAGCTTAGCACTATAAAATTAGGCACTTATACGTATTAGATATAAATATATATTTATTATATATAAGCACTTGTACTACTTTTCATAAAAATGCGGTAGATCGTTGGTTTTGTAGAACTTGGCCAGAATTTTGTGAAACAATTATGTGAACTCTAATATTAATTGCCCAGCTAATAGAGCTCGTTGCAGTTTGCGTAACCAGACTTTTTAAAATAGATATGTATTTTAAACTTATAAATATAACACATAAAGCACAATAATATCAACTATGTACTTGTAATAATGTAAGCATGTAATGTATAGTTGTAGACTATTTAAAATATTTCTTGACTCAAAATCGATGCCATTCCAATTTAATTTTAATTTTCTTCTACCTTATGTTAATTTAATGCAGCAGTTGTCAATTAAGAAAATGTAAAAGTTTTGAATATCAATAAGGCATTTACTCTGTTAAAACGTTACACAAATCCTAAACGAGACTGTTAAAAGAATATAAACTTACTCATAATTGATTTCGAAAATGAAATTTAAGTACTTAATTTATGTTTTTGTGTGTTAACAAAATATATTTCAATGGAAAAGAGGTCAAAAAGTCGATGTTTTTAATTATGGGTCTAAAGATTTGTAAATTTCTACAAAGCTGTGTGACTATGTGGGTGCATAATCATTGGGCTTTTAATAATAATAATGTTATTGGGGAATAAAGCACCGTGACCTTTAAGATCTATTGTGCCCCTACTGAGCTTATAGCTCCCCTGTCAGTCCTATCTATGCTATCAACTTAATTATATTGGATGGTTCCAACCGGCCCTTGTCGGTGAGGGAGATTCTGTATCCGCCGAGAAGCGACAACCTTCTTCTCGCCAGGGCATCACATGCCCAGCTTGTTCAGGTGTCCCTTCAGTCTATAGAGTCCGGTAAGCAGACCTGACAGAATTCTAATAGAGTTCTTTCCTAACTGCGATAGTTTCTTGAACCTTTTTAGGTGGTAAGAGCCGAGGAACTGTATGGCCTGGGGTGATTGTCCAGTTCGCGGTTCTCTGCCTTTCCTCTCCTCTCATAAGTTGCTTGACGGAGTGTCCTCCAATGCCACAAAAGGGCTCTGGTCCTGTTAATGGGCTCGCAGCACGGTCTCTTGCTAGCTTATCCGCAAGTTCATTCCCGGCGATGTTGGACAGGTTCTCATTGCTCAGGCATATAAACAGCCTTTGTATCTTCATAAGATCATTCTTGACTGAGGCTACATAACCTCTTGATCCCCAGGCGATGAGTCCGTATGTGAACATCGGTTTTATTAGCATCAGGTATATCCATCTTATTATTTTGGGCGAAGTTCCACATGACTCTTCTTCTATTCTTCTACACGTGTAGAAAATACTCTTATGCATTTATTTGTCACGTTTGTAACATTGGAGCCAAATTTGAGTTTGCTATCAAATGTGACCCTAAGGGACTTGACTTCTCTGCTTGTGTCATTGGGAGCTCCCTTGAGGCAAATATGTCTCATTTTCTGTAGTTTGTAGCGTCTAGTGAATGATACCACTACGGCCTTTGCAGGGTTTAGGTTTAGTCCAACTTCCTTGCACCAATCCTAAGTGGTGTTTAATCCTTCCTGTATAATATCACAGAGAGTGTCTTTAAATTCGGCGTATCATCGACATTGAATTCCCTTGCACTCCAATCTTCTCAGAAGTTAATCTATCAAGAGACTCATCTCCTAGCTCTTGTTATCCTTTTGGTTCTTGGTATATGTCTTGTTGTTTATACCCTGTACACAAAGTGTAAAAGGGTATTACAGGTTTGTGCAGTGTATGTAACAGGCAAAAGTGTGAGGTATGTTGGAAGAGTGTGCATCTGTGTATGTGTAAGTGGCTTCACAAACGCCTCGTCAATACAGAGGTCTTTTGCGCACCCGCTGGCTGTCCAGGACTGCTTATTTATTTTTTAAGTTATCTTGCTTAATCGCAGCTAACCCCCCGATAAGAAGTCGTTCGCTATGCACATCCTGAGACCCGTCCGGTCTTGAAACCATCCCACAGATTCCGCAGACCAGACTCAGACATTAGGCTTTTATGTACAAGAAATTTCTGGAACACGCCTAATCACATAATTATACTTCAACTTTGTGAGGTCATGCTTCTGCACAGTATTACATACAAAATGAAATGAAAAATGGGCTGGAAATAAATTGTAAATGACCGAGCTATTTGAATTTCAAAAGTTTAAGGAGAGGTGCACGGTTTTCTCTTTTTTTCTTCCAACTCAAATTTCCACTCCTCGGGATCCGTTTTGACTCCAACGAAAGTATAAAAGAAAATTTAAAATAAAAGATTTAAGTAAACAGAAGGCTTGCTAGTTGAATCTGGGATATTTTGGATGGTGAATGGATTTAATATTCTTCTAAATAAATATATAAATAATATTTATTGGTTACTTTCTCGCTATTAAAATTTAACAATGGTTTTTAAAACATAGTACTATGCGTTCGGTTTATTTTTCATACTAAAGGCTTAACAACGCCCAACTTAAACATTATGTTGTGATATCCAAAAAATGTATATACAATTTTGCTAATTTCCTGAGTCACACATTTTACTTAAGCTAAATCATAATTTATAAAACTACTACTGTAGTTGCTTCGCCAGCTTTGTCAAGATCGCCGTGAGGTCAAAATATGCGAACGTATCGAAGGAGGACCATTACGTTTACCGACTTCGTCTATGAAAGCTTTCTCCATTTGATCGCATATTAAATCAAAAAACAGATTCGCTATATTACTGTGCAACAGTGATTTAAATTCAAACGAGACCTTAAAGTCTAGCACACAGGAGTGGGGTATATCTTTAAGACCCGGACTAAATCGCCATTCGTTTAGTAGATAATTAAATAGCCGTCCATCGTGACATTCGGACTTGACCAGATTTGGTGCATCTAAGGTAATACGCGATGTATAGACCTCATTAAGCGGAGGAAAGCCAACAATAAGATCTGCCTTGAAGCCGTTGGGATCCGTGCTATGCACATGCGATTTCTTTACATATGGCACAAATTTGTAATAATTGTTGACATCGGACACCACATTGTACATTTCCTGCATGGAGTAACTGTAAAGGAACTGGATAAGCATTTATATTTAGTATTAGTGAGACTGGCACCTACCCAACGAGCTCCTTTTTGCTGTACCAACGATTTTTGTTTCGGAAGTCATTGAACGTTATATAGGAGCGTTGAATGCCATTTGTATAATTTCGTTTCCCCTGCTGACGGCAAAGACAACTAGAAAGATTTGTGTATGCTTTGAGTAACAGTTTTGCTTTCGATAAAAATACGAAACAACAAATTTAGTGTTCTAGTTCAAGTGCGCAGTTCCAATGCCAAATATTTAATGTTTTTTAGGTTATGTAATTTCTATTTACCTGCTGACCTTGTTTCAATTACGCTTCGTAGAATTCTGACGTCTAATGCTTTCAATGTGATGCCTTTAATCATTTTCAACAAAGTTAAATTAATGGCTTAAACACAAGTAATATGTCAATTGTTGACTATTTATTTAGCAGCCACTGCAGTCCAAAATTTCTAGTAATCAGCTGTTGCACATTGTGAAATTGAGCTGTGTTGCCAGATCGTGATAATCAATGCAAGCAGCTGTTCTTTCATCAAACAGGTGTGAATTTCAAGTACAAAAATATTGTCGTCTTTTTCTGAGCTTTGACAATTAATAAAAGTCAATGCATGTAAGCATCTGTTATTAAATATGTTTTATAAAACTTATACTTTTCTGTATACAGCAAATGCGGAAACTGTTTAGCAGCCGGCCACTGCTTCGAAACTTTCAAAGCCAACGATTTGTGGACCATAAGCAACAACACCAAAAGTTTCTTGCATTCTTTCCCAGACTACGTCCTTCGTTTCGATTAAGCTTGTTAGCAGGATTTAGCAGCTTTGTCGTCTACGATGGCATTGTCAACGAGTTTACTTATTGCGGCGCCTCGGTGCGTTTCATGCGCTCCCTAAAAACAGCAAGCTTAATAGCCGTTGACTATATGCAGCTTAGCGAAAACGATGAGCAATACGAGTACAAGCTCAAAGCTTTGCATCAAAAGAGCGCTGAGCGATTGTTGGAAACTTGCCTGCTCAATGGAGGCCTCTACATAAAAGTTGGACAAGGCGTTGCAGCCATTAACCACATATTACCGGATGAATACACGAGCACGCTGTCTCAATTAGAAGACGAGTGCTTGCCTACCACCCAAGCTGATGTGCAAAAACTGTTTCTGAAAGATTTCGGGCAGCTGCCTGAAGATATATATACGGACTTCGATTATAAGCCTGTAGCAGCAGCCAGTTTGGCACAGGTTTTCAAAGCCAAACTTCCCAGCGGAGAATCCGTGGCCGTTAAAGTGCAATACAATGATCTACAAAAGCGCTTTATTAGCGATCTGGGAACCATTATATTTTTACAGGACATTGTTGAGTTTTTCTTTAAGGATTACAATTTTGGTTGGATTTTAAATGACTTGCGCAAAAATTTAGTGCACGAATTGAATTTTGAGCAGGAGGGAAAGAATGCGGAACGCTGTGCCAAAGATTTACAGAAATTCAACTTTGTGGAAGTGCCTAAGGTACACTGGCCATATACCAAGACGGTAAGTCCATATTTTGGGTCTTTCTTTAACTGTTTTCATTTGAACTGGTCTTTTTTTAAAGCGCGTTCTCACCTTAGAGTGGATTGATGGCTACAAAATAAGCGACCTGGATGCCATTAAGAAACAGAAATTGAGCTTACGTGACATTGACATGAAGCTGTTTCATATTTTTGCCGAGCAAATATTCCACACAGGATTTGTACACGCAGATCCCCATCCCGGCAACAGTGGGTAACCTATATAACTCGTTGAAAGCAGACAGAAATGTCTTATATATAATGTTACAGTTTTTGTGCGCAGAAACGAGCGGAGCGGACGGGCAAATATAATAATACTTGACCACGGGCTTTATGAGGAATTGCCAGACGAAGTCCGTGCCCCCCTCTGTGATTTTTGGGAGGCCACAGTTTTGCGTGATGAGCAAAAAATGTCGCAAGCAGCCAAGAAAATTGGCATAGACGATCATATGAAATTTGCTGAGGTGCTATTCCAGCAGCCAATACGCATACATGGTGGTCGTATTAGAAGCAAGCTTTCGCAAGAAGACATTGAATACATGCGACTTGTGGCCAAGAAAAATTTTGATGCCATTATGTCGACATTGAAGGAAATGCCGCGAAGCATGCTTTTTGTAGTACGCAATTTAAATACGGTGCGGGCCATAGGTCATCATCATGGAGACGTAGTAGATCGACCCCGCATCATGGCACGCTATGCTCAGCGGTGTTTGTATGAGAGAACTCGACAAAATCCTGTGGATTACATCCGCTGGCTGTGCCGAAGAGTTTACTTTGAATATTGCTTGTGGAGCGCTTCCTTTAGACTGCAGCTTATAAATTTGTATTTCAATGTGCTGTATATAATGGGACGCGCACCCGAGTCGGCCAAAACAATAATGAGCGACATGCTGCAGCCGTATAGGTAGCATCACACTATAAAACTATCTAATAGACATAAGTAGCTAAGATATAACTATAAAAACTGTATTTGCCATTGCTAATTGTACAATTGTTTACATAATCACGCACATGGAGCGCTCTTCCTCCTGCGGCTCTGCTAAGCCCATTAGCTCTTTTTGCTTTATCTCCAAAAACGTATTCTCATTACGTTTCGCTAGCCATTCGGGCAACGGTTTGGCCCAGTCTGCAGGTGGTTCCTTACGTTTTTGCCAAGTATCGTTTGCATAATGTGCACGCATTCGCGCCAGACGCCGCTGTTCCTCACTTTTGATTACTGCAGCGCCCGCCTGAACATCATTGCCGTTGGATTTTTGGTATTTTTCACAGTTTTGGAAATCTGTCAGCCATTGTGTGCAGTCGGTGTCCTTGCCATGAACGAAATATTGATGAAAGCGTGCCTTGAAGCTACTGCAATCGTCGTACTCATCCTTATACAAGTGACATGGACGTATCTGCGACATTTATACGATTTAGGTATCAGATTTGTCGACTTGTGATAGATGTAGACTTACCGCCCATAAATCTCTTAACTCTCCATCGGTAGGTTCGGCTTTTGTGTCAGCATTTACGTTTTGATTGGCCATTATGTAAAATTGTTTGAGTTTCTTTAGCAGGCTTAAAAGCTAAGCAAGAACAGCTGTTTGTGTTTACTCTGTGTGATAAAGCTGCCAGATTGGGTTTTTGTCATTGAAGAGCTGCCAGATTTTGAGTGCAACTTTTTGTTATGACACTGCCCACAGAATTCTTCTTCTTGACTGACCGTTACTGGGTTACAGCCTGATGTAGGGCGCTCCTCCAGGCGCCTCTGCTTCACGAACGTAGTCTCCACTCAGGGAGTGTGCGTGATAGTTCTACCTGGTCCTTCCAACTGGCTACTGCTTAGCCGCTTTCCTTCACCAACCGCAATGAAGACCTTGCTCCCAGACCTTTCTTCGTCTGGATGTTAATTCGCCTATCTGAATGTCGTCGTAGAGCTTGTAGATCCATTAAATGCAGTAGCCGTAAAAGGCTTAGCTTTAGTAGGCATGTCTTTTAAGTTCACCTCTTTTTTCTTGAGAACAACTCCGACGGATACCAATTTGGAGCCGTTATGAATCAAATGACTATGAGCTGTTGGACTCTAAGCCGTCCTGTTCTAAGTGGACAAATAGAGCTGAGTAGGAGCGTCGAAAATGCAATGCAGAGCAATCATCAAATAATGCACTTTGGGAACTCGCAGAGGGAACCACTGAACGCAAAACGGACATGGACCAAAATTACCTACATATTTAAGGAAGAAAAAAAGTCCAAGGACGTGATGGGGACATGAAAGTGAGAAAGGTAACAATCACGAACCATTTGCATTGTAAATAAATAATGCCCCCATTTTGCATTGCATTTTCGAGGCTCCTACTCAGCTCTATTTGTCCACTTAGAACAGGACGGCTTAGAGTCCAACAGCTTATTTTATGTCCGTTTTTTTCTAGATCTGTGCTAATTTCGGAAACGTTCTAGACGAAACAAATTTATAACTAAATGAAAACCGTATGCAAGGCAGTCAAGACCAGCTACGTTTAGAATTTGTATTGACATGAAAAACATTATATTTAAAGTACCTTTTATCAATTTGTCTTTGATTCATTCCAAAACAAAAACTACATACTTTTTTATACTTATATTTCTGAAATATTTGTTTTTTTCTTCTATCAAATAATTGCACAATTAATTAGTTAATTTATACATCAAAACATTTAGTTGTATGTTAAATTGAAATTTTTTGTTTGGCTGCAACATTGCTTGGTTGTTTGCAGAAAAAGTGAAATATGTACATACACAATTAAATATGTATGCTTTATGAATATTAAAATAATTTTGTCTGAAAAATAATACATATAATTTTTTTTGTATAAGTGTGTAATATGCATTAAAAGGTTTCATGAATTAATGTCGTACTTAATTAAAGCATTTGAACGTACAATTGAAGCATTATTAGCATACATATTACAACAAAACTTAAAAATTAAAATAACGTTTCTATTTTTGTATTACATTTAGATAATATAATAAACTAAAACACCCGATGGCATGATAAACTAAAACGTAGTCAAAATGTACATTGTAGAAGTATTTGCAATTTGTTAGTTGTTTCAAAAACTCTATGTAATTCTATGATTTTTGTACAAAGCTGTACGGGGTTAGAATTAATTTGACGGGGTAAAAAGTAGTTTGTTGCTTGTAATATGTAAATATATGATGTATGTATGGATGTTGAGTGTAATGCATTTATTATATAATGTTTATATATATGCATATCTGTAAGGATTTATGTCTAAATTTAAACTTTAGTTTGACTTTTAAGACTTAAGACCTAGAAATGAAATGCACACGGCTCCCATCCGTGTGCAAAACCACGGCGCACTCCACAGCTCTCTCTCTCTCTCCCACGTCCTAGGGCAGCAGCACACAGTCCAATTGCAGTAGTTGTAGTAGTTGTTGCTGTTGATAATGATAGTAACAGCTCGACAGTTAGTACTTGTTGTGCTGTGCCAGCAGCTGCATATCCGTCAGATACTTGATGATGTGCACCTTGGCCTCGGCCTTTTGTCGCACGCCCAGCGTGTTCAGCATGTCGGTGACCACCATGCCAAACGATTGATCCTCAGCACTGACGGCCTGGGAAACATTATTCTGGAAAATCTTGATGGTATTGAGCATATTATCGCTGTGTTCCTCCTCGGTGCGCTCGCGCTTAAGCGGTGGCTCGTAGAAATATGGCTTTTGATCTTTGCCCACAGCGGTAGCCAGCTGCGCGTCGCCTGTAACTGTAATTTCTAAATACAATCCACTTGAGTGTAAGCTCGTGCAACAACAGATAAAATGCAATCATAATTTTGGCACACATGTCCATGCCCTGATCTACTTACCGTGCGGATGGGTCAATGCTTGAGCTGATGTTGTTGCATTGCCATTGAAAGGCTGAGCAAATATATCCACCACAGTCTGTTGTTGTGCCTGTTGTTGTTGTGTGGGATCGGCCACTTGACTGGAATTTTGACTGCCGTTGGAGCACTTTCCTAGCAATGATTCACGGTATTGCCGAATAGAGTCTACCAAAAATTGCATTTGTTTGAAGTAACGCCAACGCGATTCCTGACATAATTTCATTTCCCGTGCGAATTTGTCGCGCAAGCTCTTCCAGCGTTTTGTACACTTTTGTTCTGCAATAAAAATAACTTATTAGATTTCCGTTTGCATATATTTTTTATGACGACTAAAGAATGGTAAATATCGTGCTGACTTAATGCAATGTAAATGCTATTGAGTGAAAACACTTGGCGAAAAAGTCATTATATTGCAATAGTCGCAGCTTAGACTGAGATGATTAGCTGCACACCTATTAAATCATTTATTAAGCTCGTAGTTAAAATGTTCCAGATATGACAATGCCGCAAGAGTTTTGGTAGAGCTTAGTAGGCTCATCTAACAATTCGTTAACTGGCACTGCCGTTGCGCCCAGGAACCCAGCATAGTATTATCTTGTTGTTTATTGCAAGTTCCTTCTGCGTATTGAACAAATCTAGTATGAGCTTAAGTAAATTAACAAGTATTGCATATATATGGTCTTTTTGGTGTTGCTACATCTTCAATGTAGCCGGTGGGCGGTCCTAAAATTCAAACCGACATTTACTAAAGGCAGCTACGAATGTAAAGCATTCAGCTTTTGGTCACACTATATGCGTGTTCTATAGCAACAAGAAATTTGTTAGTGTGTTGAATAATCTTACAATCATCATAATTATAGATTGAATCAGCTGACAATGTTTACAAATCAGCTATGACTGCCAATATCTTCTACGAAAAAACTGCAGTTTGTGTTATATTTAAAAATAAAAATAAACTAATAAAAACAAATAAGTAAACGCTTAATCAGCTAGTAGTTAAAACCAGGTATCTAAACAGCTGTTGGGGATTACGGCAAACATATGTGCATCTATATATTATAAGCGCTACCGTTGCCGCCAACCGCCATTAAATTACAATTCAAAACAAACCACACACACACAAGTCCACAGCCGCAGTCTTCATAAACGCAGTTAGCTCATGTTGGCAGAGCAGCAGCCGCCGCTTTGGTGGCGACTGTGGTTGTGGTGGCTGTTGCTGACTGTGACGGTGACAGCGACGACAGCAGCAGAAGTTTCAGCTTCCGAATCCGAACAACTGTCATTTTCTATGGCTAGCTCTAGCGACGAAGCGCAACGACGTCAGCGTCTCCGCTTCCGTCACTGTCGCTTGGCTGTTTTTGGTGGATTTTTAACGCCGTTGCCGACGACGACGACTGTGACTGTGACGTTGACGTTACTGCTTACTTCGACGTCTGCAAGTTCTGCTAGAACTTGTCTCATTCACTGCTTGGCGCCAAAATGTACTTTCAGGCATGTTTAATTCAGGCATGAAATCTAAAGTGAACCTAATGCTGCATATAAAAGAAAATTCGAAAGGCAAGCAAACGCTGCAGTGGGAGTGGGTAGTGTAGTATGTATTTTTGTTGGTATACATGAAATGAAAGCTGCTGCTCGGACAGACATACAGCGATATACATGCATGTATATAAATATTTGTATGTACATAGATACATACATATGCATGCGACAAACACGAGCGAGCAGCTGCAACGCCCGCAGTAGCAGCAGTGTAAAGCAAAGCAGTGTGTATACAAAAATAGCGCTGTCAGAATAAGTGCGACTGAGACGACAACAGCGACGCAAGCGACGCGACGACGACTTTGGCAACAAAAGCCGACCGAGCTGTCGGTCGACGCCAAGTACAGCTAGTTCCAAAATATTGACTGCACACATATACACATGCAAACATCTATATTACATCGTCGTCGTCGTCGTCGTCGTCGCCGTTCTCTTTTGCGTCGTTTTCATACACTTGCTTCTGCTGTCGTTGCCAGACGTTGTCTTCTTGTACATACGTCGCATCCCCCCTCACAGAATTAATCAATTTGCTTGTGCTGCCCATCACCACCGTCGTTACCGCGACGTCGCGCCGCCGCCGCCGCCACCAACAACATCATCGTCACTGTCGCGAAAACGTACTTGGCGTATGGCGTATACGGCAGCCAGTACCAACACAATTTCACTTTAGGGCAAACGCAAACGCCAAATCAAACTCACCTGGTACACCGAGCGTTTCGGCAATCTGTTTCCAGGTTTGCGCCTTACGGACAAAGTGCTTATAGTTGTAATGGGAGCGATCGTATATGACGGGATTCATTTTAACTGCCTCGATCAGATTGAGATCGAACTGCTGCTCCAAATTTGCGTCCAATTTATCCATTTCGATGGCTGCCGTTAGTGTGTGCACTAGGTACGCAATATAGTACTTATTTATTTGGTTATTGGAAATTGAAAATTTGTATGAAAAACTCACTTAGTTGTCGTTTCTTAATTGTGTCGAATAATTAGCGCGCGCACGCTGCTTGTAAGTTTGTTTTTATTTTGATTTTGGTCTTTGAAGGAAAAAGTCTCGCGACGTCGACGTTTAATTTTATTTTCTCAGTCTCAGTCGCTGCCAACGGTGAAATTTTTTTTCCCAAGAATGTATATTTTTCCGCAGCGCAGTTACAGAGACGTGACCAAGCAGCGACGATTGACGCAGAAATAAAGTCGAAGTCGACGACGACGGCAACGTTTCGCTGTCGCGTTCGATAAGCGCAGCACTATACGGCAGCGCTGACATTGTATTGCTTTCTTGCTTACACTAACTGTTTTGACGAGTGCTGTGTGTTTTGCCCTTTTGCGCATGTGCAAGTGCCAACAGTGCTGTGTAGCAACTGTTTTTTCAGTGCTGCATAACGCCTTTGTTTAAAATATAGCGAATCACGAAATACATCGTTGGCATACATAAAAATACGTTTGGTTGTTGCTTTCCAGGTGGTTTATTTATTAATTTAAAATCCCAGCTGAAATTGGAAACCTATGTGAATAAGATACCATTACAATATTAATAAACATAAATTCTTATGTATAGATTTGCTAAGGCATAATTCAAAGATCTAAATAAGCTGTTGTAACTTGTTTTTAAAAAAAATTTTCTACCCCATCTCTTCGTTAAATAAAATCATTTTCGTTTAAAATTATGTTTTATTTATTTTTAATCAAAGACATGATACTGCTTTTGAAAATCAATGGAAATTGTACTTAAACTTAGCAGAAAAACGAATCATCTCATTAGTGCAGAATAATAACAATAAAATTTAGTGTAGCATTTACGCTTTAATGTGAAACAAAAGTTATATTTGAAACCTATTTACTTATGTATATTTATATTGAAAAAAAGGAATGACTTAAGAGTTAGTTAAAATTAGCAGTAAGTAGTACATTTTAACCTTTCTTTTGTGATATTGTGGGCGCATAAGAAATAGCAAACCAAAAAGTTTCAAATTTTTTTCCATCATGACATAAAGGTGGGTAAAACCATTTTATTTTGTAATTTTAAAAAGTCTAGGTCGTTTTTGTTCAATTTTCAAAGAATACAAATGGACTTATCCAAATTTTAATCGAATCTTTTAATTTAATTCTAAGCAATTATACAATTTGTCCCCTATTCAAGGATGCATTCCAATTTTCTTTTTGAAAATTTTACCGTTTAAAATAAAAGTCGGAATCAACGAAACGTACATATTTGGGAAATTGCCGTAGTTAAGTGTTTGTTTTTATCTTTTAGTATTTCCTTAAATTTAACTTGCATTTTGTTTTGTTTCTCCTTTTTTTTTTTTTTTTGATTATTACGTTGTTTTTTTCGGGTTCTGGTTTAGAATTTTACTTTGCCTTACAATTTAAAAGAAAACAAATGTAGGTTTCTTCTTGTTTTTTATGTTTCGCTCTATCAAAATATGATGTGTTTCTTGTTGTTGCTGTTCTTGTGTGTTTATGGTTGTGTAGTTATAGTGCGGCTGCTAAAATTTAACCATCATGCTTTCTCTTCTTGCCCCTAGCTTGCGACTCGTCTGAGAAATAAAACAAAAAGTTAATAAAATGAAAGGAAAATTTAAAAAATCTTAAATCAAATTTACCTGGCTTCTCGCCTTCCTTATCATTGGCATTGACGGATGCAGCCGATTCATTTGCCTCACCATCAGCTTCATCGATATCAGAATCCTCGTCCTCATCATCATCTACAGCATCGCCCTCATCCCAATCTGAGTTATCCTCCTCGAGATCATCATTATAGACCTTGAGAATAAATAAGGAGTGTTATATAAAAGATTCAATCCATGTTGTTTTGTGCATTCTTCTGGTTTACCTCCGAAAGCGAAACATCGCCATTGTCTTCGTCATCGCTGTCATCGCTATCGTCCTCATCATCATCGCCAGAAACTGCAAAAGCGTTACAAAATTTGTGAAGTTAATACTTTTGCTACAAGTGACAGTTCGTAATGCTTACAATAGGCAGCATTGGCCAGATTTAATATTGCTAATAACCAATAAAGAAAAAGTGCAAAGCTTTTGGTTTCGTTTCTATTGGGTTCAGATTGTGCTGCTGCTGTATTTGTGGTTTTCAAATTAGAGTTTAGCGTTTCAGTAGATTCCCTTAACTTTAATTCTTTCAAATATTCATCTAAATCATCTTCCACATAATCGTCAGGTATCTTTTTAGTACTTGTTGAGAAGTTGCACGTGTTGTCGTCTGGTTCATGAGCTTGTTGCAAGCGTTTCTTCACCTGTACACGTTGCTCGAATGCCTCTAGCTCGTTTAAATCGATTTCTAAACCATTCAAGCAGAAGACATTTTGCTCATCTGAAAAGCGACAGAATCTGCGTTGAATGTGCTTGAAGTGATATGTTGAATAGGTTTAAACAGCAGAGCTTCATATGACATGAAAGTGACTAATGGAAATGTGTGACAGTACATGTAACATAATTTAATCCTAAACTTTTAAGCACTTCTGAGTCGCCAACCCACAAACTATTTTGGTTTTTTCACTGCATAGCTCTAAACAAACTTGATTGTGTTTACGCACCTTCATCTTCGGAATCATTTCCATTAACCTCATCATCATCATCACCATCGGATGGCGCCTCTTCATCGTTACAATCAAAGCTGCAAATACATGAATTAATAGTATATAATTTTAATATCTTAATGAATGTTTTATAAAACTTACCCATCCAAAAACTTTAATGATGGCAACATCTTGAAGATTTTTTCGCGATAATTTTCAACTTGGGTTGCATCGTTATTGAAAAGATCCAAAACGCCAAGGTTTTTGAATTCCTCCAATGGCTTCAATGTGTCCAAATCCTTAATTTTATTACCAGACAAATTCAAATATTGTAACTTGGGGCTGGTAGTCAAATAATTGAGGCCACTCGAAATTCGATTATCGGACAATTCCAATTTCTTCAAATTGGGCAACTTGGGGAAACCTTTCAGAGTGGTAAGGCCCACATTGATCAAACTTAATGATTCCAAGGCGGTATACTCGTCTGTAAGGCCAACAATGCTTGTACTCCTGCAGTTGTCCAGATTCAGCTCTGTGATCTATTAAATAAAAAAAATATTTTTTTTTAAGAACGAACAGCATATACACCTTATATATAGGAAGGCTAAAGATGTGTTTTTTTTTTTTTTTTTTTTTTTTTTAAATAAATAAAAATAAATGGTTGTGTGCATCTTTTCTACTAGTGCGAGGCGGTGTGAAGGAGTGAGATGGCGGTGTTTAAGTTGTAGTAGCAACATAGATATGCTTGTGGATAATTTTTGAGAAAGATGAAAATAAAGCTGCTTGCCTGTTAGCTACATTATAATATAAGTTGTCCAGAAAATTGCCGTTGAAGGTGACGACTTTGGGAGTTGGCCAATACTATTGTCTATGGTTGATGATTGTAAAAACCACGTGGTTTTGAGAAAGAAAACATGGTTAATATGGCCATAAGTTAAGATTTTAGCTAAACTCTTAGACAACAAAGTTAGCAATTTTAGAATATCTATCTTTTAGCGTTTGTATTTGGGTATCATAGGGTATGGGATATGATGTGAGCGGATGGAAAGATGACATTTTTTTTTTTTAAATTTACAACGGTGTGTAAAGGTATAAAGATGGTTGCAATTCAATAGAAAATCAATTTGCCTCACTTCCTATGTTACCATACACGAATAACAGTGTGTATACACTGGCAGTTTGCACTGTAGCAAATGTAACCAGCTGCTATATATAGAATTCTGTTAAAATCGAATATAACTCGCAATCCACATGATGTGCACACACTGTTTTTAACATTATTACAAACTGGTAAAGAGAATAAACAGCTGACAGACAAATCGCCATGATTGTGAGCGCAGAAACAAAAATAAATCAGCAATACATGCAAGCGCAAAAACGACGCAGCAAAAAAAAAAATCGATCAAACGAAATACTTTTTTTTTAATGAAAATCCCACTTCATGTTAACTACTATAAAAAGGTTAAAATAATGTATACATGGCCAAATGATGTGCTAAGAAACGTTTAAACAATTGCGTACCAAACTATGAAAAAGTGGCTACGTGTTTATGTAATTGCATTTTTCCGCACTTAGTTGTTAACGTGTGTGTGCGCTTGTCTCTCTCTCTCTCTCTTTCGTATGCATGTACGTGCTACACAAAGCAGAAGATGAAGGAGCAGCCAAAAGGAAATTGCCGATAGAATGGCGTGCGACAAAACAATGCGTTTGGCAATTTTGCGTGCAAAGAAACAAGCCGGCAACACAACCCAAAAGAAATAAAAACAAAAATTTGTTGACTGGCATAAACTCGTAGTTGTTGCTGTCTTTCATTGGTGTTTGTTTACTTTGCAACAAAGTCGATAGATGAGCAAAACGATTTTAGAGCATAACTCTAATTTATTACCGTTAAATGTATACGATATGTTTACCGTTACGAGGCCTTGCCAGCAACAAGAAAGGCCAGACATTGGTGGGTTTTCTGTGTGTAAATATGGGAGCCTCAACTGATGCGAATTTCTCTCTGGCCTGTTTAACAGTTAAACGATTCCCACAAATTGCAGTTTAAATCGCTGGATGTATGTATGCGTGCTTACAAGTGTACATACAGTGAATTAAAATAGTTTAGCGACAGTAATCTATTTTCAAAGTATATCTGCGAATACATTTTTACCATTTAACAAAAATAATGAATCTTTGTCTGGATATGGTACATTTTGTTAAATATTTATACATAAAAACAAACAACATTAAATAGTGTAGCTTGGCACTTATGCGGAAAATATTGACGAACCTAATAATTGGCCTGAATACCTGCGTTCGCACGTAAACAGTGTCAGTGTTTTCTTCGAGCGCTATATGTGAAACATCAATTCGGCTCCACCCGATGTTGGATATACCGTTTTGATTTGCTCCCACCCATAATATAACAATTTTCCAGTGTTTCTATACAGCTTTATGTCGTCAAGTAAGCGTAGACTTTTAGAAGCAATTATTTAGGCCAATAAAGGTATAATCCATTTGTAACAGATACGCATATGTTAAATACCTGTTATGTAAATATTTAATAAAATGTTCCGCGTAAAGAATGTCATTTAAATGGTTTTTTATCAGTTAATGCTTAAAAGTTATTTGTAAATCAAATTGGCAAATGACGCTGTACCCAAACTTTTTTAATTCACTGTAAGTATGCGCCAGCACGGAGCTGGCTGACTTGGTATGTGCAACGGCGGTCGCCACTTTGGGTGGGTGCTGCTGATTGAGTAGGCCTTGCTTGCCAGAGCGCATGTTTATTAATCAGCAAAAGTGGGGCCTATAGCGCCAAACAAAAAGGCAAAGGTAGGCGGGGCACAGGTTCGAGTTTGTCTTTTCTTGTTCGCATTTCTTTTGCTTTTGTTGTTGTTGTCAAAGGTGGTACTGAGAGAGAGCGAGCGTCACAATGCAGGCAGATTCATTGGGGCAGAGACTGGCCGGTTTTCTTTTTTTTGTTTGATGAAAAGTCTACGAACGTGTGTATGTGTGTGGGGTATTATGAGTGCGCAGTCAATATGCCTGAGTGGCAGACGATAAGCGCAGCTAAAGTTAAAAGCAGGCGACCATCATTGCGAGAATGTGTCGATTATTGTTTGCATACAGTGCACCAACAATGTCTTTGTACATCAGAGGAAACCTTGAAAATCGGTTAATTATTTTGAAGGTTTAAGACAAAAAACCTAAAACTACTTCTAAAAAAAAAACTGGGAATGTAAACAAAAGATATAAGTGAAGACGCGTTGTTTTCAAAATGCCTTGAAATAATGAATGTACATAAGTGGTTATCAATTTTCAAATAATAAATGAAAATTGCACTCGGAAATGGCTTGTATCGCGAATAAAAAGCAATTGCAATGGGAATCTGAATCTGTACGGAAAGCCAGTATTGACGCCGGCTATACATAAGTGCAGCACGCATCGCTGACAGCCACTAGTCTCAGAAACAAAGTTTTTTCGTTTATAACTTTTAGTTAATAAAAATATCTATTTGTATTGTTTTTTTTTTCGTTAGCAAAGTTCAAATTTTCTGCTGTACATAGACATTGTTGGTGCACTGTACGTTTCTTGCTGGGGATATGCTGCCTGTGTGCGTCGTGCATGCATACATACGTGTGTGTGGCTTGTCTTTTGTGTGTGCGCCGTTTCGCCGTAGTGCTGGGTGTGTGTTTTTTTTAATATTGTTATAGATACATTTTGGTATCAAATAACCTGATATTACAGCATGTACATAGAAAGCATAAAATATGCAAAAACTTGCATACATTTTGTATGTAAGTATGTAGGTACGGCGTACGCATGCTTATGCCATTTGAAGGCCGGCAATGTAACAACCAACAACAATAGAATACAGCATTGCCAGCTGGCAACCGGCTTGAAAGACGCGCGGCGTCTGATCGACATTGATTTAGACCACACACTTGAATGCAGCACATGTACCTATATTTTTCTTGCGAGTTATTGTGAAAACTACTTTCAAATTATAAAAGAAATTCGCTAATTCGTAATGCAACGCGCTTTAAAGTACAACAAAAAATGCGCGCAAATGGCAACACTGTCCGCGACACACACACACACACGCGCACACACACACACGCTGAGCATGTGTTAGAATTTTTCGTTGTTGACGTTGGATGTTGCTTGCCGCTGCTACCGTTGCTTCTTCTTGATATTGTTTGTGCGCTTTTTTATGGCGTCGACTTTACTAGATTTACATGATGGCGCAGTTGTTGTTGTAATAGGGCGCAATGCCACTCAAACACATATGTATGCATATGCCAACAACAACAACAACAAGACACAACGTTGTAATGAGAAATTTGTGTAATCACAAACGAATTGAATTCGTTGGGTTTTTGCGCGTTTTTTAGGCTTACGTTTTTATCGTTTTTTTTTTTATTTTTTTATTGTTTAAGCTTATCACAAACTTACCTGATTTACTTTGCGCGCACGTCTTTCCAATTCTATTCTCTTCTCCATTTTATTTATTTATGTGTTTTAAGTTCTACTTTAGCTGCACTTGTTTATTTGGTAAAAGCAATTTCTTATTTTTTTTGCTGTCGCACGTCTCTGTCCCAACCAAGCTCGCAGAAATGCCAAAGGATACACCAATACTGTTGCAATTATGTGTTCTGTTCGTGTCCCTACGACAGCAGCGCGCACGCAGAGACTCGCAGTCGCAGTGGTCGTCGTCGTCGTCGTACGTACACACACACACACACACACACGCACACACGCAAACACCTTGCGAATTTTTCTTTTTTGTGCTTCTTTTCGGTATTGGTATTGCTTTTGCCGCCGCCGCTTCCGCGCGAACGTCTGCAATAAGTTGTTGGGGCTATTGGATGCAGAATATGTAGAATAAAAATATAAATTAATTTTGAATTTTTCTTTTATATTACTTAAGGCTTCAACGTTCTTATCTTAAACGTTTAGCGAATTACACGCGTTGCAACACATTTGCGACGCGCTTTTTCAAAATCGGCTTTAATGGCATTTTTCATATTATAATAAATTTGCACTTATATTTTTATATTCACAATATGCCGCTTTAGTTTTTGAACACTTACCTTAATTTGTCAAGTATTTAAATACAATGCTATAAATTTTTAATTATATTTTCAACACACGCTTCGCAGCCAAGAAAGAAACAAGAACAAACACACACGCTATATTCAATTTGCTGTCGATAGCTGACGGCTACAATTGGCCATTTTGGTATTTCAACAAACTTTTGAGTGTGTTTCGTGTATATCGATAAATTGGAATGCACAGCCGTATTGTTGTCGGCAGCTGTAGTTTAATCGAAATAACTTTATTTTAAATTGCCTATTATCATAAAGGACAAATTTTGTTGCGTTTGTGTTTCTTTATAAATTTTAATGCTTAGGCACTTTTTACATGGCATATTTTGTAGCATTTTAGCTTCTTAAAATTCGTGCAGATGTTGTTTAACTTGAATTCGCAATGCAGTGAGATACATTTTATCATATGCACCAATTAGCTTCGGTCATAGAGAATGCTCCAGGTATCAATCATATCGATAAATTAATAGATATTTATTTTTTTATTTTATTAATCGAAATAACTTTATTTAAAAATCTGTTGGGCAGACCCGCAGCTACAGCTGCAACTAAGAGGCAACAGCTGTTTTTTGTTTACAAAAAGACGGTGAAATTTAAAAGTTTGCAGTGTTCGTTACAATTAATAAATTATCTAACAAAGTTTCATTTTTTATATAGTCCTTTACTAAAACCAGCTAAAATGTATTTATATAATGCATATATATGTATGTTGATATGTATGTTTTAGACAGCTGTTGTGGCACTACGTCGATGGCAATAAATTCAACCACATTTGCAAACGTTCACACAAACCACATGTATTTCAGTTTGGCCAAGCTTTAAAAAAAACAGTTATAATTTTTTTTATTAATCAGAATAAATTGTAAAAGTCACATTATTTCAATTATTGTGTGTATGAGCTGTAACAACCAGCTATTTGTCTGTGAACAATCCCACGGTTAAGTTAAAGCGTTCAACCAATAGGTGGCGCCACAAACGAAAACAAAGATTGAGCAATTTGTTATGTTTACTTCTAGTTATTAAATTTATTACACTCAGACTCTTAAATGTTAATGGACTTTTTTTTTGGATTATTATTTTCTTCTATTATATATGAAGAAGCCTGTCATTAAGCAAAAGCTTGCGTCCAATGTTAACGCATATGTAGTAATCCGTTAACAACATAATTGTGCGTTTCATTGACATTCTTTGCCTGTATGAGACTCTGATGTCTCGCCTGATGCGAAGTCCGTACGTGCCGTTGACGGAAATGCTATGAAATACAATGGTTATTATCAGGGTCAACGCAATAATTACGTATTGATCGTAGGCTTAAGTTTTCCATTGTCGAAGGACGCAAGTATGATGAATTGCCAACATAATGATTTACGTTTCATACACTGCAATTATGCTGCACTGATTTTACCAGCAACTCAAATGGCGTCGATTTACTAGAAATTAATTGATATAATACAAAATGGCGGACACACAAAGTCAACCAACAGCTTGATGAAAATGGCTGAGCTTTAAATTGTATTAATTAATGTTTAGCAGGTCCCCAAACTTTAGTCTTTTTGCTCTGCGTTTTGTAACTTAATGTTTTGGAGCTTAATTATTGGACTTTAAATGCATTTCGCGGTACACATTCACGACGTATAGACTTATGTTAGCCGTTTGCAAAGCCTTAACTGATCGGTAGAAAACGAGCATAGACATTCTTCTCCTTCTTAACTGGCGATAACAACCCGTTATCGGGTTACGGCCTGATGTAAATACATTCTTTCATTGGAATTGTGGTTTTACGTGGTGGATCTAGGCACAACCCTTTTAAGGCCAGGGGTGCCTCTACTGGTCCCGAAAGAACCCAGTATCATTGTTAGTCGCCTCATACGACAAGGCTTTGGTGGTATTCTCTAACCCGCTAACCACACAGGGGGAGCATAGACATTAACTCTTTTAATTTGTGGGGACAACGAGTACAGCGTATCCCAATGTCGAGCACCATCCCGAAAGTCTGTATATATAGTCATATCCTTAGTTGCAATTTTCGCGCCTTTATGAATGTATGCAACAATCGACAGTGCATCCTTCTGCTTTGACATATTTAACAAACGTGTGTCCTCCCTGCATAGGAGGATATCTGATTAAACCTTGAGCGGCAGCATCAGTTGCCATTTTGTTTTTACTGCTGCACCTGTAGTTACCGTTGGTGGGGTCTTGCGAATGGCTGTTAATGTGGTGGGCGTGGGGGGGGGGGGGGGGCGTGGCATAATCTGTTGCAAGAACTTTATTGGCATTTATGTGTTTGTGTGGGGTGTGTGGACGTCGGGTGTCTGTGTTTGTGTGAGTTTGCATTAAGCTTTTGTGCGCTCTGACAGTTATCTAAGTAAGTATTTGTGTGTTTACATAAACAGTGGTAACTGTTGCTTTTCTAAGCCGTAACGCACACCCACGTCAATATAAACTTACGCATAGGATATTAATGAACATAGTATTTATTCAGTTGCTGTAGCATATGAGTTTGTTTAAGAAAAATAAGTTAAGAAATTAAATGAATTAAAATGCAGTAAATACAAAGGTTTAGGTTAACGGAACAAACTGTCCCTTTAAAAATGATTCTGCCTCCTGTGAGTACGAAGCAGCAGATGGATTTCAAGAATACCTATACCTACTTGAGAGATGGGCTCAAAAGGTGGAACATCGCTATGAATCCAACTAAGTGCCAGGCAGTGCTATATACTCTAAGAAAAAACCTATCAGTCAACCACTAAAACTACAAAAACAAGCTAAATACCTAGGTGTTACCCTTGATAACAGACTGACTTTCAGACAACATATAAAAAGCACAGTCAAAAACTGCTGGCCAAAAATGTTTAAAATGAACTGGCTCATGAACCATCGCAGCCGTCTTCCACTCCGATTCGAAAGAGCCTTATATAAAATGATAGTGGTTTCAACCTGGAGATACGCTATCCAGACCTGGAGTATGGCGGCTCGCTCGAGTAGCTCACGTAATCAGACACTTCTGAACAGGGCCTTACGCCTTATTACTGGGTGTGAATGGTATGTAAGAAATTTGACCTTGCACCAGGACCTCAGACTGGATATCGTCGACCTCCAGATAAATAAGCACACTAGCCGCTACAACGAAATGCTTAAAAGACACCATAATAGGCTGGCAAAAGGGCTACCAAATGAAAATCCTATAAAAAGGCTTAAAAAAAGAAGTTTTAAAAAAGAGGACCAAATGATGGCCTCCTGATTGACAGGACTCCTTGATACCTCTAAGACATCTCTAGCTAAACAAGCTGGATTGGCGACCATAAATAAATAAGAAACCTGCAATTCATAAAAATATATGTGTTTTTGATAATTTATTTTGGAGGAGTTTTAGAACTAAAAGATCCAGATGATTCACATCGTAGCGACTACGCCTCAGATAAGCCATGCAACTCTTCAGTTCTTGAAGTTAAATAAGCTTAAGAATATCTCCCAAATGGATAATTGGCGACGGCTAAAGCTATTAATATTAGTTTGAAAATATTTGGCCTAAATAAAAATCGCATAAATAATGAATAATATATATTGTTTCAAGAGCTCTGATTTATGAATTTCTATTCACGTTAAGTTTTCTCATAAGACAGATCTTTAACATGACTTAAATAACAGAGGCCAGTCGCCGTATTTGCACATGTTAAACAGCATCATGTTAATGAAAAAAAGCGAGACGGAGGAAAAGCAAAGCTTGTCAAAAGAAAAACTAGCGCTCTCAAAAGCTTTGTCAAAAAGCTTGCAGAGAGAGCAAAGATGCTGCGGCCACCAGTTGCCTTTTTGGCAGGGATGCCAAACGAAACCAAAAGAAGTTCTAGTTCGGGATTCGTCAATTTAGACTTAGATTTTCCACACAATTGAAAACCTTTTTCAGGGCTGCCAAACTACGAATTTTTTTACTTTTCCGCAAAAAAGTATTGCGATTGGCCAAAAAAGTAAAATCTCTTATTTTATGTTTTTCGACGAAAAAGCACATATGACAACTTTTCCGGCGATTTGGCGAAGTTCTGTTATTGTTGCCGCTTTCGAGTTATTCCAATAACTTTAGCAATTTCCACTATAGGAAGCTAAATATTATTCTATCGAGTTGGGCATATCTTCATAGGCTTTTCTATTGAATTTGGGCACTGTAGCCGCTTTAGTTGGGGCGCCAGAGGAATTGAAGTAAATAATTTTTTTTGTCCCTACTAATTTTTTTTGTTTTGATAAACGTGCGTAAAAGCCTAAGTTGGTTACCAACTGTTTATTTTTTTTATATAATATATTGTTATTATATTTATATAATATAGTAATGAGCGACTGTTTTAATAGTTCGATTTTAAAGTAGTTGTGGTAGCAAATCATGTTTGGTATTCAATTCTTAAAGAAAGATATTCGAATCAATTTCTCAGCTATTTAAAAAATGTTATATGCTCAACCCTTTATAAAGCGACTTTGGAAGCCACATTCATTATAAAATAATTATTGAAAGACTTCGTCTTATAAGACTTCTTCGAAAAGTCGTAGAATGTGCCATCGTGATTTTGACACAAAATTTCTTGTCGGCTTAATTGATTGAGTCAACACATAAGTACATATATGGCTGGTGCTGGTGTTGGCAAAGATGTGCACAGTTTGTGACTCTCGCATCAGTTTCGAAAATATTTTTAATACAACTCAAAATGAGCCGTGTTTCGAACAAGTCAGATGCAAAATCCAAATGTCATAATGGTTCAAGTTTATAGACTGCATCCAAAAGTTAAAAAGTATAGAAATGTGTACTGCATGTTATGTTCTCATATTTCCCTAGACTTCCGTGTGCATATTTGACTCCCTCTTGAAGTGAGACGTTGCGCATTCTATAAGCAAACACTACAGGCGAAAGAATCTGATTTGTCTATTGTCTGTATTCCTTTTTGCTTTAAAGTCTTTACTCTTGGCTCTCTGACCCTTGTGATAGTGATAGATTTTTTTCATTTTGAACTTACTGATATTTAACAATTCACTTTTTATAGTAATTTCTTTATTTTCCTATTATATGATAAGAATAGAATTATCACGAAATGAGAAATATGTATGTGTTTCACTATGTCATGCTACTAAGAGTAAGATGTGACAAAACAGAAGAACATAAATTATAACTCTAGTTCATGGCGCTTTTTACGAATTTGTTCGTGGAAGCAACTGGTTCATAGTTCCGGTTTTGGTATTCCCTGCTTATCTAGTTGCTCTCTCTGGTTTTTGCTGCTTTCTCTTACTCTCTTTGGCTGTATCTGCCTCTGTTAAATAACATTGTTGTCTTTTGTTAATAGGGTTGCCACTTGGATGTTTTGCAAAGTTGCCAATTGTTCTGCGCGGTCTCAGCAAGTCGTCCGTCAATTGTTGATTCTGCTGCAACAGTTGAGTTGATTTCCAAAAGCGGACGTGGCAAGGTACCCAAAGCGGACAAGACAAGTGTGTTTTGGCCTTACTTACCGTGGCAGACTGTTATCAGTGAGCAGCACTTTAGTAATTGAAAACTAGTTCAAGTGCAAATGCGTGGTCCAGAGGTTTCTGGCAACAATGTTGCTTGACAGTTGCTAAGAGTATCGGTGCAGAGCGATAAGTAAAGCAATGCCTACAAAAAGTAGAATAATTCAAAAAAGTGCACAGTATCAAAACTAAACATAATTTAAAAAGGCTTCATAAAAATTTTTCAAAAAATAATACAAAATTGTGTTGATTTTATGCATATTTATAGCAACTCAAAAAGCGAAGGCAAATGAAATTAATTGCCCATAAATTAAATCAAAGCAAAGCTAATAAAAAAATAAATGTTTAGATTTTAAATTAATTTTCTTTTTATGATTTCTGTCATATGTGAGCAAAGTGTTGAAGCTGTATTCATAAGTTTCAAAATATAACAAATTGTTGGTAAATCAAATGAAAATCTGGCCAAAAACGTAGACGTGCAAAAGCTAAGCGAAAATTTCTAAATTACCATATGTAGTGCATGGTTAACACACACACACACACATGCTCACACAAGTAGAACCACAAAAAAATATACACAAAAATCGACAGTGTGTCAGTGCGTGTGTTTTCCTCATGTTTATTGCTACATTTGACAAGCGCTGCAAGAAAATCGCGAAAATTTCTATTCATTGCTTTCACGCGCTTACAATTTTCATTTTACACTTCTTTTTCATGCCGTCCAAAAAACAAGTTCTATCAAAATATTGATAACAAGCAGTTAAAACAACGTTGCGCAGCCAACAACAACAACAACAACAACCAACAAGCGACAAGAGACACAAGAACAACAGCAAACATAAACACAAACAACAGCTACAACCACGAGCTTAGGCCCACAAAGGTAAGCCATCATTAGATTTTGTGAAAATTAAAATTAAAAAAAATAAAAACAAACAAAATGGGAAATGGAAAAGCTGTGTGCAAAATTCGCCTTATTTGGTTTTCAAAAGAATCCTGTGCAAATTGAACTGTTTGCTTGTTTGGCTTTGGCATGTGATTATCATGTCTGCCTGGCTTAGGAAGCATGAGCACAAGCACACACGGCGTATGATTGATGTGCTGAGTGTGCTCATAATTTATATGTAATGCATGTTGTATGCATGCATTACCAGTTCAAAGTGTGCTGAAACGTATGACAACCATGTTAAGTGTATTTAAATTGAATTTATATATATGTATATTTAAATTTTAAAAATTGAAATTGTTGTAAGGCTAATTTGCCTTGTGAGATTGGCGAAAACCATAAACCTTTAACTTGCAGATGTTTCGTATAGCAATACGTTGGGGTTCAATTCTTAGCTTAACGAAAAGGCTTTGCAAAACCAACGTTGAATTGGTTGGTGAAATTTCAGACTCTTTATGACTTAAAACCAATTACGGTTTGATTATTGCAATTAAATCAAGTGGATCATTTTCGAGCTATTGTTCTATTTATTTATTACTCTCGGATACTTTGACCGGAAATACTTTCTTGAGTAAATTTGGGATCCCTGATTTCGAATCCGAATTGTCGCTATTACATTAAATTCGGAATGGCCTAACAGTAGTGCACTGACTCTTTAGCACCCATTGTGCACCCTATCCAGCTGTCTCAATTGTCCTATCTCTTATATATATCTCATTATCTAGGACGGTTCTAATTGGTCTATGTCTGGCATCGAGCGTCTATGCCCTCCTACGAGGTTCATTCTTTTTCTTGCTAGTGCGTCGAGCACAGCCGCCAAGACTCCCGCTTCTGATCTCAAAACCTACAGGTGTTAGAGCTGGTGATTCCCAGCTTGCTTAAGTGTCCCTTCAGTCTGCAATGTCCAGGCCACTCAGAATTCTGAGGTTATTTTGCTCAGAAGCTCAATTTTCTTCTAGGGAACTATTTTGCCTGTCTGCGTCCTGATGTACCAGTCTGCAGTCTTCCTCAGTCTTCTCACCTCTCTTAGTAGCTGCTTCACCATATGTCTATCAATGCCACCATTTCATTACCAGCAATTCAAGACTAAAATCTACAAGGATTGGCTTTTATATTTCAACCCTGATAATGAAAAACCGATAAAGCATGAAAATTATCGATTTACCGAGCCTATTTCTATGTTTCTAGGAAATTGCAATTTATTTTTGATACTGGAGAGCCAACAAAAAGTCATTGCGTGCCAAGTCAGGGCTCTCATTATTTCGATATTTCCAGTGTACGAAAATCCTGTTGCTTGAACCAATGTGTTAGTGCCATGAAGAGTGACCGTACAACAATAAGTTATATGTAAGGGTATGCCAGATGACACCAAACTTTTAAATAGAAATGTCCATTGCCAACTAATAGGGCTAGAAATATAAAAGACAGCGCTCATATTCAAATCGGATTGCAACCGTAGAATCACATGGGCATCAGAAAATCACAGTCAAAGTTCTATATAATGATATAAAGTGAGGGTGGCCATTGATAAGCAAAGAAAACAATTAGCAAAGTTCGTAAATGAGATACTCCAGAAAAAGCATTAATAGGTTTACTCAAACCCATTCGTGAAGATAGGGAAAAGAGTAGTAAGATGAGACTAAAAGTTATGGATGGTTAGCAGAATCAAGTGCTTCACATAAATTCCTATTATTTGAGCTGATAAATCGTTCAAATTTCATTTGAAACAAGTTTCTGCGCCGTTTTGTAATATGGATGCATCACAACACAACGGATACTAACGAACAGCCAAAGCAGCAAATTTCTTTTGAAATCCACGCGGTTTTGGAATCGACGCGGCGTCATTCACATCAATATATTGTTTTGAAGTAAAAACGTACGTATTTGAAAACACGTGTCTTCCACCACGACAATGCAATGGTGCACAGGTTTATAGTCGCCATTGGGCTTCGAGCTGCCGCCCCATCCATAATATACTCAAGATATATATCTCAGCGACTATTTTCTGTTGCCAAACCTGAAGAAATGGCTCCGCGGTAAGAGCTTATTTCAACCACTCTGGGAAAACCTATTATGTGAAAGGGATGAAGAAATTAAAAAACGCTAGATTAAACATATCTAGCTAAGAGAAGACGGAAAGTACTCCGTAAGATTTTCGGCCCTATACGCGTTGGCAACGACTACCGCATACGATGAACTCTATGAGCACTTCGACGACATTGACATGATTCAGCCTGCGAGAATGATCTACAATGCGACTGTCGAAGGGAGGCGACGAAAGGGCAGACCATGCCTCCACTGGAAGGACCAGGTAGTGAGCACACTAGCTATCTTTGATATCACCAATTGGACCAGGCACGTGCAAAGCAGAGACGCCTGGAGGAGATATTTGCATCAGGCCGTAACTCGTTAACGGGTTGTTATGGCCAGCTAAGAAGAAAAAGCTAAGAGAAGACACGGTAGAGGAACAAATTTCTTTCGCTCAAAAAGTCACTCTACATGGTTGATTTAAAACAGGATATACCTACGGTTTTGATTAGTTGTTTGTCCTACATGTGCTTACTTACCTCTAAGCAGCTTTTTGCAACTGGAAAACTTGCCAAGTTAATTTGTCTGTTCTTCTTCTTCTTACTCTATGTCTTCCTGCTATGTCTTAGTTTAATTTCCTGCTAATGCCGTTTGGTGCTGACATTTGTGACCTATTTGTGTGTGTGTGTCTCAATACAATAATTAAAATTCAATTAAAATATAAATGCAACTGATTGGCTGCTTGCCCCCGCTGCCATTTTATAACTGCCACAAGGTCTTGTTTAATTTGTACAGCTCGTTAAATATCAATTACACTCAGTTACATGCAGTTATGCGTCTGAGTCCGCTACATACACAGCTTCAGCTTATTCCTTAATAAACTTTTTACTTTACTCTTCTTGTGCTTCATATTACGAAGTGTATATATATATATTTCCAGTGTTGTACTTGCTGTTGTTGCCTTTGCTGCGTCTTCCATTTAATTAGCTGTAATTGAATTTTGCGGCCAGCGCCAGATGCAGACTCCGAACAAATCGCACCAACAATTTCACACTTTCGCACCTGCACACAAACACACACACACACACACACAGGTACACATAGACACACACACACACATACACACACACACACACACACACACACACACACACACACACACACACACACACACACAAAGACACACACACATAGAGTGACACACACTTGCGAATTCGCGCTTGGAAATTTTCTATAGCATACTTTGCCGCGCACACACACACTCAAAGAGATTTGCAGATTCTCTTTGGCTGTGATGCATTTTTCATCAGGTTGGCAACATTTTGGTCGCTTTTGCTAATCGTTTTAAGCGTTGTGCCTTGATAAGCAGCTGTGTTGCACATAAAAGTGACGTCACAAAATATGCAATAAAAATATTTTCTAGCGCAGCAAAAGAGCATTAAAATTAACAAACTAGAAACAGGTGGACGGCAAGCAATTTCTTTAAAGTCAAACTGCTTTTATTATGTGCATAAAATAATGTTCATTTTTTTCTCTATTTTCTGCCTCACAAAATACTAAAACACTTGACCGAGTTTAAACATTTTTTTTTTATTTTTTATTTGAATGCATATGCTTTATATTTGCTAGCTGGCTTGTAAACAAGCAAAATTGCAAAAATTCTACTATATAGTATGTGGCAAAAACGAAAACAGAGAGATAGAGAGAGGTCAGCTATTGTAGCAACAGGCTGATACCTCATGGGCCATAGTGTTTTTATGGTTATATAAAAATTTTTATAACCTGCACCCTGCATAGAAACTGTGTACAGTTTAGAGTGTACAAGTGTGGCATAGGCGTGAAGGGCGTGTTTCAGGCCCTTTGAATGCATAAATGGCACCTAAATAAACTCGCTTAAAAATTACATTAAACTAAATTTTCGATTTTTATGACGGCCTATGACTAAAACATACCCACCGTACATTTTGGATCGCTGATTTCGAATCCGAAAACCATTTTGGATTTTCTAGCACCGTTTTCGAATTATCGCTTTTTCGAAAAATTCGAGATTTTGAAAGTCAGCAAAAATCATATATCTTGGGAACCTTACTACCAATCAAGATGAATTACGCATGGATCACCTTGGCTCACCATAAGCACGTTGTTCGGATAATATATAGGTTGTTTTCGGGTCTCATAGACCGTTATAATACGTTTCATCTTGTCCTTAAAGTCAGCATTGTTTTTCAGCCGCCTTTTTCAATCAATCGCGATTTGAGTTTTTCTGGTACAAATGGTCTATCAAAATGGTTGTTACTAATCCGTCTTAAATTTCAAAAACATCTGTAGGGGCTTGAGCTGTCAATCGACGATTTTCAAGCAGCAATTCTTTGGTTTGATTGAAGTGTAGCCCATCAGTTGATGTACTTGGTGCGTCTTGAACGATTACTCAAGCTGCTTTCAACATTTTTGTTGAAAGTTTTCGTTAGATCCTGTTCACTGAATTCTTTTTGCAAAGTTTCGGCTGCAGAAATATCATTCCGCGACCACAGTTTGAAGAAACTTCTTCTTTCAGAAATTGTAGAATTCTTTCAGTTGATCACAAAAGCGTAACTATTATTTAAAAAACTAAGATGTCATGAAGTTTCACTAGATATTCTTTGCCCACTGATAAAGCTTCCTTACCAACAAAGCAAAGTAAGACGCTTAATGCCGACTGCCATACAACAATTTGTTTGCCAGAAGTGTTCCTTGAGTTAGAAAACGAATTGCCAATTCACATAAGAGAGCTCCTGAAATTGTTGATGTTTAATTCGCCTATAATCTTGAACTGGCACCTAGCATATACACATTTTAGTTTTATCGCATATGTTTATTAAACACATTACAGATTTAAACATTTGTTAACTTAAGTCAAATGCACAGCGTGCAAGATGCTTTTCCACTGTATCTCGACGATCTGCAGTTGACTTAAATTGTCAATTAACAGTTTTCAACTAAAATTTTTGGAAACTGTTCCCTTGTTTGAGCTTTACGTTTTTGAAGTTTATGATCCACAATGTGTTGGCATACTATCAAAGCCTGATAGCAGCTATGTAGCAACATATTTGTGCAGCGATGCAGTTCCTGATCATGATCTCCAGTTGAATATGCAGCCTTGGCGGCAGCTTCAACTTTCTGCTCCGCTCTTGTCCTGCAATGCAGCATCTTGTTAAAATGGCCTTTAAATTTCGAATCTGGTTCTTTTGCAGGCGCAGGTTTTCTGTTGTAGCTTTTTTTTGGACTCTTTGCAGTTGAATATGTACTATCTCCCTTTGCAGCATTGCTGGCAGCTGTAAGTTGTTGTTCCGCTTTTGCTCCATAGGACATAATCTTGTTAAAGTGGCTTTGTAGTTTCGAAACTGGTTCATTTGCTGGAGCAGGTTTTTCCTTGCAGTTTTTCTTTGCACTTTCTGCAGTCGAATATAAACTATTCACCTTTGCAGCCTTGCTTGCATTTGCAACTTGTTGCTCCGCTTTTGCTCCATAGGACAGAATCTTGTTAATGTGGCTTTGCAGTTCCGAAACTGGTTCATTGTCTGGAGCAGTATTTTCCCAGCAGTTTTTCTTTGAACTTTCTGCAGTCGAACATAAACTATTCGCCCTTGCAGCCTTGCTTGCAGTAGCAACTTGTTGCTCCGCTTTTGCTCCATAGGACAGAATCTTGTTAAAGTAGCTTTGCAGTTCCGAAACTGGTTCATTTTCTGGAGCAGTATTTTCCCAGCAGTTTTTCTTTGGACTCTCTTCAGACTGGCAATTAGTTTGCGTAGGCTGCAAGATTTTAGCTTTATTTTGTAGACTGGTATCCCCTATAGATTCAGTGTATAACATGGGAGTTAGCTTACGTAGATACTGTTCTAACATTCCACTGCGCGTAAAATCTTCGAGAAGCTTAGATATATCAAAATTCCATGTATACGGCTGAGGTTCTTGATCCTTTTTACGTTTGCTTGCAGCTTTTACATGCTCGGGTGTATCGGTTTGAGTTATTAAAAGCAGCTTTGAATCTTTTCTTGCGGTTTTTATTTGATCTGTAGCTTGAAATGCTTTGGACTCAACTCTTCTAACGTTCAAAGATCTAATTTTCTGTTTAGATAGCTGCATATTAAGGTTACACTCTATAGGTTGTGGCTTATTTTTCTTCGGATAAGTTGTTGCCTTTTCGTTAGCCTTTTGCGCTTCGGTTATAAGATTGGTCGCGGCAAGTGCTGTTTTAAGCTTAGTTCTACGTTTTTTGCTATACTTGTTTTTGAAGCTCTTTATAGATTTATCTTGATTGCAATCATCGAGTTCGCTAAGCAAAACTGTCCCTTCAACGGCTTGACAGTCTTCCTGATACTTTTTCAGCTCACTACAACTTTTTCTGCCAAACAATTGTTGGTGTTTCGTTTGAATCCTGTGCGTTTTGGTACTTTTTTTCAACTTTTTTTCATTTTTAACTTCTGGAATTGCTTCTTCTTTTTTATTGGTCTTAACTTCGTAGACTTTCACTATTTGTCCTGTTGGACAGTTTCCAACGTTTAATTGCTTTGCTTCACTTTTATCGCTGCTATTCACTTTTGGCTTCTTTCGATAATCCTTGAGTGTACTTCTCTTCTCATACATTATAAGCGGTAGCTGCATGCGTTTCCTTATATTAGCCAGTTTTTTGCCCAGTTTCTCTCTTTTATATAAGGTCGGTGTTTGCTTTAACTGCTGAATTACTTGGAACTCTTTGTAAACTAGAATCTTCAGCTCTTCCTTGGTTATAAATGTCTTACCGCGCTGTGCCAAGTCGTTTGACTTTGCGAATCCTTGATCTGTACCTTTATTTTGTACGCTTCGCCAAAAGTACTGCATTAAATATTTTTGCATTTCTTTGCCGAGTAAATTCGCCTTGGGCCACCTTTGCTGGTTGTGTAACAGCATTTGGAAGAAACTAGCGGCCTGTTCGTCCTTGATGTTGCCCACAAAGTCCGTGTTTTTATTGATGCTCTTACGTATGTCCCGCATTCGCTCCTTACAGCCATTGGCATAGTATGACCACATGGTATGAAAATGTGACTCCTTGCGCTCACACCATTCCAACTTATCTATAAGTGGCAAAAGATACTCGTTGTTATGATGCAAGCCAATTTTATCCATTGGTAATGGATCATAAATATCGTTGTAAAACATTTTAATCGATTGGCAAAAAATTCTTTTTGAGTTTATGAAATACTTAAAAATTTGACATATATTTGCTAGAGTGTCTAAACTAGTTCAGATTTTTGTGTCAATTTACATAAAGGTTTAAGGCAAGGGCTATTTCTTATTAGCTTGAACAGTGTTTCACTATGAGTGTGGCAATGGCCACCTTTAAACGAAATGAAAATCAATCGTGTAGAGAATGCAAAAGCAATTTCTTTTTATTGAATAGTATGAGCAAGACAGCAATATACATAGTCGAGTTCTACACCAAACCACTCAAGTGAAAGCATTCGTGGGTTCAGCATCACATTTGAAGCACCAACTTTAAAATGAGAGTTTGGGTAGTGTGTGCACTGAACAACGACATCTCACGCCATGCAAATAAGTTCGTTAGTTTCGTTTTGACAGTATGACATATTTTTCAAAAACTCATCATTATGAGCACAAGATTCATTGGCGCAGATTGTGTGTAAATCAAAAACAGCATTGCACTTTAAGGAATTGGTGAATTCTCCAAAAATATGTTCGTCTGCTAAAAATTGTGGCCTATTTGCGGCCATCTATACAAACATATGATGTTTATAAAGCAGTGATTGGCAAGCATCGCACACATTAACAACTTTTCTCTGCACAAATACTAATGCAGTGACTTAAATTTGCTGTTGTCATCGCCGATCCCTGTTAAACAGTGTTTTTATAATCCGTAATCGTTAATCGAATTTTGAAACCGTAACAGTGCTGTAAACGAAATTTTTTTTTTTAGAAAAACCGATAACCTTTCATCGTTATAATTTTTCCGAAATAACCGAATTGAAACCAATATATTTATACCGGTTTTTTTTTCAAGTTATGTTTTACAATCTGTCATTCTGTGTAGCATTTTCATCTACGTAGAACAGTGGGGCCATCTGACTGCTTATCGGAAGCATTCATAACTTTTGAAGGAGTAAAGATATTTTCAAAATTCAAAATGCATGTAACAGGCAAATTTCTATTTATGGGCCGTATAATAATTGCTGCCATAAAAAGTGAAATACTAGACAATACAATCTGTTTCTCGCTCCCACTTCTTTCTTTTTTAGTTCTCATTCGGCTATGTTTTTGTCAAAGCGCATGAAAGTAATAGAGTGGAATCCTCGGCCGTTACATTGAGTCGATTTGCTGAAAGGCGACCATTTTCAAGACAGTGCATACAAGTGCGCTTTTTTGCTCGTTCTCTTTCTCAATTTTGGCTACGAGTGAGATGGTCTAACAGAGATTACAACACAAGCAGCATTATCACTTACACCGTCTTGGAAATGATCGCTTTTCTGCAAAAAGATTCTCAGATTCTACTCTATAACTTTCATGCTCTTTGAATTTTGTATAGAAACCGGTTTAACCAAACCAAATATCGGAGAATCGAATCACAATCGATACTATTGAAAAAAGGCCGAAATAAAAGCGATTACCGGATCAGGAGTACCGGTACTACCATAATCGTAACCGTATCCGAAATAAGTTTCGGTTTGAATACCTGGCTATAATCAATTGGGCTTTGCGCAAAAAGAGAATAGATTAATTCTTGATAATGTGTCTTAGAGTTGTTTGAGTATGTAGATTTGAACTATGATTGAACTTTTTTGCATATTTACTCAAATTAAAAAACTAATGATTGATTTAAAAATGACTAGATTAAGCATTATGCCATATAAGTCAAATTATGCTTAATTTTACTTAGTTTGGTGATTGCATTTGAAAATTTTGTCCTTAAAGTAATTTAATATGCATATATTTAAAAATAATTGTTGTTTTAAATATATCACTTGGCTTTTTGGCCAAGTAAAAGCAACAGCTGCACAATATTCACACTGCACAAAAAAAGTATATACATATATAGCTGCATTTATGTGTTTCATGCATAATAAAAACCTTTGCGTGAAAAACAGCTTTGTTTTGCATTTTCTAACTATTGCAAGGTAAGGCACACAAACCTACACACACACACACATTACATACATATATTGTTTGGTAAGTTTGTGTGGGTGCGTTTTCCCATGAATAAAATTTGTTTCTCTTGCCTTGAATTACAGTATTGTCAAAAATACTATTCATAAAGCTGAAAAACGCAGGACGCAAAATTTTCATTGTCATTGCAGTTAAAGCTTAAAGGCAACAAAACGTAATTTTAACAAAGCACATTTAAAATCTACTAAATTAAAAGTAAGTAACGCTTATTTTTTGTGACTGGCTTCAAATAAAATATTTAAGAGTGACTTCGCACAGCTTGTCACGTTACGTATTACAAAAAATATGCGAAGGAGCATAAATACGAGAGAGAATAGTATTCTGTACATCTCTCTCTCTCTCTTTTGTGTTACGTCTCTCTCGCGCATTGTGGTTTAAGCTGCTTTAATCTATCTATATCTCATTTGCTTTCCGTATGTAATACAGGGTGTTATTTTCAAAACTGATTGTTTGAAATTCTGGACTTACAGTCTTCTTATTCGTGACTGGCCATAACAACCTGTTACCGTGTGCTGCAGGATGCAACGAGTTCCTCCAGACGCCAGCAAAGCCCCCTATCTTTGAAAAACTCAAGTTGCGTTACCCATGATTGAGCGACATAATGCAGAACAAGCAGCGTGAGCGTCTTGTAGAGTGTTATCTTCGTCTGGCGAGGGTGATCTCTACTATTTAACTGCCAGACAAAGTAGCAAGTATGATTCTTCGTTTGTTTGCCATGCTGACGTTCTTGTTCGTGACGAAGTCGTTAGAAATAGCAAAAGTATAGCTTTCAACCGCAATCTGAAAGACCAACAGCTGCGTCTTTCTACTGGTCTTTCCAGACCTGCAAATAACAGAATACATTATAAAGAGGACTCGAGTGGTCCTTTTCTACTTAGACGGAGCTGCTTGCAGCACTTATTCTACGAAGTGAACACTGATGCCACAACGGGCTATTAATTGCTTTATAATCGACAAAGAGTTGAAGGGATGTGGTTTTAGTATTCTGTGTCCTTTTCTAGTATTTTAATCTCTGGTAGCCATGTCATGTGTAACACCGCCATCTATAACTACATCGAAGAAAAAGATAGTGCTCCGTGTTTTAAGTGTCCTTTTAAGTAGCGGACAGCCATCCCACCATTTAGTGTCCCAATACACTTGATCTAGGATAACAGCTTACCAAGATTATCAAAAGGACCTTATCAAACAGAAGTGTGCTAGTGCGTTCAGCACCCTTTCAATGAAAGGGCCCATAAATTGTTGGGAGTTTCAAAATTGTAGTACCTTCGGGCTTGAAGCTCAAACCAGGAGTTGAAACTAATACTGCGGATAGTCAGTAAGTAAGTCAGTAAGGCCCGCATAGTCGTCCCTGTTTAGGGGCGACTTTGTCCTGACTTTAAGTGTGAGAAGTGTCTTTAAACGGTGTGAAATTGCATCTAACCAACAGCGTGCTGGGAACCAGAGACTGGCAAGGTTTTGGATAGGCCTTAGGCCAAACCAAGGTTGAAGTGAGAGAGCCCAACTAGTCTTCTTCATTTGGTGGCTATGGAATTGGAATTCGAAGTAGAAAATACATTATGCCATATTTATTTATAGAACGCCATACGACATCTGAGTTGAAAAACCCGTCCAAAAATATGTGCTTGAACATTCGAATACCGTGGCTTTAAACCTCAACAGGTACAATAGCGTAGATCCTTATATACTGTCCTTTTAAGTGCGCCGGCAGAAAGCAGATCAATATGGTTATGGTAGTAGAAGCGCACTGTATAGAGCATCGATGAGCTCGCGTTGGTAGAGACTGGATTCAAAGAGTCCCAGATCCGACCTCAGGCGGTGGAAAGTAGACACTGGAATTATGACCAGTTTGGAAACCATTGGTTGACCTTTATTGCTTGTAACAGTTTTGTTAAAACCATACATTTAGTTTACATTTGGATAAGCATTGTGACGTCAGAAGCAACGAGCAATCCTATACAAAGCTGCAATGTGTAGGCGCAATTCCAGGGAAATCCAGCACAATAGACGATGTGCGTAGCTAAGGTGGTACTCTCTGTGCACTTATGTCAGCGTGGGTGGTCTTCAGTGCATCGGATTTGGTGTTTTAGCCCAGAAACTTGGCTAGCACCCACGACACATCTGTCTGTTGCATGTGGTCTATTTCAATGTTGTAATTGCGTTTGTTGCTCGATTCAAGGGCGCTGTAAAAAGACCCAAAGAAGTTTTAATATATACTTAAAACTAAAACAACTTAAGCATTTCTTAATCAAAAATTGCGGCGAATACAAATGCTCAACATCAATAAGTTATTCTTGCTCAAATCATAGATTCCTTTCATGTATTCCGCCTTTGCATCTATACAAGTAGCTGAAAAAGTCATATTGACTGATTATATTGATGATTTTAGGAGGTATCTTACAGTTATTCATGTATCTATTACACTGTATTCATCTAAAACAGGTGTTATATTTTAAGCAATACCTGATTCTATATAAACTATCATTGAATTACCAATCTATTGTATTTTACAGATACTCATGGTTCTACTTTTAAGGTTAAACTCTCAACAATACCCAGATACTACGTATATACTTAAATGTCGCATCTTTCAGATAAGCATGTATCTATTACATTTTCTTCTTCTTGACTGGCCATAACAACCCGTTGTCTGGTTACGGCCTAATGTAGAGCACTTCTTCATACTCATACCTCATACCATCTTCCATTAGGTGAGGGGTTTTACGCGGTAGGATTCAAACCTACGCACTACCCTGTCAAAGTGCCGGGCAGACTTCGCTGCGCACATTAGCTCACAGCTCTAGCACCTAGTGGTGATTAGAGCAGCTAACTAATGAGCGTCGACTTGGTAAAGGTTGAGACAGGGAACAGGGAGCCTCATCCTACCAGAACCCAGGTCCATTACATTTTATGATGATGATTTTGAAAATACCTAGAGTCTATTAACATTACAGTAGAGTTACGAAGTTACGTTATATTCTTTGATTCTAAATACACAATTCAAATAATACCTAGTTTTTGTATCTTACAGATACTCATGCATAGCATGTTTTATGTATCGAAAAAAGATGAATATATGTTGTTTTACGATACATTTCATTAACATAGCTATCTTACAGATACATATGTATATATACCTTTTTTTCATGTATCTATAATAGATTTGCAATCGACATTTAATTTGTTATTGTTAGATTGAAAGAGCGCTTTTAACTTATTACAAGTTTAGTTATTTATCGATTGTATCTTTTTACACTTTTTATACTGACGCTTGTTAAGTACAAAGATACATATCATTTAGCGTTAAAAAAACACAATTTGCTTTGCCATGTTTGTTAGTATTTGTGTTTTTTTGTTTTTGTTGCTAGCTGACAGTACAATAGACAAAAGATTAAAGTGATTTTCATTTGCATGGCATTTGTTTAAATTATTTGCCAGTATAAACAAAAAGAACAACGTCAACGTTTGCCAGTTGGCCATAAACAGGTTTCTGTTTATGAGCAATTAATTCCCATCATAATAATATAGCTCAACACACATAATAATATAAAAAAAAATGTGTAAAAAACATATTTAAAAGATATAAAAAAAATTATATAGTTCTGCGAAATGTGTAGCTAATAAAAAAAAATGCATTTGAATAAACATTTAATGAAAACTGCTACAAATAAATGAGGCATAAATGTTCCTACAATTATTATCAATCATTTAAGTGATTTTTAATGCATTTAATTATACATAATATTTTATTTTTTAATATCCTTGCGCATTCATTTATGAATGAAATTCCATGAAATGTGTAATTTCCATAAAACAAATTATTATGAAAAGCAAAAGTATTAATTAAAAATTCCACAACGGCAAAATAATGTTAAATTCCGTACAATTTAACAGCTGATCAAACAAGTGTTGCATAATGACCAACTTAAGCGACTTAATTACGACGCAATTTGTTAATTAATGTGCAAATAAATTAAGTGGTTCACGAATCAAGTGACTGAATTAAGTGCTTGTCAAGATTTAATGTTGTCTTATTTCAATTTCAACTTGTAGTCAATATTAACTTGTGAAAACTTTTATGGAAATAAACTCATTAAATGTAGTTGGTATGTAAACGAAAATTAAATAAAAAGACTTTTGTTTATAATAAAAAGAAAAAAATGCCATGTGTTTCTGTGATACGAAAAAGCTGATATCAAGGCAATTTGAGCCAAAATAGGGACAAGCCTTTGCATATGGACATTACTTTCTGGAAATTCTTTTATGTTTTATGTGCAAACCTTAATAATTTCTGAGGTTATGCTTGGATATGACTATTTTATTTTTAAAGTTTTTAGTTAGTTGTTTTCGCCAATTTTGTTGTTGTTATAATATCATTACATTTCATTGTGTTCATTTTCAGTGAGGATCATACTGGTCAATGAAAATGAAAATCCACTTGCAACGAACTTACATCAATTTTTGTGAAAAACTATCTTAAAGAAAGAACGTTTACACTCAGAGATAAAGGCGGTTGTCTTTCTTATTTTCGCGGTGTGGTGCAACCTTCTCGCAGTTCAGCTCTCTCCTGTAGACACAGCTAGTGCTGAGTCCGAGTCTCAAAACACGAATCAGGCCTCCTGGAAGCACAATTCTAGCCACCCCAATTACACCACCCGATGAGTTGCGTGCCGGTTTTACCCCCAAGGTGCAGTATTTATTATTTTCCCTCTAAATGCAGACACTGCTAACACCCGAATCAGGCTACTCGAATTACACCACTTGATGACATGCCTTTTACCCACAAATCAATCATTTCAACAGCAGTAAATATTCAAAAAAAAAAATTTGTCGCGGGGGAATGGGTAAGCTATCGTTCATGATTCGTCAAACTCCTTTAGCCTTGGGACAATGCGATTCTTTTGGTAACATTTTTGTGGCTCTAACTCTTATAGTCTCTGAGAAACTTAGACCAACACGGTCAGACGGACGGACGGAAGGACAGACGGTATAGATAGCTATATCGACTCGACTATTGCTTAAAGTCCAGCTTGCACTCCAAACAGCTGAGAGTTTACATCGCGGCTAACTTCACAAAAGCTTAACCAAGCAGATAGAAGTTGCAATTTGGAATATGTACAGCTGCACTGGGGTTTCTATTACTCTGCGAACTGGTACATAGTGCATCAACTCCACTTTTGTCAACGATCGCGAGTGTGCGAAAATTATCTAAAAAGCATTAAGTGTAATTATCTTCGTGATCCTGTCCACGAGGTAAAGATTCGTCTAATCCAAAGATTATGGTTAGAACGGAATTTTATTGTTGAAGACATCCAGAATTGCTTGGTGAGCACTTAAGGTAAAGGTAGATGCCGCCATTCTGATATTTTTCTAATAAAATTCCATTAGCCGACTCGAGTAAAGTCCTGCCTTGCTAGCCTCAGTTCTTTTATGCTGTGTGTCCGAGTTCTGGATGAGGATCGCCAGTATTCATTAAAAATCAGAAAGATCAGTTAACCTGTATGTTAAAATTTTGAATTTGCTGCTAGGCCGCAGAATACTAAATTAGTTGCCTGCAAATCAGAGTTGCATAATTCAATGACATATTTCCGCTAACAGCTCAGTTTTTACATGCGACAAATCAAAACCAAAACGTTTCAACTTTTATAAATTAACTCCCAAAATCTTTATGCTTGCTGCTTTCAGACTGTCGTCGTTGCTTGTTCATGTCAATTTTTGTTCAAAGATAATGACAGAGCATATGAATCAAACTGGAATGACAAAGATAACATAACTTTTCAAAACTTTTAAGCATATTTAGCACTTCACCGACATAGCGCTCGATGGCCCATTTAACGGAAGAGTTCGCGTATTTATGTATATGAAGGGTCAGCGCGTATCGGAACTCGACTGCAAATTAAAATCTATAAATTTTGTAATTCAAAATCGTTTTGCATTTCTGATTTCTCTCTCTATATGATTTCTATGAGCCACTGAGCTGTGAGTGACAAATACATATAAAACTGTCATGTTCTTCCATAGCCCTCACGGACCGAACACTTGCGAGAGTAATGCCAATAGTATAGTATAAGAATACAAGGTAAGCTTACTCTGCCGACGTCTCTCGCAATGGTATTTTACGTCAATGAGGAAGGTTGTGCCCCGCTTGTTATTGCCTTGCCAAGCAACTCATGAAAAAACATATTTGCGTGTTCATGTGTATGTATTGCTTGATATTTAGAAGTATAGCTGCAGCTATATATGAGTGTGTATAAATACTTTTGTGTTTGTGTGCACTGCCTAATAGAAGGAACTGTGCTCAGAAAGTGACTTACCTTATTATTATACTATATGCCATTAGCCATTAGCAACTGAGAAAATATTCGTGAACACATGCATGTATCGACACATTGACAACTTTTCACTGTCGAAACACAAATACTATTGAAGATCCAATAGCTAACAGAGAAAACGTTCTGTAACAGTAAACAATAAAAGTGAAGACATCTCCATATAAAATACAGATATTTTGTTTTTTTTATTAATTTTATATATGATTTTGCAAAATATATGAATACCACTTATATATCGCACAACTTATTAAAATTCCCTACAAAATTATATAAGTTTCAACCATATTTGTTGCCATACAGCTAGTGAAAAAGGGCGAACAAATTTTTCCTAACCTATTTATTTAATAGATAAGTCATTCTTTCTGTTTTGAGTATCTTTTTGTTTAATTGATCTGTATGCTGCGATTGTTACGACAATTTGATAACTACTTAAAAACAAGCATGACAACCATATCTGAAGCAACTACAATACCATTTGTTTATACTCTTAAAATTTAGGCCTTATTGAGAATATAAGAATTGTTAAAAGAGAAGATTCTCTAAATAATGTTACGTAAGATATATCATATCTGAGTTTAGAATGAAGTTTGGATTGAATCCGTTTTGTATAATATATAGCTCCTATAGCTCCTCTATAGGGGTTCTCAGCTAAAGTGTAGATTGGCAGCTCAGGTTTGTGTTGGTAGAGTTTTGTATTTTTTTTTTTATTTCTTTTGTTAACATGACTCCGTTGGTATATATTGTAATGGATGTTAGGAATAAAGCCCCTGTATTTGTTTTCCGAACGGATCGTCAAAATTAAGATTATGTACCTGCGAGATTGAAAGATGGCAAAAACCTAAGAAACCAAAAGCTCTCGCCTCGCTTTGACTCCTCGACTTCCATGTATTGTTGGATACACTGTTCATACGCTGAAGACAGTTCAATATCATAATGTAAAGTATGCGAGTGTCACACCAACCGAGTGTCACACCATCCCAACACAATACGAGGATGACGGTAAACGAATATATGTTTAGCATCAAAAACCATTGTTAACAATTGGTTGATTCTTGTAGTAAATCATTTTATGAAGTGAGAAAATGCAGATAATGAAAAAAAAACGTATTAAATAGCGCCCTGGTCCCCACAAAGGCCCCTAGTTGTGCATTCGGGAAACTTAGCTGTGTGACTAGAGCCTAAGAAAGACCTTAACTTAAATGCGCAACACAAAAACCAAACTGAAAAATAATTTTTGTGGCAAACACTTAATGACCCTACGTACATAAGTATTCTGAATTTTTGTACTATCCTTAGACCAATTAGAGCAGCATTTAGTTAACACTTCATACAATGAGAAAAGTTTCAAGCTTGTTTAGCACAGTTTTCTTAAACTTTTCAGCAATCCAATGAAATTATTTACAAAAATTGTTGCTCTGCCAATGAATGCTCTTCTTTTTTTAATCAAAGACGCGCCTCTGGCCAAGTGACGCCCATTTAAATTTATGTATATCTAACTTTCTCAGCTAGGAGTTTAAAAATTGAATAAATACTGTAGAAAAAGTAGAGCAAGTTCTGGGCAGTGAAAAGTTGCCAAGTCAAATGAAAATACATACTTTAAGGTATGTATATATAGATAAATTTGAGCCTGGGGGTAATTTTTGGGTTTTCACTTTGCCAAAAGTCTGGCAGGGAGAAGTGTATCTGTGTGTGTGTGTATCTATGTGTTTAGTGGTATTCTATTTTTATTGCTGTTGTGGCAGGCTTATGTGGTCCTTATACTTTATTTCTTATTTTTATTGGGCATTAATGCTGCTTGGGTTACGTGGGTTTGATTTTGGCAGCATTTCTTTTTTTCGACACATTAATATAATATTTGTTAACTTAAGGCGCTATTTTCAAGGATTCTTAAGTGCTGTTTCATCTAAATATATGCGTGGGCCCCAATACAAGTAAATAATGCACAGACTTATAGTTATGACAATCAACTAACTTTTCACAAAGTTTATAGAAAATTCCAGCAAGCATCTTTGGACAAATTTCTGCGTAATTTCATAATTCAATTGCCAAAAATCCATTAAAAAGTCCATCAATGCTCAATACAAAGCAGCCAGTCGACCTTGCCTATTAAATTGCATCACTGAGAATTGTAAAGTGCATTGAAACAAGTCCAAAACATGTTTTTGAAAGTAAAAACAAATACCTGCCAATTTCTAATAGTTTCGCCAGTTTTGTTTGTTCTTAATTTAGCAATAAGTGCACTGCAAGAAAATGAGCTTTAGAAGTGAGCAACAGAACCGACATAATTTGGAAAAGCAATTTTTTAACAAAATTAATTCATGGTTTAAGAGAATTTAAGCTTTTTATATCAATATTTCCTTTTTTTAATATATAACTCGCAATTGGTTTAAGCGCCATCTAACTGGGTAAGTAGATTTTTTTAAACCTTTCCGAAGTAGACTTTCAAGTACTGTATAGAAGAAAAGTGCAAAAAGATATTGTTATTTTTGTCATTATTGAGCTTGTTTATGTTTTAAATAGTACTTAAAGTGAAGAGGAACACTTAGATTGAATAGGTCATCAGGTTTGGCCTAAATTTAAGGGATTTTTATACTACGTATTGGGCTCCTATTATGAGTAAGAAGTAAAACGTGCCACTTTTTTTGATCTCTTGAATTTTCAATATTTTTACATATTCCATAGACATAGCCAATTATCACGAGAATTTGCGAAATTCCGATTAAATATCGAATAATCGGTATATGAAGTATATAGTGATGAGCTCATAATTTTATAATTCGTGTTATTTTTTTGTATTTTCAAAAAAAAAAAGATGAAGATTAAGGCGAAGACGATATTCCAGTCATTTCGAAATAAATGTATTGGACAATTTTTGTATACATCAATGCTACATTATACATTGTAGCACCGGAGAAATACCTTCCAAACTGTTTTTTGGTAGGGTTATAAAATGTAGCAGCGCTAAACTACCAATTTTCAAACAAAATTTTTTAAACAAGCTACGTCAATATACTTCATTATTGAATGGGATTTTGTTTTCTAAGAAGAAATTGTTGGGCAATCCTTATATTTATGTCTCTATTCTGTAATTGTAACACACTTTACTGTAATAAGAGTAGTTAAACGACTAGTTATAAATTGCACTTTTGAAGAAAACATTACCATCAGAAAACACAAATTAATCTTTGTTTTAGTGTATTAATTTGATTAAAACTTCAACTGTACATATGGGCATTTCCATTACTACGCACGTGACAGTCGTACGTATTCAATATGGAGGAATTCTTGGAAAAACATTACCATCAGAAAAAACAAACCAATCTAAGTTCTCTCAGAACACGCTCGGTTTAGATAGTGTATAAAGTTGAGTTAATTTCAAATGCACATATGGGCATTTCCAAGGCTACGCACGTGACAGTCGTACGTCTTCAATGTGGAGGAATTCTCGCTAAATGTTTTTTCTTTTTTGCAATTTTTGTATGTTACATTAGTAGCTTTATATTTAGTGTAAAAGCTATGAGCAGTCGAGAGTAGTATTGTCATAAGATTTTTGCTAGCAAATAGGGATACGTGGCGTGACAGAAAATAATTTCTGCATCTATAAAAACTCAAAAGTTGGCAAAAAGCCAAGTTAAGTTCATATTCTTCATTTTAATTTTGAAAAATAAAGAACTTGCCGTGATATAAACAACAAAAAACTATTAAATAGCATAACATGTAGTCAACTCATCTCGCCCTAATGTGACGTCACAAATCGTTATAACAAAACTTTTATTTAATTCAATTTTTTGACTATCCAATAGTGATACTCCGACTTCGTCAGTGTTGACGTCGTTTATAAACAGCTACTTATATTCATTTGTCATTAATTCATAATCATGTCATTTGTTCATAATCTATTTGAGCGGGCATTTAATCCCATCGCACAGTAGGGCCTCGTCCGAAAAGAAGTAAAGAAATCCAAGTTTTAATTTGTAAAATTAATAAATGCTTTTGATACTGAAATGGTTAAAGATTCAGAAAATAATAAATTTATTCAATTTAGATTATACGTCATCAATAATTACTCACTCTGTTTGAGGGAAAAGTTTTGAATGAGTTGAGAAATATTTCTTCAACCTTGAGATGTGCAATTTGAAAATAGAATTAAAAAGATTTTCAACATTTTGATGATTCATTAAGCAATGAGCATAACGTAGAATATGGAATTTCCTCATTACATGCAAGGATAAGATGTTTGGATTTTATTTTGACGAGATGGAGAAACTTTCGACGAGAACATAACATCGAAAGAAAAACAAAATAGCAGGAAGACTATACAGAAGGAATTCGACGAAAAGCTTTCACTAACAGTAGACTGCTTAAAGGGCGGATACAAAAATAAGAACGATGGAAATATGGCTATGACGTTTTTTGAGAATCATGCGGTAGTAGCTCAAATCACTGGAGGTAATAAAACATTTATCAAACGATTGCGTACCATCCTTGATGTTATAAACTATAAAAAAAGGTCAACATTTTGTGAATTTTCTACCTCAAAACTACCTAGAGAAAAAGCTTACTCCCACGGTACATAACATTTTGGCGCATGGTAGAGATCTAATAGAATATCAGTATTTGCCAATTGAATAATTGACCGAGGAAGCACAAAACGTCAAAAATAAGACAGAATTAGGATCTTTTTAATATCTTGGCGGCGAGCAAGAAAGCAAATTGAATCTAAAAATAAATAGAAATCTTAAGCCTTTTAGATATGCCTACCAATTTGATGACAATTTTGAAGAAAAAAAAACAGCTTGTAACCAACTCAGGCTTTTCCGCACGTTTATCAAAACAACCGAAATTACTAAAGTTATTTGAATAACACACTACATCGACAACGACTACGATAACGCACGAACACAAAAACATGGCCAAATCGCTAAATCGTCGAAAAACATCAAATTAGAGATTTTAGGTTTTTGGCCAATTCCAATGCTAACATAAAAAAATGTATTTTTGAATATATTATTCGTGCATTGAGTCACCCTGTATTCACAGCACGTTTCTCTGTAACATGCATTTAAATTTTGACAATATCTTTACTACTTCACAACTTATGATTTTCGCCGATAAAAACGTCAGATGGCCCCACTGTGTATCGTTTGCTTTACTCAAGGAGCACTTTGCTCATACGTTTGCAGCTATTGCTGCACATTTTCTTCTCTCCGTGTAGCTATGCCCAGTTTTTTGTATGCACATACAAAATATTTGATTTACTTTGTTGAGTGCATTTTCTCACGTTTGTTAGTCTTGTTAAAGCGCAAACAATGGTCGAAGTAGACTTATTGTAAACTAAAAGAAAACTGCCTTAAAATGAAACATGTGCTCGATTTGTTATTATTTATTTATATAAGTATAGATGTATATATATCCGATATACACTATGAACAAAATGTTGTGGCAAGCACATGAAACACATGAGGCATCAATCAGTCAGTGTAAGCAGGCTCTTACTTTTATTTATTTATTTTTTCTAAAATCTGTTCGAGCTATTTCTGTCGCCAATCTAGTGTAAACAGCCTTATGTGTTTATGCAGCTTCCAGTTTGATATTGGCCATGCAATATTAATCAAGTAAACCGAATCATCTGCTGCTTAATTGCTTATTGGCAGCTGCTCCGAAGCAGCAACTTGTGTATGCATTCAGGCACACTGGCCCCACAGTGCCTGCTAAATAGATGAAAAAGCCAGCCAAGCTGAATTATAAGTAGGTAGCATATTGTCAATAAGTAATGTGAAACGATTCGTAGAACTCAGTTAGTTAGTTTTAATGATGACAGCCGTTTCTTTAAGGGCAGAGTCAGCAGAGTATAAAAACAAACAAGGGCATGACATTGCACAAAAGTCAAGATCAAATAAGAGAGTCATGAATGCGCCTGCAAGTATGCTAATTGTTTGCAATTATGCTTTTAGCTGGAAAATGTAAGACAACTATGGGAAAATATGCATAAATTGGATGCAATTGGAGCTTATTGCAATAAAAAGATAGTTTTGTAAAACAATTGATACTGTCAATTTTACTTATTTTAGCTCTGTTTTTGTATTACAGTGCGTATGAGTAATGCAAAGTACTAAGTGTAAAACTCAATCTAATTGTAACAATATATGCATTCTGATTGAATACACACTTTGTCGAGTCATGATCATATTTTAAAGGGATAAGGATTAATATGCGTAGTTGTGTCGATTACAGAGCATTCGTTAAAATTTCCCTTTTCCAACCATCTTTTTAGGCTCGTCATGAGAAGTTTCTTGCTCTACTCGTCAAGAATAAGACATTTAAATATTTTCAAACAAATGATAGCTGTTGGAATTGTCTCAAATTAAAAAGCTAAAGTTAATTGAAACTTTTAGAACTTCTATATAAGTAAAATAAATATAAATACAATGCCAAGTATGTGCTTATATACATAGAAGCTTATGTATTGGCCGCATTAATTAAGGCCGTAGACAGTTGTGGCCACAGTTTCGAGCCCAGGGCCAAAATTAATAAGCGCAACACGTGCTGAAATACATAAGATTTTGGTTGCCAGGACACGAAATGGGCCGCATGCCATTGCCAAAGTTTGCCGTGCTAACAGCTTTGAAGTCTAATAGGATTAGATTTGGCGGCTACTTGGGCATGTTTGCATAGTGAGTCCAAAGCAACAAACAAGCTAAGAATATACAAACACAGAGCGAAAAAAACGATAACATTGCACTCGTATCGAGCATATTTTTTTGGTTTATAAAAACTGAAATCAAGCTGTGTTGTTTAAGACAATTTTCGGGTTGATGTTGAAGCGCTACAAAACAACGGCAATCCAACATTTTTTGCAATTAGTTTTATAACAATGAAGTCCCCAAAGGAATCCATATTCTCTTAAGTATTATAGCATTGGACGACTCCCATACAAGTTTAAGCTCCCTAACACAAAAACATGTTTATGAACTGATTCATGCTTGTCAGAGTAAAAAGCATATCGAGTGTTCAAAGTAGAAGACGAAGACCTTCCATGACTGGGCGGGTGCGAGAAATGAAGAGCCCTTTCGTTATAAAGAGATCTATACACTCTTTCGACCATCTCTGAACGAATCCAAAACAACAAAATTGACTGTTATGCCAATATGCTCATTTAAAGAGGGTTTTACAAATCCCTTAACTAATCACTACTGGTGAAAAGAAATAGTTCGCAGTTTCATGATTGATATACATATACATTTCAGTTGATCAGCAATTATAGCCTCAAGTTTAGGACTCATACTGAGTTTCGCATAGCACGGCAGACTTTAAAGTTTCGGTAAATAGTGGGCTGATTGCTATTGCCAAGGTCATCGAACTCGATTTCTAAGACGCAGCAAATACAAATTTCAAAATCATGCATATTCGAAAAGTGAACACATCAAAGTGTGAGAGTGTTAGTATGCTGAGCCCCATAAACCTGCTTCAATGCTGCTTTTCGTCTCTGACAAGCAGTAAGTCAAGACTTCTGCTCATGCTTCGGTCGCATGGAATAATATTACCAGGGAGTGCCAAACTTTTTTTTTAAATCATAAAAGAGCGAGAGTGAGATGCGCAAATCAAACAATACATATACATACATGCACAAGCAAATAAGGCAAGGCAACAACCTTCCTCTTTGACATTTGCAGCAGAATGAAAATTGGCACGCGAATTGTGTGAGAGCAGCATAATGCGCGTTCCTTGTGTTATTTGGTCGTCTCTGTGTGCGCACATCACAACGCTCGGCCCATGCGAACTCTTGGTGCCTGGTTTAAATATTCTTTAGACTTTCTTCATCTTGCTCTCATCTGTTTTGAAACAACCGATTTGAGTACAAATGTTACTTATTATAAGTTCTCTTACTTAAGTTATTTTGTTTCTATTGTAAGTTAATTTATGTCTCACTCAATCATTAATTGTTATATGTTTACGTTCGCTTTTTCTCTCTGTGTATAAACTTTAGTTCCGCTGAGTGGGCTGTCTATGCTATTTATATATAAGTACTAATAGTATGCAACTAATCTCCAATAATGTAAGACAAATATTCGGTGCTAGCTTGATTAAGATTTTGCCATTTATTTGCTAATGTAGTATATATTGAGTGTTAAGTAGATGAGGAAGTTGAAGTCGTTGTTTTTGTTCAGTTTAGCCGTCTATTTGTCCACAACGCGGTCATTGAAGACAATCTTCAAGTCGGTTTTGGCCATGTTTTTGAAACTACCGCACAATGCCGTTAAGGACTCATTGGGCAAACGCCTGTCGAAGGGGAATCCCATAGTGCGCTTATCCGGATAAAGTCTATCCTTGAGTCCACAGAAGGAGTAAGCATCGCCACAAGCGTTCTCAGTTGGACTGTACAAAAGACGAAATTATAAGAAAATCAAACTGCTTCAAAGTACTAAAAATACAACCAACTCACACAGACGGCTGCTGCACTGCATCAATGGTATAGTCGGAAATCATGACAAACAAGTCGAAAAGCATGCCCTCTGGTTTGCCCTTTGGTAGCAACAAATGTTGTGGCCACCCGCAACCACAGAAACGGAATCTGGCAAGCTCATCTTCAACCTTTGGCTGATAGGCAGCACCTACAGCACGGAAGGAGCGTTCAAAGGGTATGCTCACAGAGGATTCCGTAGATTGGCGACGTATGTCGTTTTGACCCGGGTTGACTGTAAATGACAGCACAAATCGAGTTATAGTGTAAACGTAGCTTGGTTTCTCTACTTACGGTCCACGGTAAACTTGTCCATTTCAATAGCCATGACGCGTTGGTCCTCCAGTGTTAGCGGCGTGCCACGTTCATCCACCTTGGGGCAAATGAATACGCGACAGGTGCCTTTACGCTTGTTGTTGCTTGCATTGTTTACCAGAAATTTGTAGGTGAACGGAGCATTCTGTAGATGCGTAAATGAGGCGTAGACATTGCCATTTGGACCGAAATCCAGGCCAGCAGCCAAGTCGGCGCTGGATTTTTGCCAATAGGTCAACAAAGTATTGGGTGTAGAGTTGTTTATGCCAATTTTTGCTTCAACATAGTCCACGGTAACACCTTCAAAGCCCAAGTGAGATTCATCGTAGGGTGCCAACAGAGTCTTGAACTTGTTAAAGACGTTGTCAATAAAGCCGTGCCATCTATAGAAGATAGGATCCCGCATGGCCGTGGTAACATCACCCATAACGCCGAAATCCTCTAAATGGCGTGAATCGGGATCATGTGCAAACGAAATGATGTTGTGACCCTGATTGTGCAGATTGCCATAGAATTGCCTGTTAACGGACAGCGAAGAAGCTTCCACCAAATCGCCCAGTATATCAATGCCGGTAGTCTCATCCAAAGGTATGCGCTTGCCTGAAGGCTAAAGCAAGGGTTTATGTCAATTTAAATAGTCAAACTTTTTTAATTTTACGGTAGACTTACATCCTCCACAAAGCCCTGATCAATGGCGGCTAAAATACGATCGCGCCAGCGTTCCACCTCAGCTATTTCAATGTTGGCATCCTCACGATTTACATCTTGTAGTGTTTGATTGGACACACGTGCCGGATAGGTGCGACTATTTACGCTTGAGAGGATCTTGGGAAAGTAGCCCTCTGGCACTGCGGCGCGTAAGTTACTTAGCGGTATCAAGCGCTTCAGATTATTACAGAAACGCTCCACATTGTAGCGTGCAATGATCTGGTGATGCATGAAATAAAACAGCTCACCGCGGCGATCCTTTTTCACCACAGATTCTGGTCCCTCGCCGGGATACACCAAGTGCCAGTGCCAGTGATGGCTATTGACGCCTATGTCCTCGCGGAAATAGGCTAAACGCTGCTCATCCTCACGATCCGAGGCGGTATAGTTGCGTGGTATATCCACGTGTATGCGCTCGCCGGGATTGGTAATTAAGGAGGCTTCCTGCCGCGCATCCTGAAATGCGGAGGGCTCTACGAAATTCGCGGGAAATACCTGCGAGATGTTTGGTATTTCCACCTGGCGTGTGTCTGGTCGATGCGAAACGGCCACTGCATAGCAGTATTGGAACAGGACTGGGTTTAAACGATCCCTAAGGCAAAATATTTAAATATTATGTTGGTTCCATGCACCAGCCATTGTACACTTACTTGGTGTAGGCTGCCAGTGAGGCAAAGTTTTGCACATCGCTCGCATTGAGATACAATTGAATTAGCTCTTTGGCCATCTGCCTATGGCTATCGTTGAACAGCGAAAACTGATTCTTGCGTCCCAACTTGTTGGCAAAGTCCAAATTCGGTTTCCTCGGCAATTCCCGCAGTGGTATTCTATTTACTATGTCATCGCCAAAGCGAGACCCTAGTTCCACTTTGGTGTCGCGAAAGCGATCCGTGTAGAAGCTAACGGGCAAATCAAAGGCCGCCTTGCCCTGGTCACGCGATGTAAACACCGGCTCCAAAGGACGCTGAAACAGCAGTTCCAAAGCTTTCACATCCGTGTTAGTCATATTAAGTTTGCTTGCGGCTCAGTTCTAGTCACGACAAAGTCCCGCTGGCTACTGTTGAAACTGCCTGTGTCCAGCGACCCATTTATAGCAACTAAGCTGTAACCACAAACATTTATCTATACTGCCAGTCAACTACAAGGAGTTGGGTCATTATATGCATAGATAAGAGCTGTGTCTTTGGTTTCGACAGTTGGTCTGCTGATAATAACATTTGCTTAGTAGGAATTCACCGCAATAACGAGCTTATCAATGCTACTAAGTGGTTTTGTCTTTGGATATGTAGAAACCGCAGCCATTGTTTGCTTATCTGTTGGTATAGTAAAATTACTGAAATGCTATTAGTGCAAATTTAATTGGAATCTATGTTTTCTCACGCTGACTCATAACGTTATACATTGAATATTGTTTCAAAACACTTCATTGGAGAAGCTCAACATAATAGCAGGTACACTCAGATTTAGCAAAAGACTTGGTGACGTTACAGTGATTGATAAAAATGATTTGAGCATTCTGAATAAATATCTGGGTGCAGGCGTCTCAGCCGTCATCTAGGTGGAAGCCCTGCAGAACATGAGCAAGCGAATTTGGCTGTGATCTAAGACGTTATTCATAGCGGCTTCTAATGCCGAATCAGAGCCTGATTCGTCCGCTTAAGTAGCTAGAAGCACGTATCGTGCCCCGTATCCGTAAATCGCTGGCGATGGGATATTTAAAGTGTACGTAGTGTCAAAGACCGGAGCAAAGACGCTGCATTGCTATAATAGTGTGCTCTTCCGATAGTTCATCATTGACAGAAACTTTGAATTACCGGTTAGCTAGGTACGATTTGAGGACCAAGTCGTGTGGGGCAGGTAGAGCCATGTTTCCCCTTATGCCAAAGCAATCAAGAATACGTTACACTACATGCTGTACTTTTGTAAAGCTCTGCTGTGCCTCGACTGAAAACCGAGCTGGTGGTCCAAAACCACCTAAGCTGCTGCTAAAATCTGTCCAAAGGTAATCTTTTACATACTTTGGCGAATAATGGCAGCGGGCTTTTTGGCAGATATGATTTTATGTTTGTTTCTGATTAGACCAAAATCCCGTTAAAAAATTTGGCGAGAGCGAGGACACTCGCTATTGGTATCGCATTGGTCACTCTTGCGTCTGTTTAGTTCAATCCGGAAGCCTTAGAAATCTGTAATTTCAGTTTGAATTTGGAAATACTGATATTTCGAAAACCGCTCTAGATACCTCCAAACGGTTTCCGGATTTAAAATAAGCGATACCAAATTTACCGGAAAAGTTATGTTTTACAAGGGTTAGGGTTTTTGGATTTTTTTTGCTTTTACGGAAATTCAAATTTCCGATATACTTTAACAGCTTCTCCATTTCACTAACGATTTGCTTAAATTGGAGTTCAAATGTTTGCATTTGAAGTAAAAAAAGATAAGAATTTTGAACTGATTGCGGGCGAGGGGGGGCTTCTATTAAAAAAAGGTGAAAACAGCTTTAATGATGAGGCTCAAGGCTTTTGATGTATTTATCCGATTTCGATCATTTTTATAACGTAGATGCACATACGATGCAAACCTCTGACAAGTTTCAAGTTGATAGGTTCAAAGGTGCGGCCGAAAACCGCGAAAGTCTGCTGGGGGGAAACGTAGGCAGATATCAATCCAATTCGACAAACGTCATCTGTCCCGGGGTTAGGGGTTTTTTTGGGTTTTGTTTTTTTTTGTGTTGCTAGCTCTTATGGTCCCTGTGTAGTGAGCGGGTTAGAGAATACCATCTCAGCAGGTCAAAGCTTGTCGTATGAGGCGACTAACAATGACACTGGGTTCTTTCGAGACCAGTAGAGCCACCCAGACCTTTAAAGGGTTACGAGTAGGGTGCTGCAAGAAGTTGAAATTAAGCCTTTAAATGTTAATTAATAATGGCTTCCTTTGTGGCAAAATCCTTAATGTGTTTGTTCAACAATGGAGTGTTATAATAATTTATTCAAACACTGTACAGTGGAAGCAAAATTATCTCAAAAAGAGTTTTGATTGATTCTTGCTGGTTTCTATTTTTTTAAGCTTATTTAGAATACAATATTGCGAAAAAGTTTGTGCGCTGCAGAAAGTTTAAAATTTGACGATATACTGAAAAAGTTAGTTTGTGAAAATAAAATTTTTAGTAAAAAAAAAATTAAAGTTTTTGGCCTTTTCAGGTCTCTCATTACAAACTTTTCCAAACCTTGATATTAATGCAACTAAAATGCAAAAAATGTTGCTACCATAAAAAATGTATAAACATTTCATTTTAAAATAATTAATATTTGTTATTTTATTAAAGCCAAATTAAAGGTCATATGCAATAAAAAAATGCAAAAACTTGCTGAATCTGCAGACAAAGCGAAATATTTAACAAAAGGTTATTTTCCCTTGCTCTTTGTACATATTTATATGTATATACATATTTTTTTTATACATGTGGCAGCCTATTTCTTTTAACTCGAAACCCCAAATAATGCCCCTGGCTACAAAATAAATTAGGCAGCATATTTTGTTTGTTTGCTCGTTTATCCGTTTTACCAGTCCCAAGTACATACTAAATCACTATATAGACTTAGTTATGTACATTTGCCACATACATTTCTAAGTAATTAAGCCCTTTAATTAACAGTTTTCTCTATACACACGAATATCTGACTTGGTTAGGGTGACCAGCCTTCAATTTGAATTAGCTTTTGCCTTGGCAAGGCGGTCAAATGCAGCTTGTTTTTGGTTTTGGGAAAATGTAATCCGTCTATTGAATGAAAACACCAGTCAACAAATTTTAGCTGTAATTAAGGCACATTTTTCCTTTTGAGAAGTTGGTTATTTTGGGGCAAACTCCACTATTCTTGGGCCAATGTCGTTGAATTTTGAAACATAGATCAAAAACACTTTTTTAAAAATGTATATGTGGCAATTTTCAAATTGCTTCTATTGAAAAAATATGAATACAGTTTTATTGATTTCGCTCCCACGAGTCTCTAAACTAAATTTTGCATTTCTTGCTCACTAGTATCCACATCTACATGTAGTGGAACTTTGGAGCAGTTTATAGACGAAGGGGTTGAAATCAGCATATTTTTGACAATAACTTTTGATGTTCTTACGAGGAGATGCTGGCTTGCACCCCCTGGGTCGAGAATTAAAAAGATGCGCGTTCGAATTTAAATCGACTTTATCCGTAGCTGATCTGATAAACATATACATATTAATAATTGAGTGCAAATAAGAACAATTTAAATAAGGTTGAAGCAAAGCTTTTAACTAGGCCGCAGTTCGGGCTTCTAGATGGGCGCAGGGCTCTGCTCCGAACAGATGTATTTGTCATATTCTAAACATAGATGCACATAAACACGACGCACACCTCTGTCGTGTTTCGAGCTGATTGATTCAACGGTAAGACATCGACATGACTCGACAAAATCCGTCAGCCTTGGGAAAATGCGCATCTTTTGGTAAAATTTTTGTTGCTGTAACTCTTATAGTGTCGGAGAAAGCTGGACCAACACAGACAGACGGACATACGGACATGTCTATATCGACTCGACTATTGCTTCTGATCATTTTCGCACATGGAACATATGGTCTGCCACGCCTCTTTCAGCCTGTTACATACACTTTTACACTTTTTTTGATTCGATTAACCGATATATGTTTCGGTTTATCGCTGATTCGATTAACCGATATATGTTTCGGTTTATCGCATATATATCCAGTATTTCCTTTTTATGGCAGCAGCAGAAGTACCAGCAGCACAATCAGTTGTCCAACCGCGGTACATTTCGGTTGCAAGAATTTCACAATATTTTGATATCACATCGCAGGTCGGGCAAACGATTGCTGTCACTTTTTGTCTTGAGCCAAAAATAGTACAGAAAACTTCTTTTATTCCCGGAATGTGATATACCATTCGGAAACTTGATGCGAAGAATTGTAAAAAAAACAAATGGAGACTGTAGCTCATGTTCGGACAAGTTCTTACAGTGGTTGGCCGTTCCGATAGGGTTTAGCCCCAGTCTCCAATACGGCTATGATTACGGCTGAATCCCTTTCTTAAAGAAATACTTATGCCCATTTATGAAGTACAAAAAATATTTCAGCAAACGCGTTGTATCACTTCATTTAAGAAGATTAGAAGATAATAAATTTGCCGCTGCCGAGTTTCATAGTTATAATAAGTGTTACAATGATTATTAAGTATATATAAAAGAGAGAAAGAGAGATAGAGAGCGAGCAGTGTGCACGTCCACTTAAGTACACTGCTTAACAAAATGTGACCTTTTTTTGTTCTTAAACGATATTGCCATTTCTTATAACGGTATACTTGAAGAAGTGCAAGATAATATCAAGGACTTACTAGTTAATTAAAATTTATAAATAAATTCTTCTTTTTTTTTTTTTTAAGCGCAGCCTTATTTTAAGGTGACATACAAATTAATTGTTGTTGGGGAGTTGATCCCCTGAACCTAAAACCTGAAGGAGTATTTGTGCAATCAATGCATTACAAGGCGTTGGGGTGTTTATGGCTTTGCTTATAAGTCTCACATATATACAGTGAAAATTGTCTACTGTGGACACTGTCTACATTGGACATTCTGTCTGAATTGGACATTCTGTCTGAACTTGACATTTTCATGGGTCCCTACAGTAATTTTTTTGGCGTCACCAAATGATTTTGAATGCTTTGCAGAGACGGAGGCAGTACCGATTAGAAAGGTACCTAATGATTTGAACAAGAAACTTCAAGACAATGTACACAAATAACATTATGAATGCTATGAACTTAAATCAACCAAAACACTGAAAATATTTAAATTTCCATAAATTGGACACCCTGTCTACATTGGACAAAAGTCTTCGAACCAAGTATGTCATTATTTACTGTGTATCATATCTGTTGGCTCTAGCTTATTTCTTAAGAGAATTTTAGTGGAGTTTTAGAAGTCTGAAATTGACATTTCATTATTGCCCATAACTCTTGAAATTTGCTTTCAATCTTTGATTTTCACATCACATTAATTTGAAATTTTATACTCTTAACCTACAAGGTAAAGGATATTTGGGCGAGTATTCAAAGCAAAGTTCAATTAAAGTTTTCTTGACTCAAATGTAGAGTTTTCGACTTGATCTTTATCTTATTTAACTGTTTTTGCGGCTCAAGGTTAAAACTTGAGAGTTTTTTAATGTTTGATGTTTTTTTTTTTATTATTTCCAATATTTTTGACACAGTGCGAAGCTCATCTCCAGGGTCTATTACAACAAACTTTTTCATAAAACATATTAACATAGCCTTATCATTTTGATTAAGTAAATAAGAAAATACTTTCTCCATCACGTAACGCCTGTCTGTTGAAAAATACCGACGTTAATGGGTATTCGGAGATGTGGCTGAAAATTCTTTCAACCCAATGCAATTTTTCGGTGTGCCAGATATCTTTTCACACCGAATTTTAATCAAAACGCAATTCGTCAACGGGCCAGAAATATCTTTCATAGCATGAGAAATCTAACAAGTAAGCATCTGCGCGACTAATTTTTTAAGAAAATGCCAATGAAACTTTATGCGAAACCTTCTAGAGATTTCTGGCACAACCCTAATTGAAAGAGTTTATAGATACAAAAACTTCGTTGTTATATTGAATAACTCATCTCGCATTTAGGCCACTTCAGTTTTATAAATTATCGGAGAAAGTGAACATTGACCGTTTAAAATGAGTATCACAGTCTTCACGCTCACTTATATATATAGCACGTTCAGCGAAATGAGGGCGTAACTGCTTTCATTTGGCGAAATCTACAATCACGGCATACGAGTCGACTTTAGCCGCTAGGAGCGCGATTGAGCGAAGAAGAGACGTTTTTGAATTCGTTCTAACTGAACTTTTAACTACTCCTCGATTCTCATTCGATAAAATTGTTTATAGTTCGACTTTGTTTAGTTCCATCGAAATATGTTAGAGCTTTAGGGCCCAACTTAAGTTCATAAGTAAGCGCCATAGATAGCTACTACTAGATAGGAGATCTAGTATTTATGCGTTACCTCAGTCTCATTGATGTAAAGCCATGTAAGCGTCATACCATTAGAGCGTAAGGTCATACGAGTCGGTCTTACTGCTAAGTCAAGATGTTTAACATCAGTAAATATTAAAGAAAATTAAAATATCGTATCGTTGAAATCTTTATTTTTTTAAGCAGTGTTATGGTGTGTTTGTAAAGTTGTTGTTTTAAATTCGGTTAAGATATTTGTTGTCCGAAAAATAGACAGAACTTCTGTTCAACAAAATTCGATTCTCTTTTGTTTTGAGCTGGTCACCCTAGCACAGACTTTTAAAATATTTGCTGTGTAAATCAATTTTTGCGACTTCAGAAGCAGACCAAAAGTTTGGCCAATTTGCAATAACAAATGGCTGTGAATTTGCTCCGGTCAGTGTAGACAGTGGGCATTAATCTGTGAAATTGACAGCAAAAACAGCAAGAAAAACAAAAGCGGGGGGCATTAAGCCCAAGGGTTTTGGAAATTGAAAAGATGAATTTATACATTTTTGCACTTTGGTCATAACAAGATGAAAATGACTGTTAGGAGTTTTAGTGCGAATTTGCTAGCACGTTTTAGATTTGAGTTATTTGTGAAACGTATGAGAAGCCTTTAAATATTCATGCTGAACACAAAACTAATGTAATTTTTCAAAAACTTGCACTGACTGGCTTTATTAATTATGAATTGATTATTTATAAATGTAAATTTTAACTGGATTTAATGGTTTTTTGGTGTATTAACGACAGAGCAAGCAGCTACAATAAGCTGTTTGTTTATTGTTGCTTTGACACGTGCGAAAAACTTTTGTTTGAGTTTTTATGGCGTTTTCCAGCACACAAGAAAGGCGAGTAAAACTTTCGGCTGCAACTTTTCCAAGTCTTAAAAAGATTAACTTTTGTGGTTTGCTTGTGGTAGCAACTTTTACCCCCAAATGCAGCAAAAATATTCAACCAAAAAAAGTTCTATCTTAAGTGCACATACTCATTATGGTACATACTTGTTTACATTAAACTTAGGCGGCAGCTTATGGGTTGTCGAAACGCCAAAATTTGTAGATAAGACTTGGAAAATCAAAGTTCGTATGTTCCTAGTTAAGTCAACCGCAAGTCTTGGATCGGAAGCTATGCACGATATACGAATATGTGCTCATTTGGTATGCTTGACTTGGCTGCAAGTCGACTGATTGATAATAAACTGTTAACTAAATTCAATATGCCGAAAGGTTTCTATTAAGTCAAATTAGGTTGGCCCAATTGTTCATTTAATATGCCTAATGAAATAATAATTTATGTGTGTGTGTGTGTGTACTTTCATAAATCAAGTTGTTGTATTCTGCTGGCAGGGATTGTAAACCCCAAGCAACAGGAACAACAACAACAATGCAACAAATACACTATGAGTAGCCACAGTAGACCAATTAGTGCTTCGGCATTAATTGCCTGTTTTGCCTCCTAAAATGAAAAAGGGTTCTATTTATATTTAAGCTTTATTTGTAGAAATGTAAAGAAAAACTCATAAAACCTCATTAATGTTATTATTTGTTTGTTAAGGGTCACTACTCCAAGGTGTAGATGGGTCCTCATTGTACTTTGAATATGAGTAAAGGTTTTTTTATACAGCTATAAATAAGCTCACTTTAATATAACTTTTTCAATGCACACACTTTAAGTAAATTGCCGCAAATTCCAATGAAAGGTCAAGAAATTATTTTCTACCAAAGATCATGCTGGTATGTAGGTAAATGGTTGAGTTTGAATGAAAGTACAAAATGTTATTTCTTTATAATTTTGGTTACCTATGAGAACTACCTTGATGTCCAATGACTAACTACCAAATTTCACTACTTTGCTCCTAATTATCTAATTCTTGCCAAACCTTTAACGAGTTATGCCAAAGCGCCAAAGATCTTATGGAGAGTTTCATCTCAAACAACGATGAAAAGAAGAAAATGAGAGTGTTAGTTAAGCCTGGCGAGAGTGGTATCTATAGCTCATTTGCCTACTTAAACCATAGTAGCTTCTATTGGCAAGAGTGATTTTCCGCTTAATCTCGATGCTGACATCGTTCTAAGTTGTAACGGTTGGGCCAACGCGAACGAAATCCTTGAAAACATCAAAAGTTCAGTCAAGAGTCCAACCGCTGGAGAGCTTCTTTCCTAAGGAGCTGCGTGTGTGATTGACGTCATGCTGCAAAGTCGTATAAGCCTAGCAGGAATACCGAGCTCCGACAATGTAGCATATATGCAAACCCTCAACAAGCAAAAAAAGAAGACTGATACCACGGTATCATGCACCTTGCCAACTCATTGCCTTCAGTCTTGAACAGCTCAGCAGGCAGGTCATTTGCGCCAGCTGCTTTGTTGCCGCTTGATTGCGACCCTGACTTCGTCATAGCCAGGCGGCGGGATATCCACGCCGTCGTCTATGCTTGGGGATGTCGGGAAGTTAATTCCGGGGGCCGCATTATCCTAATAATCGCCCGTTAGCAAGCCAGAAAAGTGTTCCCTCCAACGCATTCCCGTTGATGCAGGATTTCTTGCTAGATCTCGCTTAGTCTTTTGCTACTAAAGGTTTTTACTTTTGAAAACGTGCCTCACCACATTCCTTCATTCATCTCTAGATAGTAATCTCGCACAGGTCGCGTTTTTTACTGTTGTGACTTGATACTCCTGATCATACCATTGATTCTTCGTCAGTGGGTGTTGGAAACTAAGGACGTTCTTTGCGGTAGGGCGCAAGGAATGGGATATATGCGTACTCGACGGGAAGTTAGACCGGGTATGCCTTCCCACTAGCTTTAAGGTGATATACAAAGAAACAAGTAAAAGATTAGTTATTTTCCCAGAGCGAAAAACCAAGTTAGTTGACAATAAGAGACACAGCAAAAAGATGAGTAATAACAATACTTGTGCTTAATGCGTCACAAAAACAAAGATGAAGCGAATGAATGCGTTTTTTCTTCGGTGCGCAATATATTAGCTAGCGAATGCATTTGCTCGATACTCTAGTGTGTTAAAGCTCAGATTTATCGATTTTCGCAGGCCTTTCGACTTTGGCCATTCGACACCACAAGAGAATTCACTGAGGCAAGAATTTAAACTGAAATTTGGATTTTGCTCTGTGGTGCCGTAAATCGATAACACAACGAGGAAGAAACGAGCGATGCCAGCAGAAGGACGTTTTCAGTTATATACGAATAACACTAGTTAGCTCTGAAATTAAATAACATTCGATTCAATTAGTAAAAAAGTAACTAAAAAGTTTAGCTGCATACAAGGAAAAATCATCTGTTACTGGGCAAGGACACAAGGGAATACGCACCAAATAAATCGATGCCAGTTAGCCTTACTCATTGACTGCTTGACTAGTTGACTGACTGACTGATTGACTTACTGCTGAATTGTCTGCTTGATTAGAAATGTGCTGGCCCTGTGTGACACCAGAGCTGACAGTGTACTTTAACAGAGAACAACTTAATTGAAATGGGTGCACACATGTGGGCCACATGGGCCAAACACATGCAAATCTCTGAACACTAATTAGAATACATATGTGCATAGTACTTGGCCAAACACATGGAACAGTACAGAGCGGATAGTGTATATATTGTACCGAGCTTATTGTGTCTACCAGCTGGCAGACATGCACCTGCAAAATGTAACAAATCATTAACCAGCCATTTTCACTTGCCGTATAATGTTTGTTGAGACACGGAAATTGTTGTTATTGTTGTTGCTACACCCACAAACGGCAAGTGATGAGAATACAAACATTATTGCCTTTGCCGTGTCCATCAAAAGCAGACTCCATGTGTGCAGGAACAGGGACTGTCTGTCAGCTGGTTAGACAGTTAGTCAGTTACCTGTTAACCAGGTATACGTAAACGGGTAACTTCACGGTCGGTACCTTCTGTTTGCAACTGTAGCTGGAAAGGTAATTGAACAACATTTGTTGAATGGCTTGAAACAAATTGCAAGACAGACACATGGCAAGCAGACAGTTGGCGCAACTGGCTCCTGAATTGGCAACAATGCCAGGACCTAAACACAAAGGACAGCTTGAGTTAGAGGAGAAAGGAAAGGGGCAACAGCTGTAGTACCTGATTTTATTTCATATTGACTCAATTGCCATATGCCACATGATTAGGTTTAAATTTTGTTGCTTAAAAATATAAATTTTGTGCAAATGTATGTTATACGCGGAATTTGACATAAAGTGTTAAGATAGCGAGTAAACAACAACCTAAGATATTCTTTTCGCTCGCACGGCTAACTCAGCACTTGAAACAAACGCGCAACCTTCTCGATCCTCTAACACACATGCGTAACACCTTTCGAGCGTAACGCTACCAGAGTATAAAACCAGACGAGTGGAATAACACACTTTCATGACAGCATACGGGTGGGCTTAAAAAAAGTGGCCCACTTACTGAAGAAACAGACCGTCAATTCTTAAAGTTTGGACTTACCATTTAATCCCTTGGATTAAGATTCAAATTTCTTCGTTGACAGGTTTGGATGTAAACAGTGGAAATCTGTTAAAAATTCTCTAACTGCTTCAACGATTTCTTCAATTTTTGACTTACTTGCTTAGGTGTCCAGGGCAGACATCTTGCTTGGAATCGTCTAAATCTGTAAAAAGCGGGTACAAATGATGAATTTTTTTTTCCGCAGATTGGATTTGCCAATGCTACAGTCCACTTTTCATGTGCATTGGAGCCATAAAGTTTATTTCTCGACAATCGAATGTACTTAGCGCTCTATATTTAAAAACGCATCTCGTATATGTTTTTACTCTCGTCTTACTTATTTCCTTCCAGATTCTGCATAAAATATTTCTTCCACAAACATATATACATATAAAGGGTATAAAAACTTAATCGAGCACGTAGCGTAAATGCCGTGATTGTATCGTATCAATAAGCTTCAGATGTAGGTGGCACTACTGAACGTGCTAAGAAATGAGTGTGCGTGACGATGGTACGTTTCACTTGTGTCGAACCTTCCTTTAAAACACTTCGTTATATTGTATTCAAACATTTTTCTTTCATATTCACACTTGTGGTTTGCTTACGCCTCACACTATGCGGCCTTGACCGCGCTCTATCAAGATGTCTTCCACACTGATAAAAGACGTCCATGCGCTGGATTGCAGTTGCTGCTGCTTGCGACTACTGTCACTCTAGGCCTACACTATTTAGAAGTAATAAAAGGATGAACTGAAATAAATTTGGGCTATAAACTGAACACCAATTTCTTGACGAAAAAAGTTTTTTGAACGAATTTTTAGGTCGATCTGAACTACAAGTTTAACATAACGCATTGTTTTAGTCGATTTATATATTAATCGTTAAAAGTGTAAATCTACGTTTCGGATAAATGTGATATACAAAGTTCTAGTTTCATTCTTACAACGTAAATCGTTCACACCTCTCTGTACTTTCTTGGATTTCGTTAATAGTTTGTTTTACGTGGTATATTATATAATACTTTAAATATTTGTTTAAAAATTGATCTTAAGGCCATGTCTGCTTTGTTTTGCTCTTGAACATAACGTTTCCTGTAACATAAGCTCTAAGCACATCCATCTTTTTCAACCGATAACCGAATTCCAGTGCCATTGGTGTCTCCATGCTAATTGCCGGTATAAGATTCAAATCAAAGCGAAAGCCGCGTATATAGTAGGTTTTGCCTTTTTCGAAAGGACACTTTTTGGGAAAGTTGCTATAGCGTTCCGCCAAACTGCGTCCCAGTTTCATGAGCGGCACCTGATTCTTATTGGACAGCAAGTTACAGCCATCAATGCTGAGATTGAGCAGCACAAAATTGTTTTTAGGACGCGGCGGCACAATGACTATAAAGAAATCATGCTCCTGGAGCGGCTTTTTAAACGTAAACTCCATATTTATGGTACGACGCTTTGCATTCCTATTCAGGCCGCAGCGAAAGCTTTGCAAATATTCGGCATGTTTATCGGCAGTGCTGCAGTTGAAACTATCGAATTGCAGCTCAAAGTCATGCTGTTAGACGGCATTCAAAGGATTAGGTACTCGCGCTGCATCATTAAGTATACGCACCTTGGCCAACACGCTGTAGTGACACAGAAATATGAGTATAACTAAAAACAGGGCTGCACTTGGCATTTTGACTCTTCAACTGAAACTAATAAAAAATTTTGCTACATATTGGATGTAATTGAAAAAGCAATAAGATAATTGCCTTTTGTTAATGACTAAATAATTGTAATCGTTCTCTAAATTATGCGTAGCCCATTTGCTCGTAGGTCAAATGTGCCGTAAATAATTTGGTTTTTTGTTAATTAGCTCTACTATTATTTTTCCCCCCTATAATTTGTAATTAAACAAATGCAATGCTTGTGTTAGTGCTTGCAGAAATGTAATATGCAAAATCTGTTGCAAGTTAACAAGAATTTTACAATATAAATTCCAATTTATGTATGCAAGTTGAATTTGATTTTCAAGAGTTTATTGATGCATAGAAGTTCCTTGTAATTGAGATTTGTTATGTGATATGGCATTAATGTAAGACTTTGGTACCCAGACAATGTTCGTTTGAATATGCAGCAGGTAGCACTATGTGGATCTTAGACAGATACGACTCTGTGGTTTGATATTGTCCTTAATTATAATAGACGGACGAGGGTTTCCTTTTATATTTCGGGTATAGTGAAAAAAAGCACAGATACTTTTTTTCTTTTTTCCAAATATTTACTACGAATTTCAATACAGTTTTAAACAGGTTTGAACCAGTTTTCGAAACATTTTTGGCACGAAGAATGAGGAAACTCCTAAACATGAGTTTTATCAGGCATCCGCCACTTCGAGTACCGTGTTGAATAATGTTGACCTTAAAGTTTTACTTGATGTGCGGAAACAAGAGGAACTATACGCCGAATGACACATTAATTCGACGTTTTGGGCACTCAAAAAGCCTGGTGCGAGAGCTCGCAGTGTGTTGTTCACCAACATTGTGGTGAAGACGGTCGATGTGAATTCGACCAAGCGTGAGGTGGGGCCTCACCAAGGCAACTGATCGTCGTGGTCGCACTGTTGGTGTGTCCTAGAAGAAGTAGGCATGCGATGGTATATAGGCTCTTTTGCTACGTACGATTCTACTTTAACAAACCCGACTCGTATGCCGTCACGCAAATCCGATGCGTTCGTATAGTCTAACTGCTTGTGTGTGTTGTGTTAGCAGATTATTGTGCTGTTCTCGCGTACGTTATATGATAGATAGATACTCTATTAACTGGTAAACCCTGACTGTTCAAACAGCCCTCGCAATCTGGCAGTCAAATAACCTTGTCTTACACAGACACATAACTACGAATCTAAATTGATGGTTTTCAGTGGTAAATTGTTATACTAAAAATTGATAGCCATTTTAGTTTTGCTTCGTTGTTATTTCATTTCATATTTTACTCATTTGAATGCTGTGAATACCCCTAAAATGTGTGAGAACTTTCAGACTCGTTTCACTTGTTGTTGTCGGCACATCCTTTTTTATGCTGTACGTGCTTCGTCCTTATAGCTGAAATTAAAAATGCCGAGCGCGTTTTGGTGTTACACGGCATTTTTTGGTTGCTCAGAGCTTAATGCCAACTTAATGTTGTTTGTTGTTGTTGTTCTGCTGACCCTGGGGTAAAAAGTAAATTTGTTCAAATAAATGCAGCGTATATAACTTATGTGTATCTATATATTATGCCTGCTCTTGGCCTGGCTCTATATAGTACAAAGGGCCCTTGATCCTGCATGAGTGCATATTTATTATAAGCAATTCATTTTATTTTATTTGATTTTATTTGAGATTCCAATGGAAATTTGCCTTGAAAAATATGCGGGTAAAGTTGTTCAGGTAAAAAATAAAGATAAGTGAAAACTTTAAAGTATTGCAGCAGATTTTACTTTAGAAAAACTTTATTTCGTTTCTGAGCAATCTGAGCAGAAAAAAGTTTCTTGCTTTTGATTGAGAACAAATAAGAAAACTTTTCTTTTTGTATAAATCAGTTGTTGTTCTTGAAGTTTTTTCATATGAGGGTTTTAATTAATTAATTAATTTTAATATATATCTCAAACTTAATTTCCTTAAATAACACAAGCTTATAAATTGTTTTGTTTTAAGTTCAATTCAATAGAAGCGTGAAATTAAGATATTCGCAAGGGACCATCCATATGTTACGTCATGGGGTTATTTATTTTCATATTTTCAAGAAAAACATGAAGATTGAGGCGAACACGATAATCTAGTCATTTCTAAAAAAAGGATTTAATATTTGACGAATAAGGTGCGAAGATAGGCGACTCCTCTCTTTGGTTTATGCTGGGAAACCACGTTCGACACAGAGGCTTGGCTTCATAAGCAATTGGGTTTAATTTGCCGATCATATTTCTTTAGTCTTAAGAGAAAAGATCTGTAATTCTTAGAGGTGTTAATCGCACGTTTTGCCAATAGGTCTTATTGAGAACCCATCTTACGCCGCCTATTTTGAAGAACCCAAGCTAAAGGCCTCCTTACATTAGATTGGATTAGTTTTGTGGTAGGTGCGATGGCTCATCAGAGAGGGTTTAACCATCCCCAGCACTCAGGAATCCTTGCCCATTTTACCATGCCCGACAGAAGGAAGAGGAGAAAAGAAAGTTGAAATAGGATAAAGAATAACAAAAATAGAGTAGGATTGCATAGAGGCTCCCTATTAACACAATTTTCCGGACTTCTGTAGGAAGTCGTGAAGCCGACGTAAGGGGAGAGTATAGACCTCGTTCATGTTGAGTATATCACTTCCAAAATGCGTATCCGTGTCCTTGCAAAGGCCGGACAGTAAAACAGAAAGTGCTTCGTGGAGCCGGCCTCTTCAAGACGGGCTGTTCAAATTGGGTCGAGGCCTATATTGGACAGGTGTTGGCCAAATGTATTGTGACCCGTTATTAATCCTACCAGGCAAATCTTTGGTTCTTTTACGAAGTGTTTTGTTATGCGGCATCCAGTCTCGGATTTCCAGCGTTCATTACAGATTGTGTCTGTGCAGAGCGCCTAGCTTTTGTTTGGCAGCTCATTCGCCATTTCATTGCTTACCCCACTCAATTTTCTTTTATGGATTCAGCTCGCGTCATTTGGAATTGCTTCGATTTCCTTAGTAGCGTGAGTTTACTGTCTACTGTCACTGCCCAGTGTTTGCAAGGACACGAGTATTCGAAGTGATACGTTTCATATGAGTAATGTGATACACTTCATATGAAAGTATAATGTATATGTATAGATATAACGGTATCCTTAGCTATATTACGGAAAGATTTGTGCGGTAATACCAACGAAATAAAAAATAACAGAATAACTCACTACTCCATAAAATGCCTACAAATCAAACTTGCTGCAATTGAGTGACTAACAACAAACTAAACTAACTGTAAACAGCCCAAAAATGCATACACAGCCGACAAACATCCAATATTAGTAAATATATTACGTATACACGCTCATACGCAAATGCAATTTCAATTAGCAGGGATGACCAATTCATTGTAAGTGCATGGAAAAGGCGGAAAATGTAATTAGAATGGCCGTTTCATTTACCGTTTGAAAAACACGATACCTCATTATCATCTTCATAATCACCATCAACATCAATCTGCCAGTTACGAATTTATGTTGATTATGCCCAACCGCAACATTTTCATTTGCAACGTTTCCGCCCTTTGGTTAGTGCAACATCCGAGCGAATGCCGTGAGCATATGACTGATACATCTGTGGCAAAATAACACACCCACACACATGCACATACACAGACACCTACAGACAACCACAGCAACCAACAGGAAAAACATTCAGCTGCTTATGTGTGCCATTTCCGCTTCCGCTTTATTCCACATGATTAGGCAGTTGTGACTACTCGTATTCGAGTATCCTCGTGTTAGGGTATTAGATACATAAAAGAGTGTGCATGAGAGACTGCAATCAAAAATGCACAGTCCTTTTATGTAAAAAAAATACAAGTAGCTTATGGAAAATTTTATTTTATGTTTGAAAAGCTTTATAGGTATGTACATATTAGTTATGCATTTGTAGGTAAACAACAAGAGTTGTTAGAGTTTTAGTGCATTCAATATTATTAGAAATCTCTCTTGTTTCAGTGCATGCTAAGTTTACTTTGAGATTTATTTAATAAATGAAGCATTGGTTATTGGTTAACTATGCATTGAATACAAAAAGTTGATGATTGTGAAAAGAAATTTATTTGTTTTTTGTTTGATTTGAATATGAAACTACAGTGAAGGATTTATGTATACCTACTTCAAAGTCTAAAATAAATAACTTTTTCCTTTTAACTGGTCACAACAATCCGTTACGGCGTGGGGGCTCTTCTGTTTCAATACCAAAGATAGATAATGCACCCTCTATATGCTACTCCCGACGGAGCTACTGACTACTCTTCGTCGCTGTAACTATGGTAAGTTACGTTTTGATGTAGACCACTGCGTATCACAACAAATATAGTTATTACTCCATCTGCCTAGGCAATCCAACCGAGACACATTTTACCAACTTGAAGACTTTTCTCCTAGGATAGCATCTCATTTGACGAGTCGTCTCTTCTACTCATTTGCGTAGCGTTGTTTGACTAGAGTGATCCTTTACTTTGTCTTCATATTAACATCGTTCTTTATTGAGCCAAGTTAGATGAAAATCCTTGACATCAAAAGTACAGTTTCGACATCAATCTCTAAGTTTAACTGCCTCGTCACTTTAAAACGCGCCAGTTTCGATCTGCTCTAGCGTTTCGCACCATTATACTATACATATACTTTGTTTTGCTCTCATCATCTCACAACCAAATCCACCCAGGCATATTCTCTTTCAGTAGCCGCAATGGCCCCGGTAACTCCCCGCTTATTACTACCAATGATATCGATATTATCTGAGTAGGCGGGCAACTGGAAATTCTTATAGTTCAATATTGTGCCTTTCCGATGTACTTCGCCTTTACAATCACCATCACAAAGTTGAAGAGGTTGCATGATAGGGGGCCTTTTCTGAAGCCCCGCTCGGTATGAAAAAGTTCGAAGAGGTTCTTTCCCACCCTGTTGGAGCTGCATGTCATTCGCGATCCCCCAACGGACTATCTAATGCTGCTCTACAATTGTTTCTGGCACATTGACTGGCTTTTTAACTGACAATCGACTGGAATTGATATCTTGGATACCGACAAATTGCAATTGGGCTAAAATTTGCTTGACAGAGATTTCTGCCACACCACTGATTGATGGAAGTTTATTATTTTTGCTCCAATCACTAAGTTTTATCAGAATAAATGACTAATCCAGACCATTTCAACTTTTAATTACTCACGCTTTTCTTGCGCTCATTAGCTTGTTTGTTCTCCCATTCATAATTAATGCTCTTTGAATTTGCATACTTCCATAGCCCTATGGTAAATGTGGTAATCTCCTTTGATGCGATAGTTTAATGGCTGTGGTCTCGATATCTCACTCTCTCCCATGTTTATGTGTTATCTCTATCATATGGGCGCTGACACATTATTGACGTAAATTTATCAGACTTTTTCTGCACTTAGCTTAGCTCACATTCATTTAATAAAGCTCTACGATAAAACAATGAGCCACAACGCAACAGCTGCCAGTGTTGCGGTGTTGGCCATAGTTTTTGTTGCTATCCAGGAGTTGACATGAGCAGCACCTGACCCAGAGTTCCTGGCTATTGTCCGACATCTCAGCTATTGTTGGCAGTACACGCGGAGTTTGTATAATGCCGTACCTTCCGTGGGGTCCGCAATTTGTGTGCATGGTTGCTCTTTGGCTGAAAGCGTAGAACAAATATTAAAAAAAACAGTGGATTTTTATGTGCTCTTCGCTGGCATTGGATTATTGTGTTAAAACATTGTGCTGTTGACTCTGTTAAATGGACTGTTCCTTGTGTGGCTGAATGTTCGAATGTTCGATACAAAACTCTTAAATTGTGCGCTTTTTTAAGTTAAATTGATCATAGTGTGCCGTAAAAAATGGATTTTTGAGTGGATTTTTGCAGTAAGCAAGTTAAGTGAAAAAGCAGTTACGGAAATTGTGTAAATAACTTAATTTGTTAAATGTTAATTAAAGTCGTCCTTTTCAAAACCAATATGCAACGTTATAAATACCAACGAAAACATTTAAAATGTGGTAAGATAAATATTCTATGTGTCTTTTACTCAAAGACGGTATTTAATTACGAAGCTTTAGTAGTAAAGTCCGTATTAACTTCTTCTTAACTGGGCATAACAACCCGTTACAATCGGTGATACCAAAGGTAGCTAGTCTGCTCTCTACCTGGTCCTTCCAACGGAGACATGATCCGCCTCTTCGTCGCCTCCTTTCAACAGCCGCATTGAAGACCTTTCTCGCAGTAGCTTCTTCATCCATACACACAACATGAGCTAGCCAGGGCAGCATCTGTATGTTAATTCTTTTGACTATATAAACGTCGTCGTCGAGCTCTAAGAAAAAATGGGAATGATCAGCGTCGTATAGAGCGTTAGTTTCGTCAAGATTCATTCTCCGTCTGATCTCCAAGATGATATTTCTTCATTGTGAAGATTGTGTCAAGGTATACGAAATCTTCGATTACATTAAAAGTAGAGGGTTTTCAACATCAATCTGAAAGTCCCACCCCGACGTCTTTTTACTCGAATAAAGCGTAAACCTTACCTTGCTGTCAGTTACAACCACCATGGAAGATTCTATTTCAATAGCTACAAATGCATCGGTAACTATTCGCTTAGTACGACCAATGATATCGATATCGTAGGTAAGCAACTAGAAACTCTTAATTTAGTATTGTCCTGTTCAAATGTATGTTGGTCTTTGTCTACACATTCTCCATCGCAAAGTTGAAGAGGCTGCAGTATAGGGCATCGCCATGTCTAAAGTATCGCTCAGTATCAAAATGTTCGTAATAGTTTTTTCTTACCTTAAAAGGGCTGAGTGTTTGTCGTAGTAACAAGTTTTCAGGGATAACGAATTTCGACAGTGCGGCATATTCGCGATCTCTCAACGGGCTATCAAATGCTGCTTTATAATCGACACAGAGATTGTAGTTGTCGATTTGGTATTAATGGGTCTTTTCGTGTATTTGGCTTTGTGTGCAAAAAATTGAAATTTTTCTTTTTTTTTTTTTTTTTTTTTTGTAGAGGCAATCAGCCGGACAAAAGTCTTTAATCCAATATTTGCACTATTTTACATCATTACACGTTATAACATAACACTGATTTTTTGATTAAGACTATAACATATATAATACTACATTGAAACATGGTTATCACACAAATTACACACTAATTAACAAATATTTTATACTAAATTTTATACGATTAATAGGGGTATTTTCATTATTTACATTTAGTTTACACTAATACATACTATGTTAAATAAAGGTAACGCTTAAATTATTTTTCTGCTAGGCAGATCAGCTGGGTGCAGGCGTTTCAGCCGTCTTCTTGGTTGATGCCCAGCTAGAGCATGAGCAAGCGAATTTGGATGCGACCTAAGCCGCTCTGCATAGCGGCTACTGAGACTGTTTAGTGTATCGCCCACAAATGGTATGCCGAGGTCGCGGTGTATGATCCGGTTTCGAATGTACCAAGGGGCGTTCGCAATTGCTCGTAGAGCCTTGTTTTGCATGATTTGGATTTTTAACATGTGACATCTGGCGGCAGTACCCCAAATCTGGATGCCATACGTCCAAGTGGGCACCACAAGACTTTTGTACAAGGTGGTTTTGTTGTGGGTCAAGAGCTTACTACTGCTGCCTATAAGCCAGTCCAATTTGGATAATTTTGTTGTGCACCTCGATGTTATAGCGCGAATATGGTCGCTCCACCGTAGCTTTGAATCAAGATGAATTCCCAAATAAGGCTGGGATCTTTTTATTGGTATTGGAGAACCATTCATTAAAAAGGTGGGGCACTGTCCAGCCTTCAGGGAAAAAAGGACGCAGCTTGATTTTTCACCATTAAGCTGTATGTTCCATCTCTTAGCCCATCTTTCTAAAAAAGAATTAAGACTTCGGGACTGAAGTAAAAACTGGCCTATAAGTTCACATGACAGAATATTTGTCATTCGCTAAGAAGACACGACAAGCAAAAATCTAATGGAAATCTAAGAAAAAACCAAAGAGCATGAAAATAATGGTGTGGAATACTTGGCGGTGGCATTAAGTCGACTTGCTGAAATCAGTCGATTAACAAGATAGTCAAGCCCTTGTTTTGCGCTTTCTCCTTCTCAATTTTGCCTATGAATGATTCGATATAAGAGAGATAACAACACAAGTAGCTTCACACATATACTATCTTGCGAATGGTCCAGAACTCCACTGTATGACTTTCATGCTCTTTGGAAACAAAAAACATTCAACAACCATTGCCTTTCCAGTGCAATGAAAAGCAACCTTCTCATCAAAGATCTTTGAGCGAAAGCGATGATAGTTCGCCATACAAATTTTGTATGATATAAATACGGACATTTATTTCCCTAACCGATTTGTATTTTCTTTGTGAAAACTTCAATACTTGAGCTTTTGCTGATCCGTTGGTATTGACAGTTACTATGATATAAGTTAACAACAACCATGGTTGTTGTTTTGGGACCTAGTAGTTTGCGGTCCTTACATTATATTTTCAGCTCTACCCGGTGTTAGTCGATTTTATCGCTTTTAACTATACTCTCTATATGCAACAACAAATAATGTTAAAAAAAAAATGCTATATATGGACATTAACGTATACAATTTTCTTTCTTTTTGCAGAATTACCTTATAATAGGTGTTCATATAGGGGCAGCACCATAGGTATGCCAGCCCGCAAGGGGCTGCTTGCGCCCCAAAATACATTTCTAGATACGATTGCAACTCGTTTCGATGGCACACGTAAGTTTAAATCTTTCACGCATATACGTACAATTTTAAGGGCATATGACTTCTAATGTCATTGTTCTTCTTTTTTTTTTGTTTGGGGAAAGACCAGAACAAAGGGACACATATGTATGTATGTATATGGGTTTGTGCTTACTGGGAGCCAATGTGGCGGCACATCACAAATGTAGATGAACAAGCATCGCAATCAGTTGGAAGCCTTTTAAGTGCAGGCGTATTGGGAAAATGGCGGCACAGCTTGACGTCAAATGTGCCCAAGCGTATTTGTTTGCATTTGTGTGTGTGTATGTATGTGTGTGTGTGTGTGTGTGTGTGTGTGTGTGTGTGTTTGTGGCTGTGTTCGGGGAAATTAAAACTATGTATTGTTGATTTTGCCTTTGACTTAACCATTGCCTTGTTGCCGTGATGGTTTGGCTGCCAGGCAACGCAAAGCACAAAGGCTCTTTGGTATACCAACAGCGAACAGAAACCTTAAAATGATGCCTGTATTCCCTCTTAAGCTTTTGACAAAATAGCTTTTCAAAAATGTGTAGCATTCAAATGCCCATTGTTATTAGTTGGTTTGGCAACAGTCGTATGAAATGCCTACGAACAGGAATATTGGTATATATTTATTAATTTTGGCAATTTTGACAAAAATGCACGCAGAGAAAACTGGGATATGGAATAAGTGAAAAACGCTTACATTATTAAAGAGCTTACTTGAGTATTGAATAATATTTTAGGGCTACATTTAAACAATAAATACAAATATTAGCCGTCATAGAAATTCTGGCAGATGTGCAACATTTAGAGGTAAGTTCTCTCTTATTTGACGTAATGTGGCGCCATCTAAAAACAACAAGAACAACTACCCAACATAAGCATGCATGCATCTTTTCGCTCTCACTGCTAACGCAGCATGCAACAATATTGCAACCTTCTTGCTCTCTTTTGGAAACTGCCAACAAAGTAGACACAATCGTAACACCAGTTGAGTGTGACAATGTCGGAACGAAATAACAGATTTTTATTATGTTTCACATAGAGGCAGTTTGCATGCGGACGCCATTTGGCAGTTTTTTATGTCACATAACAAAAATCTGATCTTTTTTTTTGAGCGTGAACCATTATTTTCATCAAACAGTCAAAGAGCATGAAATATAGAATAATAGAGTGGAATCCTTGGCCGTTACATTGAGTCGACTTGCGAAAAGTGACCACAAAATTTTGCCTACGAGATAGTCCTTTGACAAAGACAGCAACACAAGTGCACAAAATTTTAAATATTTTAACAGTCCAGGATTCCACTCTATTACTTTCAGGCTCTTTGGTCAATAGTATAAACTATTCAAGCTATCGGTTTAAAAAGTTCTAAAGGTTTGCTTCTATTTATAAACTTTCTGCTGCTTTTTTTTGAAGAACGGCAAAAGCTAAGAAGTAAATTTATGGATTAAAGAATTTTTGATTTTTAAGTGCTGTTTATGTGAATTCTTACGTTAAAAAGAATGTTTTTTATTTATACAATTCAGGAGCACACTTCTTCATAAAAGCAACTAGTTGGTACCCGCAACTTCGTCTGCGTAGAAAGTTGAAGTCAAGTCAGCTATTAATATCTTTTAAAGTTTCTATCCGATGTTGATAATTTAACAAAGTAACAGTAGTTTTTATGGTGTGGGTCCATTCAGTTCTTTCGCAAATTGCTTTAGTCTTTCACACAGTACGTACGCTCGAAAGAGCCTTAAAAGCAATAGAAAGAAGACTAATATGTTACCACGGTAGTTATCGTGAAGTTCTGTGAAGTCACCCATGGACAGGCGAAACCAAGTTTCCAATCATTGGGCCATATTCTGCAAAAGAGCTGATGCATGCACCTTACCAACTCATTGCCGCCCCTTCTCGCTTCGCTCACAACCTCCTTGCCTCTTTGGAGGTAAATGATCTTTTTCTTTCCGTTCCCGTTCCTATTAGTACGTGGTGCCTGACTCTATGCACACTTTTGAGAAAAATAAGAATAGGATTTCGGATTTTGTGTAATTTTATGTAGTTTTACGCTTTTTTAAAATAAGACTTTTTTTTTATAATTTTTACATAGCACATGCAGAGTATAAGTTCCTATCTATCTCTACACCAAAATGCAATACAATTAGCTTAGGCGAAAAATGGAACAGACGCGCATACAGAGTTACTTTCAAATTCATAATATTAGCATATATATTTTCTTAGATCAAAAGTTATTGTTGTTGATATAGGAATTCCCCCCATGTGGTGAGCGGGTTAGAGAATACTACCTCATTAGGTCAAAGCTTGTCGTATGAGGCGACTAACAATGACACTGGGTTCTTTCGAGACCAGTAGGCCTTAAAAGGGTTTGGGACCCACCACGTAAAACCACAAGAAGGAATGTATTTACATCAGGCCGTAACCCGATAACGGGTTGTTATGGCTGTTGGCCAGTTAAGAAGAAGAAGATATAGGAATTCTTAAGTTTTAATTAATTTACGCTTGGAATTGAATAAGTCGATATTTATTGACATTTTCGATCATTCCTAATAACTTCACTATTTACCTACCAATCTTGCTCAATTAGTATAAAAATGTTTGCAAAGAATAAATTTACTACACTTCTGTAGTCACAAATCTTCACAATTTGATGACCTCCAATATGTCTTCACAAATCGCTGTTGCACAAAAACCAAAGATCTATTTCTGAATGCAGTTTAAGACTGTGATTGTGGCGACTCTTATTCGGAGCTAACACCCTTTCGAATAGTCACAAATCCTCACTCTCAGCGGTGACGTCGTATTTGAATTTGCTGATTTCATAATTGCCGAAATCCGGAATTCGAAAACTTTTCTAGAAAAGCCAAAACTGTTGCAGTGACTCCACATTTACCGGAAATGGTCAAAATATTCGGAAATTTCCACTCTTTCTAAGAGTATTCTACAAAAAGCTGATGCCAGTTTTTAACAGTGTAAATAGCAATATCCTTACCTTTCTTTATATGAAAATATTTAAATAATTTTATGACGCTGATTGAAAAGTTACCCAAAACCTTATTAATTTTATTTAATTATATTTTATATATAGTTTCTTTCTGCCACGTAACCAACAATGTAGTATTATTCCATTGAAATTTTCGTCATTTTTCAAAACACTGCATGACAGCCAATCATTTCTACGGTTGCCTGATCCTTGTTTGATGCTTTGATGGATTGGCCATTCATTCAATGCCATTCCTTGCCAGACTGCACCACATGGCCAATGCGCTTAATTTTCCTTTAAAATGTTTGCTGTTTCTGCATAAACTAAATTATGGCCAAGTAATTAATGCTGAAAAGCTTTGTGTGTGCGTAAACGTATTTTATATGCAGCTCCTGTTTAATTCGCACTTTTGTTTTAATACCCGAGTGAATAATTAACACATCTATAAAAATAAACACACACACACACACACACATATGTGGTAATTGACTTGCATGTGTTTGCCAGTTGTCGCAAATTGCCATAATATATATGTGTATATGTGTCTCTGTGTGTGTGATTTTGCTGGTGTGAGTCTCTAAAAAGGTTTTACGGGCCATAAATAATAAAATGAGCATACCTAATGAGCAGTCGGCTATGCGCTGCCAGGCAAGAGTAATAACTCTTGGCATGTCTGTTAGTGATTTGTCTAAGTCTGGGCCAACATGTCGCATACGTGTTGGCCATGAAATTCATTTGCTGTGCTCAACTGATAGGTAGCTTTATTTTATATAAAAGCAGTATAAAGTTATTACACAGCTTGACTAGTGCAAGCACTTAAGTTAGTCGAGTACAAATCAAGTAAATCTTGAACTTTTCATTTTTCAATAACCTTTCATAAGTTACCAGCAAGTTAAGGGCAAAGCTAATATGTGTGGACCAAAGTTCTTTGGTCTAACATTTATCTCATATATCGCAAGGACGTCGGCATCAGACTGCTGCATCACTGCCTTTTATGTTGATTATGTTTATAGGTTGATAAGGATTAGATAGCTAGCCTTGTCTATTGTAATACAGTCAAAAGAAAGAAGGGATTTAAGTCCGTACATTCTTTCATTGGAATTGTGGTTTTACGTGGTGGATCCCTAACCTTATGCATTCTACATTTAGTTCTAACTTCAGCCGCAAAAGTTTTTATACTAAACTGGCACGTCTTATAAGGTAAGACTGAACTGTGATGCCGTCACGCTTCTATGGTGTGATGATTCCTTGTTGGTCATGATTGTGTACACATTATGATCAAAATTTACACAAATGTGTAGATTAATAAAAAAAACGGGACTCACATAAATTTAAACTGCGGCACTTAAAAAAATGTAAATTTTGTTCTATTAATTAACTATCAATATCGATGTTTCACATTTGCGTCCCGTAATGGAATTTTTTTATCGTAGCTCAATTTTTTTTATTTAAAGTTTTTTTTTATAGATCTTGTAGACATTGTAGAGAGGACATTTCCTCTGGAATATTTAGAATACCTCTGGTTCAAGATCAATTGTTTGACCTTATCAAGCAGTAGGCGCAAAATGTTGCTGGTACGTTACAAAAAACGGGTATTGCCAATCTAAACTGTTAGGAGTTCAAATGGGTGGAACCTTGGAGAAAGCCAGCTTTACCATGAGTCAATCAGATGAAGAGTGTTCTCCAATTTGGTACCAAATGGAAATCATGGGTTCGTCCCAAGGGTAATTGGATCGTTGATTAAGGAGTGAAATTGATCCAAATGCTTAGCACCCTTGAGATTAAGGCTTAATAAGCAGGTACTCGCTTTAAAGCACTTGACTTATTGCTTCTAAAACAATGGACTCGTTTGCCACTCTCCCTCACTCCTCACTCTCCATAACTCTCGATCATTTCTCAATCTCCCTAACTTGTCACACTCCAACACTCTTCATTCTATCTACTTCTCTCTCACTCCTTACTTCCTTTATCTTTACGCTCCCTCACTCCTCACTTTTCATCACTTCTGACTCTGCATCACGCCTTACTCTACCTAGCTCTCCATCACTTCATACTTTCCATCACTCCTCACTCTCCATCCCTTCTTACTACTTACTACACTCTTCCTTACTCTCTATCACGCCTTACACTCCTTAATCTCACTTACTCCTCACTCTCCCTCATTCTTCTCTCCACCCTCTTTTCTCCCTCACCCCTCTCTTCCTCATGCTCCCCTTCCCGTACGCACGGACATGCCCCATTCAGCCTTCGAACACGTCACCTTTTTCACCTGCCCCCTTATATTTTTCCTGTAGATTATTCGCGGGTAATAAAGAACATTTGGGAAACCAACCAATTCTACATCCAAATATCTATCGAATGAGTATTACAGTAGGAACTATAATCTACAATCGAATTACAATCATCCCTTCCTCTTTTATGATGCTGATTGTACATTACTTTAAGCACCAATTTTTTGTACAGAGAAAAATAAAAATTTTAAAGTCGTAATTTAATGGAATTTTGAAGCAGTTTTACTTAAATACTTATGTATGTCTTAATGTAAGCACGTAATAAACAAGTTCCATAAATGTGTCACAAACCATTTGAATCCTCTGGGCCATAAAGGTCAGAAAGTTCTCATAGCTGCTATAAATATACCGGCGGCCGTCCAAGCACGTATCGAATATTAGAAGAAATCTTATTGGAAATTTTCTGCGTCACTTCTAGTTGGTGGGCTTCCTTAGCCGGTTAATACATAATATACACTGTATATTTCTATTAAGGAGCATTTTGATTTCTTATATCTTACATATAATGCATAGAAGGCTATATAAGCTTAATATACTCCAACTACTCTTTAAAGATGTAGTTTAACTCACTTGCATAAACGAAGTATCTATAAAATACTGATTCTTTGTACGTCCCTTATACAAAAGCATAATTTTTTACCGAACTTTTATGATGGTCCATTTGTTGACTTTTGAATTGTGCTGTGACATATTCAACTCTTTTTCTATGCTATGCCATTTCAGCTATGATTGAGTGATTGTCTACGTCTCCATTCAGTTGCGTTTAATTCAATTTATTGTAAAGCTAACAGTGAGGACAGTAACACTGCTGCAGACACAGATACAGTTACAGATACAGTTTCATATGATGCTCACGTGTGAGTTGCTTTGTAATCTAACTGAAGCTTCTGCACACATATCTAGATTGTGTTTGCCATTCATACTAGTAGAAATTTGATGCATGCATTCATGCATGCAAGTTGATTATGCAATTTCTCTTGGGAAAAGGGGAAGCTGTTGTTGAAAACATCAGCAATAAAATTCTCTGGAAGAAGTGACAATTTAACTTGTATTTCCTTAGCTTTAAGTAAATAGACACTCTGCACTAATTGGCATTTTAGCTGGAAGTCTACATTTGAATTTATCAGTAATTTTAAATAATTTTTTCAATGTCGCTGTTACAAGGTTTTGTTTTCCTTAACAATACTTTTGTTGTTGCTTGCAATTTATATTGAAATGACAGTATTTATAGAAAATCATTTTTCTTTCATTGTGTAATGTGATGCTGGTAATTGATAATACTCGTAACAATGAAATTCGTATTTAATAAGAAAATATACAAAAGCATTCAAACGAACATCTTTTCTTAGTAATTGTTTTATAGTGTGTGTTCCAATATATCAACAAACATATAAAAGTTCATTTCAAGCGATACTGTGTCGTCAAGACCTAGATGGTCTGTGTGAAAGTATTGCCTTTGCCTATTCTGATAATTCCAGTTCAGGCTTATATCTACTCATCGCACAGTTCAGCTTAGAAAACGGAATACTTATATGCTGGTATAGTAGTTGCGTTCGCGTTGCCATATCTCCAAGGCCAGTGAATTGATTTCTTAGGGACTTTGAAGTGTACCAAACTATGCTTAGGTTGAGCATCTCCTCTCGCATTGTGCAGTCTTATTTGCTATTCGTAGTAATACTTGTTAGTCATCTCATCTCTGTGTTGCTATAGCAAAGTAATTTCTTGTCCCAGTCTTCCCTCCGCTGACTTTCTTAGTGATGTGAGTTCCAATAAGAACCGACAATGCTCCTATACAGCAAGCTTTTATGACATCTGTCCTGCGATGGCTGACGTCAGTTCTACTCTTGTTGTCCATGTGATCATCTGTCTTACTGTCTAGGACATCTAGAATCATAAGCCCTAATGCATAACTTGTTTAATCTAAAATATGACTTTTAGTTGCTTAACGTTCCTAGTCGTGTCGATGGGACAGCCCCTTAGACAAATTTGTCACATTCGTATGAATTTTTGTCTTTTACTTTGGTTTTTGCTGGGTTGTCGCTAAGGCATACTTCCATTACATAATCATTTTAATATAATAAATTCCCTCTGAATTATGTCAGTGAATTATATTATATTACAGTGTCTCCAATTGTCCAAATGCAATTAGGGCAAAGCCATAATACCAAGCATGACCTTGGTATATAGGCAATACTATCGATTCCATCTGTTGAGTTTTGTCCAGTTCCGATGTCCATCAGCCATTCGCTACACAATTTTCATTAAAATGTTGTAAGGTCTGAAAACCCTGCTTACTTTCAAAAGACAGAGGTTCATTCCTACGAAGTTGCGTGTATCGCCAAACTTTGCAGGAATACCGAACTCAGACAATGCGACATATATACGATTACTCAATTGTGGGTGTCGATTTGGTATTCTTGGGTCTTCTCCAGTATTTGGCGTAGTGTGAATATCTGGTCAATGGTGGACCTACCAGGCCTAGAGCCACACTGATAAGATCCTATAGTTGTTTCGAGAATGGCTTTGGCCTCCACACAATACATTCGATAAGGTCCTATATGCGTTAGAAAGGAGATTGATATCACGGTAGTTAGTGCATTTCGTGAGGTTCCAATCATCGGACATGTTCATATCTAGCCATGTTTTGCGAAAGATCTGGTTCAGTCTACCAGTCTTGACCATCTTAGCTATTATTTAGCTGCATGATTGCGAACCTAACTTCTTTATGGCTTGGCATCTATGATTAAAGACTTCAAAAGCGTAATTTTTCCCGTCATCGCTCGAAAATAAGCCAGAGAAGGGCTTCCTCTATAACCTTAGTGCACCATGTGTATCTACTCGTTCTGTATCACTAGAGGAAGGCACCCTGGTACTTAATCCTTGAGCCAGATGCTTAACTTGTTGGATGCATTTGTGAGTCAATCCAATAAGAAATCGAGTACAAAAGGATGAGTTCAACACAAGATATATCCACATTATTTGAAATTTTAAAGTGCCATTGATTTGTGTTTCGCTTTTGTACTTAATTTAATCCCGAACATTTATAGATTCCACAATGAAGAGCTTCATTTGAGGTCTACCTGTTTTACTTAATTTACTCCCAAAATCCAAACACTTTTGTGTAGCTATTTCGTGGCAGTGTCGAGCAATGGAATACCTTGTAACCATTTTCCTACAAAAAAGAGCACGTGTTTAAATGTTATCTGACGTCCTTATATCTGCCGATGATTAAGCAATGCATTTGGAGTCCATGTAATGGAACACGCAGTGCTTAAGAATTTATTTTACTAAAATGTTCGTTAGGTTTGAAATTTTTATTTAATATTGATCATTTTTGGGATACATGTGCAGGGAAAAGAAGCCTACCAGAGAGTTGCGCATATTGAGGAAAAGAGCGACCAGACAGAACATTTTTCTCAGTTGCCATTGGCCACTTCCGCTGCCTATCCCTGCTCCATCGAACACCCTGCCAATACTGTTCATCTGATCATAAACAATTTATCGTCAATGCAAATTGCACACATTTTTATAATAACGTTAATACCACAAATAATATAAAAATAAAATTACACAAATGACGCCCCATTTTTATTCATTGAAAAGTGAATGTCTTTCAAAATGTCAGTTAAATTAAATTCAATTATTTTTTAAGCTAGATAAAAAGTAAGTAAATGGTGCAACTAGCTCTTTTCATTTCCATGTTAGTTTGCATAAAATGTAATTAAGTTTTTTATTTTTTTATTTTTATGGCTGTGGAAAATAAAAATCCGTTTTGTAATTCCGACTCGATGAAAAGAAGAAAAGTTTGGGAGCACACATAAAAATAAAGGGTCAGACATATAAAATTCGCTTAAATTATGGCACAATTGCGGTTGTTAAGCTTTTGTTTCTACGTACAAATTGTATATACATATATATAGTATATACTTGTATGTATATATGTATACAAGTTTTCACTTTTGTTTAACTTTTTGTTTTGCAGATTCCAATTTTGTGCTTGGAAATGCGCAAGCAAATGGCAATCCGATTGTTTATTGCTCGGATGGGTTCGTGGATTTGACAGGATATTCACGCGCTCAAATTATGCAAAGGGGTAAGTAGGATGCGCCCAACAAAGCGGCTAACTGACAGAAAATGACAGAAAACAGCGTCAACTTATTTTGCACTTCAATACTCATTTCAATGTATTGTACCATTTCTTTCAATTGTTTGCTAACAACAACGAAAACAACAACTATCCGCTACAACAACCAAAACAAATACAAACACAAACACAAACACAAACACAGGCTGCTCCTGCCCTTTTCTCTACGGGCCGGATACGAAGGAAGAGCACAAACAGCAAATTGAGAAAAGTCTTTTAAATAAGATGGAACTAAAGCTGGAAGTTATTTTCTACAAGAAGGAAGGTAAGCCGCATTCTACGAAATTTTTTCGTTTTCGTTTTCTTCTTTTTTCTTTTGGGTCGTTATTGTAGTATAAATAAATGAAAACCAGAATGTAAAGCGATAGCCATGCATAGAGTGTGAAAATATGGCAAAGAAAATTGTTTTCTTTCATTTTTAATTAAAATTTCGGGAAAGTTCATTTGGCATTTGGTAATTTGTGTTCAGCTGACAGGAAATTATCTACGCGCAGCTTGCTCTCCGTATACGTGTGAGTGTGTGTGTGTGTGTATCCGTGTGCTTGTCTGTGTTTTGGGGTGCAACATGTTGCCGCTTTTACAGTCCGCCATTTCAAACGACTGGCCATGACCTTGAGCCACTAAGCAAACTTCGCAAACTCCGCAAATCTGCAGAGAGGAAAGACCTAAAGAGCAAGAAAATACAAACAAGCAAACTAAAACTTAATACTCACGGCAATATAATTTGGTATTTTGCAACAACCTTAATACTGTGTGGCAATTCCCTTTGCCACTTTGGTATTAAATTAAACGTTTACCACATAAGCAAAGTTTTATTTGTGTTTTGTTTTGTTTTGTTCACAGTTGCCGCTGGGCAGTGGCGTAGATAGGCAGGGGAACTCAGGGGATCAAACCCAAGCGATGTCTCAACCAACATTATGATATAGTTACTTCGTTTATTGTTTAAACTAGGGGACTTCGCCACCTGAACGCTCCGTTCGCTTTTTATATGCGTAACAGAAAGTATGAGTCGGATAGACTATTCGTGCGCATATGAACACCATATCAGTAATGCGGTCTTTCAATTCTTCGCATCTTAAAATCTTTAGCGCGCATTGCGGCACAAACGGCGTTATCTCAGCAATCAGAAGACACAACACGATCAGTTGCAAATTTTAGTATGAGTCAAATACCTGAGGATCGAATATTCGGTCACTTGTGACTAAGGCACAATTTCGTGCTAGTCGGAAAAGAGGAACTAACGCTTTGCATAAAGTCACACAATCGTCTACAAAGATCTTTCATGACCCGATGGCCGTTGGCACGCTTTGAAATTCGCATCGGAAATGCTGGGATTGTGTTGCATGGCAAAATGGCGTGTGATGCTACTGCGAACATTTTTTAACAAAAAATCCGCACAGAAAAGATATTGTTCTATTCTCAAATAGATATCGAACCTCAAAATCCAAAACGAGTAAAACAGCTGAAATAGTCAATCAAATCATGTAAAAAAACTGTAGGCTTTAAATGTTGCTTGTCTCCCAACAAACTCTATGAAGTTTTAATTAGGACAATCCCCATCTATGAAGTAGGTATGGTTGTATAGCTGAACTATCCACCACGGATGCCTTTTGTACCACGCCAAGTACAGTCCCCAACAGCAGAATCTTGCTCTTCTATCAAAACAGAAAAAATACTTCTTCCACTTCTAACTGGCTATAACAAACCGTTATCGGGTTACGGCCTGTTGTAAATACTTTCTTTCATGGGAATTGTGGTTTTACGTGGTGGGTCCCAAACCCCTTTTAAGGCCTGTGGTTGCTCTACTGGTCTTGAAAGGACCCAGTGTCATTGTTAGTAGCCTCATACGATAAGCTTTGACTTGCTAAGGGTGGTATTCTCTAACCCGCTCACCACACGGGTATCACATACTTAGTCCTTGAAAATTTGTGGGTGCTTTTGGGGGCATGTCCTAGTGTTTATAGGGTATATCTCTGTAACTACAGCATGTTCACTCAAGTCCTGAAGATCTTATTTTATTGGAAATAAAGTTATCTAATAATAATTTTATTAAAGTCATAGGCTAATGGGGTCACCTGATTGCAAGGATTCTAGAGTGAAATTTAAACGGAAAGTAAACCCAAATTAGAACTACAATTTTGAATCAATTTTGATTTGAATAAAATTGTGTATTTATTTTAAAGGTTCATAATGCTATTTGTGTATGAAATTAAGCGATTTTAGAAGAACCTTTGCAATATCCGTCTTATTGAAAATAAACTTCAGATAAGTCGATTCCATAAAGTTGGGGCCAAAAATACATAGTACGTTATCCTTTTATGGAATCGCATGTAATTGTTGGTAAACACGTTTCCATTAGAATTTATGAAAATGGAAGATCCGTAAAAGCCTTTTGCTCATAAAGCACACCAAAAAGTCAGTTTCTTACGAAGATAAGAAGATCATCAGCTGCATCAAATGTTCTCGTTCTCTCTCGCACCGTTCCAAAAAGACAGATTGTTGTTTCTGTTGTGCTCTTGAGTCACTTAAATGCGTTCTTCAATGAAATGCCATCCCGTAGCGATAAATGGGAAACAAAAATACATATAGATGATAGAAAACAACATGGCTCTTAGTCAAATTGGCTTTTACTTCACTTGTGTTTACTTCCCTCATTTGATGAAAAACAATCCATCTTCTTGTTGTTGTACAACATGAAAGAAAAAGTCCATGAAGAAATATCGCCTCCCTTCGCAAAGAGTTAGCTACGCCACTGCTGCTGAGTAAACCACAAGTGGCAACGTTTGCAGCAATCTACTGCAGTTTTACTGTTAGATTGAAAGTTTTTATACTACGGCAGGATTATTACAATTAAGCAGCACTTGCCACATGGCTGGCAATCACTTGTGGGGCAACGATGATTGAGTGACAGTAGGTTATAAAACTTCAGCTGCCTTTTTTATGCTCTTTGCGTAGAGTTTTGTTAGTTTGTTCAGAAGCAGCAATTAACTTGACCCTATCAAGTGACTACAAAGGACTTTGAGACATTAAAGGTCTACAGAGAAAAGTAATTAAAAAGCGTTTCCTTTCACCCGAGATGGGATAAGGAATTTTTCAGGTTTTGAATGTCATTGAATGTTGCAGTTCGGCAAAGGTATTAAAATTTTATATTTAGGACTTGTTTTTAGTTTAAAGGCGTGTTTGTATGCGCCCAATTCAAAAGTTTCCTGCGTTCACAGCTGACTTTTATACTCTATGTTTACAAACCGATATTTTTGAAACCAACAACTATAATTGACTGGCACGAAATGTACATTGTACGTCCCTTGGCTTTTGAGGCGCCGAGTTTGAGTCCGCTCAAAGTCACAGACAAGTGCGATAACATATTTATACGCTGTATGACAGACAAATTTTTACCTAAAAATTATTGTCTGCAATGCCTAATTCCTAAAATTGATCGTACCTTACGTAGCAATCTTATCTGGCAAACCAAACTTAACCTAACCTAGCCAAGCGGATACTAACCATTGCCCGCCAAGGATTAACCTACTTATTGATATTAAGTAGCATTACAAATTTTGCTTTTCTCTCATGTGAAACGATGTTAGCTCATCCAACATTGCCCAAACCTAGCTCTGGCAATATACCGGTAACCGTTAACAGAGGTTATTTGGCTTTTGATGTGATACATCTATTTGTGCTCCTTGGGGTAAAACCGACCATCTATTATTAAGACGGAATGGTTTACGCTCGGGTGAAGTTACGCTTGTGTGTGTTCCATTATTAGCGTCCCTAGGATACCTCGCTGAAGACCCATTTTCGGTGAAAATTCACCGTCCGCTTAACATAGCTTGTTCGTTTAGGTTAGGTTTCTTCAGGTCTAATTATAGGTTAGGGCTCTGCAGTTAATGTTTTTTTGGTTTAATTTAGTTTGCCCAAAAACACAGTAGATGTTGTCAAGCTTGTTTCGAGTATTATGGTCTACGAGAACAATATGCAATTTCGAGACCTCCGAGATATAAGCAAAATTCGTTGGTCATGAGGTTGTAGGTTCAACTTTTTAATTCAAAAGAATTTTGCCTGTTAAGGGAGCTGGAGTTCCTAAGTTGCTGCTTTAGGCGGAAGTTATTTGATGCACGTTAGGAGAAGAACGTCGAATATCCAAAAACTTTCCATTGAAACACCATCAGCAAAAAACATTTCTTGTCATTTCCTTTTTAAATCGCCTTTCTGAGTTATCGCACCTAATAATAGCGTTCACCAGTGATCGTGGTTCCACGGATTGGATAATTGATCAACTTTTGGAAACTCAAAAACTGATGCCATGATTATTCTAATGGATTCAAAAACTTTCGCATTGTTCTCCCTGTCCCATGCCACTCAGTCTTTTGCATTTGGGCGTCCAGTGATTCATCCAGTCGAAAGAGCCGTCTGTTTTCTCCGATAGTAGCATTTTTATTTGTTGAGTTTTTGAAGGCAGTGACACCAAAAAACTGGAAAGGAATTCAAAGTGAGCCATGGCAAGTATTATGTCATGATACATGATCCAAAAGGTAACAAAGCTTTACGCGATTCGCATGCAATCTAAAGAAAACAAGCATTTAGAATGAGTTTGTATTACACTAAGAGTAGCATCGCTTCGATGAAAACAAAGTTCCAATTTCTGTCTTGTTTCAATGGGCATTAAAATGGCGGGCAAAGAAAAGATGGCGGCATTGCTTTCCTGTGTGATTGGTATATGAGCTGGCTTTATAGAGTTAAGTAAGCGGAGCAAATGCCTTGAACTATTCCTGCCTCTTGCTCTAGATGTGTGCCGGGCGATGTTTCTAGTCGTTGGGAAGTCATGTGGCAAGCTTTGTCTCTCAGCACGTCCAGCAGCGCAACAACAGTTATTAAAATACACATGTACAGCTAGCTCTGTGTGTGTGTGTGTGTGTGTGCGTCTGTGGGGATACTCATAAATACAGTCACGTTGGAATGAGACAGATAGTCAAGCAGAATAAAGTTGTGCCTCAGCATTTTTGCACGTTCATGCCGGCGGTATTTTGTTCCTTAATGAGGTCACGATTAATCAGCCCGGCCTAGACGACACCCGGACGGGACATTGATAAGACCAAGGGCTATGAACAGTCCTGTTGATTATAGCGGCAAGCTCTGGCTTGATAGATATTTCATAATTCCGCTTGATATTAACTTCTTTATAAGTTTTCTAATTAGCACGGCGCTTAAAACTTTTAAACGCAGCACAAAATAAGCTTGTCTATGTGTTAAAATGTATGAGTGTGTGTGAGTGCTTATGGATGGGTATCTTTATTAAGTGAGTCCTTGAGCGTTTTTAGGTTATTAAAAAATAAATAAGCTATCATGTAATTTTAATAATGAAAGTACTCTCCATAATTTCTAATAAATTATGAAGCTTAGAACTTGTGCTTTTCGATACAAAACTACAAAAACAAAATCTAAAATCTGAAATTTGCAGAAATGAGTTGAATGACTCGTGCCCAATCGACTATTTTGGCTTAACAGGTTTGAGGAAGCGCAACAGTTTCGCTTTGATTAGTTATTAATTTTTCGTTTTCAATTAAATTGATTAACCCCATAATTGACCACTAATGCCACCAAAATGCAGTCACATATGTAACCCATTACATGTGTTGGAGTCAAATATCAGTCTAACCGCGAAATTAATTACACTTGCTGCACATGACGTATACGCCATGTGGCAAGGCATGCGCACAGTGTGGCTACCACTATTATGGTTATGAATGCAAATATGCAATTAAATGACCTTTACACTTTTACAGGTGCTCCGTTTTGGTGTCTCTTTGACATTGTCCCCATCAAGAATGAGAAGCGTGATGTTGTCCTGTTCCTGGCATCCCACAAGGATATCACGCATACCAAGATGCTGGAGATGAGTGGCAGCGATGAGTGTGATAGCGGTAAGTGTGCAAAAAGCATGTTTGAAAACGCAGTTGCGTTGGCAAAGGACAACAGCAAATGCAAATAAATAATGCAGTTTCACCAAAGAAACAAAGTTATATCTACATATATATACTTACATATGTAACCTGGAGTACAAATTTGCGCGCACAAAGTTACAAACAAATTTCAACCAGAAACTGACAAACACCTAAACCAAATCTACTCACACACTCGCACACACACACACACATGCACACTAACACTAGTGTAAATAATGAAATAAATCAGAGCATAACATATGTATGTGGTGAACCCAACGGCTTCTCGGTAAGGTATAATAAAAAGTATATATAACTCTATATGCAAGAGAACTTGTTTGTGGTTCGTTTTTTCCTGAATTTGTCAGCTCAACATTTTAATCTTTGCCGTGCATGAAATTGTAGAACAGTTGCATTTTTTGTTTTTTGCTTTTTATGTCAGTCTTCAATTTTTGTGGAATAACTGACTTTTATACCCTCTACGTGTTGTTTAGCACATTGCGTATGTAAGGAAGGTTAAAATGGCAGAACTTGCAGAGGGTTTCGGATGTATTTTTTGTGCCGACAGATTGACCTCTATTTGCGTCAGTGTCTGCTGTACTTATGTCCAGCATGTGTCTGTATCGAATCGTCTCTTTGCACTGACTACCGACTCACTACTGACTGACTACGCTCTGGAAACTGTCGACTTATTTTTTGACTGCTGTCGATCTACTGTCAGCTATACTGTGTTTTGAAGTCTGTGTACGATCTTTGAACAGTCTAATCATGGAGAGTCCATTTAATGCTTAAGATTTGTCTGTTCAGCGTCGACCGTCTCCTTTCAAACATCTTCTACATCAGGTATATTCAGAGGGGGGAACAGCAGTGAGTAGGTGACATGTAGCTCATACCTCTCTGCCACTGGAAGTTGGACGACAATCGATTATAACGACTTTTGTATATCATAGTAATTGATTTTTAGCATTGTTGCAAGGAATTTTTGGCTAGCAATTATCGTGCAACTTTCAGTGAGAAAAGGGTGCAAATGTCGGTTCTAGATTGATCGACACATGAAAGACTGAACTCGTAAATGTTAGCGATTATACAGAAACTTCTGCTTTGATTGTGAGATATTCATTCATTTTAGAGATAGTACCACCAAATTGCAATTGGTTTTGATAGATACAACCATTGGATATTATCGATAGTTTTATAGCTTTAATGTACATTGGACACATTCATACAAGACGGCATACGATCGGAAAAAAAACTCTTTTGTAATATGATCTCACCAAATATCGAGAGAAATACTTGCCGATAGCACAATAGAGCTATTGTATTTTTTCCTTTGTGGGTCACTATCGATGTGTTTTTTTTTAACTATCGATAGTTTCAGACCAGTTTTCATTCCAATGTTAAAAATTAAAACAAAAATTAAAAAAATAAAAATATTAGTAATATATTCCTATAAACAACAATATTAAATTTTGAAACAAATATAAGCAAAATAGGTATAAATATTAAAAATTAAAGTTAAAGTTAAAAGTTTTTTAACAAAAATAAAAGTATATTATTTTTTTAAATATAAGTGCAACCGCTTATAATGACAGAGGATTAGTATATTTTTGATTTTTCTGATGGATAAAATTGACTCTATTGACATACACAACGCATTTTCATAATACGAAAATAAAACCCATACTATCGATAGTATCGAATCTTTTTCTTCAAACTATCGAAAACATCGAATGGCACCACTATTCATAGTTTTGCAACGAACGTTCAAAACTTGGCGTGCTCATTTGGCTCAAGGCTACAGCTCCTTTGTCCTATTGACTGCATCCTTGAAAAGCTCTGATGTTCAAGCATAAAAGCTCTTCGTCAGACTCTAACCTTCCACTAACACTAAACATATAGGCAACATTACAGCGTGAAGAGTATTAAGTTGTCGGCATGGCCGAAATAAGATACATATTTCCACTGGCTTTAATTCGCTTGCTTGCCGCTTTTCGGCTTTGATGCGTGCATCTGACATTTAAACTCATATTCAGCGCAGTGTTGAATTAAATTTTTGCTTTAACGCCATTTTTAGTTTAACTTGTTAGCTTGTATAAAGTCGTTACATAAATGATTCGCATATGTAAGTATGTCAGTTATTTCGCACATATTTATATATTCTAAAATATTACGCTTATTCATTGGGCTATAAGAGGTCAAAGGACATGCAACTGGCTGGCATTAGTATGCATTGCATAAATTGCCGAGCAATCGGAAATCCGTGGTCTGGTACTAGTATTTGCATCATATTTTATTTGCAGTTTTATTGCTTCTATTTGGCTCAAGATTTTTACTGCAGCACTTGGCTTAGTTTGCCTGTAGATTTCCAGCTATGCAAATGCTTAGCTCAGCTGAAGATGCTTTGCGCTGACATAAAGGAAAATAGGAGGAAAAACTTGGTAAATCCGTAGTCTATTCTATTTTTTAGTGCACTCAAATGCCAAGAGCAGTTGCAGCTACCCATTGTGAACTGCTTGACTTGTTGAGCGCCTGGCTTTAATGTGTATGCAGGTGCTTGATAGCCCAAAGGATGGAAGGTTTTCATTATGAAAAGCTGCGAACATCCTTTAGGCACTAAATAAGGCAATGAACAGTTAATGTGGTTGCCATAAACTTACGACTTAATAAAGTGAAAATGGGGTCAAATGTTGTACATTATATGTAGTTCATTCTATTAATCTAAAAGGCAAGTGCTTTTAGGATACGAAAATCGACTGTATTTTTAAGCTTATATTATGCACTTTAAATTATAATATTTGGTAATACCTATTACTTTCGAGATGAAAATTTTAATATTTTTTCGCGTTTTTTCGACAATAAAACATAATAAGCAGTTCCTTTTAACTTTTCACACTAAATAGAAGGAAGGTATAAGTTAGCAATTTAACGAAAAAGTGTAGCATACTTTAGCAGGCAATAACAGATGTGTCTTATAATTCACAACATGTTAATGTAAAACTTGCTAAAGGTACGCATTGTTGTCAGACTTGCCACTCTATCCTTATTTTTGCAGTTTGAAACGGATTGTTTAAATTGTATTATTTTTTTTTAATTCCTCACCGAATATTTAAGGCACTTGTCGAAGTCTTGTTTTTACATGTTCAATCGGGCCAGGTGAAGAGTGTTGAAAAATAACGAAGTGAAGAATCTTTTTGATTTCATGGATTTATTAAGACGCAAAAGACTATTAGCAGCACTTCCTATTTATTGAACATTAAACAATCGACTTTACAAATCTCCCATTCATGTTGTTATTATTGCGAAATGAATGTGTGTGTTATATAGATGAGTGTCTCGCCAAGCACAAATTTTACTCTAGTTGTTTTAAAGATGATTCACATCATTGAGGAGTGACGCTTGGGAAACCCTGTTGTAATAGGTTTTCCTCTCCGAATCCTGAATCATGGGTGGATCGTAACTGCTTAACAGTTTGTCTTTCAATTCCCTATCATGGGGTTTGGAGCACCGTTTTTTGCTAGGACAAACTCATTTCCAGCAAGGTAATTAAAGAAGGTTTAATTTGATTCGTATTTCTCTAGTTCTAGCTCCTGCTACCGCACTCATATCGTCCCGACTATCTTATAGTATTGCTATGGCATACATTTCAGCCTGGAAGATACTAAACTAATAACAAGACTTGTTTCTGGTTCTATGTTGTTTGTAGTTTGTGTTAAAGAGCACTCAAATGTCATTATTTGTCTGGGTTGTTAAAGCGGCCGAATTGACCAAGTTTGCCAGTGTCTCCAACACTGATTTGATGGCCCTTGCTAATCCATTCCACTGACTTTTTTAAGACGCTTGTTATACGATGAGAAATTGCGATTTGTTTCTCGTTTCTTTTATTGGCGTGTTACAACCCTGTGCGACCACCTTCATATTAGAGTACGTTCTATTATCATGCGAGTTCAGGAAGCCATTTATTACACTTACTCCCTTGCTAATTCCCCTTAGTGTAACAAGCGCCTAACAGCATTCCTTTCATTTAAAGCCACCATTTAGATACCACCGCTCCGGTAAGTCCATAAGAATTTCTTCTTCAGTGTAGGGCACTGCTGCTGTCATACATACGTTCTTAACTGAGATTAATTCCCCAGACGAATCGGCCTTATTACTATTGGGTATAACCTAAGGAGATTTTTAGGTGAGGTTCGCCTTGACCTGCCAGCTATTCTTCTGCACGTGTAATGCTCTGGCGCCTTTGTTGGTCACGTTTGAGAATTGAGAGCCTTATAACTTAAAAATCGAATGTTGGAACCTCTTACTATCTATTTTTTAATGGCTTCTCTAAATCATCGATAGCAGATTTTTTTCGATAAGGTTTTTGGCTGTAGCTAAACACAAAAATCTAATGAATCTACCATACTGAGTCGAAACAGCGCTTAACTACAACTTGTTTGAAATCGTTTTCTTTAGAAGCTTCACTTCAAGAGCGCGGCACCAGTTTTTTTATCTCTACGTTTTAATTGTTAAACATTTAACATTCAAATAAGCGCCACAAATGTATAATAAACACGCTTGTCTCGTTTTTCTACCACAAATCTATGATCATTAACAGTAAAAAAAACCTTTTTAAATTAACATTTTCACATTAAAGCACATTGCACAACAAATTAAATTATAAACTTACATGTTTTTCATTCATTTATTGTTTTCATTTGGCTTTTTGTAATTTGCAACATGGCAGAAAGTTTTGAAGTACCAAATGACCACGTTAACATGCCATACTATGCGTATACGCAATATGTAATTAATGCAAATGAAATTAAAGCATTGCTGTTACACTCGGACCTAACAAAGAAAATTCACGGTTTTCCGGTTTACCAACACAGCCTAAGCATATCACTGGCGATGCGCGTCGAGTGGAAAATTGAGTACTGATCCACATTAATTGGAAATTAATGCATGTCAAAATGTCAGAGAGAACGATGGCGCTGACAGACAGCCATGTATTTCCCCGACATGCTCCGAATCCTGTACAGTTGCGTGTCTTTTAATGAGCAGAAGTCCCCATGATGGATTGGTTGACTTGGTTGGCCAGCAATTAAAGCTGCCATTTGGTTTATTACACTACTTTGTGCTGGGGGCGTGACACTTAATGGGGCGTAAAACTAAAATTAATATTTCATAAGCGGCTTTTGGCGGCCTTAAAGCAGCTTACGTTAGCTTTGTGTACAATTTAATATATTTGCATGTATATGCGTATATGTCTGGCTGTGTATCAGGCTAAATTGAATTATCTGCCTCCTTACCCCCTGGCCGAGTACATCTTTGATGGCTGTCGTTTCACACATCATTAGCGCTGTCAAAATTGTATATTTGACTTGATCCGGCAACGCTTAAGCATCCTGTATATCCACAGGCATAACTTGGTCGTCCTTGCCGTTGTTGCTGTCACTGATGGCCACGTGCAACAAATGTCCAATGCTGGCTGTCAGCCATTTCTTACAGCTGACTGCTTCACTCATGTTTTAATATGCAATATGCGTACTTTTTTTCTTACACGCCCTACGTGCCAGTTTGTTAAAGAAACGCCACGCCCACTCGAACACAGTTTAAAAGCGGGTGACACTTTTTTTTCTGTTGCTGTAGGCGCCTTCATTCATATACCCTATGTTGGGGTATTGCTAAACAATTTGTGACGTATTTAGTTGGCTCTCTTCTGAATATCTGAGCGAAGGAGCCTACCCCTATATCTTCACTTCAAGACTTACCATAAACCGGAGCACTCTTTTCTTAAAAAGCATTCGATTCAAAACTACAGCATTTTGTATGAAAAGAAACATCTGAGCTGAGGTAAGCCTTAAGTTCGAGGTAAGACTAAATTCCTAAGGCTCAAACCATGACTTCTATTGACATGTTCTCTCAGTGTTTCGAGAATATTTGAAGCAACTTTGGATCAAAAATAAAGTAAGTCATGCTATGTGAATAATGAGAGCGCCGTACCTCGAAGTTTCTTTACTTTCTTCTCTTTTTAACTGGCCATAACAAACCGTTATCGGGTTACGGCCTGATGTAAATACATTCTTTCATTGCAATTGTGGTTTTACGTGGTGGGTCCCAAAAGCACAACCCTTTTAAGGCTTGGGGTGGCTCTACTGGTCTCGAAACAATCCAGTGTCATTGTTAGTCGCCTCATACGATAAGTTTTGACCTGCTGAGGAGGTATTCTCTAAACGGAGGGTTTCTTTACTTTACCACCTTTTAGAATGCGAGAATTTAGAGCGTCAGGGCAAAGGTGCGATATATAGTTTAAACGTTTCATTGCCAAAATTAGAGCTCTTCACTATTGCTAATATGTATTTATGATCCACGATCCGACAACTCAATTTCTTATACTACTCTATTTGCTTTTAAGTCTTCTTCTTCTTTAGTGGCCTGGTTTTGTGTAGAGAACTTCTCCAGGCGCCTCAAGATCAATTTGAGAGTCCCTTCATTTAGTAGTACCAACGACCAATATCAACTGCATAGGCGCGCAACTGGACACTCTTATAGAATATAGATCCGTTTCGCTATACTTCGGCTATTCGAAACACACTTCCCACCACCAAGTTAAAGGGGTCGCAGGTGAAGGTAATGTCTTTTTTGACAAATCGCTTGGTTTTAAAAGGTTCAGTGAGGCGCCCTCACAGAATATACAATAAAAATATCGCGAATTACAACTTCGATTACAACATAATGGATGGGACTACCATTTTTTATCAGTTACAATTATCAAATATGTGAAGAGATAATACAATTAGCATGCTATGAAACTGCTCTTTTCATCGAAGAACTGCTTTATGTCATGATTAAGTTCTAAAAGAATCATCATTTCTTTTACCATTTTTTGCGTTTATCCATGTGCTTCTAAGACATGAATTTAATATGACAATTTCCACAGTTTGTAAGCCTGCTGGCCTGCTCCTTTCGAAAATTGTAGGTGATTAACTTGCAGATTCCATGAGAGACATCGGCCTTGATTTAATTCAATCCCCGAATCAGAGTCAGTCAACACTTATTTTCAATGTGGCCTGCTCGCTGAAAAACCGAACAAAAATGATTCAACTCGGTTGCGCTCCGAGCCGAACACTTTTTCTCGCTTATTGGCTGAGCGTAAGGAACCGGGCTGCTTGTTTTTTACTAACACTTGTGTTCGGCAACAACCGTTTTTTGCAAACATGCTGAAAAGGTTGACGGTTATTTGGAAACTCTATTTAATTGCAAATATTATAAGTGATATGAAGAAGTAGCAATGATGAAAAACTATTCAGAATTTATCTCACCTTAGGAGAAAGCTAACCCAATGCCACTCATAGGTAAATATAATTAGACTTGAAAGTTGTAGCAAGCTATTTCAAATGTATGTGCCAATAAAGAGTATTCAAACTTCTGCAATATAACTTCAGCTCTCTACCTTTTTTTTTTTGGTAATTCTGCCCGTATCAGTAAAATGGCGACATGCTTAATTGGCATTTTGATATGACAGCGTGAAAAATGCTCTTATAAATTGAAAATAAGTTTCAAAAAGGTTTCTTTAGAAGTTGTTGTCCATTCATGCATAATTTGCATATTTCTGAGCGTTTTTTCTGTTGATGTAGGAAAATGAAATCTTTATAATTAGTGTGTGGCAATAGAAAACGACTAAAATTGCGTTTAATCTTGTCTTGTTCTTTACACCATATTATCATATTTTTTTGTTATTTTTGGTTTTAATTTTTTATTTTTGGGTAATTTTTTACAATCAAGCTAATTGTAATTTATAGCAGCACGAGCACGCAAAGCACGTCAGACCCGCCTCGAGGTGCACCAAAACACACAGATACACACACTTACACTCGCAAATAGAACTAAGTTAAATTTAATGAGCGTGCTTTGTGAACTCTGAGTCAAAGTGACTCTTTGTGTGTGTTTGTGGGTGTGTGTGTGTGTATCTGTGTATCTGTGTGTGTGTGTGCTTGTGTGTATCTGTGTGTGTGTGTTTAAGGACCTAACTTAAGTTTGTTTACATGCCAAATATATAGTCTTTGGCCTTGCAATCTTTGTTATTTTGCTGATGCTGTAAAATATTGTGTTTGTTTGGTAGATTTATTTTTTATGTGCTTGATGTTGTTGTTGTTGTTGCTGTGTTTGCTCTTTTTCGGGTCAGTTTGTTAATTTTTGTGTTTGTGGCTCTATGTCCTATGTCCTGCCTGCCGAAATTGAAGGGACTTCAAGTGTCAACATTAAATATGCTACGAAATATACGGAAGATAGCAAATAAGTTTCAAGTTGAGATTGTGCATGAAATGTAAATAACTCGTTACAATCAAGGTTTTTTTTTAGTTTGGGAACAGCAAAATGTCCAAAAATTCATACATGTTGTGCTTTGGGGAAATGCTATTTTGTTGAATGGATACTTACAATTGCGAATTTATTTAACTTGTCCAAATATCCAGCTGTTTATCCAATTCGAAGTATCGATAAAATTTTTATTAGAAAATCTAACAAATTTATGATACAAACAGACGAAGTCTACTAACAATATTGATATTTTATCACACATTTCATATAATTTTTGACATTCTAATAGTTTTATAAGTTTCAAAATTTCCGTCAATTACTCTATGTAAAAAAAAAGCTTATGAATAAAACATATAAAACAAATGTCTGGGTTTTCTAATTTCGAATCTGGAAAGATTTCGAGAGTTGCGACGTCAGTAAATCTCATGTTAAACAGGTATCTTACTACCGATCGAGATGAACTGTTTAACTACAATTAAAGGTAATAGTGATTATTGTCTCTCAGAAGTTTTTAATTTTCCTTAATTTTTAATAACTCTTAATTCTTATCGAAATAAAAATATACATTTTTTTTTCATTTTATTATAATTGAACAAAAATTATAAAGAACTTGCCATATGTTCCTTTTTGATTCGATGAATCGATTATATGGGAATATTTCAACTACAAAATCCATTGCGAAATGGTGAATGTATTAAGGAATATCAAAAAAATGTCACAATCACAACTCTTGAAATTTCGGATATGTAAACAGCAATCCCAAATTTACCTGAAACGTTATGTTTTAGCCATAGGCTTTTCATTGAGGTTAAATTTGTTGCATAGTGTAATTGATTTAAACAACTTCTGATTTGTAAAATTGGCAAAATATTAGCATCTTTAAACTATTACCATTGTGGCGAGGTCTCGAGATCATTCGGGCTACAGATAACATATTTTCACATGAACTTCATTAAATGTTCTTCCTTGATGATGTTAGTGTGAACTACATTAACAAGCTGAACAAATTAATCAACAAAGCAATAAGAGGCGCATATCCTTAAAATTTCAAATTGTCTCGGCAGAGAACCGGCTTCTGAGCTTACATAATCTTTGATAATGTTACGCACATGCTTCGGGTAGTCGTCAACGCTATCATGACCATGGATTGAGATGTGCTTTTGAAGAGGGAATGCATCGTTCCCGATAATAAATTATGGCAAGTGCTCCAAGCAGACACCGGTGCCTGATTATATGGCTTTGCCCAATGTGGAGAAGGCATTCATGTCGCCTTCACTTCTGTAGGCACCCACATCGATATAGGTGTTGCAATCACCCATGAATGCTTTTGCTCACTTTGGATTCGTTTGTAAGTCACCAGATGTTCAATACCTAATAAATGAAATGATTGTAATCATACATCTTCTTCTTAACAACTCGTTGCTGGGTTACGGCCTAATGTACGGCATGTCTCCAGGCGGCTCATACCATCTTCCATTGGGAGAGGGGATGTACGTGGTGGGTCCCAAATCCTCCGGACAACCAAGCTACTTCGCTGCGGATACGAGATCGACAACTAGTGGTCGTTAGAGCAGCTAATCAGGGGCCACTACGCGGATGTTGTGCATCAACTTGGTAACGGTAGATATAGGGATCAGGGATTTTCATCCTATTCATTGACGCCAACTGTCGGATGTTACTTCATATTCTGCAACTGAAACTAATGTACGTAGTAGCAAATCTCCCTTTAACGCCTCTTCCTCGCAAATACGGGATTGAAAAGTTACTTACTTGCCATTAACAATTTCTTAGGTTCCGTTTAAAGCGTTTCAATCATGAATTCAAACGATCATTGTGGTTCAAGTAGGCATCATTCGAATGTATTTTTAAGTGTTTCCTTCGTTACTTAAGGTGCAGCCACATGGAGCGCACTGCAGTCTCTAGCTCTCTGTAACTCTAACAAATGCATGGCAACTCTACGGATCAGTGCCAAATGCCTATTATAGCAAGCACGTTTAATGGTGCCTTACTTAAACTTATTTGATCTGTACAATTAAAGTTGCTTATTAAACAATAGTCTCTAATGCAAAAGTCTGACTTTATAAGCAAAACTGTATCTTTTTGTTATCTCATTCCCAATAATCGTATAAAACTACTTTTATTTCTATTTGAAGCAGCAGTTTTGAGCCTTGCTCGAATGTATTAATTCTGAAATAAATGAACTCTGCAAGATAATACCTTCCAGAACATTCAATGATTTCTCTAGCATATGATAAAGCCAATGAATCTGGTAGGTAAAGCTTATAATGCTAAATAAATATTAGAATAAAAGTTTACCTTCGCTAACAGAATCTTTTGTCTAAAGCGCATTTTTAGCCATCGAATTTTCATTTTTTTTTTTTTGTATTTATATTGTCAGATTTAGCTTTTGATACATATTGAATGTAGTCAATTAATAATCTGCCATTCATCACGGAAATAGAGTTGCATTGTAAGTACGGCATATTTAAAAAGTCAATGAATAACTTTTGGTTTGCGATTTTCTTTCATAAATATGAAGCATTATTTGGTATTTATGTTGTCAGATGCAGAATGGTGCAGTTTATATAAAAGCAGTCTTGATTAATAAATGGTTTTGCATTTGATGGTAAAGATCAATGTCAATAATGTCAATAATTAACTTTCGATCCACCTTTGAAATTACATCATTGGTAATAATTTCTTATCTAATTACGGTAAACAAGCAATCCGCGCAAAAGTGAGCTCGTCAAATACTAAACAAAAATGTTTAGGAGCAACCCGTTATACTTTATATACTTATATTTGACTTCCAAAGCTTACAATAACGCGCTTCGTTATACTATGTAGGTGGAAGAAGTCACAAATTGTGGGACCCACTGAACCTGCCACCTACTCTCCGTTTTCCTCTCAAGGTTCCCGTTTAAGTGTTAATTCTCTAGGAGAAGGCATGAAGGCCATAGTTAGATAGCAAATAAGTTGTACTATGTCCATCAGGTCTGTGACTATGAATGGCTCCCCGAGCAGAGATTCCTGGACAGACAATGAAAGACATGCTGTGCGAATTCTAAAGCAGGTGCACAGTATATGGAAAATAGATCCGCTTAAAACATACCAATAGGAAGCAGCAATGTCTATTCAGTACTTGTGTTCGTTATTTATACTCACCGACTGTCGAAATCAGTCTGTTTATCCTGTCGCCATTGGAAGAAGTTCGCTACCTTTTTTGTCATCTCGCCTTAGTTGCCTCATGGAGACACGACTGCGGCTCATTGCAACGGGACTCCAAAATAGATACAAACTTATCGATTGTATCGCATTTCAATAGTTTTTCCCTGTTCCTATGCATAATCGAATGTCTCAGATTCTTCAAAATACGGTAGTATCGAAGTTGTATGTCTGGTGTGTTGGCCTCGTCTTGTAGAATTTGTCACCGTCAGATTCCATGCTATTTTCATTTTTTTTGTTGGCATCTGCATACACATAAAAGAAATGCATAAGCACAAAGGTGTCAAAAAATAACACTTGTCCTATAGTACTATTATATTTGGCAAAATTTATAAAAGCTTTGCTTACCACAACCAATCAATCAATGAGTGGAAGTCGTGGTTGCATCTTAGTGAATATATCGATAGTGGCAAAAATTGAGCGATGCTATCGATATTGCCATTTTTTGCAGATCTAGCTGTCAGCAGGTCCAAGGGTACCATATAAAAGAGGACCCGCATTGCTTTCTCAAAAACCCTGCTGTAGCACTTCCTTGCAGCACTCGAAGCGAGCGTCTTTGGCTACGTCCTACAGTACGTCCCCACCATTGCAGTTGCCCAAACTGTCGATTGAGCAGTGCAGGATTGACCATACCACATTCGCTATCAGCCATCAGCTGCATTGCCAAAGGCTTTCAGTGTTCGCTATTGTACCAGTCAGTGCATTAATGGATTTCGCCGCCTTACCGCCCATGGCTGAAAGTTATGCTTGAAAGATATATCTGCGTCACATTAAGATAGAAAATGACAGTTTTTAAGCATATAGTATATCGTTGCCTTCCATTCGAACTGCTGAAGTCGAAAACAGCCTCCGTCTTCAGTGGCGCCTGTTGCAGCCCGTTCTCTGTTAGCCACTCTGTCGCTTGGCTTTTTAAAGTAAAAGAGCTCACAACGGTCGTACCATCTGGTAACGTCAGATGAAGCTCACAGTTATACATTAAACTATGTTCAAAGCAATGTATTTGACGACTGTGGTAATAATGTCGACGGTGCTACGCTTCTTGCACGAGCAGAATTGTAAGGCAGACATAGAGGTTACTGCCTAACTATATATTTCAAATATATATCAAATTTCCGTTCCGTACCACAAGTAAAAAAGGACGTGTTGTACTTTAAAGGAAGGCCCAACGTAAGTGAATCAGATATAATACACATAGGCAAGGCAAAGAACAGTTAATTTTTTAGAGCAAGGAAAAAGGAACAAAGGAATATGACAGCGAGGGAGAGAAGCGGAAGTGGGACATTATTCTAATATCGATTAAAAGTGCTATCGACACGCGATATATCGATTTCGTGCTCGTACATCAAAAACAAACAGATTGAGGAGGGAACTAACAAATTGCTGAGACTCACTGTTATTTAGACAGACTTCTGGCATTTGTTCAAACCGTTTCGTTTCCTTTTTGGTATAAGACTCCAGCGATGTTTGCATTTTTTTTATTTTCAAGAGTATTAAATAGCTATAGAGAGCACCCGTGCAAGGCATATATACAAATATATATGCGTATAATAATTTGTAATATTGCGTTTCATCACTGAAACCATGTTATTGGCATCTCATCTGCTTTTGAGTTTGCACTTTATGAAGTACTCGTATTATTTATGTAACTGGAATTTCGTTTGATATTGCTACTGAGATTTATACTTTCTGCTTGGTTGATTTTAAAAGCATGAAATTTTCTTTGGAATCAATATAAATCATGTAGACAGCTCGTTTACAGTTACGTTTCACTGTTAATCCCACCGTAAAGCTGCACAGTGGCACTGCAAAACATTTTGCGACAAGTTACCAACGGGGCACGGGAATTTTAAGATTTATTGACAGGTGTCAGGCCAATGTCTACATTGATCTTACATTTGACATTTGATAGACAAAGGGCGTCGGCAGCTGTCTCCTAGCAGCTTAAGGAATGTGTCAAGACGTTTAAGAACGATTTTGTTAAATAAATACCCCATAAAGTGACTAAGTATATAAGCACCCGAAGCATACGCACACATGCCTAAACACACACAGATGCAGACAGACACCGAATACCCTACAGTCCACGATGTCATACATAGTACTTTGTGCTTTGAGCGTTGTCGAATTGCTAAATTTACTTACATTTGTCTATGTGTCCTTGTGCATTGATGTCGAAAATGTCAAATTTTAAATAGCTTAAGCAAACAAGTAATATTGCTTATAAATAATTAAAACGTATTTGTACAATTCTTTGTATTTTCTTCCTTTTTTTTACACTACGCTCCACAATAAACCCCAAAATAAAAAAATGTATTATAACAAAATCCACTTATCCCAAACACTGCTCCATCCACACAACTTGTGCGCTCATTGCTTTGATTTCGTTACGTTTTTGTTTCGGTTTCGACTCTCTAAGTTTTTGCCCTTACAGCTGCACTTTTGGGAGCGCGTTTTCGCGCCGGCTCCAATGCGGGCATGCTGGGTCTGGGCGGTTTGCCGGGACTGGGTGGTGCTGCCGGCGGCGATGGTGATGTGGAAGCGGGCGAAGGCAATAACTTGGATGTACCTGCGGGCTGTAATATGGGCAGACGTCGAAGTCGTGCCGTGCTGTATCAGTTGTCCGGACATTACAAGCCGGAGAAGGGTGGCGTCAAAACCAAACTGAAGCTGGGCAATGTGAGTATTATAATAAAGTAGCTTCATTGAGGCCAGGTCAAATTCAATTAGGCTAAAACTTTGCCTTATAAAGTGGCAAACTGGCATTCTTCAAAATACAAGTTGCCATTTGTACTTGAGTATTTTTTGTACACACACAGACACTTTAATGGCTAAATCTGCGCATTTAACTTAATCCTTTTGGCCGAAACATTGAACATTTTATAGAGATTTTCTTTTGTTTTCTTTTTGCGTGTTCATGCGTTCCCACATGGTTGTTTTGTTTTTAGAACTTCATGCATTCGACCGAGGCTCCATTTCCCGAATACAAAACGCAATCGATAAAAAAATCACGCCTGATTTTACCCCATTATGGCGTTTTCAAAGGCATCTGGGACTGGATACTGTTGGTGGCCACCTTTTATGTGGCACTCATGGTGCCATACAATGCAGCATTTGCCAAATCAGATCGCCAGACGATGGTCTCTGATGTCATTGTGGAGGCGCTTTTCATTGTGGGTAAGTATGTCTGGCTAACAGGCTTTTTGCAGCCATTTTGGTTGCAGGATTTGTTGTCCTTTTTGGCCTTTTGTTGTCTTTTTTGTTACATTTACGAGCAACCTGTTGTCAGCATCCTCAACAGGAACATCAGCAACATCTTGATAGTCATTGCATTTAGCTTAGCCCATTGGGGAAATTGAATTAGTCTCCATGTTTAAGTCCTGTCTCTTGTATCTCAAGCCGCCCATTGTTCTGCTATTATTTTATTTTATTGCTCTTTTATTGCAGATATCTTGTTGAATTTTCGCACAACCTTTGTCTCACGCAAGGGCGAAGTTGTCTCCAATTCCAAACAGATTGCAATCAATTATTTTCGTGGTTGGTTTGCTCTGGATTTATTGGCCGCTTTACCCTTTGATCATCTATACGCATCCGATTTATACGATGGCGAGGTGAGTAATTGTTATTAAATTGTTGCAAAAAAAACTCGCCAAACCATTCAAATTAAGTTAGTAAACACAATTTCAAGCCAACACACATTAATCATATCACATTATGCATGCACAAGTCTACGTTCCGTGCCAATTAATGCAAACCGTACTTAATTTGCATGATGGAAAATTTGTGGCTTTCGCCAATTTAGTTTTTAAACGTTTGGGTTTGCTAGGATGTGGTTTTTAGTAGCGAGATTCAGTGGTTTATTCAAAGTTTATCTATAAATAAGCATAGTGTGCAAACCAACGGCGAGCGTTGGGGCAGAAGAGATTTAAGCTTTCGATTACTGTATGTCAAGCGGAGGGTTGCAAAATCTCTTTCAACTTTATCCAGCATTTCAGCGGTTGCTACCTTCGTTGGTCCTCCTTTAACTGCAAGGGTACAGCGGTTCTACCACGCCCAAAAGGATTAGATACTAAGCAAGCTATTATGGAAGGTATGCTCGTTAATTTTGCTAATTGGGTTCCTACAGCTTCATCTGTCATAGATTTTTAACTTTGTGGATTACTGCCCTAATAATGTTCTTGAGTTTAGGAAATAATTTGGCTGTTAAAGATTGGTTTGGACAATGCAAAACTTGCTCGTCGAATTGGTCAAAATCGGTATTAATAACACATATTAACGAAAAATCATTCTGTTCACTCTTAAACAAATTACTTAGCACCAGTAGAGCACTCCTACAGACTTTTTAATACTCGTATTCCATATAGGACTGACGTCTTCTGCTTTTCACGGCTGGCTGAAGCTAGATATTCCAGTTGCAGGTGAAGTCTATTCAGCGAAGATTTTCAAACGGAGACTCTTGCCAGAATAGTGGCACTTTCATGACCTAAAAACTCTATTACGTAGTAGAAGGAAGTATCAACTAAATTCGATAAGTTCATTATAAGCCTGATATGAGTGTCCGGTTAACGCAAATGGAAGGCAATTGCAAGATACCATTGCTACTATTTTCCCTGATGTGGAGGGTGCTAGTATAACTATGGCTTTCAAAGTAGGAAGATATTCAAGCACGGGCAAATAACGTTTTGCAGAATAAGGCGCAAATACCCAGGTAGCTACTTTCAGGAAAGCAACCAAGAGCAACCCGTTACCAGTCCCAAACGGATACCAAAGTTCCTCTCAGCATCCGGAAAGAGCCAAATGTCCCTTTATTACGGCAAAAGTCACTCTTACCTAGGGCCACAATGAGCACCGGCCAGACACTGTGAAGAAGAAGAATCAAACTAAAAGCTCAAACAGATTAGAAAGTTTGTCTCAACAACTGGACGGATCTATATAACCTTATTCCACTGGAAATGGTATCTTAGATTACCTTAGTTAAAATAGTTTGGAAAGTCTATTTTTATTTTTAGGAAGTTGCATTGAATTGGATTTTATGATTTTTTAAGGAACAGCTATATATGCTATCAAAACCCAAACGACGAAAACGATTATTTGGGAGCACCTGTGCATAAAAACATATAAGCTATCTTCTTCTTCTTCTATTAACGAAGTCTAACAGCCACTGCAGAGCACAAATTTTTATTTTAAAAATTGAAAATAAAAGTTATTTTTCAATTTTTATTTTTAAATTGAAAATAAAAATTGAATTCAAATACCTTTTGAACCAAGCTATGTATTACAAAAGTTGGCACATATATATGATCTAGGCTTCAATACCTTTGTACTGATATATCATATGTCCTTAAAGGATAAGTATAAGGATAAAAAAATGGTTTCTTTTTAATGCAATGTGTAAATTTCCAATATATACTGTACTTATATGTCGCAAATATAAACGTTGAGACAGATCACACCAGCTAACCATTAAGCTGAATTTGAAATAAACAGTCTTTTAAGCAGAAATAGTATAAAAATTAAATACAACATACAAAGTAATAATGACAAAGAATTCTTGTAGCATTTTTTCACATTTTTTATTCAATTTTAGGAACAATAGTTTTTTTATTGACTCCGAGGACAAATTACACCTCAAATCGGACAGTACCAATTTTAGGGCTGAAAAATCCCTTTCTACCGATACTTGAGTTGCAGGCACACAATGTATTACTTTCGCTAACTGATATAGACGAGGATATATGAACTTTTTGTCTTCCCAATAATTCATTATATTTTCCTCTACATTAATTTGCTTGGGAGAATATCCGTTTATCTCTGTAATCGCCAATTTTAACTCTGGATCCTCGTTGTCATCGGACTCTTCATTTCCAGAGCTCACGTCAATGGTAATTAGAAACATGCTGAGTATGGAGGAAGTGCTTTGAGACGTTTTCTCAACCTGACTCAATGTTGGAGTCGATACTTCTGCTGTAACCGGCATTTCTTTAGCTGCGCCGTTCTGAGAAAATGAAATATGCATACTTTAAAAAAATGTGCTATGCATTTTGGGGAAAAAAAACCTTTTCTTTAGTGCAAGAATTTGCCGCATTAGCTTAACTAAATGATTTCTTGCACATAGGAGCTGAATTGGATTTCTTATTATAGCCCTGCGAATTCAAGGGTCCAAATATATTGCTGAGAGAACAACTTCTCTGCTCTCTATATGTAGCTAGAGCATCACTGTGAGAATTTTTCATGCCTTGAATCGTTATTTTTGACACGAGCCAAAGCTTATAAAAATCCCCTAAGTATAGTTATTCACTCTGCAACTTTTGGGTGGCCACAAAAATTGGTTCTAACACAATCACCAGTAACTGAACCTCTTTCCACTGCAAATGTGTCAACTGCAAGGTTTTATTTAAATGCTCTTCCGCAAACTCTTTGAAAAATCACACATTTTTCAACATAGTATATGTTGAATTCCATCGTGTAGCAACATCGATGTGCGGCAGAGGCAAATCTTGCGCTATTTCTCCCATTATCGGTTGTGACAGAATATATTTGACAACCAATTTTTATTTTCAATTTTTATTTTAAAATTGCTATATAAGAGTTATTTGTCAATTATAAAATAAAAATTGAAATTGAATTTTTATATTATAATTTTTATTTTTAGGTCAGCAAATAAGTCTTAACATTGAATTTATTTCAAATAAATTACTAATAAAAATTTATCGTTTTTATGGATAGCCCATTCAAAAATAAGATTATTAGTGTTTTCATGCACTCTAGGCACTTTTTTCGCTATGATTTATTTAAACTTCATAACTCTTATTTGCGGTCCCTGGTTGAGGTCACATTGCGAATTTAGGCTGCCTACACAGCTGACGTCGGCGTGCAGATTATCAGGTGTTTAGACCTAAACAACAAAAACATACCCAAGCACAACCGCTTTAAAGCTTCAACATTTTATTCTTGAAAGAAGACTGAAAATTGACTCAAAACCATTATAATAATTTATTAAGTCATGTTTGTTCAATAAAAACATTCTCAAATCATAAATAAATATGGTTTTTTGGCTTTCGGTATAATTGATACATACGATTTATGGAAAACTTTGAAGCCATCTTTTTAGCGAGACTATTTTGCGTGTTATCTGGAAAATCTTAAAATGTTAGCACTCTCGCCCAAAAACTTCACTTAAATGCAAATACATTGCGCTGTCAATGGTATAGAGTATGTCAAAGTCGCTATGAAATCATCTTTCTAGTTTTAGTATCTATATTTAGCTCAGATGCACGGCACTCAAATATGAAATGCTTTTAAGTGCACTTGCGGTCATTAAGTTCATTATGTATAAGTACATTGCCCTATTTCTTAATCGAGGTCACATTGACAGCGCACAAATATGTACTATACATGATTATATATATATGTATATTTTATGTCTAACAATAGATATGAATATTCAGCTTGAAGTCAAATGAAATGTGAACTGCTGTCAGCTTCATAATATGCTTTGAGGCATATAACCTAATTGTGCACACGAATATTCATTTATCCTTAAAGTGTACATCGAGTAATTGACTTTTGAAACAGTTTTTATCGTAACTTTCATTAAAAAATATGCAATTAAAACGCAATTGCGTACGTCTGTAAGTGCTGATAAAGCCTGAGGCACACTCTACGTCACATATGTATCTCTTTGTGGCACAGATGTGGTGCAATATGCGGCAGCAACTCTGATTGTTGATTTTCTGCTCTCTTTTTATGCTCAGTTGTACAGTTAGTGCGAAGCTGTGTTTACACTGCACAAAGTTCTCCACAAGGTGTCGAATTTAGTATAGAACTTATTTATCGCTATATAAGAATTTACTTAACGTTTTAGTTTTCTTTTTTTATATATTTTGATGACAAAATAGTTATATGTAAATATTCTCCCAAAGAGCAAATGAAAAAAATTAGGGGCAACCTGAAATTTTGCCGGAAGGTGCTAGTATATAAGTCTAGCTTAAGTCAAAGTGTTCCCATAACTACCATATTTTCAATCCTATTAAAAATCTTGTACGGACAACTTTGTATAGGATTTGTGTAATATAAGGTGGGTACCTTGCAGCTTATAACTCCGCAAAAGCTGAACTGATATGCTCACCAAAAAGGCAAGAAATTATGAATATCATTTATATAACATGTTATCACAATTATTTCGACCGCTTTTTATATCGGCAAAGCCTCATCTCATTAACAGCTCCGTTTCTTTTCCAACAAATCGTAGTATTAATGGATAATGTTATGCATAAATTATGCGGCTCTTCCCAAACGTGTCACCCCCTCTCCCTAAAAATCTCCAAATCACACAGTCTTCGTGGGTGAAAATTACAATAGCTATGAAAAAAACGGCTAATACTATTTTTGTTAGAAACAAAATAATACAGTTATGAAAAGTTATAAGTAAAAAGTTGTTGTAAATTAAATTCTCTACAAAGTTGTTCTTACAAGATATTCTGTGGGATTGAAAAACCGGGAGTTATGGGCCAAAAAGTAAACCCCTCCGTTACCCCTCTTCAGCAAGGGGGGGAGTTGAAAACTTGGATTTAATCTAGTCTCTTATACTAGCAACTACCTGCAAAATTTGAGCTTGTCCCTAATTTTTTCCATTTGGAAGTCTAATTTTACTGGACTAAGATTACCGCGCGTCGTTTGATGAACATTATCCGCGACATTTTTTTGACTGAAATATACATTTAATGCTGAACGTATTATGAAGTCTCATTAAGAAGATGCCCCGTATCACTTTCTCTCTCAAATATTGCTGCTGTACAATGTACAGTTTTATGCACGATTTAACAGCCAACTCCGCAAATGATGAACAGCTATCCAAAATAATAGTGAAATTCTTTCATTCTATTCTATTGAAAGTAAGAATAGCATAGGAATGAACCTTCATTATCAAGAGTTGGTTTAACGCAGATGAATCGAGCATGATAAACTGTAGACATACTTATGACATGGACAAATAATTCATGGTTTGAGAAGAACTTCTAGTTTTTTTACCCACAGATAGGACGTTTTCACCATTTTGAGTCGAAAATTTTCATACTAGAGTCACTTCCGTAACTCCGAATACGATTTGAGTGCAGCTAAGGCTTTTACAGGCATAGAATCCTCATTATGAACTCGTTGCGTGTTGCCTCGTCTTTGAACATCTTTTGTTTAATTTCGGATTCAATATTAGGTCTTTTCAAACATACTGGCTATATTTTATCAACCATTCTTTGATTCAATCTACTTTAGTCCTTGGTTGAACTTGTACTCGAATAAGTTATGCGACAATTCCTTCAATAAATTCGTCGGGAAGTGAACGGTATGTACGACTCAGTTTTTAAAAAGGCCTGTATACCATGTTGGGAATTTAGGTGGTGACTGCAACCGTCGGTTATATCGCCAGGCCCCGATTATCCTGCGACGGTTCCATCGTTTGTATTTCCATAGCAGAGCTTTGGCCAGTCTACTGTTAGTGAAAGCTTTTCAGCAAATTCCTTCTGTGTAGATGACAAAACGTTTTCTTTTTCTTTCGATTTAATGCATTTAATGTATAGATTCTATATTCTAAGTTGTGCGACGCAGCAAGTCCTTTGCCTGAATGTGCTCAAATCATTACCCATCATTCACTGCACATGAATGCTAATGCAGCGACTTAAATTCTGTCAACATCTGTTGCCGATCCATGGCTTACAGCCAGACTATAAAAGCCATCCGGCCAAACACGGCGATACAAAACTTGGCGCAGATAACTCTTATATTTTGTTAGACATGGCTACAAGGTATTCCATTGTCGGGCGCCGCCTCGTCTTAAGTATTGTATGACATGTTTTTGGGCAACAAAATATTACACTTCACAGCAGCTGGTTTTGCATTATTATTAAACTTGCATCAAAATGAGTCACAAAATGTTGCACAGTGTAAACACTGCTTAACACTGGACAGCGGTGATTGTTCTACTTGGTTGGTGGTCTACTGTCTGCTTCTTCTTGTGAAAACTTAACGCCTAAGTAAGCAAAAACCAACTAAGAGACATTACAGTCTTTTATTGACATTTCAAGGGGCGATTTTTTCACTGCTTCTTCTTGTTGCGGCTCTTAAGCTGCTGTTTTTAAGTGTCTCTATTTTTTCCTTTTCAGTGGAAAAGCAGAATAAGCAAGAACATAGAAATGTAATCAAAGGCATCATAATGCCATTGTATATTAAAGAGTATAGCGCGTATTTGCTAAATTTAAAACTCATTTTTCATTGATTTTTCTAACGGTATATAGCCAGGATATATATATTTATATATATGTACATAGTGATATATATATGTGGCCTTGCTGCTTGTCATTTGTTGCGGTTTTCTTTTTGCTTTTCCGTTTTGACTTGATATTTTGATCAAATAAAAGAAAATTTCTTAGCTGCTTCCGCAAGAAATGCTCGATTTTTTACTTAAACTAATGCGATGCAGTCAAACGCAAAAAAGCGACCGAATTTTTTAACTTGTCAGCAGCGAAGCGCGAAAAAAAGTGAAATTCAAGCACTTGAATCTCGGAGTGTGCTAAGCTTCTTTGAGTCGTGCTAAGTCAAAAGTTTAAATAAGAATTTAATGTACTCTAATTGCGAGTAGTATCTTTTTGGCTGCTCTTTTTTTTTGGGCGTGAGTTGGTCTTGGATGGCGTGAATCTGCGAGTTGGCGAGTGTGTGCTGCCAGAGCTATGAAGTATCTTACTCTCTTGGGTGTGGCGGCTTGTTGGCAGACATTTTTTTGCACTTGACTTGGATTAAATAAGCAGCTTTAATATTTATACACTTTTTCAAGGACATTAAAAATATGTCAAACTGTTTGTAACTTGCTACAAAATGTTAACAATTCTTGAAGTTATGGCAAATCATGGTAAATTACTCGATTGAAGTACAAATTGCACAATGTAATCATATACCAAAAATGCCGAAAAGTAGTATTATAATAATTTCTAAAAAACGAATAAAAATCTGGTAGAGCCTAGAGTATTAATGTCCAAGTTTATTGTACCTCTTCTTGTTTTTCAAACTTGAATGGAATAAACCTTCTGTACGATCGGTCACCATTCCAACAGTGTTACCTTCCCTTTCGTTTTCAGGCATTATCCTCGTTTTGCGTTTTATTTCGTTCTGACCAAAAAATCGTGTTGTTGCTTTTTTTTCTGCTCTGGAAAAAGGATCGAATTTCTCAGCGAAGATGACAGATCTTCGGCAGCATAAACGAAATCAGGGCGCTAGAGACTGGAATCACGTAGTCCAGAGTAGCGTAAAAAGCTACCTCATCACAAGCGCCGCTTCTAATGATGGTGATGGCTCCGATGAAACGTTTCCGGCAGATGCAGTACTGTACATTCCTGACGACTAGTGCAGGATGTATTATTATAATAGGAGTTATTGGGGGTGGAATTCGTCAATTAGGGTACGCAAAGGACTCAGAAGCGAATTTGAAACCTTTGCTGACAATGAAGGCGCAGCACAGAGCACAACTTCCTTGTGATTCCTTTCGCAGAAACTGGGCACACATGCATTTCTGGGCCTGGGTTGATCTCAATGTCACCGGCACACATAAGATTTAGGCTAGCTGGTATTATCTGCTGCCTATTGGGTGAACAAATATGAAGGTAAGTATCTGTATTCCCGTTTTGGGGTTTGATTTGAGCTAGAGTCCGTAGCTAGTCGAAGAACAATTTGGACTGACGAAGCAGGGCATGGCGCGCCATCCTGTTGGAACCGTAACTTCTGCATAACACATTGCTCCAGAAGCATAAACATAAAATATGCTGTAATCAACAGGACGAGTTTTATCCCGTTGCTCGAGAGACTGGTTCTTTAGAATTTCCTATATCAGCCTCTGTGGCGGCTCAAAGCTGAACAAAAAGTGGCGATAAGCTCGATAGAGCATTAGTAATCGATAGGAAAACAGAATCTGGCGATAAATAAAATGCCACAAGATTAGCCCTTTCGACCAATGTGCGAAGGGCCGAACCTTAAGATTAGCTGTTCGCTGCGTAGCTGCGGCCTTTCTCACGGATTAAGACGTTTCAATAAATGTTCTAAGTATAATAGTGTGTCCATTTTATGCTGCTTATAACAGTTCTGGCTAACCGGTTCTCTATGAAGCTCATATTTGCGTATTTTGCATTTTTCTTGTACGTTTTTTTGGACTCAGGACCAACTCTACTTGACGGTTTGAAGTTTGAAAGTATGTCTCAGCTTACTAGTTACTTACTTATATTCCTGCTGTATCGTAAAAGTCTTAAGAATCCCTTAATGAATTTCGTTAAGATGTGTTAAGTAGATGAGTAAGCATATAAAAAATTCGTCATATTTGAAACTTTAGCATGTCTTACATTTCTGTGTAGACATCTTGCTATTTTATTTAAACTTTTTCTTCTTCTTTTTTTCGTGCATAAAATTACAGCTAATGCACTTGAAACTTTGTTTTTATACTATATTTAGTTTATTCCAAAGTTTTAATTATTTTTTGGGCACCAGCAAACAGCAAACTTCTACTCTTTGGAGCTAACCCTGCCTTCCTATAGACTGAACTGTACAGGCTGCGCGTGTGCCGCCAAACGGAAACGGATGTTGCCATGCCAAAAGTCAAACTGTTGCTGCATGCGACAAAGTCAAGTTACTTGGCGACAAAGTGAAACAAACACAGCACGTTTGTCAAGGAAAGATAGACCAACTGAGATTGCAACATCCATGTAAATTTCTATCTGTCTGTTTGTCTGCCACATGTTGTGGGTGACGATGGCAAGCGAAAAATGGAAAAACTTGTGCTGAAAAGCCAAATTTTCATGTGTTTTGTGTTTGCTCGTGTACACGTGCATTGGTATGTGGGTGTATCTGTGTGTTTTCCCTGTTGCGAAGAACTTTCGCACTGTTTGACATTGCATTTCAGTAGAAAATATTTGTCTGTTCGTCTGTAGCCTTTACCTTTGTTTGCTTTTCTTTTGGCTTAAAGTCTGTTTAAGCCAATTGCAATTTACAGCCAAATTCTCCTAAGATAATGCTGCTTGGAACACAAGTCTCAATCATTAAAATTAACATTATCTTTATTGCCATTTGCATGGCAACTCTCCGCTTTGTTAATAAACTGTCAAATTAAATGGCTGCGTTGGCGTCACATTGTCTACAGAAAGCTGTATCCGTGTGTGTGTGTGTGTGTGTGTGTCTGGGGGCCTCAAATTACTGTTCCCTGTGATTGGCGTTCTCCATTTTGTTGCCTTGTTGGCGTTAAGCTTATTTGTTTAGCCATTTTCTTATATATGGCTGTATCTTTTGATTTCTGTGCTGTTCTTTTGCCGGAAGTCGTATTATTTATGTATTTGCTACATGCCGTGCATTTATGAGCATACATTTTGTATGAAATTTGTGATCCAAAAAGTAGGCAACAAGTTGTTGAAAAACATGACAATTTATGTCGAGCTTTTAATTTGTTGATTTAATTAAAGCTGATATGAGATTTGCTTAGTGTTAGATCCAATAAAAGCACAAATTTGTTTTGAAATCATTTGAAGCAAACATTATGTACGGATTTGTAGCACACTTTGGCCGTTCTAAGGTTAAAGAGCGCCAAAGCAACGCCGCGGCGAATTAAACCTACGCTCTCCGCTAGCATAATTAAACTTGTCAAGCCTAGCTCGCACAATCCCAAAAATAGTTGCAAAAAGAGTGCTGTGTGTGCTGGTCGTGATAATTAATCTTCTTTTCATTTTTTCTAATAATTAAATAAGCTATATTGTTTGCACTAATTCATAATTTGTAATAAATAGTTCGAATTTGAAGTCACATTATATCGGCAATTATTATTCACATTGAATTGAAAGTCCCCAGAGCAGTATATGCTCAACTTTGACATACCGTGCAGGTGAATGTCACAACACATTATTTATATTTAAAGAGTCAAGTATTTTAAGTATAATCATCAATCAACTTTAATACACAAATATGCTTGCTAGTTTGCTCTTAAAAATTGGAAAGTATAGCTGCTTCAACGCTGCATCTTTCTACTCGAAAAAACATATACATAGTACTACCAATAATAACAATATCACCTGCGCAAACGAGCAACTCGACACCTCAAAATTAAAAATTCTCCCCTGTACCCAACCCATTTCCCATCACAAAGTTGAAAAGTTTGCAGAAGAGGGCATCGTGTTGTCTGAACTCCTAACTTGACGGAGCTGCGTGTGCTGCTCAACTTCATTCTGTATAGTTGCACTAACTTTTCCGGGATACAGAACTCAGTCAATGCGGCATTTACACGATCCTTCAACAGACTATCAAATTCTGATTCATAATCGACACAGAGATGGTGGGTATTGATTTGGTAATGAGATTCAATGTAGCTAAAACTCGCTTATGTTTATGATCAATTTTTTCCCATTTTGTGAGAGGGCAATGTTGACTTAACTTCAAAGAACTCATTTGTACTTTATTACGTCTTAACTTAATACATTACGGTGCTTAATCACTGCAGATTAAACACATAAGTTTTTCATAGATCACCAATTATCTGAATTATCCAATTCCATTACAACAACAATATTAGTTTTTTGTAATTTTTGATAGCTCATATCGCCACCGAACAAATTCAACATTTAAAGAGAATCCCCTTTTAATATTGAAGAGTGGCTGCGTCTTACATCGAACAAGTCTTAGTTAGTAAGTTTAAGTGAACCTTTGATGGTGCGGCTTTATATAGCTTATTAGCGCCATGCGATCATACAGACGGGTATTCCCAAATCGACTCATGCCGTGAAGTTGATCAAGAATATACTTACCTTGTAAGAACATTGCACATCTTATTCCAGAGCAGATATTTTGCCGAGAGTAAATTACAAAGGAAGCCACAATAAGATAAAAGTAATTGGTTTTAGTTTTATGCATTCTAAGAAGTACAAAGATTCAGTCTCTTTAAATGAATCGTTAGTGATACGCATCGATATTGTGCGTACTTAATATACAATTTTTCTCCTAAATAAGTTGTTCTCACAAAAAGCTGTACTACTATCTTTAATATAAAGTTGTTTTAGTTCACTATGAAGAGTTATTACCATTAAGTCAATCCAATCTATGGTATTTCAGCTCTAATTTCTCGTGAGTTTTTGTAAATATATTTGATTAGACGTCAGTATTCAGTTGATTGAAGTTGTACAACTTTTTTATGGTTTAAAGTCCCAAGCAACTTTAGAGAAAACTCAAAACTTGTATGCTCTTTTTCCATGGCAAACAGTATTATTTAGTTTTTTTTTTGCAACTTTGTTAACCAAGGCCAAAAATGACCGCTACAAATTGCAAAACCATGTTCGCAATTTGAATGACGGTGAACTAGAAAGGCTCGAACAAGTTAGCGCTTTGATGTCGATAGTCTAACTTATAGGGTATATTAAGTTTGTAATGACATTTGCTCCAAGCGAAAATATATGGTATTACATTTTTAACGAAGAGGACTTTTTTATAAAAATGAACGAACATTGTATTGTTGTGCAATAAATGGGTTAATTCGTTCCAAATTTAAAGTTAGTTTCGGTTTCTAGGAGGAGGACTTTGAAATTGGTACATTATTGTTCATGTTTATCGAAGTTTTTTATTCGATCTTGAGAACTCTCACACCACACGTACACAGGGTACAGTTGGCTGATGTATAACCAGATTCGACAATCATCATCTACTTAAAGAAAAAAATGCGTCTTTTTTGTGGCGTCAACTTTTATGATCTGCGAGATCTAAGTACAAGATATTCGCCAAATAAAAATCTTACCATAATCAAATTCCTATAAACTCAAGTAGTAGAGCTAGAACAACAAAAAAAGTTAAAGTATACAAGCTTCGGTGTGCCGAAGTTAACTTACCTTATTTTTTTTTGTCTTTTTTTACGAATATTGTATGACCACCATGGGCATAGTTTGCTCGAGTTTTAACGATGTATCTTGTGCTCTTGCATCCCACACACAGGAATCGCACATTCATCTTGTCAAATTGACGCGTCTGTTGCGCCTGGCACGACTGCTGCAAAAAATTGATCGATACTCTCAGCACACGGCCATGATTTTGACTTTGTTGATGTTTTCATTCACGCTGGCGGCGCATTGGTTGGCTTGCATTTGGTATGTCATAGCGGTGAAGGAGTACGAGTGGTTTCCGGACAGCAACATTGGTGAGTACCAGCAACAGTGACCCTGTTGCTCAATGTTTCTTTCTGTGTGTAAGTGTGTGTGACGCCTCTAAACATTTCCCTTGCCGTGGGGATGTGGGTAATTTGTTAAGTTTGTTAGCCAGGCAGCCCTCTGACTGATGGCGTTGATTATGTTTGCCAACATAGTGCCAGGTTGGTCAAATGAAATTGCGTCGCCTCAGGGCACAACCGGCTCAAATGACTCAACTGGTTGAAGTGAATCACCTGCTTTGCCTGTCACGCACACACGTAACATCAAGGATACACATATGCATGTGTGTACACCAAGGTTCAAAGCAAACCTTTTTTCATTCATTTACGATTCTTATATATATATTGTACAATATTTGCTTTGATATAGAGCCATTTAAAATAGTCCAAGTAGCTTTGAGCAAAGTCCAATCAAAAAATTCGTCAGTATTTTGTAAAGTTCGCCCTAGTGTTGCTGTATCTTATTTGTCATTGTTTTATTTATTTTGCTCAAAGATAACATTTTTTTTCTCATCAGTAATTTTTTATGATGTAAATAAAATTTTCGTGAATAGGTTACATAGGCCCTGTATGACTATAAACTGACTGCCCGATTACTGTGGTGATACCAAAGGTAGTTAGGGGGCTAGGACATCGTGGAGCTGCTTGATGTTAATTCGCTTGAATAGCGTAGAGCTCATAGAGTTGTTGTCATTCCATCGAATAAGGAAGTCGATGCCAACGTGTTAAGTGCCAAGTATCTTAAGAAGTAATTTTCATCAGACTATATCCTTAGCCATGCTTTAGCGAAAACAAAGCAATATGGGAATGAGCGTCTTATAGAGTAATAGTTTCGTCTGGCGAGAGTGGTCTTTACCAATCAGTAACATCTATAAGCAAGAGCGATTGTCCGCTTATTCCCCATGCTGATATCACTCATTTTCCATCACAAAATTCAAGATGTTCAAGCCATGTCTCAAGCCTCAATCAGTTCTTCAGCCTTTCACACAACACGCTCGATAAGGCTTTATATGCAGTTCAAAAAGAAGTTTGATAACACGGGAGTGGCATAGGACACTAAGGTTCCAAACATTGGAAGTGCTCTCACCTGGCCATATTTTGCAAAAAAGCTGCTGCATGCACCTTACCAACTCATTGCCGCCAGTCTTGAACAACTCTGCAGGGAGGTCAAGTACGCCAACAACTTTGTTGTTCTTGAGCTGCTGGATAACGTTATGGCTAGTCGGCGGTAAAAAGAGAAAAGGCGGCGGTATATCCACGCCGTCATCTCTTTTTGAAGCCGTCGGGAAGTTAGCTCCAGAAAAGGCATTATGCCCATCGTTGCCCGATAGTAAGGCGGAGAAGAGTTGAAAGAACTTTTTAACGTCATTCCTCCCCCTACACATCTCGATCTCCTTTTGCTCGCGTTTTTATACCCTCTACACATGGTTGTGTAGAGAGAGAGGGAGAGAGAGACAGAGGCTTGCGTCGTGCTTTTGTGCAGTTATGTTATAAAAATGAGCAAAATAGAAGATCCCATTTTCCCGCAATGATTTACCTTGTTATCAATATATCGTTTTGAAAATTGCAGATATTTATAAAAGTGTTTTCGATCTATGTTTCAAAATTAAAAATAATTGTTTAAGAATACTGAAGTTATAGGTATAAAAACAATTTTTTGATTAATAACGAACTTTCCAATGGGAAAACTTCTCGATTGGAATTTCCCAATAGGAAAATACAGTCATCTAGAACTATATACTTCCAATGTTTACATACATGGTATCTGCACCAATTTTTTGTACGCCTGAAAAGGCGGCTTACCATTTTCCTCATCTCCCGATAGTGGTCTCGCATAGATCGCATAGCAGCCGACTGTGGGTCCTGATCGTATGTACGCTGTGGGCGTTGGAAACCCAGGACGTTCACCGCGGTAGAACGCAAGGTGCAGGATGTTTGCGTCCAAAGTTTCTTGGTGCTATTAGGTTAGAAGGGAGCTTGAGTGAGTTTTCCTAAAGTTCTTCTTTAATTACTTTGGATTTAATGGGTAGATATATAAGTTTGAAGAAGACGACGAAGAAGTTCAGTTGGCTTCTTTCCAGCCAAAATTGGTTTAATATCAGGCGTGTAGACTTTTGTGCTGGTGTGGAAGATACAATTTTAATTTGTAAAAACCATCTCATTTGCGAAAGATTATGTCGAGACTACCTCTACTGTCGCATATTAAGGGTAAGTTCAAATGAAATCCCTTCGCGTATAATATGATGTGACGCTCAGATGGTGTGACGCTTTGATGGTGTGACAATCGCATGGCTGTACTTAATCGATATTTAGATAAGCCAAAACAGCTCTCACCTATTCTGATCGAACAGCAATGAACTTGAGATGGCACTAGCATGTGTGCTTGCTAGATGGCGCCACATTGTGCCAAGACAACTTTTCTTTGAACACTTTATACAGACTGTGTTTATATTTTCCCAGAAATTGTGGGGAACAATTTTTTAGCTTATAGAAAGAATTTGAATATCAAATTACCGTAAACAATAGTAAATTTATATTTTAAAGTAATAAGGGAAATTATAAACATATTTCATTCAAAGCGCTCTAATTTCTATGTTTCTCGTTTTCGTGTTGTTCATAATTTGTGCTCACCATTTGCAATTCCTCACAATTAACACTTAGAGAGGCAGAAGTATCAAAGTTTGTAGAAGTGCAATATCAGTTACATAAAACAAGAATCACTCATTAATGTTTAAATTCAACACGTTCTACAACAATAACAAAGTGTGAAATGTTGCGTATGTATTTCCTTGGCTGAGCATAACTTTAAATAGGTGTTTATTGTAATTTGAACTCCTGAAAAGTTGTTTTTTATTGTAAATTTTATTAATGCGTTATATCTCTGCTTTTTTTCTTGTCTTCTGACACTTCTTCGGCGTTGAACAACAAAAGTTGTCGAAAAATCCCCAGGCAAATGTTATAATAAACTGGCAACTGTCGGTTACACAAAACAAGCAGCTGAGGGCCTCCCTCTGACACTGTAGGCACTGTATTTGTGTGCGTTTGGGTGTACAGGCTTACAAAAGGAGCAAATTGCCAGATACTTTTCACGTCAATATGCTGCAACCATCATACATACAATAGATGCTGGGAATTAGAGCGAGATGGCCAAGCAAAGCCAGCTTGTATCTCAATCTATGTTTGTTCTTTGTTGGTGAGCGTGGGAGCGTGTGTGCCTGAGAGTGTGGGAGTTTGTAAGAGTTCTTTCATGGAAGTAACCTGCTCCTAATGCTTGATGTTGCTAGGCAACGCGGGATTTGGCACACTCTCATATCCAACTCGTGACAGCAACCAGCTAACTGACAGACTTGGCTTGACTATCTGACAGAGAGACACGCAAAAGTAGAAGTTCTGCCAATTATACGACTCTTTTGAGATAGTCATCGCAATTTGTGCTTGTGTTTTTTGTTCATAATTTCAATTAAACTATAGTAGTACTCTGGAGAGGGCTTAAAAATCATTTTTTCTTTTTGAATGCTCTTTTGGCCCATGGAAGATATTGAAATTATACACACTTGTACGTAGAAACTTGGATTTTGTATGGGTTTATGGTACCGCCATCCCCAGCTCAGTGATGGGCTACAATCACGGCATATATGCGGTTTTACCTCTAATGCACATCATTACATGTTTTACATCAAAGTTGGAGTGGAAACTTGGTGACACTCATTTCTTTAGATCGATTAGTACGGTTTGTTCGATCGAAAGGCAAGAAAGCTGTTTGGCACATCTCTCATTCATAAGCTAGCACACTCTCATTCTCATTAATGGAAAGCAGTAGTGTTTAGGAAGGGAACACACAAAATGTGTAATTGCATCACCATAGGAATCACAACATAAGCTTATTATATGTTTTCGGCGGTGAAAAGTTCACTCACAACGCGCTGCAGCGCCGCATTTACTCTCCCACAACCAGTGAGGGATGACTTCAGCCATGGAATAATTATTATTCAATGACTTTACGGGCTATGGAAGAACACCACATTATACCACGTACCCAAAGTGTAAAAGGGTATTATAGATTGTAATGTATGCAACAGGCAGAGGGAAGCGTGGCAGACTATGTGTCTGTGCATGGGTGTCCATCTGTCCGTCTGTCTGAGAAACAGAGACCAACACGAACAGAGCCTCCCAAATTTGACCAAAATTTGCGCATTTTTCCTAGGTAGAGGGAGTTTGTCGAAACAGGTCGATATCTTGGTCCTCACAGCATAAAAGCGATCCGAATGAAACTTGGAAGAACTATACAAACTGTTACTATGCATGTGTGATGAAAATCATTAATATCAGGTAGAGACTTTAAAATATGTAGGTAATAATATGCCAATTTTAAATTCCTCCTCCTATAATCGGGAGCAGAATAACCAAATGTGCTAATTAGACTCACTAACCTTACTCCCCCCTACCACCGTATTACTCATTAACGAATCAATACAAATCTTTGAACAGAAATTTGATTTCCATGGTAAAAATAGGTACAATTGGTATTCCACAGTCGGGCACCGTCCCGACTGCGTGCCTCAATTTTTTTTTTTAATTCGAACACCTCCGTTCCTGTTAAATAACCGTTATTTGGTACACTCTTAAGTACGTACTCTTAAATTTGTCACTAATTGTTTATGGTTTTAGAAATGCGAGACACACTGTTGAGGCTTTTCGCCTTATTGAAAATACTAGTCGTAAATTAAGAGCATTGTATAAAGTAAAAAAACCAATGAATGATTTGTATTGTAACATAACATTCCTGCTGCCTTTAACTGTAAATTTCTCACTCTTTATTAGTAAACTACTGTACTCTACTCACTAGCTTTATGCGGCGAATTACAAATAGAATATAAAGAAAAGCATGTGAATAAACGCTCTTTTTTATCGATCATTAAGCCAACAAGCAAGTCAGTCTTTTCATTCGCGTGAGTTACGTTCACTTATAAAGGGAAAGAGTATACTCTTTCACTTTCAGAGTATACTCTTTCACTTTATATCAAATTCATTTTTTCCTACCACACATTAATTCACCACATCAGCCTCATCGTCTATATCCCTCATCATGCTTCCTTCTTCTTTTTTGCTCTACCGTAGTGAATGGACGTGTTGCTGAAGCACACAATTATCTAAAACAAATTGCTGAAGCAATAATCGGACAACCTCTTAAGAAGCTAATAACAAAATATAATATATAAACAAAAATACCGAACAATATATTAATTCATCAATAACAATACCACCAACATAAAACATGTCTCGTGCGACCAAGAATAATAATTCGCTGTGTCTTACCGACACGTTAGGAGGTTTAATTTATCTATCGTGATATTTCTGAACCACACATCATTTCAAATATATAAAGAGAGAATAGAAAAATACCAGAAATAGCACAATGCTAACCAGCTCAAAACACCTTCAATTTTAAGATCTTATAATTTCGTATACAAATGATATCTGTAAAATTTCATAACTATAAGTTTCAAAGATTCAGTAGTTTCGTATCCAAGTTTAAAAGAATATTTTACCTGAATGTTGAAAATTACGAATTTACGATTGTGTCAATTCCAGCAATAGCAATATATAAACCGCATCTACTTTTAACTTATCGATTAACGACTTTTTTACAGGTTGGCTGCAGTTGCTCGCCGAACGCAAGAATGTCTCCGTTATTTTGCTGACGACGGCCGAAACCTATTCGACAGCACTGTATTTTACCTTTACCAGCTTGACGTCGGTAGGCTTTGGCAATGTATCGGCAAATACGACAGCGGAAAAGGTTTTTACCATTATTATGATGTTGATTGGCGGTAAGTGAGGTGATTAATTATTACAACGCAAAGATTTACTATATCCTTGATTGATTCGACAGCTTTGATGCACGCCGTTGTTTTCGGTAATGTGACGGCCATAATACAACGTATGTATTCCCGACGTTCTCTCTATGAGAGCAAATGGCGTGACTTGAAGGATTTTGTGGCATTGCATAACGTAAGTAGAGGCATGGGACGAAAATAGTTGTAAAATACTTGAAATACTTTGATTAGAAGGCTGTGGAGTCAGTTGTGATGTGCTACTTGCAGCCGGTGCTACTTGCATTTTTGCAGTTTCGTTTTTGATAACAAGTTTCAAAGTTTATTCGATTAATAACGAATTTTCAAAGTTGATCTTAAGATAAACAGCAACTACAAAGGTTACAAAGTATTAATAGGAAATGAGTGAATAGAGTCTGTTCCTACGGACGTCAACATGATATTTAAAATTCCAAAATTTACAAATCGTCGTAACCACCCTCAACGGTTCAGACGCTAATACAGGCGAACAAGCTCAGAAATCAAGCTTGTACACAAAAGACCTTTTTACAGCTTTTTATCTGCAAAGTGGTCCTGGCAAAACATAAGCGAATAGAAACCGAAAAAAAGTATTTGGTTGAGTATAGACGTTTAGATCAGCAAACCGGGCTGGGTGGGTTTTTACCTCTCTCTATTCATTGTGTCCTGCAATAACTGGTTTTTTGCAGACACGCTGAAAAGGTTGACGATTATTTGCGACCTCTGCGTTTCTCTCAGTAGATACATCCATAGGCACAGCATGAAGGAGTCAGCGGAACCCTGAACTTGTCAATGTCCTCAAATAGAACCTAGAGTTCGTAGTTCCATCGTATGCGGTAATCGTTGCCAACGCATAAATGGCCAAAGAGCTTACGGATTACCTACCGCTCAAACACTCCAAGGGCACGTGCATCAGATTGCGTCATTACCCATGCTTCATGCGACATAAAGCCTACTGGATTTTAACTATGTGGGAGGGTTTGTAACCCACCGCGTAGGACAACACCCTTACCCCATTCTCCATCCCACACATACTGAAAGAAGTAACAGTTTTATTTGCAAAGCTTCCAAATGGCCCGCTCTTTTTCACGTCCGTCGCCATTTCAATGACAGACAACACTATGATGATATGCCACTGCGTCATTGATTTGGAAAACTGATGACTTAAAACCACCATGGGTAGCTGATGCCTATGGTCTTTTATGTATTAGCCACTGCTTACATATAGGTCACATTTTCCAGCCCTTAAAAAACATTATAATAAAATCATAGGTATTCATCTATACCAAAACCCGATGAGGATTTGAAAATTTGCTATGAATTCCATTAAATGCTGCTAGGATCATCAATTGTCAATAGGCATTTGGGTCAAAAGCAACAACTATACTGCAATAGCCATTGAACTGAAATGTTATGTGTGTGTGTGTGTAGGAGCACTTTTCTTTGTATGCGTATTCAAATATGCATGAGTTTCCAATATAATACCATGAAGTGGTCTTTGGATGGATATTATTAGAATGCACCGCACATTTGCAATATGCTACGAATCGTTGGGCAATGCAAGGCATATGGGGCAAGCTTTGGGATTGTGGTTAGCAGGGGGTCGTCTATGGGTGCTCCTAGTCACTGTAAACGTTTGCGCTTGATTATAATATGGCCAAGCTTAGAAAAAATGTTGGGAAACCATTTATGTTGGTTGCCCGGAAATGTTTTGCAATTTTGCGTTGTGCCACGGACTCTGAGTGGATATTTTATGACGCGTGCTTGCGTATCAGTACACTTCAGTCCGTGTGTTGCAGAAACACAAGCGCAACCTGTTGATTGTGCGTACGTGTGTTGGTGTTACTTACAGACACGCGCACACAAAACTTTCCGCTCCATTAGGTAACGTAAGGTATAAAAGGTACTAAATACGCACACCATGGCGTATACGTGATATTTTTGTAATTAAGCACATTTCAGTTGCTGTTGTAGCTGCAACTGTTGCTATGGGGCATGCAAATGAAGTGTGCACAAAGTGTTGCTAACATACAAGGATTTGATTTGAATTTAAATTTGCAATTTGCTTTCTGTTGCTAATTGTAAGACATTGTTGTTGCTGTTGTTGTTATTCTAGACATTGCATAAGTAATTGATTTGCTGCAAATATAATTAATTGTTCATTGGTTTTTAATTGAAACAGATGCCCAAGGAACTAAAGCAAAGAATCGAAGACTACTTTCAAACTTCATGGTCACTCAGCCATGGCATTGACATTTACGAGGTAAGTAGCCCAACTTTTACTACGTGTATGAGTGCCTGTGTGCGTGAGTGTGCGTGTGTGTCTTGTAAATCATTCATATTTACTACGAAAAGAGGAAAAGTTTCGCCCCTTTGCGTAGATTCTGTATCACGCAGCTCTCTTACCTTTCTGGCCCTTGGCAGTTGTGTGTGTGAGTGCCAAAATATATGTATCTATGGTCTGAGCTTTAATTAACATTTCATATGAACTGACACAGCCGCCTTTTGCATGAATTTCCGTGCATTTGTATATGACTTATTGATTGCCGAGTGGACTAAAAGCCACTTGTGTCCAACGCAGACCTTTGATTTTACGAATATCCATATCATATGTTTGTGTATGGTATACATAATCTCTACATGGGATATTCTCGGCAGTGAGTCAAAAGTTAAATATGTGTGCATATGCGAGGTTGATTGCTTCTGGTTGAATCTGATTGATATTTTATTTAATTAAAGAAAATGTTTTTAAAAAGCTTTCTTTGGAAAATTGATTATGGCCATCACGAAGTTGTCATATTGAAAACGTTCTAAAAATATGGCATAGATATATTCTTAAAAAAGTTTTTTTCGAAGCGCAAGAACTGTAATGTTAAGTTCTCAGAAATTTTTTTACAATTATTAACGACTCCAATCAAAAGAGATAAAATAATGAAAAGAAAGTTCTCTTAATTTTTTTTTTTAAAAGATCGGTTAGTCATATTTTTTTTTTAGCATGTGCCCCTTATTTACTTTTATTATATAAACCAATATTGTTACTATATATAGAAAAGCCACAGTAAAACTGCTAAAGGGAAGTATTATTCTCAAAAACTGAAACGTACAACAAATGAAAAGCTTTGACTGTGGACATGAGAGACTTACACTTCCCCACATTATCCATTATCCGACACAGCTTTCTCTCAAAGCAAATTTCTTGACGTGCATTAAATTTTCATGAAGATACTAACTAGCATCAGTCACATTTTTAATTTTGCAACCGTCTGTATAGACGTACGAGTCCTGATCCTCTCCAGCTCTTTGGTAGGATAATCAACACATTATACTTTCGACCGAACTGTTAACTAGCATCGAGAACTGCGGATTAATACCAGGCTCCGTTATTATTCAGCTCCTTTCATAGCCTTTTTTCGTGTAAAGAAGTCAAGAGGGTCTGGAAGCATTGCCAAAGGCTCAATCTATTTGTTCAGGGACGTCCAAAGTGTACTTGCCGTTGACTCTTCTTCTTAACTGGCCATAACAACCCGTTATCGGGTTACGGCCCGCTGTAAACACATTCTTTCATAGGAATTGTGGTTTTATATGGCGGGTCCCAAACCCTACGCACAACCCATTTGAGGTCTGGGGTAGCTCTATTGGTCTCGAAAAGAACCAAGTGTCATTGTTAGTCTCCTCATAAGACAGGCTTTGACCAGCTGATGTGGTATTCTCTAACCCGCTCACCACACGGGGGAGGCCATTGACTCGCAAGACTTTTATCTCTGATAAGCATGTTGCTGAATATTACTTACAGAGCACGAAATAAGATGCCTTCGAACTGTTTTATAAGTTTCATAAAACTCTATATGTAAATGTTCCTTTTGAAATTCTGAATACACTTTCTTTTCTAGCAAGTTTTCAATATTTTGCTCTTTTTATATGAATAAAAGCTTTTAAGCTGTTTAAGTGAATGAAACTTACCTGAAGTGAGCAACTGAAAGAGTTGCCAAATTGCTGAATTGTTCGTAGCCCTGCATACAAATTATTATTCAACAATGTTTAACAAGAAGACGCAGCATCCTTTGGCTATATGCGTACACTTAAAATGCTGCTGTTTCGTTGCGCACTTGAAGCCAAACAATGAAAAAGTGAGTTTTTCAACCGGTAATACGGTTAGGAAAAGTTATTCGAGAATGGAAAGCTGCAGCAGGTTGAAAATGCAATAAGCACAATTCGCACTATGGAAACTTTCAGTCAGCACCTTTCAGTGGATACAAGAGGCGCAGTATAGTGCAAGGGCGTTAGTTAGTTTGTTTATTCTACGAGTTGCCACAAAGCTACAAGTTTTGTTTTGTTTGAATCTTTTTGGGGGAAAACAGCGTACAACAAGATAGAGAAATGCTTTGTCCAACTAATTAATTACTTTCACTAGAAATGTGAATTCGTTTGAACTCATGTAGCTAGCATTTCAGGGAAATATATATGTGCATATATTTTGCCGCTCAATTTAAGTCCATTAACATTGCATAATAAATACACAGCTTAAAACTATTTAAATTGAGGCAAAAACTAACGAAATGCTTTTTAATGCCTCGAGCTGCAAATTAATTAGTGCTGAATGAATTACATAAACCACTTTTTGTTGAAACCGCTTTTAGAATGAGCAGTTGACTGCTATTGCCACAAAACGAGGCAGCCAAAAACCAAACAACACTCACACATAGATAACTCTCGTGTCAGAAGTGACTTGTGCTCCTCTAGAGGGCATTCAGAGCGTTTAGTGCTTGCGAAAGTTGTTGATGAATGCAGTTTGTGCACTTACTAATTCCTGTTAATAGCTTGACAGCTCTAAGAAAACAAAATGTAAGAGCTGTTTTTATTACTAAACACCGAAGATAGAATACACTGACGAGGTCAGAAGCCACTTTTAATTGGAGAAACATGCAGCTGAAGCTCATCGAATACTCATACTAATACTCATAAACTGATAATCATATAGACATTTCGAGGATGGGGATTGCAGCGATAAATATAGAGCATGAAATGCAATACTGCAGATCAGAGTCAAAAGTGAGTAGAGCTCTGAGAATCTTTGGGAGTGAGTCAACAAGTTGTCTACACACGATTAAAAACTTGGAAACGCAATTATTCACTTGCGAACAGGCAACAAAGAAAAGCTTTTTGGGTACGGAATGTGACTGAAGGTGAGATCTGAATCTTCTACGACAAAGGCATGACAAAGTTATTCTTCAGAAAGACAGCAATTGGCATCATCTATTATATAAATAGGTTAAGTAAAAATTTGTGGACCCCTTTTTCACCAACTATATGGCAACTTATATGGGTGAAACTTTTATAGTTGTGTAGGGAATTTCCATAAGAAGTACAGAATATAAATTTTATTTTATAGATAAAATTAGTAAATAACATTTATGTTGAGATATCTTTACATGTGTTGGTAGCTGTTCACGAACGTGTTCTTTGTTAGCTATGGGCACATGCAATAGTATTTGTTTGACGACAAAAAATAGTTTTCAATGTGTTGATACATACATATCTGTGGACTTGCGACAAAATCACTTATCTCGAAAAAAGACAATTTTCCACGATTTTTGTTAAAAAAAATCTTTTAAAAGAGATATTTCTGTCAGACTGGCATCTTCCTACGATGAAGGGGTCAAAAGTTATAGAGTACGTCAATTAAACTTTTCTTATGATTTTTTTGCTCTCCTATAAAATTGCTGTTTTAGACATAAGTGGTTTAGTCAAAAGTCCACAGACATGTTCACGAACGTTTTCTCTGTTGCTATTGGCACGATTTTTCAGATTGGCTTCTATCGCAGAAACCGAAAATTAGAAAAACATTCCAGCTTCATAGGAGCACCAGAATTGACGTAATCGGTCAAGTACATTTAAGTCACTTTTGAACCTGATTCGTTCATTTTCATTATCCCACGTATTAGTTCGTCATCCCTTTGATATTTTTGAACGTTGCAAAGAGATAGGTATCGATGAAAATTGAGCTGGCAAATAAAGTAAAGGCATCTGATTTGGCAAAGAAATATTTGAATATAAACAGCTGGACGTAACTGGCTGCTGAAAAATATTGATAATAAGTTTGTTTACAGTTACAGTACTTAGGGAAAGATTATAATCCTCTATTTACTCGTCGCAAACCAGACAGTGCGGTAGCCCTCGGCATATATAGTACATAATAAAAAACCAAAAGCATCTAAGCCGAAGTTATGCTTAACTTTTGCTTCCTGCTTGCTCATTAGCTCATTATCATCACAGAGCATATCGCTTGTTTGGCATAAGCCACTTGTGAATCATTTTCCGCTAATTAGATGAGTTTTCCAACGGGTTGCATGTTTAGTTTGTGGCAACAAGTTCAAGCTCAGGGCTACTTTTGTGTATCTAGATCTGATAAGTATGCAACCCAAATTTGGCTTGTTTGTAATATAAAAGCAAGTACATAAATTAACCTTTGGCTATGCACAGTTGCCACAATGCCAAAGCGCGCAAATTAATTTAAATTAAATTACATTGAAAGCATGAATTATTAGAAAAGCTTCAGGGCCAACTACTAGCACACACCATCGAGCAGGCAACAGCCAAATATATTAAGTATACGACTAACGCACTCCAACCCAAATGCCTGACACTCAAAAGCGCACACAAGGCAGCTGACTGAGCCTTGTGGCAGTAAATTAAATTGCTAATTTATTGCGCAAGAAAATTAACTTGGCTCCAGACACGAGCTTACTTTTAAAGACATCGCAAATTTCAGTAACAATAAACCGATAACTTGAGGTAATTTAATGCCAATTTGGTGTCATCGATGTCGAAAAGCTGCACTATTTGTTTAACTATTCGATAAAGCACAAACTAAGCGCCCTGCAAATGCCACGCCCCTTTCAAATGTAGCTCAAAGTTTTTCCATGTTCTACATATTCTGTTCTACATTTTTGTGTATTTTTTTCCAGTTTAGTTTATGTTTTGGCAGATCATAAATAACAATTCTCATTCAAACTCTAGTTTGTTGTGGGAAAATGTTTCATCTAAAACATTATACAAACACGAACCCACCAAAACTTTACACAATTATTTGTATTTTTTTATTGTGCCTGAGATTATAGTTCACACAAATTCTTTTTAATTTTGAATTTATTTAACTTTAGTTGGTGCAAAATGGGGGTTTTTTTTTTGTTTATGGTTTTGGTTTCTTATTTGTCTTTTTTAGCTGAAATTCATTAATATTCAAAGAGTGTTTGTGTTTGAACTAGAAAATGGTACTAAAATAAAGTTTTCATTTTGTTAAAAGGACATGATTTCGTGTTGCGTTTGTGTACACTTTAACTCACAATTTATTGATTTTAACTGAAAAATGTAAGATAAATATGTCATATATGTTCCTTATACTCTCGAACACATTTGAAGTTTGCTTTATAAATCTAAACAAAGGAAATCGGCAAGTATGCCAAAGCGAACCAGCAAATTTATTTTAGTTTTATATGTATGTGATTTAAATTTCTTAATGAAATAAACATTAGCTGAACATTGAGTTCTTCTCCACATAAGAAACTCACTTCTTCTATCGAGTTACTTGGTGTTGCCTCGATCCGTTTCAAACTAGAGAATGTTCGCTCTGTTGTAGACTTTTATACCGCCAATGTAGCTAATATATGCAGCAAATATATCATACCTTCGAGTACATTTTTATACCCTGTACACAATGTGTGTTATAGATTAGTGCAACGTATGTAGCAGGCAGAAGGAGGCGTGGCAGACCATATGTTCCATGGGCAAAAATGATGAGGAGCAATAGTCGAGTCGATATAGTCTTGTCCGTCTGTCCGTGTTGGTCTCTCTTTCTCAGAGACTATGAGTTAGAGCCGAGCTTCAAGTTTCGACTTAATTTCGACTGTTTAAATTAAAAACGGCAAATGGTCAACCTGACAGAAATCCTTGGTTTAATTCAAGAGTTCTCTTCTTCTTCTGAATCGTTATTCTTAAAGAGTGCCGAAAAGAATATTGCAAATTTTGCCATGTCCGATAGAGGACTTTAAAGGATATAAAGGACAGTTAAAAGAGTCGAAAACAGAGTACGTTTGTATTGAGGTTCCATAATAACACAATCTTTGCGACTCGCGTAGGAAGTCGTATTTCATCTGGAAGTAAGCTTACTTGCTTGGCCAATTTAGGTTCAAGATTCGTAAGCGTTCATTTGGGTGTACAACCATTAAAGCAGCAAAAGGCATTAGTATTAGGCGTTCAGCAGGCTATTGTGTTGACAGCGAACACACATTCGCAAAATATATGTAGTTTTAGATAGGACATAGAAATAGGATAGTTATAGTTTTGCGGATGCAGTTAGTTTTGCATTAGTAGAACATATGTGAGAATGTAGAGTAAGATATAGATATAGTTAGGAAAAAGTGGACTCTGTCACATAGACATTGGGATATAGGTTGATAAACAGTGTACCGCTTTTGCTAGGCGCTAGTTTTAGGTAGATATTAGGATTTTATAGCGTCAGTGGCTGCTTTACTCTATGGCAATTTCTGATCACTCTAGGTTAGGATTTGTTGGAGGACGAATTTTCACAAACCGTATTTAATGTTCTTTAATACACAATGTTTCCTCAGTGTAATACACTTAGCAATTGTAGTAAATACTAGTACAAAGCACAGCTCATAAATCTTAATTTACCATGCGTGACATAGTGACTATATATAGCATATGTATTAATATCAAATCCAAATTTGTTAAGAAATACTTACGTAAAAACGCAACAATTGCCAAGTAAATTGAATTTGGAATTCTAGGGAAACGCTTCATAAGCTCATAGTATGTAATGGCTAGCAGCTTTAATACTTAATATTATGCAAGGATCACATTTGTATAGATAGTATATAATCGGCTTTGCTCTGAATAAGTTTCGTTGTGACTGTTAATAGCGGTTATAACAGATGGCAATGTAAGATGAGCTCTTCGATCTTAATTTGCTTTGAAGTAATAAAAAACAAACTACTTTTTAGCTTAATGACATGTGACATTTAATGTAAATCGACGCATATCTTCATATAATATCGGCATCTTTATGCTGACATAAATGCGGATTTAAAATGTTGTTTAAAAAAGTTTTTCTTCATCCAAATTATATGCTCCTCTTAGATACGTATTTATATACAGAAACAACAACAACCTCAAATTATGAAAAATAAAAACGCTTACTCATATCCATTCATAAAAGTTTTGGGACACTTTCTCATACGAATACTTGTACCCACACAGGACACGTGCACAGTGATAAACAAACAAACCTGCAAAGAAAAAAAGGAAACATTGTAAACAACACAAAGCCACACACACACACACACACACACACACACACACACACACACACACACACACACACACACACACGCATGCCTTCCTTGTAAACATGCAAATGGCGAATACCTTTCAATTTTCATATTAATCCAGGCAACAATTTCATCAAATACACTTGATAACCCTTGGCACCCAAAAAAATGTAGGAAAAAGCGGCGAGTGTAGCATAAAAACAAAACGAAATAAAATGTACATATATATATATAAATAACAAAAAAAGAAAAAAAAAACCACCTTACCGCAAGTAAAAGAACAAACCGAGCAATTTCGTATATTTTACATATTCCAAAAAAAGGAACAAAATTCCAAGCACAGGAAGCCAAATGCGAGATACCCTGCATATCTTCTTCCATTGTATAGCATATTTAGTGAACAACGCTTTGTTATATGGTGCATATCATATCAGTATTCTTCTTCTTCTTAACTGGCCATAACAACCCGTTATCGGGTTACGGGGCGATATGGTGGGTCCCAAACCTCACACACAACCCTTTTAAAGCCTGTGGTGCCTTACTGGTCTCGAAAGAACCCAGTGTCATTGTTAGTTGCCTCGTACGACAAGCTTTGACCTGCTGAGGTGGTATTCTCTAACCAGCTCACCACACGGGGGTGTGGTATCAATAAGTATTAGAATTTAGTATTAAAATACTATCAGCCTCAAATATATATGCCCATTCTATAGGTATATTCAGATGTGCCGAAATAAAGAAGGTTTACCAAATTTTTCTTTAGTACCCGCAGGCGGGAGCGAAAGGAGGCATGGCCGAAGGCAAATATGGCATGCCCGGGATGAGGAGTAGAAGAGTGAGAGACAGTGGGGAGTGTGCGAGAATGAATACTGAGGATGGAGTAATATGATTGTAAAAGATCAGATGTGATGGTAGGAGATGCGAGAGGATGAGGAGAATTAAGAATTATTAAAGCTAGACAAATCCAGAACAAATACTACTCAAATCAAATTCTTGTATATCGTGACAACGCATAGAAAAGTAGATCTTTGGATAACTGCCAGAGAGAGCTCGATAGTTTGTTTTAGAGTTAATTCAAGAAACCTCAATTCCAAACACAAAATTTTTTGAATGGCAAAGATTATTTATTTATTTACTCTTAGATAGTATATATGTCTAGTAAAGACTTGTTTTCACCGTGTGAGAAGTTAGCTGAGTTTAATCTAGTTCCTTTGCCTCACACAAAAAAGGAGTAATACATACATACTAGATATCACAGATATATCCCCGGGACATGTTCACTTAGGAGAAAAAAAAAAAAATTTTTTTCCGTACGACTTATTATACGCTATGCTATAATCAGCTCAGATAGCGGCATTGACTCTGCTTAAGACGAAATATTGAAATGACTGTTTCAAGCCTGAAATTGACATTTCAAAAGCGCTCCTTATAGAAAAGGTAGTGCTCCTTAAAATTTACATGATTCTGCATAAAGAGAAAAACCCGAGAAGAGTATATGAAGTTACGCTTGCGTGTGATGAGTTATCAGCTTCCAAAGAAGTGCGAGAGGATTGCACACTTAGAGCAAAAAAAAAACAGAAAAAGAGCATTCCTACTTATATAATGTTAATGCTGTTGTTTTCGCGCTAGATGACGTCACATTATGCCAAGTTGGAGAGAACACACAGCACACACGTTTTACACAAAGATAGATGTGTGCAATGTATGTTACAGGCAGAAGGAGGCAAAAATGACCAGGATCAATAGCCGAGTCTGTATAGGCATGTTTTTACTTGATTTAGGCTCCTTTATGGATATTTTGATTAATCCGAAAGATTGGCAATTCCGAAAACAATTTGTGCTTAAAAACTTTCGTTCACTTTTTTGAGTACACTAAAGTTATTGTATCTGTATGTGCAGATCCATATAATATTGAATGTGCTCCCTTGCAAGAGTACAAAAAAAGAATGTGAAATAAAACTGCGAAAAAATTGCACATTTCCCTTGATGCCAAACATTTCCTCACAATATCATTCAATTCAATTTTTGGCCATGTTGTTTGCGTGTATGTGTGAATGAGTGTGAGAATCGACATTCTCTAATGTACATTCATTTACACATATGTACAAATTTGCTTTTCCTGCCTTACATGTTCATGCTTGTTCCTTCTTTATTTGCAGACGCTGCGTGAATTTCCCGAGGAACTGCGTGGCGATGTCTCCATGCATCTACATCGTGAAATATTACAGTTGCCGATATTCGAGGCTGCTTCACAGGTGAGTAAAAATCGATAATATGCTTGTTGGCAGGACTATTTGGGGCGGACTATAAATGTTCTGTTGCCAAGTCAACAGGCGAGCATTTGTCGATTTGAAAGCGATTCGCAACCCACAAAACAAAAAAGGCTAAAACAATCAGCATGTGCAGACGCTAATACACACGCACACACACAGATACACACACACACAGATACACACACAAACACACACACATATGCACACAGCAGCACTCAAAAGTCAACTTGCTGCCTTAACAACAATGTTTGCCTTTAGTTTAAGTGGCGCCCGTGCATGAGTGTGCGTGTGTTTGTTTGTATCTGTGTGTATCTGTGTGTGTGTGTGTGTATCTGTGTGAGCTGGCGAATGGCTCACTTGCAGCCGTAGTAAGGCGATGTCTTTATCGTAGTTTGGCAAACACACACACACACACACACACTCACACACTTAGTCTGGCAAATGGCAGGTAAACTTTTTGACACATTGAATTTATGTGCGTGTGTGTGTGTGTGTGTGACCCTCTGGGCCAGCTTTAACAGCTAAGTCATAAAAAGATTTTAGGCCTTACATTTTCTTGCTGTTGTTATGGCCAAATACAAGCTGGTAATGCAATAGTTGAGCTTTTCTCACGCCCAGACGCAAATGTCAATACCCTTCTCATATGCACGCTTAACTTGCGCCTACTTGTGCGTGTGTGTGTGTGTGTGTGTGTGTGTGTGTGTGTGTGCTGATAATAATCATTTTTGGCAGGGTGCTAAAAGTTAATCGAACTTTTTGCTACACTATATTGTTTGGTCAAAGTAATTGATTTTCCAATTATGCTCAAGTTACATTCAAAGCTGACAGTTTTCCTAGTTATTTTCGCAAGGTCCCCTTTGGCAGCAGCATAGTTAGTCCTTGTTGCCAAGAATAAGCTGCTGAAGCTTTAAATAGTTATTAGGTTTTTGCTTACTTTTCTGATGTTTATATTAAGCAGTGTCACATATAACCTGTTGAATGACACAAAGACAAACTTTGCTTTCAGATCAAGTGGATTAAAGGCTTAGTTGGACTAGTATTTTTGAGGGCTTTAGTCATTTTATGCAGTAAGCAGTCAATAAGCTAGTTTATGGCAAACAATTTTAATTAACGTCAAATGCTTAAAATAATGAGCTAATATTTATTAGAGTGTTATGCGCTGCCATATCCATAAAGTTGTGTTTTCATTTCAAGCGATATGAGAAGAGGTGTTTAGGGTATTGTTACAGCTTAAAAAAAGGGAAAATCGCATGCCGGTGGAAAATCATTCTACGGTCAAAGGTGTAATTTTGTTATTAGTTTTATTTGAGTTTAGATGGAACCACTATCGGCAGCTAATTAGTTTGGAAGATATTTGTTTAAAGATTGCAAAGAAAAAAAGCGTAAAAATGAAAAACTCGAGAGATAATAGACAGATTTGTGAAATTTTTGTTTTATTCAAAGTTATTTTGAAATAAATAATTTTTTTATCGTGTGCTGCTCTTATTTAAGACGTTAATTTAATGAAGAAAAGAAATTATCCGCGTCTCAACCTGTGTAAACTAATACTGTCTGAGAGCTGACTTACATAACTTAAAATAACTGAAAAATTCCTAAAAGACAATTAACTATATAAAAAAAAACAATTAGAACAAAAGCGACCTAGATTTACAATTAACGCTTCGCCCAAGTTTAAAAGGCACCCGCAACTATAATATACATAATCTTTTAAGACAGCAATTAACAGTAATACGAATAGAGTAATCGCAACAAATAGGAAAACGACGATAAACTCTGTGTAGCACTATTAATCAAAACAAATAAGAAAGCACTTTTCTAACGCAAAATGAGCCATTTGGACCACTGTGCACCATTGGTATAGGAGCAGCATAAGTTTCCACTAGGGAGCACAGTGATATCGGCTAAGAGTAGTAATAGGTCAACAGTCAGTAGCAAGTGTGAGCAGTAGTCAAAGTGGATTCAATATAAGTCTTCGCACAGTGGAGCCATCTGACTTTTTTTACATTACTAAGCTTCAAAAACGCACTGCAAAGAACTGGAGAAACTTTCGGCAAGAACGATTTATTGAAAAAAAGAAGCACTATTTAGAATATGGAATTTTTCCATAACATGCAAGCATTTATTAATGTTTTTTCAAGGTCCCTGGAATTTTGTGTTACATACATTTTAGATTTTGAAAATATTTTTACTCCTTCAAAAGTAATGATTTTGCCGACAACAAAATCAGATGGTTCCACTGTTCGCCGATCGAAAGTAGTTTTTAGTTTTTATATTTCTTTGAAACTAACTGGTATAATAGTATATAGCATTATGTTACAACATCTTCTTATTAGAGACTTAAAGATTTTTCAAAACGTTAGTCTTGCATATTTAACTAAGTCTCCGACTACACCAACTTGTTCAAAGAAATCTGGATATCTTTATGAAGACACTTAAATATTTAAAATTTGATACCGGTAAGATCTTTTGGCTTTAATGATTGTTTCTGTTTGATAGTTTTCAAATTAAGAATCATGGCCCATTTTGTGTTTTGCAAATTTGACTACTGCTTCAAGAAAAGTATTACTTTTTTTTTTTATTTATTTAATTTCATTGGATAGCAAAACCCCCAAATGGCTTGGCAGTCCCATGCGAAATTCTTGTTTTATGGTCTATTTACAGTTTAGCCGAATGACTGGAATCTTTGGTTTTGAGCTAATCTGTATCTTGGATTACATGATACATAAGACAGCAAAAGAAAAGTTTGTTAAATGTCATACAAAAAGTTTGGCCTGGGAACGCACAATCCTTTGGCTGTATAACAAATCTCAGCTAGCACTATCAGCCTGAAGTAGAATCAGCTCACCCATCGGATATGGCTCTAAAAATGTCTACACAGTGTAATCAGTAATAATCCAAGTGCATTTCTACACGTTATGCGAAAGTCACAGATATCTGTTTCCAAACTAGCAAATATATATTTGAATTTGTTTGAACTCTAATGCTTTTCTAACGTGGCTTTCTTAAACTTTATTTTTAAAGCTAATCAATAAAAGCGCCTTTGGCAACAATAAATATATGTTTCTGAAGACATAATAACAACTTTGCAAACAATGCCTTGGACATTTTTTATGAATATTGAAAACAGAAAACATTTTGTATTGTGTGGGTGCATTGTGTCTAGGGTTCTAAAAATATTGTGGCCTACTTACGGGCGGTCTTTCATACAATATGTGCATGCAGGTACTATATTTACTTTGCAGTTATTTATGTGTTGTTTGAAAACACGCCCATAGGCAACCTTACAATCCAACGAAGCTCTACTAAAATAGCCCAATGGATGGCAACGACCGCAGACAGACACATAAATAATGCTTATTCGAAAGGACCCGCAATGGGTGCAAACGAAAACCACTGAACAGCCGTAAGCGCGTTTTAATCCACTATTATTTTGTAGTACAAAGGAAAAAAAACACAACATCCAGGGAGAAACATTCCAGCGAAAGAATGCTCACTTCAGGGTTACTGTGGGACATGGCCACATTTGTGCCACAATGTTTAAAAACATAAATTTTTTCAACTTGGAGTTGCGCATGTCAGCTTTGGGTTGGTACTTGTAACTCATGGTATATATGCGAAAAACTTTCAAATGTCAAACGAGACATTCTAGAACACGTCTGTTTCTTCAATTGCACTAAGATAATAATGATCTATACAAAGACAAGATGAACTACAGGTATATTTTCATAGAAAAAAGAATCTATTTGCTTGGAAAGACAAAGTGCGAAAGGAAAGGCAACACTGTTGGTACAGTGACCGGTCGTGAGACAGCAAAGTGGACCTGCAAAACTATCTATACTGGCGCCATACGATATTTTCCATGTTTTGGTGAAAAAACATCGATACTATTGTACAAATATTTTATTTATTAAATATAATGTGTTTATATATGTCGACAAAGTCAGTTTATTTACTTCGCACAGTGTCAAACATAATTGGCTATCCAAAAAAGATAATTTGAGAAAAATGTAAATCGCCTTTACTTAAGAAACGCTCATTTTTTTTTTATTTTGATTCTAGCTTCCTGAAAATACTTTTCGACTCCGTTAACGCCGATTCAACACATAGAGTTTCGCTCGGTGCGCACTTAAAAGGTTGTGTAGAAATGTCTCTTTCACATTGGCTTTAAATTGTAATGATGGCGCTTGACATTTTTGTAATATTCTCTTCAAATTAAAAAAAGTGATTGTCATAACTGTCCTAGGCTCTAGGCTGGTTCTGAATTCCTAATATCAGAAAGAATAGATGACTCAACATTTTGACCGATTAGGTGAGATTGAGAATCCTTGCTTTCTCAATCTAGCATCCAGCAAAGTTGCTGCGTTAGTTAACAAAAATCGATCTACCAAGTTGTATGAATTTCATCTTGTCGAGACTTCTTGTTAGTCACTTAGTTTCCATCCAACGTCAATCATTAGCGTGCTCTTCTTTAAAAATAATTGGAAAGAATGAATTTATTAATACTGTCGATAGTGAACATAAAAATAGTTCCATTGATATTTTAACAGGTCTACGACAAAGTATGGTTCCTATTCATTAGAAAGGGTGAGAGACCTAAGTTAGAAATTTCATAAAGCACTATCTGATAAGTCAGCTGAGTTTTGCATTGTCGAATCTAGCAACCTTTGCAATTTGTTCCAGAAAGTTCGGCTCACTGGTTTTAGCTTTCGTTTTTAGGACGAATAGATAAGGTCAGAAGTCCAAAGAGCCCTTTATAAAGAATATTGTACTTTTCATAATTTGAAATAATTTGTAAGAAGTTTTTTACGCGTAAAGCAAAAGTTATTACATTAGAGTTAAAACTTATCTGACCTCTCAGATAGTGAAATCAATGCTTAAGATTAGTTCTTATTTGTAAAATTCTAGTTGAGCTCACATTTGCTCACATCGATTTGTTTTTTGCCTGATCCATCGATGACAAGAGTGGTAGCATTCATTTATACATATTAGTTATTGGAATGCATTTGTTCCGGTTTACCTAACCCAATACACTCGTTCTCACACACGCAATCATCGTTGCAAATTACGATCATTGACATTGGCTAAAAAATCACTCATGATCGCTTGCGTGAGAGCGCGATAGCACTTCCGATCAAAAAAGATACCACTTTAAATAAGAAATCCGTAATAATTCAGTTAGGGTGTTAGCTTATTAGCTGCAACAGGTATCCAATATAATAAGTGTAATCATATCTGAGGAGCCTTTTTCTTCTTATTCGTTAGTAAAGGACACTTTCATATCATATATATTTTTTTCGCTTTTACAGCAGCAGCGTATACTCTGTGCATCCAATGTGCAAAGATTTAGTCGATATTCCATTCAAAGTCACATTCATGGGTAATTTCTTGAATTTATCTTAATTTTCATGATGTGCGGTAGTTTTGTCTTTCCGCTGCTAAGAGACCTTGACACATCTAAACAGCACAGGACGTAATTTTGCCAAGAAATTGGCTTCTGCATGCCGAACGCATCTCCTTAAGTACAGGAGTAGATGGCAACAGCGTCCTCCATCATCTTATCCAAATTTTCTTCAATCGTGAGGAATTTACGCACAAGCAATGCATATTCATACCTTGAATGACTTCAATTTTCTTTAATTCCTCTATATTTCCTCTTTTGCAAATATTATCTTCAAATTCTTGTGAGTTCACGTCATTCACGATAGTCATAAGATATAAGCGGAGAAAATATTAGCTAATAAGCAGCTTATCCGATTTATTTTATATTTCAAGAATTTTTGAAAAAATTTCAGCCGAATCAAAATTCAGATGCCACGAAAGTTGTACGATTTAAAAAAGGATTACCCATGTACATGTTGTCTGTCTGTTTGTCCGCTTCACAGTTCCTTCTTTTATGTTTGTCTGTTTGTCTATCGGTTCCGTCTTTTTTGTCACTTTATCAATTTTTTTTTTCCATATGTCGACACTTCTGCAGCGTTTCCAGTGTCGACTCTTCTATTATCTCTTGTGAGAGTCAATACCATGTCGTGTTGGTTCGAATTTAGACCCAAAGTCCTCCTAGCCTAGGAAGGCAGCCAAACGGCGCTTCTTGTCACTCGAAATTAGGTTGTCGAAAGATTCCGAATTGAAATGCAGAGTTTTTTGAGGAGAATGAAACATTGTGTCTGTTTGTCTCTTCCTATATCATTATTTCTATCTGCTCGTCTGCATGTCTTTTTTCTGCCGTTGTGCCTGTCTCTGTGGCAGTTTCTACTGCATGTCCGTTTGACTGTCTGTTTTCCCATTCGATATTCAAACTATATATGTATTTGGCAAAAAGTCATGCAAGGATATTCAAACTTGAGCTTTAATAAGTCAAAACCACTCATATCTTGGAGATTACTCTTTTGCTTTATGTCAAAGAATCATCTTAATAGAAAAGTGCGACAGCTAATGCGCTTGCCCAAAGTTCAACTCTAACCAAACTATATTTACTTGACTATTGAGGTCCTTATACTGATTACTGTTTTTATTGTCGTTGTTTTTCAGGGTTGCCTAAAGTTGCTCTCACTGCACATCAAGACAAACTTTTGCGCGCCCGGCGAATATCTCATACACAAAGGGGATGCACTCAACTACATTTATTATCTATGCAATGGCTCCATGGAAGTCATCAAGGACGACATGGTGGTCGCCATTTTGGGTAAGTTTTTGGCCAAAAGCCGCAGCTTAAATGCTAATGGAGGAGCGCGTCTACCACATTCAAACATGCCATGTTGTTTATGTTGCGTTTATTGAACTTTCAGTTCGTTCGCATCTTCAGAGTAGCAAATCCAGTTGGCCTTTTATATATTCATTCAAGGTTGTAGCAGCTGCTACTTTTATTGCTGTCCTTGTTTTTGTTGTAGTTGGTGTCCTGGTCTTGCCTAGACAAATGCCACAGCTATTTTTATGCGTTATTGATTCTTTGTATTTGCCAGAGATACGCACTTTGTGCCCGCTCTTGGTAGTAGTAACTTGCAGCTCACTCACTTGTGACCTTTTCTTGTACTCGTGTAATAATGCAGGTAAAGGTGATCTGGTGGGCTCCGACATTAATGTGCACTTGGTTGCCACGAGCAATGGCCAGATGACAGCAACTACCAACAGTGCTGGACAGGATGTGGTGGTGCGTAGCAGCAGCGACATAAAGGTATGTAAACGTCCTTTTGGTATTTAGTATTCAAATGCCAATGCAGTATTCAATTTGACTAATGGACATTAGTCTGACACCATGGCATGCCTCCTATATATAAGTCGGTGAAAGCGTTTGCCTTGAAGCGTGTGAACTAGAGTTGTGCACGTGACATTGTAGCGAAAGTTCGCATAAGTTCATGAAAGTTGTGACGTGCTTAAGTTGGTGCAGGTTTATTTATAAGTTTCAAAACTAAAATTAACTTAACAGTCAATCTATTTAGATTTTGAGATCAGCAAACATGAATAAAATATAACAAAATTATTTCAAATTAGAAGGGCCTCATGCATTAAAATTCAAGTAAAGAAACTTGAATGACTAAAAGGGTTCTTAATTTCGGATGCACCGCAATGTACGAAGTCGTTCAAAGTATTGGGAGAGGCGATTTGAGTCATCGAGTCGATACGACCTATAGTTAACTTGGATAGCGATGAACTCACTAGAGAAATTCGTCATGCCTTAACTGAAGGTAAATGAAATGATGTTAGGTGAAATAATTTAGCCGTGGTCAGCCTCGTCTTGAATCGATTCCATATTTTCAGAAAAAAATAAGGACACCAAACAAGGAATACATCGAACATCAAAACTTCGATACAATCGAATATCCCAAATCTTTTAAGTAGTCTTCTTTTTTCCAACCCAACTAAACCTTTTTCATCGCTAAATACAACGATTTCAAGTCCCACGACCTAAGAATTGTATTTTTTACACCCCATAATTAGCTTAAATTGGTACTGCTCTGTTAGGCATGGGTTGGAATCTTTGGAATAATGGTATCTTACGCATTTACTTACACATATGTGATTACTGAGATATTTATGTAGAATTATTTACATAACATTAATGTAACTTCGGCATCGTTAGGTTGCTTTTAGATACCAAATTTGAGTTTGGGACAAAGTATCTACGACTTCCTGTACCAAAACTGGATCACGGCTGACCCACATTAGTGTTATATAGAAAGCCATATTTTCTAATATAATCTAGTTTTGTACTGAGAAAACATCTCTGATAATCGTTTTTTTAATAATGTGTAGATGATTCTTCTATCTTAAAGTTGGTAAACTCACAAATGAACGGTATAATCAGGGATACAATAGCTAAATTCGATGTACTGCGTAAAAATGATAATGTTAATGATAAATAATATCAATAATGATATGGTAACATTTTTAAAACACTGATTTCTTCAGCTGATCGATAGCAGGAAAACTATCGCTAGTTATGAATATAAAAAATATCGAGACTATCGTTAGTACATCCATCGTTTTTCAACCCAAAAAACCGGTATTTCAACGTTGGGCGTTTAAGGGATGTGAAAAGCCATTTTGGGATATATATAGGAATCCAAAAACTGTTTCGACCATTTTTTATTGAATCTAAGACTATATTAACCATATCGTCAATATGCTAAGAAGGGCAGTTAAACATCAAGCAAAATACCCAGATCTTCAATGAGAATTTAGCCTGCTCAGAGTGGAACCGACGTGTACTTTTTCCATAAAGGTAGTAAAGAGCTTCTCCGAGCCCTTTGATACAGAGCAAGGTTTCAGACATGGCATTGCCCTATCTGGAGAATATGCTGCTTTATTACAAAGTACATCGAGTAAGAGTGTCGAATTGCTTGCATACGCAGATGATATCGATTTCAATGGTCTGATTATAAATGAGAGCAAAACTAAGTGTACGTTTTCTTCGAGTAGGGAGACGCAGCGGTTGGACTCTCAGATTGATGTTGAGAAATAAACTGTTGATGCTGTGAAATGTGTAGTAGAGACCACTCTCTTATGAAAATGCCCTTGGGATTCCTTAAGCGGAAGTTGAAGAAATATGATTAGTAAGAAACCGAAATACAATCTTTCCATCTTCAAGTCCTCGCACTATTCGTGCGATTGTTGGTCCTTTTACCGCAACCATCCCTAATGCACAGTTAACCAATAAGCCAACAAAATGAGTTCTAATGAAATAACATTTATTTTTCCTGTTTAACGTGCAACTTTATTTTTTACTGTTGGCAATGATGTTTAATTATTTACTCTTATTAACGTTTTATGTTGTTTTGGCTCCTAAAAGTTATATCCACTTTAAGGTGAGTGAACCTGATTGGTCTGGACAAAGAGTGGCGACAACAACAACAAACAAAAGTACAGTGCGTTTCACTTGTTTGTTGCCCTTGCTTTCAACTTGACTGAACAATGTTTGTAATTTTTGTTGATGTTGTTTTTGTCGCCACTGTTTTTGTTTTTTGCGAGTCGAGTTTTTATTTGAATTTGAAATTAATATTGCCGACAAAAACATTGCCAGCTCGACATAAAAGCCAATGAGCCTTAAGTGTTTAAGTGGTGTGTAGGTGTATGTGTGTGTGTGTGTGTGTGTGTGTGTGTGTGTGTGTGTGTGTGGGTGCCACTAATTAAACCAATTAAAGTGAGCTTCAGGTTGGACGGTTTCACGGATAATTAATTTGCAGAAATTGTTCATCCAATGCCAATTGTTATTAAAATCGGAAACATAATATAAATTTAGTGTGACAGCATAAACACATAGAGCAATTGCAGAGAGAGTTATATGCACATTCTAGATGTGATATAGCATTTGATGTCTTCTTTGAGGCCTTGTTCTAACGGTTACCTAAAATTATAATTCCCTTTCAATTTTTCCAAATTGTATTATGAATTGTTTTTATAGGTTCAACTGCTGTGAATACATGACAACCTACATTGAAAAGCATTTAAATCTCAGTTTGACGTTGCCGAGATAGAAGCCAAACTAAATAATAGTTCTGGCCCTATGGACAAAATATTTCAATCAGAATCTTATAAGCCCAAATTATGACTGGATCTTTTTTTTTAATGTTTGGCCAAAGAGCAACAGAGTGTATTATAAATTCGGTTGTTTAGGTGGCTCTTTCAAATTGAGCCGCCAGAAAACGTCCGACAGATGTGGAACATTCATCTGTAAGTTGTTTTCAACTTGGCCTTAAGTGACGCCATCTAGCATTCTCATGCCCCCATACAAACAGCAATCGCTTGGCCAACAGCAGTGAAATATGACCGAAAGACGTAATTTTTGCGGATATGCTAAAACTGCATGACACATTTATTGATTATTATTTAAAGGATACATTTTTTTTTTTATCCAGATATTCGAAAACTTGTAGTTTACATACAATTTGTGTACTTATTACACTGATAATAAGAAGAGAACACAAAGAGATGTGATTTAAAATGTTGGACTTGGTCTAGTTGACAAATTGTCGTAGAGCCAAACAGACTTTGCCTCAAATCGCACTTTGGTGTCTCTGCAGTTAGGTCCCTCGGCCGTGTCAATAATTTTTGCAGAAGCTTTGACGAAGAAGAGGAAGATATAGCTGAGCACCTTTCCTGCTCGGCTGTCTAAAGCCGAATTTGTTTCACCTCTTCTCTGCATCGGGTTGGTGGCCCTTCTGTGCTTCATGTGCCCCTTAGTGAACGGGAAATACCTATAATATTTGCAAAGTTATGCACTCTTAAGAATTTTCTTCATACAGTTTCAATGACGACGTGAAAAGTTTCATAACCACAAAAATTAGTAATAAAATTATTTAAATTTGATGCTTTGTGGGTATTTTAACTTAAATGGCGCTTCATTAATTTTCAAGTGGCTCACAAAACTAATGTGCAGTGATTTACACATACATATATGTATACATATTTTGGCACCCTTTTATCCATTTCAAAAATAATAAATTTTGTTAAATTAGTGTTTGGTCTTTTATTTAACCATTTTCACTTAAATTATTTCACTGAATTTGAGAGCATTATGTGTGGAATACGCTTTTCCTTTTCATGAATGAGTGCTTTTCACACGGTGTGTGTTTTTCCGCACATTCAACTTTCTTTTTCTTTAGTGATTGTTTGTGTATTTGAAATGCTGGGAAAGACACCCCGTCATATAGTTCCCTTAAAGAGCAGCGCCTGCAACAGCAGCAGTCACTTCAGCAACAATGGTGCGTATGAGTGCTGCTTAAGTATGAGTGATGTGTGTATGTATGTGTGTGTGTGTGTGTGTGTGTGTGTGTAAACATACGTGAGAGTGTGTGTGTTTTTGTATGTGAGTAAATACACTTCGTGGTGCATGCAAAGATGGCGCACTTCAGGCTGCAAAGACATTGCCAGCGCCATATGAATGTCGCCTGCTGTTTGTCTAGCGTTGCCACCCCGCACACTTTTGCCCACTCTGAGTGCATAATCGTTTAAGCTTAATGCTTTTGACTCTTTATTTTGCAGGCGCTCACCTACTGCGACTTGAAGTGCATACACATGGGCGGTCTGGTTGAGGTACTGCGCTTATATCCGGAGTACCAGCAGCAGTTTGCCAACGACATACAGCACGATCTGACGTATAATCTGCGCGAAGGCTACGAGAACCAGGAGGCGGATATTGGACCTTCATTTCCTTTGCCCAGCATCAGCGAGGACGATGAGAATCGCGAAGAAGCCGAGACCAGCGAAGCGGATAAGGATAAAGCGTGTTCAGCACTTTCAGCCTCTGCATCTCCCCTGCACAGCATTAATACAGCCTCGCCGTTGCATGCACGTTCTCCGCTGCTCGGCATGAACAGTCCGCGTCATCAGCGTCTGCAGCAACGTGGCCGTTCGCTGATAACACTGCGAGATGCTACCAAGCGTCAGCGTGCTTTGACTGCAGCCTCCAGTTTGGATCGTGGCTCTTTTGAAGAGGCGGAGCCTGCTGATGAGCAGGAACAGATAACAGAGACAGCTAAGCGACCTTCGCTGGAGCGTCTGGACTCGCAGGTATCCACTTTGCATCAGGATGTGGCGCAATTAAGCGTTGAGGTGCGCAATGCCATCATGGCGCTTCAGGAGATGACCTTTACGTCAGCCAGCACGCCGCCTGTACCGCTCAAGTTTCCGCCGGCACGTTCCATACCCAACATCTGCGGAGCAGCTGCTGTGCGCAGTGGTCTTATTGACGGCGATAAGCACTTTATTGGTGGACCGCTGTGCATGGGCTTGGGCATGTCCATGGATGCTACAGCTGGCATACAGCGTAGCTCTTCGCATCCACCCGAAATTTGGGGTCGTGAGTTGCAGCTGCCACCCTTGGGTGGCAATAGTGCGCCCAGTTCAAAAGCATCATCACCTGTCGATAAGGAAACCACTAAAGTTACACGCAGCTGTCAGACAGACTTTTATCGCATTGATTTTCCCACCTTTGAGCGTTTTGTGGTGTCCAATCCACGTCTGGTGCTCGGTCTGCTCGGCATTGAGCCTGCCATTAAAAGTGAAATGGATATGCTGCAGCAAAAGCAAACCTTGCAAATCTCGCCCTTGAATACTATAAACGAGTGTGTGTCACCCGCCGAATCGGTGCTGTGCAGCTCCAAAGAACGTTTGCTGGAAATGCCGCTGCAAGCGCCCACCTATCCACCGCTGGATGATGAAAACTCCAATGATTTTCGCTGGACCATGAAACATTCCAACAGCCAGCAGAGCTGCTGCAAAAGCACCGATACCTTGCTTTCGCCCGATGAACAGCCTATATCCAATACACCTCCCCAAGAGGAGCAGCAGCAGCAGCAACCCTTGACTGCTTCAGATGCACAGCAGCTGCGGCAGACGCCACCAGAGGTACACAGTCAACGCGTTCACAGACGACTGCTACGACGAAGCGGCAGCGGCAGTGGCAGCAGCAGCGGAGGTCAACTTAATCACAGCAACTCCAGCCTCTCCAGCAGCTCCAGTTCCAATTGTTTGGTGCCGCAAGGTACTGGCAATGTTACCGTCACGTCTGCCTCAGTACACTGCAGCAATAGCAACGCCAGTGTGGGCAGCGTGGCCAGTGTGGCAACCACCCGTCGCGCCTCCTGGAAGCTGCAGCGTTCACGTAGCGGCGAGTATCGTCGCTTATCCGAGGCCACGGAAGAGTACTCGCCATCTGTGCCCAACACTGCGGCCGATACATTTGCACGGGACGAGGAGGAAAGCCAGGAGTTGTTGGGCTCACGACGCGGCTCTGGACGTGAACTCAAAGCTCAAGCAGCTGGTGGTAAACCAGTTGCTCTGAATAGCAAATATGGAGTGTGCGCTACTACGCGCATTTTGTTGGGTGTCAACAGTGCATCACAGCCGCAGGGACAAGCGCTAAACTTTCGCTTCTCGGCGGGAGATGCTGAGCGACTGGAGAAGGGTTTGCGAGGTCTGCCATCTACTCGCTCGCTGCGTGATCCCAGTGCTAAGTAAGTTTATGTGCGTGTGATGAACTATTTCCTAATTAATACTGAAATACGAAGACGCTTGTACTTTTAATATCTATAAGATACAAATTTTTGTATATGATTCTTATTTGGTTGTTGGATTTTACTTTACTAAGTTTGTTTTCTAGTTCTAAGCTTGAATACTGAATGAATACCAAATCAATAAGGTGCAATTAGGCCAAGAAAGATGCAAAGTTAAAGGTAGGCAAAGATGGGGAAAAATAAAATGTAAAATATGTATAAAGTTTTAGGCATATCAGAGGATAATTTATTTTTGTAATGAATGTGGGCTGGGATAGGTAACAGAAAGTGCAAACAATACAAGTAGCTCTTAATTAGTGAGGCTGTCTACAGGCTGTCAACAGAAAGTGCAAAAAATACTGCAAAAATACCAAACATATTGAAGAAAATCTGCTATTTTAATACCGAGAAAGTGCTATATGAAAACGGGGATACAAGAAAAGGAGCTAAAAACTGCATGTCAGCATTTTGTGTAGCAAAGCATCTATTTTAATACCGAAAAATACTAAACAGAAAAAAAGTGCTTAAAATTCGGGCAAAAAAACATGAAAACATCCAAAAGAAAACTAAATTTGATCACTAATATAAAACTTAATCAAAATAAATGTACTCTGTTTTAATATATCACATAAAATGATATCAAATTATAAAAGCATATCAAGTTATTAGTAGATTTATTTGAAAAACCAAAAAAGTTGCCGTTACATCATATATCAATAAAAATAATAATCAAAATAAAAGAATCGTCTATTGTTGACAAGTAAACGTGAAAAACACATTGGAAAATTAGCGCTCAAAAAAATATATACATATTTGAAATAGTAGCTGTATCGTAACATTACTTATAAAGTAATTCAATGTTAAATATTAAGTGTCAAATTACAAAACTATTCAAATTTGTGTCATTTTTGAATGGAGTATAAACCAACATAATCTTAAAATACAACTTACACAACATTTCAAATAACCTAAGCTATAAGCATGAAAAAGGTGAAATACAACATACTTATGTACCTACAACAGTTAAATAAGGACGATTCAAAGTTTTAAAAGAAATATATATATATGTATATATTCAGGCCTGTTCCGGTTTTCGATTACAACTGGTCGAACAGACAACGAAATCGGAATCGAAATCGGCAACAGGCATGATTATATAGAGTATAGCTAAAGAAACTCAATTACGAAAATAAATTTTAATATTAATTACAACTTGATAACTACACTATGCATAAAAAAAAGCATACCATTTCCGGTGAATTTTGTATTTCCATCAAATCGAAAATTACAAAAAGTTTTTAATGGGTTCCTTTGAAATTCGATAAATTGATTTATTCCAAACATATCAACACCAATTAGAGTAAAATTGGTAACGAAAATATGGAGCTATTACGATTTAGATAAACAGAACGTGAATTATAAGTATTCAAGTTCCAATTCAGTGTTTCAGTGATCTTCGAACAGTTTTGGTCTCTATTGTGGATCACAAGACACTGAACTAAAAAAAACCGAAACAATTTTAATTTCCAAATTATTCATAGTGTTTATTATTATCTTGTAACTCGCACTAGAATCAAGGTATATCGAAACTATTTGAAACGGATTAAATCAATAGTTAATAACCTTCAATTCAGTTATAGTTCATCTCGATCGCTAGTAAGTTTAAAATTTTGTGACTTCGCAGCTTTCAAAAACTTGAGTTTTTGTTTAAATACCCATAATTCGAAAACGGTGCTAGAATATCCAAAACGGTTCCCGAATTCGAAATCAGCGACACCACCTTTACCGGAAAAGGTATGTTTTAGCCATGGGCCTTTCATTGAGGTCAAATTTGTTATAAAACAGAAATAGGAAACTGCTATTTACACCATAAGTATAGTTATTTTGAATGTTAGACTTACTGTTGTGATTATTTTTTTAAGTGAATGACAGAACAACTCAAATACATAGTGGAAATATGCATAGTTATTCAAAAAATGCTTATATAGTATAAAAAACAGATATCGTTTGAAAAATGTTAAGTGAAAATTCTCATTGGTTATCTTCCGTTTAAATACTATAAGAAATTGTTTGCTAATCTCTTTTAATATTGAAAATCTGCAGGCAGAAATTCGAATTTTGGAACCATTGAAAATAATACAAAGCTTCTATATTTTTGCATATTAGAAATTTTTCGTTAATTATATAATCTAACTTAACAGCAATTCTTCGATTTGTGTTCTCTTTATCTACGTCATAAAAAGGTTTATTTTCTTCACATTCAATTCGGGAAATCCTGTACTGAGGTTTTATTTAAATTCGTTCAGTGGTGCTGAGAATATTTTTAAGAATATTGTGAAACATGAAATCAAAACGTAAATCTTCTCGTATTTGTAAACTTCAGTTGTTCTTACTTGTTCTGATCATCAAAAATGGACATAAAATCTTTTTGGCGAAGGTTTGCGCCAACTACTTTGGCAATAAAAAAGAATCTTGGTTTAAACAATAAAACCGAATTAAGATTCTCGTGCAATATGCGATTTGCTGACATCGAAATTCGAGAAATATTGAGTTTTTAAATATTTCAATTTTTTAAAGCGATTATTCAGAACTGTGCCAGAAAATTCAAAACAGTTGCTATTTACCGAAAAATGTATGTTTTAACCAATATATTTTTTTGTTGGCTAGTGTAATTCGAACTTCAATGAATTCGCTGGATGACATCAAAATCTTAAGAACAACGCTTAACTGCATAGCATAAAACATGGAACAAAGAATTTTCCGAAAAAGTTGAAGTAAATAATTGAAGAAAGAGATACACAGGCCATCAAATTCAATAAAACAAGCATTTTCTGGAAACTAAGAACGTTTGTATCAAAACATAAAAAAAATTTATATTATGGACTTAGAAAACGCTTCCCTGATATAAAGCATAAGCTCTTCAAATCGATACCATCTTAATTGCTAGAAGTTTTGTCTGAGAAGGATTTTAAAAAAACTCGGCCTAACCTTGCATTTTCCAAAATCATAAATAAATCAAACTTCGATTTTCTTAACAAATTTGCAGAAAAAACCAAGACATAAATAGAGGTATTGCATGCATTTCAGAGAAACCGCTAAAAGAAGGCAAAAAGGGTAAATCGTTTACACAATAGGTCAACATGATTTTTGAACTGAGTTCTCCATATCAGATTCTGCTAATTGTCAAGTTACATATTACAGAAATCAAACTACTACGGATGTGTATCCTTATCTTAAATGTAATGAAAGTTGTAATGAAATGAGAGAGCTGCATTGAAAATTATCGAGGCGTATCGCTTGTCCTCGCTAAAAGTTCGATACAATTCAAGAGACATGAACAAAGCAACTGCCTCATACAAAGTCCGATTCAATGATCGAGTGTGCATGAAAATTTGGTATCCGTTGCAAGAATGTATCAACATTTCCCTCTTGCACCGTTTCTGAAGCCATAGTTTTTCATAGAGCTGAATTACGGTAGTCCTGTTCCATTGAGTTTTGCAAAGCTAAATAATTTACGTAAGGTTTTAATGAAAGTTATTCTAATCGGGTAGCTTAGGAATTTTATATCTTCTGTATAGGTTTAGCAGAGATTTTTGTGTGTAAGGCACAGATTGTAAAAATGGAATTCAAAGCATTCATTCAAGTCTCTAATATGAACCGATTTTTTGACGCGACAATCGTAAACTTTTGAAAATGAACAAAAGTATATTGTATTTTTTTAGGAAAGGATGATTTTGTAGGAACTTTAATGCAAAAGTGCATTTGTGATTCGGCACTTTTGCTTGGCGTAAACAAACTTCTGGAGTACTTAAAGTGCAAAGGAAAGCCATCGTTGAACATCATCACTTATATGGATACGAAATAAATAAAACTCTATGAATTTCAATAGACATATACACCTATTAGTCAGTTATGTGTTACTGTGTATTACATACTATGTACTAAATGCTTGTATATAACGATTTGTAAATGTTCCCAACAACTATAAAGACTTGTGCTTCATTCTATCTTTGATGTTATGTAAGCCTTCTTTGATAATAAGTGTATAAATGTGTGCATAACATTTTTTATGTGGTAAATATTTTAACCAAAAAAAAGAAAAAATACCTAAAAAAAAGAGGGAATGTATTTTAAACTTAAGCAGAATTAATTGTGTAGCAGTAAGGCGAAATTAATTGATCGAAAGAGTTTTATTTATATGTAGTATGTAGCAGGAATAAGTTGAAATAATCAAGTAATACGAGAGTTTCGAAAGAACTTAAGAAGTGGCAAGCAATGTAAAGCTGAAATGCTTATTTTGCAAGTTTTAAATGTTTTAAAATTATTTATGTAATTATACAAATATTCAAATATTTCATTAAATAAAGAATTTGATGTGAAATTTACAATGTGTTTTTTTGTTAACCGCAAAAATGAATACTGTATTTTACAGCAAAAGATCAAAGTGTAACACTTTTAGGTTCGTTTTGGACTTAAATCCGTCTTGAGGCAATTGAGCGTTAGGTTAACTTTATTAACGTTAAGCAGCTTAAGTCTAGATGAGTTGACCCTCTGGAAAGGCTTGTTGGAACACCCACAGTTATTTTTTGTTTTTGCACACACTCAATCATATTTCAGATTTCATGCGATTAACTCAATTGGATGGTCTTACCTCAAGTGGGATTACATTCCGACAGCTGTGGGTGTTTGATTGTTTTTGCATTAATGGCATAAGTTTATATCAGTGCTCATCTTTGGATTACATCAATCCAACATATACATATACTTTTTTTTGTAACATGTAGTTTGTTGGTTATGATTTTTAGTAAGGCTTACTAAATAAGAGAGAGCTACACAAGCTTATAGAAAATGTTTTGCAGGCCATCAGCTGACTTTTCAACTACATCATAACCTTCTCTCTCGCATTTCAACACAAATTCTAAAAATTTTGCAAAAGTAGCAAAATGAAGTAAAAAAAACAAAAAAACGGCTTTCTGAGCGCGCAATGAGAATGTTTGCATGCTGTAATAGTTACAAGGTAAGAATGAAATATATACACACAAAGAATGTACGAGTAGACGACTTTTACCTTATTGTTATTCTACCATTGTTTTGCTGCACTCGCTGTTCTTCAGGATCGGAAGCGCCAGCCGAGAAGTCGGCAGAACTTCAGTCATTGCAACGGTATTTGTGATTCGGCGAAGAAAAGTTGTCTATGTGTTGCCAGCATGTTTACAAAAAAGCTGCCAAAGGCCACTTCTCTGCTCACTTTGTCGATAGCTGTTTTAGACAGATTTGAACAAATTGAAATGGACGAATAGTTAGTTTTAAGTCTGATCTGGGTTTCCGATCAATGGGACATTACTTAATTGCTCCTCTACTCCCTGAAAGAGAGAAATAAGGATTTCTAATTTTTTTTTTTTAAATTCTTCTTCTTCTAAACTGTTGCCCTTCCTACTTTCTTTCTTCAAACATTGCCAGAGTTGAATGTATGATAAAGGCACAGTTCAGATCGATTCTTCTATTATTTTTAGGAAAATATGATCATCAATCGTGAGTTCCACTAGACAGTTGGCGTCCATTTAGTAGCTTTTACGTTTTTTATAACGACCTCTGCAGAAACTGCAGAGACGACGAAGAGTAGAGCAAGACTGAGCACTTCGGCCCTCTGAAGAAGAAGGCTCAAATACCTAGATAGACACTTCCTAAACAGCTTAACTAATCCAAAATTAGACCCAAACCGATCGCAGACTTTATTTCAACGTCTGTTTGATGAAAGCAGTATAATATATTACGGTATCAGGACACAACCTGGCAGCAATTCTTACCTAAAACAAATTTTTATACAACTCTAAAGTTAAGTCTCTCTGTTTTGAAGATACGTTAATAAAACTTACCGAATTGTTTTTTTTTATGTTTGCCTGTGTCACATTTATGGAAGTGGGCTGACTGGCTTCGAATGGTTAGTTCAACAACATTTTATATTTTATTAGCTAGAAATTTTTGGCATATCACTGAATAATCTGAACTTTGTTCAAAACTAAAATAATAATACTGACTAGCGTATTTTTTCCCATCTGCATCTAGTATTCTTGAAATTCTCGAGTTTTTACCAATAATTCTTATTTAAAAATGCAATTCAATATTTTGCTCAGTGAGTTGAAGTAATGGAGTTGAGTTTTTTCAAAAATAAGTCGTTGAAGGAAAAATACTTGTCACAGAAAAACAGATAATTCGACAAAAATTCCCCACTGTTAAAAGGTTCAAGCAACGCAAAATCGGAGGTTGCTCAGACAATAAATACATTCACTATTAATTTGTTGTGGAGCATCTAAAAAGGCTAGTTTTATGGTCTGTTTTACGATTTCACACCTGCTCTATGCTATCGTTATTAGATGTCATTATTAGATGTTGTTTTTTTTAAAAATGCATTATGAAATAGACTTTTCTGGACTTCTGTCGGTATTTTTCGGTTAAACTTGTCAAGTGTAGGGCTACATTTCTGAGTGACCTTGGTTGTAAGTTCGATTAACGAAGAAGCTAATTCATATAATATCAAACACAATTGAGCTCTATCCTGATATTATTTGAATACACGAATTATCCATCTGCAATATAAATCCCATCTACATGATAAGAAATTGTTAGGTTTTGTTTGTAAAGTCTTGAACTTTTATTTGCGGCATTCAAAATCGATTTGTATTTTCTGGACAAGTCTGGACAGTGCTCTTAATTATGCTCCGAAAGGGATTTGAAACTTAGAAATCAAACTCATTTTATGTATTTAAGCTCGAACGCTGAGCTTTATAAAGCAACAGATGATCTAAAAACGAGGGGTGTCAACTCTTGGGTCTAAAGTGACTAAGCTTTTAAGCGGAGTAGCACATAAAGCGTGTTGCATAGCAAAAGCTCTTAGCTGGGTTAAGCACCAAAGCATTCAGCTTCGGAAAGTATGAAAGACAGCTTTTGTTGCCTTTAAAATGCCAAAAAGGGATATTTTTGCGATGTTGGTGTGGAACTCCGCTAATTGGTCTTTTTATTTTGAAACATAATTTTCATAACTAAAATAACATCGCAAAAGCAGGAACATTGCAAGCTATATTCTTAAGATATTTTATTTAAATTATTATTATTATCGAATTCTAAGATAACACAAGTTCTACAAGTTTTTAATTTACGCACGCAAATATAAGTATGAAAATTCTTAGGAAAACTTTTATCTTATAAGAACTCAATATTTAAAGCTGGTGAAGAGAAAATTATGTTAATGACTTCAAACTATTATCAAACTCATTGCCACATTTTCATGGCAACAGTTGCATTTACTGAAAAAAGTATGAAAATATAAGTAAAACTACTTCAGCAAAGAAATTAACAAAAATGTTTTTTTTCCACTATAATTGCGAGTGCCGTGAATATGCTTCAACGCACATGAAGAAAATAACTAGCCAAAAGAAACTTGAAAATAGCAGATAAAATTGCATTTGAAAAACTTTGTAACCGAGAAGTAGCGCAACTTGCAGTAAAACTATATACTTATACAAGATACTTTGTCTGCCTATATATGTGTGTGTGTGTGTGTGTGTGTGTGTGTGTGTGTGTGTGTGTGTGTGTGTGTGTTCCCGGAATGTTCATTTGAAAAGGCATAATAAGCCAAGTTAAGCACACGCAACGTATAAATTTCAAATAGCAATTAATGAAGCTGTACGAAACCCACAAACTCACGACTTTATATACATTGTTGACTTTGGTCAGAATTCTGTATGGTCACAGCAATCCGCTGTCTGCATTCCAGTGCCAAGAATATTGTTTTAATTACAATTGTTATGGGAGACACACCGACACCAATTACGGCTGCAGATTGCTCTGCCAGTCAAATACTGGATGCGGCTTTTATGTTAATTGCCAAAACACAAATTGTACTCTCCTAGTCAGATTTTGCGTGCAGCTGATCATTAAATGCATTCGGCGTCTGGTCCATTCTGATTCCCTTGGTGTGTGTGTGGTGTGTGTATGAATGCAAATAAATGGTATCTAGGTAGCTGAGCTGAGCTGGGGCTGAGCCCATGGGCGTAGAATTACTACCAATACCAGTATCAATGGCTATGCCATAACAATCGCTATTGATTATATGCACAGATTCGCACACACACACACACACACATGTAACACACGTATGTGAAGCATTTAAAAACCACAACTGGAGAGCTATCGGAATGCAAACGGTGCAACATCATGCTATGGTCATAGTCATAAGCGTAATTTCTGCTCTAATTCTGCTCAGGTTACTATTAGAGTTGTGAACGTGACAAGAAACTGGTCAACTCACGAAAGCAAGCATTACCATCTTAAGCCTTCATCGAAAGCCTGATAAATATGCAAAATACGTTACATTGAAAATATACAACACATATCTATCTCAATAACGCAACTTGAACAATAAAATGAACACGTTACGTTTTGAGTAGGTAAAAGTTCTCCTCCTATAAAAGTCAGCAAAATTTTACTTTTTAAAGCAATGTTAAGGTTAATATTTATGATAGACCCTTCAAATTTGGTAAGAAGACTCATCTTAAGCTTATAAACAAACAATGTTGAAATTTTGCCTAATTAACCCACTGCAGGCAGTCCACTTACCTTAATAACGCCCTTTCCTTGTTGTTTTTTGGTTCTCGCTAATGTTAAACCTAGATTTCGGATTGGTCCATTGAGAACTAGAAAAGATCTGTTAAGGATTCTAAAATAAAGCTGGAAACCATAGTGGCAGCTCGTAACGCCGGTATCAATCCATAGATATCCAAATCCGCCCAAACGTGGTCTTGATCTTGGTCGTATTTGATCGCATTAAAACCATGTACTCTACCTAATCCTCTGTAGCGTGATCTTGATTTAGGTCGACCTTTCTATAATGGGTTGGATCTTGATCACACTTGATCGCATCACACTTAATGACATCCATAATGTGGAGAAATTAGCTTCGGCCGTTCTGCTCCAAAGAGCAGAGAGAGCTAATAGCTCGTTTGCATCAACGGAATGATAGATTGCATTTGAGACATTTTGCGATAAGAAAGAAAATTTGACTGATGCTCTTCCAAATTGGATTTGGACAAACAAAGACTGTATGAAAATAGATTACTGATAGTAGGCTTCAGTTTTTTCTTCTTAGGTATCACGATTTATTTGTTAACTAATCATCGGAAAACTGTACACCACTTATAGTTTTCCAGCTGCTTGAGTTGCCGAAACAAAAATATTGCGAAAACGCTCGTCGGCGTTTGAATATCGGAATCGATATTGTAAGAGATAGATAAACAAAGCCGTACAAATCGACAGTAAAGCAAATTGTTGTTCGTCAACAGGTTGTGTCTTCTCTTCAGAGTACTCCAGTGCAAGCTAATCCAACACTTCATAAAAAGGGCTATGTGCATCTGAATCATCCATTCTAAAAAGTAATTTATCGTCGGATCCTAGATCAGTATGGAAAGTATTTAAACAATGGACCTGTTATGTATGGGATCGATATTGCAAAGCTATTTGCAAACTCCTTTTAAACTAGCTGCTCATATCGGCTTAGTTGTGGTTACAATATATCAAGACCTGAAAACTGCTACAAAATTTCACTATTTATAAAAATTATTAAAGCTAGAGCCACAAAATTTGGTATGTAGACTCATGTTAGGCTTATAAACCTAACAATGTTAACCTCTTTTCGAATCATCCCCCTACCCCCGTAGCCCAGTTACCGGTATTACGCCCATACCTTTCAAAGCATCGATGTCTACATCAAATTTTTTTCTTGTAAATTTTTTTTTTTTAAATGATAGTTTGACTTTTATACTATTTAGTCGTCATAAATAAATAAACTAGAAACCTCAGATATGTAGCATTATTTCAAATGCTGGCTAAGAGTACTATCGTCATCTTCACTTTCATGTCAATATAGACGAGTTGCAAAGCCTTGTCTTTTACTCTTGTTTAATGAGAATCAAACAATTTCAGCGCAGTCTATGAGTCACATACAGACACAAACGAACATGATCACGAGTCCATCTCTACTGCAAAGTTGCAGTTGCAGTCTCATTTCCAGCTGCAACTGGCAGTACCGCTCTGAATCCTTTGCCCATGGCGGGGATTGTGTAATGCCATGTCACCATTAAGCGCCTTGAGTTTCTCTTTCGGATGCTGTTGGTTGTATCATTGTTTGTGTTTAATTGTGTTGAAAACACTTCAGCTACTGCTGGTTGCACTTTAACTGCAAGTAGGTAACAAGTTGCTCTCATTTCGGAATTGCCATTTGAATGATTTTGACACAAGTTTCTCGAAGTTGAGCAAACCAAAGAGGATTACTCGTTGCAAGCGAAATGTACTTCGAGTTTCACCACATTGCCATAGTATGTAAGAGTATTTAGTTTGTATAGTAATAATAAATTTATAGCCAAACTCGAAATCAATTGGGTAACCACAGCGACGCTCTTCCGCTTTCCACATAGTGCTACCATGGCCAAAATGCTCCAATAATTTCTAATTTATTTTAAGTAAAGGCAAAGCAAACGCACATAAAGCAAATTACCAGTTGGTAATCGATGATGTGGCACAGTGGCGCAAGTCTGGTTAGCAAAGAGTGAGTGGGAGAGGGTGGTCCAAAGTGAAGTTAACGGCGACCGGCAAGTTGGCTAAGAGTGAGGAAAACTTTCCACAAAAAATACAAGAAAAAAAATGAATGTTCACTGGCTGAGTATATATGTATATAGTAGTAAATATAAGTGTGTGTATGTGTCAGTGTCTTCCCCTCTCTCTGTGTGAAAGGGTGAGCGCGGTTGGGCTCACTAAGTTTTATACTGAAATTCAATTGCGAGTGCAACGGCTCAAACTGTGGAAACTCTGGCTTGGGCTCAATCAGCTGCAGGAAGGAAACGGAACTGAACATTGGCAGGCAGTCTGGCAAGGCTGGCAGCGACTCTTACATAGTAATTTCAGGCGTGCGTTAAATGCATTTGAAAGAAATGCCAATAAGTCAGGACACCAACTAGATATATATATATATATATATATGTGTGTGTGTGTGTGTGTATGATACGTGGCCATGTGCATGTCCTTGTGGGCGTGCTGTGCAAGTAAAAATGGCAGCTGGGCCCTGATCGCTGTCAATGCGCGACTGCACTAATGTGCGGTTCATTAGACAAAGTTGACCGCACTCCTACACAGACACAGACACACACACACACTCACACTCACACACACACACACGCACACACACACACACACAGGCAGAGAAAGCAGAAAATGGTGGCAGTGTGCGTAATCGCATTAAAAGGATTCTGGGGAGTAATTAGCAAGGCGGCGTAGCAACGTTCATTCGTTTGTCGTTGACAAGTGAGTCCTGAGTGCTGAGTGCTGCATAAAATTTGCTGCTAGAGTATAAAGCAAGCAAAAAATGTTCCATTTAAAGAGTTTTGATTAGCTAATGCAGTTCTGCTCCAATTGCGACAAACTTGTAATACGTATCTCAAAATTAACTTCTACCACAATGTCTCAATTGCAGGCTGACAAGTAGTAGCACGTTATTCAAAGGCAAGCGCAAACCTCTTTCTTTTGCTTAAGTACGACGAACTTTTTCCAGGGTTGCCAACTCACACCCGTAATGGAGCAAACTTTTATATAAATTTAAAAAAATTTGTCATTTAAGCTACTTACACTTTATACTATATGCACTTCAGGTTCTTTTATTGTATCTTTTTTTACCTCCTTACTTTTATGCCAAAACTCTGATTTGAGTTTATGGAATACAAAGTGTTTGTTAATATGCACTTAATAGTCAAGTCATAAATTTTAAATACAGTTCAACGAGTCAGCTTATATGAGTGCGTTCATAGATTTTATACTTCCTGCGTAGCACAACTCTACACTCAAGCAAAATTGGAATAAGATTGCACAATAACCCTCCTCTTAATGAAACATGTTAATAAAGCCTTGAAAAGAAAAACTCCAATTGACGCCCCTCGAAAATGTAAAGAGAAAAATGTTTTAAGTGTATGCAACTGGAGTGTCAGGACCTTTAATTGGCATTGTGCCACTATCCAACTGTCTGTTGGATATATCCTTAAGCTGTTTAAAGGAGATAAGAAGACTGGATTGAAAAATCAAGGCTTTCGTGATTTAGCAGACTATGGCATTTACAATAGCTGCAGGTGGAGTGGCAAATCTTGTCTCCAGGTTACCACTAGTGAACAATATGTTGGAAAGAATCCGTGTCAAGGCTAAGTTCTTACGGGGGACAAGGACGATGCGTCCAAAGATGTGTTTCGCGCTAGGCTCTAGACAGTTTATGACCGCTGCCTACCCCAGGACGTTAAAATCATTCATGGCAAGGTTAATAGCAAGGTTGAAAGAAAGTGGACCTGCAATTTGACAACCCAGCCTTGACTTCGTCGCGGCGCCTCTGGTATGTAGTCTGTACCAGAGTTCCCGATATTCACAATGCTACATGGCTGCCTACTGGTCAATCGACACGCCACAAGAATTATCACGCTATAGCCGATAGAAGGCATGTATCCTTTGATAGATGTCAAAAACTTTGATGAGTGACTTGTAACAACCAAGTTTCGCAGGTGGCAAAGTAAAGCTAAGAACTCGTGATCCAGCGGTGCAATCTCAACGTACTGCCTTAGCTTTCTTCGCTTAACTCTTTAAGTTAACTATTTAACTCTCTCTTTTTCTCTCCTTGCGTACTTTCGAAGAAAACGTCCCGTTCTCAAGGCGGCAGTTGGCAGGAAGCAATGGTACGTTCAGGAGTGTCGCGAAGCAACTGCAGTGAAGAACGGCGCCTATAAAAGGACCCAGCAAACGCACTATTGGTCGATTGAACTGAGGAGCAGGAGTGTAGTAGGAGGTTCTTCCAAAAAGTCAACAGCCTGTCTCAATTATTTTGTACCAGGCGGCTTCTGGAAGAAGACGCGCAGTGGGCGTTTAGTTTGTGGAGGCAACACTTTTCCGGTTTTTTGCCGAGAGATGACGACATTAATCCACTTGAACTTCCTGATGCCCCAATGACGAATTAAGGGTTGCAAACAAGCGGTTCAAGAACAAAAAAGCTGGGGGACGTCCTGTTGCAGAGTTGTCGTCCACGCCTCCTTCTGCCTGTTACATACATTCCACAAATCTATAAGAGCCTTTTACACTTTGTGTACAGGGTATAAACACTTAAATGTGAAACTTTTAAAAAATTTGCGTGCATTCAAAAAGAGGTCTTAAAATAGTTTACATATATAGTTTCCTAAACTATTTTATCCAAAGTAAGTTTTAGTATTTCAGCAGTTCTTGGTCTCGGCGTATGTGAAGAACTTTTCGTAGTCACATTTTTGCACAAGTGTATTCTTGTCACACAAACACACACACATGCAGACAATTCGATAAACGCATAAAGATGATGAGTTATTTGTTTTTTAGTGCATAATTTATGAGTTAAATGAGTTTTTCATATGCCAGTGCGTTACTTCCGCTTTTGGTGTTGTCGCCATTTGGCATTGTCGTGCTATAGATTTGTCAAACACACACACACACACCAACACACCAACACACACACATACACACCAACACACACACACACACACCAACACACCCACACCTACACGCACAGACACGGACAGACAGACAGACACATACTCTAACGCAAACACACTGCTTTTTATTTATGACTTTTACGCATGAAACTTCATTTGGAAGCACTTAACTGGAAGCACATACACAAGAAGAATATTAATATTGTAAAATTCTTTTTATATATTTATACCCTGTACACAAAAGGGTATTATAGATTTGTGCCATGTATGTAACAGGCAGAAGGATTCGTGGCAAACCCTATGGCAAAAATGATCAGGAAAATAGTCGAGTCGATATAGAAATGTCCGTCTGTCCGTCCTTCCGTATGAACGTCCAGATATCAGACACCATAAGGGGTAGCGGCACAAAAATGTACCAAAAGATGCACATTTACACCGAAAAGATGAAGTTTGTCGAATCACGTCGATTGCCCATATTGTGTGACATATTTTTGGGGTTTACAGCGAACGGAGCAATCTATCATCTCAAAACTCGCCAGAGGTGTGCGTCGTGTTCATGTGCATCTATGTAGATATGGCTACATGTGAGCTAGAGCTACAAAATTTGGTGTGGAGACTCGTGTGATCCTAATCGTTTAAACTGTATCCATCTTCTTTCAATAGAACCCCCCCCCCCCCCTTTCCAATCGATTTAGCTTAATTACTCCCACAACCCCATATATTGATTTGAAAATTGCCACAGACATTAATGTATGTATTTTTGATTTATGCCACAAAATTCAACGACATTGACCTAAGAATACTGGAGTTATGGGTATAAAAGTATATTTTTTTCCCCCATTATAGTCAACTTCCCAATAGGAAAACTTGTCTATTGGACCTTCCCAATAGGAAAATGTTTACAGGCATATCGATCTTATGAAAATAGATTTAAAAGTGGATACTTCCGTTACAATTTTACCGTATTTAGTGTTTATAAAGAAAAAGGTTACAGGGTATTCCACTGTCGGGCATCGTCCCGACTGTCTGCATCAAATTTTTTACTCTCTCCTCGCTCTGTTATGCTCTTAAAATTTTGCTCAGACTTGTAAAAGTTTGTTGCTGCGCGGCTAAACGCTTAACTGGGCTGTCACTCATGCGGACACTCACACTCGCACACACACACACACACACACACACACACACACACACACACACATGCATATTCGTCACTTTAACATGCTCTTTGTGGCTTGAGTCTTGTCGTTTATTGGTTTGATGGCAGCACACACACACACACACACACACACACACACACGCAGGCTTGTTTATCATGCAAATTGCGTCTAATTGTCTGGAAGGGGATTCCTTATGTGCAAGAGCGATAACTCAAAGCTGACATAATACCATACATACATATTTCGCTGATGAACTTGGGCCATAAATCTGCAATGGCATTTGAAGCAGCTGAAATTTGTTGCTGGCCGATGAAAAATTTACCAGCTCTCTGATTTAATTGTTGAGCCGGCAGCTGCCATAAAAAATAATCCAAGGAGCGCCTCGATTTCCTCTCGCCCACTAAGTGCAGTGTGTGTTTTTGGAGATTTGGTCCCAACTCAGTTGAGGAGCATTAATTTTTAACGATAAATGCGTAAAAGCGGCACGCAACTTTAAATGAATTGTTCGAGTCCTGCCGTAACTCCCCAAAGGGGCTGCATGTAAATTAGAGGCGCGCAACTTGCTGCAGCCGCCATTTTGTATACACACGCTGTGTATTTTTTTTTTAGTGATTTCTTTGCAACCTTTATTTGTTGTTGTTTTTTTCGCAACTTGTATTTTTCGAGTCGATTGCTTTGGCCTTTGGCATTCATTTGGCAGCGGTTGTTGGATGTTGCTGCCGCAACATCTCCCACTTTTGGGTATTTTCATTTGTTGTTGCTACACGAAATTTTTTCCGGCTTTTGGTTTGCCTGGTGTCAGACCGTGCCATCAATCTGACCTCTGGCTCTTAGTGGCACTGGCACTGGCACTGTTCCTGGCATCCGCAGCAATAGCAGTTGCAGCCCCTGGCCTTTAATTTAAAAACTCTTTTACGCCATCTCGCCTCAACGTGCGCCACATAATGTGAGTTTTATGTAATTGAAGTGGCAGCAGCCTGTTCGTGGCTCTTCTGAAAAATGAAAGAGTATAACTCTTTTCTTTTTTGTTTTTTTTCGAATACTTACTTTCTTATTTGACTTGGGTTTGAGTGCTCATCTTTTGGTCTCATTTTGCCTAGCGGCAGTTGAGACAGAGCGACAAACTGTTGTTTAGCGTGGGCGTGGCATGCGCTCTGGGCGTGTTCTGGCGAGTTAAGCTGCACTGAAGTTATTTTCGGGGTTTGTTTGGTAGATTTAATGGTGCGAATTCAAGCATATTACATTAAGTGCAAGAAATGTCTAGGGAAATGGCACTTTATATGGCAGCCTAAAAGCAGGCAACACAAAATTTATTTAATTACAGTGGAACTTATTTGCGTTAGGTTTAATACAGTTGCTTTTCAGGCATTGTCAAACTAAGCAAGCAATTAAAATGACACAGAACGGCATTTATTTTAATTAGTTTTTTATATTTGGCACATATTTTTGAAGAAAAGTTAAGTGAAGCTGTTTTTTATTCGCTGCCAGTTGAAGTCTTTGCAGTAATACATCACGCAAAGAAAGCCCAAAAACTACTAAGGAGTCGTCCATTTTTTACGCCATCAAGGTATCAAAACCTTAATAGAGATCATTTTGCTTCAACACCCTGAACAAGGCTAGGCGTAGAATTTACTCACTGGTGTTGAGATACATCATGAGAATAAGCATAACGTATGGTAACTCTTATTCTTTTGCTTCAGCTTTGTTTACACACTTGCATGTATACTAGAGAGCAGCACAAGCATATATAAAATGTTTTGCAGGCCATCAGCTGACTTTTCAACTACTTCTCAAATACTTCAGTGACGAAAGAGCTTGGTAACAAAACAAATACTGCACAAGCAAGTGACAAGCCAAAAAAGCATAAAAGTAAAAGTAAAGAAGATAAAAACTGACGCAGACGCCAGCTGAAGTATCAGCAAAATGAAGTAAAAGTTTGCATGGTATAATAATTACTTGGTAAGATCAATCTATATAATGAAATATGTATTTACACACAAACAGTATGTTTTGTGTTGTTGCTTGGCTTCAGTTAAGAGCTTGCGGCAGCTGAAAAGAGGGAACTACTCAGAGTTATCGTTACTCTTACTTATTCTACTATGAGAGACATTATAATGTTTATGGTTGAACACGCCGGAATTTGCTTAAACCTTTGAAAACTTTTCTCTACTGAAACACAAATATTATTGCAGCACCTTAAGTTCTGCCAACGTTTCTACTGCTGCTGCCGACTACTGTTTCAAATAAAAGCTCTATTAAAAAGTGATTGGTGTTCGAAGAGCGACAAGCAACTATTGTGAGCATGCCAATTTGTTGTTTTATTAGCTTGAATAATATCTTTCGGGGTGTTCGAATAGTGAATCCAAATTTGTTACTTTTGATGTAAACGTATATATAGAAAATCTAACCACAGGAGCATACTTTAAGGTGCTGCTTTCAAAAATATCAAAACTATTCTATACAATGTGCTTTGGGCGAAATCTATATTCGTCTAAATGCAAAGTTAAAGTATGAGTTTTTATCCATATATATGCATAATAGCATCCGCTACCAAATACATTGTTATGACTCCCTCATATGCCACAGATTTGGATTGTATAAATTGAAAATCCGTTAAATCAAGTGCTAACACTTTATGTGCTGAGGGCTTATTATACTTGTAAGTGCAAATGCCAGTTCTAACCGAATCTCTTCAAATGAGAACAAAAGGTAATTTTAAATTTCACGCCCACCTTCTCTGGTTTTGTTTTTAAGCCGTAAAGAAACTTGCATTTTGTTGCACGTGATCGCTCTCTATTCCAACAGTGTTGCCTCTCTCTTTGCACCCAGGTTCCCATACTCTTTTTGCTTTGCGTTTTGCTCTCAGAAAATGTCGAGGTGTAAGAATAAATCTTTGTTTTTTATTTCAAATCATACTGTTTATTGGCTTGTCTTTGGGTTTATCATGGTGTATTCGGTTCAAACTTAGTGAATAATAGTCCTGATGCCCGAATTACTTCTGCGCCATTTTGAAAATATACTTAAATGCTGTTGGTATTCATTTGCCTTGGGTAGTTGCTTGTTTGATGCATATTTGATAGGGTCTTAGGCCCCCACAAAAATAAGTTTTCATCGTTATAACTACTAACCATCTTACAACTTGATTACAGCATAATCTAATTCTAAACTTTTATTACTCATTATTAGCAATGTTTACCTCCAGATTAAAACTTTAGCCACTGCTTATCCTATAGTAACTCTCAATTAGACAAGTTGCAACTTTTTTCTGTTGATTATTCTATTTAAGCTGCTCATCTTTGTGAAAGGAAGAAATTCAATTTGAATGGCCTGTTTGGTACTCTCTGTAGTATTGGGTTCGTTGCCTACACAAATATTTATTTAATTTTTAATTTTTCAGCAGCAGAAGCAGCAACAAAATCGGACGCTAAACAATATTGTGGCAATGCGCCAAAAATGCGCTGAATCTACAAGGCAAACAAGACGAACGCGGTAAATTTAAGCTTCGAACCCGAAAAAAATTTAAAATTGGCAAAAAAACGTGTACCATATTAACTTCGTCCATGGCGAAAGTGAAATACTCTGCAAAAATCATTGCCCAACACACACATATATGTTCGTAATCTCCGAACAAGAAGAAACATAAAAATTCAAAGTTTTATGTTGATAAGTTTATCTATAGGTACTACTGAGGTTTGCTTGTTATAAGTTAATATTGGAGTAAGTATGAGCTACATTTGCGTATAGGTTTGGTTTTTATAGTGCTGAAGTTCTCACGGTACTCATGAGCATAACAAAGATCCTGACAAGCACAAAATTGTTATATTTAAAAAAACAAAAAAAAATATTTTTTTTCACAAACATGTTTAGTTTGTTAGAGTATTGAAAAACATTCGATACATATTTTTTATTTGAAAATGGTAACGGTAGTTTTCAAAAAATCTTTTTTTGAAAATTCACATTTTTGAAAAAGCAAATTTTTTCAAACTGTCAAAATCTTACAATATTTATCCAAGACATGAAATTTCGGATGAAGTAAGCTATAATCAAAATTTTTTAATTGCTTTTAGTAAAAAAAATTAAAAGTTATAAACGTTTAATTAATTTTTTTTAAATTTAAAATTGTAGCTCTAACTTTTTTCTTAATACTGGTAAAATTTTAGAGAGGTAAACTAAATACCACTTTACATACTTTCCTTTTTCAGACATGCGTTGAATTCATCCACCGCTATTGGTTCGGAATCACAGTAAAACATCGTGCCATCAGTCTAATAATGATGTTGAAGGCAAATGAGGTCATTTGAAAACAACTATTAAATCTTCTTATTTTGTTCAAAAGTACCTTGCACTTAACTGTATTGACATCCATTAGCGTTTTCAGTGGCTCTCGTGGTGAATTTAAATTCTTGAATTTTATAGCCAAGCTATGAATGCATTCTTCATTCATGTCACCAAGTAATCGGGTTCGTAGGCGGAAGTCATATGCTTAAATGAAGACGATGTTAATGCGTGAAAAACTCGGCTTCTTTATTCGCATTTGTAATGCATTGTCATAACCAGATATTCATTTTGCGCCAAATCCTGGAAAAGGATTGGCCACGAACGCCAAATGGACACCCACCATCTCCTTGTCGATTGTAAAGCAGCATTTGATGCCCCGTTGGGGGATCGCGTATATGCCGCACTGTCCGAGTTTGGAATCCCTGGAAAGTTGATACTTTCACGCAGCTCCGTCAAGGTAGGAAGGAGCTTCTTCGAGCCATTTGATACCAAGCGAGGCTTCAGACAAGGCTATGCCCTCTCCCGCGACCTCTTCAACCTTTTGATGGAGAATGTGTTGCGAAAGGCCAAAGTACTTCGGAACGGGACTGTATTCTTTAAGGGTGTCCAGTTGCTTGCATAAGCAGATGATATTGATATCGTCGGGCGAATTAAGCGGGCAGTTACCGAAGCCTTTGCGGCTTTTGAAAGAGAATCTGCCAGAGTGGGTATGGTGCTAAATGAGAGCAAGACGAAGTATATGTTTTTTTCGAGTAGACCAACGCAGCGGTTGGATTCTCAGATTAATATTGCGAACTATACTTTTGAAGAATTTCTTCTACCTTGGCACCACTGTCACAATGAAGAACGATGTCCGCATGGAGATCAAGCCGAGAATCATTGTTGCCAATAGATGTTACTTTGGTCTCAGTAGGCAAATGAGTAGTAGAGACCACTCCCGCCAGACGAAACTAACACTCTATAAGACGCTCATCTTTCCCGTGAAGCATGGGTGATGTCACAGTCTGATGAAAATGCCCTTGGAGTATTTGAGCCGAAAATAATATGTAAGATCTTTGGCCCTCTACGCATTGGCAACGACTACCGCATACGATGAAACGTCGAACTCTATGAGCGCTACGGCGACATTGCCATCCAGAAAATCAAGATCCAGCGGCTCCGCTGGCTAGGTAATGTTGAGCGTATGCATGAAGAAGCTCCTATGAGAAGGGTCTTCAATGCGGTTGTCTAAGAGAAGCGACGAAAGAGAAGACCACGTCTTCGTTGGAAGGACCAGGTAGAGAGTACGCTAGCTACCTTCGGTATTACCGATTGGAAAAGGCTCGTGCAAAGCAGAGACGCCTGGAGGAGAGCTTTACATCAGGCCGTAACCCGGTAACGGGTTGTTACGGCCAGTTAAGTAAGTAAGTAATGCGTTGTCGCTCATTTATTCTTCTCGCATGTAAGTTTTGAACTCGTTCTGCAGCAGTTTGTGCATTTCTGGTGCTACATTTTCTCGGACCCATATTTCGTCAAGCGGAGTATTTCTGTCAATGTCTCCTATGATTACGCTGTAGTTAGATCTCAGGGAATCAATATGTTCCGCTCGCGACAGCAATTCAATACATTTTTTCTAAAAAGAATTGTGACGTAACATTGGGCAGAGGGGTGTTGACGGAATCTGACTATTTGCGACACGATGGGGGTTCAAAATCTTAAAAATTTATACAAGAACAGCCCCACAACAATATGCGCTTAGGAAGCAGGGGCGTGAACTAATTATACCAAAACTTGTGTTAAGTGGTTAAACAATAGCTTAGTATTTTGAAATAATGACAAAAATTGAGCTTTTAGACGCTGTTAATATGCCCAAGCTTTTCAGTGCCTGCAATGATTTGCTATAAGAAACGCAGTACAGAGTGTGAATTATTACGAATCCGTGTGAGAAAAAATATTCATAAAAGCTATCTAAAACTCTCTCAAAGATAATAACCCTGCTTGCTTTTGAAACTATATTGGAATTCAGTTGTAATTGGATCGGATTTTGTAACTCAGTTGTGGTAGTTAGCCCAGCTCTTGCTTCGTTTTCAGTATTCGTCTGATTTTTAGTTTTTAAGGTTTAGGATGAAAGCAATACACTTCTTAGAGAGTATAAAGCTGAAAACGAAAAACTCAAACCCCGCAGCATTGTGTTGGCAGCAGCTGCATGTAAACAAACCTTTTGCTAAAAAAAAGAGGCGCTGGCAATATGCGTCTTTAATTAAGGTCAGAATAAATATGCGAATCGGTGTTTTTTTTTCTCTTGCCACCCGCTTATGTCTTTGAGATAAATGGCGGCAGCAGCAGGGAATCCGCCGGAATTTGCTAAATAAGCAAGACTGGACTGTTTTGCATTTTTTGGCTTTGTTTTATTTTATTTTGTTTTTGGATTTTTTTTTTTTTTTTGCTTATTTTTTAGACGCCATTAATTGCCGAAGGACGAGCTTGTAATTGCGCCAATCCGTTTGGCAGCCGCCTATTGCCTGGCATTAAAATAAAGTACGCAAAATAAATAAATTTAATTTACTATAGAGCAAAAGGTCATTTAAGTGGACTCAATGCGCGCATTGCCTTTCAATGTACAATATATACTCGACCCGACCTCCTTCGTCCTTCGTAACAAACTCAAACTCATTTTTAATTCAACGGAAAAATCAGCGTAAAGCATGAAAAAGCGTAATGCAAAGAAAGCCGCTCTAAAGTCGGCCAATGCGTGCCGATTTAACATTTTAAAGTTCATGAATTTTTCTGCAATTCCATTTTCACAGCGTTTGCATTTTCACGGGCAAAAGACAACAACGCGCTTCATTTGGTTTTTACCAGGGAAGTAAACCCTTTGACCCCTTTTACCACTTTTAATTGCTGTGTTCTTTTGGTGGCGCGTTTTTGTGGCACATTGCAAAATTACACAGTATTACGAAAATTAACCTCAGACTTAACAACACGAACCCTCGCAGCTGTTTTTTAGGATTTTCACGCATTAAACACCAAAAAAAAAACGCATTAAAAAATTGGCGACAACATGTAAATTGAGTATACGCCGCAGTGGCAGGCCTTTGATTTTTGCTTTTCATTTGTTGTGACATTTGAGAGGCAGTCACAGTCACATATTACTTATTTACATTTACATTTGAGATTAATTTTTACGAACATTTTCAATTGATATCAATTTATGCAATCAAGCAATTAAATTTGAAATATTTTACCGCCTGTTGTTGCTATTTTAATTGCCTCATTTAAACTCTTTCATTGTATATGCAGTTATAACGAGCGTAATGATTAAAATGTATCCCACGCTGAGTGAAAAAAGGTACACAATTCCATAAAGAATTTTTTCGTTTATAAAAAAAGTGCATACGAAAAAATAGCTAAAAGGATATAAGGTGGAAAGAACGATTACGGGCAGCAAGCACATCGTTGGAAACTCTCTGACTCTTGACTCTCTGCTCTGAAATTTGGTTTTCTTAAGATGTTAGCAGTGCTAACTTAGCACTGTCGGCGCCATTTCCACAGTTGTTGATGTGGCCGGAAGGGCAATGCTGGGTACAAGATGGCGTGGCTTCAACATAGAGTACTACCTGGCAACCACACTCGATTTAAAAAATGCCTTTAATGGCACCTATAAGCACTCAACTGCACTGCAAATGGCAGAGTATCTCGTAGTTCAGCATCATTTCACACCCGCTCATTGTTATAGGACACTTCTTCTGGTCGAAAACAGCTGACATTTTCCGGTGGCGTACCGTAAAGTTTGGCCCCTTAGACCGCGGGAAACCGAGTGCCTGCAACGCCCAAACAAGAAGGCTGATTTCGGACCTGCATCCGTGGGTGAGTAGGAAGCATGAACAAATGGACTTCTATTTCACCCAACTACTGATGGCACATGGGTGTCACAGCCCCTGTTCCGTTTTGCCCACACTGTGCACTGACCACAGATGACACAGAACAAGTCCTTTTGGTCTGTCCAAGATTCTGCTGAACGAGAAACGCTAAGTTAAGGCATTGGGAGTCATTCATATTCACAGACTTGATGGATATCCAAAACAACTTGATTGCTATAAGCAACATCATATCAGCGATAATATAATCCAGCGCCATAATATAATTCATAGATGAAAATCTAGACGTGGTCTTAATGCCTGCCCCCACTCGAGAATTAATACTTAGCGATGGTATATTGAGAGGGAATTGGAAAGTAGGTGGTAAGGCAAGTCCCACAGTTTTTGGCTTTTCAAGCTTTCCCCACCCCACAACTTTCCCACAGTACAACTTAAGTAACTCAGCTTTCACTGGTCATAGTAAACTTTCCGAAAATCTAAAGTTTGAGTCATGGTCGAACTGTTCCCATCGTTGCCATTAAGCCTCAAATTTGCAAATTGAATATCAGAATCAACTTTTTTTTTCAAAAACGGTAGGCTCATTGAAAACAAACACCAATACACAGACACACACACATACAATTAGAAATCAAAGCATTAAAGACCTAAAAATTAGTCAAAAGTTATAAAATAGCTTGGCAATTGTGTGCACGTGGCAGACCCGAACCGGAGCGAACCAATCCGTACCGTACCCGCACCAAGGCCTAGTCCAGTTCGCAGCACACATACAAAAGCAATGAAGTTAGTAGAAGAAGAAGAAGAAGAAGAAGAAGAAAAAAAAAACAATTACAAAAACTGATTAGAAAATCTCAACGGCACAAAAGCAAACACACGCCATTGTATTTTATATATATGCCCACATTTATCTTTTCCCTTTTTTGCCCCTATTTTTCCTTCATCGCTATTTTCTTTTTGCTCTGCTTTCCTAACAACAAAAACAAACCGCACAATTTGCAAAAACAACAACGGTCATGATTTCGTCTGTAAAGACAAAGCACAAAAGGGCCAAACTGTACAATAAAAACAAAGACAAAAGACAAACTGAAAGTGAGACGGACCCGGACACGGACACGGAGGCGGAGACGGACACGGAGACGGAGACTGACTGTTGCTGACTGCGTTTGGCTCATGTTTTGTGGGAGTATATCGACAATCGAAATTGACACTTCCTGTAATGCGTTGGGCTTGCATATGATACGACACACACACACACACACACACACACACACACAGGTACAAAACTAATCGAGTTAGTTGGTGACACCTTAAATGTGTTTTTTTGTTTTGTTTGGTTCACAGGGTTACCTTTTTGGTGATCGGCAAATTACAATTCCTGGACAACAACTGCCTTACTTTCGTGTCCTAGAATCCATTATTTATAAATACACTCTTTTTAAGAGTATTATACTTAGTTTTTGCTCAACTTTGTGACGTTTAGTGTTAGGCGACGCAACCCATAAGTTTGCATAGAAGAAATAAGCTTTGTTTACTTTTTTCAAGCATTTTCCCCTCGAAGCTATATTTTGCATCCCCGAAACTAACTTTAATTTGGTACAAAAATAATTTAAACAATTGGTTACTTAGGCAAATACGTGAAGAAAATTGAGGTTACATGAATTTATATTTTTCATAATTCCTTGAATCGTGTTTATTTGAATTAAACAAGAAAGAGTTCATTTTATGGTAGTCGTTGATAACAGTAATGTAGCCGGTGTCTTAAGCAACATATTATAAAGACATATTGGAAACAGTCGTTGTAATTTTAGGCATTTATACCATAACATATCGTAATTTTACAGCTGTTTTAAGGTTATGCACTACAATATTGTAGGCCTCATTGTAAGCGAAAACAATTGAAATCAGAACACGATAGCTAACGGAATAATGCAAGACAAAGCCATGTGAGTTAGAAGGAGTAAGCGATAGGATGCAAGCATAAGGTCAGAGCTACATAGTCTGCTTTGAAGTAAACAAAATCTTTCAAAAAAATAGACTCAACGATTTTCAGGATTTGGAAGACTTTCCAATAAAAGCGAGCTCTTCCTGGATGGCTGGTTCCTTTCATTGGCAAAAACAGTCTAACAAAGAGAAAATAGTCACATGGTGGCATATCAGGTAAATATGGGAAGTGTCGTTTTTGGGCAAAAAACTCTATGCAGCAAAAAAAAGCCTATGGATAAAACAACCTTTTTCGCTAAATTTTGGGTCGCTTATTTCGATATCTTCTGGCGTATTCGCTTATTTTGGCTGGCCCAGATGATCCTCGTCAACCAACAACTCCCGACCAAAATAATTTCCCCTATAAACTTTTTTTAACAATTCATAAGTTGCTGTAAATCTATTACTGAGCTTAAAACAAACCTTGATATTTGGTTTTGGTACTTTTATGAAATTTCGACCGCTTCTTGTTTAACTAGAACTCTGTATAAAAAGCATACTGTTTGATGTGCACAAGATCATTCGATTTGAGTTCTTGCAGAATCAAATCAGCCACCAGTAAAGTAAAGTAAAGGTAGTAGAACCACCACCTAACCCAGTGGTCATCCAAGTTCGTCAACTCTTCCACATGTTTCTGATATTGGTTGGATTAATTGCATCAGAATCATGTGCTCCTCCAGCATCACAATTGTAGGCTCGGCCCCACGGTCTACACGGTCTAAATATTGATTCGATAAATCGTATCAAAACTGTGTACTCCTCTAAGCCTCTGAAGGATCGCATTCTGATATCGTCTCACTGAACCAAATATCTTTCTCATCCTTTAAAATCGAAGAGATCAGCAGGCTACCTTGATAGGATAGTTGATAAGATAGATTTGCTACGAAATTAAATAAGTCAACAATTTAAGTGTTTTACATATAACATACATACCTTGAAATAAGTTCATTTCGACGCAAAGAATTTCCTTAATCAATTTAACCAATGCAAAAATAACTTCCAATAAATGCTGTCTAACATTTTGTTACGAATTTTCTACTTGACAAGTCAAAACTTGCTAAACATTATTAGTTTTGTTAATGGACTTGATATCCTTCTTATGTAGCTCTGTCTCACAGCTCCTTCAATGACTGAACATTGATTTTCTCAACGATAGGGTACATTGCATAAAAACATAGCTTAAGGTAGAAACTCTATCTTTAGTTATTTGTTAGTCAAGTAACTGAAACATGGTAAAGACGACACACTTTTTGTAGTGTGATAATGAAACGGAAATCAAAGTGAAACGCTTGAGTTACCAACAAGTGCAAAGTGAAAGATCAACTCTCCCTTGATCGCCCAAAAAGCTTCGTTTGTTTCTACTTCAAACAAACAAATTGTATTAGCGATTAATTTCTATTTTCAATGAATATATTGAAATAGCTAAACTTTTTTAAATTTGTGTGTCCTGGTGTCCAATGGTGCAATGTTGACGCTCATAAATAAAATAGTGTTAGTACTTCATATTTTATTATTAGCTACTAAGTGTTAACACTACGCTTACACTAAAGCGAGACTCAGCGTGCACGTCTGCACTCTACGAGGATGGCGCTATGTAAATAATTCTTGGACATTTGCAAAAAGTCCGAAGTGCGTCGGTCGCTTGGCGGCAGAGTGGCTTGAGAGGATTTTAAGGAGCACATGGTACTGATACGATCAAACCACCCAAAGTCAGTACCTTGTGGAAAGTGTGGAGATTAGAGTGGAGACAGGATAACTTGGTTGTTTCTCTACCGGGCCGCTAACCAAGATAATGTGGAAGCTTGAGAGGATTATGTTTAGCACATGGTTACTTCATTGCTAACCAAGGCCATGGAGGCTAGATTGAGGAGTACTTCTCAAGTCGAGCCGCTACCAAGATTGGGTGGAGGAGCACATGGTTACTTGGTTGCTACCTAGGCGATCCGATAAACAAGACCATGTGGAAGTGGGGAGAGGATTAGGAGGTACTGCTATCTGTTAAGGAGAGCTATTCTTGCTACTTTCAACTAATTCAAAGCATTTACCAGTTGATGCTGCAGGCTTGGTGATCAGAAAACAAGTGAGCCTGTATGCAGCAACTGTCCGACTTTTATAGTGCTGGCTTTTGTATTGTTAACCAATCACAGCTTGCGTCTTATCTCTGCCATCTAAGTTCCGTTATCCTACTGTGGTCTGTTGTCGGTTTGTTTGTGTTTTTATTTCATGTTTTGTTATTGTGGTGCGTGTTAGCTAGCGTATAACGAGGAAGCGGTTGCTGTACCGTGGTTAGAGGTCTATATGTTTTATGTTTAAGCTTACGTCAAGTTGGAACCGCTATTGCTCTTTGCAGGCAAAGCGTCATTACAATTTCGCGAGTATTAACATTTTTGGAGATCATACGGTTTTGCTAGAGCTATTGATTTGTTTACAATCACTGGGAGCTCTGAGAAAAGAATTGCTGTGTACGTACTATAATCGAATTAACTCTACTCTAAGCCAAAGAGTAATATAACTTTGGCATCCCTTAGTCATATTTTCGTTCTGTTTCTGGCATAGTTAGGGCATAGTTTGTCCACGTTCTCAGTTTGTGCCAGTTGTTCACGTTTTTGTTGGTACTGAAAATGTTGGGTGTTTCGACTCAGGCAGAAATGTGAATTTTAGAATTTGCCGTTTTGGCGTCTGTGTTGAGGCATGCCAAACGTTTGCTAGCCATCGTGTATGAAGAAGAAGAAGAACTTTGCAAATGTAGATGCCATGTAACATGTTTCGTTTCGTTTCGTTTCGTTTAATTTTGCTTTCATTTTGGTTTGTTTGTGTGTTGTGTGTCTTTTTCAGCATTGCACTCAAACTGAAATAAATTTCAGTCAATCTCGTGCGATGCCAATAACGATAACAATAATTGCTGTCCAGGGACAAATATGTTCACCATTTTCCAATAGCGTCAACCGATGTTGTTTCTAATAAAAAATGGACGACGACAACAACTACTACAAAAGCAATGCCCACACACAAGGAGCACAACTGTAACTGTAAAAGCTTTCGCTTGTCGCTTCATACACAGCCCTGGCATACACACCGTGTTTGTGCATTTGTGTGTGTGCGTGTGTGTGTGTGTGTGTGTGTGTGTGTGTGAGTGTGTGTGTGTGTATTGGCTTTTCTGTGTCTGTGTGCGTGTGTAAGCATGTTCAATATGGCGACGGTTAGCTGGTCGGTGTGCGAGCGAGTGAGAGTCATAGCATCAATGTTTTGCTTGATTCCACATTTGTTTGTTCATTGGATTTACTTTGGCTGCTTTCTTTTTTCCACTTTTTTTTGGGGCACACTTTAAAGCTGCCCAAAAATGACCAAAAAAGTCGAAATCGATTTGAGCTAAACGCTCCCTATGCACAATTGCTTGTTTGCAGTGCCACAACACGCTGCCTGCCCCATTCGATATTTATCCTTTTTTGGCTGTTGTGCCCTTTATTCATGCTTGTATTCGTATTTGTGTTTGTTTATTTATTTGTTTTGGAATTTCACTGAGCATGGCGCAGAACGTACTGCTTTGAGCTTGACTGGTTTTCACTATAAGTATATTATGGTATATTGTCTGAGTGATTACTTTCTGCATGATATGGGACTGGCTGTCTGCTTATAGATTTCAGGAAACTTGGCTTATGAAATGTGTTGAGTGGCAAAAGTCCAAAAAGTAGCCTACAGTACAAAAGCGCCCAAATTACCTAGCAAAGTTCAAAATTTCGGTCGCTATTGAAAGGCTTTTTAACGAGGTAATCTTATCATATGCGAACGTGAAGCAAATCCACTAGAGCTGCATAAACAGCTGCTCTGCTTTTCACACGCTCAAGACAAAAACTTAGCTGTGTTTCAGTGTGTGCGTGTGTTTTGTGTGAAAAGTTTTCTAATTAAGTTACTCATACGCACTGGGTGTCAGAGTGCATGTGAGTGACGTGCAAGTAATTTTGCATATGCCATAAAGACTGCATCAACTACGATGACTAAGGCGAAGCTAAGCCCTTTGGAACGTATAATAAGCAGCCTGCAGCCGGCACTTTCAGCCCAAATAACAAAAACCTTGTTGGAAAATAAGCTTGAGCTAGCTTATCGAGTATACGACTGGGTGTGTTGTGTGTGTGTGTGTGTGTGTGTGTGTGTGTGTGTGTGCGTGTGTATGTGCTGTTTGATAAGAAGCTGCAGTGCTTTGCGAGTACAAGCTAGTCTATTAATTACCAGAGACCAGAAACCAGTAAACCCATGCAACAACATGATCCTTAAGAAACGTGCAACAAAATAAGCTGTAACATTGCATTGAAAATATCCTTAACATAATTATAAAGTTTTTCTTTTATGCATATATATATATATATATATATATATAGTTTTATTATTTTTTTACTTCTTATGTGGTTGCCCGCTGACTTTGTCGTCCTTGTTAATTTAGACACTTTGTGCATGTAGAGTGAACGGGTAAGGGGAAAGTAAGGCAAGGTGTAAGTTTGTTGCGTCAGTCAACTGCGCCGCAGGCTGCAAGTTTGCAATACTGTTCTTCATACCCTTTACTAATGGAAATCTCGAAAGAGCATATTGACTTGAAGCAATTGTAGATGATGACCCACAATGGGGCTGTTTAGAGGCTATGAACCGTAAAGCGGCAAGACTGACCTTGTTGCACTGTACACACGAAAGCGGACACTCCTCATCTAACATGTGCACTCAACGTGTGTTCATTCATTCATTCAATCATTGAATCATTCAATCAATTCAATAACTCAATAATTCAATCATCCAATCAATTATTCAATCATACAATCATTCAATAATTCAGTCATTCAATCATTTAATTATTCGATTGTTCAATCATTGAAGCATTCAGTAATAAAATTCAAATCTGCACCAGACAGTACCTTAATTTTTTGTAACCATCGTATTACAGGGTATCTCTTAGTCGCAACACCTCAACTTTTCTTTTCAACTTGTTTTCTTTTTGTTTTCTTACTTTTGCGCAGCAAGCTGGCTAGTGTTGTTGTTGTTTTGTTTGTAAGTGTTGCTGTTGTTGTTAGGTTGCTTGTTTTACTTTTAATTGGAAATCTCAAAAGATTAGTTATGCTTCGCTGCCAAGCGGTGGCGCCCCAAGCGCCTGCAGCTTGCAGCGCCTGCCGTCAGCTTTAAGGTTTCGCCGACATTCGGCGTGTGCTTCGGCTCTGACGTTGACGTTGACGTAGACGTCGACGCTCGTAATTGGTGCGTTGCAATTGAAGTGTTTGCCATGCACGGATGCTTGTCTTGAGACTGCTTCTGGCCGCTGCACGTAGGCGCTGCGCGTGTGTGTGGGAGTGCAAGAAATTGTATGCAAGCAGGTCAAATAACGGCAACAAAATTTATAGACACAACTTGCACGGTTCTGCGCTCGACCTGGTTATTGTAACGCCCGCATCTACATTAACAAACGGACATAACATAATACTCAATGTTACGCATACGACCCGTATTTACTTGGAATATATTAAGTAATTTTATTTTAGCAACATTGCTGCTCTTGAAATCCAATCAACTTAGTAGAACAGATAATTTCCCGTTGTCGTTAGATTCGAACTTACAAAGAAAAGGGATTAGCCCAAAATTGATGAAGTTGCCAAGTACAAGTGACAACTATGAAACTCTTGTCATCGCTAGCATCTTTAAGATACAATATACAAAAATGCCAGCTTAGCCGCAGTTACTTTGTTTACGTTAGCCTTATGAGCTGCCCATCAAGTTGACTTGCTTTGTGGCCAAAAGCAACTAAGCAATGCTTTGGCCACAAAGAGAAATCTCAACTAATTGCTTTTTATACCAACTTTATGCTGCTTCATCAATGCCAAAAGCAAATGCTTGGAAAAAAGAAGGGCATACTGAAAAGCGACATTGAGCAAGGAAATTGAAAAGCGCCAAAGGAGTCACAAAATGTGATATGAAAATAGCCAAATTGCATTTACGAATAAAGGCAATGAAGCTAAAAAAAAGTGGAAAAAAAGAGAAGGAAAAGCTAAGGAAAGCCAAACTGCACTTGGCAAACTTGTCAATGCGCCAAAACTTTGGGGACCAAGTGCAATCAATGGTAAATTATCACCTATTTCAATGAGTCCCCATCGTAATATCAGTAGCTGCCGACATTCAACTGGCCGTGCAAGAAAATCTTGAAGTTTTGCCAAAATCACAAGCAGCAATAATCGTACATATAAATGTGGACCTAAGTGTATGACAGCGAAGTGCAAAAACTTTTTAAAGCCTCTTGGTGTCAATGACTCTTAGTGCTGGAAGTTAAATAATTTGGAGATTACCATTTTTTGTAAAGCAAAAACCAACTTATTAAAAATTTGACGTTAAGTGTGAAAAGCCTTAATTAGTATTTAAATTAATATTTTACCTGCTTAGCTGACCAAAAAGTTAAAAGGCAGTCATTCGTTTATGCATCTTTAAATTATCGTGATTAAAATGATTTTATATCTTAGAAGAGCTCCTTTTTTTACACCCTGTATACATGGGATGCTACGGTTTTGAAGTAGGTGCAAGTGTTATGTATAAAGTGCATAATATGTGTTAAACGTCGTAGTTCTTATTGCTTTCCCTTCGAAGCTAACCCTTTACGTTTGCGAATAAGGGTTCCTAGTCCGTTGCGAGCAGCTGCGTCTTTGGCTTTCTTTCGCTGTCGCCAACTATTACAGATGCGCACGGCAAAAAAGTACACCAGCTCTACAAAACTCAGACTTGACATACCTAGAAATAGGCCAAATATGCCGCCCCAATTAGATATCAATGTGGAAATGTCAAACAAAACCGTGCGCTTGATTGCCGTAAACTGATGCTCCCTGAAGTAAACTGAGAGACGTGCAGGAATAACGCTGAAAAAAAGTAACAAAAGTGTCAAAACATTTTCAAAGTAAGACTTTTAATTATTTGAAAAAACTGAAAAAAAAAAAGTGCAACTCTTTGATGGTGAAATCTCTGAGACTAAGCACAATTGACACTACTGACTTATTGCTGGAGATGGGTCAACCTTCTTTGATAGGACAATCTAATTTTATCTAAGCACAGCAGCTCAGATCGCTTTTCATATCGAGATGTATCTTACTGTACCTTATTATGCTGGAAAATGCCTAACCCAAGGTCACACTATGCAACAAAAAAAAAGACTATGTCTACAACTTAACTTTTCCGTTACATCAGAAATCGATTTGGATTTTGGATCTAAAAGACCGACCCGAAAAGGTATGTTTTTCACCTGAGTTTACGTTTTGTTTTTTTTTGTACGGAAATTCAAAAAAAATTGTCGGTCGTGTCTTTTTGTCTATATTCTCTAATAACATCGCCATTTCATTGCCCTGTAACTTACAATCAAATGCAGTTAAACAAAACCGTCTGAAAAATATTGATTTCATATTAAATTACCTTCCATTCGAGTTAAAATGCATTTCGATTGGTAGTAAGCTTCCCAAGTAATATTAGATTTGCTGAGTTCGCAACTCTCGAAATCACGAATTTTTGAAATAGCGACAAATCGAAATTAGAAATCAGCGACCTAAAATTTACCTGAAAAAGTTATGCTTTTGCCATAGGCCTATAGTTGAGTCCAAAATTGTTGCATAGTGTTATTAATGCCAATTTTGTGGTTCGTAATTACGACATTAGCTAGTTCTGCGAACAACTTCATCTGTTCGGGGTCATCTATAACACTTGCCAACAAAGTTTTTCTTGAATTTAGTACTGGGAGTAACAATTAAAACGGAATGGTGAGCCAAGCACATTATTTTGTCGCATAGTGTATGATGATCTATGTATAATCCATGAACTAAACTTTTCGTCTTCGAATCGATTGCTGCCAACTTTAGAATTTTAACTTCAATTATGTGCCATTTATTTGTATCTTTATTGACTATTACTTACTCGCTGCGATCAAAGACCTCCCGGTGTGCTACTATGGTACGGAAAAGTTCATAACGGGAGCGTGATATTTCATAGTTAAAATCCAATGAAATGCAGGCGGGCATACAATTGCACATAACCTTGGCATTGATGTTAACGGTCTGTTTCATGGTTTGAGCTTGCAACAATTTATACAGCTCATTCTGCGCGTTGGTATAGCAGGAAATATCGGCTACTCCACAAACACGAACATCCAGTGGTTCTTTGAATATAATTATGATAATTAATCAATCCGATATGTATCGTTTTAAGATAATTTATATAGTTTTACGTACTTGGCATCCAAAACTTGGAACATCCACACTTGAAGACCGTAAAGTTGGCTAAGCACTCAGTTTGACAGTTGCTCTGGGAGTAGGAGCGAAAGAAACGTAATTGGCGTTCATCATCGAAATAACACTGACGCCTGTTGGTAAACTAAAATTTAAAAATTGGAAGCAGACAGTCGGGACAGTGCACGACAGTGGGATATCCTGTACCCTTTTTCATTAAGGCAACTGTACTACGGGGGTAGGGAGGATGATTCATTAACCTTTAACCTTAATATTTCTATAAACAATTGAAATTCTGTTGCAATTTATAGGAAGAGGGGTCTAAAATATACATTTTACAATTTTTTTATCTCTAACTCTTACAGTCTTCGAGATCTAGTTGTTCATACAACGGACGGACATTGTTTTATCGATTTATGGTCTGCCACGCCTCCCTTTGACCTGTCACATATATTGCACAAATCTATAATACCCTTTGTTTGATTCCGTTAGATACATTGTTAATATGCATACAATAGCGTATGAATACATCATTAATACCCTAAGAGTTTGGACCATTTGTAACACACAATCGAACTGTCCTAAGATGCTTTTGTTTTTGTTATTGCTACTTACATTTCAACACTGATTTCACGTAAATTATCTGCGGAAACTATGTAGTTTGGCAACACGCTAACCATAACTTCATCATTATGCGACACCAATATGTAATTACCCGAGGTAAGTGGCACGCTTTCTGGAGAGTTAAGAAATACCTGCGGAAAAAAAAATAAAAAAATAATTGTTTCAAAAGTGCGAACACGGAACTATAGTGCGGACTGACAATTCGGCAAACCGAGCTGAACAGTTGTTTGAAGTCACCCACCTTATAGCCCTGCGTCTTGAAGTTTCGACGACAGTCGTAATCATAGTCACGCTCAAAGGCCTGTAGAACAGCGAAGAAAGCATGGCGCGCTGATGAGATGACTGTGCGCTGTGGATATGCATTCTGACCCTGATCTACATAGCCTTTTGCCAAGGACCAGTTACCAGTTATATGGTTAAATGGAGGTTTATCCACGTCGAAGTAATTGTTGAAATCGACTATTTCCGGATCCACATAGCTGATGTAGCGCTCATCACGATATAAGTCTTTCGGTCGAAGACCATTGAACTGATAGCAAATGCCTTCATCCGTGGCCACCAAGTCCATTATAAAGTTACAAAAATAAAAACGGTTATTCCACCTGCAAAAGCTAGTAGTTTCATTTTTCGATACGACCATGTTCACAAGTCGCCTTGTGATATTCAAGTCCTGATGGTACTGTGCCAGCAGTGGTGCAAATCGTTCGACGACATCAGCATCGCAAATATGCAAAATGGCAGCCATGTGTTCCAGACTGTAATTGCAAGCAATTCGAATAGGATTTAGCTTGCAGCTTTGCGGGGTATACCTTTTATACTTAACTCTTCCGGATCTATGTCACTGATATTTTCAAGTTTCTTGTTTCTTTGAAAGTCAAGCCAAATCTGTCTGGATATGTGCGCATAGTCAAAGTTATTGCGGTTGATTTTGATTTCTGGGCATATTGTTACTGTGGGAAAAGGTATCTTATGCACCGGCACAAGCGTTTCATCAAAGCCCAATATGACGGGCGTGTCCTGCCACTTAAGATAAGTACTCCAGATGAGAGTAACCGCAAAGTAAGTGGAGGCGCAGGTTAGCAACAACCAGTATAACCTGTGTGGAAAAACAGTTAAATCCTCACAAGGCAGTGAAACCACTCACTTTTCGTAGAAAGGTCGATGCACCTCAAAGATATAGCGTATGCCATGTATGGAAGTGCTTTTAGAGTACTCCAGCAAGAGTCCCTTGCAGGCCGATTTGCCACCGCCGTATCTGATGCGTGACTTGATGATGACATCACTGGATACGTTACTTAACGCCTCACTCAGCGCAGCCGATGTAATACTTGCACGATTATAGTCACTTCTGGGCAACAACAGCTCCTGTCTGGGATAAATAGTATTAGGTTCTTCCTTTAATTTACCAGCCATCTGGTAAGCGAGACCACAGCTAACACACTAAGTTTTCCAATGTAGAAGTTAGCGCTTTTTATAGTCGATGACTATGCATGCATGATGCAATGAATTTTACAAGGTCAGGCATAGAAGTTCTCTGCTGCGCATAGAGAGCGCCATCGAAATGATGACACTGGTTTACTTTTTATACAGATGGGGTTGACGATTCCCGCTAATTTGTGTGGCAGCTATATTAAGTTTGCAGTTTAGTGCAAAACCAATATAAATTAAATTATAAACAAATGGACTAACTGAAACTGTTCCTTAAGCGATGGACAGCTCTTCGTTTGGTTATTGCATTTTGTAACTTTCTGTTAGTTAAGTTCAAATCGGCTCACATTATCATATTGTGCCTAAACAAATTTTACAAAATTTTACATTTTATACGAAATGTGAACCAGTGTCGTTGCGCTCTCCTGTTTTAAGCGCTCTGACGGACATACGTACAACGGACCTGCACATTGCGTGACTTCTTGTAAGCGGATCATGGTCAGTTCCTACAATTAGGTGTGTCTTTTAAAGTCCCTCTTGGTATGCAGGGGCGAAATCAACTTATTTGCATTAGAGCATTATTGTTTTCTTTAATAGCAGCGCCAATTATCGTACATTACTGTAGTTACTTTTAACGGCATAACGCAATATAAGTTTAGTTTTTTTTATTAAAAGTTACATTAGGAGTATTCATTAATTATTGTAGACATCTCATTTGAAACCTTGGAATCGTCGAAAACTGCAAGTTTTGGACAACAATTCTTGTATGCATTCGTTTTTTATAGTTTTTATTTATACATTCGGTAGTCAGATCTGAGGAAATCGAACCTAAAAGCGTTTCACACCCTTCAGGATAAAGTCATGCAAATCATCACTGGATATGAGAGGTACGTTCGACTCTGCATCGGGACCTCCATCAACCGTGAAGGCAAATATTTCATTCTTCACGCGCAGATATAATGAAAGGCTCTTGGACCAATGTGACCAGCTGGGTTGGAGAACTTAAACGCAAGATTCATGTAACTTTATAGGGTCCATTGATGAGTTCATGATTAGTAGCTCATGAACTGCAAAATGAAGCGCTATAATATAAATAAGAGATGAAATTATGTGTCTTCATTGGCTTAACCAGAGCTCCCTAGACTTTCTATCACCTAAGATGAGCAATGCTTTGCGATCGGGAGTACGATTCCAGAGTTATATGCGTGAAACATATAATTTACGAATTTGAAACTAGTGATCATAAATTGACCGGAAAGGGGTACATTGAACCAATACGTAAAGCTCATTATTTTAAGTTATAACTTACCCTAAGTAAGTCTTTCAAGTAATGTGAATCTTGATGAATTCGCAATTAGCGAAATATAGAATATTTGGAAATAGCGATAATTTAAAAAATCCAAAACGGTAGCCGGACACTGAATCAGGAACTTCAAATTTACCAGAAAAGGTAAGTTATAGCCAAGGGTCATTGATGTGCTGCTTTTCACTTGGGAGAGGCGTCTGACCCACAAGCGTGAATACTGTCTACGCCCTCAGAAGGTCAAAAAATGTGGTTAGTAGCTAACATTGGAGTCTTCTGCACTAGAGGTGAAACAAACAATATGGGAAGCAACGTATACGGGGATCAAGAAGTTTTTGAAAATTATTTACGCTTATTATTCTTCTGGCGACCCAACTATAGCGACCAGAGTGCTCAATGTCAATAGGAAACTCTTTGAAGACATGCCCAACACGATAGAAAAACATATAGCTTGCTAAAGCCAATATTACTAAAGTTATTTGACTAACACACTACATCGACAACGACCGGAAAAGTTGTCAGTGCTTAAATCGTCGAAAAACATAAAATTCGAGATTTTAGTTTTTTGGCCAAAACCAATACTTTTTTGCGGAAAAGTAAAATTCTTAACTGTGAACGCCTAAGCCATAGCGAATCAATCCGTGTGGAAAGATATTTGGCTCAAAAGTGGTCTTAAATTATCTTGTGAACCTTAATAGAAACATAGATTTCAACCCGTCAACCTGGCCTCAAAATATATTCTCAAGGATTAGAGTGCTTTCTGCAATTGTAATAAAAACTTGCAATGTTCTTTCATGATTTTTATCTAAACGCCTTTAGTTTCCCATACAAAATGTAGAAATTGCAACTTTTGGGTGTTCCACATTTAAAAGCTTGCCGTGTAAACGAGAATTTCGAAGACTTCACGATCAAAGATTGTTTTGTAAAAGTTATAAAAATTTTAAATTCCGTACGTAATTAACACGCAAAACAAAAGCTGATTTTGTTGCCCCTTTTGTTGGTGTTGTTGTTGTTGTTATCATATTTGAATTTTCAATGTGTATTTGAGGTGGTACATTCTAGGGTTGCTTTTTGCTTGTTATGTTTTTGTTTTTGCTGTTATTTGTCAGAGTTTTATTTGCTGTCATGCTACTAAAAGCAGAGTTAAGTATGGTGAAGAGGGGAAAATGACACAGGGCAAGGAGAAAATATGGAAATTTTATTGCTCGCTTATGTTTGAGTTAATTTGGCAACAATTTTGTTGAATTTTAATGAGTGTGCGAAAACATAAGTCCCAAGTCCGCTCTAAAGCTGCCACTTGGTGCTGCTCCAAAGCTGTGAAGCGGACTAGTAGTAGAGTAGCAGGATATCTAAGGCCAATTGCTAGGGAAGGAGCAGAGGGATTGATGTGACGGTTGAATCTGTCTGTCGCTCGTATGATGAGTAGTAGGCTGTATAAAGCCGTTGGGAACGGCAGTGTTGGGTTACTGGGGAATGGTTGGAATGGCTGGATGACTCGATGACTGACTGTGTAAGAGTGAGTAAGCGAGTGAGTGACAGATTGGCAGACAAACTGCTGTTTGTTGGCTGCTGATGACAACAACAACAACAACAAGGATGTTGATGACGGCTACGACAACGATGATGCAGTTGATGAGCGGCAACTGCGGTTATGGAGGTCTTACGGCTTTTGGGTTTCAGGGCGCCTGGAGTTTCTAATTAAGCCAAAAGCCGGCTTGCTGCTTTGCGCCCAAATGACAGCTACTGTCAGGCTGCTCAAATTATGCGAAATCTTAAGTCATTTGCAAAATATTTATGATGGAATTAACAAAATCAACAGCAGTAAGGGAAAACGGTCAACGGGAAACGGAAAACGGAAAACGAGAAACGGAAAAGTCAGGCATATATACTGCAGCTAGTAAAAAACAATAGGCAAAATGTAAATGAAAATGAATTAATAAAGTTATTGTTGATCTTGGCCGTTAGCTGTCTTAATTGATTTATGTTTAGCTTCAAGTTCACAAATGCGTTTTAGTTTGGCTCTGAAAAAAGAAGCTCAACAGTTATGTGTGTACAAGTAAAATGGCGTCTGCGGCAGCGTTCAACTTGATGGCGCAAAATGGCGCGCAAGAATGCCGATGAATTAATTAAAAATTCGCCTCATTTGCCTAAGCAATCAGGCATGGCAAATGAGGCGCTCTAAAGAGAGCAAAGAGAGAGAGAGAGAGAGAGGGCGCATAAGTACAAATTATGCGCCACATACACACACACACACACACACACACACACACACACAGACACACACACACGCACACATAGACTGTCGTTCAGAAACGTGACTTTAGCAGTAAAAAAAACTTTGTGCGCTTTCTCACTTTCCCACAAGTTTAGGGTGGGCCTTGTTTTATATTAAGTATACGTAATTTTTTGTTGCGCGTTTGCTTGGGCTATTAATGCGAAATTTTAATTTAAAACTGATTTTGTTGCCTTCGTTTTTTTGTCTACTTTTTGTATCTACTTTGTTTTAGATTTTTCACTTTTCGCGCGAACTGTTTGTCAACTTTTAGGCGACGCCATCGACACACACCGCCCACTAATAAACGCCTGCTACTTACCCTTATCCATCAAATTAAACTGTTCGCTTTTGCTTTAAATTTTTAAGCAAATATTTGCTGCCATAAAATGAAGCAGCTTACTGCTTGTGCTTTATTATGAGCGCATGGCAACGGCAGCTTGTTGTAGCTGCTAATATCATGGGCGGGGATGGCTCCTCCATACCCTTTGCGTCCTTCGCCTGCTACAGCCACTTAACTTTGGCTGCTTTAAAGTAAAAACTTGTTGAGCTGCGTTTTTTTATGACTTTGATTGCTTTTGGCATGCATAAAGTTTTAATTTGACAAAGCAAAGGTAATTAAGTGTCAGCCAGTTTTCAAATTCAATTAAGCAAAGTAAATCTCAAATTAAAATCAGTGTTTCATTAGCAACCGCTGTTGTTGTTTTTAATCGTGTTGACATCGCTGTTGTCTGGCGCCTATTTACACATCATTGTGTAAATCATTATAAAATGGCGCATAAAATTTTAATGATAATAACTTGTATTACTCACGCCTCAATTGCGGAAGCAAAAATGGCGCACATTGTTTATGTTCAACACATAAAACTGTTCTTTAGTTGTCCACTAAAATGTCTTGTTAATATCATTTTTCACGCAATTTCGTAGTGTTTGTTGTATATTTTACAGTATATAATATGTGGTATGATTTCTGTTTTTTGTGACTAAATTCGTGACTTTATTTAAACGGAGACACGTACTTAAGTTGCACAGGCGAAAAACTCGGAAATTTAATTTTCATTTTTTTATACACTTTATGCAGAAGTATGCAAAACACTGCATATACTCGCACAATGAGTAGTTCTTGAATAGGCTAAATCGGTTTCATATTTCTATACTAAAAACAAGAGTGTTGCATACAGTTAAGATATCATGACGCTAATATACCCTGAACCTTTGGAATTTCTTCTTGCACCTTTTTGATTGGCTTTAACAATTTGTTACCTGGTCTGCTAGATGATGTTAATCAAATTAAAGCAACTGTACGATTATATAGCTAAGAGAGGGTTAAATTAAAATCCTGACAGAATAAATCTTTTTCTCTTACCTAGGTTTAGAATCCCCAGACAAATGGTTCCGCCCTTTCCTTCAGCTACAGTGCAGATAGTACTGAATAGTGTATTGTACTGGAACATAAATATTCAAGACCGCATGAAGAAGGGCACGATGGTCCATTACTCGTGCAAAAAGACCATAGACCTTCAATGGGGTATGTCCCTAAGATTTTGGTTTTATGTCCTTTTATATTGTGGAATTTAAGGTGATAGTTGGTCTTGTATATTGAGCTATATCTCTAGTTAAACTAATTCGATATTAATGATCGACCCTGACGTTGAATCATGCCACCCCCCAAAAATTTTACCAAAATTCTTCCACAGTGTAATATCGTCCCATATAAAGTCTTGATGTGGTGGACAGCCCCGAGGAGAAAATCATCGGTTAATAAAGTCCAGTGTGGTGCTAAATATGCATCACGGATGCCCTGCGTACTACACCCAGTATGGCCCTCAATGCTATAGTAAACATTTCCTGGATCTTGCAGGACAGAAATCAGCCCTTGTTTTAATATCCTTTTCCGGGCAGCAATGAACGATCCACAAACGCCACCTCCTTCTTCACGGACGGCTTAAAGCTAAACAACTGAGTTGGAGGGGAACAGTTCAATATTAAAAGAGCCTTTAGTCTCCCGGAGCACTGCAGCGTATTCCAAGCAGAACCCTTAGCCTTAGGCTTAAACTATGTTTCAGGCAACGTTAACAGCTAGAGCCATAAATTCGATTGTTTTTTCAAAGGATCTTCTTAGGTATCGGTTCCGAGAGGTGCTTTTCTAATGGAAATTATGTACGTTGAAATGGGTGGAACTGGGTTCTGGTATTGCAGGGTGACCCCCACTGATCCCCTTCTCTACTTTTAGTCCTGCTTCTAGGACTAGAAAGAATAGTGTAGGCAGTGAAATTGTATATGAAAGTGGTTATTAGTACTGCTTAATAGTCAGTTTAGAGTTGGAATCAAAAAAAGGCTCGTGCCTCACACACATTCAGATGTGATAAAGGTGGAACATTAATATGAATTCAATGAATTGAAATAATTTTTGGAATCGGGAACAGACACGATTAATCCGAAACATAAGTGACACTTTAGTTCAATAATTTATTATTATAATTGAAACAATCAGAATGTCAGCTTTTTTATGTAATATATGGCTTATGTTTGTTATCAATTGAATTAAATATTTTTAATGCTTAATAAAAGTAAAACAATAAGTCAACAATTTAAATCAAAATCCAATTTTAAATATATACTCTATGCAAAAATGCACATTGACGGCCAACTTTTTTTGTGGCGCTTATTTTATCTGTGCAACAAGCACATCAATTTGGTCCGCCTCTTAGCCACGCCCATTTGCAGTTTCACTTTGACACACTTTCGATTTTCATTGATTGGCAATGCGAAAAAGGAGTTTCATTTTTTTTTGCTTTTTTAACATATATTTTTTGCTATTTATTTTCCAGTGTTTTGCATGGAAAATCGAACAATTGCCACTTTTATCGCACGAATGGGAATAGCGAAAAAAAACAGTAGCTAAAATACTAACATCAATGGCCGGGAGCTTAAAGCCAGCATGATTTATGGCTCGATATGCATATCGTATAGTTCGTGCTTAGATTGCTGCAGTTGAAACAAGTTAACACTTCATTTGTTTTTCGGAAAATGTTGAGCAAACATTTTAAACGCAAAACACAGTAGCGGATTAGCAGAGTGGGAGGCCAAGGGTGTGGGGTAATGGGGCTGTCATATCGTGGAAATTAAATTTAATACGAGTCCTTCTATCGTCCATTTACATAGATCAACCTAGTTTTATAATAATTATAACAAAAAAAAAGTGGATAGCAATTCTTCCAGGGAAAACTTTCAATGCTGATTATGTGTTATGACCATAAAACAGAGTTTGTCGTTCCATAGAAGGGCCAAAGATCATACGGAGTATTTTTCAATCAAAGAAACCATGGGCATCCTATGCTTCAGTAGCATAAAGCACATCGAGTAGGACGAGAATGTTGTAGAGAGTTCGATTTGACTGGCGAGTGTGTTCTTCACCACTCTTTTGCCTACTGAGACCAAAGCGTCAACGATCGGCAAGAGCTGTCTTTCGCTTCACCTCTAATTGGATAGTTTTGAAAGAAATGCTTCCGTTCCAATTCACTGCGAACTTTCGCCACGAATTCTATATAACCAAGTTCAAGAGGTCGAATGGAGGGCGTCGCCTTGTCTTCACTATCGCATGGTACGGATAGGCGCCAAGTTCATATGATAGGTCACGTTAATAGCATATAAGTGTTGCTTGATAATCGACAAAAATATGATAGCTAAACGAAGAACTCTACAGGCCTATGTCCTCACTGATATAGTTTATGCTTTCATATAACTCGATGAACATGGCCTTATATGCGTTAAGTATAAAACTGATTCTCAGGTAGCTTCCGCATACTATAGAATTACTCTCATTTATAACAGGTTGGTGGGTATCGAGACGATCAGACTTTCTCGCTTTTAACAATTTAAAAGCAAAAGATTTGGTGCTATCACAACAATCATCCCTTCACAACCCCTGTGCATAAACTACCAAATTTCCCTTTGCATCTCTACCTTAAGATTCCTTGGAATTAAGTCCTTGCATTAGCTGCTTGACTTGCTGGAAATACAATCCAACATTATTCCTGTTCCTGCACATCTCGATCTTCTCTCACTTTTTGTACGTTCGGAAATGCGCCTCTTGTCCTTCCTCATCACCCGATATATTCCTCGAACGTACAGATTCACACCTGTTTCTCGGTATGTCGCTTGGCGTGTGGCCCTGTCGGCCCATGCTTTAATCCGGCCCTGGCAATACGCATAAACTTTAAAGACAAGCTTGTAAGTTATCTTTAATGCTGACATAATTAATGCGAGTTGAACATTTGCAACAGCTGCTGCTGCTTTTGACCCTATGGAAAAACACCAATAAAAGCAATAACAACAAGAACGATGGCAATAACTGAAGGCGTCTAAGTTTATTGGCATTGTCAATGTGCTGGAAGCAAGTTTGTTCACTTGCAAGTAATTGAAAGTCATTCTTTATGCAATAATAAATGAGTTTTTCGCACACTTGGCAAAAGGCGAACAGGACAGAGTCCTGACTCCCGAAAGAGTCAGTCGAAGAGTCAATCAGTCAGCTGAGTGAGCTCCGTCTGTGAGCCACTCAGTGCTTGAGCCAAAAGCCCACAAGTTATCTTCATGTTGTCTATGCCGGCAGCTTCAATTCCAGCTTGAGCGCCATTTTGATGCATGTCCCTGCAGCTTACTATCTATGTGTGTTTGAGTGTGTGTGTGTGTGTGTGTGTGTGTGACAGCGATATAAACAACTGATTGCTGGTCTTTTGAACGCCATTACTCCAGGCCAGCCAAACACATACACATACACACACACACACACACACACACACACACAAACACACACACACAAGCGAACAGGCTAAACGTATAAGAGCTCTGACATGAGGACAGTCCATCACATGAACCACTGAAAGGATTGGATATCGCTGAATTGACTAGACATCAATGAACTTAAATTGTGGCTGCAGCATGAACAAATGGCAATGTTGGCAAATCGTTGCACAAAGTGCTGCCAATCCGGCTGAAATTTGCATGCACAACTTGAGCGCAGCAAAGGACGCGAGCTCGAAAGGCTATCAAAAATCGAGCAAGCATTCAAGCTGAAGTTTTTAATTTCATTTCAATACAAAAGCATCAGATTTAAATGCGGCATAAATCTAATTAGTAAAGTCAAGAGCTTATCATGCGTTAACAATTTATGCGCATCAAGTTGCACGGCAAGCGCAAAAAGCCATTCCGAGTGTTATAACCGGAAATGATCGCAAGTGCTGTGTGCGAATTTTCCATTTTTATGAAAAACGCAACGTTTGCACTAAATTCATCGTCTGTATTTAACAAGCGCCAATAAGATGGCAAAGTAAAAAATTTTATGTAGTCGTTTTTTTAGCGTTTATGTACAGTTTGCTGGGAAAAATTACTTAAATAGCTTACGAGTGGTTTCTTTTATAACTAACAATAACTGGATGTTGACTGGGAACTGAATATTGCGTAATTTCAATAGCGAGCTATTTAGTTTGAACAATTTTAATGATTCGTAGGTAAGTTCTAATCTACTCACGATTATGAACATCAAACTAAACAGCAATCGTATATAAGCGGTTGGAAGACGAGCGAAATATAAGAAAAGTTTCTTTACTTTTCACTCAATGCTAATTGTGTACAATCATTTTATTTTTACCAGAATTGTTCGATAAATTGGCGAAAATCAATCGCCGATGGCAAATTGGCTCTAACGCCATCTATTTCGAATACTCGAATCTGTTTTTAAAAAAAACTATGTCCAAGCGGTTAATTTGAATTTTCAGTGAAATGCACCGAAATCATATTTAATCAAAACTTCTTCTTAAAAAAAAGTGTAATACTTTGTTTTGACATTTTTTCAAAACGGTTTGTTTTTTTTTTATCATGTAATCTCTTTTTAAGAGTGGATCCAATATTTCTCCTAATACCAAGTTATATTGGATCGTAAATTCAATAAAGTTCTTAAAATATTTACTATAGATTCTACTTCTGCTTCTTGACTTTTCATAACAACCAGTTACCGGAATGCGGCCTAATGTGGCGCCTACATCTGATTCGTGCATGCCTTCCCCGCTGGGATACCAAAGGTAAGCTTTTCATGACTAAGCCATTGGTGCCGTTGGATGTTAATTTGCTTAACTTTAAAAGTTTTAAACAGCAAACTGAGACTCTTTTTTCTTGAAGAACTTTCTCTTGCTTTCAGTTAAAACCCTACCCAAGAGGGCAGCGTCTCTTTCAATAGCAACTACATATTTTTACAGAAAATGGTCACGTTTTAACGCACTTGGGTCTTTCGCAACACACTCTCCATCACAAAGATGATGAGGTCACAGGTGAGGGCGTCGCCATTTCTAAAACCTCGCATAGTATCAAAATTTTTGAAGAGGTTAGGAAAGGACTGACTGAGTTGCAGGTATTACTCAACATCATTCCGAACAGTCGGATTAACTTTGCAGGGATACCGAGCTCAGACATTGTAGTATATCTGTATCCCTCAACAGAAGGGTGTTATAATTCCGAAGCTTCCAATAGGTTAAGCATACTCTAAGAAACAGTGGACGCTCGTAAGCGATTGGTGCTCTTATATATTCAGCTTTCGATTTCTCTCTTTTCAGAAACCTTATTTTTATGCAAATAACCGACCAGTAATAGAAAATAGGGTTAAGCTTTTGCATTTCGGAAGAATAGTTTGTTTTCGTTAAGTTAATTTAACATTTGGGCTATTTTGTATGGGGCCATTTTTTTATAGCATTAATACTTTCAGCCAATTAAACATAGAGTTAAATGCTAGATTTAGCCATATGGTTTTGGAGCACTTTAAATCCATATCAAATGTTGACTCTAAATGGACAATTAACAAAAACAGGTAACAGCAACACTCAGCTTTGGGAAAAATGCTTGTATATGCAACATGCAACAATATTTAGAAAACAAACATTTATGTGCTTCACAATAATTGGCATAACAGTGAATATAGTTTCGATTCGGCAATTTCCCTACCATAGAAAGTGCATTGCAAACAGCAGCCGTGTAAATATTGCGGCTGTCAAATCACTCACACAAACACACACATGTGTGTTTACCCACTGATACGTATCGCGTCAGTGTGGCATCAAAAACCGGTATAAATGGAAAAATATGCATTTGAAAACGAAAACGGCTGTAACATAAAATAAGAAAAAAATCAAAACAAAAAAGAAGCTTTTGATTGTGCAGCGAAATTGCTTTAATAAATGTATAGATATGTGTAAATACCATGCTATACACTGAGCGAAAAAGTTGATTAAGTTCGGAGTAGAGCTAAAAGCTACAACCAGTTGTATTTCTTGATTCACTCGGCTGAGCGCTCTTTTGTTCCGTCTCAAAAAAGGGCACGATGAGCAAGATGAGACATGTTTAGAGGAAACCTGCTTTTTGACAGCAGCGACTTAAAGTTTGGGCAAAGGTGTCTTTGGTCTCCTGCCCTTCTTTGGAAGTGGTTGTGGATGCGGAATTGTACTTGTAGCGAATGCTACACTGCTGAAACGTTTAGATAAATGTGCGAAAGTTTAAGAACGTCTATTACACCTTAATGCGTACTCCTCGCTCCCTTTATCACACTATACAAGAAATATGGCCACAATTAAAGGCCAATGGCTAAAACATAGCTTTCCCGGTGAATTTTGGGTTGCTGATTTCGAATCCGGAAACCATTTTCGACTTTCAATCACCGTTTTCGAACTATCGCTATTTCAAATTCAAATTACAGATTTCGAAAGTGGCGACGTCAGCAAATCTTACTCGGCTTACTGCCGATCGAGCAGCTTTAGTCTCTTAAGCGTATTGCTGACAATAAAAGAGATTCCTCTCGTGTGAGAACACGTTGTATCTTGTTAAGTTGCCTTAGAGTGGTTTGTCTTTATAGAGCTGGCCTCCATACTAAAACTCCATATAGGAAGATGGGCATTATTATTAGCGAATAAAGCTATAGAACTATTTTGGAAGATATATTGTTGCAGGAATATAGTGCCATCGCTGTCTTTTTAGTGAGCTCGAGTGTGTTAAGGTTCCAGTCCAATTTTCTGTCTAGTACTATCCTAAAATATTTTGTACTGCTCCCGAAAGATAGAGTGGAAACATTTAGCTTGCGGAGACAAGCAGTAAAATCTTATACTTCCTCGTGAAAAGCATAAGGTCTGTTTTTTCAGGGTTAATACTTAATCCGCTCCCATTCGGACTGCTGTATCACTTTACCCGTCATCAGGTCACGCAAAGTTTGATGAAATTTTTGAGCGAAACTAGCCATAACATCGTCCGCATAAGCAATAACGTGGCAGTCACCTCCTTCTTAGTCGCATAGTAATTAATATTTACTATGCTCTATAAAAGGGAAGATAGTACACCTACCCACGTACCTGGATAGAGTCGATAGACCCAGAGTTAACTGCACTGTCCTGCATGTGAGCAATCGACTGATTTCTCTATCATAGACATTACCGACTGGAGGGCTGTTTTTATGGATGTTTTAGCCATAGGCCTATAATTTAGACCAAATTTGTTGCATAGTGTTATTATTAATAAAACTTTGCGGCTCAGCACTGGGACTCTCTGTTAGTACATGAGAAATGGTGATTTACCAAATGATTTGAAGATGAAGGTCCCTGAGCTTTGCCTCAAATATAGTATAAGAATACAAGGTATGAGCCGTCTGCAGGCTAAGTTACCAAATTTTGGTGGACGCAACCACACTACTTTACGTTTGCAACAGAAGGAAAAGTAGTACCCTGAAAAGGTGTGAGCGTCGGCCAAAGGCTCATACCTTGTATTCTTATACTCTGGTCTCAAGTGTGCTAAGTCGAAGACTTTGGGTCGCTGGCAGTTGGAAGTTGCTGCTATGTTGCGGTTTCCCACTGTTGAACGGAAGAAGCGAAAGTAAACATCTTCTGTTACATCTCTGTTATTGTTTGTTTTAACAATTTTGCTTAATTGTAAGGCTTTATTTAGCCAAGATTGAGCCTTTAATTTATTGAAATTGATAGCTAAATTAAATCATGAGACAAAGGGTTTGTAAATTACAGTAATTTATATAACTTTTAGGATTTGTGGTTCAATTATGAGCCACATTGAGCTATATATTTCACTCCGGGTGCACCCTTTTTGTTGCAGTGTACTAAATGCCAGATGAATTTAGCAGGCTAGCCAGGCTGCAAAATGAAAGCCATGAGCTGCTCCTAAGTTTGCACGTTTTTTTATTACTTTCATTTTTCAATAAATTTGATTACGCGGCGCTTTGTGATTATTGGCGCGTGAAAAATAAATTTAATTTGTTTTCTTTTTTTTTAACATTTTGTTTTTTGGCTGCTCTCACCTAAGCCGCCGCTGCTGGCATCGACGTCGACGCTGGAATCATAAAATGTATTGGCTGTCCATGGACAGACTCAGACTCAGAGTCCGCCGTTTGGTCGTAAAGTTCGCGCCGAAATAAATAATAAACTTGCTTTTGGTATTTTCCGGGAAATTTGTTACACTTTCCTTGTTTTTGCTTATGCTCCCCTCTGCCAGTTTTTATGCTTGTTTTTCATTTTGGTGGCACGGCCGTGTCCAATGGCTGTCGCTGATAAGGAGCGCCCATTTGGGTGTGTGTGTATATATATTGCCATATAAGATTATTTATGATATTCGGCTTTTTTAGCTGCTTTTTTTGATAGGTTTTTATGGGGCGCTCAAGCCCGCTGCCACATTGATTGCATGCAGAAAGCGCCAAATGCAATTTTATGGCGCTTAATTTTTAAATCCATTCGTATCAAATCGCATGCTTCTCAAGCGTTAAGCGGTCAGGTAGCACTCGAAGGAAGGCGACAGGACGTGCCACTTGCAGCGCGCACGGCTTATGAGTTTGCAACAAACAAATTAAAAATGGCGTCAGACGCCATGTCCACAAGCTGCTTAGCAATCTATCCGTCAGTGACTTTACATGCTCATTGAACTGAAACTTATATAATTATGAATCATGTATAGGGAAGTGTGGGTGTATGTGGCATAGGTACAGTTAAGTGGCAGCTGTTTAAAGTTACATCAAAGCTCATGCATTATACATACTTAAGCGTTATAATAATGCTGCCAATTTGGATTATTTATTACGATGGCTTAACGTTAAGCCAGTTTTAAATGAAAATTAAAATGAAAAATTTGCGGTCATACTTAATTAAGTTGTGGATTATTTATGAAAAGTTCAGCTCAGAAAAAATATATACCTATATATTTAAATATTAATATAAATATTGTACTGCATGTAATTAAGGGGTATTAGCTATGTAAATTATGACTGACAGCCATTATAAAAAACTGGCTTTAATTGTTAAATAATTGAAAAACAATCGTAAGCAGACAAGCGATTGGAATGCAGCAGATTTCAAGCGCTTGAAAGGGTTGCCGCCATACATGTAACGTAAAGAGCCCACAAAATTTCTATGCATAATACGGGGTCCGAGTCTGAGTAATACATAACTGATTTTGCTTTGTCAATAATATTTCCATTGCAAACAGAAGACTTTCCAGGACCATCCCTAGTTATACCGAAACTTCAGCATTCCGTAGTTACAGCCTTAGTGCACTCTTCCAGCGTCTCAAAATATTTTTTATGGGGAGAGTGAAATTATGCGGTGGCTCCCTAACACTACGAATAACCCTGCTAAAGTCTTGGGGAGACTTTGATGCTCACATTAACACTTTGAAGTTTTTGAGACGATTGACGTGGTTTTCGGCATCCATTTGAGGCACTCTTTGCTTTGCGTCAAAGATCACTTTATTTCTGGTTCTGCGCAAAAAGCCGCTGTCCCAAATTTTGACTCTATGCTAGAACTGTCCATGCATAGTCAAGGTACGGAGACGAATTGGATTCGTTCTGTGGTTATTGGTCCTATAAGCGTTGGTTGTAGTCCGTGTTACTGTTGTGCTTTTTAACCGAACTGTTGGAATAAGGTTCGCCATGGTACACACTCAACTTGATTGCTTGCACTGTCGCCTTGCAGCACAACATTCTTTTCTTGTTTCCAGAATGCTTTTCCACCAAGAGACGACGACTGATAGTCGTCGATATGGCCTCAGCACAATTGTTTTTATCGACTTTTACACGGAGTTCAGCTACCAAAGGATTTCTATATTCTTAGTTCAGCTTTTATGCCTGCATGTTGTCTTGGTCATATCACTTATGGCTGCAATGTGGCCACTGTGTGTGTACAGCTGTATCTAGTCGAGTATAGACTCGGGTCCAGCATCAGCATTGCAGCATTTGCAGAATGACTGGTGATCTGGCTGGTGCATCATATGCTATCTCCATTATGATAGAGCCAAAGTCTTCCTTAGCTGACCTCTGACAGTTTGACCGCAAGTCCATAATGATGCCTGACCCGTACATTGGCTTGGTATGGTTCGTTGGAATAGCGATATCCATACCTTTATCCCAAACTGTTTGTGTAGCGGTTTATGTCAAATTGCAGTAACTTAACCATAAGTTAAGCCATAAGGCTTTGATTTCCATCTGGAACACTGAAAAGGCTGTCATCAGTACCGTTTGTGCTGTGATGCTCTCATTTGCCTTGTGCCCAGCACAGAGCAGACATTTGGCAATAGCCATTCGCACTGCACTTGGAAAGGTTTTTTCGTCTGTTTGTTTTCTTTGGCATTTGATGACCTCTTCTCCCAAAACTGACACATTTAAAGAGACTTGTGTAATGAACAATTCCTGCCTGCTAAATAAATTTGTTTATTCATAAACAAACATTTAAATTTATGTATTTCGAACTAAACTGAAAAAGTTTAGTCCAGACAACAACCATTCAGTGCAGCCAATTATGCTAATAGGGCATCTATTGCTCAACAGCTGTACATGAACTGCAACAGCTGATTGAGTGGGCCACATCGATATAATTGGCAAGTATCAAATTTCGATCACCCTTTTTTCTCTGTGGGTCTGCTAGTTCGGCTTGACTTCTGGCAACTTTCTTTTCCTGCCAACAGCCACCATAATCAGACGCCTTGTTCAATTGTATCAAAAGAGTTGTGGCGATCTGAATCTGGATTTATTTAAACCATCCATAAGGATTATTGAAAAAGAAAGCCGCCAATGGTATTGTGGTTACGCGCACTACTATACGTGCCAACCCATATTGGTTCCCTTTTTGGAGGATGATTTTTTTGTGGAAAAAATATAGCATGGGAAAGTGTGTCTCGCCTAGTCAGACTCATTTTAAAACTGCTCTAGCCTATGCATACAGCACTAATCCCACTTCTTAAATATAAAGGTATGCAATTCTCTTAAGTTGGATTATATTGAAGCGTCGGAAATTTTCCGATCCAGCTGTCTTTTATCTGTAGCAAAAGCTCCTGCAGCAAAAGCTTCGGCAGAAAAAGCTCCTGCCGATAAAAGAAGAGCAGCAAAAGCACGGCAGTAGAGCACCCTGGTGTTGCGGCGGCCTGGATACCTATTTTATGAGAAAAATAGTGCTTATGATTCCCTAAATTATGTTTTTGATAGTTTTGAATGGCGAATGCGCTTATAATTATTCACTTTGTGCAAACATAGGCATACATCTACATGTGACTGTATATTAACATGTGTATGTATGATTATGACGGCATAGATAAATTCAGTAAAGTAATATCAAGTAAAACACAATCGTGGGAAACATGCAAATAAGTACGACATTTAAAGTGAACAAGAAATGCAATTAAATCCTGTTCTAGTTTCAATATATATATGCTTAAAGCATAACCTTTATATTGAAGTTAGAATATGGAATGGTAAAAATAACACATTGAATTATATCTACTTCTTAACTGGCCATAACAACCCGTTATCGGGTTACAGCCTAAAGTAAATACTTTCTTTCATTGGAATTGTAGTTTTACGTGGTGGGTTCCAAACCCTACGCACAACCCTTTTAAGGCCTGGGGTGGCTCTACTGGTCTCGAAAGAACCTAGTGTCGTTGTTAGTCGACTCATACGACAAGCTTTGACCTGCTGAGGTGGTATTCTCTAACCCGCTCACCACCGCTCAAATATTTTGAATTATATACCGATTGAATTATAGAGCAATTAACAGCGAAAATCTTCTGGCAAACGACGAAGGCCTTCGGCGGAGCGAAAGAAGGGTGAGTGTTTGATCTCTAGTTGAATGTGTATTAATACCGACATGATTAGTTTGATAAAGTGAAAATTGAGTATTAAATTGTAAAGTGTATTACGCTATACACCATTTGCCATTAGTGCATTAAATTAGTAAAGAATATTATGTTACAACATAAAAGTGAATAGTATATATAGTTGCCAATACCCTTTTTATTGAAAATTCTATAGCTTCTTGTTAATATTTCTTTTGGCAATGCTAATATGAATAATCTGAAGAATATGTACTGATAAAAGAAGATAACTGAAGTAAATTTTTATTGTATACGCACGTATGCACTGTTCGGTCAAACTAATATGCCGAACCACTTTGCAGAAATAGAGCAGCGTAACATATGTAAAAAGCTCTAGTTCTAACTGTAAGCCGCTCTCTGTTAAGCTTATGCCGCCTCAAGCACCTAGATATTAATTATGTTAAGTTCAATAAATCAGTGCTCTATATACCTTAAACCGATTCGGACGTGCGTTTGCCTGAATGCGATTGTGATTTTAGTTTGCCGTAGATGTCATCTCACCACCCAGACTGATTTTTTATGCTTAATAAAAAACGCTTTGCTTACCCAACATGCACTTTGGATTATTACTATAAAATATCATAAAAAAAATTATGTTTAATTTCGAGTTTTGGTATTGACTAAAATTATGAATATGTAAATAATATCTAGTTTTTCCGGAAGTAAGGCTAAGGGGTGAATAAAATGTTTTGAACAGCTTTTGGGATTTTTCTATTCAAATAGATCGCCAATGGAAAATCAAAGGTAGGGTGGGTGAAAAGCGAACCTACAATATCATCTCTGTATATAGTAGGTGGTCCGTCTGTGTTCATTCTTTCGTTTCTATTTTTCTATCGTCAGTGAAAAGGCAAGGGACTTCTTTTTATTATGTAGTGCGGATATTGTTGGAACGAATGAGTCAAAAACCCACCCACAGGCTGTTTTGCTAGTCGACTGCTAGAAGTCAAAACCAACTAATTCCCCAACGAGCTTAGTTCTATACTGCAATAATTCCATTCAGTTCTGTTCATTACACTTGTCGACTCAAGTCTCTGACGGATTGGGCAGATGCCAATTCAATGCGAATTTATCCTATCTTTTCCAGTATTGGGCTGTAGCCTTTAAATGCCCGTCTGTATACAATGATTTCGGCGACTTAGAAAAAAGGGCTTAAATAAGGCCGCCGCCGGGGGTGACATTTGTCGTTGTCACACAGTTTATTTTCCATGGGTCTTAAACTCATAAGCGATATGCAGTTTTTGAGTCACGGGCTCTGACTACTGCTGCATTCTGAATAGCAACTCAACAGTGGTGTTCCCTCATATACACAGAACTCTGTTCTTCAAGTATTTTAAGATGCGTGCTGACTTGACAATTTTTCGCATATTTCTTAATAACAGCGCTTGGGCTTTCTTTTATTTTCTCTTGTTTTTAGCTATTTTCTCAAGCAAATTTCACAGCACCGTAGTCCTCAGCAATTCAATCAAGAATGACTGTTGAGTCCTGCGGCTTTATAGGCGTCATCAATTCTCAAATACCTGTAACTGCCCTGCGCGGCACTCTTATATTTAAATAATGTAAGCCTCGTAATTGCCATGCGCGGCAAATTAATATTCAAATAATCGTCTATCGGTGTTAGGTAATGCTACCTACTTTGCTATCACATACTTACTTACTTACTTAACTGGCCATAACAACCCGTTACCGGGTTACGGCCTGATGTAAAGCTTTCCTGCAGGCGTCTCTGCTTTGCGCGAGCCTTTTCCAAATAGTAATACCAAAGGTAGCTAGCGTACTCTCTACCTGGTCCTTCCAACGGAGACATGGTCTGCCCTTTCGTCGTTTCCCTTCGACAACCGTATTGAAGACTCTTCTCAAAGGAGCTTCTTCATGCATACGCTCAACATGACCTATCCAGCGGAGCTGCTGGATCTTAATTTGCTTGACTATGTCAAAGTTCTTACGGAAGGGCATTTTCATCAGACTGCGACAACACCCATGCTTCAGCGCCATAAAGCAAAACGGGATGGATGAGCGTCTTATAGAGTGTATGTTTCTTCTGGCGGGAGTAGTCTCTACCTACTGAGACCAAAGTAACACCTATTGGTGATGACACCCAGTCCAGTCCTAGTTGCCTAGGTCGCAGGAGAGGGCACCGGGCTATCAAACGCTGCTTTATAATCAACAAAGAGATGTTGGGTGTCGATTTGTTTTTTGTGGATCTTTTCCAGGATTTGGCGTAGTGTGAATATCTGGTCTATGGTGGACGTTCCAGTTCTAAAACCACACTGATAAGGTCCAATCAGTTCTTTCGGAAACGGTTTTAGGCATTCACACAATACACTTAATAGGACCTTATATGCAATAGAAAGTAGACTGATACCACGGTAGTTGGCGCACACCGTGGGGCAGAGGAAACCAAGGTTCCAATCATCGGGCATGCTCTCATCTAGCCATATTCTGCAAAAGAGAAGGTGCATGCATACTACCAACTCATTGCCTCCAGTCTTGAACAGCTTAGCAGGCAGGTCATCTGCACCAGATGCTTTGTTGTTCTTGAGCCGCTTGATTGCGACCCTGACTTCGTCATAGCTAGGCGGCGGTATATCCACGCCGTCGTCTATAATTGTGGACATCGGTAAGTTAACTCCGGTGGCGGCATTGTCATCATCATTGCACGATAGCAAGCCAGAGAAGTGTTTCCTCCACAACCTTAGTGTCCCTCGGCATATATAAATTAAATAAATACTTTCGTATTTAGGGTTCTTTCTTTTTTGGGTTTGTGTTGCCCGTGCGGCTAACTCCAATTAATAATTTTATAAGTTTTGAGTTTTTATTTTATTGCGACACCGCCGGTCTGGCTGAGTGTCGGGCTAGTAAATCACTGACTCCCACATTCGTTTATTCTTAAGCTAAGCCTAACCCTAAAACACTCGATCACGCTGTGGCGAGCCCATCGAGTTAACTTATACAAGAAGACGATCCAGTACGAAATCCTTCAGAAGAACTTCCTAACGTCATTCCTCCACTAGCTCGTGCTTTAACTTCTAGCATTTTTTCCGCCTGAAAAGGCGACTCTCCATATTTCTCATCTACCGATAGTGGTCTCGCACAGATAGCATAGCAGCCGAATGCAGGGTCCTTCTATCTAACAAAAAAGAACAATTTTGTTTAACAAGTTCACTATATTTACGTGACATGATACACTTGTTTCTTTTGATACATTTTCTTAAGGTGCCAAAACTCAAAAGCAGGGATGGCTCAAAATATTTCCACCACATCAAAAAACATAATATGGCAACTCACCACCAGAACAGGACAGAATAGTCTTGGTGAACAAGTTCACTTTTCTCACTTTGATGAGTTGTACTTTTTTGTTAGCTCACACAAGAGCAACGCAACAGCGCAGCGCAAGTCACTTATTCCCAAATATATAGCGGATTTAATTAAATCTAATTCTAATAAATTAAATCTTATTCTAATAAATTAAATCTTCTTGGCTACCAAGTAAGGTGGTTGGCCGTCCATAATAACACAAAGACTCCAAGCGGTGGCCACAAGCAAATCCAATGCGGAGAAAGGGGCTTTTAAGGCCGACATATGTTCAAAGTCGTACATGGAGTTCAAGGCTCTTTCAAGGTGGAATTTTCCACCACTGCCCCAGGTGGGATAGCGACGACGGCCTAAGTGTAAGTCAAATAAGTTTAAGCAATTGGACCGGCAATTTGAACGCTTTTCAATTTGTACAGGAATGGTCCGACGATAATGAATCGCCTGAAACTTTGCATTTGCTTCTATACAGCTTAGACAAAACTCGTCGAACCTCATAGAGTATCCCATGCTGGGAAGTGCAACACAATTTGGCCAACTATGAGAGTAGTCTTCCATATTCTTTGCTTACTGCACGAGAAAAAGTAACAATTTCATGCGTTACTATTTAATAAATGTATTATTATTTTTTATGTTATATAACTCCACAATTGTAGTCAATAAGGTACACCTTGTTCTTTGTGGCCAACTGCAGCAAACACAGCTCGTCTTCATAGCAGATTCGCTATCGACGAAGAGGTCGACCATGTCTCCTAGACGAAGGGGTAGACCATGACTCTGTGGGAAGGAGCAGGAAGAGAGTACACTAGCGTCTTTTGGTATTACCAATTGGAGAAGGCGTGCTCAAAGCAGAGACGCCTGGAGAAGAGCTTTACATCGGGCCGTAACTTGGTAACGGGTTGTTATAACCAGTCAAGAAAATGAAAAGACAATCGGTTGAATATTAGTGGTATTATTAACACTTTCTTTTCGTTAATTTACACTGTCAAAAATATGTTTATTGTCAATGCAACAGTTTCGCAAATATATTTAAAGCTTTCAGCAAAGTTTTTCTTTGTTAACGATTGTCTTGCAAACACACACACACACACATGTGTACGTGTCAAACTGTATGTGTGTGTGTGTGTGTATGGATGTGTGTGTATGTTTGAGTGTTTGTGCTGATTATTTAAAAATTTATGAAGCCAACCAAGCGCAGTTGAAAACTTTTGCACAAAACTAAACAAACTGCAGGCAACAACAAAGACTGTCAGAGAGAGAGAGAGGGAGAAGGGAGCGAGCGAGAGGGGGAACAAACACAGGGTGTGCATGCACGTGTGTGTGTCAGTTGTTTGTTGGCGGATTTAACCGCAGGCAGCCAAGCGGAGCCATCCTAACCGCACTGATGCCCCCGATGCGGATGCTGATGCTGATAATGTGCAGCACATTTTGGTTTTAGAGTTGAGGCAAGTGCAAAAACTTTCAACATAGTTTGCTACTTAACTCGAGCGTAATAATAAAAGTGCTAAATCTTTAGCTATATTCACTTTGAAACCTTGGCCGGGGACTGGGACTGGGACTGGAACACAAACTGGCCAAGTAACATTAACTGCCACAAAAGAATGCCGTGAAATTTGTTGCACGCTCACCCAAAGGTAGAAAGTAAAATTAAGCCTGAGCCAAGTTAATGCGAAAGCATTGAAACAAAATGGCGTCAAGTCGGCGACTAAAGCGCAGCTGTTTACTTCCTTTTTGTTTGCTTATTTTGCAAAGCGAAACAAGGAAAAGAAAATTCAAAATTAAATCTTTTTGGCAATGAAGTGTGTGCAAAGTAGAAAGTTGGCCTTAAAAACAGTTCGGAAGAGTTCTCGGCTAAGGAGACTGAGCAATACGATATTTAATTTTATTGATTTATGTAAAGTAGCTTGCTGCAAAATTTTAAGTGCCATAGTAAAATACCAGACAAACCTTAAACTCAGCAAGTGCAAAACTTTAGCAACTAAAAGTATTCTATAACTATTTTTGAATTTAATTACAGCAGTTGTGCTCATAACTGCCAATTCCGTGGCAACACGAAAGAACAGCAGAAATGCGTTTATACTTAATTTAAAACACATTTCATTTCACAATGCGCAAACTTTCTTTTTCAGATCTTACCTGAAAACGTTGAGGCTTAGCGAAGTAAGAGTTTCGGAAGATTTGGGTGTCCAGGCTGCCATTCAAGCTCGTCAGTTTCCTTGTAATCTATACCTTATATGATAATAGTTCATACTCAATCAAAGAGTTACAATAATAAGAATTATAGTTTAAAAATCTAACAAACACGCTTGAATGGTAAACAGAAGTTAAAAATAGTTTTTAGAATATATGTAATTTACTAGAAAATTAATAGCATTGTTAAAAAGCGTGGGGTGCTTTGAAAATAAATTCTACTGCCAAATCTGCCATCGGTTGTCCAGCAAAAGTTTGACCGCGTTTGGCAAGAAGGTTACATTTTCAAGATTAAATTCCTCCTTCCAGCTGCGGGCCTGAACTGATCGTATCACCAACGGGGTTGTATAGTGGTAGAGCATCAGTTGCGTCAAAGCGGATGTGCCACGGGACAGTATGAGCTGGGCCTCTTCTATTCTCTATGTACACTACGGGCGTGTTGGTTCCATTTGTAGCTATCTCCTTGTTATGATATACTGATGATGCTGTCTTTGTTTATGCGCCTAATAGCGCCAAGATGCAGAACCGCATGTAACGCTTCAACTACGCTTAACAATAGTGGAACACAGTTGAGCCATAAAACTAAGTTGGTTGATTTGCGGCTGCTTCCAATATCGCTATAATGCAAGTAATGCAAGTTCAGGATGTCGCGTTATGAGCTGTTAATCCAGGATCTTCCGTGATGCTTTCCCACGGCTATAGATGAGTTAAATCGTCATAGTAGTCTTTAAACTTTTTTGTCCTGTTTCTTTTCCTAGAAACTGACAAATGCGGTCACCAGCTACTTCATCAGCAACAGTTAATTTATCAAAACTATGTTAGAACCTCTTTTTCTATATGCGTGTTGAACTCGAAGCTGCATAGAAGCCGCCTGAACTTGAACCAAAATCCAGTTAGCTATTGTAATCCGTAGCCCGTCTAAGTACACAAAAACATTTTGTAAAACATATTTGGAAAGATTGAGATTTTATATTAATTTACCTCAATCCTTTAAGCAAGTAACTAAGAAATGGATTTTCGTTTTAAAACTTAAGATTATAAACAATTCAAGGCCAGATAGGGCTCTGTGTCTCAAAATTGATGTTCGCTATTGTTACCGTTACATGTAGCTATGTTATTCTTATTTTTACAGCAGAAGTGATTTGTGCGATATGTTGTCAAAGATGTTTTCAGTTCTACTTACTAAATGCAAACAGCAATGCCATGTTTGACAACACAGATAATCAAGTATATGACACACAGAAAAAACACAGACATAAGTGCACATCGAGAGAAAAACCGTAAAAACCAACAGACGTTGTTCGTTACGGTGAAAATGAGTATGAGCAATCCGGTAATAAAAGCTCACGTAACAAAATGAAAATAGAATCGCGTATGCGTGACAAAAGACAGAACGTAATAACAGCAACAGTAACACCAACACCAAGACCAAGACCAACACCAACACCAACAATAACAACCTTGCGGTAGAGTTGAAGAAGCATTGTGTAATGTGTGCCCGCCATTTTGTTGTCATTTTGCTGTGGCAGCTGCCATACATATGGCGTCAGCAAGGTGACGCCGCGTTGACAAACAATGGCGGCAAAACGCAAAACAAACCAAAACGTATAGTCATAATTTCAGATTCTTGCGTTCTTCGCCATTGTGTTTATGTGTTTTAACTGCTCGAATTGCCATAAGCATGCTTTAGAACTGTGAATTGCTTTTTAATTGTAGTTTTAAAGTGCTACTTAAATGATTGCAAACATTTGCTTGATTTATTGACATTTGAAATTGTTTAATTTGTGACGTCAAATGAGCGACTAACACGAGCACGCGCATCATCAGAGACACTTGAACGTTTAATTGTGTCAACAAAGAAAAAAGCTAACAACCAATTGACAGTACATTAACCTGTTTTTGCCAACAACAAGTCATAACATTAAGCATACGTCACGTGTGACGTCGGACTGCAGGCGTTGCAATGTGCTGCTCTTCAAGCAAACATTGCTAAATATGCATGAGAAGAACAACAGCGACAATGATGAGCAGCAAAATTGCCACAGAAAGTAAGTCAAAAAGTTGTCAGAACCAACTCATTAGCGAACAAAGTGGCGAGCAACATAAAATGAAATTCTAAGTTGGCAAAGAAATGGCAAAGAAGACTTGTTTATATGAGTATACATATATGTGAGCAAATAGCTGCCACAGACATTTGCTAATTGGCAGAAAAAAACAAACATCTTGAAATTCTATTCAATTTGTAACTGACAACGACAGATAAACAAGAATATTTGTCAACCTTTGGCCATACATTAAATACATAATGTATATATATATACGTATATATGCACATAATTGAAGCCACTTTAGGGAAGCGAAGTTCTTTTTGAAAATGTAGGTTCATGAGTTGTGTGCCACACAAATCGATCTAGTTTAAGAGCAGCTTTAAGTAAAAGCGTAGATTCAGCAAATGCTTTAACAAAACTGTTTCTGTAACTGAAACTATTGAGGCGGATTAAAAATTTTTCTATATTCTGCTGTTTTCAACTTTATCTTAGCCAGCAATTCTATTACCAAATATCTGCACGTTTTGCTGCTTTATTAAAAGGTTTTCCTTTGCACTGAAACTGCTATTTTCAGTTAAAGACGATTTGACAGTTAATTTCGTTTCATATTGGTACGCTTCGCTAACAGTAAAAAAGAACTGACAAAATTGCTTGCAACATGTGCAACATAATGCGTAGTTAGTGCCAGTAATTTCTGGGAATTGACTAGTAGTTGGCCCTCGAACCTATTTAGGCATGAATAGAAGAATTTTATTACTATAGTAACTTTAGTTTGTGCTCTTCCGAGAATCAGAGCTCTAGTTCAGTTGATTGAAAAGCACATAAAATAAGCCAGCCCCGTGACAGACAGGACTACTTGGCGTATACATAACCGAGCTAACTCAGCATCCATTAGTCATTATATTTACGTATATTCATATATGAATTCTTATTTACTTGGTTGTGACCATGAACTCGTGTTCAAGGGCCACCGTTAAGGTCGAACAGATTGACATAATCACATATCTGCTAGCTCACACTCACACATACACTCGCTTCTATATACATAAAGTCTAGTAGGCTAAGCTTTGATTTTGTGCGTTAAAATTACAATTAAGCAATTTCTCACCTGTTAATTCATTAAGCGTGTACCTTCACATACACAGACATACACACACACCCACATACTCGCAGAACAGCAGGCACTTCAGTGGAATTAACCTGTCGCTCAAGCTAAGGCTGAAAATGTTGGCATATGCAGGCAGACTTGACCAACGGACACAAAGTAGCCACAACCACAACATGGCCCACAATAGCAACAACAACAGCAAGTACGGTGCCTAATGACTTAATGAACGTAACGTAACGCCGTTGGCAATGTCAGCGGCCTGTGATGATTGCGGCTACAGCTGCTCTTCTCTGTTCCAAGGCATTGTCCAAAGCCAGGTGAGCGTTTACGTTGTGGCGTCATACCTGTCCATTCCTTTCCATTCCTGTACAAGTGTCAAGGAATTGTCTGTGTATGGATGCGTTGAGCATTAACTAAATGGCTGGACAAAGACATGGCGGCGCGTTCCATGACTGCGGCCAAACTAGGCAATCTTATGGCAGACAAGGGCAACTACTAAAAGCACTTTTGTGGCCAACACCAACAAATGACAAAAGGAACAAGACAGTCGAGCGAGTCGACATGGCAAGCTGAACTTGCGCACAATGTAGCGGTACATGGGACTACATAGGAGCAACAAAGTAACCACAACAACAACAAAAGTGGTACGAACAACAATGGCTTTTAGTGGAAAACACAAGAACCAAAACGGCATAAAAACTCAATGAAAACGGCCGTAAAGAAAAAAAAAAGGAGAGACATAATAAAAACCTTTTTGTGTTAGACTTAACTTCGAAGCAACGAAGTTAACATGCTCTATATCTTCTATATAAAAATGATCATTTGGTTAGTTCGTTGTGATAGTATATTATGCAGCAAGCTTTAGCGAAGGTTTAAGTCCGATAGAAGACACAGAAGTCCCTATAATTCAATATTACGGTTTTATTATTTTTCAAATTCCGAAAATATCTTAGACTCACTAAATGGCGGCAGATTCGAGATATTGCCGAAAAACTATATATTCAAATAAAGAGAAAGGGTGGAAGGAAGGGGAACGAGAGCGAGATGAGGATGATGAAAAGGAATATGATCTACCACGGAGTGATAATACTTTTACATTCCAAGGTATAAAAATTGGAAAATAATCAACATGGCCAACAAAAAAAGAACAACAAGAAAATCCAACACAAGAGCAATGCTTGCAACGTGATTCCGAATTTGCGAGTAGCGTTGATGCCATACGTGGTCTACGAACTCCAGTTGAACAAGCTCAGCATCTTGATCTAGGTGATGATACGTACATATCTATAACAACTCGATTATTTAGCGAAATCGAAATCAACGGAACGGCTGGAATCCGCCGGTTAGTAGCAAGGAGGCTGGAACCGGAGCTATCAGATGGCGTAGCCCCCTATTTTGAGAATAAGTCGTAGACTTAGTGTGTGAAACATGGCCAAGCCGGAAATGTTGAGATGAATGGCGTGGGTGATGAAACCAGTGAGTAGTAGGTACGAAAAAGGTCAATTTATAGTTAAACTGATGCAGCCAATTTTGTATAAGAATGCAATGAAAGAATGCTGCTCCTTTTTTACTTTTCCGCAAAAAAGTATTACGATCGGCCAAAAAACTAAAATCTATAACTTCATGTTTTTCGACGACTTAAGCACTCTGACAACTTTTCCAGCGATTTGTCAGAGTGTTTGCCGATGAAGTGTGTTATTCAAATAACTTTAGAAATTTCGGCTTTAGCAAGATTAATGTTTTTCTATCGTGTTGGGCATGTCTTCAAGAGTTTTCTATTGAATTTGAGCACTCTAGTCGCTATAGTTGGGTCGCCAGAGAAATAATAAGAGTAAATAATTATCGACATTTTCTTATTTCAATTTTTTGTTGTTTAAATTTCTCCTAGCTAATTTTGGTTATTTTGATAAACGTGCGGAAAAGCCTGAGTTGGTTACCAATTATTTATTTCTTACTATAATTACACCCTACATTTTCCACATAGACTTGGTAGTGTCTTGTCTTGTCTTATTTTCACGCTGTTACTAAGCACGTGAGCTCAGTCTCACCTCGTAAGCTCACTAATAAAACTCAGGCATCTAACGACTCATTGGCCACCATGTCTCTAACCAGGTGTGATTTTTTTTTTTCTTTTTTTGAAAACTATTCTTCAATTATACCAAAACGAATATAAGTAATCCAAGCGGATTGGAAATATCACGCAAGCGTTGTTTTTCTCGGTCTAAAGTTCTCTTTAATTTTTACATTATCATTTCTCTTCTACTTTTCATAAACCTTTTTCTTTTTTGGTTAGAAAAAGAGTAAATTTATTTTGTTGATATTTTTTTGACAATTGATTGGAGGAAAACAGGGATCGCAATTATCACTTTGTGAGGAATTCTTCGCAGTCATCATAGTCTTCGATAATTTGCTAGCTATATAGGCGAATAAACAACAGAGTGATTTTAATGATGTATAGCGAATGAAAAACTTTGCAAATTAACTCTGTTACATTGAGAATAAAGCTGCAAAACTATCGATAGATTAGCACCATTCGATATTTTCGGAAGTTAATGAAAAAGAAACATTTTCAGTTTTTGAAAATTCAGTATATTCCACAATTTTTCATATTCTTAGCAAATTGATTGAAAAAAACAGGATTCAAATTATTATAACACCATAAAGAGAATTATTACTCTTCCAATTTATAGAATCTGAAACTTAATATTGTATGTATTACCAATATCTCGCTAACTTTAAAATCTACTTAACAACATTTATGAAATCTTTGGAGTTAGCCTTTGAGATCCGTTTAAGAAATGTTGAGGCTTTCAATTATATTTGATTATTGATAATATGATATAATTAATGCTTGGATGCTTTACTATTTTCGCAATAAACTTCTCTCCAAGGAAAAAGAGTACAAAAAACCAACTCGGACTGAAACTAGATGAAATGCTAATGCTACACATTGTTGTTGTTGTTGTTCAGTCGTGTTTGCTGTCGCTTTGCGTTGATTACGGCACAAAACAACAACAACAACAAAGACAAACAGCAAAAGAAAGTCGCATTGCGAATCGTATAATGAGCAAGTCCTTGAAACCTAATACGCCTGCATAAATTACCCATGGCTTACAATAGAGAGAGTGAGAGAGAGAAATGTGCATAAGGTGGCAAGTGTCAGAGGTTCACCAAGTATTCAATGTTTCTCCAATCTTATTGCTCTTGTTGCTTTCGAGTGCACAAGAGAGTTGAATCCATGGAAGCCAAGCATAAAATATGTCAAGTGTCAAGAGAAGAGTTAAGAAAATAAAAGTGTTAATGTCGAATTTTTTGTTGTTTTTAAAGGGCTCAAGGTCAGCGTCCTTACTCTTTACACAATTTCAAGGTTAGTAGAAGTATTGAATTCCCAAAAATAATTTACAAAGCAGAGTTTTCGTTGTTTAACATAAATTTTGTTTTGCGTCTTAACCAAATAATTTTCTGAGCTTATTTGAGTTCTTTATTAAATTTCTTGAGTTATTACATTTATTTATTATATATATATAGCTATACATTATATAGCTGAAACCGCCCGCTCCGCTGCCCATAAATAAAGCCGCCAATAAATCTATTCAATATATATAAAAATGAAGACTCAAAAAGTGATGTGCCCGCTAAACTCGAAAACGCGTGCACCGATTTCAATCAAATTTGAACACATTGTAGGCAGTATTAGGGAGAAGGTTTTTGTGGAGTTTGGACGAATTCCAATAGATGACACCAAAGATATCGACAAAAACGATTTTCCATATAAAACATACTTAATGTGTTTTTACTTATATAGTAGGCAAGCATTAACTTTGACTAGGAAAAGAATTGTGGGCCTGGGTTCTGGTGGAACAGGGTGAAAGCTTCTGATCGCCATTCACTTGGATTGCTGCTCTGATGAGCTAATGTGCGCAGCGAAGCTCTCCCTGGGCTCTTAATGGGTTGTGCGTAGGTTGGCCGGAGATTACGCAACCGTGTCTCCCGGTTCCCACCAGTAAACGAAAGGCTGGCAACAATCCGCATCAAGGCTAAATTCTTTAACATCAGCCTAATTTGTGTGCACGCGCCGACGGAGGACATGGACGATGTGACCAAGGATGCGTTCTATGATAGACTGGAGTCTATCTACGACCGCTGCCCAGCCCGTGATGCTAAAATCGTGTTAGGCGATTTTAATGGAAAGGTTGGAAGAGAGCGCGTCTTTGGTCCTACTGTCGGACAATTTAGCCTTCACGAGACCACCTCGAACAATGGTCTCAGGCTAATTGACTTCGCCGCGGCGCGTAACATGGTAGTCTGTAGTACCAGATTTCTGCATCCTGTTATCCATAAGGCTACATGGCTGTCTCCTGATCAATCTACACGCAACCAGATTGATCATGTTGTGATTGATGGAAGGCATGCATCCAGCGTGCTTGATGTTTGTACGTTCAGAGGGGTCAACATCGTCTCTGACCACTACCTTGTTGCAGCCAAGGTTCGCATGCGTCTAAGCATAGCGAAGAATGTGCGATCTAGTGCGCAGCGAAAGCTGGACATCACAAAGCTGCAATCACAGCAGACTGCTGAGGCTCAACTCTCTGAGCAGCTCACTCAACCTCCCTCAGAACCTGATAACGCCGAGGGACTCTGGAAGCATATATCCCACTCCTTGCGTTCCACCGCGGAGAACGTCCTTGGATTCCAACGCCCACTGCCGAGGAACCAATGGTACGATCAGGAGTGTCGCGAAGCCACTGCAGTAAAGAACGCCGCCTATAGAAGGACCCTGCAGGCGGCTGCCACGCGATCTGTGCGAGATCACTATCGGGAAATGAGGAGGATAGAGAGACGCCTTTTCAGACGCAAAAAACGCGAGCAGGAAAAGCGTGAGCGAGAGGAGATCGAGATGTGCAGGAGCAGGAATGACGTTAGGAAGTTCTTCCAAAAAGTCAAGCGTCTGGCTGAAGGATTTAGTACCGGATCGTCTTTTGCAGAATATGGCTAGATGAGAGCATGCCCGATGATTGGAACCTTGGTTTCCTCTGCCCTGTCCTCAAGAAGGGTAATCCCACGGTGTGCGCTAACTACCGTGGTATCAGTCTACTTTCTATTGCATATACGGTCCTATCACGCGTATTGTGTGTAAGACTAACTGCTCCTTATTCGCCTTCCTTTAAAACACGAATTGAATACTTTTCTTGCAGTTCTTCGTACATAAGCAAAAAATAACCTAGCAAGAGGAGCCGCTAGATGTTAATTCGCTTGACTAGGTCAATGTCGTCGTGTAGCTCATAGAGTACTCGTTGGCAACGCGAAATGTGCAAAGATATTACGGAGTACTTCCACTCAGAGTTCTCATCTACCAATGAACTTTGGGTTCACTGTAAATTATATTGAATTCAATTTGTTAAGGAAAAGAATATTGTCCTTCTTGTGTGTACTACGATGTGTAGGGATATGAATTACATAAGCTACAAGTAGTTCCACAGGCTTTAAGTGTGTGCCGATTTCCCTTGCTCTCGAAAGAATCAAAGCTGTCACAGTGTGACGAAAGTAAAACAGTTAGTTAAACTTGTTCAAAGCAGGTGGCACTCCTTAAGAAAAACTCCCTCTGCCACGAACAAAAACAATAGCAATCAAGACAGCAAAAAATATCACACTAAACATTAACTATGGCAGAGCGGAAGCTTTGAGTAAGGAGCATAAAAAGCAGGAGAATGCCAATGCTGCTGGGTGTCACCAAAGTGTGTGACTTTGTAGCAGGTCGTTTTGGTGCTGCCACCCAGGCGCAGCTCGTTGTTGGCTAGCTGGGTGGCAGTATCGCAGGATGGTTGACTGGGTGGCATCCTTGTTGTTAAGCAGCATTTTAATTGATAAATTGCCACTTGGGCCATTACTTGTCGTTGCTGCTGCTGCTGCCAACGTTGCCATTGTTGCCGCTTTTGTAGTTGTTGTTTTTGTCGTAGTTGCTATCCCTGGTTCCTTTGCAACTTTTCAGCTGTGGCAGCCAACGACAACAACAACAACAGCAGCAGCAACAAGGACGACAACGCTTTGAATAATTTGCAAAGTTGCTCGACGTGCTCGAGTAACATTTACATCATCAAATAAAATAAAATTCTTGGACTCATTTAAAAAGCAATTAAATATTTAAAAACACTTGTACAATTGTTACAAATACAACATTCGCTGACATTTGGAATTTTGATTGTTACTTTATGTTTCATTTATCAGTTTTAATAAAACATTTAAACTGCGGTTATTTTGGTCTTTTGTAGCGGTTTTGCTTTGCGCTGATTATGCAATTAATTAAAATAACGCTCTAAACTCTCTCTTTGTAGGGGAGGGTGTGTCTGTGTGTGTGAAGGACAAACTAATTGAATTTTAATACACTCAGTGATTTACTTCTCACAGGAATTCTCAGCACTCAAGCAACAACTTTATTAATAAAAAGATACAAAAAGCGAAGTTTTGCGCTTGAGAAAACTACATTCTCTTGGAAATCGCTTTGAAGAACGCTGTTTCTATGGCAGCTAAACATGTTATATTGCTGAGACTTAAGCTGAACTTGGAGTATACCATCAGGATAGTGTAGAGAAAGGTTTAATTAGGAGAAAGTGGACTCTGTCTTACATTTAGTATCCCTTTTACTTAGAGATAGGTTTTGATTGGAAACACAGTTTCACTGGGGTTTTGTGGAGTTTTGGGTGGTAGTATTTATATAAGTATGTCGTGCCGTGAAGTGCGGAAGGTTGTGTCACCCATAAATTCTAGTTATAAAAAGAAGATGATTTAACGTTGGTTAAAGCAGGACTTAATTTTTCAATTCTTAAAAGGCGCAACTCAGACTGTAGTGCAAGAGAGTGGGAATCTTAATTTTTCTAGTTTGGGCGTGTTCTGCTGCCAAATTTGTGGGCAAAGGTCTAGTATCCAGTTCATCATTATGGAGATCGAACCGTGGTCCTCGTATTTGGCCTGCCGAATTTTATACTATTGCCAGTAAGCGGTTGGCGTTACCAAACGTACTTTTAGCCCATAACATCAGTTGATGAGCGGTATACAACAGGTTTCTTTTGAAAGACGTGACCAATGCAACTTCTGTTGTGCTCAACAGAAGTCCATTAGTCCATCGGTCGAAACCTGTTGAACTTATTTATTAACAACTGCCGTTTGTGCTCCGTTAACTTCAGTGCGATCTTAGCAATTTTTTTAATAGGTCTGCAGCTAATTATGTTAATCTGCCTTGCGATAACACTATACAACAAATTTGACTTCATTGAAAGGCCTACGGCTAAAACATAATTTTTCTGATAAATTTGGGGTTGCTTTGGGATACGCAAACCGTTTGAGATTTTCTAGCACTGTTTTCGAACTATGGCTATTTGAAAAAATAGAAAATCTCATGTTACTCGAAAACCTTACTTATTACCGATCGAGATAAACTGTATGGCCAATTGGCCAAAAAGGAAATATCAGTTTATATAATTGCAAATGGATAAGTTTTTTACGTAGGATTTACACGCAAATCCATTATATTCATGGTAACTCCATTCTTAGCAGGGTGATTTTCGTGAAAGATCTGGTAGTACTGGTAATGCTCGACGAGCATATGGAAGTTATGATTCATAAAGAGCTGGTCAAAAGAGTTCTTGGATCCTTATGTTACCAAAAGGCTAACGGATCACCACGGTTTAAAACCCTCAAAATGCTGTGTACGCTGACATTAGCGAATCATGTCAAAAACATTTTCTTTTCTGTGCGCTTAGAATGCGCTTCCATCATATGTTTGCCCCTCTCGAGGTGGACTATACTCTTCTTACCGTTCCCCTTCACGTTCCTTTTCCGTTTCGTCTTCATTTTCCTCTCCTCGTCCTCGTTGTGAATATTGGTACCAATTGTGACGGGTTTCTCATCTAATGGCAGGCTTGCCAGTTGAAGGCGTTGCCAGACTATGTGCAAAGTTTTGGAAAAACAATAATAGAAAGCTTTGAGATTTTGCAACCAGCATTCACGTTTCACTAAACCGATTGTCGCAACATCGGCCACATACACAATACAGATTCGACTATTTTTTGTTTTTCTCATCATGAATTCTTCTTCTTAAGGAGTCATAACTACCTGTTACGGCGTAACGGCGTGATATAGAGGAATTGTCAAGGCGCCTTTGCCTTGCAATTTTTTTCGTGTGATTTTTGGGTCTTTAACAAAATACGTGCAGGGTAACCCACTGTCGGGATACTCTGTTGTTTTTTTCCAAAACCAAAAAAATATTTTTGTCAAAGCCTCAAAATAAAGCAGCTTGAATCGACTTAAAGCAATCTGAGTTTTAATATGCTTTTGTTTTCTTGTCCTAAGCTGTCGCTCGTCTCTCTTGTCGCTTGAGCTTTACCAACACAAAAGTATAAAATACTTTTAAGCGCCGCATACAAGAATTTTCTACACAGCAGCCACAGCTTTAATTTGATCAATATCACTGACCAGAAGCCCATTTCAAGCTGCAACAAACAACTTGCAACACGGCGGGGCAGCCGTTAACTTTAGTTACCCCAACTGATGTTGGTACAAACACCTGGACTAAACTGGGTCACCTGCGTTGCTTTAGTGTCGGCGTCCTTTGCCTGTGGTTATGGCCACAAAACTTGTTAGCTTAAGCACTACTCGCTGCTGCTGCTACTGCTTCTCTTAGGGCTGCTTAGGGTGCCTGTTAGCAGCGGAAAATGCATTTAATTAAAGAAAATCGCTTCAGCATAAAAGCAAAAATCATTTGCCATCAGCTAGTAAGCTGTAAGTCTTGCCAGCAGCTAATATGACAAATGGCCAAAGGACTTTGCACGAGGCATAACTTTGCTGATAACAGTTAGATAAAGTATCTTGCAAGCAGCAAAACTAAGAAGAGTCATTAGCTGCCCAAACTGATTGGCGCGCATTTTTAGCAAAAGTTTAATTAGCGCCAATGCTCACTAATTACAACTAATAGTCTCAGGGGTGGCCACTAAAGTACATGCCCTACCTTTCTCACTAAGTACAGTAAACTCATATTAAGCGCTCTGCAAAAAATATTATTTGTGTACATGACAACAGAGGGGAGTAGAGGAGAACAGCAGCTGGGCAAGATAAAGCACATGATCAATTTTCATTTTGGTCTTAAAGTTAAAGGCCACAAAGAATTTCGGTGGCAATGGCGCCTCTATACTCGACTCAATCAAGTTAATGGCAACCAAATGGATTTTTGATGCTCTCCGAGCAGGTCGCTTGCGTGCTTTTGGCTCACAAAAATGGCTACATAAAAAATGATTGTTACGCTTTAATGAAGAACAGTGGACATTTGGCTTAAGGCTAATATGCCGACTGTACGTGTGTGTGTGGGTGTGTATATGTGTGCGACGCTGCGGCATAAAAGTATATAACTTGGATTAGCCGTACACACACACACACACACACTCATATATATAGGTGTCCATGTGGTTTGAGGCGCGTCAACTTTCTTATTGACAATTTGAGAATTAAATTCTTATGAGCTAATAATACTTATAAGACCCCCCCCCAAAACTATACACCATATACCACTTATTAATGTCACTTTATTTAAGCACTTTAACAAGTGATTGTTCTCACTGTTGTTTCCGGTTTTAAAGGTGTGCCTCATATTGTAGTTAATTATAAAAGCAATACACAGCGTTTCCATTTAATTTGCCAGCTTTGCCAATATGGCCCCAAGCCTGCTGCCACCCCCTGCTGCCCCCCTCATTCCAAACCCATCTCAACCCCTGCTAAGTGAGTACATTGGAAAAAAAGCGAGAAAAAAAAGATGCCAGCTGGCGACGTCTGAAAGTCTAATCAAATTAATGGAATATATCAACTTTTGTGTGTATCTGTGTGTAGTCTTACGGCTTAAATTGGCTTTGTTGTTGTTGGGTACAGTCTCCCCTTTTTTTTGTAGCTTTTGTCTTGTTTGGCTTTGCTTTGTTTTTGTTCATCGCTTTTGTGGTGCAGGGTGGCATCCTTTGTTTTTGTGTGGCAAGCACATTTAATAAACTGACTGCCGCTTCGGAAATTATACCGTTAACAGCCGGTAATGCCAAGCCCAAAGCATTAAGCCATCATAATGCATTCAGTTGCTTGGTCTGCACTACAAAAATTGAATTCATTGTTTTATTCTTTTGGTTATACATATTTTTACGCTTATTGAATGACCATATTCGCTTTTCTCTCATATTTTCGTAATGGTAAAATTAGTGTGTACTTAAAATTGCGTTGAGGGATCGTTTTTTATCCCTGCCATGTTGATGAAACCTTATAGAATGACGTTCAAGTCAAGGTAGGAAAGAAGCTTTTCGAACCTTCTGACATCATGATACTTCTTACAGTTTGTGAAGTAGAGTGTGCTGCATCGAAACGGGACCATTTTCTTTAAATGTGTGCAGTTGATAAAATCTTCCAGCATGGGTCTTGAAATAAATGAGAGTAAAACTAAGTTTAAGCTTTCTTCAATTAAAGCGACGCGGCGGTAAGACTCTCTGATTGGTGTTGAAAACTGTACTTTTGATGTTGTTTTGAATTTCGTCTACTTTGATCAAGCGTAGAATCACTTTTGCCAATTGATAAGTACTTAAGAAAGTATATCAGAAGGAAACTCGCGCTGTAGTTCGGCAAATACTCTTATGTAATCCGGGAAGTACTTAATACTTAACATTAGTTACTCAACGAAGTACATCATAAACTACCTTCCGAAAGTCTTTCCAATTTACTAAGCTACTTCCTGAAGTAATTACTAGGTAAACCTTAAAGTAAATGCCACACTAAGTAAGTAGTAAAACATGAGTAGTGTGTATTGGCTGCTTCGACTCCTAGAGCAAGTGCCCAGAGCAGTGTCGAACAAAATGCATGGTACAATGTCGAAACTCCTAGAGCAAGTGCCTAGAGCAGTGTCGAAACTCTTAGAGCAATGCGAGCAGAACACCACTTGAAAACTGGTCATGTTGTTAGTGCCCTTCGCAGTGCTGCGAAGGTTTGTATCAGGTCTGAAATAGGCCTGAAACTTAATGACCAGGCCTTCCATCTCCCTTTCAACTACGTGCATTTAGGTCATGAGTTTTGCATGGGCATGGATTAGATTGAACGGCTGTAAGCCGCATAAAAATATGTCACAGGGGAAGGGAGCAAGATATCGACGTGATTCTAAAACCTTCATCTTTTCGGTGTAAATGCGCATCTCTTGGTAAATTTTTGTGCCTTTTCCTTTTATAGTGTCTGATATCTTGACGTTCATACGGAAGGACGGACTGATGGACATGTCTATATCGACTCGACTTTTTTTTTTTTTTTGCTCCTGACCATTTTTGCCCATGGAACATATGGTCTGCCACTCCACCTTCTGCCTGTTACATACATTACACAAACCTATAATATCTTTTTACACTTTGTGTACAGGGTATAAAAACTAAGGAATCAAAAAAAACTAGTCCAAGAATTGTGCGCTCCAAAAGTATTATACATACATATTATCGAATCCTACCATAATGCTACGACCCTATATCACATACAGGCGCTAGTATTTTGTTTGTGGGCTTGCAGTGCCACCAACGTCATCGGGGCCAACTTGCGTCTCGATCAATAAGTTCTTATTGTTGGTAGCATCAAACGTGAACCTAGACGGATTGTGAGGTTACGCCGATCATACAACCGTACTCACGCACATTCTTAAGACCAATAATTTATGAGTGGTATGCTTTGGTATGTATGTGTGTGTGCAATTAATAACATATTATATTTTCGCTAACAACGTTTGAAACCCCCATTCAGTCATCATCATCAGTCATCAAAAACAACAACAACAGCGGCCATAGCGCAAAAGTCTTCTTCTTAACTGGCCATAACAACCCGTTATCAGGTTACGGCCTGATGTAAATACATTCTTTCATTGGAATTGTGGTTTTACGTGGTGGGTCCCAAACCCTACGTACAACCCTTTTTAGGCCAGGGGTGGTTTTACTGGTCTCGAAAGAACCCAGTGTCATTATTAGTCGCCTCATATGACAAGCTTTGACCTGCTGAGGTGGTATTCTCTAACCCGCTCACCACACTGGCAGGAGTAGAGCTTAAGAAAGCGAGCACAAAAGGAGCTCAGGAAATAGATGTCGTAGGCATAATTCAAATGGCTTCGTCTCTCAGATAGTCTCGGATACGATACCTATTAGATGTACTTATGTTGGCAATAAGGCAATGTGTCTTTAGGAAATATCGCCCTTGTCTCACTTCCAGTCGCACTTCAAAAGAGTGAAAAATGTAAGAATAACAATGTTAGGGGATATCCCGCTTCCATCCAAAGATTCCATTATCCATTAGATATCAATTTGTGTTGCAACCGAATGTCTTGGTATTTGAAAATATAAGCTGTGCTGCACTCGTGTCATTTCATAGGAACTTCTTACTTACTACTAGTTTTTCGGCCATTAAAATGCGTAGAGCATTTAAGTCAGCTAGTTAGACTGGCTTTTGCTGCCATTGCAGTCGGCTTATAAAAAGAGAGTAAGCCATATTTGCAGTGGCATTGTAAACATCACACAAATAAATAAATGTGATTTGTCATTTTGCAAACACAAAGCAGCAACTGCAACAGCAGCAACGGCAAAAAGCAACAAAATGTCATGCTGCGCTTTTAGTATGAAATAAATTGCAGCCGAATGGCACGTTGTGTGCATGCCAAATGTGGCAACGGTAGCAAGAACACACACACACACACACACACACATACACACACACACACACACACACACACACACACACACAGACACACACACACACACATTACGTATAGAGTTGGTTACTGGAAAAGCAATGTGGCCAATGAATATGCTTTGTTGGTTTGGCTGCCGGAACTTGGCTCAGTCTGTTGCAACAACATGCTCACGAGCTCATGAGTATTAAATTATTCGAGCGTGTGGAGCAAGCAACAGACTTGAAATATTTTTATATGCAAGACCGGGCACACAATGTGCTCTCCAACTTTAACTGCAACTGACTGTATATCTACATAATACATATATATATATATATGTATGTGACTTTTGTAAAGTTGCATTTGAACTTGGAGTTTGTTCGTTTTTTTTCTTAGTTCTGTTAACTCTGTGACTGAATGAGGAGAGCTCACAAAATAAATGCCATTTCATATTAAATAAGCTCAGCCAACAGCAGCTTCAGCACGTCAGCGTTCGTTTCAGGCAAATCAAGATTTAGTCAAGTCAAATCTTAAATTCATTTGACAAAGCAAATACTTACACGGAGTGCTACAGAGTGCCAGTAGAGCGAATTCCCATACAAAACTCGGCTACAAATCAAAGGAACACTGGCTGCCCATTCCTGGTATTGACTTTGACATCCTGGCATGCCAGTTCAATATGCTAGCAAGTGTGCTTAACCTGCCGTTAGAACTACCAATCTCTCCTAGCTCCGCCCTGTCATTGACCTTTCAACATCAGCAGCAGCAACAGTGGCAACATCGGCAGACATACCAGACATAATCGACAGCCAGGCACGCATGCCACAGCATTCCCAGCTTTAAGCAGCGCTTTGATTTCATACACGCCTTCTCACCTTTTACAACAGTCGTGCCTCTTAAGAGGCATGTGTACATACATATGTATAGCCGAAAGCACTGGGGCATAAAACGTGCGCAAGCCACGTGGCATTGAGTGACAGCCAGAGTTGCCAACTGGGACGCTTAATCATTTATGCATGCGTGTGTGAAAAGTAGTGACAATAACTAAAATTTCAAGGCAACTTGCGCGCATAATAACATTTGTATTTCATATCAAGGTCCTTCAACGCAATGTAGTAAATCTTTATTTTGACCAACAGCAAAGTGCAGTTGAACTGACTGTCAATCTTTTTATGAGTTGTTGGGCTCTGTGTATATGGTTATCAGATAATGATTGGCATAAACCTCATATCCTTCATCAATCACTTCGTGGGCGCGGCACATCAATTCCACACCGTACTCCAGCTTGGGCCCACAGCATATCCCAAACAATGCTCAGGTTGAGAATGCTTATTGGTCGATGACACATAGTTGATCCACTTCTATAAAAAAGGGATTGTGATGTATGATGAAATATGAAATGTCACGCATTTAAGCAAATAGTTTCCAACAACAGTTTTCACTATCCATGTAATCGCAAAAGGTAGCAAAGGACTTATCCGAACCTTTTGATACGAATTGACACTTTAGACAAGGCGATTCAGTTTCCTGTAACCTCTTGGAAAAAGTGTTGCGAAAGGCCGAAGTACATCGGAACGGGACAATATTGAACTATAAGAGTGCCCAGTGTCTCGCCTACGCATATTATATCGATTTCATTGATTGTATTAAGCGAGCAGTTACCGGAGCATTTGAGAATATCGAAAGATGATCTGCCAAAACAAATGGCTAGACAGTTGGAATTGTAGATTGATGTTGAGAGCTAGACATTGGATGTTTTCAAGGATTTCACCTACCTTGGCACGACCGTCACAATAAAAAACCATGTCTGCATGGAGATTAAGGGGAGAAGCACTCTTGGTCTCAGTAGGCAAATGAGTAGTAGAGACCACTCTCGCCTTACACTCTATAAGACGCTCAAACTTCCCGTTTTGGATGGGTGATGACGCAGTCTGATGTCATTGTTCCTTTACACAATGCCAACGACTACCGCATTCGATCTAAATGTTTACAGGCATATCGATCTTATGAAAGGAGATATAAAAGTGGATACTTCCGTTCCCATTTTACCGTATTTAGTGTTTATAAAGAAGAAGGGTACAGGGTATTCCACTGTCAGGCACCGTCCCAACTGTCTGCATATCATTTTTGTATTTCGAGTGTAGTGAACGCGCGTAAGAGTTACAAAGTATCTTTATAACGTGATATTAGCAGCTTTGAAGATTGATTGATGGAGTAACAAATAACAGTTTCCCAGTAATTTAAAAGTATTTTTCTTCTCCTTCTTCCTCTTTAAAGTTTTGAGTGAGTCTACTATATCCATTTAGCAGGTGATTGCAACAATTAGAAAGTTAATTAAAAAATGTACTGCAACTTAAACCCATTTAACAGCTCTAAATTTTTTTTACAAACAGCTAAATGTATGTGGTACACACATACACACTGACGATGGTGACTATTGAATTCAAAAGTAAGTTACGAATGAATAAAATTTTATCGATAAAAGTTATCAATAAGGTTAGTGCGTTAGCATTTTCGTGTAAACCATTAAAACTTCTTAATTTTTGATCCAATTTGCTCGAAACATAGCTCATTTTGTTCTTCGCAAGTGAGGACTTTTGATTCAAGAAATGTTGTATTAAAATAATATTTCACAACAGGTGAACGTTCTTAGGTAAAGATTAGAATTAAAAATTTAGTTGATAATCCATTTGACAATAGAGATATAGTTTGGAACCTCCTCAAAAATATCTATATTTGCGAAATTTTTGAATAAACAGAGTACGGAGCGATTTTGAGGAATGGTTGTTTAAACACGATGATCCATCAGAGATTTTGAATATGAACTCGTGTTGATTAGAGTAATTGGGGTTGAATTCGTAGCGAAAGCTTCCCTAAATTCTGCACTACGTTTCCCATAATGAATAGTTCCGGCTTTATTCACTTGCCTGCAGAAAAAACCAGGATCGTGGTCGAAATTATAAGGGCTCTCCTGCATTATCCCTTTGAAATATTTCATCAAACGTTTTAGTTTTACCGTCAGTGCTACCAAGTTTTTTGCGGGTCTCCCTTGTTAACTTAGGGCCTGGGGAATAAACACTGCAACACTTGGTGGACCTAAAAATGGTTTTAAAAAAAAACCGACAAATTTATGAAAACTGGACAGTCTGTCCGAAATGTAAAATCCTAATAGCTTTTGTACGGAGAAATATTATGCTTTACGAAAAAACGTGATGATTAAATTAGTCTTTTACTCTGTTGCTAATTAAAGTTACTTCCCTAATGCTATTGTGTGATTCTGTTCAAATACTTTGTTATTTATAGAACGAACGATATTTGAGGCCAAAAGCTTCCAATTATAAAATTGAAAAAAGGAGCACAATCAGAAACCTTAAAAATAATATTGGCATTATAATGCTCTTTGCTCCAATTAGTGGAATTTTCCAATAAAATATTATAAAGAACACATACGAACTCGTACAATGAATATAATTCCTCCACTTAAATTTTAACTACGATTTTGCTTGTTTATTTTGGCTAATTTGTGAAGATTTAGTTGAGTAAATTTATAGCTCCATAGCAACATATTTGGAAGGCCCAAAAAGGCTTACACATAATTGACAATTCGTTTATTTGCTGTCGTCCGGTTGGCATCCCCATGAGCATATGTGTGTGTGTTTGCGTGCAAAGTAAACTGACCAAAAGTTATGTGGCAGGCAAACAAAGTGCCCAGTGACGAGGGCTGACTGCAACCTCATACACATCAGCCGGTATCTTAGGAGTCTCAGGCTTTGGTTACGGCTCTGGGTCTGACTCTGGTTCCCAGTCATATCGCAAGTTAAAGCAGAAGCGTTAAAGTGCAAAAGATTTATGAAATTTATTTATGTGCCAGTAAAAATGCCAACGCCATTGGGGACAGCCAGCGTCGCTGTCGCTGTTGCTGTTGCTGTTGCCGTCGACGTCGGCGTCAACCTCACAGGCATCACATCACAGTTTTCTTTTCGGCGTGGACATAAGCGGATTTGCGACAAAACTCATTCGCCACGCCCACTGGCCGTGTCGACATGCTCGACAGGACAAGGCGACGGTTGTCCGTGTGCCTCACATAGATACACACACTGGACACTGGTCGACAAACAAACTAAACTGACGTTGTTGGCGCTGTCGACGTCGTTGTCTGCGCCACCGTCAGCGTCAGCGTAGGCTGCGACGCGTCACTTGTTAGCAATGATAGCCGGGAACGTTGGGGCTAAATCCTGTTAAAATTTAGTGAAAAATAAGATAGAATGTTTCAGCAAAACAGCGCAAAAGATGCAAAAGCGGCAAAGGAAAGTACATTATTTCTTCTTCATTTTCATTCAATTTTTGTATACTTTTTGCTTTATTTTTGCCGGGTTTGTGTTACACGGCCGTACGTCTTGTACTACGTCCGTCACTCTTTGTGCACTTTCACTGCGCGCTCAGGCAATTTTCCATTCAAAATAAAATAAAATGGCGTTTGTGTGTGTGTGTGTGTGTGTGTGTGAGAGTTGACTGCTGGCCATATATATATTACGCTGCTCATAAATTGTCGCAAAAAGCTACGAAAACAATAAAAATAAATGAACTTGAGTTTTGGTTTGCTACGCTTTGTTTTATTTCATTTTATATTTTTCTTTGGTTTGCAGAACTAAAGCAATTTCATTATTATAACTCTTGTTTTTTTTTTTTTTTCTTTACCAAACTTTTTCGAGCTATTGTTTATTTGGTCCTAGCCATTTTTGGCTATGAGTATTTATGGCCGCCAAAGAAAAAAGTACAAAAAATACACTAAGACAAATAAAAGACAAACGCAGCAAAAGCTCAGAACGGATGCTAAATGATATAAATACTTAAGCATTTATCTCTATAAAGTCACGTACGCAGCTTTTAAAAGGGTCTTCCGCTGTTCCTGGTTGTTCGTCAAGAGCACATGTTGCCTACTTTGCGGCGCAATCAGTGTCCGTGTGTTTGAGTCTGTGTGCGAGTGTGTACAACATTTATGCGCACGGGCAAACAGAAACAGTCTAGTATTAAAAAAGGAAAATAAAATAAATACGCTCATACACTGTACTACATGTTTACCTATGTACGCACTTACCAGCATATAGTAAATATATACACACACACATACTTACATACATTCATAAAAAAAAAGTGTATGCAGACAGTCGGGACGGTGTCCGACAGTGGAATACCCTTTACCCTTCTTCTATATAAACACTAAATACGGTAAAATGGTAACGGAAGTATCCACTTTTATATCTATTTTCATAAGATCGACATGCCTGTAAACATTTTCTTATTGGGAAGTTCCAATTGACAAGTTTTGCTAATGGGAAGTTGGCTATTATGGGGCCAAAAATTACTTTTATATTCATAACTCCAGACCATGAATAGTCAATAGGGTGAAATTAGCATATTTTTGACTATAACTTTTGATGTATTTATTCGATTTCGATCATTTTTGCAAGATAGATGCACATAAAAACGGCGAACACCTCTGTTCAGTTTCGAAATGATAGATTGAACGGAGCGATTGTAAACCGCGCAAATCTGTCACGGGGGAAGGGGGTAAGCTATCGAGAAAAATCGACAAATTCGTATTTTTCCCGGCATATGCGCATCTTTTGGTAAAAAATGTTTGCTCTAGCTCTTATAGTCTCCGAGAACGGTGCGACAACACGGACAGACGGACATGTCTATTTCGACTCGACTATTGCTCCTGACCATTTTTGCCCATGGAACATATGGTCTGCCACGCCTCCTTCTGCCTGTTACATACATTGCACAAATCTATAATACCCTTTTACACTTTGTGTAAAGGGTATAAAAAGTAAAGTGAGTCAAGGAAAAGCTGTAAAATGGAGTAAACATATACACTGTGCACCAATACCAATACGCAGCAGCCGAAACGTCTGTTTCCTTACATATGTAGGTCGAGTGTGTGCGTTTGTGGGTGCGCACAACTACTAAAAACCTGTAACAAATAGCGACAGTTAGTAGTTTTAAGGTTTTGCTTTTCAATTTTGCGCCACACACCAACACTAACACACAAACACACACTCACAATTAGTATTAAGTACAAGCAATAAAGTCGCAGAGCTGCTTTAAATTTAATAAAGCTAGTTCAAAAGCGTTGCCACAATAAAGCCAGTTAAGCTGGCCACTCGACAACTTGACAACTTAATATCAAGCTGGCTATAATACAATTTGCGTAGACCCAAGGCCAAAAGCAGTACAAAAGGGTGAGAGAGAGACACACGAAAAGGTAGAGTTAGAGTTAGACAAGAAATGCCAGCTGAGGCCACAAATAAATATTGAAGCCGTAAAGGATTTGGTGGTTATACCGTAAGATCTCATAATCACAGCACTGCACAATGGGCCAGGTGGCACACATGAACTGTTAAAATCCGAAGTTCAATGTATTTAATCGAATATTTAGATATGCATATATGTTTTTGTTTTGCGATGTCTCAAGCATTTTCAACTCCGTGAGCATAGAATTTCAAAGACTACGCTGAGAAAGTGCGAGATAAGAAAACCCAAAAGGCGGGCAATCTGATTCTGTTGAGGTGTTAACTAATTCTCTACACGTGGTAGGCGTAGTTTCGATTTAGCCTATTAGGAAAACTGCAGGCAATTTTTAAGGCGCTTAGGATCATGGTAGAATAGGAGAAGGTATGACCACTCTTTTTCTTCTAGGTACCACAAATTTTGTGAGCGACGTAGCGTGAGAGATATGTACTGCTGCCTTGTCTTATACATACATTTTCACTATGTACACATCCATGTCTATGTATCTTGCGCTGTTGTTTGGCTGCTCTTATATTAAAGGAAACCGAAATGGTGCTTTTTTTTGTTTGAGTATTTTGTGTTGCTGCAGTTATAATATGAATGCATAAATGTGTAAAGCAAGAAAAAAAACGAGCACACATACTAATGTATGTAATTATAAAAAAAATTGCGCCCAGACGTCCACTCACCACAACTGTCAATAGTATAATAAACTGAAATGTGGTGCCTGAAAACAGGCAACTACTCTGAGTGATCATACCTTTTCTTATTCTACCAAGAAAAGGCCTATGTATTCTCTCAGTTATGTATTTTTGTCTAAGTTATGTCTTCAGTCGTTGTAATGATAGACTAAAACGTCGGTACGTTGAATAGAAAGCTGAAGCATGCAATAATGAGCGAGAGAGCTGTTTCCCAGCTGTCGCCACAGAGTCCCACCAGACGAAGTATAAACTAAAGGAACTATGCCACATTTGCCCCATTTTTGTCTGTTTCTTCCATTGTACATGCTGCCAATTCTTCTATATAAACTGCTAACTGCAAACTGGACGTCGGCGTCAAAACCAAAGTCATTTATTTTTGTGCACAACAATCGTAGCCGAGAGTTTTGCATTTCTCGGCAAACAAATATAATCATTCATGGTTTTCAGAGCGTGAATTACATGTAGTAAATCCACAAACACACAAACAACAAAAAAAAGAACAACAATCGCCTTGTCTTGGCTGGCTTTAAAGGCCAATGTAAATAGATTCATAAATCAGCATGAAAATATTATTTGATTTCCGGTTTTGCAAAAGAAAAGTATAAGGAAACGTCTGTCTAAGGCTGGGATATAAAACTAATTGGAGCGTAAAGTACACTATGGCAGCGCTACACTCGCCGGATGCAATGGCATAGCAACAATGTTGACATTATGTCATCTGGCATGTAAATTATGAGTGGTTATTTGGCGGCTTAGGCCAACATTGGCAGGAGCCATAGGAGCTACGAACCAGGCAAATATAACAATGGGCATGACTTTGACTTCCGCATGCAAACAAATGAGATGCCAGGCACCAGGGGTGCATTTTTGCATATTTGCATATTATGCGTATGTGTGTGTGTGTGTGTGCTCTGCCGGTGGCACTTTTGCAATCAAGTCAAGCGCGCAGCTCTCTTGGTAGCGCTCTAAAGTATGCAACAAAAAATGTGCATGCGTATGCGTGTTTGGCTGTCAGGACAAAAACCTTAACAATGCACCCAAACAATATCGAATCTCGTCTTGGATGCTACTCCCAGCAAGCTCCCAACCACTTTTTGCCAAGTTCCATGCCAAATGAGTCCCCTCCTTTATTACTATGTATCTTCTTGCCATGCGACACCAGCTGTTGGTTTGCTTTTTATCCATCACTGTTAAATATTTCCGCTTGCACACTTGCTTATTTATTTTTGTTTCCGCCTTTGCATTGCCATTTGACGTCATGCGGCGTACAAAACCCGTACCCAAACCGCCGGAACATTCAAAGCATAAACAGTTGCTTGCTCTTGCCACCCATTGCTATCGCATTATCCCAGCTGCCACATGTGCAGCACCATTGTATTTGTATCTGTGTCTGTCTTTCTGTCTGTCTGTGTGTCTGTCTGTCTGTGTGTATGTGTGTCTGTTTGCAGTTGTTGCTGCAACTGCTGCTGTTTAGTTCTTGGCTAATGCCTTTTCAGTCGACTTCTCTGGTGTCCGTGCCGCGATGCTCGGCGCCCTGTCCTGTCTAGCTGCATCTTGTCGTGCCTTGTTAAGTGCCTACACAGGATAATCTGCGCATCTCAAGTCAACATAATTGTAGCTCCCCAAAGGGGGCTCAAGCTGTGCACAGTTAACCGTTCTTGCTTCCCTCTGTCACTTTGGCAAGTTTCTTGTATCTCGTCTGTTCTGTGTTCTCCCTTGACACAGTAAAAAATCCTTGCACTTTGCATGGAGTTCAACTGGGTTTTTACGAGCGCTTTAAGTAATTAGCAGCTGTTTGTTAACCTGTTTGCAATTGTGGCAACTGCCACAGATTCCGTTTAAAGCCAGCAAATTCCGCTGTGAACTCAGCTCACCCTTCGCATGCTCCAAGCCAAATAAGCGCTATAAATACACTAAAAGAAAAAAGTTAATCATTGCACCTCGAAACCTAAAAAAACTTTTTAAGTTTTGTTTGAGGCGAACACACTCTTTCACAATGGTAAAGATTGTTATCAAAATATTACGCTCGGATGGTATCACACTCTGGATGGTATTACACTCTGCTGTGATGAGCACGCTAGATGGCGCCACATTATGCAAAGTTGGTGAAAACCAATAACTTCATTTTTCGCTTTTAGCCAGCGTACCGTGGTAGCCCAAGATTTCAGTTGAACTCATTCAGATTTTTTTTCAAAATTTTTAGCACAAACCAATCAGAATTTTATACCTAGATCTCTTTTGCGTTTTTTTTTTATTAGTGTCTGTATGGCCAACTAAACATAACAATGGCAACATGAGTGACCCTCGTGCAGCATCGGTTTATTCAATCAACAGAATTCCCTGCTGTGCGTGCAACTATACACGTTGCAGGCCAATAACTTGTCGCTTGTGGCAATAACTGATGTTGGTCGCAACAAAATTATGGCTGCATCATGTCAAAGACCTTAGTTGATATTTCAAAAGGTTGCATTGACATGCAGCTCCAGTTGCAGGTAATTAAACTAGCTGACACCGAGCTAAATTGCCTACATGACTTGCATGAAATGCGGTAAAAAAGTATATTCTTTGGGGAGCCACAGGTAAGTTTGTGAGTGTGTCTACTCTCAGTACTGCTGTCTACGGTTAATGTCTGCAGGCTGTCGCATTCTCTATATACGAGTATGAAACACGTCACGCAAAACACAACTAATTGGAAACAAGTCAACTCAACAGCTCCTCTGAGCCTGTAGGTATGCATGCAAATTTTAATGTGCGGTCATTGGCTGCGATGGCAACGATACGACGAACAGGGTATGCGAATAGGACAGGTGACACAGGATATTTCTTTTAAAGCACAAAACTCAAAAAGTATCTTAACATAACGTCTATGTTTGGTTATGCGGCCCAGCAGCCAAATGTTAACTAACATAGCTCCCACTCATTACCCTACATAAATTATGTTAGCTGTCAGCTAGTCTTCTTCTTCTTAACTGGCCATAACAACCCGTTATCGGGTTACGGCCTGATGTAAATACATTGTTTCATTGGAAGTGTGGTTTTACGTGATGGGTCCCAAACCCTACGCACAACCCTTTTAAGGCCTGGAGTGGCTCTACTGGTCTCGAAAGAACCCAGTGTCATTGTTAGTGGCCTCACACGACAAGCTTTGACCTACTGAGATGGTATTCTCTAACCGGCTCACCACACGGGGTAAACCGTAACGGCTGTCAGCTTGTACATTCGCATTAATCGTCGTTAAACGTAGTCGGTACGACTCACAAAACAACATAATTCGTTTGTCGTTGCATGGCAAGATCATGGTTGATCGCCTGCCTACTATATATGTTAAAATACTCTACTCTTACTTATAAAACCACCTAATCTAAATATTACCAATATAGCAAAGTACGTTATATACGTTCCTCCTGCTAAATAAACTAACTTGCATTAAAAACCAACAGAATCACCGTTCTTTTTTATTATAAGAATCCCAAACATAAAACATACTTGCTGAAAAAGAAACTCAACAGTCTATTTCACTACTTCGTTTTGGAAAAATATGTTTTCTTTGCTAGATGTCTTGAAAAGATGTGTTCACACCAACAGAAATTATATATTGGTTTTATTCAGAGTATTTTACGTTTGCGGTGTATGTTAAGGACGTAAGGACAGCTGATTTCTAGGTACAAAATCTGTAAAACTTTCAAGTCTGTAAGCCTGAAAAAATTCAAAAGCGCAAATATTTTGGTTAGTTAGTTAGTTAGTTATAAAGGTACAGAATATCCCTTTCGGACACAGTTCCAAAAAAAGGTTTTTAACTGATACGAAGTATCTCGTTGCTTTCATAAAGATGGGGTCGGAAGAATTCGTGAAATCGTTTGTTATTAAAAGATGAAAAAAGAAGATCACATATCGCCAAGTTTGTCTAAGTGGAAGCCCTACAATGTCTTTTAATCAAAACTTTAATTTTTCCAATTTTATTTCCTTAAATTTTCCACGTTACTGGGTTTATGTAGAATGAAATTATTCAATTCAAATTATTCCATGAATGAAAATGAATATAATGAATGGGTATGTAGGAAACGAGATTTGGAACATATCGTTTTCCTTTCATCACAAGCACAAGTTTATGGCTTTTTAATATAGTTTCATAAATATCAGATAAATATCAATACATATACGCGCAAAACTGATCTCTTCGGTAGCTCAACTTCTACTTCTTGCCCAATACTCTGTTATTCTTCCTCTTTTTCATTAGGAGGCTTATACACAATTAAAAAAATCAATCATGCTTCCCAATTCACGGTGATTCCTTTATATATTAACCCATAACTTTTTGTAACTCATTTTGCCAATTTTAACTTAAAAGGCGCAAAGGAGAGGAAAACTACTGAAAAAAGGTTTTTCAATATCACAGACCAATGATTTACGATTTCATGTAATCTTTGCAACTCTATTACTTTTGATATTGTCTGTAGTGGCTCTATCTTTTCCCGATCCCCGGCTAGAGCAATGGAACAGGGTCCTTAGGTTAACACCTTTACAATAGAACGCATCTCGACCGGTTCAGACACTATAGTCAAAAGTTCAAAGCTAGTTGAATAATATAGCCAGTGACCAACAGCAGTGCTACGTAAAAGTCGCGTGCTGACGTCACGGTAAACTCAAATATCTAATTTGATGGTATACTTTTAATAGCTTTTTTATAAATGATGTATCTGTCTGAATTTATGAACATGTACACCTACGTGTTTGCGCATTGCCAATGTGCAGATATAAGCCTGTACAGGAATCACCAGAAAAGGAAAATGGCAATACTATAGTATAAAGTCATAGTGATATATCAGCACCCGAATTCGTGCCGCTTCGCATGGTAGCTATAGTAGATGGTGCAGTGTGCTTCCTCGCAGCAGCCCTACCCTTTCCTCCGCATCTCCTGGATGGAGGTAATATCTGCTCTGCACATCCTGAGAATAACCGCCAATTGGGTAGATGCACCATCCCAATTAAGGGTCCGGACATTCCAGGTGCATACCAACAAATCATCTATATATAAATACGACAACAAAAAAAGTGTTTGGTACCGATTGTGTTTGAATGCGTGTACGTATTAAGGTTAAACATATACCATTGGATAGAGAATGTTCATACGGTGTGGCAAATATAAATTTTACCTCGATACGTTGGCATTATACAGGTGAAATCCCACGTCAAACGTGAAATCCCACCTCAAACGTGAAAATGTATTGAATTACAACAACAAAATACATTGTAAGCATGAACGGTGTCTGCTATAGTTTTGTCGGTTCTCTTTCCATTCTCATCCGTATATAGAATAGAAGGGATAGAGAACGGCAACAACAGCGTCAACGACTATGCTTGGTGTGTATTTTATATAGGCTTCAGTTGTGTGTGAAATTTGTTGCTGTTCTCTTTCCATATTGTTCTATACATTTAGCATTGCCGTTGATGACGTTTACGTTGTTTTTTGTATGGAACATTTTTTTTCATGAAAATTCATGTATGTACATGTTGGTGTTGTATTTATTGTGAAAATTTTTTTTTTTTTCGATTTTTATGTGAAACAATATATTGGCAATTTCAAAATAGCAAAAAAAAAACCAAAGAAAAAAAAAAAAATTTCACAATATTGTGTGCCGACCAACGACGTCAACTCTTGACGTTTGAAGTAAAAAAACAACAACAAAATATGCTTTGCTTTCCCTTCTTCGTAATCAGCAGTTATAAGAGCGTGTATTGAGTCGTCGAATGTCGACGACAAGGCGAAGACTAGTAGTCCTAATACCTTAATTTGTATTTTTAAAGTTATACACAAAAAAATCATAAATAAAACTTATTGTTCAGTTTAATTTTTTGCTCAGAAAATAAAACTTATTTTTGAGTTTTATTTTGTAGTCGGAAAATAAAACTTATTTTGAGCTTTATATTTTCCTCCAAAAATAATTAAAAATAATTTTTTCCGAGCAAAAAATAAAACTCAAGAAATAAGATTTATTTTCTGAGCAAAAAAGAAAACTCAAAAATAAGTTTTATTTTCTAAGTAAAAAGTAAAACTTAAGAAATAATTTTTAAAATATAACAACAGGTACGATCCCTGCTTTTTTTTTGGCATTTCAGATTTCGCCAACATTTTTAAAGGGCCATAACTTCTGAGTGTATCCGGTATATCCGGGTTACTTCATTTTTATCTTGTTAGACTTGTATTCCTACATAGATTATATATTTGCATTTATTGTGGCTCTTTTTCTTCAAGGGAACCCGCTAGAGCTCAGCGAAATTTTCACTTAAACCCCTATACCTCCCAAACCAAAAGCTAAATCAAAAAAACACTTTAGGAGCTTAATCCACGCTTTAATAGTTTTACAACGGTATACGGCTCGACCGGATCGAACGCTCCAGTTAAAAGTACATTGAGGTATGTTGAGGGGCCCTTGCACGTGCCTGGCATTAATGAATACGCGAATCGCAGCCATAGCAACAACCTACGCTATGAGTAAATTAAAAGTGGTGAGCGAGCATGCTCGAAATTGTGTTTGTAATACTTTTAGCTATAGTATAATAACTACAAGGTAAGTTAACTCGGCCGACGTTCGTCACAGCGAACGTCACTGAGGAATGTTGGTTTATGTGTGTGTGTGTATAAAATTTCTACTATAAGCCAGGTGTGCCCAAATGTTGTTTACGTCATTGTTTTTTTTAACTCAACGGCATTGACAGAGAATGAAGCCAGAAGCTCAAATTTGTTTTTGTATTTGCATTTTCATTGGTGCAATGCATTTATATCCGCAGTCGGACTAGGAAGTTGGTTATAAAGTAATGCTTTTCTCATGACTTACTCAGGTAGAAATGGTTGCAAAATCTTACATTTTCCTTTTGTTTCTAATTTGGGATCGGCACAATTTTCGCACTACTTTAGAAAGGTATTTGTAAGGGTTTTGAACGATTTCGCAAATCATCCGGATTTCTGTCATGTTCCATTTTTGTTGACAAGAAACTTTGTACAGCCACGCATCCATTGAGTGCAATTTTTTCAATTGATATTTTCAGCTAATGTTGAAAGAAATAGGTGAAATCATTACTTAACTTGATAAAAAATTTAACAACTAATACAATAGAACACAAGAGTATAAATTTACTTTATCACACTTTATCCAAATGCTTGAGAGCGCCTAGTATATACAAACTGCGCAATATATCAACTTGGGAATACAGGATAAATAAACAAAATACTGTACAATGATTTTAATACTTACAGTATTACTTTAGTTTACAATTTCCAAACTAAAAAAAATTCCAAACTTCTCCCCTATTCTAGGTTCACCTCTGGCTATGAAAAAGCAAACAACCGATCATTTTGTAGCGGCACCGACAGAGAAATACAAATCATCTCGCCAAAACTATAGACATGAGTAGTTCTTTTTGGGCTTTGCGTTGCTTTTATACTTTCAAAAGAAATATGAAAAGCAGTATGATTATAGAAGGGACAGTATGTAGCATGTATGCTACAGTGCTTTTTCATAATATGATTTTCCTCATTCTATTTGTTAGGTAGTTGGTATTTTAATACTTCTTATACCAATATCTGGTCACACCATTAGCATATGAATATATAAAAGCGGTAGCAAAAATAATAAATATAATCATTTGGAATTTGTTAATAAAAGCTGCTGGTCGTATTTTATTTCACCCTCGCTCAATACACAACACTATCATAATGAAAAAGTAAGCTTCTGCTTTTTGTTCTGCTTAAATAAGTGTAAAAGCAGCCTTGGTTTCGGAACATGTTCCTAAAAAGTCCGACTGTGTATACCTACGAGCAATGACAAAAACGAGTGCACCTCGTTCTAACCTTGAGCATGAATGTTTGTGTTCTAGGCTATGAGAGTAATTTCTCCTACATATCACTCGCTCTCTTAGGTTTTACAAAGTTGTTAAGATACGTCGGCGGCAGTGTTTTCTTACCTTGTTATTATTGTAATATGCTCTAAACTGGGTTACATGCAGAAAGAGAAGAAAGAAATATGCTAATATCGTCTTATGCATCTCTGTCGATCGCAATCAATAAGCAAAGCGTTCGACTAGAACACAGCTCGTAGCATTTGCGGTGGGATCCGAAGTTTGTTCGGCCTGTCACTGAACTATTTCCACTCACTACATTGTAGATCCGAACTGTTGCAGTCTTTGCATATTCATGGCAGATTTTAAACGAATCGAATACTCAGAAGCGCTATTTATTTAAGGTATTGAATGGTGCAAATGCGTTTCGTAGACTGCAATGCGTATAGTATCGGAAGGAACGGCATCGAAACAATAACGCGCAAGTTGCGCTCGATTGGAAGAAACAATCACGAAAGTGATTGTAATCGCATTAATTGTTTTTTAATCTACAAATCTCAAATAAATTACTCTATTACCAGAATTAGTACTTATCATTACAATGAGCATATTAGATGTTTTCGACAAATCTTATGGAGGTAATTTTATAGAATTGGCTAGAGAGCTAACAAAATCTTCACATTAATACTTGCATTTTCTTTCAGATACCATAAGACCGCCAATGGTGGATGGCCCCTGGCCTATCACCATCATAACGACAGCATACCTTTTATTTATATTTAAATATGGTAGACAATGGATGGCCAGCCGGGAACCGTTCCAGTTAAGAGGTGTTTTGCTCTTCTATAACAGAGTACAAGTCTTTTATAATGCGGCTTTGTTTATTTCAGTAAGCAAGTATCTCATACTCGATTAATAGAGCAAAATTGTGTTTAAACTAATTTCCGTACCTATTTTTTTGCAGGGCATTTATTTCCTGTTCATTCTAAGGCCCTACGATTTTAGCTGCATGATGGTTTTGCCGCAAGATCATCCCGCTAAATGGATTGAGCGCGTAACAGGATATTGCTTTTACATAAACAAGCTACTGGATCTTTTGGATACGGTATTTTTTGTGCTAAGAAAAAGCTATAAGCAGATAACGGCACTTCATGTGGTACATCACGTTGTAATGGCATCTGGCGGCTTTCTTATAGTGCGCTTCCATGGATTCGGTGGTCATCTATGTATTATGGGCTTCTGCAATACCTTCGTACACATCATAATGTACAGCTACTATTACTTAACATCACAGAACTCAAGTATCAAGAATAGCCTTGGGTTTAAAAAGTCCATTACCAAATTGCAGCTGGCGCAATTTTTGATCATACTCTTCCACACTATATGGGCCATGATGCAGCCCCACTGTGTCGTGCCCCGACTTATTTTTTATGTAGCCTGCGTAATCGCAGTCCTTATGATTGTAATGTTTTCCAATTTCTATTATCATGCGTATATTTTGGCAGATGGAGCAAAACCACAAGAGAAAGATGATAAGAACGAATAAAAGTTTTGCATTTGTTTCATGATCTAAGCTATATTAGCTGCTGGTTACTCGCAAAATGTTTATCCGTTTCTATCGGATTTTATATGTGATGTCAAATATACCTATCTAAATGCACATAGGTGTACAATTTACATACGTACTACTTATAAATGCAAAATAAAACTGTTTACATCAATGACGCAACGACGCAAATCAAACACACAATACGCATTTAAATTAAGGTGAACTCGAGTGATAGATACCTAAAATAATTAAGTAGGTCAAATGCAAATAAACAATTCTGAATAGTTTTCAAGAAACGAAGTTCTAAGCTGTGTCTTATTATACTCTGCACACATAATGTAGAAAGGTATTATAGATTTGTGCAATGTATTTAACTGGCAAAAGGAGGTGTGGCAGACCATAAGTTCCATGGGAAAAAATTCTTAGCATTGACTCGAGTAGCGATTGGACCATGTCCGTCTGCCTGTCCGTCTGTCTGTATATATGAGAGCTAGGGAAATCTCTGGTAAAATTAAGTTTTGCTCCACTTTTCCACGCATTATTTCGCGATTAAAAATATATTAAACCTAAACTTGACAGGGGCTTGTGTCATGCTTTTATGCATAAGATGCTATAAGATGATCAAAATTGGTTAACTACCTCAAAGCTTATAGTCAAAAATGTACCAATTTCACCGCAGCCACGCCAATAAATTGCACTAAAATTCCGCTTCATGTAAATATGGTTAAACATGATCTAGAGCTACACGTTTTGGTTTTGAAGTTCGTGTGAGCGTAATCATCAAAACTTGGTTCACAATAGCATACATTAACATATATAGGTATACATTTTCAGCGTGCTACGTTTTATAAGTACTTTTTAGCTCTTGAAATGAGGCATGTTCTTTGACATAAATGACATAAAATCTCAAAACTTACTTTTTTTTCCACCTCAAAAATGTTCACAGAGCGAGGAAAAGCCTACTAATAGGAACGGGAAAAGTAACAGGAAAGGGAGCGGGAAGAGGAATATGAACACGAATAGGAATGTGATCTTTCTCGAGAGATGCAAGAGGTGTTCCAAAAGTATTTCAAAAATTGGTTCAAATGAAAGCAAAACGTAGAATATATTGAAAAACAATAAAACTATTTTCGCAGAATAATGCTTGTCTTCTGTTAATATGTAACGCATTGACGGAGTCCTCTGACAGCTTCGGAAGCCTAATCTTCCAGTACGTTGTGGGATATTCGAATAATGTCATATTCTGACTTGGGTAGTGTTAAGCACAGATTTTGTTACGCTCATATTGTCTTACGTTTGTATATGTAGTGTTAGTAGCGTCCATAGGAAAGCGAGATGGTTGCACGTCTGTTTTTGTGCGCTGTGTTGCAGTGCGAGCAAGAGAAGATATGTATGCTTATAGTACCTAGAGCACGCTAGATGGTGTTGGGAAATAACCAACTTAACTAAGCATGCTTGGTTTTCTTAATGTTGCACATCTATAATATAATCTAATATATTTATATAAAAACTAGCAGTTTACATTTAAAGGTGATGTATTCCATAGTCGGTATTACCACTAACAATGTTTATATTAAAGGTTTTTGCATATGCAGTGCGAAGGGTCTAATTAACTGAATTCATTAGCAGTGATTTCTCTATAAATTTGAATGCTTGGTCGCATAGTCTAAATGGGTCAATACTCAAGGAATGTTGTCTGATTCCCGCATCATCAAACGAATGAAATCCAGTGAGAAACGAAAATCCTTATAAACATGTCTTTATTAGAGATCTTTAACAGGCCCCATGCAGGTATTACTTAACAGCAATTATAAAATAACTTTGAGTTCCCATTAATAAAATACGTATATTTTCTTATAGAATCGGTTAGATTGCCATTAGCAAGTGGAGCCTTTCCTGTCGTAGCCTTACTCAGTGTATATTTGTGGTTTGTGCTAAGATTTGGAAGGAACTTTTTTGAAATAAGAAAGCCACTCCAGCTGAAGCGCGCCTTAAAGATCTACAATATAATACAAATTGTATTCAATGGGGCATTAGCCATCACAGTAAGTACTTAACGCGATGGACTCAATGAAATACTAACAAGTTTAACGTCATGTTTTATCTTTTTAGTGTATTTATTATTTGTTTATAGATAGAGTGTTTAATTTGAGCTGTATAATCAAGTTGAAAGAAGATAATCCAAGGCACGTCATCGAAATCGCTGCATTTTATTTGTATTATTTAAACAAAATTCTTGACTTATTGGATACGGTTTTCTTCGTACTGCGAAAAAGTTTTAGACAAATAACCGTACTACATATTACACACCATGTTTTTATGGTTGGCGGCTACTACCTCGTATTACGGTTCCAAGGGTACGGAGGTCATCTTACATTCGTGGGACTCCTTAATACAATCGTGCATACGGTAATGTATAGCTACTATTACCTTATGTCCCAGAACCGGATATCAAGAAACAACCTGTGGTGGAAGAAATATATTACCATTATGCAGCTAACTCAATTTGTGCTTATCTTCGCACATAATATTTGGACCATGGCTCAACCCAACTGTGCGGTTTCGCGTCCACTTATATATTGCAGTTTTGCTTTTTGTAGTACTATGATTGTAATGTTTGGCAACTTTTATGTACGCGAATATATTTTAGAAAAGAAATCGAAATCTCTTAAGAAGTAGATAAATTATATTTTATTATATGTAAATAACTAAATTAAAATTGTCTACGTAAAGGTGCGTTTGTTGTTTTTATGGTGCGAAAATATGTTAAAAAAAAATATGTGCTGTTTTAGCAGCGTCCTCAGGGGAGCTGTTTTAGCGCACGGCTAAATGAATTTACAGGTTACGCATTTCGCAGCAACGTCATGGCGTGACGTCACAATTTCACATGTGTGCAACTTTTGAACAAATGCATGCCGCTGAGCATTTATATACACACTTATTTTATATAAAATGAAAAAAATTTTGTTTAATAAATAATCTTATTTTTACCAGAACAAAATAGGAAGGAGTTTTTTTGATCGATTCAATAGCTCATAGACGTAGAGTTAGATGGTAAAAAAACTAACAAAATACTGGATGAATTAAGTTCCTAACAATATGCGTTTTCGTTTCTTTGCGAGAATTTTAAGAGGTTGAAATGTGTAACTCAATTGCTGCTTACTTTATGAATTAGGTAGCAGCTTGTCTCTTACATTCATGTGTGCGTATGCAGCGCTGTTATATAAGAGAGTTGAGTATGTAAGCGATCAGGAAATTTACCATAGGAGCATTTGAGTAAACAAACCAAACTTAGACAACATCCTCCAGCACTAAACAATGAGTAACAACACTTTGCCCTAAATCTCACTCGATATAAGAATGCATTCTAATATGAAGCATGAGACGGTCATCGCCTTGAGGAAGGTTGTGTCCAATGTATACTTATAATGGTACAAATAAAACACAAAAGTGTTAATACCCAGCGGACCAAACACTCGCTATGATAGCGCAAACGCGTGAAATACGAGACATAACCCGACAAAACGCACGCATTTAGATACGGAAAAGATGCGTTTACCTGTGCCGCAAGAAATATCGAGCCGTTGGCGATAACTCTTTTGATACGTTATTTCTTGCGAACCTTTAAATATATTAATAGCGAGACATTTATAATATTTCGTAAGAGACTTTTCACACGAGTGTGGGCGATCGGCGTGAGTAGGGCGGGGGGGAGTACCCTACCCGAGGTTGGTAAACTCTAGGCGGCACTACTTTGCAAGTAAAAAAATTTGATGCAGGCAGTCGGGACGGTGCTCGACAGTGGAAAAGCCTGTACTTTTTTTTCTTCATAAACACTAAATACAGTAAAATGGGAACGGAAGTCTTCTTCTAAACTGGCCCGTTACCGAGTTAAGGCCTGATGCAAATATGTCATCCAGGCGTCTCTGCTTTCCTCGCACTGTAGGACATTCTCGCAGGAGTTTTTTCATCCATATGCACAACATGCCTTAGCCAGCGCAGACGCTTCATGTTATTTCGCTCGATTACGTCAATGTGGAGCTCATAGCTCCACGACGACATTAAGCGGCTTTGCTGGCTATACAAACTTTCCAGCACTGTTCAACTATTGAAATTTTTTATCACTGCATTTTATTTAATCAAATCAAGTAATTTCGCAATAATGTATCGTGTTGATTTAACTTCAAAACAAAAGATAACAATTTTAAATGAGTTGAAAGATGCCAGTGCAGCTGATAAAAAGGATATTGCACAAAATTATAAAGTCAACTTACAAATTGGCGCATAAAGCTAATTGAAAGTGGGATTCGAGCGACCGTAGTTGGCAACAGAAAGCGCAGTCGGCAAAGTGAAGACGTTAATTTGGAAAAGGCATTACTATCATGGTTTCATCAAATTAGAAATCAAAATGGAGTAATTAGTGGACCAATACTGCTTGCTAAGGCAAAAGAATTTTGGCAACATTTAAATGATGGAAGACACGCGATAAAATATTCAAAAATTCACGGCGAGTCCAGTGAAAACAACAATGTTTCTGCAACCGCTTTTGTTCGCGATCATTTTCCGCAGGCAATGCATTGCCCCACGGAAGCTTTAAGGAACAACATGATGTTGCAAAGGGATTTAAAACCCAGAAGCAACGTCTTACCCTATTATTGCTCTGAAACGCAACGGGCACTTGGAAACGGGCTTTTTGTATTGGAAAATCAGCGACCTTGCCATATTATAGTAACAAAAACGCTTGGATGACTACTTCAATTTGGATAAAAATTTTAACTGATTTTAACAAAGAGTTGCAAAAAGAAAATAAAAGCATTTGTCTTCTAATCGACAATGCAGCATGTCATAAAACAGATGTTATCTTCTCCAATATAACGGTTGAGTTTTTGCCACCAAATACGACTGCCTTAATTCAACCATTGGACCAAGGAATAATCCACGCATTTAAATCGGAATACAGAAAAATAATAATAAGAAAACAGATTTGTGCACTGGAGAAGGAGAGCACAGTGGTGGAATTCTTAAAGTCACTCACAGTTTTGGACGGACTTCGTTACGCAAACCGAGCGTGCGATTTGGTAACTAAACAAACAATTATCTATTGTTTTAAAAAGGTGAGGCATTAAATATTTTAATAAATTAATATTTTATGAACATTACTTCAACTTAGGCAGGACTAACTGATCTAGACCTCAACGCAGAAGAAAATAGCGAAGTTGAATGCATTGATACGGATGATGGGAAATTAGATATGTCATACATTGAATGTGATAAAGAACGAGACTGTTTTGGAACGCCTACATATGAAGATATGTTGGCTGATATTATAAATGAAAATGCCATAGAAGATACCGAGTCGGATGAAGTTTTTGCTGAAAATGGCCCTACATGTTCCACAAAAGAAGCATTGCAGCATTTGGATCCTTTAAAAAAAAGAAAAATCACATTTTTTTTATATTAATTGCTCTAAATTTTATTATATATATATATATATAGTTATATATTTATTATAACTTTGAATTGTTTTGTGAATTACTTTATACTTTAATTTTAATAATTTATAAGTTTGAATTGTTTTGTGATTTACTTTATACTTTAATTTTAATAATTTATAAGTTTAAATTGTTTTGTGATTTACTTTATACTTTAATTTTAATAATTTATAAGTTTGAATTGTTTTGTGATTTATTTCTTTATTCTTTAAGTTTTAATAATTTATAAGTTTGCATTTTCTATATTCTTTAAGTTTGTTTGATAATGTAATGAAACCAATGATCTAAAAAAAACCAATGATCTAAATATGTTTAATTATTAAAAATTATTATTTGTCATTTTCGCTGTTGCATATAACCGATATCTACTGTATTTACTTATTTCAGGATAAAATTCATCTAAAGTCATTCATTTACTTGTTGCTTGCCTTATAACAATAAATAATTTATTTTCAGCGCAATTATATGCAATCTTTGATCGCACTGCCAATGATTATACCCTGTACCAAAAATGTAAAAGGGTGTTATAGTTTTGTGCAATGCATGTAAGAAAGTTGCGCATTTTTCCGGAAAAGAGCATCTTTATCGATTCATGGATTTTCGCGGTATGCACCCGCACCAAAAACGCTATCCCATTAAAACTTGGCGGTGTCAAGCGCACAGTTAATTTGCATATGTTTCGTTAAAATTATCAAGACCGGATAGGAAACTTTAAGAGATACAGGTAATAAAGTTCCAATTTTAGACCCATTCTACTACAAACTGCAACAAGATTTCAGTTTCTATAGAAATGTTAATATTTAAGCCAGATACACAAAAATTGGTATGTAGACTCATGTTAGTCTTATAAACCAAACAATGTTGACCTTTTGCCGAACCATCCTCCCTAACCCAGTAGTACTGCTATCTTTATATCGGGCAAAGTCTCGACTGTCTCCATTAAATTTTTATGTCCACAAATTGTGACGACATGCGCAGAGAGAGCGAAAAAACTTCTGAACAAGAAAATGAATGCTTATTGTACTTGTTCTCGCCAGATGGCGCCACCTTACGCCAAGTTCTAGAGAACGCACAGCTGAAGGTTTTACATCTTTAATATAACCTAATATATTTATAGAAATACTTTGTTTATCTAGAAGAACAATTTATTCGATGCCAATTAAATGTTTATATTACAGGTTTTTAGCATACGTCGTACAAAGTGAGAATGGCAGGAATAATGATTCTTCTATAAATTGGAAAACTTCGTCGCAAAGTCTTAATGGGTTAGTGGATAGGCAATGTTGTCTGTGGCCCACACATAAAATACAGTGAAAAAAAATCAATATAAACATGGCTTTATTAGAAATCTTTAGTAGACCCCTTGCAGGTATTATATAACAGTAAATATTCAATAACTGTAAGTTATAATCAATAACACACGCACACTTTCTTATAGCAACGATTAGATTACCATTTGCAAGTGGACCCTTTCCTGTCATAGCCCTACTTGGTGCATATTTGTGGTTTGTGCTCATATTTGGCAGGAAATTTATGGAAACAAGGCAGCCCTTTCAGCTGAAGCGCGCCTTAAAGATCTACAATATAATTCAAATTATATACAATGCCATTTTAACCGTCTTAGTAAGTACCTAAAGCGATAGACTCAATGCAACACTAATTTGTTTCACTACATGTTTTTTTTTTTTTAATTTTTATTAGGAATTTTATTTTATATTTATAGAGAGAGTATACAATTTAAGATGTACTATTAAGCTAAAAGAGGATCATCCATTGCACTTAGTCGAAATCGCTATATTTTATATGTATTATTTAAACAAAATTGTAGACTTATTGGACACGGTTTTCTTCGTACTACGTAAAAGTAATAGACAAATAACCGTACTTCACATTACACACCATGTTTTTATGGTTGCAGTTGGCTACCTCGTTTTGCGGTTCCTTGGCTACGGAGGTCATCTCGCGATAATGGGACTCCTTAATACACTGGTGCATACGGTAATGTATAGCTACTATTACCTTATGTCCCAGAACCGTATCTCAAGACACAACCTATGGTGGAAGAAATATATTACTATTATGCAGCTAGCTCAATTTGTGATTATCTTGGGACATAATATTTTGACCTTGGCTCAGCCTAACTGTGCGGTTTCACGTCCACTTATATACGTTAGTTTTGCTATGTGTAGTACTATGATTGTAATGTTTAGCAACTTTTATATGCACGAATATATTTTAGCTAAGAAATCGAAATTGTATGATAAATAGATAGTTTTTAATTTAGTAATTCATATTTAAGTCAGAAATGCCCAATAACCTTCCTGTAGAATACCCGCTATGCACGCAAATGTTTGCTCGCTGACGTCAGCAGAGACAGCGCAACATGCAAGTAAGGGTTTATTTACTTTTGTACTACAAGAGTTTTTTATAATATTATTAATTGTTTATTAGTTAAAAATAAAACATTAAATAAGCCTAAATGAAAACGAGAATAAGTACAAGTGCGCTCGCATATTATATATATTGACAAATAATATAGCTTAACTTCAAACATGTCGCTTAAGCTTACGTGGCCAATTTTTAACGATAAGCGACTGTTGTTGTGTAAGACATCGTGGTCTTTTTCTGTAATGTTGATTCCGGAGCTCTACCAGCTGTCAGTGAGCTCCAACGAAGTTCGTCACATTGTTCCCATGAACTACTTGGTCGCAACACGTCGACCAACGAACCTTCGAAAAGCCATTAAGTGGACAAACCAGCAACATATCCCAAATGAACCAATTTGGGCACAAAACAAGCAAATGTTGCGATGTACTATTTGTATGGAGGCTTTCCACAAATTCTCAAAGAAATGATAATTTGGCCACAAAAATCAACACCGTATACACATTGTTTTAAATGGGCGGAGCGCTCGCAGCCAAACAAAGGTTGCCCTAGCTTATGTAGACATTAACATGTTCATAAAAATTGAAATTTTCTTTTGCCGTTTCCTGGAGAAGGGCTTCAGAATTTGCATATTATTATCTATATCTTTAAATATACATATGTTTTCTTTTTATCCGGTCATTCATCATTTATCATTGTTTGGTTTAACAGCCAAGCCAAAATTAACTCTTAAACGTTGGCCCAGTAGCCAACGCAACATAAACTCTTAAACTTAAACATCAGCAGCCCGAGCGCGTAACGTAACTAAATACAATGTATACTTAACAAGATAGCGTCGTCGTTGCGACTTTAGCAGCGCAGTTTCTTTAATTTTCATTCTCTTACGATTTTCAATGAGAGAGGTTGTGTGTCGCGCATGTTATTTGTGTATGTTTATGTTATATGTGTATGTGTATGCATTGCTTTTTATTTATATCAACGAGAGTAACTTGCGCCTCTCACTTTCGCTATTTCAGATTCTCAAAAAATTTTAATAATGTTCACTCACCGACGACGTTACCTTGTTAAGTATACATTGACTAAATCTTGTACATTGCTTTGATCGCTCTCTGCTGAATTCTCTTTTTGTATGTCGTCATTAAACCAGTGATATTCTTTATAGCCCGTACCGGCAAAAGTCTCGTTGTTTATTCACACAGACACGGCCGAAGAGAAAGCTGAACCCGTCGCTCAGTTCTAGTGCGAGAGTAAAAAGCGCGTTGTGAGTAAGCTATGCACTGCCGGAAAAATATGTATCACACATTTGGTGTGTTCTCTTTCTGAACACCACTGCATTACACTTATTTTGAGTGTTGAATATGTTCATGCTCAAATGCTTACTTATTGCATGTCACATTCGTACTTTTACTTTCTAAGGCGTCGGTCACTGCACACTACCCGCTAACATTTAACGCACAATCGTTGGCCACTGCTGCCCTGTGCCGTTTAAACATTTAACAAAACATTGTAAAATAACATAGTCTCAATACGCAACATTTACTAAACATAAACCACTTCGCAATTAATTTTTAAATATATCCACCGAAAAATCTCAAGATTCAACAATCATTTTGATACCATACAGGCACAGAAACAGTATGCATAATTTCGTCAAGTTTCAAGCAATGTATACTTAACAAGATAACGTCGTCTTTGCGACGTCAGCAGCTCAGCTTCTTAACTTTTCAATTTCTTGGGGAATTTCAATGAAGGAGGTTGTGTGTCGCGCATGTTATTTCAGCTTATGCAATATTATTGATACAAAAGTATGTACATAGGCAGTGAAAAAAAAGATATCTCTACATGTCTACTAACATGACAGATATTATGTATTTATGCATTTTAAAATGTACCGCACACAAAATGGTAAAAATTGTGCATGAGCGTTTTTTTCCAGCAACGAAAGTAAATTGCGCTCTCTCTTTCGCCATTTCAGCCTCTCACAAAATTTTAAGAATTTAAACTCAACGACGATGTTACCTTGTTGGTTTCAAGTACATACCATAGCTTCTATAGTATCGGTGTGAAACGCGGAAAGGGAATATAAATCAGTTATCAACATGGTTCAACAAACTTGATCTCTAATTTTTTTTTGCTCTAACTTTTATAGTGTACTACGGATGGACGGACAGACAGACTGAAATTGCTATATCGACTTGACTATTGCTCTTGATAAAACCGCATTTATAGGGCTGTATAACAACTACAGCGGTAATTGGCTTCCAACGCCCACTGGTACGATCAGTACCAGTACGCCGCTCATAGAAGGGCAGTCAGTTTATACGCGATCTGTGCAAAACATATATCTGGAGATGCGAAAGATGGAGAGGCGCCTTTGCAGACGTAAAATCGCAAGCAGGATAATACCAAGCGAGGTATTATCGGGTGATGATGAGAATAATGTCGCATCCGGAGCTTACTTCCCGACGTCTAGTATCATAGTAGACTGTTTGTGTTTTGCACACACCGCTTATTGCGGTTTAAAATGTCGCGGAATCACGGAACCCAAAGCAAAGACGGAGAGCTTTGAAATCTCTGCTGCGAAGAAAACTCGGGAAATGGAGAACATAAAAACAGTACGATCAAAATTAAAAGGGCTTACAACTTATGAATTGAATTTGTTTGCTAGAGAGGTCCATTATGGTTTCCCACAACATTTTTTTATTTTTTATTTATTGTAGAGTCAGCCGGACAAAAGGCTTTAATCCAATATTTGCACTATTTTACATCATTACACGTTATAACATAACACTGATTTTTTTAGTAAGACTATAACATATATAATAATACATTGTAACATGGTTGTCACATAAATTACAAACTAATTAACAAATATTTTACTCAAAATTGTATACGATTAATAGGGGTATTTTCATTATTTACATTTAGTTTACACTAAGACAACTAAACTGTAATTAATGTACTTTTTTTAAGCCGAATTTAATTTAAAGTCGTTCATTTAGTTGTTTCCTGTCTTTTGCCAATAAATTAAATAAATAAATATTTTAATTTAGTTTGTGCACAAATTGTGACAAAATGTACAGAGAGAGCGGAAAAGTTGATGAAGAAGAACATGCATGCTTACTGTTCTTGTTCTCGCTAGATGGCGCCACAGTATGAACAAATGGTTTTACATCTATAATATAACCTTATATATTTATAGACATACTATATGTACTTTGAATAGCTATTATACAATACAATTCCATACCAATTTTAATGTTTATATTACACGATCTTAGCATATGTCGTTCAAAGTGACAAAGACAGTGCTAAAAATTCTTCTATAAATTGGAATACTTTGTCGCCAAGTTTAAATTGGTCAGTGGACAGGGAATGTTGTGTGTGGCACGCATTATCTGACACATAAAATACAGTGAAACAAAATCAATATAAACATGGCTTTATTAGAAATCTTTAGTAGACCCCTTGCAGGTATTACATAATACTAAATATTCAATAACTGTAAGTTATAATCAATAACACACGCACACTTTCTTATAGCAACGATTAGATTACCATTTGCAAGTGGACCCTTTCCTGTCATAGCCCTACTTGGTGCATATTTGTGGTTTGTGCTCATATTTGGCAGGAAATTTATGGAAACAAGGCAGCCCTTTCAGCTGAAGCGTGCCTTAAAGATCTACAATATAATGCAAATTATATACAATTCCGCTTTAACTGTCTCAGTAAGTACTTATAGCGATAGACTCAATGCAACACTAATATGTTTCACTCCATGTGTTTTCTTTTATTTTGATTAGTTATTCTATATTATATTTATAGAGAGGGTATACAATTTAAGATGTACTATTGAGCTAAAAGAGGATCATCCATTGCGCTTCGTCGAAATTGCTATATTTTATATGTATTATTTAAACAAAATTGTAGACTTATCGGACACGGTTTTCTTCGTACTACGCAAAAGTTTTAGACAAATAACCGTACTTCACATTACACACCATGTTTTTATGGTTGCAGTTGGCTACCTTGTTTTTCGGTTCATTGGCTACGGAGGTCATCTTTCGGTAATGGGACTCCTTAATTCACTCGTGCATATGGTAATGTATAGCTACTATTACCTTATGTCCCAGAACCGTATCTCAAGAAACAACCTTTGGTGGAAGAAATATATTACTATTCTGCAGCTTGCTCAATTTGTGATTATCTTGGGACATAATATTTTGACCTTGGCTCAGCCTAATTGTGCGGTTTCACGTCCACTTATATACGCTGGTCTTGGTATGGGTAGTACTATGATTGTAATGTTTAGCAACTTTTATATGCACGAATATATTTTAGCCAAGAAATCAAAATTGTATGATAAATAGACAGTTTTTAATTTAGTAATTCATGTATAAGTCGGATATGCCCAATGACCTTTCTGTAGAATACCCGTTGTGCGGCCGATTTTGCACGCAAATGTTTGCTCGCTGACGTCAGCAGAGACTGCGCAACATGGAAATAAGTGTTTATTTACTTTTGTACTACAAGAGTTTTTTATAATATTCTTAATTGTTTATTAGTTAAAAATAAAATAAAAGATTTTAAATAAGCGAATATAGTATATATCGACAACTAAGCAACTATCAGTGACGCACATGACTTTGTCGACTCTATTATTGCTCCTGGTAATTTTTGGTCATGGAACTTATGGTCTCCACTTCTTCTACTTGTTAAAACATTCTACAAATCATTAATAGTCTTTTACACTTTGTGTACGATGGAATAAAAAAACGATGCAGATTTGTTAACCTTCCAAAACGCATTTGTAATTTCAATAACATAACCAGAGCCTTCTGTGCTACTGGCTCATTATGGCAATATCACAACTTGTTACTTGGAATACGTTTAACTCTACAGCGGTAAACGTAATTGGTTACCAACGCCCATTTCCGAGGAACCAATGGTACGATCAGGAGAGTCGCGCAGCCACTGCAACGAAGTATGCTGTTTATAGAAGGGCCGGCGGCTCCTACGACCTGTGCTATCTGTGGGAGACGTCTTTTATCGGGTGATAATGAGAATAATGTCGCTGCCGGAGGTAACTTCCCGGCATCTAAAATCATAGATGACGGCTTTTGCTAGCTATCGCTGGCTAGCTTAGCAATGAAGCGGCTCAAAGACAACAAAGCTACTGGCGCAGATGCAAAATTGTGAAGATGGCTCGATAAAAGCCTTGGTGACTTTGGCCCTGCCCTCAGGAAGTCGATCCCATTGTAGCGCATCAGTGGCATCAGTCTTCTTTCTTTTGAATAAAAGGGCCTATCGAGCGTGTTATGTGAGCCAGTAGTGAAACGACTGAACCCCATCAGTGCGGCTTCAGACCTGGTAAGTCCACAATTGACAATAAGCTGTATAAATTAATATTTTTTTTTTTAAATTTTTTTTTTGCTTTACTTTTAAAATAAGTATAGACAAAATTATAATTCAAAATATTATATTGAAATGTCTATATAGAGTACAAATATTAAATATAAGACATTCCTTAAAGGGACAACATACTAAAAATATAAATTTAACGCTTTGCTTATTAGCGTACATATAAAACTCTAAAAATTTGATGCAGACAGTCGGGACAGTGCGCGACTGTGGAATACCCTTTGTGTGGTCCACCAGTTGCCAAATATAATTTAAATAAATCTCTTGATATATGTGGTGTTGCTCTGCTTAGCAAGAGCGCTTAAATGTAATATAATTAACTGTTTTCTTTAATCGCGCTTTCCAAAGATTATATTTGTCTTCATATGTTGTTGTTGATCGCATTTATTGATTTATTTATTGCATTATTATTATTTATTGCATAAATGCAAGCATTGTCAATACATTTGTAGGCATGCCAGCTTACACATAGCTGAGGTTTTGAGCTTTCGCTCACACAAACTAAACTAGCAACTAAAAGTACGGAGAGTGAGCACACCTTTGTTTATTCCACCATGCTCCGGCTCCTGGGCCAAGCTCTCTCTTCTATCGGTGCAATTGCTTTGTGCAGCTGTGAAGACAGTTGCGTCGCCCTTAGTTGCCTTCAAACCAACCGTCAGGGAACAGCACGAACTCCCGATGTCTCGCAATAAATATATAGCTTAACCTAATATATCGCTGTTTTACTCGGTGACGGCCTGATTTTGACAGCGCCTTTCCTCAAATTTTTCCCTTAACCACTATTAAAAAAGTTTGATAGCCGCACACACCATTTCTCCCATGAAAATCAAATTTGGGGTGTGGGCGTAATAACGGTAACTGTGCTACGGGGGATGATTCGGAAAAAGGTCAACATTGTTATGTTTATAAGCCTAACATCAGTCTTCATACCACATTTTGTTGATCTGGCTTAAATATTAACATTTCGATAGAAAATGAAATCTTGTTGCAGTTTGTTGAAGAAGGAATCTAAAATTGTAACTTTATTATCTTTATCTCTTAAAGTTTCTATCCGATCTTGATAATTTTAACACAACATATGCATATTAACAGTGCGCATAACTGTGCCCAATTTCAAAAGGTTAGGATAGCTTTTATGGTGTGGGTGTACAACGTGAAAATTTTTTGGTAAATTTTGTTTGCTCTTACTCTTATAGTCTCTGAGAAACCGAGACCAACACGGACAGTCGGACATTGCTATAGCGATTCGGCTATTTCTCCTGATCATTGTTGCACATGGAACATACGGTCTGCTACGCTTCCTTCTGGCTGTTACATACATTGCACAAACCTATAATACCCTTTTACACTTTATGTACAGGGTATAAACATAAAACTGTCAGCCATTGACCAAATATTTACACTACGCCAAATTCTGGAAAAGACACACCAATACCAAATCGACACCCATAATCTCTTTGTCGGATATAAAGCAGCATTTGATAGCCCATAGAGGGATCGCCGCTCGGTCTGAGTGCGACTGTGCAGAATGACGTTGAGCAACAAACGCAGCTTCGTCAAGGTAGGAAAGAACCTCTCAGAACCTTTTGACGTGAAGCCCTCTGAAGCGAAATCTTCAACTTTTCGACGGAGAGTGTGTTGGAAAGTCCGAAGTACATCGGAACGTAATAGAGTCCACTTCCGCCAGACAAAATAAACACTCTATGACGCTAAAGCCTGGGTGATGAAGTAGTTTGACGAGAATGCCCTTGGAGTGTTTGAGCGTAAAGTTCTCCGTAAAATCTTTGGCACTCTAAATGTTAGTAACGTCTATCGCATTAGAAGGAACGACGAACTCTATGAGGGCTTCCAGTGGCTGCCATGGCTTGGCAGCAAGGTCTTCAATGGGGCTGTTGAAGGAAGTCTAGATGGAGCAGACTGTGCCTCCATTGGAAGGACTTAGAAGAGAGCTCACTGTCTGTCTTTGGTCACCGATTGGAGAAGAACGTAAACCGGGAACGGGTTGTTATGGCCAGCTTAGCAGATTGTTAAGCAACTCATAAACAAGGCTGCTTTTGCACGGAGTCAAAACAGCCGTTGAGTTTATCGACCAAAAATTCTGACACAAACAAAGCGCCATAGCCGAATCGAACAAATCAAGCAATTTCTGTTTTGAGAACACATTTTATTGTGGTTTAAAATGTGAAACCAGCACCACGGAACCTAAAGCAGAGGCGTAGAGCTTTGAAATCTCAGCCGTGAGGAACGGAGAACACACGAAAATAACAGAAATAACAGATTAAAAACTTAGTGATCTGAATTTAAGCGCTAAGATGTCCATTCAGTTTACTCACTACAATCAAACTGTAATTTATTTACTTATTTTAGGCCGAAGTTCATTTAAAGTCGTTCATTTAGTTGTTTCCTGTCTTTTGCCAATAAATTAAATAAACAAATAATTTAATGAAGTTTGTGCACAAATTGTGGCGACAAGCTCAGAGAGCGCGGCAAAGTTGCTGAAGTAGAACATGTGTGCTTATTGTTCTTGTTCTCGCTAGATGGCGCCACATTATGCCAAATTGGAGAGAACGCACAGCTGAAGGTTTTTCATCTATAATATAATCTAATATATTTATAGAAATACTTCGTATATCTAGCAAGGCAATTTATTCCATACCAATTTAAATGCTTGTATTACAGAATTAGCATATGCTGTACAAAGAGTAAAATTAACAGTGATAATGATTCTTCTATAAATTGGAAAACTTTGTTGCGCAGTCTTAATGGGTTAGACCACAGAGAATGTTGTCTGAGGCACATATAATTCCACACGTAGAATACAGTGACAATAACAAATCCTCATAAAATGACTTTATTGGGGATCTTTAATAAGCCATATGCAGGTAATACATAATAGCAAATCTAAAACAACTCAAAGTGACCATCAATAACGTACGAATAATTTTTTATAGCAACGGTTATGTTGCCGTTTGCAAGTGGACCTTTTCCTATCATGGCCATACTCAGTGTATATTTGTGGTTTGTGCTAATATTTGGCAGACATTTTTTTGAAATAAGGAAGCCCCTTCAGCTAAAGCGCGCCTTAAAGATCTACAATATAATGCAAATTATATTCAATGGGGGATTAGCCATCTCAGTAAGTACTTAAGGCGATCCACAATAACACTGACGAGTTTTACTTCATGGTTTATCTTTTTAGTGTGTTTATTATATGTTAATAGAGAGAGTATACAATTTCAGCTGTATGATAAAGCTGAGAGATGATCATCCATTGCACTCGGTCGAAATCGGTCTATGTTATTTATATTATTTAAACAAGATTGTAGACTTAATGGACACGGTTTTTTTCGTACTACGCAAGAGTTATAGACAAATAACCGTACTACACATTACACACCATGTTGTAATGGCTGGAGGTCACTACTTGGTCATACGGTTCTATGGTTACGGAGGTCATCTTACTTTCGTGGGACTCCTTAATACCATAGTGCACACTGTAATGTATAGCTACTATTACCTTATGTCCCAGAACCGGATATCAAGAAACAACCTGTGGTGGAAGAAATACATTACTATTATGCAGCTAACTCAATTTCTCATTATCTTGGCACATAATATTTGGACCATGGTCCAACCTAACTGTATGGTTTCGCGTGTACTTATATATGCCAGTTTTCCTGTGGGTATTATTATGATTGGATTGTTTAGCAACTTTTATTTACACGAATATATTTTAGCTAAGAAATCCAAATCTCTTCATAATAGATGATTTTTTTATTATCGATTTTATATAATAAAAATATATTTATAATTGTATACATAAAGGTGCTTTTGCTATTTCTATGGAAAAGAATCGTATTCCGTCATGAAAATTTGTTATTACGTGTTTACACATAAATAGTGTTATGCTTTTTCCTTCTGTACTAGCAGCGTTATCAGGACAGCGCAAAACTTGTCTTTATGATTCGCCATAATAAATCATTACCGGGTTATGGCCTTACGTAGTAAACTAATCCAGGCACCTTTGTTCTGGGGAGTGTGTGCCCCAATCGGTGAGACAATAGGTCATTGGAAGTCGATTTGTTTTTCGTGGGTCTTTTCCATGATTTGATGTAGTGTGAATATCTGGTCAATAGTGGACTTACCGGGACTAAATCCACACTGAAAAAGTCCAGTCTCTACTTACTGCTTTACTGTCAGTATAATTGTCCACATGCACATAATGTGATGAGCGCAGGCGTAACAGCTCTTACAGCGAAAGTGGACACACTCCAAGCCATGTTCAAAGAATTGCAGGAGACAAACCAGCTTCTTAAACAAATGTGTCTTAGTTTTCTGACCGCCAAATGGTGATTCAACTTCTCCTCAGATTGTGGAATGCTCGGGGAATCTCTGGGTACGTTAAGGAGCTTTTCATTGGTCAACAGCGGACTTCAGCTAGATTTTTGATAACCTTGGAAGTAAATTTATAATTGGTGGAGATTTTAAAGCCAAAAGTAGGCTCTGGGGAGTAGAGCGGACCAGAGGAGTAGGTTCCTGCAGGATGCAATACATAAAAATTTTGAAAGTTCCACTTTCCAAATCCTAGCACTTGGGCATGCAACTCACTATCCTGCTGTTCAAAATTACACACCCAGCGCTAATGACTTCTTTGCCTTTAATGGCGCCGAGAAAACTGGGACATTGAACACCAGCTGTTCGACGCTGCGCCAGAAATCAAGGTCTCTCAGCGGTCACTGCTTCCACGTGGTTATATTATTATATATATATTTTGCCGAGAGCTGAAAGAAACGCTGGATCTGAACCTGAATAATCTCCTACAAGAAGACATTGAGGATGCCCATGCGATCTTTATTAATAAAGTTCATGCAGCTTCCCTCTGCGCAGCTCCGGTAAACCAAACGCATGAACTGAGGTCACAAAAGAGACTTCCTTCAGGTAGGTAAATCGAATCCGGAGTAAGAGGGGGTTCTTTTAAAAAAAGGTGGATACAGTTTTAACGATTAGGGTCCCACGAGTCTCCACACCAAATTTTGTAACTCTAGCTCACATGTATCCATATCTACATGCAGTGCAATTTAGACACAGCTTAATGGCGAGGAGGGGGGGGGGGGGTGTAATTTGTATATTTTTGACTATAACTTTTGATGCATTTATCCAATTTCGATAATATTTTAAACATAGATGCACATAAATATGACGCATACTTCTGTCAAGTTTTGAGATGATAGATTGAACGGAGCGGCTGTAAACCGTAAAAATATGTCGCAGTGGAAGGGGGTAATATATCGACGTGATTCGACAAACTTCACCTTTTCTGTGTATATGCGCTTTTTTTGATAAATTTTTGTGGCTTTACCTTTTACGGACACTCTAGAAAAGAAAGGAAACGAAAGGACGGACAGACGGACATGTCTATATCGACTCGACTATTGCTCCTTACCATTTTTGCCCTGGAACACATGGTCTGCTACGCCTCCTTCTACCAGTAACATACATTTCACGAACCTATAATATACTTTAACACTTTGTGTACAGGGTATCAAAATGTAGACTTAGTTGATAGGTACTCCTTCGTATCTCACATCAGGCTCTTATGGTAAATAATTCGATTCTATTGCTTCAGTGGTCATTTTGTACTCATGGGAGTACTCAATACACGTTTATGTATAACAACTATTACTTAATGTTGCAAAGTAGGATGTTTAGTACAACAAGAATATGTAATTCATCCAATTTTTTATTCTTCTCGGCTATAATATGTTGAAATTACGTCATTCCAACTGTGCAGTTTCAAGTATTCTGATATACATACCCACGTATTATAATGATTATAGTGTTTAGCAGCTTTGATATACAGGAATGTATTTTACCAAAGAATTCAAAATCATATGATTAGTATGTGTGGTGTGCGGGTTAGAGAATTCCACCTCAGCAGGTCAAAGCTTGTCGTATGAGGCGACTTATAATGACACTGGTTCCTTTCGAGACCAGTAGAGCAACCCAAGCCTTAAAAGGATTGTGCGTAGGATTTGGGACCCACCATGTAAAACTCCAATTTCAATGAAAGAAATACATCAGGCCGTAACCCGCTAACGGGTTGTTATGGCCAGTTGAGAAGGAGAAGATTAGTAATTGACTTTCGTAAATTATTCTCTTTAATTTTTTGATTTGTGTAATAATTTACTTGCTGAAATATATTATTAATTATTGTTTTGTATTATAGTTTTGCGATAATGAAGTCCCATTGAAAACTGCCTCATGCTACCCTAAATCCAATAAACTTACACCAACTGGCCTTGCGATTGTTTGATGGTCATCGAGAAGGTTAATTGCACAGGGAATTACAGCCATTTAAACTCAAATGACAAGTTCATAGGAATCATCGCGATATGCGGAATCAAACATTACATGCCAAGGGTTAAATCCGGTCATGTTTTCAACTGCAGTTTTCCTACTACTTATGTTCAACAATTCTTCAAAAATAGTTCTACAGCTCGATCTTGTTTTAAAAATGTGAGCTTTTGTGAGTCGCTGATTGATGAGTCCAATATCAATGCAGAATTTGACGCTGATCTGCCTTTTAACAAAGTCTGTCTTATTGCAGTTCAGCGATCTGCTTATAAAGATGAGATATAGCCCAATTTTTTCTAAATTTATGATGACGGTTGCTTACTTTATTCGCACTCTAGTCAACTACGGTTGCCATATTCCACTGACCGACCACTCGTACCACATAACAAAACATTCAACCGTAGGCACTTGGAGCTGAATGACATGCAAATTTGCATAAAATGATGTCAGCTGCATTATTTCCACTAGAAAGTCTACACGTTTCAGCGATTTCGGATCCCGCAAGCACTATGCAATTTAAACATTTCGTCCATAGCTGAAGGGTCTTAAACTAAGCAGAGTTCTAAGACAAATGCTTGAACATAAGATGCGATTTAGTTTTTAAACAATGAACGCGTTGCTTTCTAAAATGTATGAGAATAGGGAGTAAATGCTGTTGTATAGAGACAGTATGCAAATCTAAATAAACGCACACAAACATTGGCAAATATTTGCACTTACACACAAAAACATTCAACTACCAAGCAACATGCAAAATTGTGCACTAAAAATCTCAACTGCGCTTAACCTCAAAGGATATAGAGGCTGCCAACAACAAATGCAACATGAACCTCTGCAACCCAGAGCCACTAAACAGAATGCAATTTGCTTGTTTGACCCAAATTGTTGTGAGATTTGCTTTTCACTATTCCTGCCGCCGCCGCCACAAACGAACCAACACAACTTGCCACACACCTCCAGCTCTGAGAGCCAAGTAAGATGGGCAACGTTGCAACAAAAGTTTATCTTTTAGCAATTGTACCAACGCCCAGGGAGCGAGACAGTCCCAGTTAGTACTCAGTACTGAGTCGTCTGACAATGAAGCGATACTTTCACTCTCACTTTCGCCATTGTTTGGCACCAGCTGCATTCGCTGCATATTTTCCTTGCACTTAGTTGCCGTTTCTCGCTTATTTTGTTTTTCTTTTCTATAAACATTTTCTTTTTTTGTTATTCATCTACCTAGCTGTACATTGCTTCCTGTGACACAAAGAGCCTTTTCTTGTATCCACTTGGAGTGGATGCAGAAGAAGCAACAGGCGAGCCCATCCAAACTGCAATTGCATTCGGAGTATAAGAAAACCCCTTAGTCGTGCACTCCGTGAGATTTGCATTCGTGAATTCGCTTGTTTATTAGCACTTTAAATGTTAGTTACGCCTCAATGGCTGGTTCAATTTTTCAACAAATAAAATAAAATTCATTTTCCATTTGAAGAAATTTTTCGAGTTGTTTACTTTAGCCGTTTACACGATAGCGCAAATCGTAATATTTTCCAATATCTTTAAGTCTTAACATTTTAATATCTTCATATATTCTTCTTCTTAACTGGCCATAACAACCCATTACCGCGTTACGGTAGCTGCGTGTGCTGACTACCTGGTCCTTCCAGCGGAGGCATGGTCTCTCCCTTCGACCCTCGCATTGAAGATCTATCTCGCAGGAGCTTTTTCATCCATGCGCAAAACATGACCTAGCCAGCGGAGCTGGCATGGACTAGGTCAATATCGTCGTAGAGCTCAGCCAATGAATGCGGTAGTCGCCAACGCGTAAAGGGCCAAGGACATTTCGGAGTACTTCCGCTCAAATACTCCAAGGGAATTTTCATTAGACTGGGTCAACACTCATGCTTCAGCGCCATAAAGTAAAACGGGTAGGATTGTAAAGATTCGTCTAGCGGAAGTGGTCTTTACTACTCATTTGCCTACTGATACCAAAGTAACTATTGGCAAGAGTTATTCTTTCGCTAGATCTTCATGCTGACATCATTTTTCATCGTGACGGTGGTGCCAAGGTAGACGAAATCCTTGAGAACATCAAAAGAATACTTTAAACGTCAGTCTGAGAATCCGACTGCTGTATCTCTCTACTCAAAGGAAACATGTACTTTGTACTGCTCTCATTAAAAACCAAACCCATCCTGTCGGATTTTCTTTCAACAGCCGCAAAGGCTCCAGTAACTGCTTGTTGTGTACGACCAACGATGTCGATATCATCTACGTAAGCAAGCAACTGGACACTCTTTAAGAATACAGTCCCGTTCCGATTCACTTCGGCCTTTCGCAACACACACTTCATCACAAAGTTGAAGAGGTTGCAGGAGAGGGCATCGCCTTGTCTCAAGCCTCGCTTTGTATCAAATAGAATATCGGAGTGTTGCTCAACGTCGTACCAACTTTGCAGTGATTCTTAACTCAGACAGAGCTGCATATACGCGATAGCTCAACGGGCTATCAAATGCTGCTTTATAATCGATAAAGAGAAGGTGGGTGTCGGTTTGGTATTCATGGGTCTTTTCCAGGATTTGGCGTAGTATGAATATCTGGTCTATGGTGGGCTTGCCAGGCCTATAACGATACTGATAAGGTACGATCAGTTCTTTCGCAAACGGCTTTAGCCTTTCACACAGTACGTTCGATAGCGATTTCTATGCAATAGAAAAACACTCATACCACGGTAGTTAGCGCACACCGTGGGATCACCCTTCTTGAGAACATGGCAGAGGACATCAAGATCGCAATCATCCCATCATTCATCTTCATATATTTATATTTTCATATCTTCGTATCTTGGTATTTTCATTTCTGTATATCTTCATATCGTCATATCTTCATATCTTCATGTCTTCATATCTTCATATCCTCATATCATTATATCTTTATATCTTCATATATTCTGTATATAACCGCCACAACGTATTATATTCTTAGCTTTCGATAATATCAACTTACTGTACCTTCTTGTTCAGGGCTACATACGCACAGCGGTTCTTTGTCAAACCAATACAATTCAAAACACAAAATGTTGGAAATTATGAAGTTTACTAAAAAGTTGTTAAAACCGCTGTAAGCCAAATTGAGCACAATTAATTTGTTGTTATTTTATAAGAATTCGGAAGTTTGACAATTCCTTTAGGCTCAGCTAACTGTGGTCCCTCGAATGCAAGATACCAAAATCAAAAGTACAAAAGTTAGTTTTCTGCCGTTGACAATGTATTTCCTTTAGGAATACAGTAACGCGATCTCTTAGACTAAATGAAGCTACTTCCTATTAGACATGTAAGAAGTAAATTTCCCTCTCTAGAATATCCAAAGTGCTTGCCAGCTAATTTGGCTCAGTTATATTTTGAATTATTTACATTTATTGGAATTTGCGAAAACACACTTTAAACTCTTGAAAAACGTGCAGGCAAAGCTGTTCATAATTTATTTAAATAAGCCCCTATGACGTTTTATTAATTCGGTGACAATGAAGGCGTCACTGGCAGAGTACGGTGTGCTGGTCGCGTCAGAGAGAGAGAGAGTGAGAGAGGGAGCGGGTGAGAGTGCAGGTAAGGCACATACTACTTATGTGAACTTTGTAATATAAGCAACTTTGGTGGTATGTGTTACACCTTGTTGTTGATGCTGCTGTTGTCGTTTGTGTGGCGCATAATTTGAATATTTTTGACATAAAAACAAGAGCCAAAAACAAAATCAACAAACGACAGCAGGACAACAGACGGAGAGATGGCAATAAACACAACAACAACAATATTAAGCAATATTAAAGGCGTTGACAATGACAACAAATGAGCAAAATCTTGTGACAAAATTACAAGAACAACAACGATACAACTAAAACAGCAAAGAAAAATTGTTCATAATTTAACTCATGCTGGAATTTTGGACGTAATTTTTCTCAATTCAAAAATGACTGTAGTTGCTGCAGCGGTACATACGACATATATACATATGTATATACTTTGTAGTTACTTTTACGCCTACAAGCACGCATACATACGCACATACACACACACACACACACACACACACACACACACACACATGCATAAACAGACAATGTGTCTTGCTGCCTGATGATGATGAGAGGAATGACTATGGCTATGAGGATGTTGATGCTTCAGTTCTGCTTCCTGTCGTTGGGTCCGCATTTTGAGGCATGCAGGTGGCAACTTCATGGACGCGGCTCTGCTGCTTTGCCACTGCCTCTGCTGCTGCTGCTGCTGCTTCAAAATGTATTCACTGTAAAAATTAGCATATTTAATGCGAGCGGCACGTTAGGTTATTAGAGACACATTCTCACCCAGAGTGTCGCACAATTTTGCTGTCGTGTTTCTTGTTGTTGCATGTTTAACACACACACACACACACACACACACACACACACACAACAAATATATATGTATGTTGTTTCAACACCCACAGAAACGTTAAGTAAGCAGCGCAACATTTTGCATAATGTTTCCCTTAGAGCGAAACTTCTCATGGCGCAGCAATGAGCTTGTAAGCTACTTAGTTTTTATTACACTTGGAGCATTGTTTTTTATGTGCTACTCCACACACACACACACACACACACACACACACACACACACACACACACACACACACACACACACACACACACACACACACACACACACACACACACACACACACACACACACACACTTATTCTAATACACTTATATGCAATATATATATATAAATAGATGTGCATTTGTGTTGCTGTTGCCTTTTGCGCTTTAACTTTTGCGTGATTTTTCACGCTACTTTTGAGTGCGAATTGCATGACATGCTTTGTGGCACAACGTGGCGTATACTTAATGTATATTTTGTTGATATTTGCTTTTTGTCCGACTTTAGCCTTAAGTCAATTAGTAAACGCTTTGACGTTTTCGTGAAACGTTATAAAAGAACTCTTGGTGCTACGAAAAACTTAAAATACTCTTACGGCTCCGAAAAATTAAACTCAATTGACTAATGCTTGTGGTTAAAATATACCCTAGACGGGAAAATGTTTGGTCACTGAATTTAAAAACTAATTTTATTCTTTATTGATTTTGTAGGTGTCGCAGATTTATGTTTACTTCATGAAACAAATGTTTTGAATGAGCTCCAAGCAGATACTGAGGAACGATCACAAGCCATCGGATGAGTGCAATTTCAGCTTTAACTAAGTAAGATAAGATATATACCACATCAAAACGTATACTGAAAATAACACCAATTGGCGCAATAAAATTGTTTCAATAGCTTTATACCTTAAATCTTAACTACAAGCAATACTTTTTCATCAGTCTTCCCTCAAAGAAACACATACAAAGTACAGCCGTATATATAAAAGTAGGCTGCAAATCTTACCCAACTATTGGTTCTCGCAAATGAAATCATATCAGTCGCTAACGGCTGCCGCTTATAAAACTTCAAATGATGTTTCGAAGAGAAGCTAAATCCAACAAAAGTTCTTCGGAGACGAAGCAATTTAGAGCAAATGGATGCCAGTTTCTTTGCAAAAACCGATATAGATTTACAAAAAACAAACAAAAACAAAATAAGGAATATTTGGAAAATAAAAAAAAAAAATTTTAAGAATAATATTTGTCTTCTGTTTTGCAATGTAATACAGGGGCCTCTGAGAATTGCCGAATGCTAATCTTACAGTTCAATACTACAAAAATATCTCATTCTATCGCGGCTGGTGTTAAGCTTTATTTTGTAATGCTCGTACCGTGTTACGTCTCTACTAATATTATAATCTAATATATTTATATAGAAACTAGCAGCTTACATTGTAAGATGCGATGTATGCCGTAGTCGGTATTACCACTTACAATGTTTTTATTACAGGTTTAAGCATATGCAGTGCAAAGGGTCAAATACACTGAATTCATTAATAATGTTTCCTCTATGAATTTGAATGCTTGGTCGCATAGTCTAAATGGGTCAATACTCAGGGAACGTTGTCAGAGGCCCGCATCATCAAGCGCATAAAATACAGTGATAAACAAAAATCGTTATAAACATGGCTTTAATAGAGATCTTTAATAGGCCCCATGCAGGTATTACATAACAGCAATTATAAAATAACTTTAAGATGACATTAAAAAAATACGTTTATTTTCTTATAGAATCGGTTAGATTGCCATTGGCAAGTGGAGCCTTTCCTGTCGTGGCCATACTTAGTGTATATTTGTGGTTTGTGCTAAGATTTGGCAAGCAGTTTATGGAGTTAAGGAAGCCCTTTCAGCTGAAGCGCGCCTTAAAGATCTACAATATAATACAAATTGTATTCAATGGGGCATTAGCCATCACAGTAAGTACTTAACGCGATAGACTCAATGAAATACTAACAAGTTTAACGTCATGTTTTATCTTTTTAGTGTATTTATTATTTGTTTATAGATAGAGTGTATAATTTGAGCTGTATGATCAAGCTGAAAGAAGATAATCCAAGGCACGTCATCGAAATCACTGCATTTTATTTGTATTATTTAAACAAAATTTTAGACCTATTGGACACGGTTTTCTTCGTACTACGCAAAAGTTTTAGACAAATAACCGTACTACATATTACACACCATGTCTATATGGTTGGCGGCTACTACCTCGTATTACGTTTCCATGGATATGGAGGACATCTTTCGCTAGTGGGAGTCTTTAATACCCTCGTTCATATGGTAATGTATAGCTACTATTACCTTATGTCCCAGAACCGGATATCAAGAAACAACCTGTGGTGGAAGAAATATATTACTATTATGCAGCTAACTCAATTTGTGATTATCTTGGGACATAATATTTGGACCATGGCTCAACCCAACTGTGCGGTTTCACGTCCAATTATATACGTCAGTTTTGCTTTTTGTAGTACTATGATTGTTATGTTTGGCAACTTTTATGTACGCGAATATATTTTAGAAAAGAAATCGAAATCTCCTAATAAGTAGATTACTTTTCAGTTCGAATTTTTATAAAAAATTATCACTGTATACGTAAAGGTGCTTTTGCTATTTTTATGGAAAATAAAAGTCAGGTTACGCAATTCGCGGGTCCCTTGTTCGGCAGCGAAAACTAACTTCAGAGCGTTGCGTCACAATTTCAAGTGTATGCAAGCAAAATCGATTAAAAATACTCGTCTATATCATCGATTTGTAGCGACATTTAAAATTGAAATGGGATGCAACATTTAGATAATCAAACTGTACTTATAGCACTTATATAAGCAAGAAACTATTTGCGCTGAATTTCAAAAACGGTTGAAACGAGTTGAAACTTTTTTGAAGATACAAAATTATTTTTAAAACACAGAAAACACTTTATTTTCAAAAATTTTGTTTTTCGTGAGCTGTGATCTTGAATATTTTTAGACGTGGGCATGGGTTTCATTATGGAACTTTCTTTGATTAACCAGATTGATTTGTGAACAGACCCGTTGACACGATGCATAGACATGGATGAAAAAAACAACTTATTTTCTGTTTCATCATGTGTTTCACAAGTTTGAAACATTTGCAAATGTGTATTCCAAAAAAGTGTTAATATCTTATAAACGGTAATCCCATATTGCACTACTTTATCTCATCTCATCGAAACTTGAGATGATCAAAATCACACAAACTTATCGAACACGTATCTAATCCATCAAATTTGAAATGAAATGTGCAACTTATGTAAAAGTGCCAGTAGCGACATTCAGTTCCTCAATCTAAAATAGACCCCATCTGACTCGTTGCAAATCTGTTCTTCGAGAACATTGAAATTATTCTGAAATGTCGTAAAAAATCAATTTTTTATAGCAAAATTTAGTCAAATATGATAAGGCACAAACGTACTAAATCTAAGAACATATATCTATAAATCGATATAAATAGCTAAAGAACCAATCAGCCGCGAAGTAAGAAGTAGAAATTCTAGAATTAGAAAGAATTAGATAGAATTTCCTCTCTGACTTGTCAACGCTATCACTCTTAGGCGGTTTTTAGACGAAGCGAGACTTTCAAGTGAGAAAGTGAAAAATCTCTCACAAAATCTCGCTCAATATTAGAATGCATGACAACTTACGGGCGATATTACCATATACGATACGAGCTACAAGTCACGCGGCCTCGCTTGAAAATCTCGCTTCGTGTAACAGGCGCCTTACTAAAAACTATGGAACTTCGCCGAACTGGCTAAAAAAGATTGTTCCTATGGCTAGCCATTCACATATATGGTGTTACCATTTGCTATGCAACCAAAATGTACTCTCTAAAAGAGCACAAAAACTTTAAATTTCGTAAAATGATTCTCTGTAAGTGTACGATATATTCATAAATGTTGAAATATCCAAAGGCCTTATCCTATATATGCATTTTATATAGAGTAAGTATATAATATTTACGGCATTTATGCGAGCGGCTATGGTTGCCAGTAGGTGCCAAAAACGCAAACAGTAACACTCTGATATACCCGTGTATAGTTAACCGTGCAACTGAATGCACGTGTATGCCCTGACATATTGCCGTGTGCAGTTTTAAGTGCGTCCCGATAAGGGCCAACAGCTGTTACAAAAACAACACCAACAACACCACCAACAACACCACCAACAACAACAACAACAACATGCAACTGCCATCTGTTGTTGTTGCAGTGGCTGCCGCTGTCGCTGTCGCTGGCGTTGCAACGTCAGTTTTTACCACGATTTTGGTCGCGTAAAGTATACGACATGTGTGCCATGTGTGCGCTTGGATGTGCTGTTGTCGTTGTGTGTGTTTATTTTGAGATGTTATCAATCATGGCTTTTGGTGTGGATAGTTGCGGATATCGCGGTCAGTTGTCGCTTCTAGCTGCCTGCTGCTCGGTCTCTCCCTCTCTCTTGGACTCTCTTAGCTCAGGCCATTAAGACTTTAAAAATCATTTTAATTTATTTAACTTTAATGCGCAAATTTATGTTCATTCATTAAACATACTTAATTTTTAAACTATTCGTTTTTTTTTTTAACTTTGTTAACTTACAACTGGCTCGCAGAAAGTGGAGTAAATAAAAACAATGCAACAAAATAACAAATAAAAAACATAACTTACACGTTGTGTTTTACGACAACTTATAAGCGAACAACATGTTTTGGTCCAACTTTTTTTTTGTCTTTTTATTTACTAGTTTTGGTTACCATATTATTTTTATTCACAATTTGTTGTTGCTAAGGTGGCGGAAATATATGGCAGCACTCTCTGTCGATCTCAGTTTCAGAAACTACAGTGTTTTTCCACAAATTCGCTGCAAAATAATACAACTTCAATGACATGTCGGTGTGTGGATGCGTGTATGTGGCATGCTCAACTTGTCTATTGTTGCCTCAGCTCACATCTGTTGCCACATAATTTGGTATTTGAATTTTGTCTTCACCCCTTCAACATACTAGAGAAAATACCAACAAGTATCGGGGATTGTATATTTTTGTTAACAAAAGCAATGCGTAGGCAGTTGGAATCTGATCCAAGTAAGCTGCCAATACAAAGATTCATTTAAAGACGCCGCAGATTACATTATTTTCTCAGAATTTGGCAGCAAAATGATGGGCTTGAGCTCATAACAAAGCAGCAAATAAATTACAATCTATATTGAGAGTTACCTTTTATATTTCGAGAACGCGCAATGCTAGTGTTATCAGATCAAAGTCTAAAAATACTCACAATATTATGTCATAAGAGTGCCAGTGATGTTGTTGTAATAGATTTCAACGTAATTCATCTCAACAAATGCGTACCGATTATCTTGATTCGAATTTCGGCGATGTTGTGCTACCATCAAAAACCAGATAGACATACGGAAAGGCAGATAAACAGATAGACTGACAGACAGATAGACAGGTAGACAGAGAGAAAAATATAAAGCTGGAAAGAAAGACGCTTCAAGACTAAATTCTTCAACCAAACGCTTAAATTTTTAGAAGAACTTCCTTACATCATTCCTGCTCCTGCACATTTTGATCTCTTTGCGCTCGCGCTTTTCCTACTCACGTTTTTTACGTCTCTCCACCTTTCGATATTGGTCTCGCACAGATCGCGTGGCAGCGGATTGCGGGGCCATCTTTTTATCGTTCCATTGATTGCTTATAGTGACGTTCTCCTCGGTAGTACGCAAGGAGCGGGTTACATGTTTCCAGCGCTATCGGGTTCTGATGGAGGTTGAGTGAGCTGCACAGAGAGTTGAGCCTAATGTGATTGCAGCACGTTATTCGCTTTAGTTAGCCGCCTGCGAACAATGACAGCAACAATGTAATGGTCAGATTGTATGTTGACCCCTCGGAATGTACAAAGATCAAGCACGCTGGATGCATGCCTTCCATCAATCACAACATGATCAATCTGGTTGTGTGTGTACATTGACCAGGAGACAAGGAGATGCTGAAGCGAAGTCAATTAGTCTTAGACCGTTGTTCAGGGTGGTTTCTCGAATTTTGAAATGTCCGACAGGAGGATCGATGCGCTCTGTTCCAAGCTTTTCATTAAAATCGCCTAAAATTAATTGTTTGCCCATGACATGCTGGGCAGTAGTCATAAATTGATTCCAGTCTATCAGAGAACGAATTTTTGATCGCATCGTCTTTGTCCTCTATCGGGGCGTGAACACAAATGAGACTGATGTTGTCAGCCAGTTCGTCTACTGGTTTAAACCGGGAAACACGGCTACGTAATCTCCGACCAAGAACAAATCCTCACCCAAATTCGAGCGTCTACTTATATCAGCTCTAGGCAGCCCTGTCCTTTCAATCGCATCTCCTGGATGGAGGTTGTATCTCTAGTCGCGGATTTACCATTTTCCATTGGGGGTAGGTGTTGACGCGGCCGTTCACAAACCTTAGGCACAACCCATTTAGAGCTCAGTGAAGTATTCGCTGCGCACATTAGCTCACTACTCTTTCATCGGGTGGCGAGTGTATCCCGAGGGCATCACGTGGATGTTGTGCGTCCCTGGCCATCTACCCAGGCCAACTACACAACTAACATTAAGCTCTCTAAATATAAGATGAACAATTTTGAAATGTTAAAACAAAAACAACAATCTCAATGAAAAGTAACATAAATTACGCTGAACATTCTCTTAAACTAAGTATAACACAATTTTAAGTCACAACACACAAGTGAAGAACATAAAAGCACGCTGTAAGCCGCCGTCAAGCTCACTTACTAGTTTGACACTACGGCCACACCAACCGTACTCGAAAGTGTCTTTTATATTTGTGTGTACACACACTTAAACGTAACCTCATAGTTTTGAATTTTATCGACGTTTGTGCCCGAATTTGTATCTTCTTAGCGAGAGCAGTGAATAAAACAAAAAAATAAACTATTTAATTTGAATCAACTAAAAATCGAAAACGTTGCGCCTCTATTTAGACAAGTCAATGAAAAACAACACAAATTGCATATTCACATGGAGTTTTCGAAAACAAAAACAAATACAATATATATGTATATCCACAGTGTTACGTTATGTAAATTTATACACAATTGAAATGCCAAAGTCATCATGTCGTGTGCGTGTGGCATTCTTACAATGATTATATTTTCAAAATTTCGCAAGCAAACAAATACAAGTCTAGCTCTGCCTTTTAGTTTTCTTGACTAGAGTCTAAGTCATATCAAGTTCGTATGCAATTTACTTAGTTTCCCACTCAAAAAATGTCTTTATGAAAACCAAAAGTAAGTTGTGCAACCAAACATTCACACACACACACATACACACACACATACTATATGCTGCACCAGTTTGGTCGACATACGCACCAAGAAGCTATGTATCGTTTGAAATATATTTTGAAATTCGATTTGCGGCATGGCAAAAGTCACGCTGGCGCTACCCCAAGGCAAATTTCGTAATATAATGTTTTCCGATTTCATTATTTACAGTGTGTGCCATATGTATTGTAACAGTTGATTGCACAACTTGAAAAGTCAACGAGTGTGTTTGCACAATTCTTGTGGAATTTTGTGTGCAAATATTAATACCAATACAAAAACACACACATCCAAACACAAATACAAACACATACAGTTTAACAGCAAAATGATGCGAATGCACTTAAAAACCATATGAGAAATTGTCAATATTATACTTGAACATAAATTGTGTCCATGCATTGTGTATCGGGTCTATGCAAAAGGAAACTCATGATTTTAGCAAGTGACAGCTATGCAACAGCAATGTTTAGAGAACAACTTTTTGGAACGGTGGAACCAAAGAACTAGTTTTCCAATGTAAGAACTAGTTTCTCAATGTACGCTTAAAGTCTTAGTGTGCCTGCATATGAACTAGTGTGGTTTTCCATAGTTGAAACTTGCTGCCAATGGCACTTCAAATGTTAATTCAGCACTCAATAAATTGATCGTTGATCGTTATACCCTAAGAAGAGTTACTGATATGTGCCTTTTAGAAAAAAGGATTAACGACCAAGTTATTTTTGGCGGATTTCACTATGTTTTGAGTTCAAGTTTTTGTATAAATAACAGGTTAACTTGGTTCTTCAACTTGTATTAGCCACATAATATTAAAAAAAATTTAGATAGCTTCCTTTTTGCCACAATTAACCAATGAGCTAGGAATGGACCAACTTCATTCGATGAAATTGCGATTGCGAATATCGCAATACTTCTTTATAGATCATTTCTCGATCGAATCTACATTTACTAGTATACATTTGGAAGCAAGATCTAGCGGGAAATTGGTGAAACTAGCAACATTGCGCTAAGATGCGCCGGGGATCCGAAGTAGTGAGAGCGCGCAGTTCAAACGCAGAGAGGTGTAATTTGTGGGCTGGGGGAAACATCATACTACCCAATTTCTGACGCCAGACCAAGAGCAACGGGTGAACGTGACCATTAACGCCTAAGTTGTTGCTGCCGTCTTGCATTAAGTATGGTACTAAAATATTTATACTTATAACTGAAGAATTGGGGAAGTTTTTAATCAGGAGTTTCAGCAGATATTAATTTGTTGATAACGGCAGTTTCTCACATGCCGAGCTACTTCAGCCAGCCCTGCTTAACGGGACATTCATTACATCATTAATTACCGAAATCGAACTGTAACCGCAACTTTTAACCGATTACAGCCTTTTGGAAATAGCAGAATTCTTGATTCTACCGCTTTATAAGTAAGCATGAGATTGTTTTGAGTAAAAAAGTAGGTTCGATTGGAGTACGAAGTGGCTCTATACAATGCAATTCCGAAATAGGACTGGTATTTGAAACATACATCGGTTAAAGCGATTTGCTGTTTTGAAACTTTGCTAACTATTAAGAAAAAGTGTTAAACTCTGACTTCGTGAAAATTACTGCATAAACGTAAGCCTCGTGTTAATATACATTAAAATTAACACGTTTGAACTGAATTTAAGTTGGAATAAACATATTTTAAAAATTGTAAGCATATCAAATGATATCAATCCAAATTGTAAAGCGGCTTATACACAGACAATCACAAGCATTTAACAGCAGACAGACAACACACACACATAAACAATACCTATACAAAATCACACCCACGCACACACACACACACACACACAGACGTAGACACGAGGAGCCACACGGCTAAAGACAACGCTCATGCGTGAATAATGCATGTCCTTAATGGCCAGAGGATTACACCAAATGGCCTAATGGGACAGACGTCGAGGCCAGAGGCCAGAGGCCATAGGCCTAGCAAGAGAGAATACCAGATGACGGTCAGCTAGTTGTTGTTGCTGTTGTTGTGGGGCAAAAATAAATAAAACACCTAAGTCCTTTGGCGTTGTCAGTGAAGCTGTCGTTGTCCTTTCAGCTGTGATTGTTGCCCTAAGCCACAAATAAAGCCCGAGCTAGCAGATCTTCTATCCGTGTGTTGTGTGTCTGTGTGTGTGTCTATGTTGGCATGTGTATTTACTTGCACGGCTTGTGATTTGTGCAATAATGGCAATTTAACATACACACACAAATAATAATGCATATGCATTGCACAAATATGCCACAAGGCTGGCAAATATGTACCAAAACAACTGCAACAACAACAACAACAACTGCAACAATAGTTGCAGCGGCAACAAAATTTGGCAATGACATGGAAAAACAAACACACAACGACAACATGCAACAAAAACGTTGCAATGTCTATGCTGTGAATGACAAATAACCCAAATGGAAAATCTGTGGATGCCTAAAAACCATCAACATGACAGCAACACAGATGCACACACACACACACACACACACACACACACACACACACACACACACACACACACACACACACACACACACACAACCCGTGTGGTGAGCGGGCTAGAGAATACCACCACAGCAGGTCAAAGCTTGTCGTAAGAGGCGACTAACAATGACACTGGGTTTTCGAGACCAGTAGAAAACCTAGGGATGGAAAACTGGAAAAATCTACTGACTAAGAAGAAACGAGCTGACGACTAGTGATATTCTGGGACCTTAGTAAGCGGAGTGACATCTGGCTGAAATGGCTCCCAGGCTAATGTCACTGTTGCCTCCGTCCCGATAAAACCCTGGCAGGACTCAAGATACGCTCAATGTTACGTCGTCATTCAGTTGGCGGTGTAGGCTCGGATGACATTTATGCCTGACTAAAGCGGATTCGGCACTGAACAGGGATACCCATAAGGATCCTTGTCAACCCTCGCACGGCCTCCCTGACCTTTTCATAGATAACCGTGGAATCTTGGCGCTACTACACATCGTGCAAAGATAACGACCTTGAGTTGGGACCCAATCGAATGGACAATATAAAATCACCCCCAGAAGTAGGAGGAGGAGTAGGAGGAGGAGTAGAAGTAGGAGTAGGAGTAGGAGAAGGAGAGTTGAGCAGCAGCGCCTTCTCCAGGAGCAGCAAAATGGCGAGATCACCAATCGGCGGCTCAACATCCTGCCCAACAAACGACGCAGGGGCTGTACCTGTGACCCAGCAGAGCAGCAGTGCAATGTGCGACCTCGGAGAGGAAATTTTAAAATTGGTGGATATGCTTGAAGGCGGCAAACGACGCTCTATCCATCAAGCCATGCGCGACTCCATCGAGAGTATCAGAGCTCTTTATGAGCTGGTAGCTATCCAGCTGCACGACGGCAAAGCTAAGTCGGTGATACGTACGCACCAGTCCTCGCAGACCTCACCGCTGTTCAGAGTAGCGGTCGAAAATAAAAGGCGAAATGACCTGGAAGCCCGAACGCCCCTGCCCAAGCGGGGAAAAGGGCCGACAGGCACACAAGTCGCCACAAGAGTGAAACCTATGGAGGAATCCCCACTCGCAGCGGATACAGAGACGTCGAAGAAAAAACCCGATGGCTCTCAATGGCAAAAGGTTACGAGAAAGAACAAGACCCGCAACAGGAACAAGAGTGTGCCAAAGGTAAAAACGCGGAATGACGCTATAGTCATAGTAGCGAAAGGAGAATCCAGCTACGCGGACATCCTCCGGAAGGTAAAGACTGACGACAAGCTAAACGGACTTGGTCAAGCGGTCCAAAAAATCAGGAGAACCCAGAAAGGCGAACTTCTCTTGCAGCTAAACAAATCAGGAGAAGAAACCTCTGCGTTTATGAACCTAGTCGGTGAATCCCTAGGAGAGAAAGCGGAAGTCCGAACTTTGTCACACCGTGTAACAGTGGAATGCAAGGACCTGGATGAGGTCACGACCAGGGAGGATATCTGGGAAGCCGCGAAAGCACAGCTCCAAATAGCGGACCTAGTCTTGGAAGACATCAGTCTGCGTAAGGCGTATGGGCAAACCCAAATTGCTACCATGCGGTTGCCAGCTGAAAGTGCCCGAAAAGCACTATCAATAGGAAAACTGAAGGTGGGATGGGTTAGCTCCAGATTAAGGGAGCGTGTAACCGTAACCAGGTGCTTCAGATGCCTAGAGTTTGGCCACTTGGCGCGGCATTGTAAGAGCGCGATAGATAGGTCTAATTTGTGTCGACGTTGCGGTGTGAAAGACCACCTAGCAAAGGACTGTCAAAAGGAGCCGCAGTGTATGTTCTGCAAAGATACAGAAATGGATTCGGGTCACATTGCCGGCAGTGGCAGATGCCCTCTCTTTAGGAGAGCACTCTCAAAAAGATCATCATGAAGTACATTCAGATTAATCTTAACCACTGCGAAGCTGCGCAAGCTCTTCTGATGCAGTCCATACGGGACAAAAGGGCGGATGTCGCCATAATATGTGAGCCCTATAAGCCAATTACAGGCAGCGGATGGGTGCAGAGTACGTGTGGCAAGGCATGCATATGGTCCATTAAAACGCCAGCGCGAGAGTTTGACACAAGCAGGGAAGGTTTCTCTAGGGCAAAAATCAACGGGGTGACCCATTATAGCTGTTACGCCCCACCGAGCTGGAGCCTGGGGAAGTTCCAGGAAATGTTGGAGCAAATAGCGGGAGATGCACGGGGTAAAGCACCCTTTGTCATAGCAGGCGACTTTAACGCATGGGCAGTGGAGTGGGGCAGTAGAGAAACCAATGCTAGAGGCACCTACCTTCTAGAGGCGTTCTCCTCACTGGAGATAGGCCTGGCAAACGACGGAGGGCAGCTCACCTACCGCAAGGCGGGTAGCGGGTCCATAATAGACATAACCCTCCTTAGCACCTCCTTGTGTAACAAAACCACGTGGAGAGTCGGGGAGGAGTTTACTTTTAGCGACCACCAGGCGATATACTTCGAAATCCGGGAAACGAGTAATGGAGGAAACCGCCGACCCAAAACCACCGGACCCAAATGGATGGACAACCGACTGGACAAGCAAATTTTTGCCGATTCCCTATGCTTTACGGAATGGAACAGGGGGACAGCCGAAGGCATGGCGAAGCAGTTGATGCAAACGGTACTCGTTGCATGTGACGCATCTATGCCCAGAAGGAAACAGAGCAGACGTGGAGCACCCTGCTATTGGTGGAACGAGGAGATTAAACAACTAAGGAAGATCTGCCTATTAGCCAGTAGGCGCTCACAAAGAGCCCGGGGTCGCCCAGACTTTAACACAAAGTTGGAGGAGCTCAGGAGGGCTAGGCGGGACCTGAAGAAGAGCATTAAAGACAGTAAGGCATCCTGCTTCCGGCAAATCTGCGAAGAGGCCAATGTGAACCCATGGGGAACTGCTTACAAGGTGGTAACCAAAAGGATTCGTAGCCAGTGCACACAAATGGAAAACTGCCCCATTACGCTTGGAACAATTGTCGCGACCTTGTTTCCGCCGCACCCACGACTGGTGCACAATACTCGGCCACTCAATACAGAGTTCGCACCTAGAGTGACGGCAGACGAAGTCATGTCAGCAACGAAACGGATAGGCGACAAAAAGGCCCCTGGACCGGATGGCATTCCCAACAAAGCCTTAAAGTTAGCGATGTTAAATTGCAAGGAGAAATTCGCAGAAACCTTCACGAAATGCCTACAGGATGGAATCTTCCCCAGGATATGGAAAATGCAGCGTCTCATCCTTTTACCCAAAGGAGATAAGCCAAGTGATGACCCGTCGGGATTTAGGCCAATCTGCCTCCTCGACACAACTGGAAAAGTACTGGAGAGGATTGTCTACAATAGGCTCCTCGCGATAATGGAGGAAAAAAAGTGGCTCTCCGACTCCCAATATGGTTTCCGTAAGTCACGGTCAACAGTGGACGCGATCAAGGCGGTGGTGGACATTGCCGCCAAGGCAATAGAAGGAACCCGATGGAGGTGGGGCGAGAAGGAGTATTGTGCCGTTGTAACGCTGGATATTCGGAACGCCTTTAATTCTGCAAGCTGGAAAAGGATTCTGGATACACTAAGCCAAATGGGTCTGCCAGACTACCTGCGCAGTATCGTAGCTAGCTACCTTTCTGACAGGGTGCTAGAATATGATACAATAGAAGGACAAAGGCGCTACAACGTTACAGCAGGCGTTCCACAGGGGTCAGTCCTAGGGCCCCTCCTGTGGAATATAATGTATGACGGAGTTCTCAGGCTCAAACTGCCACACGGGTGCACTCTAATTGGATTTGCGGATGACTTAGCCCTGGTTGTGGTGGCCAAGGAAGTGAAGGAGGTGCAGGCGGCTACTAATGCGGCCATACTAATGATAAGCAAATGGATGCAGGAAGCAAAATTAGAATTAGCTGGCCATAAGACGGAGGCCGTCCTTATTACGAGCAGGAAGAAGGTGGAGTTCATGGACGTGCAAGTGGGCAACGCGAGGATCAGATCGAAAACTTCAATCAAGTATCTGGGCATCCTACTGGACAACAGGCTAAATTTCAGGCCCCATGTGGAATATGCGAGCAAAAAGGCATCGAGGATGCAGGCAGCGCTCTCCCGGATGCTACCCAATGTAGGAGGGCCCAAGGTTGGCGTACGATTGCTCCTGGCGAGAGTAGTCGCATCAGTTTTATTATACGCAGCGCCTATCTGGGTGACGACACTGGATGGGAGGAGTGATCTGCGGAGGAAGCTAGCGGCGCCTTACCGATTGAGCGCACTGCGTGTAATATCAGGTTTCCGCACTATCTCGGAGGACGCGGCTCTAGTCTTGGCCAATATGTTACCCATTGACCTGCTGGCCAGAGAGATGAAGGAGATCTACGCATGGCGGTCGACGATGCGCGGCGGATCATTAACAGGTGCTATCCGAACTTCGGAAAGGGAAGCGTCAATGGCATCATGGCAGGCCAGGTGGGATTCCTCAACGAAAGGAAGATGGACCCACAGGCTAATTCCAAAACTGAAGGATTGGACAGAACGAGGGACAGGAGGCATGAATTATCACCTTACACAGTTCATGTCCAACCACGGCGGATATAGGGAGTACTTGCATAGGTTCGGACACGAACAAACCCCCCTGTGTCCGAGTTGCCCAACAAAAAAAGAGAACGCGGAGCATGTTCTTTACCAATGCCCACGGTACAGAACGCTAGTGGGCTCAATCCCCTCCCCAGAGGAGCTAATGAGATATATGATGGACAGCGAAGATAACTGGCTCGGAATTACTCAGCTATTGATACGCATACAAAGTGATTTGCGACGATGCGAGAGGGCACGGCGCGAAGCGGAGAGCGCGTGATAAGCCGGAGATATAGCCAGAAGAAAGAACGTGAAGCAGCTCATCGAGGCATCCAGAAGGATCTGAGAGATGCAAAAGAGAGCTAAGATGTGTGTGCCTATAATAGGCAACCCTCCCCTGCGAAGTAATACTTAGCGGTCCTCCCGCGGGGAGTGGTGGTGTAAAGGGGTGTCTTTAGTACGTAGGCATTGTCGTTGGATTACGTCATGAATCGTGCATGCTGGTGGTACGGACCATCAGTATCTTTTGAAGATTTTCATCCCTCCATGGCGTTATCCATGGTTACTTATGTAAAAAAAAAAAAACACACACACACACACACACACACACACACACACACACACACACACACACACACACACACACACACACATACAGACAAGCAAGTCTTTTGAGGTGTGTGTGTGCGTGTGTGTACATATATGCATATGGAACTACTAGCAAAATCAATGAATTTTCTGCGGTGAGTTGCGCTTTAGTGAAGGATATTTCAACGGCAACACTTACTATCTTAGCCGTACAACATTTATTGTAGCTGCGGTTGTTGCAAGTTACTGTTGTTGCAAGTGACTGTTGTTGCAAGTTCCTGTTGTTGTTGTTGTTGTTGTTCTTGCCCAAGCCATTCACTTACTCTACTTAGTAAAGTGTTGAGCAATTAGCAATTGCATGACAACTTGACAGAATTAAACATCATGCCAGACTCAAGAACTATATGATTGCATTTGTACAATTTGCAATAAGTATGACTGTGTGTGTGTGTGTGTCTTGCAATTGTATGCACTTGCTTGCCTTTTGCATTGTAATCAAATTAAGTTCCCCAACTCACTATTTAATGATTTATGCCAAGTCGTTTGCCATAGTTACATTTGCTCACAACTCATTCATAAAAGACTTAGAGTAATAAATTTATATAAATATTTGTGCAAACAAAGAACATTTTTGTTATGTGAACAATTTGGACTCACTTCGAAAATAATTACAACAAAATGGACTAAAACTCATAAGATTCGTTTAAATGTGTCGGCATTTTACGCATGTTTATTTTACAGCATTGCACAACACTGCGCATGAGTAATATTTTTTTGCCTGCCAATTATTGCTGCTACAATGCACAACGGCTTGTTTGGGCATATCAATGTGCTGAATCATATTTCAATAAATTTATTTGGCAAATTTTGGTTTTAATTAAACAATCTAATTCATGTATGTATGTACATAATATGCATGTATCAACACTCGGTTACAACTAAATAGAGCTAAAGGCGCAATCGTTTTCATGTTTCAGTTAAGTTAAAGCAATACAAATTTCTTAAATTTTTCAGATTTTTTGTACTATTTAATAGTCTCTTCTATATCTTTGTGGTTAATCGGCTTATCTAAGAATGTTATGCCCATGCCTAGAAGTCCGGCAGCCTTGCCAGTTGTGCCATAATCAATAGAAAAAGTTGGAAAGAAATCAACATATGCTTCCAGACTGCCTTAATAAGTCGTGAAGACCGCGCAACGAGAGAGTATACACCTGACTGCAAATGTGCAGAGCTTTTTGTTGATTCCTCGCATTCATACCCTTGATTAAACTGACCTCTGCATTTGGTTCTTTCACACAGTTCTGTCTCGCTAACAGGGATGAATGTCTCAGAACCTATGGTTAATCTCAGTCTTTGTTCGCCAGTTAATCTAGATGTGCAGGATTCCAGAATAGACTAACTTATGTTAGTTGTCATCATATTGTATCTGGTTTTGTTCATATTGACCATGATCAGAGCGCTAAGCGCAGTCTACAGATCCCTACAGTTATTTTACACAGCTTTCTCTAGTAGAGTCCGCTCGCGGCATTCACAATTGCGACGACAGTACTATCCTGCGTTTTGGAACCGCCTGTCCCCCTCAGGACAACACTTTCAGCAGGCATTGTGAACAGCGGGTACTCTTCGCTCAACACTTTACCTTTAAGTGTGTGAACAGATTTGAATTGTGAAAATCACGTTGCAAATGCCTGTATTCGATTGGCACGTGGTGTAATATATATAAATATTCTGTAAACCAAAAAAATAAACACAAAATAACATTGCAATTGCCGACTTGCTGGCAATGGTTTTTCTTAATTTTTTGTTTAAATATTTCACAAATTTATTGTATTTATTATTTTAGTAATTGTTTCAAAGTCAAAAATCAATCTCTGTTGCGCTTATGAACATTTGATTGCTTCGATGTTGTTTGTTATATTACAATTCATTTTTAACTATTTTAATTAATTCTTTAATATAATCATTTTATGTTTATTTTGTATTTAGCTTTATATGTAAAGAATGATTTTAAAAGGCTATATCTTTTGGCATTTGAAGTTAGTTTTTGTTAGCCATTTGCCCAAATGAATAACAGCTTTTCAGATTTCAAAAATCCTTTGTCCTTAAATAAGATTGCTTTTCGTATCTATGCGCTTGATTTTCGCAGTTTAGGCTACAAGTTGGCTCTGATAGGATTTTATTGAAGTTTGCTAGATTAAATAACCAAATAATGAGCAGATTATTCCGAAATGCTGTCTGTACTAGTTTATAATGCAGCTTAAGCTAAAGGCTGCTTGCACAAACACTTACCCGCTGGAGGTCAGCAAGGTCACAAACACTTGAGACTAAGGTCGTCCTTTGATTAAGCATCCTGTAAGTGAGACTAATTGATAGCGATTAGGTTGCGTGTACTCAATCACCTTTACAAATGAGAACAATACTAGTAGCAGTAGTACGCAGTTGCTACTAACTAGTTTAGACGTCTGTAATCGTATACTAAGCTTATTAAAGTTTATATACTTACTATAAAAGTATATACGAGATTTGGTCAACTGTTCGTTACATAGCATATACTTATGTTATAGGCTACTTTAAATCTGCTCTGCGCCTTAGTTGCTCGTTTGAAATGCTCGTCAGCAGAGATGGACTAAGTAGCCACCCATTTGGGTGCTTATGTAACCCAGGGCCAACAAGTATGTGCTACTTAGAACATGTTAACCAGACGTTGTACCATGTTCAATGTCATTACGGCTGTCATTGGCGCTGATAGTCTGCACATGAGTTTTATTTCTAGTTAGGAATTCCCGCAACAGAAAACTCTTTGATGTAATGAGCGCCAATTAGGGCAGCTTATGCGTGAGCAGGAGGCGATTGGTCAGCCGAATGGAACGTAACTGAACGGAACGGAACGAAACGAAAGGATGGCGAGTGGATGTGAAATGGTTTGGGTTATGTGGGCAAGGAAAACAACCAGCTGCTGGACAGTTATTGTACTTTTGGAAAGGTTTGTGTACATTAACATGAGCATCTGTTGCTGGCATATTGAATTGTTATTGTTATTAATGCAATTTCTAGCCAATTATGAGTGTGTGTGTGTGTGTGTGTGTGGGAGAGTGTGTGGGAAAGCGTGTTTGGCGCATTGAGGCCAATTAATGACGACGTTTGTGTGACCTGTTGCATTTAGCTCTAAGCCAAGCAAAAGAAAAGCTCAGAGAAAAAGCAAGTGTAACATTTTATGAACATAGAAAAGTTTGTTGTACAATTTTTTGCGCTTTGTTTTCGAATCATAAACAACTTTGCAAAACGGGCTTTAAAAATAAATTAAATGCCATAAAACAAAAGGATTAACTCAATGGCGTGTGTGCTAGGACACCAACACACATATGGCAACACATACATACATGCCACTTAATGCTAGAGAGAGTGAAGCGAGAGATAGAAAGCGACAATAAACAAAGAGTGGCAATGACATAAAAACAACGGCCAAACTTAACCCCAAGCAAAAGACAATAAAAACGCTTAAAGCGACCATACAAAGTTCACACACAAACAAACACTCACACACACACACACACACACACACACACACACACACACTGAAACAAACTCATATGCATGTTTTGGTGCCGGGAATGGCTAAACTAAACATAAACAAAAACGCAAAATGGCGCAAACAGACACAACACTGCAACAAAAACAGCACCAACAACAAAGCAAAAGTAGAACACAAAAAAAAAAAACGCAAGTGTAGCGCACATAAAAGATATGAACTAGAAATAAACAAATATTTTGTATTCAAGCCCTGCTTACAAGCCGGCAAGACGGAAGCTGCCATGTGTGTGTGTGTGTGTGTGTGTGTGTGTGTGTGTGTGTGTGTGGTGTGTGTGTGTGTGTGTGTGCGAGTGCTTTACCGGCTATGTACATACATATATCTCTTTATATCACCCTCTCTCCTTCTCCCTCACACACTCTGTGAAATTAGTTGGCAATGATAAAGATAAGTAACGTAAAATATGCGGCCTCTGCAAATGTTTTAGCAGGCACCATTGAATTTCATTGTATGTGTTTCAGGCTGGACCAAAATGGCACCAATATTATTCTTCTTTTTTTAAATTTTCAACGAGATAACGTCTCTCTAAGGTGTAAGACCAAATCGTATGGCGTCACGCTCGTATGGTATGATACTTGTATGGATTAAGAAACTGAGATGGCGCTATCATATTTGATTGCTCTTCCATATTCCATTCTTCCATTCGATCGAACTAAGCGAACCAGAATTGACGATGTTGCAGCACAAGAGTTTTAATAAAAAGTTAAGTTCAGTTGAACTAGTTTAGATCACTTTTTTCTTGGCACACTAAGTTCTATGTGATATATTTAGGGGTAGCTGTTTTCCAGTCGAATTCCCAGGTGCGTGAATAGGATATAGAATATAGAATTCTCTTCTAAGCGGTTCGTTTTAAGAATAAGTATGTTTTGCAGAGAAATAACCAATGCTCACATTCGCTATGACAATTTTCTATATTTTGATAGAAAAATTTAGCAGAATTTGTGTCAGCCTTTCTTCATGCCCAGAAAGCTGTTCACTTTTGTGGCAGCTTTCATTCGGAGAACGTCTACGTATTAAATTTTTTAACTCTAGGACTGAAACAAAGAAATATTCATTCAGTTTATAGACGAAGTGGTCTAAATCGTTTCTTTATCGTTTTTACGCCACATGTGCACAGTGCAAATGGTGAATGGCACGGTGTAAACAGGACGGGAAGAAGGTGAGATTTCGACATAACCCTACAACCTGGATATTGAAATTCCAAACTTTTTGTGGCTCTAGCTCTTATAGTCGGCGAGATTCAGCGAGTTACACGGACTATGTGGCTACATAGTTTTAGTCTGCCACGTGCTCTTTTTCAGTTAAATACATAGTAGAAATCTTGTTTCCTTTCATACCTTGCGTACAAGTGACAAAAAACTTAAGCCGTCATGGGACGCCTCGAGTTATACGCAACTTGTCATAATATGGCGCCATCTCTGCATTCCCGTCTATCACCATCAGGGATACAGACCAAGCTTTCGTGGCGGCATACAAGTATGTCTTATCCCCAAGGCGATTCAATAGATGCTTCATATCAAAATTAAATTCAATTTGTTAGATAGTGGACAACGGAATGAGAAAGTGTAACGCATAGTTTGCAGAAAAAAGAACGTTTGTTGGTCCACCCTAATGTATACTGAGAGACACATGTACATATATTGTAGCTTTTTTTGCGCAGAGGCTGGGGTTTATCCATTGGGATGTAGGCTGTCGCCATATTTGCTTGTCTGGCAAGCAGAACACACTCTCTTACACACACAGACACACAAACACACATGTGCACTAAAACTTGCCAAGTGAGCAACAATATGGCGTACGTATTTTGTTTAAATTACCGCTTGGAGAAAACAAAGTGGAAAAATAGAGACAAAAAGAATGGAGCGCACTTCTCCGAGAGAAACAGAAACAGACAACTCACATTTTTATTATGTTTATATATGATATTTGCATAAATGAACCATAAGTAAAACTTGAAACTATAGAATGACCAGCCAAATGTATTCATACGATAGAAATTGTATAACATTATATGTAGGATACGTATTTTAAGAGTACTTTTGTAAAAAATGCTGCTTCAAAAAAATATGAACTAAATCGCTTGAAAACAATATAACAAATTGTGAATGCAATGTGAAAAACTTATCGTCGAGCTCTGGCGCTTACAACTTCAATTTAGGAAAGGCTTAAGCCAAGATGATATCGTATCTTAAGGGCTAAGAAAAGATGGCCCAGAGAAATACATACTGCAATTTCGTTACCTTTGGGAATGTGATTACAATCAACTATGTACAACTATGGCATTTGCAGGGATGCGGACTTAACATAAACGTCAATTGTGACCTTTTTTATGTTTGGTAAAATTTTGGTGAAGTTTACAGGTAAAGCATGGACAGTAGCAGTGTATTTGATAGTGCCAAGACGCAGTTTCAAAGTTAAAATGTTACTTATATGTTTCCCGGAATCTGGGAGTCTATCTATGAAGTTTTCGGCAATGCAATACTCTATGATGGGATCTCTTTAGTTTCATTCTTCGATAACTCTTAAATTGTAGTTGGCACTTCGATGGCTTTGATTTAATCGTTCGCCTCAAGAATCTATATACTATTCTATTTGGAAAATATCATGGAATGAGGCACCCGATCAATGTACATAATATGTAGGAAAGTAAGAGTTCTTTCCCCAATCTTTTTCAATAAATTCATTCAAGATGTCTCCCCCACCTCATACCATAGCCTTTATTTATTCAGAGATAAATCCCTATCCCTTTCCTCTATCGACCTGAATATCGAATCTGGCGGCCTTTGTCTTTTGACAACATCCTTCAGTTTGCTAAGCATTCGGATTGTACAACGAGTCAGTGTTGGGAAAAAAGACCTCCAAGTCCTTCCGATGGTAACTAACCTTTAAAGAAGTTATCCTCTCCTCGACCACGATGCACCAGTTGGGTCTCCTGCACGAAGCGGCATAAAGTAAAGGAACACCCAAAACGTAGCAAACCGCCATCCAATTAAGCAGGGGCGCCATATCCAGCATGAGGTCTATATGATCCCAGTTCGGGAATAGTGCCAAAACTTCCACCCAAACAACGTATTGACTACACGCTTCACTATATTTACTAGATCTCGACCCGTCCGTCACGACTTTCGCCGTAAGCCTCCAGCTATCGCCCATGTGGCTCCTCTTTTCTTTTTTACTCCATGTCCTGCATACAGAGTCAGTCGACTTGGAAATACTTACACTCTACCAGATGCTAATCCCTCACTGACTCACATCGACAATAAGGCAAACCTGAAAGCTGCCTTAGGCTGGTCGAGATGAAGTTTCTCTGCAAGATCTTGCCATAAGCACTGCGTTAACCAACACCGCAACCCTGAGATCTATAAGCTGCATAGCTGTGGGGAGCTAGTTCAGTGGATCAATACTCAATAGTTCAGCTCACTTAGTCTTTTCAACAGAACGGATAAGAAGCTCTTACACTGTGATAAACTGACTGGGAAACAAACAAGTCGCTGATGCCGTCACAACTGTCAAATCACAAAATTAAGTTTCATTTTTTGAATAGTGTCAAATTTTACACTCGTCAAGCAATGTTTAATTCATTTGCCCTGCACAACTAGTTGATTCAATTATGCGACAAAATGTTTGAATTATTTATAAAGAAAATTGAAGTTTAATCGTTTTTTTTGTCATATCTCTTATTTTTGTGTGTCATTTGCGGCGGCATATTTAATTTTTCTTGTTATTTAGTCAATGACTTTAGTCCTTCTGGTTGATTCACTCGAATGGGCACAGAGCGGCAGTCAAGTCAGACCAGCCAAGTCAAGTCAAGTCGAGTGTAAATTCTGTTGGCAACGTCAATTTCGTTTATTGAAAGCCGAATGCTGAAAGCTAACAAGGCCTAAGGGAAATTCGGTGTAATTTTTGTAAATTTCCGTAAATTTTCGCATGCATGCATAGCTCGGCAACGCATTATGACTGTGTTTATGTGCGGGCATGCAGACATGTGTCGGATCCGTCGGTCAAATGTTCACACACAATACACAGACAGAAACGACTGACAAACACAGATACATATGTCCTGGGGCATCATACTGATGCTTGTCATAAAAATTCCAATTTAGTTTCCAATTGCTTGACTTAAAGTGCGCCATTTGCACATTTGGTTGACCCAGTCTGAATGTGTGTGAATGAGTTAGTGAGTGTGTGTGTGTGAGTGTGTGTGTATGTAGTTCATAATAAACCTAACGATGTACAATTATGCTCCAACATGCCAGTTTGGCAGGCCTGACAAATACAAATGCAGAGCTAAGCAATTTTCAAGACGTTACACATACGCACCATGTTTCAAGCGAAGCAAAACAGTCTACATTAGGCTTGTATGTAGGTTAATTCGAAATGACAGACACGTACATTTACAAATGCACTGTTCCAATGTTTCCTGAATCGTTTTATTATGGTCACGCAAATGAAATGAAATCGATCGTCATTGTCAAATACTTTACTTAAGTTAAAACTAAGCTTACTCGAAAGGAACCTTTCCTTAACTGAATGTGACATATTTTACGATTAAAGTTTAGTACTCGGGACAGCGCTTTAGTCAGCTGTTCTTGGGATTTGTATATTAGGTAATTCTTGTTGAATAGTGAGTATATCAATAAATGTTAAGGGTATTGATAATGTGTCTAAGTTATATGGTTATACTCGGTTGATTTCAAGAGAGTTGCGGCAAACACATTTAGCAATTGATTGGGACACCATTATATAAAATGGCTGTAAGCTCTTCAATTGTAAAGCACTCTGGTTATAGAGAAATGTCTTATAGGATTAGCACAACTGGCTTTTCTAATAGCTACTATTAATCTTTAAAAAAGCACAGTTCATATGATGGAGTCGTAAAGAAGTCTTGGTATTAAACGAAGTTTGTGGTTTATAGAATTGGCAATACTGAGGTTGCTGGGTGCAGTCTGCAGCGTATAGTTTTATGTTTGTATCGCTTTGACTTATGGATGCAATTTTTTCTCATTATACTTTTTTGAAACATACATCTGCCAATTGGGTGTTTCCTTGCCAAAACAGGTCTGCCGGATCTATTACCAAGAACCGCTCAAGCTACCTTTAAGCTAATTCCATAGATTCTCTGTACTGGCAATGCAATACTAAGCAAATACTACCAGTCAGCATATAAGCACAGGGGAAGCTTTAAGATCGCCATGGGGTCTACGGACCGACTCCGTAAACATTTTCAACAACCTACCGCAGTATAGTGCCAGATTCACGAGCGCACGGTGTGCGCTAACTACCGCGGTTTCAGCCTTCTGTCTATTGCATATAAGGTCCCATCGAGCGTACTGTGTGATAGGCTAAAGCCGTTTGCGAAAGAGCTGATCGGACCTTATCAGTATGGCTTTAGTCCTGGCACGACCATTGACCAGATATTCACCAAATCCTTGTCGATTATAAAGCAGCATTTGATAGCCCGTTGAGGGACTGCAAATATGCAGCTCTTTCTGAGTATGGAATCCTTGCAAAGTTGGTGCGACTGTGCGGAATGGCATTCAGCAACACACGCAGCTTCGTCAAGGTAGGAAAGAGCTATCCGAGCTATTTGATACCAAGCGATGCTTCAGACAAGGCGAAGCCCTCTCCTGCAAGCTCTTCAATTTTATGATGGAGAGTGTTTTGCTAAAGGCCGAAGTAAATAAAAACGGGACTTTGTTCTATAAGAGTGTACAGTTGCTTGCATACGCAGATTACATCGATATCATTGGTCGTACAAAGCAAGCAGTTACCGGAGCCTTCGCGGCTATTGAAAGAGGGTCTGGTCGTAAATGAGAGCAAGACGAAGTATATGCTTTCTTCGCGTAGAAATACAGAGCATTTGGACTCTCAGATTGATGTTGAAAGCTATACTTTTGATGTTGTCAAGGACTTGGCACCACCGTCACAATGAAGAACAATGTCAGCATGGAGATCAAGCGAAGAATTACTCTTGCCAATAGATGGTACTTTGGTCTCAGTAGGCAAATGAGTAGTAAAGACCACTCCCGCCAGACGAAACCATTAGTCAACAAGACGCTAATCCTTCCCGTTTTGCTTCATGGCGCTGAAGTATGGGTGATGACGCGGTCTGATGAAGGTGCCCTAGGAGTGCTTGAGTGGAAAATATTCGGTAAGATTTTTGGCCCTTTACGCGTTAGCAACGATGGAACAACGAACTCTATGAGCTCTACGACGAAATGGATATAGTCAAGCGAATTAGGATCCAGGCTATGGCAGACCATGCCTTCGCTGGAAGGATCAGGTACTGAGCACACTAGCTACTTTTGGTATCACCGATTGGAGAAAGCGTGTGGAAAACAACCCGGTAACCCGATAACGGGTTGTTATGACCAGTTAAGAAAAAGTATTGAAAGGATTAAAATTGGTACATTTGTGATTGTTATTGTTGAAACATTAAGACATATTTAGTGTTCAGGGTATTGACCGTCACCTTCTATTATTTTTTTGTTAACGGCAGAAGACAAACATTCAGCTTGGGTTCTCTTGGCAAAATGTGGCGCCATCTAGCGTGTGCCAGCAATAACAATTTTCCATTTTCATTCTTTTTCTTGGGGCCCGTTTACCTTTATAAACTGGGTGAATATCGATTCATTTTTTCAATTTGGGAAGTTTTTAATCCAAGACGACTTGCATTTGACATGACCATATGAAAACCATTACACTTCCGGCTTAGACGCGGTTCATCTTAATTGTAGTCCTCTTTGCAAATGCATTTCTGGTTTATTTTGATATGGTTTTTGTTGAACTTTGTAGTCTGTTTTTGGCGTTTGTTTAAACAACTTTTGCATTTAGCTGGCGGCGTCTTTTCTTTGCCAACAAAAAATAACTTCTTTTCTTTTATTTTGTTGTATCTTTTGTTGTTGTTGTGCTTTTCACACGACGTTTACATTCAATAAATGAATGACGTGCATTTCATACCCGGCGCTCAATGCAGATTCTCATAGATGAAGTGTGGGCCAAAAGCAGAAAGAAGCATGCCGTGTATGTGTGTGAGTGTCTGTATGTGTGAGTGTGTGAGTGTGAGTGTGAGTGTGAGTGTGTGTGTGTGTGTGTGAGAGTGTCTCTGTGTGTGTGTGTGCAGCCTCTTATGTCTTCCTTTTACTGCACAGCGTTGCTTGCGGCAACATCCTCGTCTATGGATACAGATACATATATGTTTACCGTATGTGGGGAGCCTGTATTTGTGTGCCTTTTGATAAATAAATACTTATTTTTGTAGATAATAACAAAAAACGACAACAAATAACTGTACACTGGCAGAGGAAACTGTTTGCTAGTTTGCTTTAGTCTTTTTCCACCTCTTCGTCATCTATTTTTGCGGCGTTTTCCTGCTGTTCCTGCTGTTCCTTCTGTATCTGATTTTACTGCAATTGCCTTTGGCATTGGCCCATTCAAAACACATTGGCGCAATCTGCTTTTGGTTTAAGTTGCATGCATTGGCAGCCATTTTGTAGCTGCTGAGGTTGTTCCGTTAGTGTTGGCTTGCTTGCGGTTCTTTTGCCGTGGTGCAAATGTGTGTGTTTGTGTTGACAAAATGCCGGAATAATTTGCTTTAACTTATTCAGTTAGTCAATTTATTTGCTTGTTTACGTCGTCATCTTTCAATTGACTATAATTTCACTCATTTTGATTGTGGTTTTTCATCAAAATCATTACAGTTACCAAGCCCCTAGGCGAGTCCCAGCCAGAGCTGAAACAATATGTGACACACAGTTTGTCATAAAATCTTTTAGTTTTGGAAACGTATCATTTTAATTGAGTGTTGGTTAGTTGAAGTTTAGGAGCCAACCGCAGCTTAACAAACAAAACACATAGACATATAGGGTATGTGGCAAGACAAGAGTAGCTGCATACATTAGTTTTGTGTAACTTAGCCAACAAGCAAATCCTTAGCAATCTCTTGGCTTTCAATTAAGTGTAAATTAAATTTGCTGCAAATCTAAATAGTTTATACACTATCATAGTCACCATGATCGAGCACGTTTGCGGTCTCTGTCAAACACTTCAACAACTTCTAACACTGGCCATGTGTGTCTCCGGCTGCATCTATTAGTTTCACAAAACTTTTCCCTTCAATCTCGTGTAAGCTGAAGTGAGTGTTGGCAAGTTGCTGCACTCACTTTCTGGAAAATTTGTTGTTTTCCTTTCGTTTTCAATTACTTTAGTTTCGTTGTACGGCAGCTTAAAATAAAGCTGAATATAAGTATGATAAACGCCAATGGAGCCAAACAAGGCAGCAAACTACTTCATTTAACCAACTTTAGCGAGTTTGATAGTTATATGTAAGTTTTTGGGCGTTTTTTGGTGTGTTAGACCTCTAAAGAATAAGAAAATTAGACGTCTTGCTGAAACAAGTCATGTATGATACATTGTGCCAATAAATATTTTTTTCTAGTGCGGCTTACGAGATATGCCGATACACCTGGAACGAAAATAACTCGCGAAAAGTAATTCCATCTATAGCCAGAGTATGAAGTAACAGACGGGGATGATAGTTGAAGGGATATTGAAAGAAAACAGCTTATATGTGTGCAGCACAATCTCAATCAAGCTTGTGGCGAATTGCTTGCTCTCCATTAGGAGCTATCCCTTCTTTTTAATTCTTTTATGCTACCTTGTATAGTCCAAAGTAGCGGCGCAAGCCATTGGTGGCACGGGTTGATATGTACTGCACTTCACCTGCAGCATTCATTTTTCCATGTGCCTCATCTGAATACGATGAACTAAGATTGCAGCCAGCCAATCGCTCAAAGAGTGGCAAAGTTATATGATATTATGATATCACTAGCGTTTCTTGTAACACCCTGTATTCACAGCAGAAATGGCTGAAGCTGACTTTAAACCACAGAGCCATAGGGGCTGTGACTATACTCATCTGTTTTGTAAACAAGAAGGAAATCAGATAAAGACGATCAATGCCGACTTATCCACGACTTGTCCGCCTATCGAATATATCGACTACAACTCAATCTTCATCATATCTTATGGTCAAGGATTTTATATACTAAATTTTGTAAGCCTAAGTTTCAACTCATCCCCTTCAGGTGTCTGCGAAATACTTTCTTTTGAGGGTTTACTTTAATTTTCTTTCGAAAAATAAAGTTTTTATAAGATATTTATGCTCATAATATGCTCATTAAGACTTCTCGGGCATGTTGACGAATTGCTTTTAAGTTGTGAGTCCGTTTAGATTGATCCCTATTGGTTAGTACGAGGGTTGCCTTTCATATTGCGAGAATAGAGGACAAGAGTACAAATATTTCTTCTATGATTATCGATGTATACGAACCAATTTTCGAAACACTTTGGCGGTCCGAATGAGACACAATTTCTTCTCATTGTGTACCAAATCGGGACTATACGCCGAAAGACCCACTAATTCAACGTTTAAAGTGCTCAGAAAGCCTTTTGTGTGATAGCTTGATTCTCCTTAACTCTACGAGAACTTCTCTAATAGTAGCTTAATGTCCGGTAAACAACATTTGTCGTTTAGTTTCAGACATGGATCCAAGATGCGTTGCCTGTGACATCTTATGAAAGTCTTATGAAAAGCAGTGGCTGTATTTTTTAAATATTGCGTTGCACTAATCGACACGAGCTTTCATAAGAGACAATGAGCTCTCTCATTAACATTTCCTGCACATTTACGAATTGCTTCTAAGTTGTGAAACCTTTTAAAGGGATATCTGGCAGCATGGTGTTAATATTCGTTTGAAAGAGATATTTGGCAAATGTTTAAACGCATACTCATATTCAGTCAGAATTATTAGTCTTTTTCAGAGTACTAGTACTCAACCCAACACCAGAAATGCCGGATATATGCTTCCTAAACGTTATGCATGAGTTGACAATATTCCAATTTCTGCATTCCAAAATGAACAGTTACTGAGTGCACGTACACACGGTCACGGAGTTTTTGAAGCCAGAATAGCTGTGGCAGCCACTTATGGTGGTCACTTTGGTTGACTTCAATTTTGAAGCACGCTTTAATGGAGTGCATTATGCTCGGTGTATCTGATGCACATAGCTTGTCTGTGGCATAAAGTGCTAAAAAGGGAAAAACGGAAGAAAAACCAAGGAAATTCTTATCGTCACCTCAGAGAGTAGATGAGAGAAGACATCGTCAGCGGCAGCTTCCTTTGCTGCAACGTCATCTTTTGCAGCGCACACACAATTTAGTTTTATTAACTAAAGTGAGCAAGGGAGACAACGTGAGTGTAAGAGAGAGGGGTCGAGAGAGCGAGAGAGACAGAGAGACAGAGAGACAGAGAGAAGTGGTTAAAGGCGACAGGCAACTTGGAAAATGAGCTGCACTTGTTTTTCACAACGTTGCTTTTCCTTTCGATGTTATTGTTGCTTTTATGATGTTGCTCAAGCTGATGGCTGACTTTCTGCCTGTTGAAAGCAACTTAAGGCTGCAAACAATGCTGCCACAAGCAGTGGCACATCAACAAGTGACGTCACGCTGCCCAGAAGATGGCCAATTTGTATGCCAAGGCGAACTGGCACATGAAATTCCTATGTTAACCCAGAGCTAAAATACTTGGGAATTTTAATAACCAACTTTTAATATTAAAACCAAGTATGCAGAATTATCTTTTTTTTTTATTTTTCATAATTTTATTATGCTTTATTTGTTGTTCATGTTGTAATTTTGTATTACATTTAACTACACAGACTTATTTGTTTAAAATGTTTTTAGTTTTCTTCTTCTTTGTTTATTTTACTGCTGTTTGCCTTTTTTATGGTAGCTTACTGTATGATACACATCCAACTATATTTTTTTTTATTTTTCATTTTATTATTTATGTACAATATTGAATTTTTTGGGTTTTTGTATTTAGCAGTTTTGTGCTTTGCTCTGCTCTGTTCCGAACATATGCATTCATTTATTTTGATTTATTGTTAAATTTTAATTTCTTGTCAACTTTTTATTTAGATTAAAAATACTACATTTCTCTTAAAAATTTAGTTTATTTTGATTACTTTGTTGTTTTTTGCTGCTTTTCTTTTGTCTATTTTCTCCTTTTGATTAAACTATTTTAATTTTGACCAACTTTTCTGCTCTTCATTATATTCGGAATTCTTGTTTATCATTTTCGTCTTTTTTTCGTTTTTGATTCAATTTCAATTATGCCAACTTTTCACTTTTTGTTTGCATTTATGCAAATAACTTGCAGCTTTTTTAAGTTAAGCACTTAATTTTAATAGTTGTCTAGTTTAAAAACGAACAAAATGTATTTACAGCACAAATACAAACAATTATCAATTTGTTTAAAGTAGTTTTGGTTTAAGAAATAAAAATGCATTTATCTGAGCAATAAAATAGTTTATCTTCTTTATATACAATTTTTTCGCTTTGAATCAATTAAAATACGAACTATTTTTGGTTTTGTTTTCTAACTGATAACAAATTTTTTATATTAATTTAATTTTTTTAATTTATGCTTAAGTTGACTTAAAATCACTTACATAAAAGCTCATCATGCTTTTGGTTGTAGTTTTTTTTTTACACTTTTCATGTAACAAATGCTGAATTACTGGAAATGTTCAGTTGTTGTAGAGCATTGTCCATAATTTATACTCAAGTTTTTATGGGTTTACAGTAGACGCTCAGAGACTAGAATTGAATGGATCTTTAATAGAAGATAGATTGATAACTTTTGTCTTCGCAGGCAATTCCCAACTGGTTATAGAACGAACTTTGTTACATAGCTTTCCCAAATTCGCTAAAAAGGTGTCTCTCAGAATCAAGACGAAACTTTAGTATCCCTACATCAGTGGAATATTCAACCAAAATGGGACAGCAATTTATGTAACTTTTCAAATAGTCAAAATCAATAGGATTCTTTTTTTAAGGGAATTTACGGCTAGCCAAAGACTGAGCTTTTGAAACTATGGACAGTAAGGCCGAATATGCGGATGAGCACTGCAAGCTGTGCCTTGACCCTAAGAGAAGGGCCTTATACTGCTGCGGTATCCACATGACATCATCTTGTGTTTAGCTGTAAAATTTTTATAGGTTCTGGAACTTCGGGAAAAGGATAAACTGCTAGGCTCCAACGAGACGTACTGCTGACAAGTCTGGGGCGTTCTAAGTGGACCACGTCTAAGTCTGCTCGTCGGGGCACCTGTCGCTTCAGAATTGGTTAAGGTATCATCTCTACTAAGTATCAATACGATAATACTATCTGTGAATGCTCTATAAGCGCTGTAACTATAACACAGTCTGTCTACTAATTCAGGAACTCGTTGACGAAAAAATACCTCCATCTTAATCTTTAGACTATATCAGTTAATATGACCTTCATCGACCAGACTTCTCCGGAATTGGTTAAAAGCCGTTTACCTAAAAGTAAGGTTTACTACCACGGTGCCAAGCATATGGATCGATTTCAAATTGGTGAAATAGTGAATATGGTATGTTAACCATACTTTGATTGATTTTTGATACAATTCAACTAATATTTTAGTATTTAAACAAAAAACCAGATTGGAGGAGTGTCTAAAAGCTAACCCCATTACCAGGATAGAAGATTTGTAAAAAGGATAGAGTGCTCTCAATAAGAGAGAAAGCACTGGAAGGCAGCGGCAAGACATATAACACCAAAAACAGTCAGCATTTGAAAACTTCCTTAAAACTGAAAACTTTACTGTGTTATTTGATGTCCAATTTGTATAATAAGATAATCTGGTGTAATGGCTCGTTGATAGCTAAATATAATTCAGACATGTTAAGCACTTAGAGTTGTACCCCTCTGACCACCATTTACTTTAAGCAGAGACTTTAAAATCGTTCGATTTGTGCCCAGGAAGTGCACAAAGAAAGAACTTCACAAACAAATTTAGAGCAACTCACATTTTTGGTTCCATTGTAAATGGATTTAAGTTAAAACTCTCATTCTAGATTCGAGAAGAAAACGTAACACTCATCGTGAAAGACGATTTTCAGTTCTGTAATACACGCACACAGGGGCTGTATTTTTTAAAATTTTTTTTATGTGAGATATCTTTTATCTATCTACTATTAACGCTCGACATGTGTTACGCTTGTGTGTGCTGTCTTAGAAGCGCCTACAGGAGGCGCAGTCAGAGCGAAAGGAAGAGCATGCATGTTTATGGATGGTTGTTGTGGTTTTAGCGCTAGTATGATAACACCTTATTATGGCAACTTGAGAGTAGAGAGCTGAATGTCATGTGTCATTTCACGTTTTTGTTTTGGATGCGGAGAACCACTCGACTGACCTTTTATCCAAATATCGACACAAATGAACTTTGAACGCACTCTCTTACTCTTGCAATACGCTCAATGTAGAAGCTTTGGACCTTTGCACGTTGTAGCTTTTGATGTTTGTTTCCAATACCGATTTCGACTCCGATTTGACGATTTAGCCATTCGGTACATCATTATAGTTACTCTTTCTGTTGATATTTTCTGAACCTTATATTCCCCAACAAAAATGCTAAATTCCGAGCGTTTGCTGTAAACGATTTTCATGTCCTTTAATTGTTGCATACAATTAGCAAAACACACAGATATACATATATATTTTTATAAAAAGGAGTAACACGCATATGCTGAGTGTAGTTCTTAAGCTTTTGTATCTGTTGGTTTTTTGTTTCTTGTTTTTACTATAGTAGAAATGCATAGTTAGAGTTTTAATGTGATGAGTGAATTGTTTAGACTGATAGTTTAGGTAAATATAGCACTTATTGACTATGTACGGTATGTGAAAATGTACTGAAAATAGCTACGACTCTAAGGGAGGCTGTATGACATAGTTACAGATGCGTGCCACAGATGCGCGGAGTGTTCCTCCTTGCCGCTTGTGTGGTAGTAGTTCTGCCTGTTGTAGATTTTGTTGCTGCTGCTGCCGCTGGCCTGAGAATCTACACAATTTTCATATATACACTTGTGTGGAATATCCGATAGCCCATGGCTATGATGGCCACAATATGGTGCAATTGGGATTGTGAGGTTTTGGTTGAGCCACCGACATGTCCATGATACATGGCCGCAGGATTATCACCTGTTCGAAAAATGCAAGAAAAGCAGAGTATGTGTTGGAAATTAATTAAGCGCGTTAATTGCTGGTGGTAGTGTGTATGTGTGTGTGTTACTTAATGAGCATGTTAATGAGAATGTTTTGCTTTATTTTGTAGTCTTACTTTTTAACACACTTTAAGAGTTAAAACTAATGTTCTGCTTATAAAATATGATGTCTGCCATCAACACCTTTAGCTAGCTGTGTGCGTGTGTGCTTCAGCGCTTAAGTTGCTTTATGGCATGCCTTTAATGGCGTTGAAGCCGCCGCCATTTTGTAGCGGACACTTTTAATCCAGTGGCTTGCGGTTGTGTAATTTTCATAAATTACTTTTATTGCTTTTTCCCGCTTGATATATGAACTGTAAAAGAGCATTACACTATACAAATACACACCCACACACACACCCACACACACACACACACACACACACACACGCTCAATGTTTATGTAAATACGCAGTTTCTTTTGTTTATTTAGAGTTTTAATTTCATTTGGCATTTTCATGACTGTAAATTGAATTTCTCATTGTAAGCTTGACAGCATTTTATTTACTTTTTGATTAAATTGCATAAATGTCATTTATTGAGTCGAATAAAGTAATTCCAAACGCACTGCCGTAACTGTAAGCCGTGAAACGTGCATAAATAACAATGTAATTGTGTGGTTTCTTCACGGTGTTGCAAGTGCATTATATACCTAGGTTACTTACTCATACATATATATATATATATATACATACATATATACTATATGTGTTGCTTACCTTTGAATATATGCACCAAAACGCTTGCCGGTTGCGTATTGCTGGCCACACAAGTAAAATTGCCGGAATGTTCGCGACGTGTGCGCAAAATTGTAAGCTCGGATGATTGAAAATCTACAGATTGCGAGGGAGAGAGAGGGATATGAGAGATGCATAATAAATATTTAATACAAATATTTAGTTAGTATCATATGTATGTGCGGAACTCACCTGTTTCGGTTGATACATTTATGCCCCGATCACTGTCATAATTAATCATGCGGTTGTCATGATACCAAAATATAAACTCCGAGGCCTCGGTATTCTGCACCACACGGCATTGCAGGCGGAGCGTGGAACCAGGCGTTAGATATCTTATGGGTGGTCCTGATATTTCGGCGCGTGCTTCTAAGCGTATGGAATGGCATTTGTGTGAGTATTGAAGTGAGATTGATATGCATAAAGCAAATATTTTCCATATGTAACCTAAGCATTTCAATATGATATCAAATAAACTAAGACCGAAACTAATTTATATGTAGGGCTATGCAAATGCGGCAGGCACTCGAGGCACTCACACAAACACACACGCTCTCGCACTCGCACTCACGCTCTTGCTCTTTTCTCTTTCTTTCTTGCCCGTTAGCGGCATATGTTGGCACATTAACATGTGAGTGGGCAGTGTTTTCTTTGCTTTCCACACACACACACACACACACACACACACACACACACACACACACACACACACACACACACACACACACACACACACACACACACACACACACACACACACACTCTTGAATTCTACTCGTTTCTGCAGCTTGCCCCAAGACAAAAAAGCACCATTAGGCCATACACATTCAAAGTAAATTGTTTGTTAAATTTAGAATAATGTGCGTCACTTTGGCAAGGCCATACGGCTCACTGACTGCCAAGCGGCCATCTTTGCCGTGCTGTGAATTTGCTGAGTCGTCTGAGTTGTCCTTTTTCCATTTTCCAGTTTTTTTTTTTTGGGTTGGTATCTTTTGCTTGCTGCCAAACCATATAAATTGTTGTTATCTCTGGCATAAAGACGTTTCTAATTTCAGACAGCGCCAGAAAAAGAAGGAAAACTGGACAAAACTCTACAAACAGAAATCACTTGACTGAGTTGACGCAGCAGTGCACAGTGCGTCATCGCCTGGGCAAAAATCAAAAATTAAAGTTTCAAAATAATGAAAGTTTTATTTATTTAAAGACATGAAATCACACACAGGCAGAGAACTCTGAATGGCGCAAACGCTTCATATTGCCGTTAACAGCGCATTATTATATTTAAACTAAAAAAAATAATTTATAAGTTGCAACAGATTACTATTTTCATTAGGCAACACCTTAATTATATTTAATATAAGTAATTTATTTAATAGTAGACACTAACACTCCCCCCTACCCGCTCTCGCCCACCGTCTAATTCAATAGAGAAATTTTCACACTGCTTTATGTAATTGTTCTTTTCAAAGTAGTTTTTTATTTCGCCTGTAAGATTTCTCTTCTATTTTTCCCCTTTTTCTTGTTTAGCACTTAGGTATAAAGTAATTCGAGGAGAATAGAAGAAGAGCTAACTAAATGATACACAGTCGTTGCATATAAGCGATTATTTCATATTCGCGATAATCGGATATAAGTTAAATATTATAAATAAGCTCTAATCGGACTGCGCGGTTTTTGCGCGCTGCGTTTGCGGTTTTTGCATATAAGTGATAATTGTATATATGCAAAATATTTCAAATAACCGATAATCGGTTACAATAAATACAGCTTTTATGCAATATCAAAAATGCAACGTTGTTGTTTCATATATATTCATGTAAATAATAATCGGATATATGCAAAATATGTCAAACAGGCAAAAATTGGTTTCAATAGATATCGCATTTATGCAATAGCGAAAGTGCAGCATTGTTGTTGCATATATCAAGTATATGCTAATCGAATATATGCAAAATGTTAGCGATAATTGATTGCCAGCTTCATTAGCGTTTCTCTAATAGAGTGCTTACTTGTTTCTGGTTGCCGTAAAGCAAGGTTGCATATAGCCTATGACATTTGTACCAAAAGCCTATCAATGAAACATCTGATTGAAAATTCAGTTGAAAATTGCAAACAACATGCACTAAAATAAAATTTTTTTTATAAGCAATAATTCCATTATCCGATTTGTCATATAAGCGAAATGTATTGTATATACCGTTTGGGAATATTTAGATCTTAGCACAAACGTCAGGTTGCACTAGGCGATAAATTTGAAGTTTTCGAATAGTCGCTATTTCAAAATAACCAGATTGCGAGAGTTGTGAAGTCAGGAATAGATGAAGTCAAATTATAACTCAAACTGAAGCTTATTAATAATCGGTTCAATGTTTTTTCCGAAAGTTCGGTCTATGTTAAGTCGATTATGGATAAAAGGACAATGAACTTAAACAGTTTCCTTTCGAATTCGAAAACTCCCTTCTTATATAAATTTATCCGACGCTCATTTTGAAATCGATAATCAATTCTTTGGAATTTGAGGTGGGGAAATAGCACTGTTATTAATCGAAAATATATTCAAAAATATTAAATCTAGATTTGGACAAGTTTTCCAATTCCAAATTGTTTCGAATTTATTTAATGATATCTATTTTTTTACGTTTTTTTTTTTATTTATGAATGTACCAAATTGTCTTAACCTGAAGTAACTAAACTCACATATCATATCATACACTTAAATTGTTCTATTATATGGACGCCATAGGGGTAACACTGGCTTATATGCTGTGACGGGAAACGCTAATTTTAAGTTGGAGCTAAGTGTTTCCAACAGCATCGTTACCTATTCATAGGTAACGTCTAAAGTTATTTTAATACTACTTCGCATTCATGGTTAGAACAGTTATTCGATAAGTCTTAATTTCGTTGTTTCTCAACTTCCGCCTGACTAGTGACGCAACATAATTTCATAAATTTTGTTTCTACTTTCTATAACTCGAAGCACTGTGCGCTGTGACGTTGCCGTATACAGAACTCGGTCTTTTCGTAAGCTTAAACATTTTGCCTATTGAACTTGTCGAGATTTTCAAACGCTTGCACTCATTCAGCAATTTACTTAGTTTTTCTGTTTGCCAGTAGTTTTCAGAAATCATTTAAGCGTCAAATTGTAAAAATGAGATTGGAGAGCAAGGAAGAGCGTGGACGAGCGTATAAGAGCAAGAGAGGGCAACACATTTGCTCAGCGACTCGGACTCCATTGATTCCGGTTCAATGCCAAAAACAATGAAAGGATACAAGCGTTTCTTCAACTTTGTTTTTGTAACTACTTACCGACTACACTCAAATGCAAAAATATTGATGTGGGAGGATGTGTGGAGACTTGGCATTCATAGATCCCGGCATCACGTAGCTGCACATATTTGATTTGCAATGTCCAGTCCTATGACATCAAATGAAAGCGAGAAAACAATATATTTACCAAATTGTATTAAATGCGCTGAATCAGTTATATACACTGTAGTTATGTATATACTCTACTTAGAGTTGCATTTTCGTCACGTATACGCAATTTGTAAGCGGAACAGTGCCAAGGATATGTGGCCATGTATGGTACATGCTGCGTGAGTCTGCATAAACATTTTGTATGCACATCAAGAAACAGATGGACAGACAGACGGATTGACGTACTGCTTGAGTAAGTGAATTATGGATTAAGCGGACAGACAACATTGCTGCAATCAACTTTAAGTAGCCGGCCATCAGCTTACTTACCTCGGAATGCTTCAAATGTGTGGCACTGAAACGCTGATCGCTGCTATAAGTTGTAAGGCCCACTGTAAGCAGATGATAATCCTTTTTGCGTATCCAGGATACCTACAGACAGTTAGGAGAGTGACAAAAACAAAGTAGAGAAATGAGTTAAGCTGCTGTTGGGTTCAAGGCTGTATTTTAGGGTTACGAGTAGACAAAAGAAGTATCTTAACATATGGCAGTCGCCAGCTCCGTGTCCCTTCGTGCGTGCTGCTCAAATATTTGTCAATCTATCAACGATTTCCTACAACGCAATTTTTACCGACGACAATACGATGATGATGCAATTTTCTCAAACAAAACAAAAATACCAAAAAAAAAAAAAAAAACAAAATGAAAAACAAGAAAAAAGGAAGAAAACAAAAAAGTGAAAGTCAAAGCAAAAAGGAAACTCGAAGCTGAGGGCTGAAAACGGCAACAAAAAAAAATCAAAAAGCAATTACGTGTAAGCAGCAACAATAACAACAATGTCGGCAGCAACAACAACAATAACGGTAAACATAATAGCAGATTGATTGATCCAAGGTTCAGAGTTCAAATTGGCTGCTTAACTGTAAATAGACAAACAAACATGCCGAGCAGTAACGACAACAATGCCGATATCGACACCCACACACTCACGCACACTATCATACAGTTTATCCTGTCACATGGACTGCCCCACGGCCTAAATGGGCGTGACTTGCCGTGTTGTTCTCTGCTTTGGCATGACTTTTGCTAATCTCGCATGACCATTAATCATTTTGTCGTCTACGCCTGATGAGTACGCTTCCTTCATCCCACACACACACACACACACACACACACACACACACACACACACACACACTTATATGACCAAGGCAACACATGCTCACGCACACATCCATTTGACTGTCAATATAGTAATATGATGTATGCACATGCATACACTGGCAAAAAAAAAGAAAGTTTTTTAATCGAAAAAGTATAATATATGAAATTAGCGACCTGATCTTCTTCTTATATGCATGATTTGCCGGCTCAAGGACCTTGAAGAAGATAAATGTAACTTATTATGAGAATTGACTTTTACATTGCGCAAGAAGAAATATAGTTCATCGACAACGGCTTTAGTGTTTAACTAAGTTTGCTCCACGCAAATTGGTACAAATGAACCGAAACACTTTTTCTGCTCCGAATGAGGCAGCTCCAAAAATGTGTGTTTGAACGCATCAATCGCTTCATCAGGTGTCGAAGCTCGTTGACTTCGACGTTGTGAGAGCTTTAAAAGCGCCTTGTGTCTGAGAGCACGCGTTTTTGGCGGTTGGTTTTCTCTACTTGTACGAAATCTTCCGGCAAGCAAATAGTTGTATACCATTCTGCGTTTCTATAATGGTAATGCCCGGTTCTTGAGAAGATACAGCCAACCATATTGTTTGACGTGCTTCGTCCACGATAAAAACATTGGATTTGGTTCATCTATGAACACTAATCCCCCGTGTGGTGAGCGGGTCAAAGCTTGTCGTATGAGGCGACTAACAATGACACTGGGTTCTTTCGAGACCAGTAAACCCACCCCAGGCCTTAAAAGGGTTGTGCGTAGGGTTTGGGAACCACCACGTAAAACCACAATTCCAATGAAAGAATGTATTTACATCAGGCCGTAACCCGATAACACGGGTTGTTAACCAGTTAAGAAGAAGGTGAACACTAATACATTCCAATGCGGTTTACTTTCGGACTCACGCGTTTAGATTTAAGATTCGTCGGCTGTTATTTTTTTTAAACATTTCTTCCGAAAATCTAATGCTCTTTTGGTAGGATAAGTTACTTCGAGAGTTGTACAAATTAATCTCACAATATTACAGTACAACTCTTTTTTGGAGTGTAACACAAAAACAAGTAGAACTTGAAAGTAAAAACGGTTGCATTCCATCATGCAAACGAGTAATTCTTAAAAACCGCACTGAATATCCAAAAGAATTTTAACATGTTTTAACAATTTGTTGTTATTTATGGATATGCCGTCACGAAAGTCTGCTATAACGCTTGAATACCATTCGGGTGGTTTTACGCTTGGATGGTGTTACGCATATGTGAGCTATGCATGACAATAAGAGCAAAAAAAAAAAGAAGAGCTTGCATGTTTACGGAAGGTTATTTTTGTTCTTTAGGCGTAAACTATAGATGGCGCTTGCATATAAACACAAAACGCGGGATATGTATGCACACGTGTCTTAACTTAAATAATCACTAAATGGCGCTAACAATGAGCCTACTTGAGTGTGCTCTGTTAACAGCTTGGATGGGAAAGCGAGTGACTTTTACGTTTGTTCACATCGAGAGCGAAAAGAAAAAATGAATGCAAAATACATTTTCCACACCATATCGTGATTATTGTTTATTTTTCCTGCATATGTAAAGAAACGGGACTAGTTTACGCTCGACATTCGTAGGTCTGAAGAAGATGCTGGTAGTAAGATCTTCAATGCGGTTGTTGAAGGCAGGTGACAAAGAGGCAGAGTATGCCTCAATTGCAAGGACCAGGTAGAGAGCATACTAACTACGTTTGGTGTTTCCGATTGTCAGGCTTAACCCGATAACGGGGTGTTTTGTTCAGTTAAGAAGAAGACGGGAGAAAGTGTGTTAAGTCATTGTAGAAATTGATTCATTCAGATACATAAACCGTGACATTCGAATTGATTGCTTAGAGAACTATAACAAAGATGTCACGAATTGGGGCAAAAATTAACTTAATGGTGCAACTTGTATACGTCAACATAATGTTTTTCGTTTTAGGCCGTTTGGGGATTTGGTACTTTTCATTTTAGATTCCAGCATCACTACCCACAAAACTACTGAAAACATTGGCAAAAGGAAACTTGGCAAATTTTGTGCAGATTGAAACGATTCTCGACCAAAGAGAAAAAAATAAGAATAAGTGTTTCCAAACAAATACAAATGAGTCTTGCAGTGACGAATGTATATTCGAAGGTTTGACTTATATATGTATTTCCTGCTTATAAAAGTATTACTCATTTATTATAATCGAACTGGCAACCGTGACTAACTGTACAAAACTGTACTTTGAAATGCATTTCATGTTCTCATACAATTTGATAACAGTTAAACTGTATTATGTCTTGTTTCCTTTCAGCGAAAACGTTTTCTCTGTGTCTTGAACTTCATTTATTGTCGCAAAATGCGAGTATTTTGATTAGTTGCTTTAAAAATAGTTACTTTGTTTTCTATTACCAATACACCATTTGATTCTCTCTGTGCACAAACACACACATGCACACTTGTATTGTGCCTACGTAACAAATCGAAAATGGTGGACAAAGAAAGAAGTTGGGGCCGAGTAGAACAATGCTTGAGGATGTGTCAAAGTGGGAGTGTCAGTCAAAGTACGTGCGTATATCAATCAATTTTCAATTGATAACGTATCCGTATTTGTTGTACTTTATCTATACGTACATATAAAATTCTCAAAAGTAAGAGTAGAACTGAACGAAAACCACGGCGGCGTCTAGCAAACGCTTGAGCAACTTTCATTTTCCAGGGGCGGCTAAGAGGGTTCGGGTACTTAAGCTGTTTAAGAGGGGTAGCAAATATTGACACACGCTCGCCAAGGTTCTTGCGCACGAGTGTGTCTGCGAGAAAAGTTCAAATTAAGTTGAATTGGCATTTAACGAAATTGGAAACCATAAAGGAATTAAATCTATTTGCAGTGCTTGAGATTTGAACGTTGCGTATACGTAATGTGGTACCAGCGCAGCTATCTAGCGTATATTTAGACTAGATAGCGTTCAGCGAATTCAAATCGAATGCCAAGTTACGTAAGCACGCTTCCACGTGCTCACTCTTGTTCACTTTTACTGTTTCTATATTCGAATATTTTGGAATTGCAGCATTTCTATAATGGAGTATCTATAAGTAGCAAGTAAGTCATTTGTTATCGACTCTGCATAGAGTTTTATATATGAAGTTACTTATTTGTGAATATTTATATACATTTTTGTGTTTTATGCTGCAACAGAACAAAAAAAAAACAAGTGTGAGGCATAAATTGCGCATAAATTTTATGCGATTTGAAGCGTAGCATATTCGTATATCTTGCCCTTTATCTGACTCTAAGCCCAAATCTCGAAAGCATCACACACACGGATACATTACTCATACACACACATAGTTATATAAGAGTGCTCAGTATTTATGTTCGAAAAAATTGCGATTGCTACGTGTCTGCAAATAAAACATGCAGCTAAAACATGAGCAAAAATTTTCAAGCAGTGAAATATGCGACTGACATAAAAATAAAAAATAAAAAATAAGAAAATTATAAAAAATGTAGTAGAAGAAACATGGGAGTGCGCTGCAGAAACCATAGTCAATGCCTCACACGTACAAAAAACAGAGAGGTACAATTTCTGAGCTGCATCAAAGTTCTGATACTCTGAACTTCGTATACTTCTATGGGCTTAAGTCATACAAAACTCTGATATTGAAATAGCTTGAAACACGACGTTCTCTGCGTTTTTACCCTACAAATTTATTTCCGGCATCATGGCTACTTCCCCTTACGAATCCGTTTAGACAAAATGACTGTTTAGGTCGAAAAAACGTTATAGGTGATTTGGCGTTGTTTTTTTGCTCGTGCGTTAACGATTGTTTTGATAAACGTGCGGAAAACCTTAAGTTGGTTACCAAATGTTTATTTCATATATTTCCAAACTATTTCAAGTAAAAACCGTGCGAACTTAAAATTTTGTTCTGTATGTTTTGAAAACTTAGATCTTAGATGCAAAAATTCTACTTTTGATGTTGAAAACAAAATGATCAGTTTTATAGATCCAATTTCAAACGGTTTGCTTGAAACCTCTTCTGGATACTATAGCTCAGTGGTAGGCATAGACGTGGTATATAAGTGAAATAAAATGAACTACAGAAAGCGAAGGCAATTATTTCCTGTGGTTTCAGAGCGTAAACCGGACTATCTCTCAACTATCGCAAAAGGAGTTTAACCACAATTGACACCAGCCTGGTGCATTGCTGTGCAAAATATGTGAGTTCGCAGCATTGCCTGTGGATAGCAAGTGAGATAACGTGCAAGTTCGTAGTGCTAAGGGCAAAGGCAGCACTAACATGCGTACGAATATTTTTAGTTCCCAAAACTTATATGCAGCCGCTGCCGACTTCTGCTCCCCTACTGACCCCTGCACAGCTTCCTAAGTTGTGATTGGAGAATTAGTAAATGTTTCTATGATAATCCAATAAGAAGCAATAACAGCAGGTGTAACTATAACATCCGATAATGCTCAGAGTAACCACCACATGTATCTTAGACCCTATAGTTATGCATCTAAACGCACCCACTTACTTTCTGCCAAACTTCACAATGGACAGAGTTCAAAAAAAGTAAAAATTGTAAAAACAAAACTTAAAACCAACTGAAAATAAAATGTAGCGGCAATTAATCAAAAGCATACGAATTCTTTTTGGCAAATGGAGACGACGCACTCGCTCCACATATGTATGTTGGTGTATGTGTGAAGCATAAATCTCAGCGCCTGTCATGGCTGCCGCGGCTACGGGCTGTGGTGGGGCTGGAGCACCCTTTGGTAGTTGACTTTGCATGCTCTGCAGCTGTGTGCGCGCGTAGATAATTGTTTACATTTTACCTTTTTTTTGAATGAAAACAAAAAATAATATGTGTTCGAAAAAAGTAGCTCTTAATTTATGGCCACAGCGGCAGCAGAAGCGACAGGGCGAAATGTTCGACAAAAAAGGGCCGGTCTGGCAGCTCTGGCTAGGCTGCAGCTACAAATCACTTGTTACTAAATTTATGGCAAATTTATGCTAACTACTTGTCCTTTTATGCCAACAGCAGGGGCAGCGCCAGCAACAACGGACGCCCAAAGGTAGGCAACACTTTTGCCTGCCAATGCAAGGGATACATGGGATCCATGGGATCCATTGGATCCGTGGCAGCCATGGGATACATGCCTATTGCCGCAAAAATGAAATGTATTTATTGCGCTACGATTTGTTCACGTTGTTTACATTTCTCCATTTTGTTTTTTCGACTTTTTTGTTTTTGCATTTTTTAGGGTTGAGCTTATCGTGGCATCTTTGACAGCTGCGCGCATATGTGGCATGTCTAACTGCAGTGCGGTTGACTGGACACTCGAAGTGTGGAGCAGTGGAGCCGTGGAGCTGTGGAGCTGTGGAGCAGCGGCACGTAGGATATCTGCATGCTGGTATGCGGTAATTATTACAACAGCGTAGAACTAAATCAATACCCAAGTGAAAACTATTTGGCATGGATTTGTTTTTGTTACAGTTTACTCTTCAATTTTGGGTTTTTTTTTGTTTCATGAGGTTGTTAGCATTGGACTCATGTTATTGGCATTTGGTATTTTGTTTGCTTTATTTCTACAGTCCAATCAATTTCCGTTGCCACAATTTACAATAAAAATCGTAAAGAAAAACTGGCTACTAAAAACATGTTGTTCAAATGGATAAAAGTTCTGAAAAAGCAAAAGTTTTAACAAGCAATTTTAATAAAATTCTATTTTGAGGATAAACTACACTTTTTGTTGCTACGTCAAATTGCCCAATGCGTTCTTATGTGTGTATTTGTGTTTAAACGTTTATGTGTGTGAGAGGCAAGCGATATGTATTTTGAAGAAACCGCAAATATATTGCCCCAACAGAGTTTGTGTTTTATCACAGGAATAAGAAGAGTTAAACGACGTTACCAGCACCTCAAGGCCTTCATATACACAACATCAGAGGTCGGTAGCAAAAAAGTTTTAAATGAGAAAATGTTCATCGACATGTTAGTCAGAGACGAGATGGATTTAAGAGAGGCATTTCGCTCAGTGCACTAATACATTCACGTTTCTTGTGTGCTCCCTTTCTGCACATGCCTGCTTAAATGTTGGTTGTTTGTAAGTGCTCAAGTCGTTGACAACTCTGACAGGAACACCAATACTATTTGAGTTTTATACTTAGATGCTCCAAATGTCTCAGCTGTCGTTGCCGACCTCTGCTTTATTTTAAAAGGCTGTGCAATGTCATATACTGATCTGTGTTTGAAGTTTCTGTTTTGAAAGCAATATAAAAAAATTTACTAGAGCCATGGTCGGAAAAATAGCTATGAGTAATGAGAGTAATGAGTTCAATAGTAATAATGTAATGTTCTCAAACATTGACAGCTTTTCTCAGAAGACTCACGAATACTATTGCAGCAACTTAAACTCTTCTGCCGCCTCTGCTGGCGATTCAACAATTACTCTATAAGTGTTGCTGGATATGCATCCTTGTCAGTAACTGAATGTATCTTATTGGAATCTAATTGAACTCGCACCTTTCAAAGTTTGTGCACAAGGACGAAATGTAATCATTTTATGGATTTCGTTCAATAGTGTTTTTCCCTAGCAAGAGATAGGTGTAGAATCACTGCAATGGTTGCATATTTCTCTCAAACAACACTATGTCATTTATAAAACACACCACAGAAGCGTGACGACTTACGTGTTAGTTTCACTTCCACCGCTTGGTTACATATGTTTCACATCGAAAGGTAAGACAAAAATGCAAAAGGTTGGAGCACGAACAGCCGAGGTTCTTAGTAGCACGTTTTGAGTAAAAAGGAATTACTAGGGACACGTATTTTGTTTAGTTGCCACCAAAACTTAAATTCATGACAATGTTGCCCAAATTTCTCGTATTTCTGAGCCAATACGCCAAAAGTGACGCATAAACGGTGCATTCGCTATATACATATTACTTCCGAATACATACGCAGATGTATATGGAACATTTAGAAATTCTTTTGCATTTTAATATTGTTTCGCTGACTTTTTTTTGACAAAAACTTTGCATCAACTTGAAGTGGGAAAAAGTTTGCACAAAATGCGCTCAATTTAGTGTTTCCGCCATGTTTGTATGTATTTATGTGGGTATATGTATGTTTATGTGTGTCTGTTTTGCTGTTAACTATTTTTGTTGACGATTTTGCACAGTTCCTGCTAGAAGTTTGTGCACACTGCAGCTGTGCGAGTGGAATTGTTGCCAATGAAATGCTATTGTTGCAGGAGCAAGGGAATAAAAACAAAAAGTATCGGTAGAAATGCATGTGTTCATCAGTGTGTGTGTGTGTGTGTGTGTGTATCTGTGTGAATGGGATTCTAAGTGGCCGTGCATATCTACCAAATTGTGGACGAAAATGGGTCAACAGTTCCAACGGTCAAGACACAAAAAAAAGTAAGCCAACAGGTTTATATAGCTTTTACTTTTTACTGTAATACTTTTTTTTTTGCACTTTACTTATGCAACTTTGCGTACAGTGGCTCAAATTGCGCAAAACTTGTTGAGTTTATTGCATTTTTATTTAAGCAAATATTATTTCAAAAACTTTTCGAAATAACTCACAAACTACTTTTGCGGCCTTTGTGCGTTCAGCCAAAGTCGTTGAACAAACCAGCTAAAACGCTTAATAAAAACGGAACGGAAATGCGCCTTGAGTGCACAATTAATGCATAATTATACAATGGTAATACGGCCCAACTAATACAAATGCAAAAACACAGGAACCGAGAACAGAACAGAGTGAAACCCAAAAACACTTACTCACACTCACATAAACCTTTAGAGCGAAAATTAGGCTGTCAAATTGTAAGCACGTGCCTCTGATTATTTTCGCGTTGAAGGCTCTTGAGGCAGGCTCTCAGACAAAGGAAAGGAAAGGCCCAACCAAATTACCATAGCCTACTTTTCAGCTGTCAACATTTTGTCAACGTATTCTGGAAAAATGAATGAAATGAATATGAATGTTTGCGTTTTCTTTGCTTTGCCTTTGCCATTGCCTCGGGCTGGGGCTGGGGCTGGGACTGGGTCTGGGGCTTTACTTATTCAATGCAAACAAAGCGACATATTTAAGGCTTTCATTTAATGTTTTTATTTTTATTTTTATGATTATTTTTTGCATATTTTCCTTAAGTGAATGAGTTGCGTTGCAATTAAAGTAATTAAGATTAAATGCAACATAATTGAGGCTAAAATATGAAAAGCAATTGTTAAGCTGGCTTCATGCAGAGTTGCGTGTATGGCATTGAACTTTGAACTTTGCCACAAGACAACCTACTTAAATGCCACACATAACTTTATGGCAAGTCGCATAACTTGGCCAACAAAATCAACAGCTGGCGCTTTGCTTAATTGTTGAAAGTTTCTCACTCAGTTTATAGACAAAGATGAAGCCATTTTTCCTATACACACATATAAACGCTCAAAAACTTTGCAAGAAATCCTGCTGCTGAACCCACGCACACACACTCACACACACACACACACTCTGTGAATCTGGGTCAAAATTTTTGCTTTGTTGACTCAACATTGAAACATTTGTTTTAATAAACATTGTGACAGCCAACGACAGGCACAACAATAGACAAACCCAAAGGGTGGCCCCAAGTTTACCCACGGACCGCACAACAACAAAAACAAGTAGAGCATAAGAAGCAAAACAACAGAACCCTCTTATTAACCGACAAACAAGCGTGCACGCTGTGCCCGCCCCCCGGTACTCGCCCGTTTAATTACGGCTCAAAAGGCAACCGGCAACCAGCAACACAACAAAGTGATAATGATTTGTATTCATTAAAAAGGTTTATGGCAATTTCGAGGTACATTAAGTTTTGCTGCTCTTGTGGGCGTGTCAGCGACACGCCCTTGAGCTTTGACAATAAGCCCCTGCCAAAAACACAAGTTTCCCTACACGTCTTATGTTGTAATATATTAATTGATAGCCGAAAGTCAGTTGAAATTTCTATTCGAATTCTTCTCGTTCTACATTCATTGACAAATTTAATTATCGATTGCAGCCTGCGGCGTTTTATTTGTTTATCGTTTCATTCCAGCATTGAAAGCAATTTGATGAGCACTAAAGAAAGAGAGGCAAAAAAAGACTGTTGTGGCAGCTGCACGGCAAAAAAAAACCCACCAACAAACTCATATAAACTTCCTATACATATACAACGTACACTTATACATATGCGCATTACAGTGCGGTCGCGATGCAGTGAACTAAATAAAACCAAGGGTGTTCACAATACCAAATATGTTCACTCTATCGAACCGAACATTTTATGATGTATCTAAAGAACATTATGCACAAATATCGTTTTATTTATTTAAAAAACACAAAAAAAAAAAACAGTTAAACAGCCTTCATGGGTCATATTTCATCACATATCATCGCATAAGTTAACTAATTTAGTACATAAAATTCATTTTGATTGAAAAGCATAATATAAAATTCAATAAATGAAAAAGATATTACGTTTAAAGAATGCTAAGATTTTGGTCTGTTTTTGATTAAAAACTAGGTTTTTTGACTCTTTTGAGTAGTCAATGTAAAAATAATTTGTTCACTCTTACGAGTGTTCACATAACCGAGTGTTCATTCTATCGCGACTCCACTGTATATATTTGCTGTTGGAGGTCATTGCAACAACAACAAGAGAGCAGGGGGAAAAAAAAGAGAAAAAGTGAATCAGCACAGTGTGGCAAAAGCTTGACATTAAAAAATTTATATTGTATGTGTTATTTTTTTATGTATGAAGCAAATATTATATATTTTATATTATTTTAAGCAGCATCAACAGCGTCGTGGCATGCCGGCAGCCATCACTGTGACTGTGACTGTGTCACTGCGTATGTGTGTGTGTGTGTGTGTGTGTGTGTGTGTGTGTGTGTGTGAGCGCCATCTTTTGTTTGCATATGTTGTGCATGCGTGCGTGTGTGTGTGTGTGTGTGTGTAGGTCGTCAGACTCGAGAGCAAGTGCTTTAAGTTCACACAATAACACAAACACAAACTGTAAGCAATAAAAGACAGCTACAAAACCAAACAATAACGAGAAGAAAAAATAACGTTCAAATGCATCTTGTAACGAATATTTAATACTCCTCAAGTAGCAATATATAACAGCAAGGATAATACCTTTTATAAACTAGCAAGCCACAAGAATGATAAGGCATGAGCTCACGGTCTCTTTGCTGTTTAACTCTTTCAATCCAGCAGAGCAATCTTTCAGTGTTTCAGATATATATCTTTAATCTGACCTTCAATTCTAAAGCAATGCGTCGATCTAATAGAAACCAACTTAAATTCATCAACGTAACTTTCTGCCGCATCAGAACACTGCAGCTCCTTCAAGCACCTCGTCGTCGCTTCTTTAACGGACTCTTAGGTCTCAAAATGGCGGCGCTTGAGTTCCTTTAGAATTCTCGGTTACAATAAGATGTCTGTTGGTGTCGCATAAAGGCTGTACTAGGTACTCCGTGACAATGCAGGCGGTTCTCATGGTAAAGAGGTCGTGTTCCTGCCGCGTAGCACTATGCTTTGGAGCCTTTTTAGAACTACTGGTAAAAGTGACTTTTAACACAAACTCTGAGTCGACAATTCCCACAATGAGCATGGCCTTTATAAGGGACTTACCCATTCTTGCCTTTTTCGGGCGCGTGAAAGCTACCGTCTACCATTCAGCACTTTGTCTTTTCGACACTGGGTCATACTTGAAAACCAACTTTATGTCACTCGTAATCACATTATCCAATAAATTTAGATTCACTTTCACACTGTCACCCGATATCGTGAACCCAGCAGCCTTATGTCAATCGGTCATCTGCATGCAGATCCGGAATCATCGGATACATTTTTACATAAGTTCTCGGCTTGTTTTTTGCCGTCTCGGAACATGTGATATGGTATAATTACCTATGTTCTTGTAGGACAGTGTGAAGTTCTTTGATCCCTATCTCTACCTTAACTCCGTTAGCGGGTTAGCTAGTATAACCTGTGCTAGGACAGTCTGCTCTCCCCAGGACGTTAATCGGCTTTTGCGTAGGGCGTAAAACTCCACTTCCAATGAAAAATATTGGAATACGACTGGAAATTGTAACCCGTTAATGGGTTGCTACGTAGAATCAAAACGAAAAGAGGATTTTCTTAGTCTGACAACGGTGTCGGCGCATTTGTTCTTGAGCGGAACATAAAATTTTATAAATCAAGGGTTTAAACGCTTTAAAATAGCGAGACGCCTGCAATTAATTGACGTAGCCTTTTGTGACAGATCTTTTCTGTAAAATGTCTCTTCTATCACGACCAGCGCCAATAATTTCTAGCTCTAAATTAAGAATTGAATGAATTTCTACTTTTATTATTTTCGTGAAAAGGTTGATATTGTTTTTGAATAAAAGAAGTGTTGCTTTATTCAAATCTTTTGAGACCTAAATTGAGCTTTGGCTGTATGCTGCATTGAACCGCCTGAACTTAGCGATGCTCATCACCAAAGCAATTCACTTGATTTCCGTTTCAATTGAATTTCGTTTTAGTTTTTCGTGCTTTCCATCAGCAGTTAGACTAGCAGCTAAACATTAAAAATATTATATTGTTTCCCATATCTTTCAAGGTTTCTATCCGATCTTAATTAACGGTGTGGGTGTAAACCACGAAAATCTGTCATGAGGGAAGGGGTTAAGATATGATAATCCCCTTAGCATTAAGAAAGTGCGCATCTTTGAGTAAAATATATTTGCTCTAAGTTTTATTGTCTCTTGGAAAGCTGGACCATACATTGCACAAATCTATAATACCCTTTTAGACTTTTTGTTTAGGGTATAATGAATGAAAAATTGCAAAAATGCAAAAATAAAGAGGCCGTCGAAAGATATTGAAAGAGTTTTCTATTTTATAACCACACTAAAATGGAGGTTCATCGCAGAGAGATATGGCAGATGGGTCATAAGGGCACAACATATACTGTTGTCGCACTATTCTCCTCAGACCTTGAAAATGTATGGTGGGGATACGCAAACTTCTCAACAGGTCGATCCAATGTACGCAGCTGGACTTAGTTTAAGTAGGACGAAGAGCAAGCGGTAGGAGAGCACTAACATCCGCAAGGGGAAGCGGAAAATGAAAAGGAAGATGATAATGAAGATGAATGTAATGCTAAAAATGAAGATGAAAATAAAGAGGTAAAGGAATGTGATTTACCTCGTGAGGGGCAACTACGACAGGTCACTTGACGAAGAGACATTTACCGGGTCCCGAAATTGCAGTATGTCGCAAGTTTTTTCACAAAACTCATCAAACTTCACAGCATTTAGTGTATAACATTGAGAAAAGAGCGAAAGCTTTTCTGATGTTTTTTTTTTTATAAAAATGGAAGAAAAATATTATTTTGTATGATTCCTCGGAAGTAAAGTAAAAATTGTAATTTGTACCATGTCAAGGGAAAAAAAATAAACTGGAAAATTAATCTTACTTATACATAAAAAAAAGCATATATATTTTTTTTTAGTAATTTGTTTTATGCTGCATGCAAATGTTGTTTGTTTTTCATATGTGCCTAACAAGCCTTTTGTTGTTGTTGTTGTTGTTCAGTATGTCATTGCTGTTGTCTTAACCCTTATGCATGTCACATGGGCTTGTTTTTGTACATAATGCCACAGTTTGTTTGTACGCTACACTCAATTATGCCAAATAACTTGGACAATAGTAATTTAAAAATATCAGATGTTAAACTTTTGAAAATTGTACACACAGATATTGCACACACTATGCACGGCAGATATATAGGGCTACTTAAATATTTGTTTAACCTTTTTTATCTAAACAACCCATCTGCTGGTGTCCTAGCAGGATTGTCTGGCTTCTATTATGGTTCTTTTTAGAGATTGGTCTGTTGGCTGTCGTTAGCACACAGCCAACATAATAGAAATGTGGCCCAAACCTGCAAAAATCCTAGCTGAATTCCAGCTAGCAAAACCCTTGAGCGTTAATTTTCATAAAATACCAATTTCGGCACTTTTATCTTGAACTTTTGCTAGCTGTGCTTTTTTTTTTTGTTTTTGTTTTGGCTGCTTTAACTTTATTCCAGGAGACTCTGAAAATATTTGCACTTATATGGATGGTATTTGTTTGCACAAGTGTTTGTTCTAGCTCGCGGCTATCAGTTCTGTTGACTTTTGCCTTTTTCGGACTTTTTTTGGTTTTCTAATTATATTTTGTAATCTGCATAGCTGAAAAAAGTTGGAACGCCGTGAAGCTAGCAAATTATAAATAAATTACCTGCAATCTTTAATAGAATCTAAATTTGTAGTGCCTCTTGCGTGTGTGTGTGCATATGTATGCTCTTTTAAGTTTCAGGTCTTTCTTGCTTTAATTTTCCACAGTCTAGTGAGCGTTACTTGACATTTAATTACTGCTACTTTTCGCTCTAGAAATACATAGAAGTCTAGACTAAAAAAAATAATAAAATGGATACAATTTATCTAAAAAGTAATTAAGAGCTTCACACACACTTACACCCACACTCACTCATACACACACAGCTGCAACGGCCAGTCATGCAGTCAGCAGTAACACACACATGACTTCACAGGCAAGCTTGTGTGTGTGTGTGTGTGTGTGTGTGTGTGTGTGTGTGTGGGTGTGTGTGCAGATATACAGTTAGTTGCACTGACTGCTGCTGCTGCTGATTTAGTTCCATTTATATGTACACTCAAAAAAAAAGGTTTTTTAAGAAAATATTGAAAAAATAAGGTGTGTGTCTCCCTTTAAGAACACCAGCAGCCGAGTTTCCAAGAAATATATACTTCATTTTTAGTTGCTGGTCATACTCATCGCAGGCATATCAAGAACTAGCTGCAAATAAATCTCCCATTAGAAAAATAAGGTTTTTTCGCTGCCAATGTTATCGTGAAGCTGCTCATGGTCACCTCCAAGAGTTGTGCTCAAGTAATTTTCTCTTTCCACTAGTGAAGTCTCCTCTGGAATTTAGCAGGATTTCGAGATTCACCGCGTAAATATTTTGCAAGCACAAGGCAGTAAAGAGAGAAAGTATTGAAAAGACATGAAAGCAAGAGAAAGGTTAGTAATCGACCTGAACTTTTGCCAAAGTTGGACTCATAAATGTATTGTTACTCGCATTATTAGTACTCGATGGTTGGGGAAAAGGTTAGGAACCTAGGACGTGTAGGTGTAGAGCTATGTTTTGACGTGGGCCCTATGCGTCCGACATACGGTGTTCTATGTCAGATTTTTGTTTAACCTAAAAAAACCACAAAACGAAAATGGCCCTTTTAAAATCTTCATTCAAAACCTATTCCAAATAAATATCAAAAATATCTGCTTGAGCCAAGGATCTTTCGTTGATGTTACATTTGTTGCCTAGTTCTGCTATTTAGAAATGTTTGGAAAGCAAATGTTAGCTGTTTTTAAGGAAATCAAACAAATTTGCAAACAGTTAATTTTTTTTTTCAGTGTAGCATACAGCTTGTACAGAGAGTGAGAGAGAGAGAGAGAGAGAGAGGGTAAGATAGAGCAAAGAGAATCAACTATTTGCTTGCTTTATTTTAAATGCCATTTAAGCTGCTCTGCACAAATAGTCTAATGACACATTCAAAATGTCCGCCCAGCATATTCGAATGTCTATCCGAATGTGTCGTAATTTTTAATTAAGAGTCTAAATGCCAGAAAGTGCATAGAGTATGCTGTTTGTGCTGCTATTTGATTTATGTGCGAGTAATTTCTATTGAATTACTTGCATTTCGATGCTGCCTTTAGAGCTTAAGACAGAGAGAAAGCGAGCGATAGAGCAAGCAAGACTAAGAAGGAGTTATGGCACATTTAATTTAAACATGGAAGCTGTATCTAAGTAATTTATTTCTGAAATTTAAAGTCTTTTGAGGCTAATGCAAAAAGGCAAAAAGCGAGTGCGACAGCAATGAAAATTGCAGCAAAATGGCGAAACAAAAGCGCGTAGGAAGCAATTCATTTATATAATGTTTCCTGCATTTTATTTGTCGTCTGAAGTAAATTTACGACAATGCCAACGTCGACGTCAACGTCGGAAAAACAAAAAAAAAGAAGCAAAAGCGCGGAAATGTTTAGTATGTAGTATTTTTAGCAAAGAACTTGACAACCCTAACAGGGGCAGCAACAACAACAACAACAACAAGCACCCTGCTCTTGCTTTGTAGGCAACAAAACTCATTAACAAAGAGCAAAGGACCAGCCGGCAGACAAAGGATTTGCATAATGCTGCACCTAAGAGCAGGACCCAAGCCCATAACAAGTTGAAAGCAACATTTTCCATGCTTTTTACTATCGAACTTTTGCTCTTGCAACTCGCTTGCAATCTTATTTGCGTTCGATGCCCACAAAGCTGCGATTTAATGTTACCTAACAAATAAGTACTTCAAAATGCATAGCAAATATATGGAAATCGAAGGACACACACATATACATATTTATGCTTTCAGGTTCCAAGAGCATAACACAAGAACTTGCAGTAAAATAACTGCAATCTACAGTTCTTATCAGTTTCTAAGAAGTTAGAGACCAGTTAGTAACAGTTAGTATACCTCTCAGATTAGATTGGTATTGCAATCCATTTGGTGCACGTGTACAAAGCACTCTCAAAGGAGACAGACACAGACAGGCGGCCGGACGGACGGACATATAAGCATAGAGATATTATATGAGTTCATATTTCACATTCATTTGCGCTTCAAATGTTCATTGCACAATGTTTGCCAATTAGGAAAACTCTTCAAATCACATACACACACACATTCAGCTGACATATAAAGTTGCATGATAATATGGTGTAACGAAACATAACTTGCATAACTGTGCATATTGAATACGTATAAATGAGTGAATGTGCATTTCCAGCGCATTTTATGACTAATGAATGGAAAATATAATGAAAATGTACGAAACAAAAACCAAGATCAAAGGTACAATGCAAAATAATGACATGAAAACAACAACAAGAAAATGCCTTAAAACACAAATGTGTTCCGTTTCGCTCTTCTTTGAACGCTGCCAATAAAATACACATAAGCATGACGGAAAATGGAGAACTTGCTCGGAAACTTAAGCTTTTAGGAATTTCGTTATTAAATGCTAACTTAAATATAATGGTATTAAATTGGAATATGAAGAAGGAAAGGCCTAATAGGTGTAAGGAAATGTGTATCTATATATATCCAACACGCAGCATGATGAAAGATCCGAAAGCTTGTCTTAAAACGAATACTCTCAATAATATTTTACTGCTCTTCGTATTTACTGAATAATACCTATGGAAAAAATGGTCTCCAGTGAGCCAAATAGAGATGTGCTATTAAGTGGCCGATATCTTTGGCATTTATAGGGGCGGAGAACACATGACTCGCCAGCAAGCTCGTTTACAAGGATAAGTAGCTGCTTGAAAAGGAGCAGCCTACTTCAGTAGGAAAAGCGTATTATGATAAAGAGCGGAAAATCAATAGATGTCAGTATCGATAATATGTTTGTCCGAGCATCGATATTCGCTATCGATAGTTTTTTACTCAGCTCGTTCTGGTACAAAATGCCCTTAATCGTCATTATATGAACACGGAAGCATATATTTTGTGGTACAAACTATGAGACTACTATGGCACTCAGGCTCATATATTTATGCACTTCGATAGCTATTTCGACGTAGATTTGCCAAAAAAGAAGGGTTTTCCAAATTTTCATTATAACCCGCGAATAGGAGAAAGAGAGTGAGGAGTGAAGGACAGAGATTAGTGAGGGAGAGTGAGCAATGACGTATAGTGAAGAATGAGGAGAGTGGTGAGTAAGAGGAGAGGACAGATGATATGATACGGAATGATGATCAACATCATTATTTTAAAACGGAAGCAGAACGATGCCTCAGGCTGGGGTAAATGTCGCCGGTGTAACTAGTCGATCTGCTACAGAATTTTTGGTTTTTCTTTTTGTAATCTGGAGCCACAGTTGCACTGTTTACCCCCATAAATAAGAAGATAATGTTTAAAAAGTTACATTTTATTTATTAAGCACTCTACAAGTGCACACACTGAACTGCCTCTCTGCCGTCTTTCAGGGCGCTATTTATACAATTCTCGGACGTTTCGAAAAAAGTCCGAAGTTTAGGAGACTCACATAGTGTTCATGCGAATGAATATGAAAATGAGAATATTAGGGATAGCGCATGGGACTTAATGCTATTGGAAAAAAACCAAGATAAGTCCCATGTTGAAGCTGAAGAAGATCAGGAGGGGCACATGGTGCTCACGGTTGAGCACAACCAAGACCAGTATTATGTGGAAATTGAGGATTTACCGGAGAGTACATGGCGCTGATGTGATTGAACACAAATAAGAGAAGGCACTTGTGGAAGCTGGAGTAGATTAGGAGGAGAACATGGTGCTGATGCAATTTGATCACTATGAGATCCACGTCATTTTTAAGAAATTGCTTTATCAATGTTCGTAGTAAGAACCTCATATGTCGATCTGGCAGCTAAAGAAATGCAGGAGGAGTTAAGCACAATCTCAAAAAAATATAAAACAGCAAAAACATAGAAAAATGTCTTTATAAAAAAAAAAAAAAAAAATGGTGGATGCCAAACTAATGTTAAACTTGAAAATAACAAGAAAGCCAAAAAAGAAAAACAGTCATTTCATTTCAAATATCAAAATTTTTAATTTTTGAACGACTTTTTCAAGCGTCCAAAGTTTTTGAAAAAATTTATTTTCTCAGATGAGATTATATTTTGGGATAAAAGCGAAAAAGTTAAAGAGTACAGCGCTTGCAGCTTGTTACATTCTAGCTCAATATAATTTTAAGCAAATCAGAAATTAGCATTCCTATTTTATCGATCATTTCTGGTATCTGCCCGAAACATTCAAATTAACGCAGCAAAAACATCGTTAGAACTGTTAAAACAGTGAAGAAAAGTTGGCAAACAGAAAATTCGTGCTGATCCTGAGGTTCTTCAGATCTGCATTGTATAGTATGAATCATTTGAAGCTGATCAAGTAAATCTATATATGTAAAATGTCTTGCCTCGGAAGCATCGGTTGAACATATTTCATGCGTGAATCTTAAGTAAAGCGTAGAAGAACAAATTATAAAAATACTGGATTTCATCTCTAATTCTTACAAAAACCGTCATAATTTTGGAAAAATGAGAGAAAGTGATACCTGAAAAACTAAAAAATCTCGTAAAGAGAACTTAAGCAGTAGCACAACAATAATGCGGACACCTCATAAGTTAAAGGTTACATTTTTCCCATAGAAGTTTCTCGTTTGCTCAATCATATTAATTTCATACATATTTCTGAAGAATCATATGTCATCCAAAGTACTTTATTATTATACGTTATATCATGAACATTACTCAAATTTGTGTAATTATAAGTGTCAATTGAAAGATTACTTTGAGAATTCATAGAATTATTGCAAGATTACATACATTATGTGTTTGTATTATTGTCACGTTTCGAATTTCATTGTATGCAGTTTCCTCAACCAGGCTTAAATATTGACAACTGGCTTATTATCCAAAATCTCGATTCACGAAAACACACACATACACAAAGCTACGTGCCTAGAAGCCAAACACACATATGACCACACGGACACGCTGACCGTTATATGGTCAACAAGCGCTTAAGTGCTTATTAACTTTTATACACTCGAAGGCGCAATTATGAAATCGTCAGTTTAAAGCACTCACACACACACACACAGAAACACACACACACAGATATACACACACACACACCAGCTCACCTAGACATTTATGTCCTGGCAGCAGGAAGCAATGTGCGTGCATAATCATGTCCAGCACTTGTCATGGGCGAGCGTATAAACACTTTGGTCATTTGATGTTGATGCTCTGGTTTGAGATAATGCTCAGGAGCTCAGTCATGCCGAGCTTATGCTCTTCCGAGTACTTATACATACAAATACGCAAAGCATGAAGTAGGCAACGGCCGAGCAATAACTCTAGACAAGCGGAAAATTAATATAACTTCAGGCCATGCAGTGACAAAGCTCGCTGTGTCAGTATGAGTGAGTGAGTGTGTGAGTGAATGAGTGTGTGAGAGTGTGTAGTTGATGATGTGCATTACCTTAGGGTGTAATTTGTTTACCAGCAGTTGAATGACAGCGTTTGACTATTTACCCATGCCAGATTCAAGTGCTATAAGTGCTCATGCTCAAATGTGCGTATACGTGTTATAGACTAAGACACTCAGAGAAAACGGTTTACTTTACTACGAATTAAAACTAAAATATGAACTGTTTGGGCTACTTCCAGACGGCCCCAAGCATACATGTAGATCACGATGTGAATATACCCTCGCCTAGCCATGAAAAAGACAGGCTAGTCAATCAAAAAGCTGGCACAGACGAGCTGCATGTACAGTTATTAATGCCAAGCAGTAATGAGTTCGCTCATTTGCCAAACATGACTAGGTGAGAGCATGACCGAATATTGGAACCTTGGTGTTCTCTATCACTCTTGCCCATAGAGACCACTCGAGCCACATGAAACTAACAACCATAAGACGCTCATCCTTCCCGTTTTCCTTTATGGAACATGGGTGATAAGGCAGTCTAATGCAGATGCCCTTGACTCCTTTGGCAGAAGGTACGCGTTCGCACGGTACCGTATCCGATTTAACGACAAACTCTCTGAGGCGAGGTCATGTTGGATGGACCAGATAGAAAGATCTGGAAAGCTTCATGTAACGTTGTTGTTATGCCCCGTTAAGAATAGAAAGAAGTTTATTCTGACGAATCATTCTCATATGTCACATGAGGCATAGGGTGGTTTATGTGGTATGCTGTCTTAAGTACCGAAATTCGCAAAACTCTTATGACATGAGGTTGACCGCAAAAGTATGAATAAGTTGAAAAATGAGAGTTCTTGAATATAAAGTAATGTTGATTCTATGATTCTCATGCGTTTACGTTTACAGGGGCCTAAGCACTTTCAAGCAAAATCTGTTGTATAAAAAAAAATTTGTTGAGCTTAAAAAGATGTAACTTCCTCTTTATTTGTGTGTGTGTGTTTTTTTTTTTAAGTTCAAGAGAGATTTTTAGTAAGACTTTGAGCTTAGATGCCTAATTACCTAACTTTCTTTATATTTAAAGAGGTAATTTGAATTCGTTGCTAATCCCAAAGCACCTAAATTTAGACTCGCGTTTTTCACAGTGTACCTGTCTGCTGCTGTCTAATGACTTACGCAAGAGACATGTTCCTGATAATGGCCAAATATGTCTCGTACAATATTAGTTTTTGGTATATTACCTTATCATCGCACACACACACACACAGTCTTGCCAAAAAGCAGTGCATTTGGATAGGGAAAAATTTAATTAATTTTCCTCTACATAGCAACCGAGTATCCTGCAGTTGACAGGAGACGGAGAGAGAGGTAGAAAGCGACGAGTGTGTGTGCGTGCTACAGTTATTAACGTTTACAACAAGCATTTTCATTTCCATTTATTTTTCTCTTAATTTATGCAAACTGAATGAAAAATGCCGCCAGATAGAAATCAAACATAGCTGCAGATTGATGGATTCCATTTCATTTCAATCAAATATTAAAACAATGCTCGACGTCGGGTCCACTGTGCCAGCTGTCAGCCGGGAGCTTATTACTTGTTGAACAGCACAGTCTAGGGCTGCTGCTGTGGGGGCGGCAGGAGAGTTGGAGGGTATAAAAAGCAAATTTACTTACCACGCCCTCGCCAATGTGGTGCACGGTGCAGGGCACGTGCGCTGTTGCCCCAATTTGCGTTGTCACCACGGTAGAGTTCTCGGTGCCAAAGTACATGGGCGTGCCAAATACATTATCCGCGCCATCGATGCCATTCCCTGCGCCCGGGCCGGAGCTGGCGCCAGTGTGCGACGCATACAGCTGATTGTCCGCCGAGTTTATGGGATACGGACCGGCGGTGTCTTTGGCCTGAATGCGAGAATGTGGCTGCAGGTGAGAAGGCGACTGCTCGTGTGGCTGCTGCTGCTGCTGCTCTTGATGCTCGTGATGCTGTCGCCTGTCATCGATCAAGTTATTCGAGTCGAAGCTGGTGATGCTGCTGCCACTGGGCGTGTGTGTAAAGGGGGGCTGAGGGGCTGTCAGCGCTGCCGGCGACATAATTAAATTTTGATTTATATGCCGTTGTAATTCCTCACTTGTGGCATGCTTGGCGGGCAAGGCAGCTTTATTAACAATGCCCCCCGCGGTTGCTGTTAACACTGTGACACTGTGTGCTGTAGATGGCGCCACCGTCATTGTTGTAGCTGTTGCCGTTGTCACTGCGGCTGCTTTGCTGCCTGTTTGCATAAAAGAGAGAGAGGGAGAGAGGAAGAGAGAGAGAGAGAGAGAGAGAGAGAGGATGACATTAAAAAATGTGTTTATGCACGCCGTTGTCGTACAAACAAAAACAGCATGAAGTCAATTAACGCAATTTGAATATGCGGCAACTTGGCGTATACGTGATATTGTATCTTTAGAGGCTATTTAAACAGTTTCTAACAGCATTTGCATAAGCTAATTAACACTATTACAGTTTGCCGCTAATTTATTGACAATTTTTCAACAAAAGTTTGATTTGAGTTTTTTAGGGCAGCCTGCTAGCAGGGATCAGCTAACAGTAGGCCCCAAAAAGTATACTACGCTTCATATCACTGCTTAACATGTAATTACCAGACGCACGTGCAGGTCACGCACACACACAGGCAGTACACTCATTTACGTTTATTGCAACACGTTCAACATTTCAAGCAAACGTGCTTTAATTTCCGTGTCCGGTCAAACCATATTTAACAATTAAAGTTGATTGCATTTGTAGCCTGCCAAGAGATTGCAATTTGATAAACGTCAATTAGACAAAGTTTCCTGACATGCCGCAAACAAAATTTGATATGAACCATATTGTCCACAAATCTACTTCATTTTATGCTGCCAGCCTTAAGCACTCGTCTCTAGAAGTGAATTCATTCTAATTTCCACTAAATAATTCCACAATTGTGCAAAAGCGGCTAAAGAGTCATAAGACGCTTAAGAAAGTAGAAGCTATGTATTTATCCATGTAGTACATATGCCTATGTTGGTATTGGTAAATTAATTGTTTGGAAGTATTATAGAACATCCGTAACACAAGTATTTGACAGCTTTGCTAACTCATAAATTAGCAATACAATTTTAATTAACACACTCAATAAAGATATTAATTCTCTTGTGGCTTAATATGCCAATTTAATTATAGGTTTATTTCGATTATTTATTCGTTACTTAAAAGAGCACAGGCGAAAATCCGACAGTCAGTAAAACTGTTTAGTCTTCTTCAGTACGAAAAGCATTGAATAATTCACTTCTCATTTCATTTTTAAAAGAAAGACATTTTCTCTACATCTTTATCTTCCCATTCCCCTTTCTGTTATTTTTCCGTTCCCATTATCCTAATACTAAGGCCAGTTTGCGAATCCCCATCATAAATTTTCAAGGTATTTGCAGAAAATATTTATGTTACGTCCAAAAAATAGTAAAGAAAACTCCTTCTACTTCTTCCTCTCTACTTAAATTCCTTTTCCGTCTTTTAGTTTTCGTAATACGTCTTTACTTGATGCCTGGTTTGCCAATAGCTATAATAATAGTTAAACGGCACAGTTCCGCTTGCTAGGTCATGATGTGGGTATGGATGAAGAAATTCCTGGATATGGAAGGGTGGTGACGCAGGGGCACGCGCAAAGCAGAGGCGTGGTTGTTATGGCCAAGGTTAAAAAGAATAAAAAATAAACAAAAATCTTCTAAGAACTTTCCTCGTTACAAGAATTATAAAGTGGATTACCTCAATTTTCAATAAACCGTTTGTCAAAACGTCGGATACAGAAATCATATTGGATATAGATATTTTTTAGTTAAAGCAACGAGTTCGTGCTTATTAAACCCAACGCCAGAGAGCATGACGCCATAAATTCTAGAGAGCTGCATAAGCATATAATATATGTTCTGTCGGTCACACTTCACTACTGTAAATTACTGACCTGATAAGAATACAAAAAAATTAAGATACGACGTCGGCAGAGTAAGCTTACCTTGTATTCTTATATCATGGAACTGACCAAGGACTGTACTTCAGTTACACGTTAACTGCAATGTAATATAATTTGATGTTTTGCAGAAAATTATGACGAATGGGATAATATTTATAAGGTAAGAGTCGTCTACTTTTGCTTGCCCAGTATTTGTTTTGTTACCAAGCTCTTTGGTCACTGAAGTTAATGAAGTAGTTGAAACATCAGCTGATGGCTTGTAAACCATTTTGTATATGCGTCTGTAGCTCTCTCAATATTGATCGATCGGCAATCGGATTCAATTCGGAAATCGGACAGATCAGTAACGTTTCAAAGAAATGTAAGTCATTTGTCCAAAAGCGAAGAAAAGTGGAAAACGAAGAAAAACGGGAAGAGAAGGTAAAGAGATAGACGATGTTGAAAGTGAAGATGAAGTTAAATACGAAGAGGTTGACGAAGAGGAAGATGAAGAGGCAGAGGAAGTAAACGAAGAAGTGAACGGGGAAGTGAAAGTAACCTTTGTATGCGGCAGAAAGAGATACAGATATTTATACGGACAATAAGTATAAAAAGAGCAGTTGGATGAGGAAGAAAAGATCCTGCCTACATCTTGATATATGGTATATATAGCTTATATGAAATTATTGCTAATATGCAATATTGATGATCGATTAATCTTATCGGTTATATGCAAATATTCCAGATTAATAGATTTAAGCCAAAATATAGATATACAGCTCGCGAGAGCTTAAATGAAATATTTTGGTGTAAAGCGATTATCGATTATAGATATATATAGATATATTTATTTTATATATTATATTAACAATACTATGAAGATGGCGGTCATCAAGTACAAAAGAATTAATTCAATCAGCGGAGTTTTAGATTCCATAAATTCATTAAATCAAATCAATAATTGCACTTCTAATGAAGGATATTTGTAAAATTAATTTGGCATTCAAAATTAAGTATATTTCACAAATAAAAGCATCATTGAAACGCAAATTAGGTTCAATTTAAATTCTTCACATAACAAATTTTGTTTGTTTATTATATAATCAAAACTTTGCAATAATTTAATCAATTTTATATTCAATGTGTAAAATCGCTCATTGCAAGTTGTTTACAAACATTTGCTTTACTTTTTAATTTTGTTTTTAATACTATTATTAACATAGAATTTAATTTATCAAATATATTCATTTAGAATAGTATTTCATGCACCATTCAATTTCCAAACAAGTTTCCTAATTTTCAATTTAATCACATTCAAACAAAAGTTCATCAAACGTATAGCAACAAAGCGACATCATCGGTCACAACTACAACAAGAACAGCCCGCAAACCGACAGCCAACATTTAATTTACCGTATGAAAAGTTGAACGAACAAAAAAAAAACACAGGTAGTACAACAAATTGAGTGACGCTCTAGTCACTGTCAGGTGATGGCTGTTGACACAATTATCAGGTCACTTGTTCGTTGTGTATACGCTTCTCTTCTCAGTTGACTCTGCAACATGCAACATCCCAAGGCTGTCAGCACTCGTGCTTGTTGTCATTGCTCTGGGAGCAATTGACATGTGGTGAATGTGCGCGCGGAGCAATTTTCGTATGCAGTCACATAAGCGGCTGAATTGCCAGTTGGGACCGGGAATCCAAAGATTTCCCCAGTGCATCCTACACACACGCGCACACACAACCAGACGCTGCACTGGCAAATATTCAGACATAACCGAGAATGAAACTATTCCACATTTGCGGCTGTGGATTGTTGTGGCCAGCTGCTTGTATGAAGCTGCCTTAGAAATAACTTGCATCAAAATTCCGAAATTCAAGGCACCCGCTTTGTGAGCACAACCCAAACCACGAGTCGTCTAACCCGGAGCAACGCACATGAAGTTTTGTACGCAGCGCTTGGAACACTTGGAACCTGAACTCATCGTGGTATTTTCATCACGTTCGCACGTGACTGCCAAAGTAAACTGCGAGAAAACTTAATGCATCATTGTGTATAACTATGAAATAAATTTGAAAGATATTTTGTATTAGATGCAGACCACTTGGAAGAGGTATGAATCTCAGTCATAAACAAAGACGACTCACAAAAAAATTAGTAGTCCACTGAAACCAAGATCTATAGAAAGATGGTTCTACTAGTTGTGATCATTTAACCAAATATTCAGAGATAGGAATCGTGATCTGCACTGTTATTCGAGGCTCTTACTTCTTGAGCTGCAAGAGTTTAGGAGATGGAGGCTATTAGCGCAAAATCAGTGCGATGCTCAAGTATATGGAGTAATACTCGAACGTCTCACCACAATATCAGGGCGTAGCCTACTTATTAGGGCTTATGCCTTTCAATTGGTAAACTTTGTTCAAAGCAAAACCCCTTTTGGCCTAATCCTAGAAACTTTATCCGTCGCACAGCCAATTCTCTCTCTCGCTCTCGTTGTATTGGCACAAGCTAAAAATTTCAGCTTTCTTGAAGCATTGGCGGAAATATAGTAAAATAATATAAGGTAGACAACTCATCTTCTTCTAGTTGCCACAAAAGAGCGTGCTACTGCTTTATATACCTACTCGCATGCATATATATAGAACTCGTGTCGACTTTAAAGAGGCAACTGCTCTAAGCAATCACTTTAATCACAATCGTTATCAACATAGCAAGCTCCATGAATGACAATTATAACCAATGAAACTGATTAAGAAACAAATATTTGGTAGTTTATACTTCTTACTTTGATCAGTAGTTTTTTGACCGAGGTACTACAATTTCAGACCTTTTTTATGCTTGGAAGCATAGCAGAAACTCTAAGAAATTTTGCTACATAACTATTTACTTATTTTTCTCTTGATATGAGTTATTTAAGTGCACAGAGACCTCTATAGATAGTTCTAATGCGCCCCCTACAGAGGTGATAGCCACTACTGATTCCCACTGCATTGCATCGCGCACATAGGTGCTGTACCCACTTAAAAGGGAAAAGTAAACACCATAGGAGTATAGATAGAACCTCGATTTGGGCCAACGGTAACGGAGCTGTGTTCCGTTATCGCTATGATGAGCCACGTCTGCAGCAGTGAGTAAATCTAAGCGCATAGCGTCCCCTGCACTTTCTTATCCTTGATTAACAGATATCTAGAAAAGCCAAAACTGCAACTTCCTTATTATTAATCGCTTGACTGAGAATAGTGCTTAGATGATATAATGCTGTGGGGTGGGTCTGATTTCTGGTAGGACTAAGTGAAACTCGCTCAGCCCTTTGTCTACCTTAAATAAGCATAGCCCTCATGTGGTGCTACTTGGTTAGCTGTTCTAATCACCACTCTTTGTGAGCTTATGTACGCAGCGAAGTTTTATCAGGACTATAGTAGGGTAAAACATCCGTCTCAATAAAATATATTATGGAGAAGAAGAAAATACTTTAACGTTAATTTGATGCACATTTCTAGCAGTTTCTCTAGATCTAAAGTCTTTGGTTGGGTAACATCTTTCTTTCGAGCTTTGAGACTGAAGAGCACCTAGCGACCTGTTTTTGCCCATATAAGACTTTATGTAGCATTCTGCAGCAGTGATGGCAAGATTCCATACGAACTCGGAAAACTAAATTGTTGGAAGCCCAGAGCCATTCAAGATGTTTTCAACGTTTTGAAGTTTTTGGTTTCTTACGATTTTACTTTTCTTTAAGAAACTTGAGTTGTCGCTTTTGCCTGCAGCTAGCCTATTTGGTGCCCCTTTTTTTGTTCAGTGTACATACTTATTCATATAAAGTATGCACATGTATTTGATGATGCTGCATTGTAGTTGCACTTGCAGTACTTTTGCTCCTCATCAGGCTTTAGCTGTTGACCAAATGACCACATAACTGTTGTTCTCTGCCAGCTGTGAGTTGTGGCAGACGAAACGATTGTAGCGAACTTTTTCAGCTTGTCATCGTGAGTGCGTGTCTCTGTAATCGAAATCGTAAGCGCACATTTGCATTCTTTCACTCGTGCAACGTTCGTTTCGATGACTTTGTAATTGAATTTCTCACAGCAACTTGCCGCCGCGGCTGCCACTGCTGCAACTGCTGCTGCTGTTGTGGTTTTTGCGCATTTCGGCTTTAGATTTGCAACCTCTGCGAATTGTCAACCAGTTGCAGATAGAGGCACGAAACCGAAAAAAGGATAAACTCGGCGAACATTATGTATGCGCCACAAACATTTTGCGCCAAGCAAAATGCTACATTTGAATTTGCAACTTTCATTTGGCCTGCCATATCTGTCCGTCCCTCTCTCTCTGTCTCAGTCTCACTCAATCGGTTTGTACATGATTACAACCTTGCTTGTTGTACGTTGGTAAAACATTTGCAATTTGTGCGCTAAACTTTTTTTTTCGTATGTTTGCATTTGTCTGCGGTTGTTTCTGTGTGCGTGTGTGTGCGTGTGCGTGCATGTTCGTGCATGTTCGTGCATGTTCATGCACTGCGACATTTTAATCAAAAGTTATATGGCCTCCCACGCAGCTCTTCCTCTCCCTCAATGTTTATCTTTAGCGCCGCACAAACTATGTATATCAATAATTTCGGTCTCAAATTTATGTATTTGCGAGTGTTGTGCTGTCTCTGTGTCTGCGTCTGGTTACCTTTTGGAAATCATGCCTACATTAACTTCGCTTGCTTGATTCTTAGCCCAACTTGGGCTGCGGTGGCGTATGCGCAATATTTCCATACATACTATTGGTTGCACCTTCTCAAAGCTGTCAATTAAATTAAACATTTTTTTATCTCAAATTATATGAATTTCAAATGCAATTATTGTAATTATACAAGTACAGCAACATCCTGTGTATTCATTAATTTCATTTGATTTCATATTTTATGTATCAACATTATATAACATTTTCCTCTAATTAAAATACAAAATTATGCCATCTACATTTCCGTTCACTGTCTATGTGTGTGTGTTCATTTGCTTGTCTACATGTGTTTTTGCTATTGTTGTTGTTGTTGTTGTTGTGTTTGTTGTCATTAGTCTGCATTATTTATGCTAGTTACTAACTAACTTTGTGGTTCCACTTATTTCAACTACAAGCATGTACAACAATTGGCACCAAATTTTCCATGGCTTTTAATTGAACAAATTATCGTTGAAACAAATTTACAAATCAAATGCACTTTTTGAGTGCAACCAAATTTAAAATCATTTTATTAAATTTAATTTATTGTTAAATTCGCTTAAACCGAATTAGGCAAAACGCCTATATTTATTGTTATTCGGATTTGTGCAATTTATTTTAAATTGACAAATTTCAAACTAAATTAAATAACAAACCACGTTCTTCAGGAAAACAGTAAACAATCTCCAGTTTATGTTATATTTAAATAAATTTTTTTATTATTATTTTATAGCATTAAAATTCTGCAAAAACATATTTAAAAAAACAAAAATTTCTGCTTAAAAAAAATACAACGATTGAGCAAACATTGACTGAATATATTTTGGAAAAGTCTATCAATAATAACCATTGCATGTTATATTTTTGTAATTATTTAATGTTTAATACAATACAAAAATTGTGCGTCGAACGGGTAAGAATAATACAAGGTTTTAATACAATTTTGCTGCATAAATCTCTGAAAATTGACTGCATAAATGTCACACTTTGTACTTTAAATAACATTTTCCGACTGGCTACAATAAAGCATTTGCCATATTGATATCTATACATAAATACGCGGAGCAAAAGTTCAGTGTGGCATCGATTTCATCTCAATAACACAACTTGTTTAGGTGAAACCTATACCATTCGAAAGATAAAATGATTGCGGTTTGCCGAATATGCGTTTCAACTGGATACGTTGCGTTTTAGACAGGAAAAACTGATCTGAACTAATGTATATATAAAAAAAAACAACAACAAAATACATTGTGCACACAAACGTTGTTATTTCGTTTTTTCTTTTCTCCTCTTAGGATATTATACTCTTTACATTTTATTTAATTGACGAATATCCAGTTTTTGAAACATGAACAAAAGAATTTCGCAGTCATTTCTTTCTCTATTCAGAATAAAGGCATACAACCTAGCCAACCAGCTAGTATACAGGATTAACACTCATGACTGCTGAGCATCTCTTACAGGTACCATAGAAATATATGTTACCACTCTCTCAAAAAGATGTATATTATCTGAAGAGCAGCTATACTGTTGTCTCTTTTGTAGTGACCTGGAACTATTGAGCCAAATCATATAGATAATTGCTACAGTTTGTAATCGATATTAAAATAATGGATTCAAGACGCTTTCGTGGCAGCTTTTCGGCTGCCACTGTAGATCTTTACATTGTTCGTTACATTGTTCCGCCAGGAACAAGCTGCAGTACTCCGAGAGACAAAAACACAATCTGTTCTAAAAAGCCCGAAAGTGCAAAGTTTAAAAAGAGTTGGCGTCGTTCGCTAAGGGTTCATTAATTCATATTGAAAGAGAGTGATGGTTCTCAGCTCGTGTAAATGGGGCATTTTGAGTCGTGTCTCGCTGGAATAGAAGCGTGAGCAAATTCGTAGTTCTTCGTTGCTCTCTTTATAAGCTCTTATGTATTGACATGTCAGTCTAACTTCCTGTTTAGCACTGTCCTCAGGTATTTGGCAATGTTGTTGAAGGAATGAGCTTGAGGACATTACCACTAGTATTTTATTGTCCTTTTTAGTACAGTTGTGTTATTAGGTTATTGTTAGCTAGGGGAAACTTCCCGGTGAATGATTATAATACCTTTCTCATTCTATCTCGCGTAAACCATTGATGTTGACATAGTTCAGACGCTGCTAACCATCTCGTAAATCACTTAATAATAATGTTATTTAATTCAATATATTGGACTCTCCTGAAGGACGTTGTGTTGATCATTGATGGGCTCTTATGTAAAATATCAATATGGGCTACTAGATGAGTACATGGTAAGGGAGTCAAAGTTGATATAGAAAACTAAGAAGAAGAAGATATAAATGTGAAACTGTTGTTTTGTTTCAGAAATAATTTAGAAAAAAAAAACAATATAAAGCATTAACTAAAAATTATTCCTATAGCGCATAACGCTTTAAGACTCAGTTCTGGCACTGTTATGAGTTTTTCACAATTACTAACTAAAATCTAATTCTCTAGCGAAATAAATGCCTTATTTACAAATAAATCTTTAAACACACACATTAAGTGGCACATTTGTTACCAAATCTATTGCCCCCGCTTAAGGCACCTACTAAGAACTTTCGCTCAGATTTAATTAAAACATGAAAATGTCTTCACGCTTCCTTGAAATACGCTGGCCAACAGCTGATCCAGCACTTGAGCTACAAAATGGCGTCCATTTCATGGGGACAGCGGCCATGTTTAACGCCGTGACTGTCATAATTTTTATTATGTTAAACATTAACAGCTGCCAACAACAATGAGTGTCAGCCAAAACTGTAAAATCGCTAAGATGTTGCTGGCGACTATCTATCGTTTTTCTTCTTCTTTTTTCTTGTTTTTTCGTCCTTTGGCTGCGCATTTATTTTCCAATAAAGTGTGGCAGAGGCCATGACAGGGCGTGCATAAGCTCTTGCAGAGGCGTGGCAATCATTAATGTGGGGCACTGGCATCTGCAACTTGGCCATTCCAATGCCATTCCGACCACGAGGAGGATCCTATCAAAGGAAATGCCAGTTTCACTTACGAAAGCACTAACTGCGCGTGCGTCCATAAAAAGGCATTAAGACTAAAGTAAAGTGCCTATTTAAGTTGAGTCATAAAATTGGCTTTCTATCTCGTAATAGCAAGTCCTGGTACGCTGGGTTTACGGTTAGAATAGGCGGCTTCTTTGGCCTCCTCAGAAAGTAAGCCAGGGTGTTTGGAGCAGGAGCAGAGCTTGCTAATAGGCCAGGCAACACAGACAGCAACAACAGAAATACCAACAATAATAACTAACAACGAACACCCAAGAAACCATTGTAATTTTATTTATTTTATTTCAATGCGTGTCCGAGTGCTCCGACCGAAGATTGCCAATATGGTGTTGGCAAGGCTGCCAGCTGGCTAGGTCAACAGCCCAGTTGATTAAATTCACTGGAATTGCTTTGCATTTCAGTTCCAACCTCTTTCAGCGTTGTAAAGAGTATTATGAGTTTTGGCAGTCGTTTGTTAGATATATAGAGAGGATTCCTATATACATGTCTCATACCATAAATGGGGAAAACACAATTACGCTGGCAAATTAACATTAAGCAAAAACAACTCTAGCATTTTGTGTATTATTTGTGTTTTTCGATTTTTTAGTATTTTTGGTATTTTCAGTATATGTATTTGTTTTTTGGATATTTATTTGTACAAAAACAGTTACAATTGCAAGTTATGTGATAAGTGCTTTAACCCTTTGGGTACTAGTAGGTCAAAAAGGTAGGTAGCGAGAAAATCCCAAACTGGCTTATTTCATTGATACTGTCACGATCAGTCTCTATAGCGGTTCCACTGAGAATGTACAGGACTGGGAGGAAAAGTACTCAATTCTCTTTTTCTTCGAAAAGATACGAAAATCTATAAGCCAAAGGTATAATTTATTGGATGATCGATTGCTAGCAGTCTCGGCAGCACCACTGAGGACAAATGTCAGAAGAGTCAGCTATTCAGAGGTACAACGATAACATGAGTGCAAGAGGGTTGACGAGAAATTCCGAAACTTATGGACCCATATACCCATGTAAAGGTTTTCGAGAAATTCTCAGTCTCAATAAATTCACATTTTCCAACTGATGACATGATAACAAATGTGTAAGCAAAGAAGAAAGTTTGTATCGGCTTTCAACTTAAAGCTAGCTTTGTATGACAAGTGTTAAAAATTAGCATTTGCCAACACTGAAGGAACTCCACAGACAAATGTCATTACTGACTGCTAATGTCGTGGAGATATCCATAAATCTCTGTCTGATTCTCGTAATATGCAATATAGACAGAAATGTCACAAAATACGCAATATAAAGATAAAGAAATAAAAACATTTTTCATTGATTTAATTTTGGTACTATCCTATTCAGTAGCCAATATATTTTGTATAAAAGTTAGGAGTTAGGCAATATATACATTGAATAAACGTTGCTTCATGTTCATAACTGTATTGCTAAAAAGAATGCCTTGGGGATATAATCCGGAACGTTAATCGTCCCGCTCATGTGGTGTGATTTAGGCGCCATGATAAGGTTGCCGTGGAGACACAGTAGTGAGCGAAGCGGCGAAAAAAATCTACTTTCATATAATCAATTAATATTCCTTATTCCTACCTTAACGGAAAAAGTTTATTCAAGTTATAATGTTATTCGTGACTTGAAAAACGTTACGTGACAATATTTTTTCTAAAATTTTTATTAATAATAGAAGCAAAGCAACGCGATATGTAGATACATAAAATTAAGAATAAGAATTCATTTTTCTACACTTTCTTCAACTTATTTGTGCAGATGTTACATTACGAGCGTTATTCTCTCTAAAAAAAAGCAAGACGTAAATTAAATTTGAATTAATTTCTCTTATCATAGCAACACAGTTAAGCTGTAAATTCTTAGAAATATGTAGTAAAATTTGCTTGAAAATATCCTATGAAAACATTTCAGGTGTATATACCAGGCAGTTGGTCCAATGTATCGACTAAAACTTTTATTTTATTATAGTATTCCAATTTAGCAGTTTTCCTCGATGGGTTATCTTTATATAATTGCGTCATAAAGCAATGAATTTAGAAAATAGACGCAGCTATATTCCCCATATTAGGAAAAAGCTTTGCTTTATTTTCCAGCTTGAAAACGAACTCTGAATGAAATACCCGTTTCTTTTTTACATATAAGATGTGCTTGTGTGGAAATCTTTTGTCGTAAAAAACGCAACTTTGATATACAAAAATTGTCATAAGTTACTTTGTGACCTTTTTGTCTTAAATCTTGATCTTTATCTTTTTCGGATGCGCAATGGGATATATTATCCTAGGCGTAGAATATACTAGAGTTGAGAGCACCAACATTTGAACAACGAACTTCAGAAATATTCTGTTTAAGTCAATATTGTCCACGAAAAGGTACTAGCTTTTTATTTACTGTCACACTTTTATTGGGATTTTTCATGTTTCAGTTATCCCACTTCGCCGTACAACAAAACTGTACCAATTACAATAATTTGATATTAACTAAGCCCTTGGGCAAAATTTGATCAAAATACAGAATGAGGGTTAAATAACTAAAAGTAAAGCGTATTACGGATTCGATGTAACCCAGTTTGTCATATTTGTTGTTCCGGTATGTTGGAACTATGCTATGCGTGGGCCTGGATCAAATGGCGCATAGACAATGTGGGCTTGAATTCCCATTTTACTGATAAGCCAAATATAAGCCCATCAAAATAGGTCAACAAAGCACTTGGGGCGCTACAAGTGTTGGCAAAGTCTTCTGAAGTGTGCCTAAAATGTTGAACAGCACTGTGGCAAAGCTTTATTGTGGCTAATTAGTAGGTAATATTTTGTGCGGTTTCACACATTTTGCCTAATTAATATGAAAGTCAATTAAAAGTTATGGTTGAGCATAATTTAATTAAGCTTAAATTTAAGTAGTATTTATTGTCAAAAGTAATTGCTAAATATGAAATTATTTATTAAATAAAAGCAGTTTCCACTTGTGTCTACTAAGACTTGTCTAGACTTCCACTAAGGGCATAAAAAAAAGACAGCAAGGAATTTATTCTTTTTTTTTGCAGACTTGAGTATCAATTTTGATTTTTGCACACTTCATCATGCGCTGCTTCAGGACTCTTCGAATTACGAACTTGCATGCATATGTGTGAGTGTGTACGGGCCAAAATATCGATAAATGATGGCTTGATGTTGGCCCCTGCCAATACTCACAGTTACACATACACGGAAAAAGGCCAAGGAAAAGCGCCGAGTACACAATATAAATAAATTATGTGCGCAAAATAAATAAGGTACAAATATGTTACAACGAGTTTTATCTGCAAAGCCGTTGAGCAGATACAAAAAGCCACTGCAAAATGTCCTAACTGCCTATGTGTGTGTGTGAGTGTGTGTGTGTGTGTGTGTGTGTGTGTGTGTGTGTGTGTGTGTGTGTGTGTGTGTGTGTGGAAGTGTTGGGCTCAGTGTGTGTGTCAAATCAAACGGAAATGAAAGCTAAGCCAACAAAAAATGTAAAAGAGCAGAAGTTAAGTGCGCTAGGCAGCTGCTGTGTATGTGTGTGTGTGTGTGTGTGTGTGTGTGCGTGTATGTGTGTGTGTGTGTGTGTGTGTGTGTGTGTGAGAGTGCTGATGTCTTTGTATAGCAGCTGTGCAAATGTGAGCCGTGTGCCTAATGAAGATTTATACTTTCAATAGCTGTTACTAACACACACAGACATACACACACACACACACACACACACACACACACCACACACACACACACACACACACACAAACACATAGAGAATGCGTCAGATTTGCTAAATTGCAAGCACGTGCGAATTAGAATACACCTAAAAAGTCCTTGCAAGCACGCTTGAATAAGCAGAACTTTGAATAGTCCTAGACGAGCTTTCGCTAAGGTCGAAGGTAACTTAGGCAGGGGAGAATCTGAATCTGAATCTGAAGACAGGCAAGAACCGTTGGCTTTATATATATATTTATTATCTTGTTGGAGCTGTGAGTGGCGCAAAGGTCAGAAAAAACTGCACAACATGGAACTCAAGCATTGAGAATTGCCAACGATAAGATGGCAGTTGGAAGAGTAGGAAGCGGAAGGGCAAGTCAAAAAGTACATAAAGCTAAATTGTTAACTTCCGTAATGCGGTACATAAACACACACACAAACACCAAGACTCACCCACATACACATCCATACAATAAGTAGCAATGAAAGAACGAAGCCAAAATCTTGGCTTGGCCGAGCATCAAAGCAAAAATATTATTAAATGCGAGTGACAAAAGTAAAAATAAAAAACGAAGAAGAACTTTGTAATTTCGAGCAAGACGAATATTTACTACACTAAATCTATTATTTAGTTTAAGGTAGAGCAAAAGACAAAAAATTGAATATCAGTTGGCGCTGTTTTATATCTGCTGGGGTAAAAGCGCCCCATATGCCGTCACGAAAATCTGTTATTGAATTTGGATCTCGTTACTTAGGATGCCGAGTCTCTAGTCGAATTTAATTCTTAAAACAACATCCTTTTTTTTAATTTTGATGGAAATAGATTTTAAAAAGAACAAAAATTCTTTAAGCAGTTTTCCGCAAAACCCATTTTTAAACTTGTGGATGGCGTATGTGTAGTTCGCAGCATTACTCATAGTTTTATAGCTTCGTTCAACTATGATCATTGACTACGCGCTTTATTTAAAAATACGATTAGTTGTGTTACGTACAGTCAAGCGGCTTCCTAGACTACAATATAAAGACAGCAAGATGTCTGCTCTTCGATGCAACGGAGCAGTAAGGAGGTAGGCATTATGTTGGCAATTACTTTTGGCCTCGTTTTGTATTTCATATGTAACTTAAAGATTGTAGGCTAACTTGTAAGCAGCTTGCATCAGACAAAAAATGGAGTGCTTGGAATATTTCCCACTGGCTTCACCTAAGCCAGGCATGGACCCGTGTGGTGAGCGGGTTAAAGAATACCACCTCAGCAGGTCAAAGATTGTCGTATGAGGCGACTAACAATAACACTGGGTTCTTTCGAGAACAGTAGGCCCTAAAAGGGTTGTGCGCAGGGTTTTCGACCCACCACGTAAAACCACAATTCCAATGAAAGAATGTATTTAAATCAGGCCGTAACCCTATAACGGGTTGTTATGACCAGAAGAAGGCATGGACGCCAACCGAACTCTCGTCAGGTGTTGACAGAAACAAGTCCCAAGTGTAAACCGAAGGCTAGCTACACTAGCACATGCATACTTATTTGGGACTATCTTTTCATCTGTACTCATAGATCAAAAATCAGTATTGAGTATGACTGCATTCTTGAAGAACTCTAGAACGAAATGCCAAAATTCTAGCTTAAAAACTCAAGTGCTACTTTGCATACGAGCAGAGCGAAATAAGTGTCTAAATCGACTTGTCTCTTCAGAAGAAAACAGATACACAAACTACCAAACAAACTCAATATACTTAGTATTCATTAGGTGAAGAGTATAAAAAAAAAACACCTACTACTACTCCAACAGCAACAAAACTTTGGCGACAAAGACCGCAATTGGAACTTTTTGGCAGTCCACTTAATACACAGACCAGACTTTTGACATTTTATACAAAGAAGAAGCAGTAGCAATCGGATCAGAAGACGTTGGCGACGGCGACGGCGACGTCAACGTCGGCATCATTATCGTGGAATGAGTGAAATAAACTGCCATTGCTACGCCGGATGTGGCAAATTTTCGGTGATGCTAGAGACCCGTTTCGCCAACGCTTTTGGCAAACGATTTTCTTTTTCATTTCTATAGCTTGTTTTTCATTTTGCTTTCTCTGTTGCCGCAACACAATCAAAGCTGGCTTTTGCTTGTAGCACGGGTTTTGCTCGGGCTTTTTCTTACCTTGCAAAGCGCTGCTCTGACTGCCACTTGACTGCTGCAAGCTCACATCAAATTTAATGTCGTTGACGTCTTCTATTTAACTTCAATTTATTTGTGGCCAAAAGAAAATGGCAAAAGGAATAACGGAATGAAAAAGGAAAAAGGAAAAACCTACAGCTATTGATCGATTCGCATTTGAAATGTGCTCGGCGCAGCAGCATTTCTTTAGCGACTTGGGTACGTCGGAAGCGCTTGCTCGAAGCTGATACTGAATCTTTGAATCTGCCGCCTGACATTGACGCCAAGCGAGATTGGGCAAATCTCAACGGCGCTTTCGACGCTTTGACAGCAGGCGCCTTTTTGTTTGTGCTTTGTTTTCCTCTACAAAATGGCGCTCCTGCCACTTTTTTTTAACTGTCACATTTGTATTGGGCTATGAGCCCTTATCCATTTTACGCCGTTGACATTCTATTTATTTTTATATTTTCCATTCATATTTCTATTCCTGCAAAAGCCCAAATAGAAATAGCTTCGATTTGACCGCTGGCTGCTGTCATAAAAGGATGTCCGCATTGACGTATTGAATACATCAAGTGTTTCCCTCACACTTCGTTAGTTCGAATGTTGAATGTTAACTGTTGACTGTTTTATTTGTTATTTACTTCTAACGAGCAAAAATTTGTTTGCGGTTTTTATTTACTTAAACTCATAACTCGTATTTGATATATTTAAGCCTTTTGCTTGCCAACGAACTGATTCACATCTTCAATTAAAACACAAATTGATTTTTGTGGTTTCCGAACCATACACGATGCACTTATCGAGGTGTTGCTCTTGTGGTGCTTGTTGCTCCATAATTCCAGCTCAAACATCTTCGGAATTTGAAACACAGCCAGACTCAATTCTTGCAATGCAACATGAATATCTAATAAACTCATAATTGTGTGGCTATGTTTGTGTGTGTGTGTTGTGTGTGTTGTGTGTGTTGTGTGTGTGTTGCTCCATTTCGGTTGTCGTCAAATTTCAATTTGTGTTGCATGAACGAAACAACAACAGCAATAAGAACAACAATTTGCTTGCATTGTTCTCCTCAAATTTGTAGATTTGTTTGTTTTGGCACAATTTTCATCAGGCCAACAAAAACAAACGATATCCTGACTGCCTGATGAACTGTATGAAAGCCATTGTTGTTGTCATTATGCTCGGTTCTGAATAACCTTAATGTGTCCGTGTGGGAAAGTGCGTGCAACCAACCGCAACTTCTGCCTATTGGCTTGTATATTTTTATGGCAATTTAAGTTGTTTTCAAGTGTTTGTTTATGCCTTAATACACGCACGATTAAGTTGTTTATGGTCATTGTTGGTCATTGTTGATTTGAAAACCAAAGTCAACTGGGCTACTTCGTAGGCTAATTTAAGGGGTCGAATGTCATTCTGAGTGAAACAGCAAAGTAAATCACTTTTAACCGAACTGGCTTAGGACGAACAGCACAGATTGTGTTATATGCATACAGCTACAGCAACTTTTTTAGACCACAAGTCTGGAAATTGCTCGGTTTTTGGACATTTTTGTTTAGTGGTTTCTACATAATAAATCTCTTGTTTAGGTGTTCTGGCAGGCTTTTGATTAGTCTTTGTTAACCAGAAGCCCTCACTGTTTTTAGGTGCAACATTCACTAATAAGTTCCAAACCAGTAATAGTTTAAAACAAAGTTATGAAAGTATCTAGTAAAGTTGCAACGCTTTTGCACCAATGTTGTCTAATTCCGGCTTATTTGCGAAAAAAGTCATGACCAAATGAAAAAAAACTTCTGATGCTTTAGTAAGCATGGATTTGCTAAAAACTTCCGGCTGAGTAACTTTAAATGCAACACTCCTTCTGCTTACTACTATCTATGAATAGAGTAATGTATAATGTGGTTTACCCAAATCCATTGTGGTTGCAACAGCTCAAGTTCAGATATCCCAGAAGAGCATAACTTACACTCGATCATAAGTCCATTCACTTGAGTGGCCTGTTTGGCGATGTTTAACCGCAATGCGAATTAGTTTTTGTGCCATTTTGTAACCGTGGACAAAACATCAGTCTATCACAATACACAGAAAGCTAAGGAACAGTTAGCAAGGTCAACGTTACCGCGAAGAAGGCCAAGTCGGGTCTGTCGCCAGACAATGTCATGGGGATAGTTTTTTTTTATTCACATCGATTTCATTGAAATAGAGAGCTGTTAAAAAATAAGATAAATTTGTTACGTTGTGTGCTAAACGGTTCCATTTGACGAAGTAAGAGACGTTCTTCCACAGGTGTATAATTACAAAAGGTGGCGCCTTACGTGTACGTTCGAAAGGTATATCCTTCGCCGACAAAATCTGTCAAAATTTCATTACAATTGTATGCTTACAAATAAAGATATCTTATTTAAAGAGTCAGAACCTTTTCAACACCGGTCGAAAAATTAACATCAACCAAAGAGCAGATGATAAGTTTTGTTTTTAACTCGGTAAAACTATTACCGAAACTCCGCAATTGTTGAAGCAAGTTCATGGCAAAAGATTTTTAATACGTAGCAGAGTGGAAGACGATCAAATTCAGTGATTACTCCAGAAGCCAAAAAAAATGTGCGCCGATTTATCAAAAAAAAGGAAAAAAATTCTTTAAGACACTTGAAAATGGAAACAAATATTTTCGACATGTAGTATTTTCGTATTTTGACTGAGTATTTAAACACCAGAGATGCATCTTAAAATTGCTCCGATTTCAACATTCAAAAACATGACTAAAACTTAATTTACAACGTTGCAACAATACGATCCTGAAACCAAGTGCTAAAGTGCCGAATGGAAGTCGCCAGACGAACCAAAGCCGAAAAAAGTCGTTTGAAAAAGTCAAAAGTGAAGATAATATTCATTTGTTTTGTCCTCTACTTAAGTGGCCATGTGCTTTTCTCAATCGGTAATACCAAAAGGTAGCCAGATTTGATTCTACAATTCGGAATTATTCACAAAGACTTTGTCCGTCAAGACCATATTTTATACTGGTGATTACTTATGCGTGTTCGTCGTGTTCGGCTAGTATGTTCCCTACTCGCCCCTTTCCGTTCGACACTGATGATTTTTTGACCAAATACTCACCTTATATGGTACTTTGTCTGTCCGGTAGACTGTCAAGAAAAGAAAACTCTATGCCGAAGTAGATACCCAAAAAAAAAGGCGTTGACGGTCGGTTTAAAGGACTTCCCTGCCAGCGAGCTAAAACCATCGAAATGCTTGTCGATGATGCAACTCGTTTCATAATTTCAGAAGTAGACTATAAATACAATTTTGTAACTTTGAAGCAAACCCTGTACTAAGAGTTACAGACTCTTGACTTATCAAAATTTCTTACTAAGTTGTAAAGTTCTTCTCTATTTATATTTCTGGTACGTGCATTTCAATGTTTCAGAAAGAAACACCGGTATGAGTGTTGCCTTTTACATTACAAGCCTAGGTCCCTTTCATTCTTACAAGTTCCAATTGCTATATCCATTTAAAACTTACACAAAACTTTTTGTTGTACGATCACTCTGCTTATTATTAACATTGTCTTACAAAATTCATCTCGGAAAGAAATTGATTTGACTTGTTAAATAGTGGGAGGCAGGAATGCTTCAATCAACTTAATTTGACTTTTGGCAATGAAGCACCACTGTGAAAGGACGAAATCCGTGAAATGCAGAAATTGTTCCTCCCAGTGTTCGCTTTTTAACCTCTCAATCTAAGGCTCGAAGAACAAGATGTTTACATTGAATATCGCGAGAATCAAATGTCTGCCTATTATTATCCTAGAATTGTATTTGTAACTGAATGCAGTTTTAGCTCTTTACCAAAAAGGCGAATCATATCGCGTATAGTGCTAACAGCCATTATCAAGACTACAAATAGTAAACGCAAACGAAGCTCACCAAAGTTGGTCAACTTCCAAATAAACAGGCAGCGAAATCTGTTACATTCCACCACTTCAACAGCGCACAAACAACAATATCAACAACAACAACAACAACAACAACAGCGGCAACAGCAAGAACAACCTTGCAACATTGATAATATCAGACATATTCTATAACACCAACACGAAATAGCCAAAGAGCTGCAGCTGCAGGTGCTACCAATGTAAATATCATGCATACGCCACGTGAGCCAAACCAAAAAAAGTTTTACGCACACATATGTACGACTACGTATACACGTAGTTAGTTGCTAGCTCGAGCTGGCGGCAATGTACGTATACGTAATATAAGTTTGCCAACTGTAAATTTAACTTTTTGCAACAACCAAAGTTTCAGGCATGTTCACAACAACAGCGAATACCAAATGCTTCATTTAAACAATCCATTCGTGTGTGTGTGTGTGTGCATGTGTGTATATTTTTCACTTATTACTCAAACAAATTGACTTTAATTTCATAGTGGCAGCTACATTGGCCATTAATGGAAAGGTAAATAGAAGCAAACGCTTGCACTTTGCGTAATTTCCGGCTATTAAGTGCAGACTCAGTCAACAGCCGACAGGCAACAGCAAACAGTTAATAGCCAGCGGCAACAACTGCCAACGGCAGCCTAATAAAACTGTTTAACCTGTATTTGGATTTTGCCTGCAGCGGCAGGGAGAGCGAGAGGGGTCGAAAGGGAAGGGTACGGGAGACTCTTGCAAACGCATTGCAGTTGGCAGCATTTCATGTCAAGGCAACATTTTATGTTTGGCTTTAACTTTTCGACATGTTGTTTGGCCGTTAGTTAGTTGCTTCGTTAGTTAGTTACTTAGTTGCAGACAACTTAATTATACTGCAATGCTTCAGTCGTCGGCAGCAGCAGCATTCACAGAGAGCTGGCATTGCGTTTTCGGTTCTGTTTCTTGCCAAAATCAATTTGGCCAAATAGCAATGCCAAACTTGAATACATCATTAAAAGTTGATGTCCAGAACTCTGGCTTATTGCATAGCTCCTTTGTATGTTTGCACCTTTTAGCTACAGTCGCATATGCTCTAACCAGCTCAGTTTTAAGCTTGAAGTCTACTTGTTATGCCGAATATCAAACAAATATATGCCATTCCATTCATAAGACATTTTCATCTTGGCCATTTTGCGTTTCCAAGGATACAGCTAGCTGTTAATTTCAAACCATGAAGCAGCTAAGAATGCAACTCCTCATGACACTCTATATTGCAGGCTTTAGTTTTCCCTGCACAAAGCCAGGCACAACTCAGCATAGACAGTATCTGGGTGTGAATGTGTGTGAGTGTGAGATTGTGTGTGTGACAGGATTGTTCCTGTGGATATCCAATATGTGCACTTGGCTTGATTGTTGTTGTTGTTTCTGCTCGTTGCTGTTGCTATTGTTGCTCCTGCTCCTTTTGTCGTGCACTCTGTCAGCTGTCGAGTCACGCAGACAAGCTACAACATAAACTATCTCAATTCTATACTTATACCACAAAAAGTTACGTGGTTATGATATAGAACTCGCACCATCGGGAATACACGCAAAAGATACATTAAAAAAACATTCTACGGGCTTAAGTGCAACACACAAACATCTCAGTTTTTTTTTCTGCCTTTTCTGAGACTGCTGTTAGCCACGTCCATACCCAAGTTGTTCAGCTTTTACGTTTGGGTACATAATTCCAGCCACCAGACCAACTTAGCTATAACTTTCTTTGACAATAACACTAGTTTACAGCCACTTCAACTCAGTGCGAACTTTTTATGCATATCCTTTGCTCCCTTAAAACAAAAATCATAATAAAAAATTACTTTGATTTTGTCTAAATCTGTTGGGACTAAAAGAGTATTGTTCACTCTGAGCTGCGGAAACCATTTCAGAAAAACATTTAAATTGATCTTAATGTTTCGAAATTCTTGAGCCGTCTTGAGTATGAGTTGTCTTCAACTTTGCGTAATGTATCGTCATCTACCTTATGCATATGTTAGCGCGAAAAGAATAGCAACCTTTCATGCTTCTCTTTCTTTTTCACAGCTAACGCAATGCAACCTTTTTGCTTTCCTGGGAACGCTGGTAATATAGCACATTCAAACGGAACATCAGCCAAGCGTAATTTCTGTCCGTAACTCGTTGTCGGATTATTATGGCAAAAAATTGAAGCTGAATATAGGAAGAGAGAATTATTCAAGAGAAGCCTAAAACCTGTACTTTGCATAGTCAAATCACTTTGTCATTATGGCTCCCAAGTCAAGGCAGTCCATTTTTACCATTAAAACTAATTCACTATAAGACGTTGTTGGAGGCAACTATTATAACTAGAAATAATAAAAATAATGAGAATATGATGTCATACAATCCATTTGTAGTGCATAAATCTAAGATCCCGCCTAACAAAGAACTTCATCCAATTTAAAGTAGTGCACTTCACAGAACAACGACACATTAGGATAGTCCGAAAGAAAATATGCTTCATTTCCACAAAATTGCTACATTCTAGTGAGTTATCTCCAAAACTACCAAATTTTTTAATAATAAGATGTGGGAAATAAAACTGCATCATTCTAAACAACGTTGAGATGCAACCTATCTGCTAGATCTCTCTTTCTCACTCTCTCTCTCCCTCTCTCTCTCTCTCTGTGTCTCTCTCAATTTAAAATGTTCAACCGCCTTTTTCGACATTCCGAAAGTGTACACTGTCTTCGTTGCAACACAGTTGCAGCTTCTACTCCGTTTTTTTGTTGTTGCATTATTATTAAATTCTTTATGAAATTTGTGATGTGGCAAGCTGTTGTTGTCAGCAGCTCTTTTTTTATTGTTGCTTTTGCTGATTGGCAACTCTTCTCTTCACATATATCTTTTCCCTGTCAACAATTGAATTAAGATTTTGTGTAAATTCTGAAATATTTTAAAACACGATTTTGCTCGACTTGTTTACACTTTTGATTTGTGTTCTTTAAATGCATTATGGAAGGTACTCGTAAAACATAAATATTGAATGCCTTGCATTAAAAGCTAAAGCTAGTAAAATATTGTAGAGAATAAGTTTTTAAAATTTCCAACTTGAACATATAAAATAATTCATACACATCAGTACCATAAAATATGCACCACTCTATAAATTTTAAACATTTTGTGGCTTACTTAAATGCAGCTAATTTCACATGCGGGAAAAACCACAATCTGTGTGAAAGTCAAAATTATTTGTGTGAATTGCGAATAAAACACTTTATGACATTTTAACTCGCATTCATAATACAGCAAAGTCATTAATATTTATTAAGGCCAAACCGCAAATTATGCACAAGGTGTTTATCGGTGGTAACGTTATAAGCAAGTTCCGAAGTATTCAATTTATGCAAAATTAAATGAGTTTTCTAAATAAGAGTAACAGAAGTTGGGCCAGTATTTTGTTAGCTTTTCACTTATCATGCCAGACGCGTACTCAATCTATATGTATCGTAGACAAGACGCATAACTTTTCATCTGCCGCTGACCATTGGGGTATAAAAACTTATTACAACAACAACAACAACTAGTACAAGTTAACATTGCAAAGTTGCGGGTTAACTGAGTTAAGTAACAAAGTTTTCCACTTTTGAGTTTTTAGCGACTAAACCTACAAAACGCAGCAGCCAATCCGAGTTCCCGGCGGACATAGAGTAGAAAAGCGTTTTATGCGCGAAAGTGAGAAAGAAAAGCATAAGCGTAAAGTGGGCAAGATTACAGCTATGTAAATTTGTGTGCGTGTGTGTGCGGTGGAAAATTGAGAAAATTAATTTTATTCGAGATTGACGTCTTTGAAATTCTATTTATGCGTCCCGTAAGACCGCACGTATATGTGGCAGTGTGTAAGCATATGATGCGGTTCCATGCCACAGTTTGTGGCAAGACAAAATCTCTGCCTGCGAAAATCAGCAATGTCAAGTGAATAAATTCAAAGACAGGCTATGCGTGTGTGTGTGTGTCTGTGTCCCCTTGGCATATTTATGCTGGCAAGCTACTTCAACAATACTTGGCTACAATATTACAGTATCTAATGGCAAAAATTTGTTGTCCTAGTCAACTCTACGCTCTGCACTTTTTGCACGATATTCCTCAATCTTTTTCGTGTCCTTCCTTTGCTTTGTTTTCAGCCGTTTGGCAAAAGTTCCTTTTGCGCGATTTCGCCATTTTGTTGACAGTATCATTAGGCGCCATTTTGCTGCTGTGTTAGTGCTGCTGCTGCTGCTGTGTTAGTGCTGCTGCTGCTGCTTCTTCTTCTTCCTGTTGTTGTTGTTGTTGTTGCTATTGTGTTGCCTTTACTGTTACTTTTACATATTACATTGTATGTACTGTTTGCGCTTGTTCTTGTTGTTTGATGCTATGTCAACCGTTATCATCTGTCCTTGAGCAGGGGCAAGTCGCTCTCTCGCTATCTGTTTGTGTGTGTGTGTGTGTGTGTGCGTGTGTGTGTGTGTGTGTGTGCTAAAATCGCGTAAATTGTGCCCCAAAGATTAAAGGCAGCAACAACAACAATCGACTGACTACTGCTTCGTTAGTAGATTGCTTAATTTTTTTTGCTTAGCTAGCTCTTTCCAGCTCTCCTCGCTGTCTCTCTTCCTCTCTCTCATCCACCTCATAAGCTACACATATATAGGGTGATCAATCTCGAGCTGTTTCTTTGGACAATCTTTGTTATTATTCGAGAGAATAGTACTTCTCCCTTCTAACCTTTCGATTAAATTGGTTGATTCGGGGGTTTCAATTTTCCATACCGCATTCGTTCATAACTAGCGAATAAAGCGCGTAGTAATGGCTTTCAATGCCTTAATTGTAGCTGGACTTGACAAAACACCAAAGAAGTAAGTCTAGAGTTGTGATAAGATACGAGCTAGACAGCCAAAGCGTGAACAAGACAGCCACAACTCACCTAACATGGCGCGCTTAACAGTTAGTTTCAGTTTATCTTTCATTTTAAAGATTCATCACGGTCATTATAAACACTTTCAGCGGTCTCTAGAGTTTGTTGAATTTTAGGCGTAAAACCAGTGCCATGTGAGATAATGCATTATCATGATGTAAAAACAATGAGGGTTTTACGCAAACGGCGCATAACACTTAAATAATATTTCTTATTTACAGTTTGGCAGGCTCTTTTTTCAGTTTTGGCTAGCCTATGGCACGATATTTGATTGAAAGATCGATTTTTTTGGGTCGTATGTATGTTCTTATTCCCATCTCCAGAGACGATGGGTTTCATAAGTCAAAAAATATCCTTTCACGATGTTCTTTTTCGAAAACATTGAGTGTTTTTGGTACCAATCGAGATTTGACTAATCTCAAGGCCAATTTGTTCGTCTAAATTGGTTGCACCGATCCAAATGATGAGTCCAAACTATCAGCGTCATCTCTAATAGTTGACGATTTTCAAGCATAATTTCTTTGAGTTACTTGACAGGCTGATCCCTGAAGTTTTTGCACACACGAGATTTCATTCCGCAAAACAAAATTTAATGCAACTTCTTTGTTCAATAAATTCAGGCAAAGTAAAAATCGGAATTAGCTCACAAAACGAAACGTACCTCAAACACTAATAAACACTGTCACGTAAAATTTGGCACAGATGACAGCATTACCAACTTACAGAAAAGAAATGAAGCGATTCGAAAATCCCGAAAAGTTAAAATTCTAAATTCCTTTAATTTTAACTGAAACCTTTCATTTTCAACACAGTAGTAAAATGGGTCTCAAATAAGTAGGTTCGGTAAACCGATGAAAAAGTTGTCTTCATAAAAATTACATGACATTGATCACCCTGTACAGTTGCTGCCTGCTGCTGTTCGCCTTTTGCTTTTTTTTTTGTTACATGTTAGCTGTTTTCTTGTATTTTTGTGAAATTTAAGCCAAGTTTGTCTGAGTTCTGCTGCCTCTGGCATAAATTATAGGCAGCTTTCACTTAAACATAAGTATTTGCATACTTTCGGGCGCCATGTTAAAAAACTTTTATTAGAAGCAACGCAAATCGCACATAATTTCAGCACTGTGGCAACACAGCACACACACACACACACACACACACACATACACTTTAGTCAATTGGCTTTCAAATGGCGGTACCAAGAGAGTGAGAGAGAGAGAGGGCGCGAGCATTTGGAACGCAGCTTGCCAATAATTTCGACGAAACGGCAATTTTCATAAATTAGCCTCTCGCTTTATATGTTGGGGCGGGGCAGCGCTACCTCCAAACCATCGGCAACCCAATCTGTCGAGTACTTGAAACTGTAATCCAAAGTGTTACGCAAGAGTCTTCTAAGTGTGTTTTAAGCCCAACTCGCTGCGTCTCTGGGCCCCAAATTTTGCACTCATCATATTTACATCATGGCGCTTTGTCTGAGTTGTTTTGTATGCGTCGCGGCTTTTTGGTTACAAGTGTGTGCGTGTTTTTGTGGGTGTTTAGACATGGCGCCGAATTTAGTGCGCTTTAAACTTTAATTTATTTACTACACACACACACACACACACACAGCACACACACACACACACACACACAACAGCAGTGGAACAAGGGTTAAAACGTTGCCAGCAAAAGTGTAAATTATCAACGGCAATTAAATAAAGCTCATGTGTGCGTGAGTTGTGTGTGTGTGTGTGTGTGCGTGTGTCTGCCATTATGTCTATGCTGTGTGTCCTATAAATTTCTAATATAATGCCATACAGCTACGCATAAACCGCAGATACACACACACACACACACGCTTGAACATAATCACATATGCGCATGTTGTAAGCGCGGCCTTGTCTAAATTTGTGGCTAGCCCTTAAAAACGCCCAAAACACAGCAACTCAAACACAAAAGTACACAGCAACAACAAAAACAAAAAGCAAACCTCAAAATTCACTTAAATTTGAATTGAGCGGAAAAATAATTACGCCACAATACAAAAAAAATGTGAAATTATACATATATTTATGTGTAGGTATTTGTGCAAAGCCGGCATTAACTGCCAAACTGCCCTTGAAATTTTGAAATTGCGGATACACTGCTCCTGAGGCCTTATATTGTCGTCCAGCTCCCCAGGCAACAGCAGCGGAAAATTAATTACCGCCACCATGAAAATGCTCTGGCGTGAAAATTGCTACGGCTAATGCCTCAAAAGTCATGTCTAACTTCTGTGCTTCTGCGTCAAACTAAAAGTTTCTAATTACGAGCGTAAAAACCGACTCGCACTCTATTTTTTTTTTTATTTGTATTTTTATTCACTTAACATGGGCTTGAGTTTTTAATAAACTTTGCCGTGCTCAACTACAATGTGGCGTGAGTTGCAGAAACAGCAGACTCTTGCTTTGGCTCGTACAACACCCTGCTCCGCTACCCCTCGGCAGCCCTTAGCACCCCTTCGCACCCCTCAAGCATATGCATTGCTAATACAGCTGCCAAAATGGAAGCCATGTAAATTGTAATTACACTTAAAACCATAATCCTGCTTTATGCATTAAGCGCCCGACAGGCGTTGGCACAGCGTCTTTCGCACGCACACACTTACAAACATAGATGCGGAGCAAAAGAGGATCAGATGAAAGACCTTTTAAGCTTTAGCGTCACTAACGGCTGGAACCAAAGCAAAAAACTTCGCAGTGTTGCGGAGAAGACAAGGGGCTTAACGTGTCGCCATATGCTGACTGGCTCAGCTTATTGAAGGCGAGTTTAAACCTGGGGCAAAAACTTATGTATACTTTTCAATCAACGAAAAAAAAGGCGTAATGTATACCGAATGTGATTTAGCGGAGTTCTGCACGTATGTCGTATTTAGATAGGTGAACTTCGAAATCGATTTCTATTGCATGTTGTAATTTCGATACCATAGGCTCCTCAATTGGTCGTAATTTTTGATGTGGATTGTCGTGCTTTGTGTGTAAAACCGATACGTAAGACGTCAAAGTTGGTTGGAGTGATTCGCAGTTGGTGACTCGGGTTAGCAGTGCCCAAAGGAGGAAGTGGTGGCGCTAGCATAAGCGTACGAGAGATGGCGCTAGCATATGCGTGAATAGGTTTCGCTACAGGCATACAATAACCATAAATTTTAACGTTTCACATCTGCCAGCCGTCATGTAAAGGAAAAATACTTTTTTCCACTTCTTTAGAATATTTTACACTTTTTTGACGTAATGCGAATCAATATTTGCCACTTTTGAATCTACAACTTTAGAAATGTCCATGCAAAGGGCGGCCATGGAAAGTGTTCCTTGGAGCCAGCTTCTTCAAAACAGGCCGCTAAAATGTGTTGTAACACGTGATTTATGTAAACAAGGCTCGCTCTTCTACAAAGAACATATCTGGAGTACTTTGGATTGGGTTCCTTCACATAGTGTTCCTGTGGTGGAATTTCATAGTTCCGTTCAACCAATTCTACCGCTCTGACAATAATGATTAGCTCAGGCCCTATCCTTTTGGAAAGATCTATTGTGGGGGAGTAGACGGAAGTCATATCCTTCAAAATAAACCACATTTTACATTTAAAGATTAAATGACACTGAACAGCTTCTAATGTAGACTTCCAACTCAGCTCTCGTCGTATTTTTATGCGTTACTATAGTAAGAACATAAATATATCTTCGCATTTTGTTTTGGGAGAATGTTGCGAAATACATTTAGGCCTGACATGGGGAGGTGTGTTCGAAAGCTGGAACTTGCTCAAGGGACCGAAATAGGGACTTTGTGCTGTTAGTGCCTTCAATAATTATGTTGCAAATTTGAAATTTATTCTTATTTAAGAGCTATGTAGCAACAAAGTGTGCTAAGGATTCCGAAAATAAATTCCATTTACTACTACTAAGTAAATTACCTTAAAAGCTAAATGAATGTTTCTCCCCTAACTCTCCCACCCCTCTCTTTTGTGTCTTTAAACTGTCGACAGTATGGTTTCACCTTGCCAATATCAAGGAAATTCGCTACCAAACTTTAAGCAAATCACTGCTTACAAAAATGTCGCAGCCACGCCCATCTTAATGCCATGCCTTTTGGCACAAACTTTTGCTGGAAATTTTCATTTTATACCAAAGTTTCCGGCTTCGGCAACTTTCTGTTGCCGCCAAGAAACTCGAATGTCGCATGTGGCAAGGCAACTTTCAAGTCTTGAGATACAAAAGCGACAAAAGCGGTGCTAGTAAGCTCTTTGAAGATTTTTCATGCAGTGAAACAATTTCATTTTATCAGAGTGAAGCAAAGCGGAGCAGCTTAGATGTGGAGAAGTGATTCGAGCGTGTTGAAAGGGAATCACTTGGAATGCTGACAATGTCTCAAAGTGTTTCACATAAATTGTGTTTTTATGTGTATGTTTCTAATTTTACTTTAAATGTAGCAAAGTCCAATACTTAGTGTAGATGACCGCTGAACTCTCTCTCGCGCGCACACACACACACACATGCACACAGCTAGTCGGAGACAATGTGCCGACGCCATTTTACTTTGCATTTTGGCGTCAATGTGCTCGCTGGCATTTAAAGCGCAGACAGTTTGCTCCAGTTGCCTCAACGCACAATTACTAAGACACTCACACGCACACACACACACCAACACTCAAACACACAAGACACAACTTCAAGACTACATATTTTTGGCAAAAGTTACAACTTTGCCATGGGAAACGTTTGGGAAATGTACAGCGAGAGACAGAGAGAGCGAGTAAGAGGAAGAGCAAAACAGCAACACGCTAGCTACAAGAAACTTTTTGCTAACAATTGCTTTTGAAAAGTTTCAATTTCTACGAGTTCTTCAACTCAAAATTCTGCAGCATCTTTGCTTTTTCAATCTTTTTGCAACTGTCTCACGACGCGACAAAAACGCGTCTAAAGACAACAGCTAGGCAAATTTTTGTAGCCATTTTTTGAAAAGTAAACGGAAAACTTTTCATAATCAAATTGTGTCAGCGGTATTTTTGATTTGAGCTGTCTTCAAGCGCTCAACTTTTAAGGCAAAAAAGCTACAAAAGTGACAGCAAATAAAATTAAATCAAGCCTGAGCTTGACTCAAATTAATTGCTTAAATAAACAAATTGCAAAAGCGGCCGAGCAAAGTAATTATGTTTAACAACGGCTAAAACACCATAAAGGTCAAACAAGTGTGAATGGCTCTAAAAACTTGGCCCAAGCTTCTAATGCATAAAGCCAAAAAAAGAACAAGAAAAAGGGCTTGCTCTCTAGAGCGATGAGTGGAAAAAACTGTAAAAATTCGGCCACTTGTCAAAGTAACCTACAAAAGAAGTACTCAGTTCTATCTGGTCGATGAAAAAGCGTCAGCAGCAGCTCGTTAGCAGCAAAGTCGCCTAACTACGTCATCATCGCTGGCATTATGTGGCGGATAACGATGACGCGCAACTTTTGGTTGTGGCATGAGTGGTCCTTGGCTATCCAGCAGGTAAATGGTAAATCAGAAAACCATTTGCATGTCTCACAAGTTTTTTGCCATCAATAAGCTGTCAACTTGAAAGTGTTTGTCAGCCAGGTGCGCGTGTGTGTGTGTGTGTGTGTGTGTGTGTGTGTGTGTGTGTGTGTGTGTGTGTGTATGTGTGTGCTTAGTTGGCATCGCTGTCTTTAATAGCTTTGCATGATTTGCAGAAACAAGAACCAAAAATCCGATTCGGAAACTTCAGCTACTTGCGACTCGCACTGTAAATACGCTTTGCGGGCAAGTAATTTAAGGATTCACGAATCACAAATGGAAAGGTGTTTCTAGATAGTAAAACTTAAGCGCAAAGTAATGAAGATCATGTTTGCATTAAACCCTAAACTTCGGGTAGGGAGAAGGACCAGTTAACTTATTTTTTACTGGGTGAATAAGATAAGATAACAACATGTTATGGTGTGACAAGAATAAGATGAAATTGGCTTAGAAAAAAAAAAACAAATTTGTTTATAGCTGCTGTGCAGTTATAACAAATACCTTATGTAAATCGGTTTGCCATAAATGTTAAGTTTATAATTGTAATAGCTGATATTAATCAAAGCGGTGTATATTATCTTAGCCTTCCGGTCACCACATGCCCACCGTGACGTCTCAAACGTTTGCCAAGAACTATTACTGATTCTGCAAGTCACTTTATAAGACAAATTATAAAAATATTAAAGGTTGATAAATCTATACAGATTTTTACACAAGAACTCGCGCACACTGAAACTGTCTGTTTTGGAAACTTTCTTACAATATAATTGTGTTAAAGTTTTTCCAAAAATTATTCGTTTCGAATTCTGATTACGATGGATATATTTAGTAATGCAGTCATTTAAAACAGTCGGAAATGGACTTAATATTGGGCAAATGCGTTTTCAAAAATTTCAATTACTATTTGCTCTAATTAGGCCGGGTTCTTCAGCCTAGTTAAGAAGAAGAAGAAGTTGTCACTATAGGATAGTATGAGCCCTTTTTGGCGAGACATAAACCAGGTAATCTCTTAAGTTCTTAATTTGTATCGTTTAATTGGAAAACTTTATTGTTTATTATAAAATATCATTTCAGAAGCCATACTCAAAGTATTGCTCATCATTTACTACTACTGTAAAGCACGGATATGAATAAATCTCTCTATCTTTGTACTTTCAAAGTTATCGGTGCAATGTTCTGACAAGTGGAAATCAGATGGTTCATCCCATTCCAACGTTTTCAATAAAAAATTTTTTTAACATGAGTTTTGGCATTGTCGTGAAGCAAAATAATCTTCTCATATCGATCCTCATATTGGTGCTTGCGCCTGGCTCATCCGGCCATATGAACAGCATTAACTTTTTCGGCTCTATAAAACGTGCCTTGTCTTCTAACGAAATTTCCATTTCCTAACTTCGCAAAACAGTTTCTGCACGTATGCTCGACTCGAGCATAAACATCTACTAAAGTCGACATTTGGAATTCCTACTAAGAAACTGCAAATATCATTATACCTTTGCTAAAGCAACCCAGTTAATCGCAAAGTCAATATGCTCTGCGAAAGCGCACAGAAACAGCTTGCTGCTATATCAAGTTAATACTCTCGCTGGATTTTCTAAGTGAAAAGTATCGAATTATGTATGCAGACAGCAGGCGTAACTGGCAAAAGATAGATCTATGTGCAACCAAGTAAACTGAGATCTAACCGAATGCAACGGAAAACTTTCACAGAGCCGTAGCTAAGGTTGAGGCCATACACTATGATAGTTCGAGTATGTGTGCACGTCTATGCATTAAGGTTGCCAAAAGGTGCTGCCTTTGAATTATGTAGAATTTACGTGCTTTCAGCAATGGCGGCCAAAGTGCAACAGCGAATATATGCATATGTATAAGTGCACATGTGCGTGTGTGTGTGTGTGTGTGTTTGTGGGGGGAGTGGTATGTGACCATTAGTTTTTGTGCTGATTATTATGGCTGCCACGCCATTGCCAACGGCAATGAAAACGCCAACGCGCTGCCCAAAGCCAAAGCCAACGTGCTGCTGCATTTGTAACAGGTGAGCTTTATGGCTCTCTTACCCGGACCCGGACTCACGGGCAATCTCTGCATGTGTGCGCGTGTGTTGGTATTTGTATTAAATTATGCTTGGCAACGCGCTTACATCTGTCCACATGTACATATGTAAGCCTTGACCTGTGCACATTGTGCATTTAGCTCTTGCCTCTACGGGTTGGTAGGATCTTTGGTCTGTCTGTAGTATGTCGGTCTACGGTTCTTGCATTCCGGCTGTGCTTACACTGCAATGGCTGCGCCGACAGGCCGTCTTAAGTTTATTTAAACTTATTATGCCAGAAATGTGGCAATATTGACGTTTACACTCATTCTTAGGAGCTACACTCTACTTGCCACTTGGTGTGTGGCACCATTAACGAAATGAATTTTATTGCCAAGCTGCTCACATTTGGCATTTTGCTTTTAAAATTATTGGTTTTTCGACGCTTCAGTAACGCCGTCGATGTTTCACTCCAACTGGCTTCTTGTCATTGGCCAATTTATTAAGTTGAAATGAAATTTGCTGGACAATCTTTTGGATTATGTTTTACCTCGATTTGTTTCCGTATTGATTTAATGCTTTTAATGGATACAGGAGATAGCCAGGACAGGAGATATAACCTGAATGTGTCTAGGTGTAAATAAAATTGAAATGCTGTTAGGCTTTGATTAAGCTTTACAAATCGGAATTGAAGCTATAAATAGCTTAAGTAATTGTTCCTGCTACACTGTATCGAAAGGCTATAATCGAAAGATATTTAAGATTCTGTCACAAATCTTTATAGGCTGCGTGGGTTATTGAAAAGATTCCAATTATATGGACTCTAAATGTTTCTTTAAGTGCCGAATTTTTATTTGTGACTTGGCACTAACCTTAATGAAAAAGGAGCACTGGTGGACTTCGACTGAGTTTGAAACGTTAACGAGCGTCAAACACATTATCTTGTTGGTATTTGAAATGTTCCTTATTTTCGATCGCATCTGTGGCCAATTACAAGTGTTTGTAAACAAATGCCTCTGTTAGAGCTCAAAAGAGGTAACTATTCTTAGTAATCGTAGCTTGTATTATTATACCATGGCCGCGGATACTCTGACTTTGAATATAGCCAAATATTATAGCAAGCTTGTTATAATCCATATAAGAATTCAATTTTCCAATGCATCAATTTAAAAATCCGAAGTATTTTTGATTTTTATCTCTTAGAATGTGAAAAGAAACAAAACCTATTCGATACGAAAAAGAGCTTTTCTTTCAATCTGTCCCAAAAACTGTTGTTCGTTTTTGTGTATTCGTTTATTCTCTCTGTGCAATCCAATTTCTGCACTGTGCAACATAACTAAAATAGTTTGCAACACTTTTAATTATGCGCATACTCAACAAAATTTAATGCGATTTTAATTATTTCTAAATAAATATTTTCAGAAGTCAACCCAAAATTTCCAGTTTTCATTAAAGTTGTCAACTTTATTTGCTGGTCATTTATAATGATCTAAAAATAATGTCAGCCATGTTGAATTTATGCTTCATAAACGTTCCTAAAATAAGGTCAATGAAATAATAATAATTTGAGTACATTTTTGTTGGCTGCGGCTCTGAATTTGCTTGACATTGCCCACATTTTGGTTGAGTCATGCCTCACCGGGGGTCATAATTTCATTTGCTCACTCACTTATTCACTTACTTGCAGCAATTTCACATTTGAATAGACAGTCAATTACAGAGTTGAACAAATTTGCACATTTCTCTGCTCATATTGCTTGCATATTGGATTTTTTCATTTTCCAGGCAGATGGTGCACTCTCTATGCTTCTGTGTATCTCCTCTATAAAGTAGATTGCAGTACTCGTGTATATATAGCATTTAGCTTTGGTCAGCATGTTACTATTGCATATTTATGAGTGCCTAATGGAACTTTTCGAATATGTGTAATCATATTTCATTCGTTATGCTTTCCCAATGCTTAAAACTACCTTAAATAGTGAATATTTATTAAGCTTATAAAGCAGAAATAGAAAAAAAAGTATACTGTTAAGATTTTAAGCGAGGCTTTATAGAAAATTCAGTTTTCATTAAATGCACACAAACTCTCACAGAAACTTCTAGCTGTTGCATTTTCTTTAGCGCCATTTTGTTTATTTGTGAATTTTTCATTTCCACAATATGCCAAACATCAACAAACACACACAAACTCACATATACACACACACACACACTCAAAACATTGACAGTGACAGTAAGAGTGCCAAAAACGTCAGCAAAATGAAAAATAAAGTAGAAAAAAAGACATGTAAGCAATGTGTTGAAGTATTGTCGAGAAAACAACGAAGGATAAAAGGCACACAAACACACACACACACACACCACACACAAACACACACACACACACCACACACCACACACACACACACACACACACACACACTCATACTACATACATTTACAGTAAAGTTTACGTATACTATATTTTCGTTATATGTAAGAATTGTGCTAGATGTGTGTGAATAGATGGCCTGAAGCAGGGATGCGTTTGTGTGGCAATTTTACAGATAGTTCTTTTGCCTCACAGCACAATGCCAAAGGCGTACACACACACACACACACACACACCCACACATACGCCAATATATAGATATATATTGTCTTTCTATACACATATGCATATATATAACTCTCTTGCACCAAAATCGTATGACTGTTCCAGTTAGTTTTTTCTGTTTTTGTTATTTTTCGTCTTTGACTGTAACTAGGCCGACACGATATATAGGTATATATCTCCTTATACATACGATATGTTTACATAGCATTTATGTGTGTGTCTGTATCTGCATTTATAACCTGTTTTATATGAGAGCGTCGGCACTTTACCATCAAAATCTAGGCAATTTCTGACTTTGTTGATGGCTTGACAAATTGCCAGTTACACTGAGCTTTGAGTGTTTGTCTATATATCAACACAGCTGTAAAACTAGTCACTAAATATGTCTGTTTGTCTGCGTTGAAGTTACTGTTAAGTGTTGTTATGTGTCAGACTTTGACAAGTGATGCATGATTGCCGACTTGCCGTGCTCTTATTCCGAAGTCTGACCTGTCAATAACCAATAAAATACAATAAAAATGGATCAAGACGTGTGTCGAGCTTCCGCAATATATATGATGTAGCTTAATGCTTGGTAACATGCGGCATTTGCACAAGGGTTACATACAGCTGGCTACAGAGTTGATTTTTATGTGTGCATAATTCAAGAAATTCATGGCAAAAAACACGCACACACAAAATGCTTACTAAAGATGCAAGTCAACAGCTGTTTCGAAAGAAACTTGTGCAGAACAGGCGAAACCACTTCTGCTTTAGAAGCAAAACAAAATGTTATGCGTTGCAATCAAATTGCAATTTTCGATTGCAACAGTCTTGCAATTTTGTATATGAATGGTCTACAGCATTCAATGTAATCAAAAATCAAAAATAAACAGCTGCTTATAATGATATTTGACTTGCTGCATTATCTCTTGAATATGCCTACGATACATGCTCATTGCATTTCAAGATAACAAAACTAGACAGCCACAAGAAGTATTCCAGTCGTAGTCTTAAGCTATTGTTAAAGTAAATTACTTCTGTTTCCAAAGATTAAGCAGCGATGAGCATTAACTACATTTTGCAACGTTTATCGGTCCGGGAAGAATTCATGTGAGCGAGGCTTCGAGTCTTCAAAAGTGAACGTGAAACCCGTCCTTTGTACGCAAACTTTTCTACTTTCGTGGCTTAAGAAGAATAAATCTTTCTAATTAGTATATGCTCTTCACAGAAGACAGAGATGAAGCCCGCCCTGGACGAACCAGCATATCAACAGCCGGTAAAAAGATTTAAGTGAAGAAAATTGTTTTGAGAAACTGAATGAAGTTCTTTGTTGTTTTGAGCTATAACTATTCTTTCCGTGATACGGTTTTCACATACATCGTGCAATTATGGATGCCTTAGAAAAGATTTGCTGTATATGCTCGAAAACAAAAGCAGCCTCTTCTGCTCTTCAGCCAGAGAAGTAAGAAGTTACTTAACTACTTTCGACTTCTCACAGAGGGTACATCCGCACTTAGTAGAAAAATTAGCAACGACTGTCAACAATCGATTCATTAATTTCGCTGCTGAGATTGACTTTGGAGAAAAAAAAAGTTGGCTTGCAAACTTATGACCTCTACGTCAAACAATCTTCCAGCAGCAAAAATCTAGACTTTTTTGTCATTGATTAATTGATGTTATTAACGCTAGTTATCGATAAATCACTTCTTACTTGTTCCTCACTTATCTCGAAGTTAGTTTCTGTCGAATTTCGGATGCGATTTTCAATCAAAATCAAGCCATTATCTGTAAAATGCTCCACGTTTTTCCAAGCCAAATCTCCTAAAGTAAAGATCAATAATTTGTGGTAAAGAATTCCCGAGAATGTTCGAGAATCTTGTGGGTAAAGGCTGCATTAGCAGTAGAAAAACATTGAATGAGCGAGCTTTCTGAACATTGAATCCGGTAAAAAAATGACTGTGCAAACAATCGACTAACTCACTGCATTTAGGAATGCTGAAGTTCTTGCGGATACTATTCCTTCAACACATATTCACCACATACTTTTATTTGAACGATTAAAAGAAAGTTACATTTCCGGTTACAAGAATGAGTCTCCAGAAATCCATGTAATATGTGTCAAAAATGTGTCAAGTAAGGATGCATGCAATAAGCAACGCTAAAGAGGTACATTCTTGAGTTAACTAAATTCCATTTCCCTTTGTTCCAGATGTAAGCATAAAGTCAAGGTACGTTTGCAAGAACGATTGTTGGGAGATATAGACCGGCACTTTTGATTTCTAAATTTGGGTAACACGCTAATAGCCATAATAATCAAGAACCCAGAGTTCAGTTGATATCATTTTTAAGTCAAATTAAGCGAAAAGCGCTTGTGAATCATAAGCACAACAACTACAGTTATTGCAACACGCAAATGTCACATAACATGTCCTGTGCATATGCACATAACCTCTAAATGTACTGATTATATTATGCGTAAACTATTAATTTTTTATGAGTTTTTGCAAGCACTTTCCATTGTTTTAGCCTTTAAAAATAAACAAATGTAATACAAAAAGTAATAAAATTAAATATGCATATTTTTTTATATGTATAATATTTACCGAATGCCGCAAAGTATGCTATAAAAATGAGCGGCAATGTTTTTTGCACGCTCTCAAGGACGCGCCCGTATTTGATGCCACATAATCCACTTGATGCCGGCATGATGTTGTTGTTATTTTTGTAGTTGTTTTGTTGTTGTTTTAGAGTTGCATTTATTTTCATTTCTAGCTTTTTTCACTACAATTTCATTAGATTTAAATATTAACATATATTTTTTTTGCTTAATTAAAAAGCTTAGTTCTTTGTGGTTTTTCTTTTGTATTATGTATTTTTTTCTTTAGAATTCAAAAATTAAATTAATAATTGTAAGCCGCAGTTCATTTAAACACATTTTTTGTTGTGCGCATACACATGGCAGTTATCCTTCCGACACACACACACACACGCACACTCTTAGCAAAATGGCCTGTCACATTGTGTGCCTTTAAGAGCTTTAGTTTTGGCCGCATTTACGGCCATGCCACTTTAAGCTTGTTGCTTTTTTTGTTGCACTATGAAGTTGTTGCAATTCAAGTGTTGCACGTGTCTGCCAGCTGGCTGTCATTTTGTGTGCCAGCATTTGCATTTGCACACATCTGGATTCATACTTAATGTGCTCGTCCTTGGCTTATTAGCGCCAAAGTTTGCCACAAATTATTAAGATGCAGCAAGTCACAAAACACTTGTGTGTGGCATGCAGCAAGCTCAACACATGAACTTCTTGCCAAAAAATAACTTTACGGCTTACAACATGGGGTTAAGTATGCGCCGTGTTTGATGCGCGCCAAAAAGCCAAAAGCACTTTGCTTACGGTTTATTTACGCGTGTTTTTTGCGGCTCTTACGCTACACTTTTATGCTCAAACTTTTTTACGATAAGCGCTGTCACTTGAGCGTAAGTTCAATGAGTGATACGCGTGAATTTGTAACATACGGCGTAGAACGCACCCGTGCCCGCTGTGGTCAAAAATTAACTGAATGTGTGGCATCAAAGGATGCGGCGACCAAGCGACCGTAATGCAGATTAACAGCGTCGTCGGCGACAGCGACGGCGACGGCAACGGCTGCGTTGGCCACAAGGCGCGTCACTTCTGCACGCACACGGCGCTCCGCTGCTTGAAACTCTTCTTCTTGTTTTTGTTGTTTTTATTATTACTGGCTAGCTGTCGTTGGCGGCGGCTTTTTCAAACTTCGTCGCACCGTGCACACTCACTCGGACAATGCTCGGTCGGTTTGCCTTACAGTTTCGCAGGCGACTGCGATGCCAAGGATACGAGCCAAACGCGTCAAGCAACCAACAAACGCAACTCAAATCCTGCTTCGTGCAGCGCCAAACTTCTGCACGGGCAGCGCAGCAGCAGCGCTGCCAGCAGCGCCGCTCTGCATGCTTGCTCTCTCTCTCTCTGTTTGGCTCTCTCAATTTATAGCACAACTTGACTTTTGATTCCGTTCCGTAAGAACGACTAAGTGGTCCATGGGGATGGTAAAGGGTTAGCAGTTAGCATGTGACTAGAAAGAACTTTTGAAAAGCGATGTAACTTCAAGCGAATTAAGAAAACAATTTAAAAAATTAGAAAGTTATTTTATTATTCGTTGAAAACTTTCCTGCAGTTTGTTCTTAGAGATGACTAATTTAAGCTACTACTATGGGTTAATATATACTGCATGAGCTCGGCCTTAGGCGGTGGACGAAAGGGGCTCTAGGCTACCTTGAGACCATCATAGATGAGCCACCAATAATGAAAATACGTCAGTGGCGTCAAACCATTCCACATGCCAAGAAGCCAACAGACTTGGTCACGCCCAAAGCGCTGGCTCACCTTGGAGACGACCACTGGTTGAGAAAAGGCGACGTAGACACTAACAATCTACCCAGCGGCGAATGTGACAACCAGTTGCTTGACCTCAGAGTACTCACAATCACTCCATAGTTCGCTCGAAGCAAGCGAAATTCATCATGGTGTATCAAATTTGACCACTCATAAGCGCGTTTCTCTCCCAGCTTTTTGGGCAGAGCCCCACAGAAGTTGTTGGCAAATCCGGGCATGTTGTGAATCTTTACCTTATCTGCTTCGAATGATGACAGCGCAATATCGGCAAAGAACTGAGCCGAAGTCGAGACACCCAAATATAGGTAGGTGCGGATTGTGCGAACTTGGACAGACCCTAAGCCCAAGAGTGCGGGGAAGCGACAGAAGCGCACTTTGCTTTGGTGCCAATGTAACCTTAACGCCATGATGTTGGCCAGTACTAAAGAATTCAAAGTAAAAGATTCTTTTATATTATTAAAACTCCCTAACGCAGCAATCCAAAGATAGAAGAATCTTCTATGGTGCGAGCAGCATCTAAGCTGTTGTCAAGACTTCAATAGACTTTTCATCGGCTTGAATAAATGCACAAGTATATATCGTATTTAGTTACAAGACACCCAGGATGTTCATGGTATCAACTGGACATTTCAGAAAGAAAAACAACACTCAGCATTTGAAGTGTAAAGCATCATTTGCTTGTTGAAATGGCCGGCCATATATCAAAAACTTAGTGCTTGTGAAGACCAGCAAAAAGTTGAGAAGCAACACAACTTCTTGGCGCCAAATAGCACTTGTCTGTCTTACAAAACTCCGGGAGTCCAATAGCACGATGATTGCGGCTACTCGAAAATCAAAATTAATGCATAATTTCATCAAAAGTTTATTCAAATTGAAAGATTTCGATGAAAGTTTGCATATGTATCTTTTATATACTATAACATTTTTATACTTCTACTTCGTCTAATTAAAGCAATTAATTTCGTCTCACTTGATTTCCTGGATGCTGTCTTCGCGACAACAAATAAAACAGCTGTTTTATTAATTTTATAGCAAGTTACACTCTTTGTGCGCTCTCGCCAGCCATTGCTGCGCTTCTGCGCACTGCAGATGCCATAAACTGTGCACGAAGGCGGCTCTCTTGAGCTCTCTCTCGAATTCTTGTCTGCACAGAGCCCGAAAAGAACCACTTGAATTTGGGTTATTGTGTTGAAATTAGTTAAAGGTTAAGTTCCTTAATTTCGCTTTTCCTCGAATTTAAAATGCTTCTTCGAAGAGCTTTGTGCAATGTCTTGGCATACTTTACAGCTGCTAGGAAATCAGCTGCAACTGCAAAACTATAAGCCAATCTTTATAAATACATTGACATAGTTTTGAGGATTAACAGTTTTCTTTCTTTATTCCTTCTGAAGCACATGGCGCTGCTAAGACCACCCATATAGCACTTGACAGGCTTGAACGGAAAGAAGTTTCGCTGATGGTACAACATTCGCTCGGCAATCTCGTTAAGTGGTATCGAGTTAGCTGTCATATCACCACCCACGGCCAATGAATAGCCAAGTATTACGAGTAGGTTACTGAAGCAGTGCTTCGATTTGGCAGTGATTGCGCAGGCCTTTTAAGTAAATTCGGTGAAGAATGCGTAAGTAACGTAATTAATACTGTAATGTTTAAGCGAATTTTTGGGCCAGGCTTTAAATAATATTCATATACAAAACCGTAGAAAACAGTACTATGAAGAAAGACAACCGTTAGGACATACATATTTCTATCTCTTTTTTAAGTGAAACTGCTTATGAGAGTTAGGCAGTCGGAAAAACTGAATGGGAGTGAAACCACATTAGAGTTGGAGACACGACCAGTGAGCAGATGCGAATAATTGACCAAGAAAGTTGGCATACATGAGAAATTGAGAAAAGATTGGATGCGCATAAGAGTAGCAGTGAGACAAGAACTGATAATGATTATGCCGGCATACATCATGATACCATAGTATCTCTTGCAAACAAATAGAAACAAATTAAAAATAATTGATGTATCGATATGAGAATCAAATGTTTTATAGTTATATTGACAGTTACCCCACTTTATGCTTGCTACAGTTTTTAGGCTAATTTATACTCATATCGATGGTTGTTCCCCTTGCACAACTAATGCTACGGTGCATGATTATTTTATCGAAAATATTATTTTGACTTTTCGATAAAAACCCTACACTGATAGAGCGATCCCGTGCATTACATAATATAGGTGTAGCATTCTTTATATAAGAATGATAGCTGAACATCATCACCGTCACCATACGCCTCTACAAACTCATAAACACTTTGATTACTGAGCCGTTTAAACTGATGCTTGTAAGCTAAGATAAATATTTGATTATGTAAAGAAGCTAAAAGTTGTTCTTAACTGGAATTCTTCTACTGAGTTTTGATAGAAGTTATTTCTTGCTGAGTCTTAGGCATTATTCAGCTTGATGTCATGAAAGAATCTTTGTTGTTGGAAGCTAACTAGTTATATCTCTCTGAAAATGCCAAAGCAGGCGATATTCGTAACGGATCCCATGTCCAACTTGGAGCTCCTTATTTACCGCATCTGTAGGACCAATGTAGGACGCATCGTCCTGTGAGCTAAACTCTACCGAATTGTCATTGTACGACTTGTCCAACAACTTTAATAACTTCACACACGTCCATTAGCACCACGTAGGTTTTAATCAACGTGCTAAACTCATTTACTGAGAATTTTCGAATTTTTTCTATAATATCAACATTAGTACTTATTGTCAATAGTTAATTTTCTGGGCACCCTTAAAATTAACTTTAATAGATTAATATGTTTTGTATGTATAAAAGCAAAAAAATGTACGGTGTAGCGGCATCAATGGGTTAAGCCCCATAAACTAACACAACGTATGTTTTCCATTTCTGTGGTCTCCTTTACACTACCATTTCGACTTTGGCAATCGATGAATTGTTGCCCCGGCGAATGCCTGAAACAGCCGCAGCTGCATCATATAAAAATGATGCCGCCCGTGACCTAATCCAAGCCATACATTTCCTTTGACAGTCTGTCTTTATGCGCCCTGAATCCATTTGCCGAGCAGTTTCCACTCTGAATGCTTAGCCCACAGACTTGTGGCTTCTTCTATGACCAGATGATAGTTTGCTTTGCTTCGATGTCAAGATTTCCAGAGTAGCTTGCATCGATGTATAAGTAGCCCGAATTGTTTTCAGCAAATGTTAAAAGTGTGTGTCTTTGAGTGTTAAAAGTGTGTAGATTATAGCACCGAGATACCTACATACACGCTGAGTATGTCTTTATACTCGCCTGTTTCATCAATTTCCAGCTGCACAGTGTTAAAAGAAGTATAATCGTTTTCCTCAAACTAAATGCAGCTTCATAATGAAAAGAAAAAAGTTTTTTCTAATTATCTCAAATTATTGGAAGATACAAAACTTAAAGGTTAAGGTTAATCCTCTCAAGGATTCACAAATTCATTTGAAAATAAGCACAATGTTTGGTCGAAGCTTAAAGTTAGCAATTCAATTCCTGCTCAATTCAGCCCTCCGAATTCAATTCACTTTTCGTACGTGTAGCAAGCGAATCGCAGCAAATTTATGCCATATGGCAAGCAATTATTTATTTATTTTATTTTATTTTTTAATGCAAAACGTCAGACTAAGCTAAATCACTTAAATTTAGTCTTTGTTAATTTTTGGGGCATATCAAAATAAATTGCAAGCAATTTCAAAGTACGGCGAAACATATAAAAACATTAACTTGGCAACATTTATTTTTATATGCTAACTCAGGCACACACAGCATATTTATAGGTGTGTGTGTGTGTGTTTGTGTGTGTGTGTGTGTGTGTGTGTGTGTGTGTGTGAGTGTATTTTCATTATCTAAAAACAAGAAAATCACAGACAATCAGTTAACACGCTACGTAGGAAATAAACTCGTCGAGAAATGTTACGACATTCAAGCATCGAATCCCTGCAAGAAATTGAGTTAAGGGAGTGTATAAAGAGGCAAATGCCAAGTCTTGTCATTGTGTGTGTGTAAAACTTTGTTGGCCAAGTTTAGACGCTGGCTTTGACGCTGATGCTGAGGCTGAGGCTGTCGTTGGCGGCGCTGCTTCCGTCGCTTTACGAGTTTGCAGTCAATGGTGCGTCATTATTTTCATTTATTGGCGCAATCAGTCAACGTTTTATTTCCGGAATGTAATTAGGTAAACTGACAAACGCAAACACGCACACAAATACTAATGCAAAGAAGGGCAACTTATATGCGGTATACCAACATGAAATTGCGCCGGAAATACTCAGACAGTCGTAGTGCCTTTGTGCTTGTGCGGACTCTGAGCTAGACCAGGTACACACACACACACACACACACACACACACACACACACACACACACACACACACACACACAGACAGACATGAAACAAGCAAATGCAAAGTGGCCTGTGGCACAACAAGCTTGCCGACACACTGAGATAAACACACACACACACACACAAGCGAGCCACTCTCTATGCATATTGAAATAAGTTCCACAGTGACGCAAAGTATTTTTTACGAGCGCATGCTAATGCCCATAGTACACACTCACACACACATACACACATGTGTGCATAGAGCTTTATACCTAGGCACATAGACACAGCATATGTGTGTGCAAAATGTGCGCACTTGTTGTCTATACTCAGCCATGTTTATTTGTCTGCTTGTTAACTTGTTAATGTGTGCCTGTGTTTGTTTGTGTTTGTATGTGTGTGTGTGTGTGTGTGTGTGTGTGTGTGTGTGTGTGTGTGTGTGTGTGTGTGTGGTATATGTGGTCTATGTATGTGTCTTGGCCAGGTGCAGCGATAAGATTCATATAGGTGTGTGTGTGTGTGTGTGTGAGTATGTTTGTGTGTGTGCTCTCCAGCTGTTTCTTCTATTTGGCCAGCTTTAAGCTTGTCTGTCAATTGCATTTCGTCCTGTTTACACTGTCTGAGAAGTCAGCTAGTATTAAGCTTGTCTCATATTACCTAATATTCGCTTAGCTGCAGGGTATTTGAGCTTGAGTTCAACGAGCTGCTCGTAATAAAATTTCAAACTTAGCCTCAAAATTTGACTAAACTTTGCTGACTTTTTCGACAACTTAAGCCTGACTTAAGCTGTTCAAAACTCCAGTTTGTATTCACTTTTATGTCAAATCACTTTTTAATTGCTTATTTGTAGCCGACAATTTTGCATGAATTCTTGTGTTATTGTTTTCTGCTGCATTTTAAAGCACAAAAATTGCTTTAGCTCAAATTCAATTGTGCCTTTCCACGAAAATTTCAGATAAATTTTTAGCTACTCGCAAACATTTTCTAAATAACAATAAAAAGATGCTGCAGATACTTTAAAGTTTGCCACGTGCGCAAACTTTCGTTGCCTATGCCTTCAGCTGCTGCTCATGCCACAAATTCCTTTGCAGCTCATTTGAAATATATTACTCATACGCCATGCAGCACTTATGCTGTAGCGCTCAATTTTCATCAACTAATAGTACGCTTACATAGCCTTTGCCATGCGCAAACGGTAAACGGAAAATGGAAAAGCGAGCAGAGCAAAGAAACGAGCCAAAATTGAAACCAAATAAACAAAGCGGAAAAATAATACACAACAAAAGTGATGCTACAGCTCAGGAGCATATAGCCAGTGTAATACGAAGCACTAAGAAGCAAAGAAATGCTTAACAAATAAAAAGGAAAAGTACAAAAAAAAGGAAAACATTCAGCCAAATACAAGTGAAAAACATAATAAAGCGCGTCAAGTAAATTCTACTCCAACTGCCAATTTCGCGAGTTTCATACAGTTGCAGCATTTTCCTCTTGGTCTTGTTGCCTTCTTTCACGGCAGGAGCGAAAACTTTGGACCAAAACAAGCCAAGATGAATTGTTGGCAGTCGCTGGCGTTGCCAGACCAAATCTATTGCCATTTGGACAGACTGAAAGTGAATTGAAGCGTTGTAGATACAACTTGAGCGCAGTAAATTTTTCAATCGACTCACTAATAAAGGCAATAAATATACAATTCCCTACGATTTCTATCCTTTTTTCTCTCTCTTCCTTCTTTTTTTTTGGATTTCCGCATTAAGTTTCATATAAATTCATTGGTCGCTCTGAAATATATCTTGCAGTTTGTGTAATGTTTAATAATTTGTTTGATTGTTTGATTGAAGCACGGTCACAGCTATTAAGTTGTGTTCACATGCTATATAGTTCTTGTTTAATGGAAGTGTTGGCAAACAACTTTCGATTAAAATTTGAGATTTTTGAGTGTTCAAGCAGGCGACGAGTGCCAAGAGAGATTTCGCCAAGTACTTAGGGGGGTAGCTTCAAACGTCGAAAAATGTCAAACTTTTTTTTACCTCAATCAATAGAACTAACATCTACTCTCAAGGTAAAGACTGCTTCGTGAGTGCCACAACCAGACTTACTTTTATGATTTGGTGTACTATATCGCTGGCGTTCAGCTAGTTTTTGAGGATAGAAAGAGTTTCATTAAAAAGTTGTCTACAACTTCTATTGTCCGTGCACAGTATATGAGGATTAGGTCCGTCTCATATATCCCTAAAAGCACACATATCTAGGAAGTATTTAAATCAAACAGTAATCGCAACTATTGCATTTTGAAACCGAAACCGTACCGTAACCGAGATAACTGTTAAGCGTTATAATTTATATATATATTTATATAAGCTTGCAAGCTTACATTTTTTTTATTTAAGTTGTTCTTTGTATTTCATCATTTTGTGAAGCATTTTCATCTACGTCGCAAAGTGGAGCCATCTGACTTCTTATCGGCAACATTCATAACTCTCAAAGGAGTATAGAAATTTTCAAAATGTAATATGCATTTAACATAGAATTCCTTAAGCTTCTGCGATTGCTGTGTATACGGGCGATAATAATAACGCTGCTGTTGCTTCTGCTGCAGCCATAAAAAGGGAAACACTAGACAACACAATCTGTTTCTCGCTCCGACTTCTTTTTTTTTTAGAAATTAATAGAGTGGAATCCTTGGCTGTTTTATAAAGTCGACTTGCTGAAAAGCCACCATTCCCAAGACAGTGCAAAACATGATCCTAGTTTAGTTTTTGTTCTTTCTCTTTCTCAATTTTGGCTACGAGCGAGTCACTCTAACATAACATAAACATTTTGAATATATTTAAGGTCTAATCAGTGAGCCGATATTGAAAAAAAAACCGAAATAAAACCGTTTACCGAATCAAAAGTACCGATACTTCCGTAGTCGTAACCGTAACCGAAATAAGTTTTGGTTTGAATCTCTGAAATAAATCCCATAGAAGTCGGTGTTTCTTTGCTACCCACTTACTAACGATCATAGGTGAGGATTCAGTATTCTTGTTCCGCTGCCATTGGGGTACGGTGGGTACATATTTAATACGAGAGAGAAAGCACGGCTTCTTCACTCTGCGGAACCAAAGTTATTTCTATTATTCGTCCAGAAGCTTCTTCGTCATTACGCATGCATAACTAATTTTCATGATGACTTAATCTATTACAAACAGGACAAAAGTCTTTTGTACATTGAACTTCCGAATTCGCTTCATTTTGTGATTGCCCGCAATTGTTTCGTGTGTTGGTTTCAATCAGAAAGCTTTACTCTTAATTCCCTTTAAATTCTTATGAATCCTTCGATTAAGTCTTCGGTGAAATCTAGCTATATATATTATAGGTTTCCCTACAAGTTCTATGACCGATGATTGGAACCTTGGTGTCCCCTGCCCTGCCCTGTAGAAGGGTGATCCCACGGTGTGCACTCACTACCGTGGCATCAATCTTCTTTGTATTGCATATAAGGCCCTATCGATCGTAATGTGTGTGCTACTCCATGTGTTGCGAAAGGCCAAAGTTAATAGAAACGGGACTATGTTCTATAGGAGTGCCCAGTTCAATCGCTGTTCCTGGTAAGCGATAAGTTACCGGAGCATTAACCGCTATTGAAACAGAATCTACCAGTGTGGGTCTGGCTGTTGATGAGTGAAGACAAAGTATTTGTTTTCTTCGAGTAGAGAAGCAACCAACGGTGTGATGAAAAACTATGTCAGCATGGATCAAGCGGAAAATCACCCTTGCCAATAGATGTTACTTTTGACTTTGTAGGCACATGAGTAGTAGAGACCACTCTCGCCAGACATTAATGGTGCGTGAGTGAGTGTTTTGAGCCAAATGTTGGCAACGACTACTACATCCGCTGGATCGACGAACTCTATGACCACATTGACATAGATAAGCGAATTAAAATCCAGCGGCTCCGATGGCTAGGTCATGTTGTGCATATGGATGAAGAAAATCTGAAAGGTCTTCAATGCGGATTGGCGATCATTAATAGCCCCGAAAAAGCAAAAGTTATTTGATCAGTTGATATGGCTTTTGTACTTATTTCATTGGTTGGGATTTTTTGCTTCAACTCAACTAACAGGAATTCCAAATTCACTCAAACTTATCTTGTCAGTATTTTATATAGCTTTTGTGCTTATGGTTCTGTAGATTCCCATTTTTTTGTTGCTTTATTTCTTAGAACATCTCTCGTATTATTCACCTGTGTTTTGCTTACTTGCAAAATTGTTGATTTTTCCTCTTGCTTTGGTATCAAACTAACACTAGATGCAACATAATGGGACTTTTTATTGGACTTTTCCAACAAAGCTGACAGCGTAAATTTCATTTCGTTTCATTTCATTTTACTTTAAATTCAATTTAACGTGTTGGTATTTGGCACTTTTATTTCCCGCTTTTCCCTGCTGTTCCATTCTAGTACTTTTTTGCGCACTATTTTCTAGTAATATTTGTGCCTGACTTTGTCTCCTTTCACTTTCGCCCTTATTGCAGAGCGCCCAAATGCTGCAGTAAATAAAAGCTAGCCAGCAAAAAAGCTACCAAAAAAGCAAAAAGCCAACAAGGAAAGCAGAAATGAAGAAATTCTCAAAACATTTTGCAGCTACGATAAATGGAAATGTGTCACACAATGGCGCTGGGGCAAGAGAACTATGGCCACGCCCCCTTTGGAGCCCCCTGCCTTAACAGTTATTGTAGTTGTTCTCGCCTTTGTTGGAGCTATTGCTGTTTCTTTCCCTTTTTGACTGTCCGTCTTCCGTCCGTTGGCAACGCGTTAAACACACACAAATAAGCCACAATCAAGGGAAATTGTACGGCTGCGAATTGCTGACGTTGACGAACTGTACGTAATATCATAGTTGTACTGTACTTTATTTGGTTAACATTGAACTAAAAACAAAAATCTGTATATTATTTATTTGCATGCGAGGAAAAGCCAATGGAAATATGCAAGCTCATTTTCATTTTTCAGCCGTTGAAGTAGCGCGTGCAAAAGTTTTATGGCAAACAAAGTGTAGCGTCGAGTAAAAGGGAAATGCGTAAGTGTGGAAATGTGGAAATGAGGGGCGTCCACTTAGCAAAATTGAATATGGAAATTGATTTTCATTGTAATTTTTGTCGATTATTTATATGGAAAGGGATGTAAGGAATGGAAAAGTTAGCCCGCGCGCTCAGTAACTGGCTTAAAACATGGATATTAGATGCTCTGAGATTTTACACTCACTCACACAAGCGCTCGCACAGCCTAAGACATTTGCCGTTGATTTTATGACGCTGTTTGCATTAAGATCTCTTCGTTTTTTCTTCTACTTTTTTTGCCATTTCTATAAAAGTTTTCTTTTTCTTAACTTGAGTGAAAGATTAAACTCTAATAAAATCGGCCGCTTAAGCGCAGCAATAAACTTGACTTTTTAGCAGCAACATCAACAGAAATTGCATCAATTGCCAAAGTTTCAAGTATCTGCAGTTTTACGGGGCGGATACGTAATGAATTGTCGGTTTGTTGTATCTGCTGGATTGTCGTTTAATCCGTTGAAGCCACAAATTAAAATCGTTTCCTCAAAGCTGGCCAGCGTTCATAATTACAAGTGTAAATGGCTGTGCCTTTGTCTTTGTGTTTGTGGGCGTGTGTGTGTGTGTGTGTGTGTGTGTGTGTGTGTGTGTGTGTGAGTGAGTTAAACCTAGCAAAGGGCTGGCTGTCAACATGGCGTATGAGCAACAAAAGCATAGCATACAATGTGATATAACCACTGAAAGGCGGCTGCTGTCTTGCCAACTCTTAACTCCATTCAGTGTCGGCTTTTGTTTCAGCTCACAAACACATGCTTACTTTGATGTTCTGTTTATACATATGTGTGTGTCTGCGTTTCTGTGAGTGCATACATACATTCATTTTTTTACATCGATTGTTTCCCAAACTGGATATCATGCGTTTGCATACAGCCAAAGATATAGATGCCGATGCGGCAAGTCGTTAATTATTTTTACACAATATCTCAGAAAGCCTCAAAATGATATGCCACTGACAGAGCCCCAGAAACGAGCTGCCGGCTAATTATCGGAGAAACTGCATCTCAGTGCTATGATTTTATTTAAAAGCAGTAAAAAACGAGAACAACAAAAATAATGGATTTCACTACCTTCATGTGTATGAATGAATTAATAAGTGGCCAGTTGTCTGACATAATTCATCGATATGGCTGCTTGAACGTTACGTGGAAATACTTCAAATTAAAAACTGTAATCTGACATCACTTCCAGTAGCCGAATTTTGTATACTCTAGCGTGAGGAAAACCTTGATTTTTCAGATCTGTTAAGGTTTAGTGAGTTTAGTACTTGGAATTCTCTAGAAAGAAAGAAGTCACAAGCCGTGTCGATACTTAGTCTAACAATGCATCGAATCAAGGACTAGGGTCAGTGACTGTGTCTAGTTAAAAATTACAAACGATATCGAAACATTAGCTAGAATCACGTAGTTGTTAATACCTTGAAACTACTGAAGCTTCATCAGAGAAAAAGCGTGGACGTGAGGGTCAAGGATATGAAAATGTCGTGAAACTGCAGGGATATTTTCTATAGAAAGGGCCGGAAAAGAAAATAGAGTAACGAATGTCATACTGTGACCAAAACTAGAGAGAGATTTAAGAGACTAAGGGCTAGAACAAGAGATACATTAATTATGCTGCCAAGTAGCTAGTTTAAAGAATGTTAGGAATGAGATGGGACTCAGTATCACTGCGAAGTTGGTAAGATTTTGCAGAGTAAGCAACACACGCAGCCACTTCAAGGTAGAAAAGAACCGTTCCAAAGCTTTTGATACCGAGGTAAGTTTTGTGATAAAACGATGTCCTCTCCGGCGACCTCTTTGAATTTTACATGGAGAGTGTGTTGCGAAAGGTTCGAATACATCGGAACGGGATAATATTTAATTATTGAGTATCCACTTGCACGGAAGTGCAACTTGAATTTGCCAGGGAAGATATGGCTTACTGTCATATTGAAGAACGATATCAGCTTGTAGATCAAGAAGGATCGACACCGTCCCGTAAACTTTTGTATTATGTTTGATTACTTGATTGGAGGGGGAGTAAAGGTAATAATGACGGCATCATTTTATTTCTTAATTTATTTATATGAAGGTAAAGTAGAATGTGTAGACGAGAGAAGACTTAAATATTAATGATTGGCTGAAAACTCCAAACAATGAAGCCAAATAAGTATCGCACCAAAGTCAGTCAAAAAAAGAAAACAAATTTTTAATTGAAATGCGTATTGAAATATGTATGTATAAAAAGTATACTATTCTATTGGATTCATAATCGCAAACGATAGTGTATCAAATATTATCGTTTATCTTTTTATAATTACGTCATCGTAGAAGGAGATGGAGGTAGATCTGATGATTGCTCTTGTTGACAAGAGTGGAATCGAAAATGGGCAAACACAAGATGTTGTAACCTTACTCTCACTGTAGAGGAATGGGGGCTTCTATTTCACATTTTTGACTATAATTTTCGATGTATTTATCCGATTTCGATTATAACCTGTGCCAAGTTTGGGGTTGATAGATAAAACGGTGGGGCTGTAGGCTCCGAAAGTCTGCTGAGGGGAAACGGGGGCATATATCAACTCAATTCGATAAACTTCATCTCTCATGGGATTACGAGCATCTTTGGGTAAAGTTTTGTGTATCTAGCTCTTATGGTCTCGCAGATCAATCAACTCATTCAGACAGACGGACGGAAAGACGGACATGGTCCAATTGCTAGCCGACTCCTTGTGCCTGTGACATACAGGCTTTAACACTTTGTGTACAGGGTATAAAAATTAGACGATTCCGTATTTTATTGTCAGACAAGTATCGTGTTTGATATAGATTTGAAAATGTTTAATTTGTTTTTTAACACTGCAGGAAGTTTTTTACTGGAGTAATTGGAAGAAAACCATTGCAGCTCATCCGATTACGATTGAAGATAATAGGTAGATCCTCTCTGACAACCCTTAGAAGAACAAAAACGCCCCAAAAACATGGTTCACTGGCCCCTCTACACTACGGAAATAGCTGTTTCGGATTAATGTAATGCGCTTTGGCAGAATAGCGTTTTACCTCAGAGTATTTATTGCGAGCTAATGTGCGCAGCAAAGTCTTCCCGGATTTCCAAAAACTTTTGTGCGAGAGGTAAAGGACTAACTAAGAATTAAACGTCCCCATGCGAGATATGTAGCAAAAGCTTCGAAGTGACGTCAAGGGACTACAATTTAAAAATATGCACCTGAAACATCGTTATCTTGAAATGCCACACTATAAGGATGATGAACAATCTTCTTTGGGGGCAGATCTATTGTTGTGAACGAGAGGCTAATAACTATGTATAAACCTTAAAGAGGTACTGACGTTTTTCAATCAAAAGATACGTTCTACGCGAGAATAGAGACCAAAGGTGAACCTTTCATTTATTGTCCCATATCTAAGCATTCTATATAGAAAAGCCAACCTTAAAAACTTGAGGGGAAAATGTTTGCGATAAGATAGTTTTTAGTACCAAATTCCTGCATAGAGATATCCGTAAAGCTACCTAGGCATAGCTTTTGTATTTGATGGAAGGGATCAGAATTAATTCAGACCATCAGGGTGAATATACAGGGACTTCATATTCACAATACAATGTACTGTTTAGTAACTAGTTCTACTTAGTGGTAAAATTTTTGAAGTAAGATATATCGTGTACACACTAGAATGCAACTGAGAGAATTGTGATCATTCGGTACCCAAGAAATTGGAAAATTCTTCAATTATAGAATTAAAAGAAAGAGGACTGAAAAGGGCAACAAATTTTAGAGACAGTGGAAATGAAAGCTGAACATCATTAAACTGTCTCAATGAACTTCGAAAGCGTTCTCCACTTAAATCTCTGAGTAGCTCAGTTAATCCCTCACTGAAACTGATAAATAGGCTGGGCTTTGCACGTATATTCACTGGCTTCTTACCAGTACTGCTGTTATTAAATTGTGAGTTACTACTGAAATTTTTTTTGAAGCTTTTCGCATCTATAACCGGAATGGTCTAAGATTTTTATTTAAAAATATGAACTTCATCGTGTAAAACGAGATGGACATGGGAATTTTTAATTAAACTTGTCTTAAAACATAAAGCATGTATGCACTCACACACACAGATACTCAACACATTCAAACACACGGATACTCAACACATTCACACTCACACAGATTGAATGTGCAAACTGCGTGCTGTCCAAATGCTGTAATTTACGACTTAATCTGAGCTTAATCGCAGTTGCAATGCTGCCACGTGCTACATGGGGCCAGACAATACTAGGTGTGCCGGAGTCCAGGTGCTACGGCAGGCGAAATAATATTTAAAATTATTATAAAGCCGTGAGCCGGCTACTGGTTTGGTCTCCGACAGTTCTGGCCAACCGACAATCGAAAGCGCATTGCCGCAGCTGTCGACGCTTTTGCCACTAAGGCAATTGGCTTTTGTTTGTTGATTGCATTAAAATGGAACTACCCAAATCCATTTTTTTTTGTTTTTGTTTTTTAGTTTTTTGTTTTCCGCACAGTTTAAAACTTTTAAATTAAAAGTCTAAGCCAGCTTATGGCTCAGTTTTCCAGTTTTCTATTCGCCTAAGCCGCTTCATTACGGCTAACTAAGTTGGACAATTCAATTCAGGGCGGTCTATGGACTGGCGAGTCCGGCAATACAGCAAACGCATCATATTTCAGTTAGTCTATTGTCCATTGTCTATTGTGTGTGGCTCGTATTACGTAACAGGCAATCAATAAACACTGAATTGCACCCAGTACTTAACTTGTATCACCTAACAAAGTTGCTTGCAGTTAAGACTCACTAGTTATTGAACTGCCTGCTAATTAGTTTTAGTTTCTGGTAACCGAGTTTCACATTATTTTCCATCATCATAATAAAGTTATCTAGGTAGCAAGCTAATTCGGTTCAGAACAGTATCTCATAATTCTAGTACAAGTTGTTTGCCCTTAACACTTTTAAAGCTTCCTCTTAAGTTTATTTAAATTCCGCTTTTGAACTTGGGCACTCACATACACAAATCTGTACTAGTGTGTGTGTGTGTGTGTGTGTGTGTAGAAAATTGGCGTATGTGCCTTTCAAATGCTGTTAATTTGACATCTGCCGAGCTCCGTGTTTGCCTTGATGCTCAGAAAATAAATTAAATTCCTTGTGTCAGTTAAAAGGATATTTAACATGTAACCCGGCCAGCATGTTGCAAGTGACACTTGTCAAAATCAGGAACATTCTAGCTTAGTTTCAAGTTCTATGGGATTACCAAAAGATTCGTGGCATGTTTTTTTTTAGATATGCAAACATGGTTGACTGTCAGAGGGCATAAAAAAGTGGCAATCCCTTGGCAAAAAGCAAGTAGAGTAGTAAGAAGCAAGTTATAAAGTACTTACAAGTCCGATACTAGTACTCGGGCACAAAATGATTTATAAAAGGACGAGCTGTATTATTTGGTGAAGAAGGTATGCTGTCACCATAACGTGTTTCTCTTAATGTAAATCTACTGCTTACAATGCCAAGCAATCGTCATCTCTGAAAGCTTTAAAATAAAGTGTCGTGTTGTCTTCGGGTAGGCCCACACACTGGCCAGCAGGTCCTCTAAAATTCCCAAATGTAATTGATTTTGCAGTCACTAGAAAGAACATTATCTCTTGCATCTCCCACACATCGTTCCAACACTGGCTGAAGTTTAAAATATATTTATGTTCACACATTAAACCGAAAAATCGAACAGCTGCTTCTCAACAAGCGACAACTGCAACAAGACCGAAAATCTTATAGATCACCAACTGCATATGTAGGTTGAAAGTAGCTCAACGCAGGCTCAAACTAGAGGAAACTTATGCTTAAAGTCGCTAAAATGCACAATTCTAGCCTTTCGACACAAAACATTCCAATGGGAGAGCCCATCGAAGTCGAAGCTCACGAATGGAAACAAGTATGCCCCGACGAAGTTACCCTCACAGCTGGTTCACACGGGAAGTGCAAAAGCGTTTTCTGTCCATCTACAAAGTGTGTTTCAGCCAAACCCTAAACATTTGTTCTTCCATCTTCACCACGTGGCAACTAGCTAGCACCTTAGAATTTACTAATTTCCGGCCGATCGAAATTATTACAGTCATCGAAAATCAATAAAAAAGCCCGGAAATTCACCTGGCTATGATTAATTAACTCCCAAAATGATCATTGAACTCTTGAAGCTTTTGGTACCAATCCGCAATATACAGAGCGGCCATCGCTGATAACACTGTGATTAGTAGTCGCTCCAACAACACACGCATCGCGCAGGTCGATAAAGTACATCTGAACAATCGCATCCGAAACTAATGGCAAGTAAACTTCCCTGGCTCCACTCTTGTGAGCGATCCTACAACCAATTACACATTCTTTCCATTTTTGGCTTTTAACACTCTTTCCGTAACCTATGTGGTTGTTTGGCCCCGAGTTATGGGTCGAAATTATTCAGCGAGCACATTCCAAAGAGAAAATTCACAGAGACCTGCATATCAAACTTGTCCAAGAGGAGACATCAGCATGAAGTCGAAATCCACCTTCAACGACGTTAGTCACAGACTGCAATCAAAGCCGACTGGTTGCCTTGGTTCAAATGCGTACCAACTATAAGCGATCAATCAACGGGCTATCATATGCTGCTTTATAATCAACAAAGATGATGGGTGTCTATTTGTTTTTCATGGGTCTTTTCCAGAATATGGCGTAGTGTCTATGGTCCGATCTGGTCTATGCTCCTCAATTCCGAAAAATGCAAATTGATGAGTTTTTCACAATTGAGTATCAATAATTACCATTTTAATCTTGGTAACTTTCCTCTTAACAGGGTGGATTTCTTCAAAGACCTGGGAATTCTACTTCTTCTTAAGCTCACATTCAACGAGCACATCGACCCAATGATTAATAAAGCGAAATCGCTTCTTGGATTCATAAACAGGTGGCCAAAGGAGTTCTTGGATTCTTATGTGACTAAAAGGCTATTCATATCTCTTGTTCGCCCCATCTTGGAATACGGGTCTGCTGTCTGGAACCCTCAATATGCTGTGTATACTGAGAAAATCGAATCAGTGCAAAAACAGTCTTATATTTGCGCTAAGAAGCCTGATTTGGCCGCAAGGTTTTTTACCTTCCCTCAGACGAGACCCGTCTGATGTTAATTGATCTGCCGACTAACAAGAAAAAGCGAACATATTTAGGAATATCATTCCTCGAAAAGCTTATTCATGGTGGCGTTGACTTGCCATTTCTTCTCGAGCTGATAAACTTCAACATGCCGAGTCATAGCTCTTGATATTTAGAGCCCCTTCATCTTAGGCGGTGTGCTCGGAACAACGAAGCCTTTGAACCCTTTGTCAGGATTACATCGCCGCTTCACGAGTAAAATTATAAAAAATTTTAAATTTTAACTTTAGTAGTGATATTCGACTTTCGTATTTAGCCGTTATAAATAAATAAATAGCTTATCTCGACTAATTGCACCAAATTCTCTTAAATTGAATTTATACTGACACTATTCACAGAAGTTTTTCAGCCCTCCAGTTACTACAGTTACCCAACCGCAAATAGTTCCAGCAGATATCTAAAAAACATGCATTTCAGATGCACAAATGTGCCGTTTGGTGGGCGAATATCGCAACTACCATTCTAATTAGTTTTCATTACACTGCCCATTGTTGTGCTCAGCCACGTAATGGCCAAGGTGACACAGTCAGTCACACGGACATGGACACACATACTGAGAGAGAGAGAGAGAGAGAGAGTGAGATGCACACACTGTGACCAGATCCAGGTGATGCAGGCGCAAACGTACGCAACAGACCATACAACACCGACTTCCGATTCGTGGCTTTCGTGTTGTTAGCGGCTGCCGGAAACGGATGCGGATGCGTTCAGCATGCGCGCGCGCACCACAGCGGTGATTGCAAATGACGGCAGTACTGTGCACAACACACACGCAGGTGTATGCGTGTGTGTGTGTGTGTGTGTGTGTGTGTGTGGGAGTTGTGTATATGTTGGTTTAAGTGCAAAGCGCATCATGTGGTCAAGTTTAATGCTGTTTAATTGTTGTTGACTGTTGCTTTTAACAAATATGAATGATGAAAATAGCATTATGGTAGTTTCCATATCATTACAGATAATTATATCTAACTGGTTTAACTGGTCATTGTTTAGAATTGAACGAGGCTTTTCATATTAAAAAAAAAAAACTAATCATTTAAACAAAAATGGCTGTCATATGATTTCTAGTGGTATTACATTATAATATATAACGAATAACTTAATTATTTTATATACAGCAGATTTGATTAAGTTTGTGACGCGTGAAGGGAATAATCATAGACTCTATAAAGCTCACATGCGCTATGCATAGCCCTCACTGGCGCAACAATTGACGGACACGGCCGATGTACATGCTGAGGGTTGGACTCTGCTTTTTGGCGATAAGAAGCAACATTGAAGCAGATCATGTCGAGGTCTAGCTAAGAAATTTACACTTTTGTGTTTACAATTTCCAAACATTTCTGCTTTAAAGTGTTCCCAAAGCGATCTCACAGTTCTAGCCAAACATCGATTCTGAATGATAAACCTGTAAACTTAAAAAGATAATGACTTATATTTTGTACTTGGGTTCGTCTCGATTTAAAATGTCTCATATATGATAAGATATTTCATTTCCGATTATTATGTAGAAGGGTTAACCAGTAAGCTTTTAATCTGAAAAAGTTAAGATTGGTTGTAGAATTAATTAGACATATGTCTCAATAGAGTTACTTGACGTGCGTCATTTATCTATATTAAATAGCTATTGTCGTATAATAGTAGTACATACTAATTAAAAAGCTATGAAAGGTAGATTAGATAAGATTTGTGGGTGCAAAAATGGCTTGTCAAAGAAAGGTAACCCATGCTGCTTTCAGGCATTGTTCCATCTCCGATAGAAGAAGTTCGGAGTGGTACTGGAGGCAGATAACCACAAATCCGAAATAGTTCTAAAAAGTTGAAACCTTATGGGGATTTTATACTGAAACACAACAAAAACGATGTTCTTTTTTCATTTAAAAAGCTTTTAGATGTAAAACACTGTGCTCGTAGTAACAAGCGTCACTATGCAATTTATGAAATATGCGGAAGCAGACATCATCATCGTTTTCTCAACTCTTTCCTGCTCTAGAGACCCAAATCCTACTCTGCTACCAAAATTGAGAAGCTGAAGAAGTTTTTGTCTATTAAACTTCATATCCTCCTTTAAAAAACGTAGGTTGTCTTACCTTATGATGGACTTTTCCCACATATAGGATTACAACGCATTTTCACTGAAATTGTTTTAAACAAAAATGTTACTTAAAGTTAATAAGTTTGTATATTTTTTTTATAATAAGTAGTAACATTAAATAAACGTATCTTCTATGCAGTTTACACAAACACTTGCAGTTATGGATGAGCTGAAAGAAATAAGACATAGAACCTGTACACAAAGTGTAAAAGGGTATTATAGATTGGGCAATATTGTTACAACAGGAGCAATAGTCGATACACTCACGTCCGTCCGTGTTGGTCTCTGCTTCTTAGGAAATAAAAGAGTTAGAGAGATAATCTTTGCACCAAAAGGTGCAAATTTTCCAAGAAAAGAGCAAGTTTAACGATTAATGTCAATATTTCACAGACAGATATTTGCGGTCTACGCTCAAACCACATAAAGCTATCCGAATGAAACTTGGCAAATTTAGGCACTCTGTTATTGTGCAAAAGTTATGTAACAATTATCAAGATCGGATACCTGATCCGAAGAAGAACCTGTTATACAGCGGCCCAGGAACTTCTTATGGATTTAGTACATCTCCATATAGTCATAGAACACCCAACACCTAATAATCGAGTCGAAGGGACGGACTAAGGACATACTATATAATCTGTACTCCAAATGCTGTTTCTACAACCCATTAATGAAGTGCTTATTGAGTGCCGTTACAAGCGGAATTTTAGTTCTACGACGAGCAACGAACGAGCTTGGGCAACCCTAGAGATGATCCATTAAAAAACACACCATAGTTTAACAGTCGTGTTTCGCAGCTTTGGACACATACATCAGGGTCAAGAATATCCATCTGTTTAATTGTCCTTTTCTTCATAAAATGTAAAAAAAAGCGCAGAAAATCCTTAACCAGAATTAGCTGGTTGTGAAACGCAATACCGTTACTTAAATCTGTGTTAGTTAGGTTTTAAGCTTGAGTTCTTCCACTAAAAATCCAATTTAATTCAATTTGCAATAAAAGTCTGGCACATTTAAAGGAATAACAATGTAATAGAATAGAATTTCACTATGCTGCACATACAACTATAAATCTACGACACACAAAGGAAATGTTCGGATATTCCCCAATGTGCAATGAAAGCGTTAATAAATTCCACTAACGTCCCGAACCTCCCACATTAAAACGCGAGTTCTTTCAAATGCAAATCGTATTTAGCATTTAGCTCGCTTGCTGGCGGTGTTCAAGGTGTTCTTGGCCTGTATATGTAAGTGTGTGTGTGTGTGTGTGTGTGTGTGTGTACTTGAGTTGGCATTGAATCACAATCAGATTAGATTTCAATAAGAAAAACTCAGAACCGCAAAATACTTTGACACAATCAAGGTTTACATTTCATTAAACATACGAAACGTACAATATACTAAGTGGAAATATTTTCGTTTTCCTTTCAGAATCCACACAGTTCTGTTTATCAGTTGCAACTTACCATATTTATGCAATAGTTTTGTATTTTTTGAGCAACTTGTTTGGCAAACCAACTCTGTTGCTTTTCACTTTTTGTGCAGTTTTTCCAGTTTTCATTTAAATATCGAGACAAGTGTGGCGATACACGAAAATGTTGCGTCGAATTAACATAGAACAATTTCATTTTTGCATGGAATATGGGAATACAAGCAAAATAAAGTCAACAACAATAAAAACCATGTAACATGTTACACATTTTAAATGTTTATTTTTTTAGGTTTTTGCATTTTCACGTAAATGCGCTGCAAGTTTTTGTGCCTTTGTTAATGTCGCAAAAAACATTCTCTACGCAAAATATGAAATAAAATAATGAAAAGTTGTTGAAAATTGTTTTACTAGCCAAACCGCTGCCTGTGAAATTTAAATAAAATATTCATTATGAATTTCAATTAAGTTGGGTTTAAAAAGGGAATAGGAAAATGAGCATAACACTACGAATTCACGAAATCTCTCTTTATACGCTGTACACATAGTCTATAAGGGTATTATAGTTTTGTGCAATCTTTGTCAGAGGGAGAAGGAGGCGTGGCAGACCATAAGTTCCATGGGCAAAACTATGATAGTTTTATTATAGTAAGTAATTTTTAAAATATTTGAAATTTTCCCAGATGAAATGAATGTTTAAATATATATCGTATAACGAAAATAGTAAAAGAATACAAGGTAAGATTGATGTCCGATGTCCCTCGCAATGGTAACTTATTTTTAATTCTGCTGCGAACTTCAAAGAGGAAGGTTGTGTCCGCGCATGTTATTATCTTGTCAACCAACACATGCATATTCATATGAGCGTATGTATGTGTATGCAATCATACTCGTTCTCTTAGGACTTAAAAAAATTATACGACTTCGGCAGCATAATCTTACCTTGCATTCTTATTCCATGTTTACGAAGGTACTAGCTAAAACGTGGCAACGCAATGTTCAATAAATCGCTACGATTGTTATGTTAGAATGACAAATTATACTTTACAAATTATTGTCGACATTCGATGTCTTAATACACGCTCTCGTAACAGCTCATTACGAGACAAGAAAACACGAAATAACAACGTTTGTGTGTACAATGTAGTTTGTTGTTGTTTTTTATCCAACGTACATTTAGTACTTGAACTCAATTTTTAACTTTCTAAAACGCGACGTTTCCAGGTGAAACATATATTCGGCAAGCCGCAATCATTTTATCTTTCAAATTGTATAGATTACACCTAAAAAAGTTACATTATTGAGAAGCATCGGTACCACACCTAATGTTTGCTTAGCGTATTTATATAAAGGTAGAGATTTCCTTCTTCTAAACTGGCCATAGCAACCAGTTTCCGATGTAGAGTATTCTCCAAACGCAGCTGCTTTGCAGAGTGTGGCCTGTCCGCTTTTCGCATTCCTTCAATAGCCGCATTGAAGACGTTTCTCGCAGTAGCTTCTTCATCCATACGCATGATGATGTTAATCAACAGACTCGTTCGCCGTTCCATCGAATGCGGTAGTTGTTGACAACGCGTAAGCTGACAAAGATCTTAAGGAGTACTTTTTGCTCAAACACCACTGGACAAGAAGACTGAGTAGGAAGTATTAACAAATTGACCTCTATTAAACACAACTACAGACGGAACAGAATAAAAAGGAATAAAACCAGCTGTGGGGAAGCCATAATTCCATAATGTATGGTATACAACAGCATTCAAAAGTATGGCATGGATACTTGCGGTAGCATGAATCCCGAGTGGTCAAATTTTTGAATGACTCTGCCGCGTAGGCAGACTTTAAGGGCATCGGTAGATAGCGGCTTATTGGCATTGACCTGTGACTTATGGAAAACCGCATTGCCACATGATGGGCCTCGTGTGGGTTGGTCTCATAAATTGTTGAAGTTGATCTCGTTGTCTAATCGTCCCGAAGTCTAGTCAGCAAACATGCGGCGCTGCCTATGGTCAATCACTTAGAGCTCCTGGTTCAGTGTGATTTTTTACGGTAGTACGGTACGGTAGATCACAACCCACTTAGTGCATTTCCGGTTAACAGACTTGCAATTTTGGGTATATAAGGCTGCACTTCCCTGCTGCTGTTTTCTATTAATTAACCAACTGTTAAATGATGCACCAACTCCACCACAGTTAACCGCAGTAGACATCTCCGTCACGAGTGTGCGCAAATTGCGTAAAACGGTTATTATTACATATAGTGCTACCTAAAACTGTTGTTGCAAGAATACAGACAGACGTATTGTCCACACCCACACGGTGGTGCTTCGCCTAATCCACCGACATTCAGTGGTAAGGACGGATTTTCATGATTGAACACACCCTGACTTGCTTTGTTATTAATTAAGATACGTGTAGATCCCACCCTACTGATAGTTTTTTACCCTCAGTGCTTGTTGGCCAGTTGCCTGGGATCTGAGTGAGGATCACCCGCATCAAACTACTGAGAAACTTAGATACCAATTTGAATTTAGGAGCCGTCTCATATCACTTTACGCCGCCACGGAGTTTATCTGTATAATAAACTTGGAAAGTTACTACAAACCCGATATCTCGCGTACTGGATTTAATCGTCGCCGTCACCGGAGAAGTGTCGCTTGTTGCTTGTGATATTCCAAGTTGATTCGGCAAGCGTAGTCCGTGCAGTTGGCTTGCAGCCACATACATTAGAGGACCACAAATCAGAGTAGTTTAATTCATTGCCATATTAAAGTCAAAAGTCCTGTTGACCGCTTCGTTTAACGCAATGTAAATTTTATTGCGAAAGAAATTGTCCCGTCCCTGGAAGCGCAACTGTAGCTTCATTTTGGACAGTTTTGTGTAATACAAATGTAATAATCATCTTTAGGAAAGTTATTTGATCTAGATTGTAATTTGATACATGCGTTCGAAACAAAATTATAATTTTATATTTTTTTTACTATTATAAATTAACTGCAGAGTGTGGTTGTTGCTTGTCTTAAGTTAATTTTCATACAAAGAATTTGTCCGAGAATATGAATTAGAAAGAAAGGACCAGCTTAAAAATACTTTTGCCAAAATTGTTACCTTTAAAAATATTTTGCCTTCGCCGACTTCGCGCTGGATGGCCATTCAACGCTGGAGTTCGTGAATGAATGTATGTAAGTGATCATTTTTGTGTTGAGTATCGTTTCGGTTACCTTGCGCTTGCGCGGTGCTTAATTGATCAATCAATATCAATTATACACCTATAAAATGTAATACCGTAATATACTGATATTTTGCGACATGTGCACGTGCTCAGTTTCATAACCACTGCTAGCTATGAAGATAGATTTTTGAATAGTACTGAAGAACAAGCAGAACAACCTCATTTCATGCAACCATCATACCCTTAGTTTACACTCTTACAATTTCGGTCTTATAACTTGATAAGTTAGAATTTTTGGAAAGAATTCTCTTGAAACCATGTTACGTAGGATTAATTTGAATTTATAGTGAAGTTTGGAATTATTATTATGCTTTATAATTATTATTTTTTGATGTTAATAAACTTAAGATATGATATATAGATTAAATCTATATTTTTCCGGATGACCTGATGGCTTAGATAGAATAGTAACATAACCTCTCTATAGGGGACCTCCCCAAAAATGTAAATTGGAAGGTCATGGTTGGATTGGGTAGAGAACGCGATGGTCAACCAACATCACAAGACCTCGCCTAATATCGCCACTACCTTACTGCTACTCCACTAATTTTGTGTTTTCATTTTATTTATTTATCTATTTGTTCTTCATTTCATAACGTTGCTAGCTGTCATTTGGTATAGAATTTAGGGAGTATAGCTCCTGTATTTGCTTTCCGAAGGGATCTTAAACATTAAGATTATGTATCTGCGAGGTCGAAACATGGTTAAAACCCACCCCACGCCAAAAGAGCTAGGGCACCAGAAGGTCTCGCTTCGCCATGACTTCTCGACTCCAGTGTGTTGCTGGATACTATGTATTCCTGCAAGATGAAAACCTATCACACATATATATTTATCCGAATACAGATACAAGGGGAAGAGCAAATTCTAGGCATTGGGGCGCCATTAATAGTCACAGACTAAAACATAATTAAGCCATCACATCAGTGCCATGCCTTCAATCATGTCCCTCATGTCTTTCCTTACTCTAAAAGTAATATATAGCGATAATACCTTGGGAGAGAAACAGAGTATAAAAGAGTGAGCGGTAACACAAGGCGCTCACTTCACGTCTATTAAATGCCCCCACGCAAAATTCTAGTGAATTATCATTTTTTAGGTCCATGTTCACTTGTTGGATTGTGATTTAGAAACGGAAATCGACCGATTATATATGGAATTCTTTGATTTGAAGCTTCTATGGACGCCGTCAATCTATGGATTACGCTAACATGCGCGTGTGACCTGTGTTAACAGTGAAGCGAAATGAAGAGAATGCATGCTTATGTTAGGATGCTGCTGTTGATTTCGTTTTAGCATATGCACACGCTAGATGGCGCCACATAAAGTTCAGTTGGAGTGAACTTACAGCTGAATGTTTCACATCCTCGGGGGTGCCCTTTGTTTTAGTTATTAGCGAGTTTTCCGTTTGTATTTGCTAGCGAATGCATCTGTAAATGGGTATAATTTGTGGGAAATAATCTGCTCTCTTTTATGCATTGCAACTTTGTCCTCGCATTCAATATAAACGCTAAAAAAAAAACTGTACCCAAAGATACAGTTAGTTTGATGAACACAAATGCAATTTCTCGCATGTCAATATCAGCTTACATATTCAATTTAAAGCTATTTCTATGATTTTTTCGTAACTTGGAAAGCAAGTTCATTTCGTTAATGAAAGTTGAAAATATATGACATATTTGAGCGGAAAACGCTAAAAACAATTTTGCTTTTCATGATTTTTATATAACCAAAATTATTATATGTTTTGAATGTTACGATGTCCCACACCAATTTTGACACTTTTTCTGGTTGTTTTATTTTTTTATTTTTTTTAATATTTTTCCAATATTTCAAAGCCGCTGGTCACACTGCAACTGTTGTTCATACTTAATTTTGCACTGTGGGTTGTATTTTGTCGCTTGCGGATTTCACAAAATGACTGCATATAAATGAATAAAAATATAAGAAGGTTTTTGTTTATTTTTTATGGGCACTTTTAAAATTAAAACTGCCATTGTGCGTGCGCGTCTAGACCGCCAATTTATTTGCATACAAAGCTTCTGCAAACAATGCCAAAAGGGGCGTGCAGCAGCAACAACAACAACAACTGTGAACAAACAATGTGCAACAATGTTCAATGTCACTTTTGTGCCTCGAAAGGGCGCAACACTCACGTACATCAGCAGCATAAAATTGTTATAAAAAATAATAGAATTCTGGTGTGGTGTAAGGTGCAGCAGCGTGAGAGTGAAGCTTATACTCTGTCAGTCATAATTCATAAAAATCATTGAGCTTTTTTTTTCAAGTATATAATGGAAATACTTAACAGCTACTTAAAAAGCAGCTAACACGACCCACTGTACGGAGAGTACTCATTACAATATGCTTGTAAATGCCACTTGAAGCGCATTACATGACTCACTCGAACCTCATAAGTAGGCAGTGACATTCATTCATATTGAAAATCAACAGCCTTAAATATGATATGATACCCAGTATCGGGAGGGGCCGCAACACAAAAGACGTGCAACAAAGCCGACTGTCGCTTTGGCAGCCAACATCTAAATGACAAGTTGGTTGAAACAAAAAAAAAAAGGAAAAAAGGAAGAACAAGCTATGCGTCGCTTTTATACTCTTCCAATGAGAGAAAATTCATCTTGAAATTGATTTTTATGTATTTCAGACTAACTTTGTTATCCTATGCGGCAATTTGCCACGTTCTTCAGTGACCTTCTACTTCAAGAAGAAAGTGGAACCTTGTTTGATCAAATTATCGGCTATACAATTACTCTCAATACACCAGTGTCCTGGTGCACATATCATGATAATGACGAACTGTTGATCTCTCTCCTGTAGAGATCTGCGGCAGTTTGTTACAGCTAACATTAGACCTTATTGAACTGATCGACTCAGATATCGACATATTTCCTATTTGTTACAAGAACTTCCGCCTGAAACACACTGCAGTGATCAGGAAGTCTAAAACTCTGCCTTATATTGAATTGTTCTAGGTAGACGCCTACCTGATAGATGATGACTTTGATCCATCAATGAAGAAATAGGTGGCACCCGTGGATCGTGGTACACCAAAGATCTGTCTTCACTATGTGAAATAAGGGAGTTCTGCAAAACCAGACCGGTACGCAGTAGTCCATTTTGAGTAGAACGAAATCATGCTTCGTTAGGATTGAGGAGTGACCAAAACTAGATTTTGTCCAGCAGTTTGAGCCCCTCAAGCGTATAGCTGTCAGTAAAACAGTTTGCTCTCCTGCTGGATTCAGGGATGAAATATTTGCATTTGGCGTGGTAAGAACCGCGATGCAAAGTTACGCATTGTTGTACCTAGCTAAGTTGCTTGAGGGTAGTTTTTCTTTGTAAAGCTTTCCACAGCACCAAAATTCCATACAGTGGGATGGTAGGGGGAGTGCTGCCTCGCCTTTTGTAAAAAGCGCCTTAACCAACTTATAATACTCATCCGCCCTGTAGAGCATTAATATGTTAAAAGACAAAAAATTGCTTTGTGGTCTCGAGTTGAAGAGGCACGTTAGCATACGTCTCAGTTTCACCTTTTGCAATTGGCACAAAGCAAATGGCAAATGTTACCAAGAACATTTAAATTAACTGTTGGGTTTTGCTTGAATTCACACGTGATTTTAGACATGCCACATGCCACCCGCAGGTGTGTGTGTGTGTTTTTCTATTTTTTTAAGTGGCGCTGCGCGTTCAGCTTCGGCTTAGACGTTGCCTTCGACGTCACCGCCGGCGTTGGCGTTGGCATTGACAACAAGTCTCGAGTAGCGCACGCGAACCACTCAAATTTGGAGTACGTCGTGGTCTTGGTCGCGGTCCCAAATGTGCTTGGCAGGTACAGCATAGACATAGGAATACCCGATGCCGCTGCCGATGGTACCAAATTCTGCCTTGTCTGCCTTTTGGCACAATGAATGCCTCTCTGTGTATTGCAGGTCTCGGTTCATTCATGTGTGTGTGTGTGTGTGTGTGTGTGTGTGTGGTGTGTGTGTGCAAGTGTTTGTGTGTTGTGCCATTAGCAGTGGCAAAAGTTGCCTCTGCACTTTATACTTTTGATTAATCGTTCGAGTTATGCCAGCCTCACATTCTTTCTATGCTTTCTCTGCTGCTGTCGCTGTTGCTCCAAGTGCGTCGACTTTATTTCTCTAGAGGAACTCTCATGCTGCGACTTTTACAATGTTTTACCTTATAAATCTTGTTTGGTGTGTCACATGATATATGACTCCCGCATACATACAAACACTGTATACCTAACACACACACACAGACACACACACATAGACACCATAATAGGTGTGAATAAAAACAAAATGGCAGCAGTAGAAATCTCAGCAAGGCGGATACCCATCTATGTATGTATGTGTGTGCGTGTGTGTGTGTGTGTATATGAGCATTTGATAAATTTGTCTTTGCCAGTGTTGGCAACAGTAAATTTTGCCACTTTTCAAAATTGTTTTGCCGGCATTTGCTTTGGGTTACTTTGGCATTGGGAATTGGAGCTGACACGATTGCTCATTTATTTATGAAAAATGAATTGAAATTTGAAATTTACTGAAATTTGATGCCAAACAAACTTTTCATATGCATTTTATTTATTACGTTAATTGCCAACATAAAGTAAAAGTTGCAGTTGTTAACAGTATATAAACAAAAAAACCAGCAAACAAACATCATGATGGAACTTGATTTATAAGTACAACAACAACAACAATGTGTATACCCTTTCCATTCGCTAGCAGTAGTTGGTCAGTATAAATATCTGTCGCCCGTCTTGATAAGAAAATTCAAAAAAAAAATGTTTCTAATTATAAACAATAAACATTTTTTTATCAATGATTTTTTTCTATAATCAATTCTGCGAATATCAACAGGTGATTGTTGCTTGATTTGTTTACCCATGCGTCGTGTATTAAGTTGGCAAATCGGTAGAGCTATATCGGACACCTGTCTGCAGGTGCTTGGTTCTGTATCCCATTTGTAGGATGTATTATTATGAAAAACCCGCGACTTAGCAGTAAGACTAAGCTAATAGGCCATAACAACCTGTTTCCACCTGCTTCGCGTATTCTCCTGGTATTTTTTACTCCATGAACCACTATCTGGTCCTTCAAAAGGAGAGACGGATGACCGTTTCGTCGCCTTCCCTTAAGAACATAACCGGGGCAGTGAAGCGCTTATATTCAAGTTATATTGATTTTGTGGAAAATCTCAAAAGTTCTCGGATATAGTCAACCGTAAGTGTTAGGAGTTTAAATGATTAGTTATTTTGGGTATGCAAGCTTTGGCAAGAGCCAATCTTGAGCCACAGTTGTCTTTTTAGGATTAGTTCTGTGGTGACTTTTTGATTGCGGTGCCTCGAGAAGCTTCGTGGTGGCTGCGGTTTGTACTCAAAGGCAACCGGGTGCTGGAATCCAAGGAACAGTAGAGAGATAGTAGCTCTCGTACCAAACCAACGTAGAAAAAAACTTCTCCAATTTAGTACCACATGGAAATTATGGAACCAATGTCCTATTGGATTATTGATAAACAAGAAAAATTTGTCATTTTGCTTGGCACCATGATTATAAGCCTTATTGCTAAGGTTATAAGTCTCGACGTATTGTAGCGCCCTTCTCTGACTTGTTTTGTCTCTTAAATTATATCTACTAGGTTACTAAGTGGATCCCAACTGCAAAATAAAATCCATACAAAAAATTATTTAGTATTTCCGACTTCTCTCTCTCTCTCTCTCTCTCTCTCTCTCTCTTTCTCTCTCTACTATTTATATCAGCCATTCAGCTGTGAAGTAAATTGTTGTTATTGTTTGTATTGTCACATTATTATCTATATATTTTAAGGTTCCTATCCGATCTTGATGAAATTTACACCACACATAGTAATAGTATGAATCAGTATGCTAAGTTTCAGATATCCACAAATTGATATTTGCACTTTTTATGAATTCCCTTGCCATAAACTTTCTAGAACTTGAGAACCGAGAACTGAAAATAACTTTATATTTGGACCATATATTCATTTGGTGTAGGTAGGTTTCAGGTGGACAAAACGTGAGCACAGCCGAAGTATTTGGCTGCAGATCAAAAAGGATGCAAAGGAATATGTCGCCCATGCCCCATCGGGGTGAGTATTATAAAACAATTGTGGTATGTATCGATATGATATGCATTAAGCCGAAATACGTTAGGAGTCATGTTAGGTAGCTTCGACAATTCTCAAATAAAATTACATATATACATACAAATACATAGCCTCACAGAATCTAAAGCTGTCTTGAATTTCTTCGAATGTTCTCCTTGGTGTTGCTTTTCGTAGTAGATGGCGAACAACCATTGTTGCATTCAGTACTAGTTACTATGCTCCATATATCTATTATTATACTTTATACATAAGAAACGGCAGCAAACACAACAATTTTTAGGGTATGTAAGCTCCAGCTCCCCAAAAATCGTATGCGCTACTTTTTAATATAATTATTATGAACATATAGATAAAATTGGGTTTGCTTATGCGAATTGCAGTCTAGTTTAATGACAAATATAAGCATAGCTATACATTTTCCTAGAATATACTCAGACGCCTGGTTGTACACAAGATAATAACTGACTCACATCTGGCTTTAAAAATAAGTGCTTATATCATAAATGATAAAAATATACATGTCTAAACACCGAAACTAGATAAGAAAATTCTCACGACGCGCTGACATGTGCACTAATTAGAATTTTTTTCGCTTTACCAAAAACCAGTGAAAATAAAAGATATCAAGTATGCGCAAGATATAGACTTAAATCATTAGAGAGCGTCTAATTAGAACAGTATTGGCTTGTACTGTTTAGGAAACTTCTTGTATCTTATCATATTTTGCAGAAAATTTTGCACCATTGATGTACTATAAAAGCGACAGATGTGCCAAAGTAACAGCTAGTTGGTATTTGAAGTAAATCACGAACTGCTTACAACATGCAACTATATACCAAAGTGCTTTTACTGGCTGTCTGTGCCTTCAGCGTAAGTAGATATAAACGGTTGCCACGGAACCTCATTATTTATGTTTTTAATGCATTTAGGCCTCACTAGGCGAAAATTTGGCCCAGGAACAGAGTTTCTTTCGCATGGTCTTGGCCCAGATGCAAAGCACTTTAATAGATTCTCGTGCCTTAACTCCTGCCGGCAGCGCCTGCGTCAACGCTTACAACAATGCCACCAACAATATCATCAATCAAATGTCTAATGCCACCAGCGTCTGCCAGGAGAATGCCAATCGCACCACAATAGCCTACACTCAAAGCAACAATGCCACCGTGAACGGCATTCGCAACCAGACCTTGGAGCTGCAGAAGAACCTACAAAGCTGCCTCAATGAGACGGATAATACGCGTTTCTTGAACTGTACAGTTAAGAACGTAAGTTGAAGTGTTGCACTTAGTGTTTGGTGCAACTAAACTAAAGTAATTCACTTTTCTTACAGTTTGACCCGAACTTGCAATTGCTGGATAGCGCTAACTCAAAGGCCTATCAGACCCTGGGACAGGATGCTGTTAATTCCAGCAATGTGCAGGCGCAGCTGGAATTGTGCTATAACAGCGCCACAAGCACAGCCAAGTTGCAGTCGATTCAGGCCATCAATAATTACAACAATTGCTTGCAAATGGCTCAATATCAAAGGGAACCGCTGCAGAATCATTATGAGATTGAATATGCTGCTAACCATGATACACAGCAGTTGGAACAGTTGAAGCCGGTTGTGGCAGCTGATCATAAGGACAAAGAAGCTATACAACCCGTAGATTTTGAAGATACATTAGATACAGTAGTAGCCGCAGCAGCTTAACAATAATTGAAAATATGATGACTTAAGTGTTATAAATGTAGAGTTACCAAGAATAAAAATAACTTGTAAACGCATAAGACTCGACTTAACAGCAATCTCACTCGGGTATTCACATATGGGAACAGTATTATCTGAGTCACAACTGAGTGTTTGTAGTGTTTGTGCAAATTAAGTTATTTACTTACTAAAGTAAATAGGAAGCTTGACGATATGAGCATTTGTACACAATCGTCTATCATCAATCAGAGCACTTGAATCTTATCAACTGCTTTGCAACCCGAGCTGCCAGGCCACTAATTTGCTGATTGTGATAACTTCTAAACAATAATAGATAAACTACTTTAATGCATAAAATATATTCATACATATATAATTGTCAATGGCACTCTCGGCCATTCTCGTTTTTAATTTAAAATGTTGTCCCAACTTGGCCGTAATCAGAAACGAACTGAACCACTAACATGATGGTTCTATTAAAGCTTTTTGTGGCGTGTACGCTGCTGCTCAGCGTAGCTGTAAGTAACATATGATATTGCAGTAAAGAATTGTGCTCTAATTTCGTTATATCTTCAGACGCTGGCGGCTGCCGATGCACCATCAAACCCAGGTAACTCGGCTTTGATCAACTCAGAGAGCTTGTTGTTTGATGCTTTGACCGGCAATTTGAAGGTTCAGGATGTTAAGACCAATTCCAGTGACGATCAGGATTGCGTAACCAACTACACAGCCAAAAACATGCAGATACTGGCTGCTGCAGGCCAGAAACTTCGTGAATGTGTGAAAATGGATGAAAAGATCTTGCAGCAATATTTGCAGGGAGTTGCGGAGAGCATTAAGCAAAGTTTCCAATTGAAACTGCAGCAATGTAACGACAGGAAGTGCTATGCGGAGCTAGTAAGTCTTTTGGTCATCATATAATAATAGTTATACTCACCTTTTCACACTTATGCAAACTTTCTTCTAGGTTATGAATTTCTTCGTAACGGTGCGTCCCTCACGTGCAAACTACAATCCAAATAAGCGTTGCATTTACTACGAAATTGGCAAGGTTTTTCGTCAGTTAACTGAAGCATCGGATGATTTGGACAAATGCATTTATGAACAGCAGCATCATCATCATCATGATCACGATCATCATCATAGACCACCAAAGAATACCACTGAAAACCCATGGACCCCTACAACCACGACAGAGACGACCACCACTGAATGGATGTGTAACACCAGCACAGATACAACCCCAGACTGGAATGTAAGCACAACCTCAAATTGGACGAACACAACCCCAGACTGGAATCCGACCAGAACAACCACAAATTGGACCAACACAACCTCAGACTGGAATCCGACCAGAACAACCACAAATTGGACCAACACAACCCCAGACTGGAACACCAACACAACTTCAACCCCAATATGGAATACCACCCACACAACTATAGATTGGAGCAACATCACAACAGCAACCACCCCAGATTGGCTGTGTAACACCAGTACAGATACAACCCCTGACTGGAATCCGACCAGAACAACCACAAATTGGACCAACACAACCTCAGACTGGAATCCGACCAGAACAACCACAAATTGGACCTACACAACCACAGACTGGGATCCGACCAGAACAACTAAAAATTGGACCCACACAACCACAGACTGGGATCCGACCAGAACAACTAAAAATTGGACCTACACAACCACAGACTGGGATCCGACCAGAACAACCACAAATTGGACCACCAATAGAACTCCAACACCACCATGGAATCTGACTACAACCACTTCTCGGTGGAATGTAACCACTGAAAATCCATGGTTTAATAACACTACTACTCCCCATTGGAATGCTACCACGGAAGGATCATGGAATGCAACTACCGAAGGCGGAAATAATTGGTTGGACAACCTCTTGAATAAAATTGAGTCACTTCTGTAAGTAAACCAAATATGGAGGCATCCCTAAATAGTCCTCTAATCCCACAATAAATGTTTATCAGCATTCAATCCTTCATGTTTAGTTTTTTTTTGTCAAAAGCTAATCAATGGCTTCATATACAGAGTATCAGTTTCACAGTATTACAGCTTGAGAATAAACACCGCAAATTAGTCAACATCCGCCCTCATTTCATTAACCGCGCCCACAACTCAGACTCAACTAAGTCACCGTCTGATTAAGATTTATTAGGCAGTTGTGGAGCACGTGTCGCCAACGGTTGCTGGAAATGATGGATTTCTGTGAGGAGTCAGCAAAATATTACGAAACGTGTAAGGCGAGAGCAAGAATGAGAGCTCGTCAATATGAGGGCTCGAAAAAAATACATAACGGTAAAGCGAAAGGCGCAAACAAAGACGAAGAGAGCGACGGCGAAAGCGAATAATTAGTTACAGTTGGTGCGGCTGAATAATGAGCTGGCTGTCAGCGTCTTGTGGCACGTTGCAGGGGCAACAAGCTAAGCGTGTCTAAGCCCGCTGTTAGTAGGAGAGAGAATAAACCAATGAAATAATCATAAATTAAATAAACGCAAGTGGAGGATTGGGAAGGAGTAGCAAAAATCACTAGCGACGGCAACTTCTTGAACTCTGCTAAAAAGTTGGATAATTGTGCACGGAATAGTTCAACATAGTTGCATATAACGGTATTTGCATAACTATAAAACTCCATGCAGCAAACACTCAGCATGTGTGTGGGTTTGGCAAGGTGCGGTTGCATGTGGTCGAGCATTCAAAAGGAATTTGACCTAAACAATGGGAGTATGCGCAAAACTTTTAACCTCAACGCCAGTAGATAAATCAACGTGGATCATCACCTACAGCATTCATGTCAGCACAGAAAGCGAAGCCATTGTATCCCTGGCATTGTGTGTACTCTCGCATAGAGCGGAGCGGGAACGAAGACCGCTGGTCTATTATGGAAGGTGTTGCTGCCCCGTTGCTGCAAGTGTTGGAGGTGTCGGTTTAAACAACGCTTCCCCCCAGCGTTGACCAGCGCAGTATGTGCCTGGAAGTGCCGTGATGGCGAATGTGGCTATAAATTGCATGACCGCTCGTATATCAGTGTGTGTGTTTTCCTGTGTATTTATATACCCTTGAAGAGGGATCTTCGGTTGCAGCGTCTTCGCAAGGCAAAAATTAAAAGAATTCCCAGTCAAAACAGTTTTTATACGCATAAATCTCACAGTTTTAAGATTTACTCAATATAACTATAAATGCTGATAGACTTATAGAAGAAAAAAGATCAACTGTTCCATGACTGAAGTGCATATCAAATGTTATTGAAACTCTATTTGTTTCCCATGAAAGCTAATGACAGTCCCAAGTTAATTCAATGACGATGACCGTGCTTAAGTACACGGAAATCTTGGAATCAACAGTATATTATTAACAGCTATATGTGAGTTTAATCGACGCGTTGTTCTACTTGAATCATGTACTTTTTCTTACATCCAGACCAACCCTCGCAGATTCCCGTTCAAGAGCCGCAAATGTAAATCGTCATTTCGCAACATACTCCCTATCACAAAGTTGATGAGGACAAGGCGTCTGAAAGCTCGCTCGACATCAAAAGGTTCGGAGAAGTTCATCAATGTTATTGCTACTGAGCTCAGACAATTCGGCATATATGCAATGCTTTATCTACAAAGAGATGGTGAGTGTTGACTTGGTATTAGTAGGTTTTTTCGAGAGTTTGGCGTAGTAAGGATTTCTGGTGAATGGTGGACTTACATTAAGTCTGGTAAGTCACACTAATGAGGTCGATCTGCTCTCTTCAAAATGGATTTAGTCTCTAACACATCACGCTCCATAGAACCTTATAAGCGATAGAATGAAGACTGATACAACGGTGCTTGGCGCATACTGGGGTTACTCTTCTTGAGAACAGAGCAGAGGACACCGAGATTCCAATCATCGGACACACTGCATCTAGCCGTATTCTGCAATAGAGCTGGTGAATATACTCATTGTTGCCAATCTTGAACAACTCTGTGGGCACCTTGAGAGAAGTTAACTTCGCAGATGGCATTATTCCTTTCATCGCCCGGCACTAGGCCGAAGAAGTTTTCCATTCACAACCCCAATGCATCATGTAACCCTTCTACTAAACTTCCATCTACATCTGTACAGGAAGATGCACCTGTACTAAATCCTTTTTTACGTCCGAAAAGGCGCCTCTCTAGCTACATCATCGCTGGGTAGTGATCTTCAACGGGTCGAGTAGCAGTGTGTCTACTCAACCTAAATACGATTTAATTGTATGGGTTTTCTTTTGAAGAACGTCTGAAAATGTATCCAACGACATACAGAGTTTTCTGACCATTAATGTTGTTATATTTTGAGAAAAGTTTTCAGCAGTTTTTCTTGGGATTCTTGGAAAGAGTATGCATAATTCGCAGTTCCAATTCAAGTTTTTTGCGCTGCTCTATTTTTACTTTTTGTGTTTATTCTGCGAGTGAATTTCAGAGTGTAAATCAATGCAAATACCAAATGGCTGCATGCAAAATTTTTGTTTTCTTTTTTTTCAACTTTCGTAATTACTGTCCAGCATGTTTAACATTTCAATTTCAATTTCGAGTCAAACTAAACTTTGGGCCCCATCAAACTTTTAATGGAATTCAAGATAATTAAGCGATCACTTAACATAAATTGCCAACTGCCGAAAAAGCTCATAAAAATTTCATGCACCAGTCCATTAAAATATTTAAGGTTAGCAAAGAGCATTCGATAAACAAAAAGTGATTAGATTAGAGCACAAAGGTTTTCCCGGGAAAACCATAAAAAATGAAAACAAGTCAAAAGCCACAGTACAGAAGCTAAGTACGAAATGTGAACAATAACACTAAACATTAACGATATGAACGGACAACTCGACAACTCTAGCTGCAGCTCGCAACAAAAGTTTGAGGCCTAAATTGCAAAATGGCGCCCTTTTTGCAAATTAACATTTTTTCAGATTTTACAGCACAAAGCGATGACAGCCTGAAGAGCACAAAAAGAGAAATTAGAAAGTCACTTAAGTTAAACGTTGGTGCGAATAAGCCAGGTGTTGGTGAAGCGTTTTGGACAGGAAACGGAAGGGGACAAAGCAGCAACAGTAACAGCTGACAGACTGACGTTAGCTAACGGTAACTAATAGGCCTTATTTGCATGTTAATTGCTCTTGACTAAGTAAACAGCGAGAACACAGCAAGCGAGGGTAAACGACAGCATAAAAGTATTATGATAACAGTGGCACAACAACAACAACAAGAAGAAGAACAACATTAGCCATAACGACAGCAAGAATAATGAGACGACGCGTCGAAGAGCGCGGCGAAGAGCCAAAACAAAGAAGAGGGGGGGAGGCATAAACGCAAAAGCAGACAACAAAAACAAAAAGACAAACGCACGTCTTGCATTAATTCATCAGCAGCAGTGCACGCTCTCTCTCTCTCTCTCTCTCTTTTCTCTCTCTTTCGCTTGCTCCGCCGAAAAGTGAGCAGTTCTTGCTCGCTGCTTGCCTAATGAACACATTAAATTTACAAGCACCCCAAAAGTATGCTACAATTTTGCACTTCAAAAAGCAGCCGGCTCTCGCGCTGTAATTGCAATGTGTGTGTGTGTGTGTGTGTGTGAGTGTGTGTGTGTCTCTGTGTGTGTGTGTGTGTGTGCGGGAGGCCATCCACTGTTAATGTCGTCGCTTCTGCAACATTTGGCGCATTCACACAAATAAATCGCTTTTGGCTTTTCACCAACAATTCAAAGTGCTCGACGAGAGAAATATAGAGAGAGTGGGGCGAGATAGTGGGGCGAGAGAGTGGGGCCAGAGAGAGGGGCGAGAGAGTTGGAGCTCGCTGATGCTGCTGTGATTTTGTGCACGTTTGCATAAAACTTAATCGCATAATTGCTTTTTATTTGTTTTATTTACTCATTTAACGCATTGCATTCATTTAAGAGAGTTTACAGTTTCGCAGTGCACTGATTCGTTAATTATTTAAACAGCCGCACAAATTTTTGGCTAAACTAAATGCAAATTGCATTTGTATTTATTTAGAATTCTTTGTTTTAAGCCAGCAGCCATTATGCAGTTCATATGAGCGACGAACAGCAAAGCTTTAAACGAAACAATTTGCAGTTAGCTGAAAAAGCAATTTTCTATTGCTTAAGCCAGCACACTTTTGAATTTAAGTTCGTATATTTTAATTATAAATAAAAGTTGAAAAACAGCTTTTTAATTTACAACTAACAGTATGAAACTAAGCAATTGGCAGAATGAACAGATATAAAAACATAATATAGTAATAGGTATTATTACAATCCGTCTGTGAGCTATGTAACTTTTTGGAGTTACATTACATTAGTGTTGGATTGCTTATGGGTGAGTGTGGAAGGGAAACTCATCAAAGTGAACATGTTCGCGAACATTGTTCTTTTTTGTTCAGTTGCTGAGTTTTGTAAACTTAAGCCGGGCTTACACTGTATGACACTATGACAGTGTGACAATAGCAATATCAATAATAGACAATAGCCAATAGCTGCCACACGTGGAAAGTGTTTACATTGGTGGCACACAAATTATGAGTCACACGACTGTGGCAGAGCAAATGAATATGTTTAGGTGTAAACACCTTTTTACATTATGACAGTATGACTGTGTTACGCTGTGGCCAGAAATTGGCAAAAAGTAACAATGAACTACGATGAGATTCATACAAGAGCGAACATTTAATGTGCATGTCGCTAGTATTATCACACTGCGCACACGAAAATAATTATTCTTTGAATCAATTTTTTTAAATTTTTATTTAAATAAGCTGCATTTTTTTTCAAATTCAACACACACAAAAACGTTTTTGTTGTCACAGTGTAAAAAAGAACCAGCTATCTTCGATATGCAGGCACACCGAAAAATTGTTTATATAAACCATTTTTATGACACAGCTGTTTACACTGCGGGGACACATTTTGTTCTTAAATTTTGTGTTAAAAGAGCAAGTACAAGCCTGCTTATCTCGTTCTTAAGCTCATTAATTGTGTTTCTTGCCATAGACCAGAGTTTTCAGATAACCCCAAAAAAAAAGTCTAAGGGCTTTTAATAACACGTTCTTGATGACCAATTGATTTCGCTTATTCGAAAATTTATGCTGCCTATAAATTTCTCATTAAATAAAGCCATACTATCATTGGTTATGGAACAGGTGGCTCTAACCTGAGGAAAACGCATATCCTCTGTATCAATAATTTTCTCATAGCACGGTAACGCTGACCATTCACATTCAATCATTTAGCACCTAGTTTTCAAAGAAAAACGGTACACTGATTCCGCCAGCATTGAAATCACTTCGGTTTCGACAATTCTGCTTATTTAAGCCACTAAGGTGGAAATGGGCTTTTGAATTTGCTCGTGCATCCATGGGACGAACTAACGGCTTTGCATGTAGTTAGCTTCAATTGTTGCGTTAACTCCATTTTGTACGGGTGTGGAGACAAATCTTTAGTCATAGTTCGATGGATTTTGCTTGCTGAGACATTGGCATTATTTAACCATTTTTCAAATTTTTCTCTGGCGATAAAAATGACGAAGTTCAACGAAATGGACAATTTTCATAATAGGCTTCAATCACTCTAAAATTTTGCTCGATTGTTAAACTTTTTAAAACTGATTGTCACATAAAAACCTTATATAACGTCACCACACATTTAAGGTTATCAACTTATTCACATTAAACATCGGGCCATGAATTTGGAACACCTTTTATTTAAAAATCATATTGTTGGATCCTTGGCTACAAGCTAAATTTACTACCAGAAGACTCAGTAAATGATCTGTAACTAAACAAGTCTAAAGCATTGCTGCAGAAAGTCTAACAAAGACATTTTGAACTTTCAAGTATAAAAATCGAAAATTGCGAAAAGTATAGAAAATCGAATTTCGCTAGTCAGTTCAATAGAATTTATTGAACCTACACTTTTTGTGTAGTGTTCGTCAATATACAAAGCCAAAGCATCCACTTTCAAAGACTTTTCTAATATCTACTCAATAGGACATTGATGGTTTATTTTTTAGTTGCATCCGTATCAGTTTGCAACATTGACAGAACTTGCGGTGTGCTGCAGTATTTGGGACATTGGTGCAAACTTCTCGTAACCACTGTTCCACACCTTCCATCAAACAACTAATGTTGAACTTAATTTGACAGCTTCATTACTATCCAATGATGTGAAAGGAGACACTTATTCCATGATAACCCAAAAAAGAGATCAGTGCGATTATTAGCATATATAACGAGTTAACTCTACAGGACACTTTGAGGTGTACACTTCGTTCCAAATGCATACTGTTAAATGATATTATATTGTAAAAATAACATTGAATATTAGAAGTTAAGACTATATTAGGGGTTTGCCAGATATCTCGGTATGTAAAACATCCATTTATCAATCTGACAAAAATGGCAAATCTAGCAAGACGGATTTTTAAAGTGAATTGAACTGTGTAAAGATTTCTGATACACCCCTGACTTAGTGTCCCATCAAGTAGCAATCCTAAAAAGAATGATAATGAAGAACAAAACCTAAAGATGCTATGTGTAAGAATAAGAATTAGACAATTTAGAGTTCCATTCTTTAAAGACAGTCTTCTACACATCAAACCAATAGTTATGAAGAGACTCAATACGAAATAGTAGCAAAAGAGAGAGTTTCAATAATAGAAGCTTATGGTTTATCTAAAAACAGTAAGACAGAAACAGTTCGCAATGTCATCATGAGAGAAGAAATCTCTAAAACGAAGCAGTGGAAACTGTATAAGACCATTATTTGCAAAGGAAGACTTCGCTTTTATTTGCCAAATGAGTTGCCAACAACAATAAAGCCGTAATTACTCACAACCCTTTGTTTTTGGTTTTGTTAAATCGATCAAAGTTAAATGGCACAAGTTGTATGTAGTCTGTCAATAAACTTCATCATAAAAGCAACATAATTTGGGCAACGTAAACATGCAAATTAATAGGTACACGCAATACCTAAAATTATGCAAATAAGGGGCATGCGTGTCTCCGTGCAATTTGCGGATAACTGTGAAGTTGCAGTTGCCAAATGAAATTGACAGCTAAAACTGAATTATTCTGAATAAAACGATATGTCAAAAACAAGTATATAATTCTTTTCAATTGGCAAACACGCAAGCCAAAAACAGAATGCATTAAAATGCAATAAAAATAAAAACAAAAACGAAACGGAACGAAATCAAAAACAAACAAAAGAGCAATTCCAAAGGAAGTATGGCATAACTAAGTAACAATATATTTTAGCACATCATAAATAAAACATTAAGGCTCAATATAAGCGACAGACTCGACTCACACATTCAAACATACACAAGTACTTATTTATATGTAATATGAATGTGTGTGTGTGTGTGTGAGTTATATTGAAGTTACAGAGGTTCGCCTTGCACGAAATGTACTCGCCACGTGTCCTGGCCCTTCTAAGTATGCTATATAAATTTTAAAAAATCACATGCTATAAAAAGTGCAATTTGTTTAGTTAATGTTGCTGCGCGCCAAGGTGTAAAGCAAACTAAGTTGTAAAACAACAACAGAAACAAGTAACAACAGAAACAAGTAACAACACGAATGAGTACTTTTGGCACGCCAACTCACAGATACACCAATACACAGGCACTCAAGGCGTGCTGTTAAACAGATACAACTTTCAGCAAACTATTTGCGCATTTAGATTGAAATTGCTTTAAATGGTCGCATCATTTAGCTGGCAATTTCATCATATTGTTGTAGTTGTTGTAGTTAAGTAATGCCGCAGGCAGGCTCATAAATCCACAAGCGGCCATTATCGCCTAGCCAACACACACACACACACACACACACACATACACATACACACACTTACTCACACTCTCGTAGACTCGATACTTTTTGCATTAAAGCATAAAAGCCGCTGTTACCGCAAGACTCATAAATTTCATACTTAATTCATGCCAAGCAGGCCGGCACAATAGACCAAGTTTATAAGCAAACCTCATAGTGGTCTATATAGAAATGTACGTTAGTGTGTGTGCGTATTTATGTCTAGGCGTATCTTCGGTTAGTGGCAGCATCTCAGCCACCGCAATCTATTTACGCGCAAATGCGCGACTCCATTAAATTGTCAATTGAAAATGAAAAAAACAAAGAAAAAGTGTAAAAAAGTACATTTTTATGCCCAGGATTTAAATGCAATATACCAGCAGTGCGAGGTAGTCGGCAAAAACAGCAATCCGGCAATGAAAAAATGAAAGCCGGAAGTAGAACTAACTTTGAAATGCCGAAGCGTGTATACCTTTTTTGGTTCATTATACAAAGACTTGAGAGAAGGTTATAAGACAAAGACAAATTCAGCAATGTCGATATCGTTATGAATATAATAAGTAAGAGGAACACTGCGGAAAGTACTTGAGGATCTCAAAGGTATGTTGTTCCATCTATTCTTTGGAGAAACTTCGCACTCGGCGAGCACAGGCAGCGACGACTCCTCCTCTGGATCACAGTACCTACAGGTGTTAGAGCTGGTGATGACGTTACGCATGAAATGGTATTCGGTTGCCATTACAATGGGTATAGTATTTGAGCTTTTTTCACCCAACTTAAACTGGTTTAATCGTTCCTTTATGCCAGTAACTGTTTTTGAGCGATAAATGCCTGTTTTGATTCCTATTACAATTAATATTATTAAGGAGTATTGCAACGCAACCTTATACATCTATTGTGCCCACTACTGAGCTACCTTGCCAGTCATATCATTGAGATAAACCTTATTATTGGAATGTTTCTAACCAGGCCAATACGTGCATGGAGGTTTTGTATCCACCTTAGAAGAAGTATTTGCGGTTAGGATTCCTCTTCAATTACGCAGAACCTTTAGGTAAAGGAACTGATGATGTCAGCTTTCAAATGTCTCTTCTTCCTTCAGTGTCCAGTAAGGTGACCTGTCGGACTATTAATAGCACTCATTCCTAGTTGAGATATTTTCTTGAATCTAGTTAAGTTATAGGAGCTGACTAATGGTATGGCCTGTCTGTAGTCTGGAGCACCAATCCAGTTCGAGCTTCGTCTTTCTCTTTTCTCTTCTCTTAATAGCTGCTTAATGTTGTGTTTTTGCAATCTCACAAAAAGACTCCCGGCGTAGCAGGGCTAGTCTGTCCGCAAGTTCATTCCCAGGAATGTTGGTGTGGCCAGGGACCCATCGAAATGATAGCCTGCCCCGTCTTCCAAAAAGTTCCAATTTGACTCGTGTTTGCCGAACCATTCTAGTTCCTGCAACCGCACTTATGGCGGCCTGGCTGTCCGATAGTATTCCAGATAAGATTAGTAGTTGTGAAACTTCATAGCAGCGATTTTAGCGATAAACTGCTTAAAATCGAAAAATCGGAATTGAAATTGAAAAACGGCAATTCTCATTTGAAAATGATCTTCTATGTGGTACTTTTTTGAAGAAATCGAATTTTTTTTATTGTATCACTTTTCGGGAATATTTGAGGTGGTTGATTTTCCTTAGATTTGGATGCGTTAGCATGGTTTTAAAATTATCAATTAAATCGAGTTTTCGTGATCATGGCATTTTTTCGATAATTCATTAGTTATAAGAACTTACCAAGAATCAATTTATCGAATTCTATAGAAACGTAGTACCACAGTCTTCCGTCTCTCAGTTATTCTATAGTATTTGGTCTCAATACAACAATTTTATCAATATTTTCACAATTCGTAGATAGTTAGTATTGAAAATTTCAAATCTCTAGCTCAGTAAGAAGAATGCTTAAATTGCACTCATGACCGAAATTGTTACATCAATTAGTTAATCGATTTTCTGTCCCACGAGTGCCTTTTATTTTTCAAATAATAGCGGACTTTGGGGTTTAAACCAAGATATATGCTGCGTATATGCCGTGATGGTTTTAGTACTTCAATGAACTTGTCTAAGTCACCCTCCGGCTATAAGCAAGCCCGGTTTGCTAAACGCTAATGCGCCTGTTAAATGAATCGAGATTTTCAAACGAGACCGTGTGATATCGCCAGTAAGTTGTCTAGCCTGCAACCCTATGCCACTTGCTTCATATTAGAATGCATTCTAATGTCGATCGAGATTTAGTGAGAGTTTGATTGATTCACATTTCCTTGTCCTTGGTCATATCGCCCTGAAATTGTGTTCCATACTCAGATGTTATTATCGAATGTGGCGACTTTAAAGTCTCAAAGCCAAAGCCAACAAAAAAACACTCTATGCTCCATGGTCAACTTCATTATGAAGTTAACATACCCTCAAAAGGGGCCCAACTTTCTCCAACGATTGTGTAATTTAATTTTAAAATGGTTTAATTTACTGCAATTTTATGGCATTCACGGGTCGCAAATGTTGCCCTGATTGAAATAAATCGAAATTTAATGCTGAAACATTCAAAAATGCGCCTCCCTTGGAGATAGTTATTGATATTGAATTACAACGAAACGTTGCAACTGCTGCAATGTTTTCGCATTTCATTATGAAACATTTATAAATTGTCAAACGGTTGCAATCGCCTTACTTATCAGTTTAACATGTAGGGTATAATGCATATTTAATGTGACGTAACACGGCAATATGCAAACTTAATGCATTTCCATTTAAGTGGAAGAGTGCAGTGTCTAGTATGGTGACATTATGATTGTCCATGATTAGAACACAACAGATTCAATCAAATGGAAAACAGCAAACTCATACTGAAAACACACACACACACTCACACACCATACACCAATGCGCTCCTTTGGGTACATAAATTAGCGTATTATTGTAGTTTTTGGGGGTAATCGCTTTTGAAAATGATTTTTAGCAAAAATTTATAAATGTTGTTGTTCTTGTTGTTGCTAACCAGGCTTGGCTTTTAATATTACAGAAATTATATATATATGTGTGTGTGTGTGTGTGTACACACACATAAATATTTAGTGGCAGGGTCGAGCATTGAGGTAAGCTCATGTTTTGTGTGTGCATGCGGTCGAGTGCTTTTGTTTGTTTGTTGTGGTTACGTATACGTAATGTGCATTGCAGCCAACTATGTTGGTCATTTTTGAGCCCATTCAGCGGAAACCATAATGAGCATTAAACTAACAAAATTATGACTATTGCAAATGATATGGCGAAACTATAGAAATTTGCAAAATTTCATATCTATAATGAGCTGCTTTACAAAAGCCATAAAGCCATGATGATAGTTCCACGATACGAGGTCAAACCGTTTCTATCTACAGATCTAAGCCTAACGTTGTCCATTATGAACAAACTAATTGAAGTTGTTTCCTTTCGTGGCGTAGAGCTGCATTAATGTTGTATTCCAAAAGCAAATGTGCACAAAAGACGGAAAAGGAACTAACTTTTATATTGGTTTCATATTTCTACGAGTAATACTTTCCGAAAAACATTCGGGGATCACCATGAGCTGCTTCTAGTCTGTCCAGACGTGGACATGGAGAGCAAACCAAAGTGCCTGCGCTTAAGATTTTTAACCCTTATCTCCTCCCTGTGTGAATAATCACACAATCAATTTTTAACTTTAACTTAACTTAAAAACTTGCAACCGCTTAAACTGGAGAAGTGCGGAAACCAGTTATATTATCTGCATAAGAACCAAGTGTTGCCGCCTTTCAAACATCTCAGCTTCATCCTGATTGTTGGAATTCGGCGTATCAGTATGTATGAAATAACAATGGACTCAAAAACACACCCAGCGGAACACAAGCAAACAGGACTTTGGCTCCCTGCCTTGTTGGTAAGACTTTTGGAGAGGAGAGTAAACCGGGGGAAAAGATGGCTTAACCATTTTTTTAGCATACTCTGATGACTGTTATTGCTACTGATGGTTGCTTGTTGCTGAGAATATTGACATTCATTTGATTCGGTAGTACAGAAATGGGAGCAGATTGAATTGCATATAAACTAAACAGCTCCAGTACTTCTAGTGACTTTCAAATCGAAAGATCTGAAAATATTGTCATTTCACGAATTTCACCCACTTCATCAACTAAAATCCCTTAAAAAATAAGTGAATTTATAGAAAAAGTGTTTATAATTCAAACAACAAAGCTGTAACTGCTATTACAAGTGTTTTTATGTTTTTAATTTATAAATTATTAAATAAATGAACTTATTTTCTCGAATATATAGAAAAATTATGACGTAGCCCTGTCCTATGTCCTTAATAGGAATTTATGCATATTATGCTGGAACAGCGGGCAAGGGCGGTCGAATGCATGCTCTGAATGTAATAAATGTTACATTAGGGCAGTGCAAGGCTGAGGCAAACAATAAATTTCATATTGCCATAGGACATAAAAGGACACTCACACACACACACTGACACACACACATAAGTGAGTACATAATATGCAAACACAATCAAGAGCATTGACAGAGATTGTAGTTCTTAACAGTACGCAGAATGCATGGCGAAGGGTTCAAAATAAAAGAAAGTCGCCGGGTACGGCGTACAATATAACAATTCAAATGAAGAGCATACGCACACACACACACACACACACATGCACACACACACAGACAAGTTCACACATGGCTAACTGTAAGCTAAACTTTATGTTCCAATGCGAGTGTGAGTTAAGTGTGAGCTTTGAAGTATCAAACGCACACACTAGCAGGCTGCATATTGTATGAGTGTCATATATGTGAGTCTGTGTGCGTGTGTGTGTGTGTGTGTGTGTGTGTGTGTGTGTGTGTGTGTGTGCGCATAAAGCAAAGCAATATAAAAGGAAATAAACCGGCGACAGCGACGCCAGCCATCTTGAATATGAGCACAACTAAACGAAAGTATAGTATAAAAAAAAGAGGAAGAAGAATGTATAAAAATACTGAGAGAGCGCAACAAAAATAAGAAAAAAAAAAAGGTTTTTTTTTTATGCGGAGACGTGCAGAAATTTTTAATTTGCGGTTTTGCTGTTGCAAAGAACGCAGCCTTTATGCGCCGCCTCCAACATCCAACATCCAACAGCAGCAGCTCACACTTACTTGACTCTAAACGCCGCAGCAGCAGCAGCGGCGGCAGAAGCGGCGGCAGAGACATAAGCCAGGCCAAGTTGAAGTCAACTGAGCTGCGGGTGTTGGCCAAGTGCTGCGCTTATTATAATTTGCATTTACATTTCTATATACTGTCTTTATATATAAATATATACCTACACTATACAATAGGGATGACACAACTATTTTTATCCTGATCCAAGCCATCACGATGTAAAGTAGAGGGTGCTGTTAACCGATTTTTATAAACCAACGAGAAGGTTGTGCATATTACGTTGCAACGTCTAGAAGGCAAAGAGTTAGATCTAACAAAGAACACATTATGGAGTAATAATAAAAAGGCAAGACTATGCTGCTGCTCTTATATTTCATTCTGCTGCGAACGTCGATGAGGAAGGTTGCGCCGCGCAAGGCCGCCTTGCCTTATTTGTATTATATGGATTGGTCTTGGCCACTCAAAAAATTTAAGTCCATCATTCCATGGAACACATCAACCTAATCTGTAGGACAGAAAACAATCGGTTCAGGCATGCCCTTCTATACTGATGTCTGTCTGTCTGTCATGGGTTCTGGGTCTCAGAGACCAAAACCAGCAGCACTTTCTGCTTATACTCTAGCTACTTTTAATTTTTGGATATTGGCCATAATAGTTTCCAATCGGGTATAAACTATAAACGCTGCACAGCCCTCTCTGCATAGCCCTCTCTGATAACGCTTAAACAAATCTCACTATCGAGCTCCACTGGGAAAACCACAGATACATGTACAACTCCTTCCCAATACCCGCAATAGATATGCTTTTTTTCACCAACATATTTCAAAGGACTTTAAAATCAGATGATAACTCCGTCAATGCATTTCCATTAGGTGCACTGTGTTGTTGAGATGCAGATTTCTGCTGTATTTTAAATAACCTCCGTTTAAATGTGGAAGTTCTTTAAGTAACCTACAACATGGGTGGTAAGCCAATCCTGGCTTATTCATGTATGGCAATAATCCTCTTGTCAGTGGCCTTTTCGTTGCCATCCACTTTGCGTAGTGGTAGTGTTAAGTGTAATTCGAGAAGCGAACTACAATGTTTAAAGTCTTGGGTGGCTATTGACAAACCATGGTGTGCCAGCAAATCTCAAAGATGAATTTACGTCGCAGTAACGTGGTGAGTTGCCACCAACTAATCAGAATATCTCCTTTTGGGAGATTATTCTTTAATTCAATTGAGAGAGAATAATATTTCTACACCACCGCCATCATGGCATCTGGGCTTTCGGATTTGCAGGCCACAATCTTATTCCATTAGCTCATATGACCTATCAAATTTACAAAAATGATATAGGAGAATTCTAAATTATTAACTTAAAAAACTGTTTTTCTTACTCTTCTTCTAGTAAATGAAGGCAAATGCAACAAATGCCAAAAGAAAAAATTACAAAAATTAGGAAAGTTACAAAAAATACAAGAATTTAAAAAATTACTACTTTTTTCGTTAGCTTTCGTTTCTAACCGCATTGCAGGTTTCCAGACTCACATTTAGAATGTGGAATGCATCGCTATGTTCAACTGTAGTTACAATGTCAACAATCATTCTGAAAATTGGAAAAGTCAGCAGGAAAATGGCTTAAACACGCAGTGTGCGCGGTCCCGCAACCATCTCTAATAAAGAACTATATATCTTTCATCTGATGCTCTTCGCTTGAATGCAAATGCATAAGTGAACTTTCACTCCAGAGCCGCCAGCACTTCAAATATGCGCGCAGCCAACTTCTATTCTTAAGAGTTTTACAGTGTTCGTAGTTTGTTTGTTTGTTTGTTTGTTTGTTTGTGGTAGCGTTTTGCTTGCTATTTGCTTTTCTTTTATGGTTTCCTGCAGTGCACATTTTGTAATTAAACTGAGCTGCAAGACGTGCTTTTTGCTCCTGTCCAAGCCACGCCAAGCCATCAATGACTGTCCAGCGGGCAGCGGACAAAGAAACAAATAGAGATAAGGATAGAGCTACGAATGGCCGAGGGCTTTGTTCTTCTGGTGCTGGTGTCGCTTTGTCATATTATGGCGTCATTTGCTAGTCTTTTTATTGCATACATTCAGGCGCGCCGCGTGCATTACGCACGGAGCAAATGAGTTGAGTGCGCTCTAAAGTATGTGACTTGACAGCGAAGAAGAGAGCTAGAGACACACACTGACAGCCGTGTTGATGACGTGCAAGGCTCTCGGCTATGCAGTGGCTGCTGCATGTGGTTCTATGTCATTTGCATACTTAAATTGCAGCAGGCAGCGACGGCGGCAGCGCAGCAGATTGTCAACGGATCGTTTTAAACGTTGATAAATGCGTGCCATAATTCTATGCTGCGCTCTTGCCTTCTCTCTCTAACTGTTGGAGGAGCAAGTGCAGTTAGGCGAGGCTTGCGTTTAAGTGCTGTGCAACATGGCGTATGAGCAACTTGCAACCAAAGCTGCCACGGCCAAGCAAGCCATACGCCTTTTGATTAATAAACTTTTTCGATTTATTCTTTGAAAGCAAAACACACACATAAATTTGTGGCATATATATGGCAGTTGAGTTGCATAAACAGAAGCGGTTTGTATTTTTAATAAGCTATCGCTGCAGCGGCGAGACGCTTTGGCTGCACATTTCCGTCAAACTTCTTATCAAATGCGCAGAATAACAGGAAGACATGCCGCTGGCATTGACTTTGCTGTAGCAAGTGATGACTCCTTATTAAATGATAATATTTTCTGCCTGCGTTCCTCTCTCCTGCTCTCTGCCTCGTTAAGAGTGCAAAATCAAAATCAATATATCGTTAGTAAAGTTGCTGAGGAAAAACTCAATATCAAATGTCTTTTCTTGTCGTTTTGCAAACAGAAGAAATAATGATTGAAAAATTATGCAGCTGCAGTGGGCGTTAAGCAGCTATTTAACACATTTAAGAATTCGCTATGTGTTTTTATGTTAGCAGTCAAGTTTATGCGAAGCAATTCGCAATTTGGTGAAAGAAGCAAATGTCTCAGTTTTGAAGCTCTTTTAAGCTTACAAGGCAACAATACTGAAGGGTTTCTACCACTGAGCGTAATAAGTATTCCTGAGTAGTTGAGATTTTGTTTTGCATCGCATATGTTTTTTCGTTGCTGTGCCGACTCTTAGCGTATCAATGTAACAAAGTGTTTTACTTTGATTTCCGCTTCCATTTTTCGGCAAGTTGAGAACTTACTTCTTAGCCATAATAAGTTGCGTTTCTATTTTCATCGGAAAAGCGTCAAAACTTAAGCTGTCCATTGACATGGGTTATTCAACAATGATTGAAAATTGCTGTATCGGGCCTAAGTACTGTCAAATATAGGTGCTGAATTGAAATCAAATTTGCATTCTCTCTCTACTGATAAGATGTGGAAGTTCTCACGCACGTTTTAGCAAGTGGCAATCGAAAAACTTTACTATTTTGCTTTTATTGCTGTTTGATGTTTGGGAAGCGTTCTACGGACAGATGCATGCTTCTTTGAGTACAATTCATAAAAACAAAATATGTTTCAATATTAAGTCATACACACAGGCATAAGACAAAAAAATATCCACGTTTGTCAAAAAGTGAGCCATGGTGGACGCTCTGTCATGATCTGGGGATGCATTGCGTACAATGGGTTGTGTTACTTTGTTCCCGTCGCAAGGTCAATACTTGTATACCCTTAACAATAATGCTTTGCCATCCGGCCCCCTGCCCCAAATGCAAGATGATAACCAAATTTTTTAAAGGGTGATCGTGTGGAAACTCTTGACTGGTCACCTCAGTTTTCAGACTCAAATGTTGTCGAAAAAGTGTGGTCTCTTATGAAACTTAAAAGAATAGATTCTTTGTATAAAACCCGTAAAGAAACAATTTCTGAGGTCACTTCCATTTGGAACGAGATATCCTTACAAATCCTTCATATTTTAGTGAACTCAGTTCCAAGACGTCGTCAAAAAGTTATTAAAGCTAAAGGGAGATATATTTTTTTTAACTCTCATAAAAATTATTTATTATTTATAAGTTATGAGTTTTGTTTCTTTAATCATAATCACTTGACAAAATACCTATGCCAACAGATGAAAATTACTTTAATATATAAAATTTTAAGTTCTTACGAAGAAATGATGCGAGATGTAACGAAGAAAAAAAATTGTAATGTTATATAAAGCCAACTAAAAGTTAAATACAAAAATGCCGGCCATTATTTCTCAACAATTTCAGTGGGAACTCCGGCGACAATCTTAATCACAGTTTTGCCATTTTCCACGAAGGTAATGCTAAAAATCGAACATTTGTTATTTAATTTTGTGTCGTGATTTTGAAAATCGGCAAAAGACAACGATATTTCGCATATTGAACGTTGACTTCAGCGCGCTATGTAAACGAGATAGTTTAATGTTTAATTATTGAACAATTTGTTTTCTATCTCAGAAGTGAATACTAATTTCTTAAGCCAAAAGTAACAATGCTGAACCGTCACGTCCATAAACTTGCTTTTTTTATCTTCTCGCTCCCCTCTGGACGCTGCTGTCACAGTACTTACCTAAGTACGTCATAGCACCCAAGCATAACGCTATCCGATCTTTATAATAGATTTTCGGTATACAAGTTGGTCTTACTTTCAAAGCGCGCCAACAGACATTCCACAAATATTCTGTCATGTATTCCGGTCATGGATCGTATATTTTGCTTTATTTCTTTTCAATACAGCATTCCATGATTGGTCCTGTGGTCAACATGTGTCACATGTTATAAAATCCGTGTTCCCTTTTGTCATATAGCTCGAACCAGTTGACCAGCATTTTATGGCTGCAAGCATAACTTATATAGCATGTCACATACAAAATTTTGAACTAATCAAATTTGCAATGACATACTTCGCATAAACTCGTTCTATGTATGTGTGTTTGTGTGTGTGTGTGTTTTACCAAGAGTTGTGCAAAAAATTGTGTCAGTCAAGTAAAGCGACAAATGCCACAGCAAGCGTAAGAAAAATATTGTAAAAAGCAGCAAAAATTCAACACTTTGTTAAAATGTCAAATGAAACATGTCATTTATCATGGACGCACTTAGACTTTGCTTGCAACAACTCACACACACACACACACACAGAGAAAGACTCACACCCACAGAATAACACACGCAAATACACTTATATACACTATACCCTGGGCGCTGCTCTTATCTGTTTTAACAAGCGTTACATTTTCAGCAAATACGTTTATGCTACTTCACACCATACACTTGATATTCGCCGCACCCACACACACACACACACACTCGCACACTCACACTCACACACACATTCCCACACACATACACACACATGAATTACAAAATGCATTGGTATTTGTTTCTTGCGTTGGCAGGAAACAGCAAGAGCAGCAAGAGAGCATTCCCATGGCCGTTTGCCGTTTGCTTGCCGTTGACGTTGCTTAAGTGCGGGTCCAACCTTTTTGCACTCGCACTCTCCAACTCGTTGCCTTGTAACACGCTCTCTTTAGTCGTTTTTGTGCCCCTCACACACACACACACACACACACATATGCTTCTTAAAACTACTGCCACTGTGTATGTGTGTGTGTGTGTGTGTGCGTGTAACTGTGGTTGCGCCCCCAACAAGGCATTTAAAATTGAAACAAATTGTGAATGAAGTGGCAGCGACAGCAGCCTTGAAGTTGGCTCCGCTTAGCCGTCATATCCGCCATAGCGCCATCTTGTTTCCACACTATGTGCATACTATGTGCTAGTCGCTATTTACATTTAGTTATTTCTTTCCACCCTTTGCTTCTTTTTCTTTGTTTTTGTATGTATTTTCTTTCTTTTATATATATATATTGTTATTGCGGGCGTAAATTAAATTTGAATTGACTGTCATGTTGTCGTAACTTGGCTTCACTCTACATTGCGTCGAGTTTTCATTTCCCCTAAGCATTTCCAGACATCTATGATTGCAGTCAAGTTACAAAGTTAAGTGCAGCATATAACCTTTATTTTGAAAGGGGTTTGTGTCAAGGTTAAGGCGAAAGATGCAACAAAAGAAGCCAATTTTAATAGCATTTTAGGGAGTAAAGTAAATGTAAGTAATACTCAAATGCACTGTAAATAAACATCGTTTCAAGTGAAACCGGCATACAAAAGAGACGCATTCTTCATTGAATACTTCTTTTAAAGACTGCCAAAGCTGTCTGTTCATGTTTCGAAGCTTGCAGTAGTAAATTGGAGAGCTAATTATGGAACCAAACTACAGCTATACCTATCACTCTATCCCTAGACGATATTTCTTTAAACACACATAGAAAATTCAACGAATATCTGAAGGCATGAACAACTTGTCCAAAGTAAAGATTTAAGTTAAAGTTGCTTGTGGTGCAAATCTCCCAAGGAGATGAAGGCTAGTGCTTAGAAATAGAAGCTGTTTTGATCAGTGATTTTATACCAAAGTTTGGCTTGAATCAAGTATTTATTGCTCAGTTCCCTAAGAAGAAGGCCTCCTTGTCTTCGTTTCGTCACCAACTTCTTATCCATATGCGAAACCATATATCTTTCCCTCTTCCTTAACGCATTCTTATTCACCACTCCTTTTGCTAAAAACTGAGCTAACAACTAAAGCAAAAGGAATTAATGAGACTCTTTTCGCCTGCTCCTTTTACATTGTCCCCACTCCATTAGCGAGAGTAAAAAAACTATAAAAGAACAATTTATCCACGCCTCGAAAACCCCTATTATATTTATTCTTTTTGATATCTAAATCAGCTTTAACTAATTTGCAGTACCAAATTAGGGTTTGAATTGTTGCACCCTTGCTCTTTCGACGCTTACAACCTATAGCTTGGCAGTCCTCTAAGTCTCATCGATTTCATTCGCAAGGGACTCCAATAAAAAAAGTTAAAAGAGCGAAAGCACAGTAGATAAGAAAAAAGAGTTTGAAAACAGAATAGAGGCTTCCTACAATCTTCCCGACTTTTACCTATGTCGCACACAAAACTGACGGTAGATCAGGGAAGTTGTAAGCGACTGATTACAAAACTGAAATAACAAGAAATTTTGTTAACGAACATTTGGCGATATCACTTTTAACTCGTTAAATCAGATCATAATATCAGAAAAGTCTCGCAAAAGGCACGTATGTGTATGTCTCCATATAAAATGCAGGAATTATGTTTTTTATTAATTTTTCCTTTGATTTGGCAAAATATATGAATTATATTAAATAATAATATCGCACATCTTATGCGAATTCCCTACCAAAGCTTTTATCTGAGACAGTCAGCAGCAGCAGCACCAGCGGAGGTTTCCTATTAACACAATCTTCCCGACTTCCATGGGAATTCGTGAAGACTGCTTAATGAGACAGTATACACCTCGCTCATGTTGGGTTTATGACTTTCTGAAATGCGACTTCGTGTCCGTGCAAAGGTCGCAGAGTAATTGATCCGTGGAGTCGGCTTCTTTAAGACTAAGGCAGCGTATGTTGGATCATCAATAAGGCCCTTTAAATTTAACCAATTTTCACCTTCTGACGAAGAAGATTTCAAGAGTCCTTTAGATTGGATTCTTTTACAAATGCTTTAGGGATGGTTCTACCATCCATTGGTAGATTTACAGCGCTTCTTACAGATGTTGTCCATGTAAACCGCTATTCATCCCACAAATGATTGGCTTACCCCTTATTGACTGTGACGCCGAGATTTGTTTGCCAACTCATCTGTCATTTCATTGCCTGGATACCTGTGTCAAGGAACCCATTTAGGTCTGGTCTTACGGGATTCTTCAGGGATCTAAGCGCCTGACTTCAGATTTCGGAATTTGGCAGAGTACCACTTGAATCGCACATTTAAAGCAAAACTAGAATTGCCGCAGAGATAGGGCGATCACCTAATATGTATATTTTGTTACTTTAACCGTTATGTTATTAAAAACGTTGTTGTAATTAGTGATTTCGAATAAAAAAAAAGCCGTTGCATCTAAATTGTGAAGTCAAAAGAGTCTCGCTTATTAAAGAATTACCCTTATATATAATGTTAGATGAAAGACAAATAGTGGTTGCTATTTCTACTCACTGTTTGTAGTATTTTGCATATACTGTCGCATGTCTCAAATGCTATCAATGTCACTGTCTCTACTGTTCTCACAGCTGTAACTTTTCGACCACAAAAACATTTGTTGTCTATCACTCAGTGCAATAAATTGTCATATTTGCATGTCGCATAGAACTCAATCGTTAAACTTGTAAGCCAAACAAGTTTCAAGTTTGCAAGTTCGCAATTTCGCACTCCATGCCAATTTTATGCAGTTCAAATTGACGAGCAAATTGACAACCGAAACCGCAGCAGCAAGTTGTTGAACCCAAAAAGTGCATAAAGTATCGTACAAAAAAAGTGTTTGGCCAATAAACCAAAAAATAAACCCATAAATAACTGTAACAGTTTAACTGTACCAATGCGTGTGCCGAAGCATAAATGCGGGGCTCACACACACACACTCACACACACACACACACACACACACACACACATAAAAACATGGAAATATTACATGCACATGAATGCAAAAAAATAATCCACAAAATAAAAACCGAGTGAAAATATTTTTTTAAAGCCAACGAAAAAGCATGAAAACATTTAACTGTAAACTGAATGGAAACAAAATAAAAATATAACATATAATAATAACAAAGTGAAATGCTGCCAACACACTAAAATAGTTACACACACTCACACACACACTCACACTCTCTCACACACACACACAGACGTGCGTCGCATTGAAACAAAGCCAAGCCATAAAAATAAATATATATATATATATATATGAGTAGCGCAAAAAAGTAGCTTTTTATATCGCGTATACGTAGTGTTGTGCGGCATACAAAGTAAAAAAAACGAGACTGCAAAAAGCGGCTTACTTTGTGGTTTCGAAGTTTCAAATACCCTTTTGGGTCTAATGATTATAAGTTGGTGATTATTTAATATTTAATTTAATTTCTTAGAAGCGTAAATCAACTAGTTTACCTAAGTAGGACCCTGTTTTAATCCAATGCAGATTTGACCTTGAACAAATAAAAGTCACATTTTGCAGGGTTAGGCAAATAAGTAGGATGAGCTAGCAAGAGTATAACCAGAAATGTCTAGAAGAACCCGTGACTTTTTTTCATATTGGGTAACTCTTTTAAGAAAGTAATGCCGAATAACTGGTTGACCTTCAGTAGCCCATTTATATCCAGTTTAATGTTTATCAGAAGTTAATCAACGCCTCAATCTAGTAGTCTTTAAAAGAGACAATCAAAGCAAATAAGATTTTCAAAATATTGCCCAAGAAGCGGACTACTGCTGGAGTAGCCACCCTGGGAAGCGCCCTAGCTAACAAACTTTGCAACAGTCGCCAGCCCCGGGAATTCCTGACGACCCTACCTAGGAGTAACTGATCGTCAGATGTCCAGCAGACAACCTCCAGAAAGTTCATTGACATTGGGGTTATTGTTGTGGATGAAAGTGGAAAGTGATTGCTTTATTGCGTGTTGAGTTGTGCTGTGATGTTTACAATTGATGTCACAGACAATATCATCGTTTACCAATACATATCTTGGAAACACAAAGCGATTCAAACGTTTAATAAAAAAACAGATAATATCCACATAATGGAATATATCATTCATCATCCAAGAAAGTAGCACAAGTTTCTAGGTAATATTGTTTCAGAAGAACAAGGGCAAGAGTTGGATGTTTCCTGGAGTTTACGTGGTTCGCGCATATACACGCATATCGGTAAGCCAAGCTGATGGCTTTGCTTTGAAGGAAAACAAGTTGCCACAAACTTTGTTGGAATCAACCTGTTTGTAGCAAGTGGTTTTTCAGCCGCAGAGAACAGCAATGCGGAAACAATACAGAAAGGATCATGCGTTGAATAATGCGATCCATAAGTTTGTAAGCTCGGAAATGACGAATTAAAACTAACTTGGGTAAGAAGCTCAGTAGAATCAATAGGGCAGCCACAAGAATTAGTAAAATCTAAAATATACTCCGACCAATACAAGGCTGGAGGTACTACCAACTAGATGCATACATGAAATCTGCAATCCGTTTGGTGATCTGAGATTTTGCTACCCTGTAGCTTTTGCAAAAGTCATTAAAAGTAGAAAAAAGCAAAGCTGAATGGACACCAACCAACCAGTATTGAGAGAACAGAATAGGCTTTCAGCCCCGTTTAGTCTGTCTGTACAACAGTTTGTCAGGTTTTTAAATTTTTGATTGAATATCTGCTATCCCGGAATTTCTTGATATGGAACTCACAATTAGATAGAAACTACAAGCTCTTAATCGTTTGACAGATAATGAAGTAGTTCTTTCTTTGAAAGAATCAGTTCTGAAGTGTTTAGAATAGCACCAAGAACTGCATTAGGTGTGGAAGAGCTCAATCCAGGAGGTTGCTATATTTTGCTAAGTTTCTTGAAAATGGTTGGCCTTCGAAAAGCTGACAGCCATACAAAGATTCTGTAAAGGGGCATAGGCCATAGCACTTTATGCGTTGGTAGCGACTATCGCATCTTATGGAATAACGTATCTTATGAGCTCTGCGACAACATTGACTAGATATTCTTATGCGCATAGATGCAGAAGCTACTGCGAGAAATGTCTTTAATGCGCCAGTTGAAGAGAGGCGACGCAGAGTCAGGTCATATTGTAGGTGGTAGTAGCAGAGGCGCCTGGAGCAGTATAAGGCCGTTACCCGGTAATGTGTTGTTTTGACCAGTTAAGAAAAAGAAAACCAATGGACTTTGTTTGTTTCAGTTATTTATTTTCCTGATAAACTAGTCAAAATATCGTTCGCATAAGCAATTAATTACAATTACTGCTTTGCTTAGACGGAAAGTAACTGAGAGAGTCGTTGGACCCTACAATCCTCCTTGATTGAGCAGCCTTACCAATTGGTCATCGACACGCAGCAACCAAATCCAAATAGCCAAAGTTGCTCTCATCTATGCTTTACTCTCCAGAAGAGTATCAACGGACAGGCCGCTTTGCTGGCAGCTGCCAATGCTTGACAGGCTGGCTAACTGTCTACCAAACAAACACATACACATACACACACACACACACATTCAATGGCATACTTGCTCTGAACCCAAGTTTACCTGGTAAATGTTACATACGCGTGTCTGGTGTGTGTGTTTGTATTGGTCAACGCCTGAAAATGGCTGTATGCCAAAGATCTTTTATTTGGAATTTTTTATCATTTTTTCTGTGCTTTTTTTTTTTGAATTATTTCATACGTTAATAAATTTTCGAAATTGTTTTTTCATTTTGTTTATGGCTTGGCCAACCCGCTGAGCTGTTGTGTCGCACTGTGGAAGGTGACACCTGACGCACACGCACACACACACACACACACATACACACACACAGATACACAGAAAAGCAGCCAATAACCAAAATTTAACGCTGCATTGAGTACAGTTGTTGCTGCACCCGCAAAAAAAAGGGGGGAAAATGGTGATTGTGGTTTGGTCAGTGCTGTGGTTTTTATAATTTTACACTTTCAAATAAGCCAGAAAAATGAAAAATACGACGAACCCAAATTTACTGTAAAGTGTAAGTATGTGTGTTTGAGTGTGTGTGTGTGAGAGTGTTTTAAAGCGCAAAGCAAATATTTAAATTTAATTAACTTTATTTACCAGAAGCAAGCAAGCTATTAAAATAGCAACACACGCACCCATACACACACATACACTCGTACGCCCACGCACACATACGATATTTATCGTAGAACTTTACGTCAATCAAATCGAAAATGAAGCCGCAGCTGTAACATTTTTGGCAGACAGCCAGCGGAGAAAGTTTGCAGCTTGAACCGCAGCAAAAAAGTGCCAAAAGAAAGCTGCCATTTTATGGCTCACTCACACAAAACTTGACAAAGGCACAAACAAAGCGCTCACATCCGTTTCCGCAGGCGAATGTCTAACGGAAGTGCGCTGCAAAGCATGCTATAGTTCTGCTTCTGTTCTGCCTGCTTTCCCTTTTCGACGCTCTAACCCAAATCGACCCAAACTCTTGTCACTAATTTAACGCACTTGCAGCATATGAAAGCCGCTGCCAGGATTAGTTAACATTTTATTTCATTTTTAAGCCTGAGCCAGCAGCAACAAGAAATAAAATGTTAGACATAAGGGTCTCTGATATATATGCGTATGTATGTCCCAGCAGAATTAGCATTAAAATAAAATACCGGAAATGGGGCACAGTGTGTTAAGCAAATAACTATACTCAAGTATGTAAGCTGTTTGTGTGTGTGTGTGTGTGTGTGTGTGCGTAGTGGAAATTTATCCCTTTGCCATAAATGTGCGTTTTTAGACATTTCGAAATTGTAATACATTTGTTCGGCATCGCAAACGCCACACACTCACTCACACTGCTACATATGGCCATTTGTTTAACTCAAAACTGTAACGGAAACGGAAATATATGCTGTCAGCATTTTATTTGTTTGTGAGTGCGTGATTTTTATGCCTTTGCCTACCTCACACATACACACACACACACACACACACACACACACACACACACACACACACACACAACTAAGAACACAAAAGGGCTAAAAACAATAATAATAAAAAAAAAATACAACAGAAAGAAACCAGGCAAAGACGAACGGAAAACGGAAAGCGACTTAGAAAATGGAACATTGAAAATGCGACACAAAGTCGACTTGCACAATGAAAATGCCTAAAGCGTCACTTTTAGCTGCCATTTGCGGAAAATGTCCTTCGTTTTGTTTAGTTTTATAACGCAACCCTAAACCACTTCCAAACCCCTTTTCACCACCCGCCGACAATAAACTAAAGTTGTGTATTATTTCATCTTAGAATCTTTCTCTCTATTTGAACAGCTGCTGTTTGTTGAACAATTCAGTGATGTATATAATAGAGCTTAACTTATTGCAAGAATTCAGCTTAATCTTTAGTTTCAACTAGGCCTTAAACTATTCTACAGACAATTGACGCCATAATTAAAGGCAAGCTTAGCAGATAATGCCAATAAAAATCAATTTACAATAAGTGCAAAGTTTTTACTATAAATTTGCACAAGTGTGAACACAAACAAAGCGAATCAACTACTACAACAGCACAACAACTATAATTGCACACACACACACACACACACACAAATGCAAGCAATAGCAAATACATAAATACGTATACGCCCTGTGTTACACGGGCAAAGACTGGGGCAAGAACTTGTTCCAGTTTGTAGCCAATATACAACTAGATGTTGTTTACACACGACTACATGATTTTTAAGGCTGAAAAGTGAAGAAAGATTTGATATATCTCTACATGCAGATATATGACGATGGCATATTTTATAAAGCGAAGACGCTATAGGATGGGAATATGTAGAATTACTATTTGCAGTTACTTTTAAACTTAAAACCATTCTTCGATAATCAAACTTTTTTTTAATTATATCATTTGAAATATGAATCAGCCGCTCGCTGTCCAACAGTGAGAATCAACATGCCCATTGTTTGCCCCCTACAAAAAAGACGAATCTGTATGCCCAAATGGCGAATTACATAGTTATAAGATGGGAAAATGCAGCATTACTACTTGTAGATACATAAAGGTACCTTTCTCCAAAAATTTTCTGTCAAACAGTGACAGTTGATATGCCCATTCTTAGCTCCCCTCAAAAAAGACGAATAAATATGACTGCCGTTCTTCTCTAACGATTCAGTTAGAAAGCAAGCTCCAAAGGAAAATATGATTGTTGTGGAACCCAATTTCAAAAATTGATCGAAAAATCCCACAGAAATGTTTGTCTAAAGTTTTATCTCAATGTTTTGGGTTCCAGCATGCATTTAATAAGCAAAGAGTAATAAGACAAAAGGTATATATGCTGTTGCCAGACAAAGACCTGCGGATTGTGCTGAATCGAATGTCGGTATATGTGTTAATAGGTGCGTCCATTGTCACCGCATCGAATGCCTTTGATGAGTATGCTTAATTGCGCGACACAGAAGTCTAGTCATATTCTGAAGAACAATCAAAAATGACATAGATATTTTCAGATGGCGTCATTGATTAGCATGAGTTTAGTCCTACCTTTAAACTAATGTAGTCGTAAAGAAGTACGCATTTGTATCGCTTCAGTAAACTAACCACACTTGTTTATCCTTCAAATGATCAGATTCAATAATAAGTCTATATTATATGCCTTGAAATCAGTGCCTTCCGATGGTGGATTCTGAAATATGGTAAACTGCTACGATTGATAAGGAAGCTTTGGTCATTATCTAATGTAAAATTCACAGATGACGGTTAACACTTTCAAATAGATAAATCGTTTTTGCTAAATCTTTGTAAATCATACGCTTTTCAAGCGCCGAAATCGTTTAAAAAGTCAACGAATTGAATTTCTACGCAAATCATCTGCTGATCCGACAGAATGTCGACAATTATATGTTGCATTTTCCAAAATTGACTTGACATCTACTATATGTCAAGATTGAAACCGAACGATATATTCGATTCAAAACAATGTCATTTAAGTGACGATACACTAAGGAAAATTTCAAGGAGGAATTACTTATTCGGAGAGTTGCAATGACTTGACCTATGAGTTCAACGAAGCTCAAGGACAATCATTGCAAGTGGTTCGAAATTCCATGATCCCGGAAAGCATTGCTTGTCTAAGCACCGGACAACAAAACAAACATCGTTGTCTGACATGGAGCACATGAAAAAATTGCCTTCAATGCGGGTTGGCATGCGAAGCGAGCGGGAGGCGGAGCCCAATTGTTTATTAGTAAAATAATGAAATTTTAATACAATTATCGATTGACTGATTTTTAAATGTACAAAAGAAAGAGCAAAAGAAGTACGTACCAAATCAAGCACGACAAACTCAAAGATTCGGTTTGACATTCGTTCGTAACTGGCCATAACAACCCGTGTTATCGGGTTACAGCCTGACGTAAATACATTCTTTCATTGGAATTGTGGTTTTACGTGGTGGGTCCCAAGCCCTACGCACAACCCTTTTAAGGCCTACTGGTCTCGAAAGAACCCAGTGTCATTGTGAGTCGCCTCATACGACAAGCTTTGACCTGCTGTGGTGGTATTCTCTACCCCGCTCACCACACGGTTTGACATTGAGTTGACCTATTATCTCATTTTGTTGTCCAGTGCTATAATCATTGCTCAAGCTGCCGTTTACCAATAGCAATGGCGTCGACGCCAACGCCATTGCATTGACTTGAAGCATAAATAACTGCGGCTGTGTGAGTGGCTATGTGTGCGTTTGTGTTGCCACAGATAATGTGCACTAAGGATTGTAGGAACAAAGCATTGGCAAACGAAAATATTGCTTCCGGTTTTTGTTTTCATAAATTACACCGCATAAATTCCGCATTCAATCGTGTGTATAAAAGGCACAGCATGAGAAATACTAAAAACCGAAGCATACTTCTGGGCGCGCTCTCTGCCTGTGTGTGTGTGTGTGTGTGTGTGTGTGTGTGCGTTGTGTGTTTTATTTTTATTTACTTCGCCTTCTCGTATCTGTTAGTTATTTTTGTTTTCGATTTTTTGTTTCTTTTTGTATTTAACCCGCATCTACAATTCAATTGATTTTCATTTCAGTCTTTTATATGGCTCTGCCTTTATCTACTGTTAAGTCATTTGTAAGGTATGCAGTACGCGAGTAGCCAGCTTGCACTCTGGCCATGAATCCAGGGCAGGATCGACCAGGCCTAGAGGCAGATAGAGAGAGAGCAGTTACAGTTATAGCCGAAGCCAACGGCTAGTGGCCAAGAGCTGCTTTTGTTTGCTAAATATGCGGCAGGTGGCAAAGTTTAATAATGAAACACATAAATTGCCAAAGGTTAACTCTCTTACAGACACACATACACAGACACATAGGCACATTTAAACAACTATGTATAAATGGCACACAGTTAGACAGCGAATGGGCCAAATGCACTTGTATGTATGTGTGTGTGTGTGTGTGAATGTGCTCACAAAATGGCTGTTCTTAGTTGGGCAAACATGGCGGCTCGTTGTTCTCTCGCTTCTGCCGCTCTCGCTCTCTCTCGTTCACACACTTTGGCACTGATTTGGCGTGCGGCTAAGCCACTAAGTAAACTAAAGCCTTAAACCACTGTAGGTGTGCGTGTGTCTGTGGGTGTTTGTGTCTGTTTGGCTTTTCAATTTTACACACTGGCCATAGTAAATTAGCAGTTAGTTTATTATAAATGTTTACATTAAATGCCACGTCCCTAAAAGTCAGAAAGTCAGAGCGTCAGAGCGTAGTCTCTGGGCATATTATAAAAACTTTTCATTGCAAATCCAATTAAAATACTTTGGCAGAAAGGCAACAAAAAGGCAAAAGTTGCCACCAGCTGCAAATCAGGCCTTATTACGCTTGACCCAAAAACTGCGTCCCAATAATGCTTGACCTCATTTTGGGCAGCAGCAGCATCATCTCGTGTGTGTGTGGCCATATGGTGGCATTACCACTGGGCAGTGAAGCATGCTCAGGGTCTGTGACGACACACATACACACACATACACGTACAGTAAGTCACCCCATCGAGCGCATTGCGTACTCAGTGGTCCGGCTAAGCAAAGATGGTCCAAATAAATATGCATATATGTACATTTCCAATAAGTCTTGACGCACAATGAAACTCAAAATAAATTCAAAGCTGCTTTCAACAAATACTGCGACAAAAAGTCTAGACCAAATAAATCACAGCTGCTCGAGTCTTTGTGCCTCTTGCAACACCAAACACAAAAAATAGAAAATTTGATATGAAAAAGCAACTCAAATCTCATCAAACATACTCTCAAAAGAAACTTGAGTGATCAAGCAAAATGCAAAATATATTTCCACAATACTTTTATTTCCATATTTTATACAACCTTTGTGGTTCTCAAGCCTAAAAGTATGTAGCACGTAGTGCTAACTCGGACTCAATTGCCACAATCTATACGATTTTGACAATGCATTGGCATTTCTCACTGAACTCTCTACAGTTGATACCTCTGTGCTGCGGTTTACCCCCTGACCTCTGCACAGAGGTAGCAAGTTTTATAAGTTTTCACTCAATCCGTTTATGACTATTCATATCAACTCAACTGTTTGCATATAACGGGTTTTACTCTATGTGTTGCAAATGACACTTTGTGGCTGTCACAATGTTTCCATGTTGAGTATTATGTTTATACTACGAATATCCGCTTGAAATTGCAAACCGTTTGCTTTTATTTGCTTATCAGCTGTTTGTTTTTATGATTTTCACATGTGTGTGTGTGTGTGTGTGTGGAAGTGAGTTCTTGTTTGGGTACTTGTGTGTTTAGATACGTGTGAATTTGCATTAAATGCACGTTAAAGCTTATACTTTCGAAAAGCTATAGATATAAGTTAGTGTCTTGGCTTCTTCCTCTTAACTGGCCATAACAACCCGTTATCGGGTTACGGCCTGATGTAAATACATTCTTCCATTGGAATTTTGGTTTTACGTGGTGGGTCCCAAACCCTACGCACAACCCTTTTAAGGCCTGGGGTGGCTCCACTGGTCTCGAAAGAACCAAGTGTCATTGTTAGTTGCCTCATACGACAAGCCTAGACCTGCTGAGGTGGTATTCTCTTCTTTTTTTATCTTTTTTTATCTTCGCTTTAAGAGTAACTTTCTAGTTGCAAACCGAACCTCTTTTTTTACATTTGGAACCAGTCAAACTCGGTTCGGTTCAGTTCAAAACATAAACTTTACATTAATATTGTAAAAATGTTAGTCATTGAAATGCATACATTGTTAGATATATAATTTAACATGCAAAATCTAGTAACTGAAACTATTTTGAGCAAGTTCAATAGTTAAGGTGACTAAAATGTAAAACATTTTATTTAAATTTATTATTAATCAATGTAACTAGTTGCCATATAAAGAGGTACAAAGATATATAAATTACTCCACTTCCAACTCATGACTCATGTTCATAATATAGTCTATTGTCTTAGCATTGTCATCTTATTCTGAGCTAACAGAACAGCTATGTCCGTCAAGCTGGCAGAGCAAAGTCAGCAGAACAAAAATTAATTATGCCTCTAATTAAGTGAGCTAATTACAAGCTAATTTAGTGTCATAATTAAAAATTAAATGCTCCACTAGTTTTTGAGTAAATCCCAATACTGTGTCCTTGAAACATTGGATAAATCATTACTTTAAACACTGTACGACAAGAAAAATAGAACGAAATGCACCCGACAAGTTACATAGTGTAGGTTATACATCTAGTCGAGTAGAACTCAAAACCATTTTTTTTTCTGGGAAACCCACCAATTTTTTTTTATTGACAAATAACGGTTTTTGGACTTTATTTACTAATACATTGATAACTGGGTCATTTTCCGAGTAATTTTTAAATCTTAACACGTTCTGAAAAAAGAATAATTGATCTTGAAAATTATTTAAACATATCGATTGTTCGATAATTCCCCATATTATGAGTTTTTTTTTCTCCACATTTTTCCAACTTCTACGGCTGTTGGTGTCTTTTCTTTGTTTTTATTTCCTTTGCTTTTCATTAGCTGTCTTCATTTGAAGCTGTGATTCAGCCCTGAAAATTGCTCTAAAAAGAAGGGAATTATGTTTGGTTTTGATCATTTCTGAGACGTTGGCGTCATTTGAAGGCGTGATTCAGGTCTGAAATTTCAGCCCTGCATGCGAGAACTGTATGGTGTCGTCACACAAATACTATTGCAGATGGCAATAGCTAACAGAGAAATTGTTCGTGAACAGATATAAACACATGTAAAGCCATCTCAACATAAATGTTTTTTTATTAATTTTGTCTATCATTTGGAAAAATATATGAATTAAACTTATATATCGCATTTCTTATGAAAGTTCCCTACACAATGATGTAAGTTTCACCAATATTTGTTTCCATATAGTTGATGAAAAAGGGGTCCACAAATTTTCATTAGTCTATTTCTATAATAGATATATATCGCGTCGGTTCATCAAGCATATCGATAGTACATCTGCAATCGAAATCAGACTTTTTTTTCTTAATGTTGTCCACTATTTGACCTTTCAACTTTGTATCTGTTTTCGACCGAATCAGGGCGCGTCGGCATGCCGACTATCTGCCCTTCGAGTAATGATGGAGTATGATCTTCATCAAAGCTATTAGATTTCGTTTTGACCATCATTGTCCAAGGCGATAAAGATTTTTCCTTATGAGCACTTGGAAAACTTGGGTAAGTTAGTGTTTACTGTTTTTAGAGGAAAATGGTTAAAGGGTATCCCACTATCAGTCAGTGCCTGAACAATATCCATTTTTTTTTTGGTTATTTTGGTATGGGAGAGGCACATATATTTGGCAAATGTAAATTGGCATAATTTGTCTTTGTTATGGTTAATTTTTTATGTCATAATTTGTAATAGTGTTAAATGATATTATTCAAATTTATGCGTATTCCAAAAATAAACTTAAGACAACTCGAAGTACTTCATATGCGTTCAGACATTTGCCATTAGACGGTACATTTTGTGTTCAAGACAAGGCATAATTTGATAAACATTTTGTGTTTTTGAAAATCAGTGGAAAAGAGAAAATCTATTTGTTTGTATATATAGAAAAGCCTGAAGCTGTAGATCTTGACTTGTTTTTGCTAAACATTTATTGCTTTATAACTTGGAAATTTTCTAGTTTAGATGTGTGTGTGTGTGTGTGTGAGGGAGAGCCATTTGTCGATTTCCATTAAAGATGCTTATATTTATGTGTGCCCTCATATAACCCCAACACACACACATAGTAGATACATTATAACTTATATGGTTTGTCTATGCGCTTTGTTGGGCAAACTTTGAGTGTATTGGTGGATTTGTTTGGCGGGATTTCTTGTGCTTTGTCCAGCATTCAATACGCTGTTAATAGGATAACAAATGTCAATTGTTGTTGATCGTGGTAATTTGTTTTGATTTCAGCTTTCGACAACATGCCAAACTCACTCACACTCACGCCACTCGGCCACCCAATCTCCCCACCGACACCCACAGAAGGACACAGCGAACTCTGGCGGGGAAAAAGTTCATAGCTATCTTTGTACTTGGACTAAACTTAATGGCCATATATGTACCAATAAAAATAATAATAATAATAATGGCAATATTTGGTTAAAGTAACTAACGCCAATGTCCTTTCATTCATGTTTTCGTATGTGTGAACATGTCCTTACGCGCATCTATGTGTATGTGTGTGTGTGTGTGTGTGTGTGTGTGTGTGTGTGTGTGTGTGTGTGTGTGTGTGTGTGTGTGTGTGTGTGTGTGTGTGTGTGTGGGTCTTAGCACAGGATTTGTACAATTTGGCATTTTATTATCATCAACAGTTTTCGTTATTGTTGTTGTCCTGCTGAAATTATGTGCCTAATGCCATACAATAAGCAAACAATATTTTATGATTGCTTTTAGCTTTACGTGTCCTAAGAGTTATTTCTGGCTTGATTTCCCAGATTTGCGCTGTCAATGAAAATTAATTGCTCGCCCATTACTTACACACACACATACACACACACATACACATACACACAAGGATAATTCAGAGGGATTTGAAGTGAATGAATTTGATTGCAGTGGCTTTTAAATTGCTATTGGAGATTTCTCTAATTGAGTTTGTTTAATTGTTTGTAGACTAGGCAAAAATCTTAAAAGACTTTTATGCGATAACCTTATTGTACATTTCCAGGGATTATATTTGCTTCTAAGTGAGTTGTTCGGCTATGCCCCTTCCCTAAGCAGCCGAAATATAGCACGCCCATGTCAAAACTTAACAATCTTGTAACTCGCTCTGCGTAGCGAGAGCAGCAGCTTAATATATGTAATAAGTTGTTGTTATTATCTATACTCAAACTAATTATAGCGAAATTGCCGAATTGTCGCTTATCTGTTGGCGCGGCTTGCCATGCAAAGCCGAGAGCTGCAGCTGTCTTTGCTGCTGCTCATACTCCAGTTGTCCATTTGTCGTCAGTGCGCATTACTCAGCACACGCGTAACTTAAACTAAAACTAAAACTACAATTACTACAAAACTAAAACTCTTAAATAAATTCTTAAATCTAACTCAAAATTAAATTCGCAATCGTTTTTAATTTATAGCCAACGAAAAAGCTCGTTGGTTCAACATGAGTCATATGAGTGAAATGAGTGTAGTTGTTCTCTAATAAACAGGCTGCTATAGGCAGTGAGTCATCGGATAGTGGTAACTTAAGCAGAGGTGCGGATCCTAACGAAACAACTTAATGATCGGATACATGTGCCAAGATTTTGATTCAGTTACTATTTTGGTTTTGATCCATTGGGCATGCATTCGTGCAGTCGACTATAAGTATCTCTAAGATACAGTAATGCCTTCTTCTTCTTAACTGGCTGTAGCATCCCGTTATAGGGTTACGACCTGATGTAAATACATTCTTTCATTGGAATTTTGGTTTTACGTGGTGGGTCCCAATCCCTACGCACAACCCTTTTAAGGCCTACTGATCTCGAAAGAAGCCAGTGTCATTGTTTGTCGCCTCATACGACAAGCTTTGACCTGTTGAGGAGGTATTCTCTAACCCGCTCACCACACAGAAATGCCTAATGTATATACATATATATATGTCTGATCATGGCGAAAACTTTAAGTAGGCATGTCGTATGACTTAATTTCCGTAACATTGAGTACAAACCGGCCCAGGAACCAAAAAGGTGTGTTTGCGATGATTGTTTAAAGCTATACTACCATGGTCTTTTGGCTTTTCTTTTTATTTAATTGTCTCAAAAACTATGTATTTCTAAGAATTAAATTTTTTTGTCAAGTTCTACCTAAAGGCAGCGACAGATTGCAATATCGTGAAGCTCTGTTCTTTTCGATAGATAGTTTTTTATGTAGATCGATGTGATTTTTAGTTTAATACTTCATGTACAATCTTTCTTGTGACAATCCTGTCTTTTCCTAGTCTTCTTCATGCAAGACTTTTATCTGCGGTTTCTTCTTCGTCTTGCCAGAGGTACTCGACATTCCCAGAAATTAGGAGAAAAACAGTTAAATTTAACACCAGGAAAACGTTTGCAACGCAATCATGAGCTTGTAATGCTCTTGAACGAGCTCAAGATCTTGAGAATACGTTTCGTTGTCCTCATGTATGTTTTTGGCTTATGAACCTTATATAAATTACTGTATCCTGCTATTGATGAATTGACTTATCAATGTAATAACTGTTCAAATAAGTAAGCCGGAATGTGCTTCATTACTGGAAAAGTCACCACCGGAACATTGTTATTGGGTCAGAACTTTTCTAAAAAAAATGGTGGCTAAATCCAAAATTGAATTAAGACCCATTTCATACACGACGCGATTATTCTCAAAATGAAAGAATCCAAGATCGAGGCATCATAGCTTCTTTGAATATATTTCTGGCCCAAAAAAGTCACTTATTAGATTTTTAAAACTGTTTCAGAAAGAATGATTAAAAAAGCTCATTAAATTTGGCAACCAGGAATCAAAGACCATCTTTCTTAGCTTTACCTAATGGTAATAAGACCAATGCTCACCTACGAAGCAATTGCCTGGGACACAAGACTGGAATTAATCTCAGTTAAAAGACACCTCGCGAAATAACTGATGCTGACTGAGTACTTGGTATCGCGGATACGATACGAATACGCATATTAAAATCTATGGGCATATATACAAGCGCCTTCCAAGCTGAGGTATGCGTCATAGGCATATGTGCAGATATAAACCTGGAAAGAAACCAATATAGATATAGTTATAATAACCATCACGCCGCAATAAAATCGATTGCAAGAACAAGAATAAACACCAAACTGGTGGCCACACCAACATTCCTGGAAATGAAATGGCCGCAAATCCCTTGATGTGACCAGAGCCATTCTGGAGCATTGGAAGACATACGGTTAAGCAACTATTAAGAGAGAATGAAAGATGCTGGCGAGCCGCAGACTCTGCAAGAACATGTAACGATCAGGAGATGTTGGTTGCAGTTGTTCCGGTAGCTTACTCTGCCTACAGGTCGACTTTGCTCAAGGGAAAGGGAGTAGGTTCTTTTGCTACCTAAAATACTGCCCCGTCATACAACTAAAACTTGTAGACAGAGAAAAAAGAATGAAGGAAGGATTTGAGGGAGCAGCCAGTTGGTGGTGGTAAAAAGTATGCGCAAATTAAGTATCCAGAGGTACGATTTTGTTGCACTGGCTCTGGACCTTACCATCCAAGTAAATGATACGTTTCATTTACCCTAAATTGTTGTAACGCAAGATTTTACTTCAGGTGCCCATTTTGAGTTTTATTTTTTAAATTCATAATGTTAAGGTTCTTCAACGTTAAGGAATCCATAGGTATTTCATAGAACTTACAATATTAAGTTTTATTTTAAACAATATATATTTAACATTCTTGCACCAAACCAACCAAACCATCTCATTAACTCAGGTGGTGTGCTTAATTTGGCCGAAGGGCAATTGATAGATACGCTCCTTTGTGTTGATTTTTGTTACGGAATATACTTGCCGGCTATGCCATACTTACAACCAATAACTCCACGCAGTCGACAGGCCTGAATATTGGTGAAGATGTTGAGCTGTATGAACTCCAAAAAGAATTAGATAATATCACAACGATTTTGCACATATGTACATACCATATCAAATGAAATTTATTAAAGGCAAAATATAGAATAAAAATAGAGCTTAATTAATTAAGTTTATAGAAATTCACGGCGTGATTTAGCGCGCGGCAAGACATAAGCTTGATTATAAGTCTCCCGAAATAAAAGTTAATCAGTACGCGCACATTTTAATATTTGGCCACATACCTTATAAATTTGTAGGCGGATCTTAGATTTGGGACACGGTAATTATTTGAGCCTGGCATATAGTCAGTTTATTTAAATGAACGTGTAAGCACACAGTGGCAAGTTTTGTAATATTATTAAAGCACTTAATTTGAGTGGATGTGTTTTAGATTTGCAGATTTTTGCAGACTATTATTTTATCAAGACTGTCGCTTATCGCTGCCAATATGAAATGGCCGCTTCCGTCAAAGGAAGAAGAAGATGCAATAAGAATCGAGCCTTGCCACCCACTGAGCTTAGCCAGCTGGTGCATTATCGATGTCTACCTAACATCGTATGCAAATGGCCAGATCGTTCATTGTTTACAATAAGTAAATCATACGAAATATGTTAAATAAATAACAGACTTAATATGTTGTATGCAACATAGGCACAAATGGGAGACCAATACCACAAATGGGAGCCAGCTTCACCCCCTACAAGAATCAAGCCACAGATAGGCTGCAACTCTAAAGATGCCCATCTGTTTAGATCATGATGTAGGCCTTTTCTGGTGTATATTAGTGAAAATAACTTTGTGTTTGTACACACCGATACCGATGAGCGGGACCACACCAAACTGTCAAAACTGTTTTGATATTTGTAATAATTATGTGCGGAACGGAATGGAAACGGTACGTGCGATTCTATATGTATGTTCGAAATTCCATTGTTTAGTCGCACATAAACACTGAAATGGAAAGGTCTGTTGCTGACGAGCGCGAGCTTTTTTTCGAATTCTTGGGAACATACCTCATAATGCTATGTGAGCCTGAACTCCTCTCCAGATATTATGGCCCGAATCTGTGTATCTTGACATTTTATAAGTTGGGAGACCAAAGCTAGGAGCTTTCAAAATTTGAAGTTGCAAATAGTTTCTGTGGTCCATTGGCGTGGACAGTTGCATATATTGAGTAGATTTTGGAGGGCAAATTTCTGGTTTTGGGTTTTCTTTTTAGTTGCTGTTGCATATGCAATGACCAGCGCAAGACAAATTTGTTACTGAATTTCATATTATTTCGACAACCGCTTAAGTCAACTGATCCGTTCATCAACACACGTACATATATCGAGATATTCAATCATGATCACAGTAGAAGGGCCAGTTCAAGAAAACTGTTCAACTAAGCAAGAACAACCTAAGAATACTGACTAGCCTACTTACGGGACACTGCAGACTGAAGGGACACTTAAGTAACTGCTGTACTGCAAAAGCGCAACAAGAAGTTGCAGATCCACTTTATTTTCAGCTGAAGGATTGCATGAGAAAGTGAGTGAATGTAGCGAATGGTGCAAAAAAGTTTTTTTTCATTATAAATTTATATACATTTTAAAACGCATGAGATGCATTTCCGTAAAAGTTTTTTTTTATGTAAAATGGTTGGTTTGACCAATGATAAACAACTATAAGGTTTTTTGCTTAAAAACATATTAATTTGCTTTTAAAAAAGTTGATTTGTACAAAAGTTTTGATTCCTAAGTATAATTGAACTTCGTCGCAGAAAACTCAGTTTTTCTGACGGGTTTTACTCAGCTCTAACAATACTTTGGAAGTTCTAAGCAAATCAAGTCGATATTAATGTATTTGTTCTACTAAAGTAATCACTAAAGCTCTGATTGTAAATAGTCTCCGCCAAAGCCAATGACATAATCGAATCTGAATCAAGTCGAGTCAAGAATAAGCCACAAATGATAATGTGCTCCACATGTTTCGTCAGCATAATTACATGTCATGCCTTTGGAGGCACTAGCACGTTTACTCTGGAAATTAATTTCCTTGCCAACACTAAAGTCTAGCGATAATACAAACAATTCGATAAGCTCTGCTTTGAGTGCGTTTCTGTGTTTGTTTGAGGGTGTGGGTGAGCGTAAGAAGAGCGTTGAAAATCCTCTTTTAAGCATGCGATAATATGCAAGAAATCCCCTTATGCTGAGTAAGTGTGCCCAGACTTTGGTCTAAATTTAACCGCTCTGGCTCACACACGCACACATACACACGCACATACGCACACATTGCCAAAGCATTAATCGCATTTATGCCAGACGAGGGCCGCCATGGCCGCCATTGCCGCAAGCAACAGGAAACGCACAAATGCGCGCTACAATTTGCTTGACAGCGCACCAAAGTTGCGTCGCGGCCTGCGTCAATGTCAACCTTGTTTGCCGTTGACAGCGCTCAAATTGCTCTACTTGCTGTTGTTGTTGCCCGATTTATTGTTGTTGTGGCTGAGTGCTGAATGCCGAGTTTAGTCAGTTCATGTTGTTGCTACAAATGGGGTTACGCCGTTGGTGTAATGCCATTCGTTACGGTCATGTCAGAGCATCACCTTGTTGCCCTTTTGTTGCTGCTCCCCCACTGGTCACCAACCTTGGAACAGCAAGCCAGCTCGACAAGCACGTCGTAGTCGCTTAAGCTCGCCATGGTCCAAAAGTTGTTTCATAGTGATTACAATAACAACGACAAGCAAGCCAACTGCCGCCTTGAGTTCCCGGCAAAATTCCTTACCCTTGTTGCCATAACCAACAACAGCGAATATCATTATCAACATCGTGCAACATCATGTGGCGTGTGTGGCCGCACTTGCATACGATTTTCATATCTGCTTATAACTACGTATATATGACATGCAAGCCGATAGGCTGCCAAATACCTGCGTCGAGAACAGCTGCTCTTAAGTTATTGCGGTTGTACGCACACTCATACAATTAGTTTATGCGAGTAATCGTTATCGCTGTGGCGTTTATGTAGATATAAAATTTGACACAATTTGAACTATTGAACAGTTGCTATATAGTATGAATTGCCATCTTTTTATCAATTGTCTTTAAAATAAATGAATTCTTCCATTGAAACCCATATCTCGATATCAGCTCTAATCGAGATATTTTTAATAATTTATGATGTGAAACATCTATTGGCGCTTCTTAGGGGCAAGATTATGCTGCTTTACTTACTAAATTAATAATTGTATCGATAACATACTGATACTGGACATAGATAACACTAGGCAACAAATTTGACTTCAATGAAATTGGAAATTCATGTAGATCGGAACTTCATTTGCAAGACGCATCGAATTTTATTAAAAATCAGTTCCGGATTGAAATCTGCGACCCCAAGTTTACTGGAAAGTGAATTTTTTAGCCAAGGGTTTTAGTTCTTTGATTATGTAATGAGATTTATCATAGAGATGGGTATAGCATGGGAACTATAAGTTAAATAGGCTGCCTATATGCCATGACGGTAGCGCTTCAATGTGCTTTCGATGGCTATTGACTAGTACCAGTATTTATAATACATTTTTTTAAATTTTTTATGTTATTGGCCTGATTTCTGGTAGAACAGGGTGAAGCTCCCAGATCCATGTCTACCGTAACTTGATACACAACATCTACGTTGTGCCAACTGGTTAGCTGCACGGTGTAAGGGCCGTGAGCGAATCCGCGCAGCGATGTGATCCACCGCGTAAAACTGGTGTCCAAACGAAAGTTGTTGTTAGGCGCCTGGAGGAGTGTTCTTTTGTGATTCTTTTCATCAATTTTTTATTTTTCCTCTGCTCTTTTTACGATAGTTTTTCATCTTTCGTTATAAACAAGATTTGGTATGATATATTTTCCATTATTTCTTCTAGGTATTGTAGCTATTCACTACTCCGTAATAGAAAAAACGCTGATTTTTCTATGTCTCCATTTTCATGTTTTTAACGAATAGTCCGTTTGAATGCGTGTCTTTATCGAGCAAAAAATAGATCAAATTTGTTTATAATATTAAGCGTTGTCATTAATAACGGATAGTTGGTGAAGGAAATTAAATATCATTTATAACACAAATCGTGAATTAGACCAGGGTATAAACTTAATAACATTCGCCACCACAATATATGTACGTATGTGTAATCGATTTTGAGGCTGCACTCAGCTGCACTAAGTAGTGGCTCTTCGCGGGGCTGAAGTGGTTGATCTAAACTTGTGAAAATGTGTTAAATTTATGGTTTGATTTCGTTTTGGCAGCGCCAATATGGCAAGATTCTGTTGTCTGCCTTCTCATCGCCTACCACACACCGGTTCTAATATTTATGGCTGAAACGTGCTCCCATATTCGAAGGCATCGCGGTCGTTGGTCTCGGATTTAAGACTAAGGATTGCACTTGGAGTTTTGCTTTGTAACATTAAATCTGTTCCTTGTGGAAACTGCCAAGTATAAAGCACTTATTGCCTATTTGTGGGCTGTTTAATACTAGTATGCGTGTGTGTGTGTGTGTGTGAGCATGTGTGTTATTGAGTGTTAGGTGTGTGTGCATGTGTAATAGCATATATAAAAGTTGCACAAATAATGCAATTTCAGGGTTTCATATTGTTCAAATGTTGAAGCACTTTTAGGGCGTATTTTACAAGATTTAAATAAAGGAGAAAAATTGTTTTTTTTTCGTATAATCGATACTTTATAAAAATAGGTGCTAAATCATATACTAAATACCAACCATTAAATGATTTAGAATACTGTTCTGTTCTTCTAAAGCAAGACAATTTCAGACAGTTTTAACCTTCGATATACAACATTCAACTTTCAACTACACTATATTTTAAGTATTAGCTAGATTGGAAACAGGTGAAATTTTTGACCATAAGCTTACGAATGAACAAAGAATCTATAAAGTATTCTCATTTATTACTACAATTATGTATCATATCCATAATAAACTTTTTGAAGAACACTTTCCAATTGCTTGGAATTGCCACTGTACCATCGGCTGGAATGGTTTCAACCAGATTGCATCGGGCGTCGCGATTCTATACCCGCCTTAGAGAGACATTCTTCTTTTCGATTTCCTATTTGCGCCCTCTTTCGTTGTGTTAATTACTCTTAATTTTGACTTTGGACGTCTAGGTCAGAGGTTATGGCCACTTAAAATTGTTCTTCTTAATATTGTGTCTTCCAATGCTATAGATTGCCACTGCTCCTATTAAGATGTTTGAAACATCGTTTCTTTCTAATTCGTCCGCAAGCTCATTCCTAGGAAAGTTGGTTTGACTAATGACCCATGGCAGCGAGAGTTTATTTCGTCATACCAAAAGTTGTATTTCGATTCTGGTTGCCCGAACAAGCTTATAGTCTATTCTAATTCCTGCAATCTCTTTTTTAGGCGTCTGACTATCACAAAGTATAGCTTTTTTCCGATTTTGGTAATTCATGTGCAAGTGTATAGCTGCACATCATCCTTTTGTGCAAACTTCAGCCTGGAAGACCTTGTCGTGTATTCAGTCTCGCGAGTATAAATCCGGTTCATTCATTTTTTAAAGACCCTCCTGATGGGTAGCCATTTTAGCTCTGGGGTATAGAATGTATTTTATAATAGCGGAATGGTCTTTTCCAGTGTGTCACCGCCTACAGCACTGCATATCTGGTATTTGTCAATTCCGACCATCCTCATTCTTTAAATTGTTGTTTATTTGAAACTCTATGACTATATGGAGCGGTGTTAGATCCATAAGAAACAGAAAAGAAAAAATTGAAAAATTTTGCTGATATTTTTGGCAACACTAAGAGGTGCTCAGCAAGGTTACTAAAAAAAATGGATCCTAATTTTCAACCGTCTTGAAAATCACTGGAATATCGTGTTCGCCTTTAACTTGATCGTCCTCCTTAAAATATGAATGATATCATTCTTACTCGAGAGCAGTATTAAAAAATAAACATATCGGTAACTCCCTCACATCCATTAGTGATGATGACGACTCCTTAATCGAAATCTTAAGTAGGGGACTAAGTACTTGTTCTTTTAAGGGAGATTAAGCCTTAAACTTCATGGTGTGATTCCCAATTCCAAAAATTTAAGTTCTTTTCAAAAGAAACCATTCTACTTGCCTTGATGCAGTTATTATAAGCGGTTGCAATTAAATTGATTGCTTATCAATTAAACTCACATTCCTTTTGTTTATTTAATTGACATATTGTAAAGGAATAACCACTTTCTCTCTCTCTCTATTGTGCTGTCCTGTTCTGCGCTGACTCTCCTCTTCAGAACTTGAAAGTAAACTCTGCGCTCCAACCAATAGTTCGTGTGCCCTGCACATGGCAGAGCCGCAATTACTGAAACTCACGTAAAAATCACGTAAGTTTAAATTCGCTTTAACATCATTAAGATAAAGTGTGCTTGCGGTTTTTTTCAGCAATCCTCCAATTACCCCTTTGCCGTTGCACCTGCCGCTGCCTCACCTCTGGAGCTGGCGTTGCACGTAGCATGCAGGCTGTTGGCTGGTGCAACTAAAACCAATCGAGACATTTTGTGGTGAGTTTGGGGGTGAGCGTGGAGATGTTCAGGCTATGAAAACAGTCTAATGAAAATTTAAGTGGTGCATGCTTGATTTAGCAAATGAGTTGAAAGTTGAGTGTTGCACATACACACTCGCACACACTCACACACACACACACACACACACACACACACACACAAGAAAATATAGAGAGTTCGGCAAACACATGCTGCACACGGATTGTTGTTTTTTGCAAGCGTGACTTAGTTTATGAAGAGCTATGACTTAATTTTCAGATTAATTAAATGCGAAGTGTTGTGCCATTTTAATTGCATGTGGCATGTAGCATGTGGCAGACGACTTTACGCACTTACATTTTAGCCGAGCATTTAGTGAGAAATCGCTCATGAATACACAACAGAACTAGCAAGTACTTTCCACTGTGTGGCAAGTAAGAAGCACTTTCGCGTAATTAAACTTTGATATGTAGCACACACAATGGCCCTGAAAGTCTTAACTTTGTGGCACCTTTGCACTTACCTGTTGTAACTTCAAGTACGTAACATAACTTTTGGCTGCTTTCTATAGATATTAAAACTTCTTCTTAAAGTTATTTAATGCTTAAACATGAAATTTTATCGAAAATTCACAAATCTACTTATAGCTATACTGTGGAGCTGGCTTACAAGCAACACGACGACGTATAAGCCCAATCGCCACAGAGCAGCAACAACTACCACAACGGCGACATCAAGAACAAAGCCAACGCCAAAGTCAACACCAACCGCGGTGCACAGTTTGAGATTCCGTTGGCGTTTTTAATGGGCGTGCGCCATTTGAATGCACAACACGCTGATGCCGAGTTACTGAGATCCACAGATCCTGACCACTGGCAACTGGCAACGTGAAGCACGGGCCCAGCGGGCGAGCACAGGAAGTGCGCATGAAAGCAAATGTCTGAAAAAACAAAATGTCGCAACCTTTGACCCATTAAGATAAGCGCGTCACAGCTCAGAGGCAAAATCAAAAAAAAAAGAAAAAACAAAAAAAAAAAAAACAGAGACTTGACTACGCAAGCAAAAAGCGAGTAAATGAAAACTATTTATGAAAAGCGAAATTCTAGGTGCTCTTAATTTTATGAAATACTTGCCTCGAAAGAACAGAGATTATAATAAATAAGTTCATTAAATTTGGCAAAAAGCATTTATATTTTTCATTATTTACAGCTTTAAAATTGTTGATACCAATTTCTATTAAAGCCATTCATAAAGCAGAGCTGGAATTAAGTTGACATTCTATGCTACTATATGATAGGATTTGTTAGGGTCTCAAAACTAAAACAAATTAATTTATCGATAGTGCCCTCATCAGTTTTCCAGTTCTATCGTTTGTTCAGTTTCATTCACAGCCCAGTATTATTTGGTTAACATGTGGAAAACACTAGATGTACTAAAAGTTTATGCGATTGTTAAATGTGAATGAACCCATTTTTCAAAAAACAGATTTTTATAAATATCTCAAAAACAAGAGCAGATGAAGCAAAATCGTGGCCAGATTTGAATTCAGCAAGTCGAAATCACTATTAACCAAATACTACTACTGCACGGAAAAAGCATAGAAATCAGTATAACAGATTTATAGTAACACTGATTTCACTTTGGTTAGCTATCTTCTCTAGTAAAGTTTGTTTTTCTCACATCTAAAATTCAAACAAAGAAGTTCAATTGAATCTTCTGATTTGGCAGAAATGTTCAGCACATACTTCCTTATAAAGACTAAATTAGACATGTCGCTATAATTAGATTGAAAAATCTTTACTTTTCTTTGCAAGTTTCCCTTGGAAACTGACTTGATTTTTTCGACATTAAACTTCGACCGAGAAATCCAATTGAGTATAACAGCAAAAACTTATAATACAGTAAAAACAGTTTCATAAACATCTTACATTGAGTCGCTGCCCGAATACAAATCTGCCTAGAATAACACCATACTCGCCTTTTCTAAAGAGTAGTTGTAAAATAGCTTATGTAAATATGCAGGACAGAACGCGGCATAAAAACAAAAATGCGTAGAAAAATGAATTATTTGACTAGGCTGTGTAGGCGATAAGCCTGCCGGATAGTTGGGCGGACAGCAGGACTGGCGCTAGGCTACAACTCCCCGCGCCCCTACGAACCCTCAAGGCCACGTAGCAATGGCCAGATCCCAAGCGGCGACTCATTAGCGCGCGGGCGACGTGCTGGGTATGCTTTAAAATAAAATAAAGTAAGAAAACTTTCGGTTCGACCACAATCGGCGCCAAAGTTTTGCCATTTTTTATGCGCCAGAATGTGCTTACAAACTTAAGCCATATATTTTGGCCAAGACCAAAATGTAATCGCCCCAACGCAAAGTCAAATCGAAATCGCTGCATCTAAATCCACAAGCAGATTCAGATACTCCAAAATGCAAATGCAAATCATTATTCTGTGGCATTTGCAAGCAGCGACCCAGGGGCATGAGTTCGACACAAGCAGCCCCTGGAACTGTTAAAACTTAAGAGTATTCCTGCAGAGCACGGAACGTGCTCGGTGGCTGGCCACGTCTCATTGCGGCGGCACATTTCGCATAAGTATCGCACTCACAGAACTTATTGATGCGCATAAATCAGTGGAAACGGCCTCGCCACTGGGCGCCATGCATTCGAAATCACTGCAGTGGAAAATTAGAAAATTTTCGTCTGGCAAGTGAAGTTCTTTCGGTTTTGCAGTTCCAGTTGCAGTTGCAACTTAACTGACGGAGTATCTGTGTCTCTATCTGTAACTGTAACTGTAACTGTGACTGTGACGCTGACTCTTGCTGCAGCAGTGACAGTGTAAGATGGCCAATTCTGCACGTGCGGCTAGTTGGATGCATATCTTGGCTACACTGCCATTATTTTTCTTGTTTTGTTGACAGCAGCTGAGCAGCTGAGCTTATTCACAAAATGAAGTCATACATAACGGCAACGTGACAATGACTTTGGCCGACAACAACAAAAACCGGAACAACCACAAAACGGCAGCGCCTAACTTGCCGTTAAAAGAATTTGACATAGCCAACTTCCTGCCACACTCAAGTGTATCACGCCCGAGCGTAAATTGCAATTAACTTTTGGCACTCTAATTAGCAGCAGCGAAAAAACAGAGTAGCAAAAAGTTTTGCCAAAGGCGCCAAAAAAATATAACATCGTAGATAAAATAAGACTTAAAGCAGATAATGCGCTCGACTTAGACACGCTTTTGAATTTTAAACGACCGCGCAGCTACTTACGAGGCATCAATTAGCTCCACTAAACAGCGCACTGGGTGGCCGTGGAGCAAGTGCGTCACCCACCCAAGTTCACATAGTAGATAAAGCGTAAAAGTCCCAGAGAGACGGAGAGAAGCAGAAACAATGCGGGAGCCGTAGAGCCACAGCGCCAATTATCAACTGCTCATATCATCAATCAAAGACTTGGAAAGATAAAAGTCTTGCCGCAGGTGTGAACGGTTGTCGTTGTCGTTGTTGTTTGTTTGTGTTGTTGATGTCGTATTTGTTTTTGCGTTGCTAGCGCAGATAATTTTTTAAAAACAAGTGAGTTAAGAGATAGGGTTTGGTTATCTGAAGTATGACGAACTTTTCACACCCTTTACGAGTACAATTTGTAACTATATCAAGAAATTGGTAGCGCCATAAAACCAATTTCCGCGATGGTGTATGTTTCATGTGAAAAAGAAGCCTTTTAACCCTAAGTAGGATCAGTGTAGTGTCGTGCAGGAATTTCAAGAAGTGCAAAAATTGTGGGTCATGTTGAATTCTGGATGACGCATGCGTCCAGTATCTAAAACTACTGTGTGTTTCCGAATATTTTGACATGCGAAAGATCTGCGAGATGATGGTATCTAAGAAACTCTCTGATGAACAGAAGGCTGGTGTAACGATCTCACTTTACCCCTTGGTGCAACAAACGTAATATTCCTTTTGGGGTATTGTGTAAACGTGTAACGAAACATGGGTTTTCGAGTATGAGTCGTAATCCAAAAAAGAAAGTGCTGAGCGGCAACTTTCTCGCGCCCAAAAATGAGAAATCTTTCAATTCCGACGATTAACTAAAACTAGTGTTCAAACTAGCAGTGAAATCGTTGGTTTCCTTAAGCCATTTACTACGCTTTAACTTACTTTTGGGGAAGGTAAATTGGATGAATTCAACGCATTCCTAAAGTCATAATATCTGTGGCGATACTTGGAAATCCATTGTATATGAAAATGCGAGCGTTCCTGCAAGAGGATATAATCGCAGAAACTTCCACAAAGACCTGCTGAAGATCGCAAAGATGAAGTCGGCCAATATCCTGTAAACTACCTAAACTCTTTTGCCTGGCATGTCGTCTTAACGTTGGATCTGCCATCATTATTCTACGAAAAAAAACTGTGCAACGAAACCCTAATGATGGTGCAAATCTAATAAACAATTAGATAGGGGCAGGGATTTTAAAAGGGAAGTTGAAAGGTGAAGAATGCCCAATTCCACGAATTCCCTAGACTTCAAACGCATTCAGTTGGCAGTGAAGCTTGCATTTGTGATGACCACAAACAAGTCACAATGGCTGTCACTAGAAATATTTTGTATAAAAATTATTTTTAAAAGTTTTCTATTTAATTAGAGGTTAAGATGAGATGTCCATATTTCGAGGAATTTCATTTATGCAGTTGCAAATGCTACACTAAGCAGGCCCCCCGGACCGTTAGTCAAGTGGTCCACATTACATACTTTGATAGTGACCATGTCAAAAAAGAACAATGAAATAACTGAAATGGATAGTAGAAAAATTAGCCTGAATTCGATTTCTACGGCTCGGAGATTATGAATGATAATACATGTCTTGTCTCTTGGCTTTTATCTTTTGTCTCTTCTCTTTTCTCTCTTTTCACTTGTATTCTCCCCTTATGTCTTGTTTCTTGTATCTTGCCTTTTTTCTTTTGTCCCATATCTCTTGTGTCCTCCCATTCCTTAATATCCCCTACTCCTCTCACACCCTCACTCTGACAATCATCTCATAATTTCATCTTATCATTTTATATCATCATCTCACCTCCTAGCGTCTCACTCTCATATCACGATAAACCATGTCATATCATCTCATCATCTTATTATCTTATCATCTTCGTATTTTATCATCTTATCATCACATCATTTTATCATTTTGTCAACTTATCATCTTATTATCTCATCATCTTATCACCTTATAATCTTATCATTTTATCATCTCAGCATTTTATAACCGTATCATCTTTTCATCATATCAACTTATCATCATATCATCTTATTAATTTATCTTGTCATGTAATCATCTAACCATCAAATCATCAAACATCCTCACTCCTCATTCTCCCTAACTCCACATTCTCGTCTCACCACTCTACTGTCTCCCTCACCCTGTTCTTAACCATAAGACTTATGTTTGTTGGAAACTTGAATTACTTTATTTATAGCATAATTTATTGAGTTACAATCGGTTACTTTCATAACTTGAAAACTACTTGACAAACTGAAAATAATTACTATACTACTCATTGCATAAAGTGTATAAAAAATGGCATGTGGCATGTAATATACAGTAAAGTCTTTTATTGAAGGAATTAAACTTTGAAAATAGATGTAAAAGAACCTCAAAGTTATTTATCTTATGTTTGCGCCAGGATTCTATAGAAAACAAAAGTTCGACAAAAAAGTAAACCAAAGACATATAAGTCATGGCATTCAACCGAAAAGCATTCCATGAATTTCATGTCTCCGATTCGCTAATCATCAAAAAAAAAGACTATGTGAGTTTAAATCTCACTTCAATGAAAATTTCTGCAGATTAGCCAACAAATTGAGTAGCTCGATTAGCGTTACTTCTGTTAATATGCATCTAGATAGAAGCGCACATTTTTTATAAGTTTCGCATGCTTGTGTCCCACTGTATTTTTTGCAAAATCAAAAGGCGTGCGCACTTGTGCTTACACGTGAGCACTTGTACTTGTACGGAGAATTAAGCATTGAATTTAATTAAGTTTTACCAAAGTGGTATTCATATATATATAAAGGAGGTAGTTCCAATAACTTGTTGCCAAGTTACGTACACTTAATTGAATTAGGGAAATTACAACGGACTGCAAAAGCGTATTCCGAAGAACTTGTTTATGCAAATACTGCAAAACATTATTCAAATACTATACACTCGCAGCATTTGTTTGCAGCACATAATATTTGAAATGCACTTGCATATTGTTCGCACTTCATTTAAGAATAACTTTTAATTTGATTAAAAATTACGACAATGCAAAATAAAAAAAAAGCAATGAAAACGAGAGCAACCAAAGTGAAAAGTAAAATCTTATGCAATTAAGTTAAAGCCAACTTGACTTGGCGACTCGACTCGACAAGGAGCATAGGACAAGCGTAGGGCCACAGGGAGGAGCCGGAGCAGCAGCAGCAGGAGTAGCGGCAACGGCAGGAGCAACACGAAACTCGCTGCGGCGCTTCAAAACTAATTGACATCGTTACAGTGGCAGCCGCTGTCAGCGAGTGCAAAGTTTCTTTAAAACAAAAAATAAAAATAAGATTCGCAAAACTACTGAAAAAACCGAGCCGCGCAAATATTTTCACAATTTCGCTATAGAGTAAAATATTTTGCATTTTCTTACTTTTTTTCTTACTCTCTCTCGCCGTCTCTCGCCACTGCTCGACAGTTTTAATTTAATTTTACAAGAAGATTCACACTCTGCGAAAAGCAGAGTAAAATCTGCTCGTTTCTTGCAGGCAGCAAAATTCGCCTGCGTTTTGCGGCTGCTTGGAACATTTTGGCCCAAAATGCTACTATTGTCAGCGAGCCATTTAAAAAAGTTCTCTAAGTTCCTTTGAAACTGGTTTAATGGCTTACGATTTTAATCAGAAAATAACTTAAATGCAGGCTGACGGCAGGTCCATGTCAGCTGGCAGCCATTGCAACTGCAACAGCAACTGGTAAAGCCATTGACTTTTGTAGCTAAATGTACAACAGTTACTTATAGCATGCTGGGCCAACGGGGCGTATGACGCATGCTAACAGCCAAGCTGAGATCCGCTCAACTTTTATATGCCCGTCGTGTAGGGCATCAGCTGAAAGTTGTGTTAACCGCAGGCAGATATTATCGTAAAAGTGCAAGTCATTCGTGCTGCATGCAACTCCTGAACATGCAACTTGTATAACGTGTATCCAGCAGATAAAAGATTGTCTCTTATTTGTGCTGCATTTGATATGCTCTTTACTGGATACATAAAAGACGCAATAAAACCGCAGTAAATAACCAAAACCAGGTACTGATCAGATTTGCAATTTATTCATGGTACGTCTGTGTGTGTGTGTGCGGCTTGCAGAGTAACTCTATGTGTGGTTTTAATTTATGACTTGCAAGCTTATGGAGTCAGAGTTCTTGGTTGTAATGTGTCACATTTTCAGAGTGTTGATATGTGTAATAAACATATGAATATATTGCGAATCTGTGTAAGGAAATTATACCTTCAACAAAATCTGTAGACAAATCCGTTTAATTTCAAATTACATTCTTCCGGGGGTGTATGGTGTCAGATCTTTCCTGTGGAACGGACATGAATTAAATGGGATGAGCGAAAAGGGAAGGAACAGAGGGAAGACGGAAGAAGGATGCAGCAGGATGGTGTTCAAGTGTTATTATTGATATGGATAAAAAGTTTTAGAAAAACTTGCCTACCTCTTAAGAGTATGAGGCTGGGCTGTTGAAACGAGCAGAGCAATGGAAAAGGCCCTCGAGTAATGTTTATATACATACTATAAAAATCACAAAATAATTACAATGGTAGTGAATGATCTTGATCATGTTTTAGAAAACCAGGAATCTATAACAGTAATCGGATTTATCACCATTCTTTATGTGATTCAATTTCAAGAAAACTGTATACCTTAAATTGCGAAAGACAAAGGAAAACAAAAAAACGATGACAAAGGCAAGGCCAAAGACAAATAAAAGGCAAAGGCAGGTGGAAAGGGGTACAGAGCTGCGTCTCCTGCTCACGCTGCGGAAAGGGAAAGCAGAAAGGAAATCCATTCCCGGGAGAGGAGGTAAAGAGCAATTCCCTTAAAGAATAAATGTGTATGCTTGAATGATAAAAGATACGCTATGAAAAAATCATTGTGTATGGAAAATATCTTTTTCTTCTTAACTTAACTAAAAACCCGATTTATCTACCTTAATTCTTAAATTAGCAGCGGGTTCCGCCGCCTGGTCGCTCCGCTTACCCGTCGCCCCGCCCCTCTCGAGTTAGATCATATTTCTCGTCATATTCCACTTCCAAAACTCTTTCTATCCCTACCTCTACCATATCTCTTCATCTCAAACACATTTTCCGTCTTTTGGGTTGCGTCGTACGTTTCTACTTGCATGTCGTTGCAAGTAGTTTTTACTTTCCGTTGCCATTGGTTTACATTGGTTAACAGGTCTAACAGATGGAAGGTTTGGCAACAGTATTAAAAATGGGTTAAATACCGATGTTGCCAGACTCATTCAAACAACTGTCCCACTTTTGCCTTCTAGCTGGACATATGTAACAAACCGTTACCGGGTTACGGCCTGATGTACAGCACTCTACTTTGCGCGTACCTTCTCCAATGGAGGCACGGTCTGCTCCTTCGTCACCTTCCTTCAACAGCCGCATTAAAGACCTTTCTTTCGATGGAACGACGAACTCTATAAACTTTACGACGACATTGACATAGTCAAACGAATAAACATACAGCGGTTCCACTGGCTAGATCATATTGTGCGTATGCATGAAGAAGTTACTGCGAGAAAGGTCTTCAATGCGGCTGCTGAAGTCAGACTCTGTTGGGGAAGACGCCCGCAGAGGAGCCTGGGAAAGTGCTCTTAATCAGTACGTTCTACAGTAATAACAAAATATTGCATGATTCTTAGCAGATACTATGCTGAAATTATTCGTATTATACTGTAATTCGGTTCGGTATGTCCACTTCTCTTTTAAAAGATAAGCGTAAGTAACCGGCTCATTTCAGAAAAACAACTTGTTGAAGTAATATTTTGGAGAGTTGTTTTCGTTATATACTTTTAACTGAAAACTTGAAAATGCAATTCATGATATCTCTTAAAACAGAAGACGATGTATGTAGCCTTGGTTCTTCCTTAAGCTTAATGAAGTGCGCTTTGAGTCCAGTACAGGTGTGACGTCACGTTTAACGTGAGTTTGTATATAAGAATACTTAAAACATAAGCAAAGCACGTTAACAAATCTTTAACCACTTTTTATTAAACACAACTTCTGTAAATGGTATATATTAAATGGTATGTATTTACCACTCAATGGGCTTCATTGGTTCCATGGGCTTCATAGGTTCCATGGGCTTCATTGGTTCCATTGGTTCCATTGGCTGCATGGTGAATAGTGGCGGTAGTTCTGGACAATCTGTTCCACTGCATTGCGTTTGATTTTGACTGCCACCACCATTTTGACTTTGACTCTGTGATCCATTCCCGGAGCTCTGGCTTTGACAACCGTTTCCAGTTTGTGTCTGTGTTTGAGAGCCATCAGCCGAGGTTTGCGTATGTGCGCCGTTGCCCTCATTGCACTGCACATTCGTTTGATTCTGACTCTGTGATCCATTCCCGGAGCTTTGGCTTTGACTACCGCTTCCAGTTTGTGTCTGTGTTTGAGAGCCATCAGCCGAGGTTTGCGTATGTGCGGCGTTGCCCTCATTGCACTGCACATTCGTTTGATTCTGACTCTGTGATCCATTCCCGGAGCTTTGACTTTGACAACCGCTTCCAGTTTGTGTCTGCGTTTGAGAGCCATCAGCCGAGGTTTGCGTATGTGTGCCGTTGGCCTCATTCCACTGCATGTTGATGGCCATTGACTGTTGGAAGTTAATAATTAAGTTAGCTTGTTAAATTATTTATTGAATTAATTTATTGTCTAATTGCAAGTTTCATTACATTAACACTGGCCAGACCAATAATGGCCAATAGACAAGCGCACAAATAGAATTTCATATTGAAGGTGTTGACAACAAACTTGAACTGAAAATAAAAGACACATTTTGCCGGCTTTAAAGCAAATTCTATTATATTATTGATGATCGGAACAGCAGAACAAAAAATATTTTGTAGATAATTGAAAGTAGTAAAAAAAATATGATAACTCTAAGATAAGGCAATGACCATATTTTATGAAGATTATATGTAGATTATTTACGAATTTGCTTTTTTATGTTTGCTACTTTTTATGCTTTCGTAGATGAAGTTTATTAATTCGAACGTAAAGTTCAACTTTCAGATTTTATAAAGTAGAGTTATTAAAAAGAAAAGTTATGATGCACTAAAAATGAGAATGTTTTAATATTGAGCGTTAGTTTCTTTTTTACGGTAATTTATATAAATAGAGCTACTTTTCGCAAAATTTAAAAAAAAAAAAATTTTCGATTATAATACTATTTTAGTAATATTGAAGGAAGCCTTTACCGTATGGCGGATCCACAAACCTGCGTATTTAACACCTAAAATGGGAAGAGCCGATTCGGAATATTGGTATTAAGTCAACATCCCATGCAATTAGTTTGGTTAAACATGAAGTATCAAAACAAATTCATATTTTCTGAAGCGTGAGAGTTCCACACAGAAACAAATAGGGTTCCAAACTAGCCTCTTCTCTTTTATAGGCTTCAATTAATAGCTTGTATCATTTGTTGATGCATCCAAGGAGACATTTTCTTTATTGACTATTACGGCAAGCAGGTCATTGAAGACATTTAGCCTTCTGAGAAAAGAATTCACAATTTGTGTTAGAAATGACAAATTACACTTTGGAAATAACTTTTCATTTTTAAGATCACTTAAACAGTTCTTTTCTAAAATGCGTGAATGACGGTAAAGATCACAAACAAATATTCTCTGGAATAAAAAAAAAATTATTTCTAATAATTCATTTTGTGGGAATGTTAATTGATATCTATAATAAAGCATTAACCATATTGGAAGATCTCTGTAAGGTGATTTCGAATGGGAAATAAAAACGATGTATTCTGTAGAAACCTACGGCAAGGGCAATCATACAAAATGGATAACTCCAATGAGTTTTTCGGAATCAATTAACCAAGCAGAGCAAGTTCAAGGGGGCTTCCCAAAATTTGTGGCGATGAATTTGTAATAAATGGATTTTTAAGATGCAGGCTTTCCGTTACAATAGGAACTCAAATTTGATATAAAAAATAGCTACTTAATTTTCAGCTTGATCGGTAAACTTCATCGGTAAAAGATTTCACGAATCGGCCCAATCTTATATTCCCAGATGGGACTAAGCAATAAAGTTGGGTAAAATAAAAGTGGACAATTTTGCATGGAAATTAAAACTTTTCCATCCAAATTAATTTAGAAAAGACATAAAATATTAAAATAGAAATTATATCATTGTTTACTTCTATTCAATGGGTTCGAAAAGTAATTGCGGAGAAAGTTATTGTAGCAGCCTGAATATATGAATATACCTATGTAAATATACGCCCTCTTATACCCAGAGTTATCCATGCATCTGTGCTTGCAAGTGTATATGCATGTACACTGATAGAAAAATGACGTTATGTGCATGATTTTTCTTATTTGTGGTCTTAATTTTGTGGGTATAAATCGAGACCGCTGGTGCTTGATTTTGTTCGAAAAATGTACCCGCATGTTCTAATTTTACCGGAATAAGCACGTCATTCTTGAATTACGAACAATTGTGTACAATTTTGGTAGAATTTACAACAAGAATAAGAATTTTTATTTCTTTCCTTTGCTTTGCTTTTAACTTAAATGCTTATACTTGGGAGAGGGAGCGAGAAAGAATAGTATATCGTATTGCGCATCAGATGAGAGGATTGCGAAAATAATAAATTTGTGGTGTTGTTGTTGCTTCGCATCTGCGTGAGAACTTTATTAGAACAGGCAGAATTCAAATTTTACGTTAATTAGTACGGTAGTTGGTCCGATTTTAAATCAACTTGACACAAATAATATAACTGATCTAATTTTGATTGCGCTAACTAAACTCGCTCTTTAAAAGTTAGTTTCTATGACTATGTTATTGTATTTTTGAGTTTGTAATAGGTTCTGCAATAAATGTTTGTACATACATACATATAAACGATGCATGCTAAGACAAATTTAAAATTAATAAATTATTTTTTTATTTATATATCATCTATGTATTTACATAGATAAAAATTAGGAAAATTACTTTTGTGCTGAAATGCGAAGACTAAAACTGTGTTTTATATGTTATTTGTATTTTCTACAGTATTGCCTTTGGCATACGTCCTACTCAAGTTTGTATGTTTCTCTATTACATATTTGTTCTCGGTACAGTCACACCTGAGAAAGTTGGACACTCTTACAAGTTAGCCACCTGCATATGTTAGCCAAAAATTCTTCAACAGTCCGTGGCCAACTTAACCATGTTTGACTGTATTTGCGTATTGCATACGCTCTTTCAAACCGATACATACATGACCTTTTCGTGATTTACTCTCATTGAACTTTTGGCGAGAGAGATCAAGCTGGCTCGATATTTCAATGCGAGCCGCATTGATTATAGTCGCTGTGAAAATTGTGCAGTGTAATACTTGTGAAACACAGAATAAAAAAGAAAATTTGACGCCAGTGGATCCCAAAATGCTGGATTTTGTAAAATTATTGAAAATGGAGGAAGTTTTGCCGTATTTACAAGGTAAGTTCAGTGGATATATGTTGCATTTTACAACTTTTTTTTATACACACACACATACATGTGTACATGCATTAATGCAAAATTTAATAGCTGTAGGTACATATATATGTATATGTGAAAAAAAATTAATATATACATAAAACAGCTATTTCCATAAAATACATACATACATACATATGTGTGTATATACAAATAAGTTGTGTGGATAACAACTAGAAAGTCAGCCGACGCGTCGGTACAGTTGCGTATATTTTACTTTGATTTTGTATTAGCAGCCAAAAGTGCAAAAAAATATCAAACGTGTGATTGAATTGGTGAGCACTACACTGCGCAAAACCAGCATCAACCACAGCGTCACAACATAAGTAAAAGGAAAAGCCAAGCTCGACAAAAGAATGTGTCAAACAAATAAAAGTAAGCAGCAAGCATTTGTACACATATATTTTCTGCAGTGTATAGCTAACTCATTTACTCTCGCACAAGTAGTGAGCGACGCCATCAGCTAGTTTTTTTTTTACGCCGTGCATAAGACGTACTAAAAGACACAAACGCCTGAATGTATACTTTCTCGTTTTAATTAATAATACTAATTTTAAGTAGTTTATTTAGTTAATAATTGATAAAAACAGTGTTTTCATAACCTTCATTAGTTAAAAAAAAGTGTCCTATTGTATGTGTGTGTATTATTAGCGTATTTTATAATAACACTTCGGCGTGCCAAAGTTTGCATTGACTTTAAAATTTTTTCTTTAATAGATGCCAAAGTGACGTATAATAACCTTCGCTACATTGACAAGGACGATCTGCGAGAAATTATTCCACCCATAGGACTCCGAATTGAGTTTCGAGAAAAATTATTCGAATGGAGAAAGATAGAGGTAAATTTAGGAAAAACACTCAAATATATATATAATGTACAATAATTTTAATTACTGCATTTAGTTTGCAGGTGACGACACCATATCCGCGTCGTTTAAACTCACAAACTGCGAGTCGCCAACAGCCTATAATTCTATGTTAAACTTTCAGGGCTTAAAAGATTTACTACCAAAGACAGTTAAAGGGTTCGCCGTATTGCAGTACTCGCGGGAGCATAACATGTTGACATGCGAACACAGGAATTATATTGTGGATATTATTATGGACATCATAGCAAGCAGAACTATTCTTAAGCCGGCACATTTTTTGGAAATATTGGGGAACATACGTTCGACATTTCCAAATGAAATTGAAATGCAAGTAAGTTGATTTAAAACAATTCAATTTTATTAAGACTTTAACTAAATTGCTCTTATATTTGCAGGACTTTTATTACATTTCACAAAAAGTTAAAAATAATTCGGCTGACACACTTTTTTCAAAAAGGAAAAATAAAGCGTGCAAGCGTGCAAGATATTATCAATGTCAAACAACAATGATGCGATCGATACGTATACTGATGCCGATATCATTAAGATGGATGAGCAGATATCATTGGCATTAAAATCGGATCTAAACAGAGCCAGCTCAAATTGGAATGACGTATGCGACAAATGGAAGAAGACATATCAATTGCGTCAAAAAGACGCTAAGGAGTTGGATAGCGTTGTATTTCTGCAAGCTTGGACGAAATTCTCGGATGCAAGAACACCAGAATTGGTAAAAACTGTTAAATTTTAAAATTATTAGCTCTTTTAAATTTGTGTTTCTAAACTTTTTAGATTAACATCGACAGATTCTCAGGACTACATATATGCAATACTGCTTAACTCGGCTCTCTTTCCGACTGCAAGATTTTTTGACTATACTGGAAAGCGTAATAAGAAGGTCACAATTATAATTATTGATGCTCAGGATAGCCCAGTCACTCGACTCACAACTATCACCGACTACAACAAACAGATGCAAATATTAATTGATAAGTATTATTCTGCTGGTTTGATCATTCAGCCATTTTTGATAGTTCACGGCTTAACCGATGTTTTTTCCGGCTCAAGGTCAATTTTGTTATAATAAAAAGCGGTCTTAAACTACCGAAATCATGCCCATTTGTTGACGATAGTCTGTTATGTACGCATTTTCTTGATACCGGGACCGGTCGGTCTCAAATCAAGCACGTAATTATTAAGACCGCCGGTCTGGTATTGAGAACGTTTTGGTCATAATTCGAGAACATTTTGCACATGATATGAGAACATTCTGTTCTTTTATATAGAACACCCTGTGCTTATTCCATGAACGATTTGTGCATGATATGAGAACATTATGGTCTTGTATTTAGACCCCTTGTGCCCATTTCATGAACGATTTGTGCATGATATGAGAACATTATGTTCTTGTATTTAGACCCACCTGTTCTCATTTCAAGAACGATTTGTGCTTGAAATAAGCATATAATGTTCTTCTATCTAGAACAGCATGGGCTTATTCCATAAACGATTTGTGCATGATTTGAGAACATTACGTTCTTGTATCTAGACCACCCTGTGCTCATTTCGTGAACGATTTGTGCTTGAAATAAGCACATAATGTTCTTCTATCTAGAACAGTATGTGCTCATTTCATGAAAAATTTAAACACTTTGTTTAAAATTATTTTTTTATTTCTAGTTGTGCATACTTTTTTTAAATATATATATAATATAAATTTATAGCTGCTTTGTCCGGCTCTATGTCCAATCAAGAATTTACAACGTCAGCATCTTGGGTGTTTTATTATAACAAAATTGGCCTTGAGCCGGAAAAAACATCGGTTAAGCCGTGAACTATCAAAAATGGCTGATGATGATCAAACCAGCAGAATAATACTTATCAATTAATATTTGCATCTGTCTGTTGTAGTCGTTGACAGTTGTGAGTCGAGTGACTAGGCTATCCTGAGCATCAATAATTATCATTGTGATCTTATTATTAAGCTTTCCAGTATAGTCAAAAAATCTTGCAGTCGGTAAGAGAGCCGAGTTATGCAGTATTGCATATATGTAGTCCTGGAAACCTTTCGATATTTATCTAAAAAGTTTAGAAACACAAATTAAAAAGAGCAAATAATTTTAAAATTTAACAGTTTTTACCAATTTCGTCCAAGCTTGCAGAAATACAACGCTATCCAACTCCTTAGCGTCTTTTTGACGCAATTGATATGTCTTCTTCCATTTGTCGCATACGTCATTCCAATTTGAGCTGGCTCTGTTTAGATCCGATTTTAATGCCAATGATATCTGCTCATCCATCTTAATGATATCGGCATCAGTATACGTATCGATCGCATCATTGTTGTTTGACATTGATAATATCTTGCACGCTTGCACGCTTTATTTTTCCTTTTTGAAAAAAGTGTGTCAGCCGAATTATTTTTAACTTTTTGTGAAATGTAATAAAAGTCCTGCAAATATAAGAGCAATTTAGTTAAAGTCTTAATAAAATTGAATTGTTTTAAATCAACTTACTTGCATTTCAATTTCATTTGGAAATGTCGAACGTATGTTCCCCAATATTTCCAAAAAATGTGCCGGCTTAAGAATAGTTCTGCTTGCTATGATGTCCATAATAATATCCACAATATAATTCCTGTGTTCGCATGTCAACATGTTATGCTCCCGCGAGTACTGCAATACGGCGAACCCTTTAACTGTCTTTGGTAGTAAATCTTTTAAGCCCTGAAAGTTTAACATAGAATTATAGGCTGTTGGCGACTCGCAGTTTGTGAGTTTAAACGACGTGGATATGGTGTCGTCACCTGCAAGCTAAATGCAGTAATTAAAATTATTGTATATTATAAATATATTTGCGTGTTTTTCCTAAATTTACCTCAATCTTTCTCCATTCGAATAATTTTTCTCGAAACTCAATTCGGAGTCCTATGGGTGGAATAATTTCTCGCAGATCGTCCTTGTCAATGTAGCGAAGGTTATTATACGTCACTTTCGCATCTATTAAAGAAAAAATTTTAAAGTCAATGCAAACTTTGGCACGCCGAAGTGTTATTATAAAATACGCTAATAATACACACACATACAATAGGACACTTTTTTTTAACTAATGAAGGTTATGAAAACACTGTTTTTATCAATTATTAACTAAATAAACTACTTAAAATTAGTATTATTAATTAAAACGAGAAAGTATACATTCAGGCGTTTGTGTCTTTTAGTACGTCTTATGCACGGCGTAAAAAAAAAACTAGCTGATGGCGTCGCTCACTACTTGTGCGAGAGTAAATGAGTTAGCTATACACTGCAGAAAATATATGTGTACAAATGCTTGCTGCTTACTTTTATTTGTTTGACACATTCTTTTGTCGAGCTTGGCTTTTCCTTTTACTTATGTTGTGACGCTGTGGTTGATGCTGGTTTTGCGCAGTGTAGTGCTCACCAATTCAATCACACGTTTGATATTTTTTTGCACTTTTGGCTGCTAATACAAAATCAAAGTAAAATATACGCAACTGTACCGACGCGTCGGCTGACTTTCTAGTTGTTATCCACACAACTTATTTGTATATACACACATATGTATGTATGTATGTATTTTATGGAAATAGCTGTTTTATGTATATATTAATTTTTTTTCACATATACATATATATGTACCTACAGCTATTAAATTTTGCATTAATGCATGTACACATGTATGTGTGTGTGTATAAAAAAAAGTTGTAAAATGCAACATATATCCACTGAACTTACCTTGTAAATACGGCAAAACTTCCTCCATTTTCAATAATTTTACAAAATCCAGCATTTTGGGATCCACTGGCGTCAAATTTTCTTTTTTATTCTGTGTTTCACAAGTATTACACTGCACAATTTTCACAGCGACTATAATCAATGCGGCTCGCATTGAAATATCGAGCCAGCTTGATCTCTCTCGCCAAAAGTTCAATGAGAGTAAATCACGAAAAGGTCATGTATGTATCGGTTTGAAAGAGCGTATGCAATACGCAAATACAGTCAAACATGGTTAAGTTGGCCACGGACTGTTGAAGAATTTTTGGCTAACATATGCAGGTGGCTAACTTGTAAGAGTGTCCAACTTTCTCAGGTGTGACTGTACCGAGAACAAATATGTAATAGAGAAACATACAAACTTGAGTAGGACGTATGCCAAAGGCAATACTGTAGAAAATACAAATAACACATAAAACACAGTTTTAGTCTTTGCATTTCAGCACAAAAGTAATTTTCCTAATTTTTATCTATGTAAATACATAGATGAAAAATAAATAAAAATTATTTATTAATTTTAAATTTGTCTTAGTATGCATCGTTTAGATGTACAAACATTTATTGCAGAACCTATTACAAACTCAAAAATACAATAACGTAGTCATAGAAACTAACTTTTAAAGAGCGAGTTTAGTTAGCGCAATCAAAATTAGATCAGTTATATTATTTGTGTCAAGTTGATTTAAAATCGGACCAACTACCGTACTAATTAACGTAAAATTTGAATTCTGCCTGTTCTAATAAAGTTCTCACGCAGATGCGAAGCAACAACAACACAACAAATTTATTATTTTCGCAATCCTCTCATCTGATGCGCAATACGATATGCTATTCTTTCTCGCTCTCTCTCCCTAGTATAAGCATATCAGTTAAAAGCAAAGCAAAGGAAAGAAATAAAAATTCTTATTCTTGTTGTAAATTCTACCAAAATTGTACACAATTGTTCGTATTTCAAGAACGACGTGCTTATTCCGGTAAAATTAGAACATGCGGGTACATTTTTCGAACAAAATCAAGCACCAGCGGTCTCGATTTATACCCACAAAATTAAGACCACAAATAAGAAAAATCATGCCCATTTGTGCATAATTTCCGAACGTCATTTTTCTATCAATGTAGTTGCTCGCATACAGCTGATATCGATATCATTAGTCGTACCAAGCGAGCAATTAACGGAGCCATTGCGGCGATTGAGATAGAATCTGGCAAGGTGGGTCTAATTGTAAATGAGAAAAAGTCGAAGTAAGTTTTCTTCGAGTTAGTCTGTTGAAAACTTTTGTTGTTGTCAAGGATTTCATGCCCCATGGCACCACCGTCATATGAAGAACGATGTCAGCATGGAGATTAAGCGGAGAATCGCTCATGCCAATATATGTTACTTTGGTCTCAGTAGGTAAATAAGTAGTACAGACCATTCTCGCCAGACCAAACTATCACTCTATAAGACGTTCATCCTTTCCGTTCCGACGCAGAGTCATGCAAAGCCCTTGAAGTGTTTGAACGGAAAGTACCTCGTTTGCTCTTTAGCCCTTTACGTGTGGGCAACGACTAACGAATTCTATGGATCGTAATTAAGCTAATTAACATCCAGCAGCTCCACTGGCTATTTCATGTTGTTTTATGATTGAAGAAACTAGTGCGAAAAGGTCTTCAATGCGATTGTTGAAGGAAGGAAATGAAGGGGCAGACCATACCACCGTTTTAAGGACCAGGTAGAAAGCACACTTACTACCTACTGGAGAAGTAGAGCCATCTAGACGAGTGATCTACATCGGGCCGTAACCCGGTAAAGGGTTGTTATGACCAGTCGAGAATAAGAAGAATTGTTTGTTTGAAAAAAAAAAATCAAGTGTCCACAAAAAACCAGACCATAAAAAAGTATAAAACCTTTTATGAGCCAAACTGTATTTGATACTGATTTGAAGGAAGCGATTAAATAGTTTTTATTAAAAAAAACTGCTCGGAAGCTAATAACTAACTGCTCTGCAATGGAACAAACGGAATGAAACTTGGAACACCACACTTCTCCACACTATAATTTACTTTTTAAATATGCTCATTTATTAATTTGAATCTAGTTAGACGGGCGCAGCAGCCGTGGAGACTTCAGCTACCACGCTTGACGACTGATCCGAGACATCAGTAGTATCATCGTCACTGGCTGCATCCGTACTAAAAGTGCTAAAGGGCTCAAGCGTAGTGCTGCTGTCTGTGGGAGCTACAGTGGAGCCTGTGGGTACGCCATTCTTTAGGCAGTTGTCCAATAGGTCATAGGTGGCTGCCGTATCACGCACGTAGTTGCTCTCCGTGGTGTTGGTGCACTGGTATTCCGTATCCATTATGCCTTTGATGCCCTCACCCAAAGTGTTGGCCGCACTGGCAGCACTGGTAGATATGTCATAGATCGTCGACACATCAGTTTGGGCCTGTATGAATTAATGGATGGACACATGAAGTAGATCTTATGAAGAATGTGAAATGTTACTCACAGCAGATGCATAGCAGTTGAAGAAGGCAACGGTATCGTTATTACTGTCACATGTGGCAAAGGCGCTGCAAATGTCGCTCACTTCCTGCTTATACATGGCCTGATTCTTGTCGGCCTGTGCTGTCAAATTCGAAATCTCCTGGTTGGCAGTCGTAATGCAAGCCTGGTAATCGCTCGAGAAGGTGTCAGCCACTTCAGTCAGCATGGGCAGATAAATGGCAAAGCACTGCGAGGTCAAATCCCCATTAGCCGTAGCATCAAAGTCACGGCTTTGTCCCTGGTAACGGCTGAGTGCGGCTTGCAGCTGTGTTTGTACTGCGCTGGGCTTGGCCTAAGTATGCGGCGGAGAGTTATTTGAAAGTGAACGGTTGACAGCGATTTTACAGCTTTTACTGACCTGCACAGTAGCGCTCAAGGCAAGGCAAAGGATTAGTAGAGTGCACAATGTCTTCATGTCGTTCGGTTGCTACGCAATTCAAATTCGGGTTTGAATGTGGGCGCTGTTGGGTACCGGCATGGTTTTATATAAAGTTTCGGCTATGTCTGTGCATGGAAATGATTGATTCATTGTGAATTTTTATTTTTGGTCACTTTATCTCTGGTTACGCGTCTAGCAACTCAATTAGCTTGATACCATAATAGCCATCAAGAAAAGCAGTTCCAGTTAGGCGAAGCAATCAATTAAGCAGCATTAAGCCCTATGCGTAATACTTTGGTCACAAATTGCTTTGCATGTGCATTTTCCATGAAGTCATTCACTTACACATAAATGTATTTCAGGACCGTGCACTTCAATTGTCTTCAGGGGGGTTTTGGTAAAATATTCAGATACAAATCTTATAGAAAAAGCTTAAATTTTGATAAGGACTTTTGTCAAATAATAAACTCCCCATTAAAAATCTTTCTATTTTTATATTCGATAATTATATACCATCAAATTTTTTTAATCTTTTCTGCATGATTTATTTCAAAATATGTTACTTTTATGACATATATATTTTGTATTTGCATTTTCCAATCGTTTTTAAATATCTATGTGATGTCATGTGAAACATTCAGCTGTAAGTTCACTCCAACTTGTCATAATGTGTCAAAAACCATGCATGCTTTTCTTTTCGCTTTCACTGCAAACACAGTACACAAAAACAAACGTACAACCTTCTCGTTCTCCTGTGAACGCTGCTTACACGGAGTACAGAAGCGTAACACCATCCGCTTAATACAAGATTTTCGTGACGGCATGTGAGTACATCGATCCTTACGTCGCGCTAAAAGATGTCATACACAAAAATGGTTGATTTAATTCCATCTTAATGAACGATTGTCTGAACATTATTCTTTTATGTAAATGCGTTATCGAAATATTTAAAAGGAAAAATGACAAATATGGTTTCATTTCAAATGACGTTTCTTTTAGTTTTTTCTGTTATATAAGTTAGTGTAACTAAAAACGCTGCAAAGAAGGTTCTTCAACCTAAGTTAAAGTTGATAGATCATTCATCCATATATTGACAATATTTTTACTAAAAACATTTATTTTTAAGTATTAAGAAGTGGTCATTTACGGTTTAAAGAAAAATATTTGTAAGATTTGTGGGTGATATATTTGGCTGCGATTTTGGTAGCACAATGATTCTTCAGACTGCCACTCTTTTGGGAATAGCTAGAGCGATCTCTCGACCTTAAACAAGTTAAGGCACTTCAGTTGCTGTCTTCATGTTAAAAGCTAAGACATTTCAAGATTCATATATATGTTATAAATATTATTTTTCAGTTCCAATAATTGAATAGGGGCGTTTGTAACCCCATGAACCCTCTAAAGGCACTGCCTGTAGATCTATATGTAATCATTTATGTCTGCACATACTGAGGGTCATCATTCAACGATAAGCACAATGGTAGGACTTCCATTACATACACTCTCTCATATAATTTTTTACTTGACGCTGAAAAGTATGCTTTACTTTTTTGCATACAGTTTGACAAGCCTTGAGCTTTGGTTTTTTTGGCAATTTTGCTGCCTTAGATAAGAATCTGGCATAAACATAAACAAAGCATGCATCAGAGTCATCTATCATTCCAAAATACACTGGCCTTTGTTACCCTGACAACTCCACAGTGTTATTTTAGCCGCTTTGCCGCACAGTCATGAAGATAGTGCTAACCGCTTTGGCACTAAGTATTTGGTCGACTACGCTGGTAAGCCCCCCTTTTACACCCCCAGATTAACCGTATATTTTAAAAATTAGTAATATTGCTTCTAGCGTGCCAGCGAACCAAGCACTTTGGCCTATTTGCAGCGTAGTGCGAGGTCCGAGTATGCCGCTAACTCGGATAAGACCAAGCAGTGCTTTGCCATCTATTTGCCGCTCCTAAAGGATGTGGGCAGTCAGTGGTCGATCGGTTATAACAATTGCATAACACAGGAAACTACTTTGCGAAATACATTGTTGACAAATTCTACGGCCGTGCAGGATGACATCAGGCAAGCCGCTTTGGGCATAGAAACCTATATAGAAAACTGCCTGAATGTGACGGATGCGGTGGGCTTTTTTGACTGCTTCGCACGATTCGTAAGTCTACAGAATGGCAATGCAATAGTGAAGTTTGTGACATAGTTTGTGACACTGTGGAGTGGTTATCGTTCAGATTGCTTGTCCATTAATATGCAATAGAGCGTTGCATAAGTGCATTTTGAATTCGCCCTAACTAGGCCCTCCCAATGATCATTACTCCCATGTCTGTTCCAATCCAGGTGAAGAAAAGGCAAGGAAAAGTTTTATTTTAAGAGCAAGAAAAGTATAAAGAAGAAAACCAAAGCAATAGATAGGCATGGCGGACCATATATTCCATGGACAAAAATGGTCAGATGCAATAGCCGAGTCGATATAGACCGTCCGTCTGTATGTGTTGTCGCACCGTTCTCGGAAACTATAAGAGTTCGAGCAAAAATATGCATTGTCGATACGCAGATCAAGTTTATCGAATTATGTTGATATCTCACACCTTTCCCCCGTAACAGATTTCCATGGTATACACTATACACTATAAAAGCTATCGAATTAAAACTTGGTACAAACATGCACATTATTACTTTTTCTTCTTCATAACTGGTTTTACGAGGTGGGTCCCAAAGTCTACAAACAACAGTTTTGAAGCCTGGGGTGGCTGTTAGGCGCCTCATACGACAAGCTTTGATCTTCTGACGTGGTATTCTCTAACCCGCTCTCAACACTGTTACTGCGGTGAGAAAATCAGATCGGATAAAAACTTTAAAAGCTAATAATATGCGAATTTTAGAACCAACTCTCCTATAAACTGTAACAGAATTTCACTTTTTATAGAAACGTTAGGGTTAACATTTATGTACACCTAATTTGGTATGTAGACTCTTGTTAGGCTTATAACCCAACCAATGTTGACCTTTTTATGAATCATTTCCCCTACTCCGTAGTACAGTTACCGTTATTCCGCCCATACCCCTCAACGGATAGATTCAAAAATTTTGACCGAAAAATGATTTTCTTGGACGGAGTAATTGTTCAGTCACGGCTTTGTAGGTGGTTAATCTGCAGAAGTCTTTTAAACATCTAGAGATAAATACTCAATAAGAAGTCTTAGCTCCCCTTTCTGTTTTGCAATCAGAAGCTGTGATCCTTTTTTAGGATTACCACTACGTTATTTGTAGTGCCTTTTAAGCGTTTGAGCTTCACCACCCTCAAATCGCTTGTCGAGAGATGATATCGGTTCCACAAAAACGGACGGAAACCATATTCTTGCTCAAAATCTATTGGGCACCTCGCTTCAGTCAACCGGATCTAGTTTCACCACTTTGTGGACCTGTCTCAGAATAGATATTGGAGTTTTCTACAACTCGACCGATCTCGCTGTTACGAGCTACGACTTTAACATTACCCTGATACCATGTCCTTGTAGAACGGTAGGGAGCTGAGATCTTTTTTGTAGAGTTCAAAGTAATTTCTGACCAGGGCTGCTTCTACCCATTACCATTGCGTTCTTCGATATTCTTCCTTCCAATAATCATCCTGTTCTTAGCAATGCCAGCGATCGATTTATTTTGGACGACCTTTAATTTTTTAACCAAAGGTGCTAGCATTTCCTGTGACTTTGGTTGTCCAATCACCTGGGCGCGTATTTCTTGGTCATAATAGCAGCACGTTCTTTGCCCTCCTCACCGTTCGCCGATGGAGTTTTATTTTGCTGCATCAGAATATGTATATTACTTCTTCTTTCTATATATGAAAGGTCTTGGCTCTGGTCAAAGGCACTTCCTACGACGCAACTGTACTTTGGCTTTCAATGCTTCCAGGATTACGGGAGCAGCCAAATTTGTGCCGACCACTTCGAGTCCGGTTTCCAATATTTGGGACCGTCTCACAGCCAGTTCTTTGGGCAGTCCACCCCTTGATTCGGACCATGTCATAGATCTTTCCCAATAAATGCCAGGCTATTGAGGGGCCAACGCTTATGGTTCCATTCATCTAAATTGACTAACAACTGTACCCGAACGGAACTGAAGTATCATTACCAGTTGGAAACCCCAGCGAGGGATGACACGTATATTAAGAAATTATCATGAAATAGTATTATCGATCTTCGTTCTTGTTATGTAAAAAGTTGTTTGCCTAGTAGGTTACGTGGTACAGGGTGATATTAGTAAGGCCACACTATTAAATTTTGATGATTGTATAAGCAGTGAAACTTTGATGCTTTGACTCCCAGTTAGGTGGTTTCCGGAATAGACGGAAAGACATACGAACAGACATAAATGCGGACAGACTCTTGTGCAAAGCGATCTTGACATATAATTGTGGGTCTTATACATTTTCTTCTAGATTACACGAGACAACAACAAAAAATTATCCTTGGCTCAAAAACACTCCGATGTTTCTTTGCTAAACAAATCAAATAAGCTAAGGGATACCTGTGTTGAGTTCAACCAAGACCAAAAGCTCCTGAATAACATTGAACCAAAATTAATTTGCGGCTTCAGAAATCAAAAATTTTGGAAATAGCTACAAAAAAAAAAGCGTTTCCCGAACTCGGAATCACAGCTTAATTAAATTTTCCCGTCAATTAAAATCAAATTTGTTGTTTAGTGTTATAATTTCCACAAGCTTGATATGTCCTTTAGTACTGCGTATACGAATCTATAAATAAATAAAAGTAAATTTTTATGTTCTAATTAAAAAATGTTTCTTTGCAGTCCCAGCAGAATCTAGCCCAAGTCTATGCAATATCCTTTAATGCCTCCGCGGACGCATTGCATCTCAATCACAAACTAAGCGATATCGAAGTGGACAAATATTTGTGCACCAATGAAACCGAACGATCCTATGTAACGGGATCGGCAAAGATATACGATGCCCTGGACTACTGCCTGCAGTATGGACCACCCCAAACAGCGAGTGCAGCCACAACCATTAAGGGATAGCAACTTTATTACCTACTCTAAATGTAATCTATAACTAATATTCCAATTAACTTTTGTACATGACTTTGATAAAACTTGAATAGCTTTATTCGAAGTGGTCTGGAGTGGTTATACTCTGCGCGCGGCATACGTGCAGCTCGTGGTAAGCCGTGCGCATGCTGTTCGCATAGGCATGTTGTGCCTCCAGGGTGCACAACATGAATTCACGCTCTAGTTGGTCAAGATCATCGCGCAGACTCAACAACGCATTGGTTGCATTGAAGTTTATCTCCAGGAGTATGTCCAGATTGCTGCTGCTCTGGAATATGTTTGAAAATGAGCATTCGGTACCCTGTTTTCAACATTTTCTACACTTACACTGTCGCTGATGCACTTGAAGTAATCCAAGTCCTTCTCGAGCGCCTCACACTCTACCAAGTTGTCGCAAACTGCTTTAGCACCCTCCTCTATTTGTTCCCGCTCCTGCTGCTCCTCAAACTTCAGCTTTATCCTGGTGCTATTGCTGGCCTGCTCGCACTGCTCGTAACTCTGCTCGTAGCTGTGGGAGGCATTCATTGCCTTCAGAGTGTATTCATCTTGGCAGTCTTGTTGACACTCGTCCGTAGTTGTTGCTATGGTAGTTGCCAGCGCTCCCATGGTATAGAGGAGGCATAGCACTAGTAGTGTTCTAGGTCTCAATTGACGTACCGCACACATCAAGTTGAGAAATCCAAATGCAAACAAAACATTTGAACTACGATTGCTGATACTCAAGTTATATTGAATAATTGAACAAATTTCTGACAAATTGCTAGCCATCGAGTGTTAGATAGGCGGCATAAAAATAATATGTACTGTTTAGTGCCGGAGATTGCTCAGTAAATGATAGGGGGTAATTATCTGCTGACGGATATTGATTGTAAGTATAAGGTTTTCCAAGTATTCTTTGTGTTTTTGAGTTTTAAAACTACTATAATCCAATGTCATGGCGTTGAAAAATATATTGCATAGATTTGATGTTCACACGCTTTTGGAAGGTCTATAGACTATGTCTTGCAGTTTGTAAAACAATGAAAGTATATAACAGTGCTGCAAACGTCAGCAATTTTGTGTGTTTGAGTTTATGCAGTTTTACTTTCTGTTCTCATGATGTTAGATGCAAGTCTGACTCGTATGCCAAGAAGATCGGATTATATGACAGTCGCATTTCGATGATGCTAGCTGTGACGTATTTTGTGCCACTCCAAAACATCTTTTTTGAATCGTTAACCTTGATTTTTTTTTTTATGTGCAGTATATGTATCGGGAATATATTCAAGATGACCCATTATTTCGACGTTCTCGGTGCTTCAAAAAAGTTTATTTTTACAAATTAATAATTAGCAAGGGAGGAAATTAAAAGTTTATACAAATGATTGGAGGGATTTCATTAGCCAGATGGCTAGCCAGTCCCCAGCTCATCTAGTAAATAGTCGAAAACATTTTAGTAACCAGACATCCTGTACGAAGTCCCTAGGCCCTCCTCCATAGGGGGAATATTATTTATTCTAAGCTACTCTAGACGATAGCAAGTTTTATAATAGAAAGAGCAAGATTGGGAGTGATTTGATGGTGAAGATCACTATAAGATGCGCATAGAACACGAAATGGGCCGTGAAGGGCTTAAGATCTAGAGCATTCACAAACATAAGCTGCCTGCAATGCAAGAGAATTAATCACACCGAGGATGAGCTTATAGAGAAAAATAACCCACAATTTTAAATTGTCGGATGTATTATTGGAGCAAACTTTCATCTCTTCATTCTATCCACAAATTCATAAAAATTTCGCGTTTCTGCGTACTATCTATTCTTCATCGATGAGCTAACATCGCTTAAATTCGGAGAAATGTCAAAACTTCATCGGGCCAAGTTATACTTTTCAACTAATTTCTATGAACCCAAGAAGCGCTCTTATGTTAATACGATCTGAAGCGATTCTCACACGATGCGAGGTTTCCAAGCGTATCCGTACGATCTGTTCCTCGCTTGGTTTATAAATAATATTGATCCTAAGTAATCATAAGTAAAGTAACGCTTCATAGCTAAATGTGTTCAAGTGAGAGTGCTTTTTACACACATCTCTCGCCAACAAGCACACAGAGCTTATAAGAGAATAACTGCATAAGTCATTCAACACCGCTCGAAGATATGTGCCTTTAAAGTATTTACAATTCGGCACTTTCAAGCTAAATTTTCTATCTTGTTTTTTCATTTATTGGAATGTACTGATAATATTGTTGCTGATAAGCCGATATCATACGACTTATTATTTGCCTCCTAAAAGTATGCCACCAAAATTTATTTAACTTAAACTCTTGAAACTCTTTTTATTTGAATTTTGCTGAATTCTATAACAATAAATAAAGAAAAGATTATAAAGTGTTTTAATGTGCATCAACTTGAAAGATTAATTTATGTTTGGTGTTAAATTTTATACCTGCTTAAAGAGGTCTTTTGAGTTTGTTCAGATCAAAGCCACGTTGAGCAAACTGTAGGATTCTTTTCAAATCTTCTTCAGGAGATAGCTCCTCTGCAGCAGTTGTTGTGTCTATTAATTCTGTTGTAATGTCTGTGGTAGCATCAGGTGTGGTGTCCGTATCAGATCCCCCAGTTGTGCCAGTAGAACCACCATCAGTGGTGTCCGGTTCAGGTCCCCCAGTTGTGCCAGTAGAACCACCATCAGTGGTATCCGTATCAGATCCCTCAGTTGTGCCAGTAGAACCACCATCAGTTGTGCCAGTTGAACCACCAGTTGTGGAATCCGTATCACCATCCGCAGTTGTACCAGTAGAAGTACTAACAGTGGTTGACTCTGTTGTTTGAACTTCACCTCCAACCAGACACACCTGCAAGTCCTCGTTGGCTTTATCCATTTTCTTGGCATAGGCTACGCGCGCTTCATCCACACAGACGGAGAGCTCATTTTCAATAACATCGTAGCTAGCGCTAATGTAGTTAAACTCCGTATTGGAATCGCTGTTCAATGTGAACATGATTTTATAGCTGTTGCTTGACTGAAAACATTCTACTATTAAGTATTACCGGAAACCTAACTGCATGCCGGAAGCACTTACCGCATTGGTAAAGCATTCAAAGAAGTCCTGTCCGTCCGTATAAGTGTTGCAATCAGCCAAACTAGAGCACATGGCATTGCTGCGTGAGAGCAGTTCCTCACGCTTTTCAGCGCTCTCTGCGGTCAGCTGATCCTTGGAGTCCTGCGCCGTATCACAGCAGCCATTGTACTGTGTGTTATAACTGCTCACAACAGAGTTTTGGTCCGTCATATAGTGATTGAAGCACGTATTGATCAGTTCAGTTTCGGCGGTATTATCGTGTGTGGCAACTAGAGAGCGCATGGCGCGATGTTGCAGTTCCAGCATGGAACTAACGTCGAAACGCTGCCGGGGCACTAAGGCGCAGCAACTGCTGGCGAATAGCAGGCACAAGATATAGCCAAAATTCATGATGATTTTTGAAGTGTAGTTGACGGCTTTACGACTTCCGTAGTGACTGACAATGTCCCAAAAGACAACAGATTTATATAGTCACGCCGTATTTCATTATAGAACTGCCCAAAATCATTCAAATTGTTTATCACCTGATTAAAACTTAATTTTGTTATAATCAAACAATTGAAATCACGCAGATTGCTTTTGATTTGGCTTTAATAAGTTTCGTCAAGAACCAAATGAAAAATGACTAAGTAAACCATAAATAAAACTACTGTATCGTAGTATATGGGTAGTTCAGGGTTCCAACGATACAGTGGCCGAAACCAGACATTTTTGGTCAAAAGTTGCACACGCCAAACCCAGATAAGAACTTCACCAAGTGACGACGTCTAAGCAGTATATCAGAAATATATACAAGATATTTCGCAATAGTTTTTTTACTTTTATTTTGCTTCTATTTTTAGGAAAATATATTGTTTTATCTTTAAATCTAGGGGAAGTTTGTCTGGGAATAACCGCAGCCGTAACATAAAAGCGCACTTGTTTTATTTTTATTTTTAAAAGATAAGAGTTATATATGGCTCTCTAGCTGAATGTTAATTAATTGTGATTTAATTTTTGTGAAGCCTATCAACTCTAAGATTTTATTGTTGGTCTTAATCTTGGTATATTAATTTCATTTGCTCGTAAGAGAACACCAACTATATACTTGAGCAGCATGGTAATTCCAGTCATGGTATAATAAGGGAAGGTCACCTCATGCTGCCGACGTGACAGAGAAAGAGAGTGTGCAAATCACTCTGTATGTGCTAAAAAAAACCAACATCGCATATACCCAGTCCGAGTTGGAAGTAGAAAAAAGTACTTCTTTACTCATTACTTAGTCAGGGAGAAGTACTTACAAAATCTTACATTTTTCTTTCGTTTCTTATATGGGATGGCCGCAATTTTCATACTGCTTTTGGAAGGTATTTGTAAAGAGTTTGAAATCTTTGGACTTTATTCCGTTTCCCCTTCCGAAAAAATGTATTTAGAAGTAGTGCGATCAGTGCTGCTAATTTAGCTAGCGCCTGATGGCGGGAAAAAAATTGAAAACAGCGGGCAGCGGGAATTCTAGTTTTTTTTTTAAAGTATGTTTAGCTTTTTCAGCATTATTTTAGGTAACTATGTAAAATCGCGAAATCAAGAAATAAAAGTTGGCATCTATCGTTAAGATTATATTGCCTAGAGTTCTGCAATGCCGTAGAATATACACCAGCTAAAGCGCTCTAAATGATTGAAAATTTCCATGAAAATGGGCCACGCGATGGAGGTATCCCCAAAAAAATAAAGTGGTTTTATTAATCGACCGATTCGGCTTTAATAAAAAAAAACTTTACATAAGGGTGGTTTTTAAGCGAAACAGTTTAAAGATTGATTGAAACTGTGAGCATAAAATCCCAAGTTTGTGTGAAAGAACCAAATGCTTACAACTTTGTCCGAATTTCTGTAGGTTTCATCAAGAAACAATCTATAAAAGAAATAATGGAATATTGGTCACCTTTAATGGCTAATTAAATTAGATTATATTCGTGGTGGATGAGATTGCTCATCGAGTGAAAACGGCCCATTTCTAGCTATAAGGCACATTGGCTATAAATGGATCTATTCTAATGAAAAGAACTAAGACGCAATAAATCTTTATGGAGGCCACAAAAACTGAATTTAGCTTCTTCTTCTTCTTAACTGGCCATAACAACCCGTGTTATCGGGTTACGGCCTGATGTAAATACATTCTTTCATTGGAATTGTGGTTTTAAATGGTGGGTCACAAACCCTACGCACAACCCTTTTAAGGCCTACTGGTCTCCAAAGAACCCAGTGTCATTGTTAGTCGCCTCATACGACAAGCTTTGACCTGCTGTGGTGGTATTCTCTAACCCGCTCACCACACAGGGTAATTTTATTTTACTTTTGCTTACTTTTCAAAAAATGGCTTATAAATGGCTTCAGAATCGATTACTTGAATTATTTACAAAGTTATGATCGCTAAAGGGCGTAAACTCAAAACATAGTTTAATCAGATGGACATGCCCAAACCGCCTAAGTTGTTGACCATTTTTTAAAAGGAACGTATATTCACCGCTTGTTACATGCGTTATCAAAATAATATCAAATATTTTTAATTTTTCGGAAATTTTTAGCTGTTTTTGGCTTATTTTTTTTGACAATCTAGCTTTTTTTGCTGGTGAGAAGTTTGCAACACTGAATGCGGTTTTTGTTATGAAAGGAGGTTTTATGGAGTGCTGTGATCAGAGTACGCAAATAAACCAAACAATACATGAATTTTTCATCCAAGGTCGCTACCAACTCATTTTTTTTGGATTTTTTACGATGTGAGTAAACCTAAAACCAATACGTTGGAATGCATATGAGTAAAACAAAAACAACCCACGTTTTTTTATTGATGTGCGTTTGTTTACCGTTACGGTCGCAACAAAACCACAAAATGACTCCACGAATCCTTCGCAAGTATAATATTTTCGCTATAGTCATGTTGCACGGCTGCAAAAACGGCTAACGGTTGTTACTTGAAGTATATACACTATAGATATATGTATATATATCTAGGTTTTATTTTTGAGGTAGCTAATAATCATTTACGACCGAAGAGTCATAAATTTTCTAAAATGCAAAAATTAAAAATTTTGGAATAGGAAAGTGGAATACCCTGTACCCATTTTTTTCATTGAAAATCAAATTTCTGTGTAAATTTTTGTATCGACGCGTTAAGGGGTATGTTCGTAATAATGGTAACTGTTCTACGGGGGGAGAGAGGATAATTAGGAAAAAGATCAACATTGTTGCCTAACGTATCACATTTTGTTAATATAAATGTAAACTTTAACATTTCTGTAAAAAGTAAAATTCTGTTGCAGTTCATAGAAGAACGCCACACTTCACCACGAAGCGCCAGGGTAAACTGGCCTAGGGCCAACGTATAAGAGTCAGCTTAGCAAATGTGCGGTTAGGTAGAATAGATCAGGTTAATTAGGAAATAATACTGCCCCTGTTCCATTTGTCCCGGTATTACGAATAAATATTTCTGTAATGGCCCTGCACAGACTGAGTCTCTACCCCAGCTGACAAGACTCTTAAAACTACATCTGCAAATGAATGATTGCGAAAGCTGCTACATATTTTACTAGTTAGTTAGAAAATTTAGTTTTCTTTTAATTAAAATTTGAAAAACTGAACAAAAAACTGTCTTTTAATAATTTGAAGCATGTACCAAAAAGAAAAAGTCAAATGCATACATTCAGACTTGCACCTTTAGTTTAAAATTCCAATTCTTGTAGCTACAAGAAAGGACATGGAAAACTCACTGGCCCGTGTATGTTCCGAAATAGGTTTTGTTACCATCCGAATACAAAAAAAATACGAAACAAAAACAAATTGCCGTTATCTTGTTTTTGGTTTGTACAGTAAAAACTGTCTAATCCGGACATTGTCTACATTGGACAATCTGCCTGAATTGTTCACTTTACATGAAACCAAATAAATTCCATACAATATTGCAAATTTGTTACTGTGTAAATTGGTCCGTGTCTACTTATAAATTGCGCACTGGGCGAGCTATAAATTGAATAGTACAGGCAAATAAGCAAACATCTGACGGTTTTTGGTATGACGGCTAATTCTTTTTGATTATTGTTAAGTATGCTAAAATTTGCGGGTGGGGGGGGGTTCGGAAAATCGCCATCTTGAAAAGAACGGTGATAGTGTTTTTTTCGATTTACACTGAAACCGTTAATTTTTTCGAAAAACACTTAACTACTTTTTTGTTTAGAATCAATAGATCTACATTTGTTACACACAATATTTTTACCTAACATTAATATTTTGCGAGTTATTAACAAAAATCTGAAAAATATTTTTGTTGTGTTTTGCTTAGCCTTGAATTGACCTCAAACAGTTAATTGTACAGGAATTTTAGCCATATGCTTTTTTATAGATATATATATATTATATATTGGAGTAGTTCGGGCAAAGTAAGAATTGTGGATATGCATTCTAGCCTTGCGCTGCATAGCGGCGATGACCCTCGAAAGCTTGGAGCTACAATATTTAAAATTAGTTTTTGACTCACAACACGCCCCAAAAAAATGTTAGCCATTAAAAACTTTTTTTAAGTAAATGCAATTTTTGTGACTTTATTTACTGTACTTTATGGAAATTAAAAACCCTTAAAAGTCAATTTTCAAACGATTCATCGTAGGTGCCCGTGCTTTCGTCAATATCATGATGGCCAACTTCAGGAATGCTGAAGTCGTCTTCACCATAGACATTTTCGTCGAGAATACCAGAAAGTTCAACATTTTTGCATGTTTCTCCTGGACAATGCTCAAAAATTGGTGTGCATTTTAATCCTGCTTTACGACAACCACACGCAGTTTAAAATTCTTAACAATAATCAAAGAGAATTAGCCGTCATATCAAGAATCGTCAGGTGGCCCTATTTTTACTACTTTGCCTGTACTAGAAACCTTTTCAGCAAGTAATCGGTCCCCTTAGTCATTTTTTGAAGGTAGTACCGATTACAATGTAACTAATGATTTGAAAAAAAAACTTCAAGACAATGTACACAAATAACTTTATGAATGCTATTAATTCGTATCTATCAAATGTAATAAACAAATGATCTCAAATATACCAAAACACAAAAAGCACTTACAATCTTCAAATTTCTATACATTAGACACCCTGTCTACATTGGACAAAAGTCTTCGAACCAAGTGTGTCCAATATAGACAGTTTTCTCTGTATCTGTTTTGGACTCAGCAAAGACAGATAGAAACCAAAAAGGAATATTTCATTTTGTTTGTTTGCGTACTCTGACTGTGATTTCTGCTAACGAAAGAAGGAGTACATATTAAAAGATAAAATTTGGAAATTTTTTTTTTTATTATTCATTGCATTTTTATTTTTATTACTTTGATTGTAGCATTCTGCAGTATGGAAATTCAATGATATTTATAATATATATACCAAAGAGCCCCAAGTGTAAACTTGTAAAGAGAAGCAGATTTTTCATAATGAAAAACAAGTTAAGATTCTGATTTTAGGAACATGTGTCTAAAAAGTACGACTGTATATCACAGTTTTGTTTTGGCAGCGTAAAAATTAAGAGCTCTCTCATTGTCATTCATTTTATAGCAGTTTGCAAAGTAACCTCACTTTATTTCCTTACTTAACTACACTTTTAAGGAGTCAAATCACTCTTGTAACTGGAAAAGGACCCTCATAAAAATTCTGCAATATAAAGATCACATATGTGATTATAAGCAGCATGCAATGTCTTTATAATGTAACTAAGAAATAACGAAATATCCCTATTTTATTGCAATAAATTACTATATAGAATTTGAACGCTTTCAATAGTTTTGTAGTTTTTCGTAATACAAAGGTCGTTTAATAAGTCTGAGACTTTTGTCATATTAAATGCAAAACTGCTTCAGTCATCCACTGTCATCTGTTAATGAAGATCTATCAAGAGTTGAGCCAAGTGCAACATTAGGCTTGTGTTTGACAGCAGAAAGACAGCAGACTATGTGAAATGAAGATTCTGAACTATCAAAATCAGTAGTTAAGTAATGTTTACTGAAGTCAGTTGTACTCATACCAATGGAGCCAAACGTTCAGATAGCTTAAAAGTGGTTGTGGCGCCAGAAAATATCGCTGAAATATATGGAATGATACGGTGCGATTGGAGAATAAAAGTGCGTGAAGTGTTTGGATTTGTAGACTTGTCAAATGAGCGGGAACGTCACCATTCACATGAATATGTAGACATGCAAAAGCTACGTATCCACAAGATGGGGATCTGTGCCGCAATTCCTTACACTCCATGTGGCGATAACGAAGGAGTCTTCGGCTATATTTGGCTATGCATTGTTTCGTAATCGTAGAGAATGCATGGATGCATCACAACACCTCGTAGACTAAGGAATAGTCAATGCAGTGAATTGCTCGTAAACGTACGCCTAAGAAGACCAATGCACAGTGGTCGAAGTGCCATATTTAGCGTAAACAAAACAATTTACTTCATTTTTTTGTTTCATTTGAAGTAATTTAATATGTGCAGAATTTTATTATATTTTAAATAATAGTTTTTTTTGTTTGAATTAAAAAGTTATATTTACAAACAAATTTTCTTTACTTTTATTGTTGAAGCTTTACCCATTTTTTAAAAAACTTTATTTTAAATATCTCGAAAACTAAAGCTGATGGCGCAAAATCAAAAACAACTGCCAACTTTCCCGCTGCAAAATGGCTGTCACGTGTGTTATCCAATTCTGAAGTAGCGTAAATTAGTACCCTTTTTCTGGGTTTTCTGTGACCCATAGTAGTTAGTAATTATAACAAAAATTAAGATGCCGATAAACACTATAGAGTATTGCTAATCTCAAAAAAATAACAACCGACGCTTTGACACTTATAAAAAATATACTTATATACATATATCTGGAGCAGAATTATGACAGTTTTCTGGAATGCACGCGGTGTCATTCACTTCATTACTTGGGCTACAATCTTCTACCTTATCTACAATATTCACCAGCTTGTATCCCCTTAGCAATGTGGGTGGTCAGAGATTTGGATCCAATAAAGGAATCATCACTGAAAAAATCTTTTTCATTCAACCAATCACTGACTTATCAAACTGCTCTCATATTTCAATGACTTAGAATCCGATTTAGCTGTTAATTTTTTTTATTTAAGTTTGGTTTAACTGCTTAACTTTCTACCAGCGAAAGTATTAAGATTGCTTAATAAAATCAGAATTAAAATATTTTTTGCTTTCCAATTAAAATTATGTAGTAGCTCCTATTATATGTTCTGATTTTATGCTATTATTATTATGCTATTAATACATTTTCATAAGCTTGCTTTTATTATTGTTTAGTTGATGGTATATATTATTTGATTTAGTTGCGTTTCCAACCGTTTTTTAAGCTGTTCAACCAGTTGTTGAATTTCTGGTTGAATTCACTCAAATCTTCCTCAGGCGACTTTTCTTGTTTGTCTTCATCATCCTCGCTGGTTGGAGCTGGTTCTTCGCTGGTTGGAGCAGGTTCTTCGCTGGTTGGAGCTGGTTCCTCGCTGGTTGGAGCAGGTTCTTCGCTGGTAGGAGCAGGCTCATCGCTGGTTGGAGCAGGTTCTTCGCTAGTTGGAGCTGGCTCTTCGCTGGTTGGTGCAGGCTCTTCGCTGGTTGGAGCAGGTTCCTCGCTGGTTGGAGCAGGTTCCTCGCTGGTTGGAGCAGGTTCTTCGCTGGTTGGAGCTGGTTCCTCGCTGGTTGGAGCAGGTTCTTCACTGGTTGGAGCTGGTTCCTCGCTGGTTGGAGCTGCCGCAGTAGTTGTGGATGGAGTGGAAACTGTAGGTGCAGGCACAGGCGAGAGACCAGTCAAACATGAGGTCAAATCATCATAGGCTGCTGCTGTATTCTCAACATAGGCGCGATCAGAACGGTTTGTGCAAGCATCGCAGTCAACCTGAATCAAACGATATTGTTCACGAACCTGCGCCAGAAGCACTGAGGAGTCCGCCGAAATGGTGTACATTGATTTGGAGTTTGCACCGCCCTACAAACAAAAGTAGTAGTATTTAAAATCGATATATAACTTATACCATGGTTACTGTATCTAGCAAGTATTTTCACTTACCACATTCGTGTAGCACTCGAAGTAATCTAATGAGTTGTTCTTGGCGCTGCAAACTTTCAAAGCAGCACAGGCATCGTAAGCACTAAGGTCGATCTCATCGCGCTCCGAAGCAGTTGTGTCATCAATATTATCACGAGAATCCTGAGACTTGTCCAAGCACTCTGCGTAGTCGAGCTTGTACTGGTTGGTAATGCCATCCAATACGGGCAAATAGTAGTCGAAGCAATCCAATGAGCGCGCAGGATTGTCTTGGCTAGCAGCACGGGACTGCATCATGAATTGCATGAGATTTACTTCCGGCAAGACGCTAGCGGCTTGGCACAGGGCAATGCCCAGCAGGAGCACACACACTTTGGCGTACATTTTGGGTAATGGGTTTTTGAAAAATGTACTTAACAAAATTATGCTATTATTATAACTGTTCGTTCGTTGGTTCGCTTCCAACGTTCGTTTCGTACTTGTCCCAAATGCTCAAGCGACTTGGGTATTTATAGGCGTAACACTCAAGTGCGACGGTCCATAAAATTCCTAATATAAATGGCATGTTATTGCCATGTTATTGCTGTAGAATTCAGTCTATCACTTGAGTTATCAGGAAAGCGGCCTAGTATTATCATTCTTATCGCCCAATTGTACCACTCACAAAGCCTTACAAAACATTTCCGATGAAACCGTCAAGGGTTATGGCCGCACTTACTGCATTTGTTTATTCCCAATAAATATCATTTAAGACAAGAGGTTATCTCTGCTAAGATATAAAGCACTCCCTGACTTATAAATTGACACTCTTATCGTCTAAATTGGCGTATTTTCACATAAGATTTAAGGCGAAAAATCAATACAAGACAGTTAACTTGAACTTAAATCTAATCTTACTTACAAATACTTGCTTTATAAAATTTTAATAACATTATAAGTAAGCACATGCGCCAATCGACAAGACTACAGATTTCTAGGAACTTCGATTCCTTGAATACAAGTGCCTCGTTTTATACATACTTTTTTAATTATTCATTCAATCAGGTTATGGTCAGCACTTCTCTAGCCTTATCGGTCCATCCGTTTAGTGTAGTGCACATTACGATAACGGCTTGTGTAAGTTTATAAATAAACTATTTATAATATACAATATGGTATTACCACTTTTCAATGACCGAGTTTTATGTTTAGACAAGCAATTTAAATCATAATTAATCAATTTTCAAAAAATTTTATATTATAAGCCAGTATAGATTTTGTGGCTCACTCGATTGTTACCCCCATAAAATACTTGAAGCTTATCAAAATTCTTATTGTCAAGCCGCATTTCAAACAAATCACTGAGCTCAATATTTACTGGACACTTTACTGACTCACTTCAAATACCAATAATTATACCTAGGCTGACCACAGAATGAAAAAAGGAAAAGTACCCGATATCTTGAACTTGAAGACTTCCGGAAGGAATATGGCGCAATAAGTTGGTAAATATTTACTTGTAAACGGTAAACGTGGTCTTGGACTTGGTCTATTTCGGCATTCAGATTACCTGCAGTTCCTGGAATTCATCGAACTTGGTATGCAGGTAATTGAAAGGGTGTATAACTATTGGGCTTGAGCGCCATTCAGTTCGCAAAGTGTGAGTTATACCCCAATATGTAGTCCAAGACAAGAATGATGAATATGAGAGAAGAACCCCGTGTGGTGAGCGGGTTAGAGAATACCACCTCAGCAGGTCAAAACTTGTCGTATGAGGCGACTAATAATGACACTGGATTCTTTCGAGGCCCTAAAAGGGTTGTGCGGGGGGATCGGGACCCACCACGTAAAACCACAATTCCAATAAAAGAATGTATTTACATCAGCCCGTAACCCGATAACGGGTTGTTATGGCCAGTTTAGAAGAAGATGAGAGAAGAATATTGAGAAAAGGCGAGTGCTGGTTACGCTCTTAACGAAATGTAACAGTCTGTTTTGTGTGGCTTCCGACAGTTAAAAAAAAAACGTTTTAGTTTATTTAAGCAGGTGTCAGTCCGTTTCAGTCATTTCAAAGCAACCTTCTTCCCACATCTTACCTTTTTGTCAGCGCTCCAAGTGGAAACGAACTATAATTGACAGTTGGCTAGACCATTGCCAAGTAAAATACGGGAGTTTGAGCCTTGGCTGTGTATAAAAAGTGTAATAGTTCTGTCGCAAAAGGAACTGATGTAACGTGGTACTAAGTTCTTTGCAAACATTAAAATAACATCAGTTGGAGGCTCAAACGAAAACGTAGAATATCGACACCTCGATTATCGCACTTGAAGAGCAGCATTGATTGCTACATTATACAATTTACTTTTATTTTTCACTTATGTGTATCCCTAAATTCTAATCTTAGCGCTTCAATACATCCCTAGTCTAGTCCTTCCATTCCACCAAACATAATCGTTCTCTCTAACCTACAACTTTACTCTTGACACGAAGCACGACTTCTCACTTCACCCGACTAACACTTCACGGAGTGGTGTAGACTCCTGAGAGGACGAGACTACCAGCATCATTTGCTGAATTCTTATTTGCGACGACTGAAGCTCCCCAAGCACTGCTTGGATCCATGACCAGTCCCGAGTATTTTGCCAAAACTGGCGGGGCTAATACAAGAAGGTGCCCCTAATTTCGTTACTTTGGGAGTATCGTGGTGGCTGTGATTGACACCTAAATCATGGGTAAAACCATGTGTGCGGCGGGGAGTTGCATCTCAAGGCTGCCATAAGGCAGAAGAGGTTATAGAAACACTTCGCCCTTAGCCAACAAGGAGTGCCCGACAGCATGCACTCAAATTGGTACTGAAGAGGCAACAGGTTCAGCTGGTGTTCTTGTATGGGCGTGAATTGGCGAATTGTGGCACATGAATTTAATCCAAGCCATGGAACATGTCGCGTTAAAGAAGTTCCGGTGTAGGTCCGGTATTTACTGATGTATTTCTTTTATAAAAGCTAGCTAGTCTTGTGAGGGCTTTTTAATAGGCCAGAAAGAATTGGAGAATGATATGACGATAAGTCCACAATTGAAAATGCAGTTTCCAAGTTCACTCTCTTATCTTTCTTTCTTACAATAGAGGTTATTTGATGTGCAAAAAAGAGTGAGTTAAAGAATTGCTCTACTTTGGGTTTACATAGGCATGAGCCCCAGCTTCCAACAGCTAGGATTGCCAAGCATAATTCTGTTATTGTAGACCCTTCAAGGGATAACCAAATGCACTTTTGATGATTACACACAAAACCATTCATAATGTCGGATTGTGTCTCACTGTTAGAATTTTCTTCTTCTTAACTGTCCCTAACAACCCGTTATCGGGTTACGGCCTGATGTAAAACATTCTTGCATTGGAATTGTGGTTTTACGTGGTGGGTCCCAAACCCTACGCACAATCCTGGGGTACTTCTACTGATCTCGAAAAGATACCAGGGTCATTGTTAGTCGCCTCATACGACAAGCTTTGACCTGCTGAGGTGGAATTCTCTAACCCGTTCACCACACGGGGTATTGTATTTTAGACTAGTGACCGTAAAACTCTTCGCCTTAAAAGGACAAATGCACAAAAAATGACTACCACTATCACACCGTTGGGAAAAGTTTCGGATGTAACAAGTCATTGGCGTCTCTCCTTTTTAGTTGCACAGATTTAGATTTACATCGTTTATAAATACACAATTTTGGACTATTATATGACTTTAATGCAAAACTAATATCCGTTGAGTAAACATTTGATAAATTTTAGCCTGCAACGGTTTTCATTAAAAATTTAATTAAATTTGTTTTTCGGTTGCATGTAATTAAAACAACAGCGAACTGCGCGCCATGCAAATAAGCCGAATAACTTGCCCCACTTACTTTGTTGCACTTTGCAATGTGGCAAGTGATTGTGCCTCATTAAAGCGCCGGTGCTGCACTTTGGTATATATATATATATGTGTGTGTGTGTGTGTGTGTGTGTGTGTGTGTGTGTAGAACAACTTTTGCTGCAAACAAAGCTTGCAATTAAGTTATGCTAATTAGCAAACTGAAAGATACTTGACTCCTGTAGTAGAGTGCTAATATCCATAGGTGTTGGCAAAACAATCAACAGACTGAGATGAGATATTCTGCAACATTCTTAGCTTAGAAGGAAAAGATAAGTAAAACAATAATAATAATTAAATTGAGTTAAACCTCTATGACATCTTTGAATAAGTTTGATGAAAACTTATATGCAAAATTTGTTTACGTCGTATATTATTATATGGTAAGTAAATTGAATGAAATGGAACAAACAACAAATAAGTGGATATTGACAGAAGGCACAAAATTATAGATTTCCTAAAAAATTGTATATTTTACTATTAGAATCGAATTAAGGGTAAAGCACCCAAATGAACTACGCCGTATAATCGAAATAGTGAACAAATTCCGATAGGAAGTAAACAGCAATAGTTTTTTTTATTGCGTTGTTATTATTGTTCACTAATTAAGCTAAAATGAAGTCATTTATTGCTTGTTGATAAAAAAAACTATTAATTTTTAAACATTTTTATAGTTTTTGGAATGGTGTGCTCAATCAGAACTGCGTCAAATTCAAATTGGTGGACTTATTCACGAGGTATGTTCACTCATTACCAATTTATTAGCCTTTATGATATGTTAAAGGACATGCTTTATTCTTTAACTCCTTTATGTTAAATGCTAGTTTAATGAGCATTGAGTCTATTTAATAACAGTAATGAAAAATCTAATTAAAACGGACATTCAGACTTGTACTACTTGGCTGGCTATAACAACTCGTTACCGTGTTCCGGAAATATGCAGGGTTATCCTCCAAGCGCCTCTATTTCGCGAAGGTATTTTCGCCTTGGGGATATTAAAGATAGCTTGTCTGTCGCTTTATCCAGCTCCTTCAACAGCCGTATTAAGCCACTTTCTTCCTGGCAGAATTTATTTCACGTTGTATGCTCCTTATGTTAATTTAAAGCCACGGTATTCGAATATAGGTTCTTAGCTTACAAAAAGCACTACTATTTTGGTGTCTCAATATAGCCCTCCAATTACCTCTTGTATAGACATGAGGTGTATCTATCATCTATAGCTTTACGCGCTCAACACCACACCGCACACGTGGTGCCCCTTGGAACCCATGGTACGGATATGAAGGGCTCTTCCTAGCCCCGACTGCCACGGATTTGAGGAATCCCATCAGCATTGGCTATATGCCCTGAGCTTATTACCCACGCACCTAGCCGTTGCCGTGTAAATACGACATCAGGCAATGCTCCAAACAGCGTTATTTTTTCCAGAGTCATCTTCGATCCAGACACATCCCAAAACGTATATCAATTCATTGTGAACTTTGCATACAGAGGGCATAGACAAAACCTGTGAAAACTAGAGCGAACTACTTAAGGAGGTGTATGCAGGAATCTTTCTTTATTATTCCACCATGGCCTATAAATAGGTATCTAAAGTCCCGCCGGAGCTTGCATCAAGGATAAAACCGGGGATCACATGTCCATGATCGGCGCCAACCATAGATCCCATATACATACATGAACGAGACAGCGGAAACGCTAGTATAAGTGACTTGTACCTTTTCAATAGGAATCTAAGAGTCTAACTCTGCTCGAAGAAAATAAGTACTTTGTCTTGAACTCATTTATCTCAGGACTCAACCTGGAAGATTTACTTTGATTAACCGCAAAGGCTGCGATAATATCTCGATTGTTGCGACAAATGATATCAATGTCATCGGAGAGAGCGAACAACTGAGCACGTCATCCTTCAAAGTCTTACCAACTTTGCAGGGATACCGAACTTAGTCAATCAGGCTATACGTGATAGCTTAACGCGTAATTGAAAACTGCAATTCTTCCCTCAAAAATATTGATAAAGAGAATATCCGATCATTGAAGAAATTTCCGGGTATTAAGCCGCTCCGCTAAGGTCTGTCTTTGTATAAGCACCTCGGTATGTGCAACTTATAGCTAGCTAGCTATATTCTGCAAAAGAACTGGTGCATGCCATTCTAGAAAGCCTCTGCAGGCTATTATTATCAACTTAAAAGGACGTCGTAAGTGCTTTCATGTCACTTTTGCTCTTTCCATCTTTATTGCATGAGTTCTACGATAGTTAGATTAGATTTACTATTAAGTTTACTTGTTGCCTGTCACCTTGCCACCGTGCTGCAACAACTTTTGTCGGTTGCACAACATGCAAATTACAACTTCAATTTGTTCAGCTTTTCAAAACCGTTAATTAAGTTGCAATGAGTTTGGTTAGTTGCCACACACACACACAGACACAAATGCCGGTGAGCTATATCAATATTTGTTCAAGATTCTTATTGGTTGTTTTCAACTAGAGTTACTCTTGGGCAGGTAAGAGTTGGAAAAAGTTTTTCCACTCCCGCACTGTCTATCTTTCACCAAAGAGAGCAAAGGTAATTACGCTTCAAAGCAGACTAGTTTGCTAGCAAGTAATTTCAATTTTTTATTTATGCGATGTTTTCTTTGATTTTTGGGTTTGTAATTTTGCTTAGGTCAAAAGATCCGAGTAAACGGCAGTTGTTGTTGACTTAATACTTAACATCTCCAGCGTCCAAGCTTGGTTAAACATGAATTTGTTGCAGTCTATTGAGTAGTCTTTTGAAATCGCTTATGCGGCTCGTCTCCTCAGCGGGCTTATCGGTATTTATGGGCACAATATCGGAACTTTTTGTAGTTGTAGGCCTTGTTCCGGCAGTCGGGTTGTAATCTGTCGTTGTGGGCCTATCGGTTGTGACCGTAGTCGTGGGCACGGAGCTTTTTGAAGTTGTACGCCTTGTTCCGGCAGTCGGGTTGTAATCTATCGTTGTGGGCCTATCGGTTGTGACCGTAGTCGTGGGCACTGGTGAAACGCCCAACAAACAGTTTTGGAAATCAATATAAGCACTGCCAGTGCTTTCTTCATAGCTCAACCTGGAATTGTTTATGCAATACGCCTCTTCGAATTTCACCACCTGATGACGCAGCAACATCTCCGCATAGTAGTTTGAAGCATCACCCGAAATGTTGTGCATTACTTTGACATTATCGTTGGCCTACAATAAGATTTAAGATTTAGCTAAACTTCAATTCCAAACTCATCAACTTACTTTATGTGAGTAGCAGTTGAGCGAGTCCAGAACATTTGCGCGGTCATAACAGCTGTTTAGACGTTCGCAAGCATTTACCGCTGTTCTGTTCAGGCTGTCTAAATCCCCTATATAGAGCCAACTGAGTGCCTCAACCTCTTGGCTTGACTTATTGACGCAAGCTCCGTACTCAGCCTCGTACTTCTTAAGGTATTCGTCGAATTTTTCACTATAGTAATCGAAACATTCTAGCGTCAGAGTTGGATTGCTATTTTGTACATCGCGTGTTGAGCGCATGAGCTCTATCAGCTTGGAGTCTCCAAGAGTTGGACTCGGACTGGCCCCAACGCTGGCGAGAATTGCCACAAGGGCAAGCAGCACATTAAGATAATTGGACATAGCTGTAGTTTATGGTTGTGTGTATTTTTCGAGAGTTCTGACGAAACTACAAAGTTTCGCTTTTTATACCAAATTATTAACTGGAAGTAGATATAACTAAAAGAAATGGCTAGTGCTAGGCTTATGGTATCAAAACTAAATACCACACAAATAAGTTAAATATAAAAACAACATCCAATATAAAGTAAGATAGATAAATGAAATATTGACGCTACCACTGGGAAGTCCCCAAGGTAAGATACCCGAACTTTTGACTCATAAGCCAAACGAAACGATCAATGATGATTTGCTCATACAGACAGGTGCCAAGTGCAAACGGTGAGGGTAAAAACGGAGTGAATTCATTAACCTCTTTTTCTGTAACAGCTTCATTAGGTCTTATTTTTGTACTCCTTTCATCTTAAGTTTGTCTAGACTATAAGGTCTTTTGACAAATATGAGCAATTCTTTGCAACTGCTCTACAAATTAGAAGCGGTTTTCTTAGATGTTTTAGCTAGGATCGTTTCGATCATCTTTTAGTTTTTCGGGTGGATGATATTTGAATTGTGCACTGTGGTATCCATATACCCAGATATTTGTCAGTTGTATTTATTGTGATTCAAGAAGCCCGACAATAAAAAAGAAAAACATTGAAAAAGTTCATTTCGTTCTTATGTCTCTCAATGTATGTAAAACAAAATGTAAGTAAAATCTAATTTTTTAAAAGTTTCCGTGGAAAAGTTTTTCTAGAGTTAGGGTATATCACTTTTGGCGTAATAAACTAACTCGAACACATCTTTTTAAGGTTGAATAGCACAAGCCATTTCCAAGTAACTGTCTAGCTTGTTTTGGTTATCAAAGCTTAGCAAATATTTACCAACTTTCAATAATTTTAATTGATTATAAAATATAGAATATGCATAATAGATAAGATCCTCATTTGTCTCGTTTATGATGGTAAAAATTCAACGAATTTTCATATCTCAAAAAAGCTTTAAGTACTCGAATTATGGCAGTACATTATCAGTAAATGTAGTTTTGTTGTATTAAAAACAAAGCAACGCGCTTAAATTCACAAAATACAAAGCCAAATGAAAAAAATGAAGTAGCTATGACTAAGCCTAACGAATTTTGCTTAGGTTCAATGTAATTCAACAAATAGCTTATCATAAAAAAAAGTTAAATTTTAACATGTCAATGACTGGCAAAGATACAGTTTGAATGGCGAAACGGTTTTCATAAAGCTCATCGAATTAATGCAACAATTCTGCTTAATTAGAAAAACACTCAAAAAGTTCTGTGAACGATATTCACCTTAAAATGTTTTGGAAAAGTTGCGAAAGCTTCAAAAGAAATAACAAATTAAAATGAATAATGCGTCACTTTTGCTGCAGCGCTAAAGAGTCATAAAAGGACTATGTGAAAACGTGTCATTGAGCGCGAAATGTGCAGCAAATTACAGCCGCAGCAGTGTGTTCGCTCATGCCACAGCCCCTTGAACATGCAACATGCTGCGAAAGTAAAATAATTCATTTCAATTTTTGCGCAGCGCACACAAGTGCACACACACATTCATATAGTTTGCCAACGGTGTGTTTAACGCTTTTCTCCATTGCAACACCCAATGCACAATGAATTTTCAATTTTCCAATTTCAGCACGCGCTGTTTGATGCATGTCAGTCGTGGCAAGACAAGGCAAAGCATCCGCAGCGGCAGTGGCAGCGGCAGCGGCACCTCAAAAACTCGCTGTGCTGCCGCGTTGCCACTGTGCGTATGATTAATTTTATTTACTTAACACCAAATGCATCCGGCTGCCAACAAACCTGCTGGCAGCGTAATGTTTAGTGTGCCGCAAGCAGCCCCTTGCCCTCTCTCTCTCTCTCTCCACCTCAGGGAGCTCCGCGCTGCATACTAAACGCCGCTGAATGTGGCTGCTACAGCTTCAGGCACTTCGAAGTTCATTTTCAAGAGCTGTCAGGCTATATCTGCTGCAGCACCAAATGAAGACGTGCTCAGAAAGGCAGTGACGAGAGAGAGAGAAGGAGACAGAGAGAGAGGGAGAGGGATAGAGTGTTTGCCAGCTGTGACACTGAGTTACGTTTAGCTGGCTGATAGATTGGCAGCCATCAGCAAACACTAAACAGCTCAGCCTTGGCAGCCATTTTCCTGGGTAGCTGCAAAATGGCGCACGAATGCATGTAATGTGTAACTGTAACTACAACTCTAACGGTAACGGTAACGGTAACTGCAACTGTAATTGTTTTGAGCTGCAAAACCGTAAACGAAAAATGTGACACAGCAAACACTTTAACAACGCCATTGTAACTAGGTGAATCACTTGATGATAAGCAATCTCTGAATTTGAAAAAACTTTAAAGCCTTATTGGTTTATGGCCTATGCTAAAAATACAATAATGGCCCACAAGGTATAGCAAAAACAAAACAAAAAACACATTTAAAATCTATTGATATCTGATAACAAGCATTGAGTGCCAATAAAATAGGTCATCGTGAGCTTGTCAAACGAAAATTGTTAGTGTTTTGTACAGAATAATTTTCTAAAATGTCAAATTGTTTTGTGACTCACGCATTTAATCTGTGCTACTTTAAGCTATACTCAATAGTTAATACGTTAAAATCTTGTTTAAATTATAGCTTCAAATCTAGTTTAAGCTGAAAGATTACAAAAGTGGTTGAATTTTGATTACTTGCTTGTCGACGTACTTCCAAAGGGTAATCTTTGCAGTTCTGTATGCCGCGTGCTGCAGCTAAGAGAGTAAGATGTAGGGAATAACTGTAGGAGTCTATATGTAGTGACAATCAGAGTGCACGCACAACGTCGATCGTAGTCAGAGATTGTAAGACCAAGCACAATATGATTTTGCGTCCTTTAAGAGTAAGAGTATGCTGGATTCCTGGACAATGAGACGTCCATGGAAATAAAGAAAGGCACAGCTTCACTGTAAGGCCTGAACAGTTCATCATATTAAGTGACGCAGAATTGATGGAATGAATGGCGCACAGATAAAATCTGTAAGAAACGCTGGAATTCCTCGGCTAGAAACCAATCCAAAAGCCAACAGAGATCTTCTGCGTCAGAAGAGAAAAGATATGCAAACCCTAGTTGGGTTGATCATGGCTAGCAATGCATTTGACCGAACACTTTCTGTGTCAATATATGGCCTTTGCAAAGACACGAATGGGAAGTAATACAGTCTATCTATTTTCTTATTGCTTTTCTCCTTTCAATTGTGTTTTCAAACCATAGCCTTAGCCTCTTCCTCTTCTTCCTAACTGGTCATAACAACCCATTATCGGGTTACGGCCTGATGTAAACACATTCTTTCATTGGAATTTGGATTTTACGTGGTAAGTCCCAAACCCTTCGCACAACCCTTTTAAGGCCTGGGGTGGCTCTACTGGTCTGGAACCCAGTGTCTTCTTAGTCGGCTCATACCAAAAGCTTTTACCTGCTGAGGTGCTATTCTCTAACCCGCTCACCACCCGGAGAAGGTCTTACACTCTAAGAATTCCGAAGTTCCTAAGGTCATGAGCTTTTCCATTCAAACAATTATTTATAAGTCAAATAATAATAATTCATTAAGAGAAGAAAGAAACAGTTTTAAAAGATTTCGACAAAAAACAAAAGCCTCACATCTTGACATGAAACACCTAAAGCCGCGCCGTAAGTCATAACGGTCCACAGTAGCGAACGGTGCGGCGAGAAGGTTTCAAGTAACCGTATTCTATAATAGCTTAGAGAGCGAAATTATAACATGCATCCGCTGTTTTCGTTGCGAATTAAACTACAACTTTATCTAAATATATTAAAATGAATCCGAAATTACAAAACAAAATTTGGCAAAACGTTTCCTTTTTGGTGAACAAAATATTTCACAAAATCTCAAATTCTACTATTATTTTTGTTTACCAAAACTGTGTTGAGTCTGGCAACGCCTGCTTCTGGCAAGTCTGCTAATAGATTAGAACGAGGAAGAGGTAGTAGAAGTGGTAGAGGAAGATATTAGTAGAGGTAGATTAAGACAAAGGAAAAGAAAATGAGGAACGACAAAATCGGAAAGGTGAATACTTAGAGAATACTAGGATCTACCTCGAGTAGGGCACGGGGATTGGCGTGCTCAGAGAGCAGATGCTGGAGTCCACAAGTTTTTTTGTAAATTTCGTATACGAGTATATTTTCTACAATCAATCATATTGAAGGTAGAGCTCAAAACAATTTACTTTGTTTCTGGTGAACCTTCCAATTTGACTTTTATTGACAAATAACGTTTTTTTTTTGGCTTTACACATGAAACTATTTACTACTCCTCCATTTTTCTATCGATTCTTGTAAATTAATATTATATTTTATTTTGATAGTAAATTTAATTTTGAGTGAAACGAATTTTTTTTTTAATCGGTCGAAATTTGACCCTATCGTGAATTAAAATATAAAGTACCAGAGTTAAAAAAAAAGTTAGGTGATGAAAATTGGCTATCTTCTATTCCAAACATGTAAAACTCTTGAAAATCCATGAAATCAAAGTAAAGTGGCTAAATTGTGTTATATCTTATATATGTGTGGGTCAAATATTTATTTATTTCTTTTTATTTTTGCTCACTATTGAATCCAGCATGCTTTTTATGGAAGGTTGATTTTGTTTTCGCGTGGTGGCGTTAGTAAATGCGCACGCTAGATGGCGCCAGCATATGCGTGAGTAGACATACGCAGATTTACTGCAGGCTTTCAATAACCATTTACTTTCATGTTTCACATCTTTCAGGCGCCCCTTGACGGAACCCGATATTCTTATTAAAAATCGTTTGTCGTTTGGACTTTTGGAAATTTTCTCAGATAATTATTTTTCTATCAAACAAAGCCAAACATTTTAGTATAAGTATAAAGGGCTGTTTCCATTCACACTTTCATAATATTTTTAATATTTTTGTTTGTTTTTTAAATAATATAGAAAGGTTATTGAATATTGAAAAATCTCCGAAAGAAAACTATAAATGTTTAAGGAATGAAAACCAAAGACGCTTAAATGGTTAGCCACGGATCTTCTAATGGAATACGCTGACTTACCGAAATAGTTATGTCATTATAATCTCCAGTATTATTCATTCAAAACACTAGAAAATTGCACAAAATTCGGTGGCAGAGATGATCAAAGTAGAAAGCAGTAAAAGCTACAATTGCGTTCAAGAATATATACATCAATTGAGAGAAACGAAGAAACTGACCATTATAATAGGGTCTCATCATCCCATCGTTTCTAGACTTAATAATCTTCTAGGAGCCAGTGAATCTATAGGCTCATCGAATGCATTAAAAGTTCTCTGAGACTTATACCGATTCATTATCATGCCATCTTCAAACTGATCTTTTGCTTAAGCTCTAAATGATTTCAATCTCTTTGGTCAGCTGTGCTTTTTCATGACTATGGCGATTTCATATGAGTGTAGCGAATGTAACCATTAAGTTTCGTCTGTGCTTCCTTTTAAAGACCATCTGCTCCTAAATACATTAATCAATCACCACAACTAAGTTACGGACATAAGCTTAACTATCCTCAAGTTTCCCCTCTAGATAAGAAGACTGCAACTGTACTCGAATTTCACTGCATCTTTTAATGATTTCTCAATCTGAAAGAATTGAACTTGACGTGCTTCGAACAGGTAATGAACGATAAGGACCCACAGAGTATCACTTGTTAAATTAGGTGGAAAAAAAAAATCACCAAGGTAATTTCAATTTCTTGTCCACAAATTAAAAGCGACATTCACCTCAACATTATTATTTAACTTGCTGATTAAAAAACAATTCGGAAATGTGCAAGGTTCGTATAATAGTATATATGTATACTACTATGATTACCCATGACGTCGTCAAATGCGGTGTTTGGGCTTATCACAACGACTCCCCCACTAATATCTTCCCAAAAATAAAGCAAATACACTGCCAGACAATTTTACGTCACATAGTTTTGGCACGTTGCGCAGCCGTAACTGATAAGCATCGACTTGTTCTGCGATAAGAAGCGAATAAAATCGATTGTAATCAGCGTATAATTAAAAAACTAAGCCGTAAAATGAGCTGGCAAGCGTAAAAAGTACACTCGCATTTGGGAATCAATTGAATTTCGCGCATAATAAAATGTTCTTTGATTACTATCTTTACAACAGACATTACACATACGCACTGATGTCACGCTTATTATTATTTATAAAAAAAAAGCTTCGTACTTATAATGAGAAAATGAGAAACTTTACGAGCAGAGTCCGGGCCGGACAAATGAACGCGCAAAGACATAAATTCAGAAGCGATAAAGTGTATGTGTGAGTGTGTGTGAGTGAGATGAAGATAATTATGAAAAGCAATTGATGAACACGCTTCCAGTTTATGAATGTGCGTGAAAATGTAATTGTTCATTTTGTTCAATATTAACCAAATACTTAGTGCAAATGTGCCGAACGTCAGCCTGAGTCTCGGCCATAAACCGACTTATTGAATCCCTGTGGAATGGCTACTACGGCGGCAATGGCAATGACAGTGACAGCCGCAATGGCATCCGACTACAGTTTATCGATAAGATATAGCCGCCACCAATCCATGTAACTGTCGATAGGAATAGTTTCCTATGATTTATGCCCAGCACATGGCATGAGAAGCGTGTTAGTTTCGCCTCGTGGGCGTTTAATTGTTGTGAGCAAGTGCGTCAGTTTTATGATTACAGCACGGCTATCTAGTATAGTAGTATTGTCATGAGGCTATAAAGATTATACGCTGATTAAAGGCGGTTATCTAAATAAATGTACATATGTACCTGCACCGTAAGTCAATACCTAAAAAGTTACGTAGCTAAGTGTTGTACAGTAAACGCTCACAGAGTGTAACTGACTTGTTGCAAAGCCTTCAATCAAGTTGGTTTTTTTTTAATTTCAGCGCTATATTTGTTGAACGCTTCCTAAAAGACAATTGATACGTTACCAATACCGGTAAACGATTTAGGCCTATTCGAGCGTGTATTTTTATAAATTTGCTTGTATGGGTGTATTCGCAAGGAAATACATTCGGCTTTTACTCGAAGCACGGAGGGCTCTTTATACTAAAGAAAAAGGTGTGGGCAAAGCCAGCGCTCATGGGGCTATCGCTCACCATTCCAACAGTGTCAATTTCCCATTTTCTCTTAGGTACAGTCCACATTTTGCTTGCTCCGCTTCTTACAGCCGAAATTTGGTGTGATAGAACTGCACATATTACTAGTAACACATTTGGAAGTATTTCGTGTATAAATATAGGTATACGAAATATTTAACGCTGCTCATACCAATCTGAATTTGGTAAACTTCGTTTTGCCCAAAATATCGACTCCTTTGCGTGAAATTGTCGTATGTTACATTTTTTACCCCTGTATGTTGAGCGCGTTAGAGAATACCACCTCAGCAGGTAAAAGCTTGTCGTATGAGGCGACTAACAATGACACTGGGTTCTGTTGAGACCAGTAGAGGCACCCCAGGTCTTAAAAAGGTTGTGCGTAGGGTTTGGGACCCACCACGTAAAACATTTGATGTACATCAGGCCGTAACCCGATAACGGGTTGTTACAGGCAGTTAGGAAGAAGAATACATTTATTACGAAATTGACTTTTCGATTCAAAGTTCTTCTAAAGCCACTCATATCGTCACCTGGTAAAATATTATAGCGAAATTCATTATGGTTACGGAGATAATGTTTAAGTTTTTCGTATGTGGTAAGGTTTTTTTTTGTGTGGGCGAAATAATCGTGTGCGCCATACAAAATGATTTGTCTGCAGGCTAGTCAGTAATGCAATTATGAATGTGAAGTCAATTGCTCTATTTATTTTTAACCATGGCTCTATTCATGTTACCGTTACTTGGCAAAAATTTATTTTGACAACTTTGAATATTTCCCAAGTGAACCAAAGGTCTTCCCTTATTATAAAACAGATGAGCATAAGATAGAACTTCTTGCCGAGCCAAGAGCAAAACAGTTTATTTGGCTCAAGAATTCAGGTTTATTCAAAACCCTTACAAGTTCCACACTCAATACATGAACGATGAACGCTTCAGTTTCTCTATTGTGTCAAAATGGGCTTTTAGGCTGATTTTCAAAATAAATTTTTTTAAATTGGTTTTTTAGTGTGAAAATATTTAATGTCTTAATGAAGAGGAAAAAACACATTCCGAGAAAACAGATAAGTTTAAAAGGCACATTAGGGACAAAGATAAGAAATCATAAATAGCTCGAATTCCTAATGCTCTAGTTTTGACTTACAAAATGTTTTGAACACTACGCTCGGGAAGAAAATAGCACTCTTTTACTCACGCAAATATGCCTACTATAATTTAAGCATTTTTGAAAATGGTTTACTGAATGGCTATTGTTTCTTGTAGGGTGAGCGCGGCTGCAATGAAATATGCCCCTTTATAATCATATGATTATATGATATACCTTTTTCGGTACATTTGGGGTTGCTGACTTTGCATCCGGAAACCGTTTTAAATTATCTAAAATGGTCTTCGAAATATCGCTGTTTAATTAAAGATTTCTCCGCCACCAAATGTGGCAAGAGATCAAGCACATTGATGGAATCAGTTTTATGAAGATTGGATGTTCTTGCCCTCTTATGATGCGACAATGACCCGCGTCTTTTATTGCCTACAAATATCATACTCTCGTAAAGATGAACCATAAATTTAAACAATAATAACATTGTTTTTGAATCCATTCTTGTGATTCCATTCCATGTCCACACTATTACGTCATTGCAAATGGATGCCTTAAGGACTTCCATTGAATCTTTTCTTCCCGCTGCCAAAAAGGCCATGGTGGATCTGCTTCTCTTTCCTGTCCTGTTTACCCACAAATTCTCAGGTGTTCTTTCTCTTTCGCCCACTAAGACGTGGAAAACAGAATCTATATTTTGAACGTCATTTTAACGATTTCATGCGCATATATTGTTCGAGTTTTGATCTAGTTTTTATCATGCATTCATCAATGAATTGGAAAGGACTTCGAGCAGCTGCTAGTCTTTCGGGTAACTTTTTATAACGTATAATCTAGTAAACACCCAGAAACATGAGGATTCCATTCAAACCGGTAAGGATTATCTCTTTAAAAAGTATCGAGAGCGAAGTTTTACAAACTGTTTGTAAACTAAATCTTCAATGCCTTTAAATAAACTTTGAAAACTAAAATGCTATTTTCCGGAATTGCTCCATTCTGCCCGTATTTGTTTTGTGAACATCTACTGTAGGTTATCGGGTGACAGCTAAAAGTTTTCTAATTACAAGTGCAAATTAATTAAAGCAAAACATTAGAAATAAACTTAACTCTAGAAATTTAATGAGCTTGTTGTAGCTTTCGACAAATGCCACTTTGCTGCAGCTAATTGTTGATGCAATAAAAATTTGATTAGCTTGCAACAATAACAACAACAACTTGGACAAGAATAAGGACTGCAACTGGACAGAAGGCCATAAACGAAGAAGGCAGCAAAATGGCCAAAACAGAGCCATTCAATGGCCAGAATAATGCAGGCAACAGCAGTTGCAGCATAAATGGAAATTTTCGCCTTGTTGCACAAATCAACTGGTGGCATGGCCACGCCCAGGGGCAAGAGCAATGTTGTAGCTGTCCTCTATGTGGTGGTCGGTGGTCGGTGCTCGGTCTGGACAACTGTCTGTCGTCTGCTGTCTGCAACTTGTGTGTCCTACGAATGAAAATGTTAACTAATTAAATTTTTGGTCTCATCAAAATAAACGGAGATGTGCTTATGCTTCTATCTCCCTCTGTCTGTGTATCTCTATTTTGCACGCACTCCGTTCCTACTGCAAGCGCAAGTGTGTGTATATAATTTCCACGTTCAATTATAGACTGAATTTTAAAGATCAAGGATACGCCACATTTGTATCATAGCTGTTTATGATTTTAATTGAGAGATTTCAAGATGCTCCAAAGCCTGCCCTGGATGCCCGTCAATGTCACATGCCGACCACAATGCGTAGAAAGTCAGGGCTATAAACTCTGATAGACGAAGTCCACAACGCAGCTAGTCCAAAAAATTAGAAAATGAGCAAAACCCATAATCCTTATAGTTCTTTTTTTTTCGCCAAAAAAAATGAATTTTTCACTCAGAATTTAAGCCCCACGGACAAACGTTGAACAGTCAATTTAACTTTGAAGTTCTGAAATGGTTCCAGAGCAGAGTGAAACGAGTTGAGAGAGATAAGCAATATGACTTGAATGATGATATGAATTTATGACAAAGCGCCGACGCACGCCGCCTACATTATCCAGCCGCCGTACAGTGCTGACTTGGACTTCTTCTTGTTTCTGAGTATCAAGAAGGAACTAATGGTGATCTGTGGAAGCCCGCAAACAATAGCTTACAAGGTTCTGAAGAAGGTCGCCATCGACGCATTGCAGAGTGCGTTCAGCGACTGGAAAAAGCGCTTCTGCCGGTGTTTCGAAGCGAAAAGAAACTTCTTTGCAGAATTAAGTGAATTGTACTCATTATCTTATTTGTATTTATTCAAACTACGTTTGGGGCAAATCCGCTTGCGCTCCTCAACTTATATTTACTTATGGATAGTGAGTGTTGCACTAGGAGTCATCTCCCCTCTTTCTACATTACATAGCATCTTATCAGTTAGGCTAAGCAAAAATTTGTGCAACCGTTTTCACTAACTATATGGCAACAAATATGGGTGAAATGTATGTCATTATGTAGAGTATTATCTAAAGATGTGCAAAATGTGAGTTTCATTCATATATGTATATAGCCAAATTATACGTGAAATCAATAAAAAACAAAATTCCTGTATTATAAATGGAGATGCTTTTACATCTGATCGTCTGTATATGTATTTGTAACACTAACTGAGCTGCGAGTGGCTCATATAGATCATAGAGTGAGGGAAAATAAAATTGCTAAATGATTTTGAATTAAAAAATCTATGCATTTTAATTTGCAGTCGCCAAACTTAAAACAAAAATTTTTTTTTATCAATGCGTTCCGAAATACTGTCAACAAACTTAAATTGATTTCATTATTTTTGGCAAGTGTCAAAAGAATTTCTCTAGCAACTGTAGCGTAATTAAGTTAAAAGTTGCTTAAAGAACGAACACTTACATAATAACGAAAAAATGTATATATGTAGTAAAGTGTACCTACTGTACTTCATACGTAATACTCTAGGTAAAATATGGAAAATGTGCATATTTAATAAATGCAAAACATTTAAGTGCAGAAAACTTTTTTCGGACAACTTTTATTTCATTTTAAAATAAAGCTGCAAAATTTCCACACAAACAAATTATGCTGTTCCAGTTACATAAACTTTTGCAACAAGAATGCAACAAACACAACCACAACAGCCATCAACAATAAGCCCAAAAAGTTACGTCTGCTGCAACTATTTGATGAACTTTAAGACGACAAAAAACAAAAAAAAAAAAAAAAAACAAATACATAAATGTCCAAAAATTAAATGAGTAAAAATGGAAAAACAAGCTAAAGCAGAAAATAACAAAGTTATAAAGCAGTCAGAAAAATCTAAACCGCAAAAAACAGCAAAAAGGAAGTCAACAACAAGTACAACAACTGCAATGAGTGCAACAACAACTGCAATGAGTGCAACAACAACGGCAATGAGTGCAACAACAACAAGTACAAAAGCATTCACATCGGCGCCTAGCGGCGCTTAAAAGGACGTCAACGAAAAACTCAATGAAGGCAGTTACTTTTCCAAGCAAAGCTTTTCACCCATTGCACTATTTTTCAAGTTAAACACAACAAAACAGATAAAATCCACGATATGCCGCACGACGAAGGCCGCATACCCTAACCGCTCTGTTTTTCCGAGTCCATATTGAGACATTACTCGATCTTTGAAAAATGGTACATTCTGTGTCTCATTTGATTTGCTAATGTCGATTATAGCTTTCCCAAGGTTTCTCGATGAAACCGAAGATTGTCAGTTTACGGAATGAGATATTTGCAAATGCTTCAAGGTCGGCATATAACGTTTTCGAAGTTTCGAAAATCGGATTTCTCACTCTTCGAGGGTGAATGAAAATTAATTATATACAAATTTTTCTAAGGCTTCGATCATCATTTGTGGCTCAGAAAACGAGATATTTGTTAATATTTTATTGTTGGAACAAGCATTTTCGAATTTTCGAAAATTCGATTTTTATGCTTTATAAAATTTTCAAAGCTTCAAAATTCATTTGAAGTCCGGGAAACGAGATATTAGCAAAAGAGCGAAATTCGCGAAATTTGATCTTGAATATCTTGAAACGCTCACACGGGATTCATTTCAGCTTACTATCTGTTATTCCATAAAATCAGCATTTTGTTAGTGGCTCCGCAAATTATACAAAAGGCAATTTCATAAGGTAAGTAGCTGAAACCATGTAGTGATAGAGGTGATAATGAACTGCAATGATACCCTTTCTCAAATCGAGAACGATGAGCCTGGTTTAGAGAGAGAGAGGAAACAGATACAATAGAGGCATTTAAAAACAAGAAGCCCAAACAGTGACCAGGACCTGAGAGTACACAGTTAGAAAAGTAAGGCTGAGGGAAATTAAATTAGAGTAGTAGTAGTGAAAGGATACATGTTTTCATTATCAGCAATGCAGCTTCTCCTCGCTTTAGATTATGCACCGTATAAATTGAATACACTTGTACGCACTCTTCCATTGCATGGCAGTTTTTCGGTTTTTTAAATTTCTTGTCTTCGTATGTTACATAGTTCATAGCCAAATGTATATACCCTGCCGCTGTAAAAAAAGAAAGTGAAAAAAGTATTATAAAGAACTTAAAAAATGGTTCCAAGTTGAGAGCACTTGACTTTTGTGTGAGGTCATTTATATGCTTGACAACTTGGAGTTTCAGCAATAATTTTGCGTTGCAAGTTTATTTAAAGAACACATTTACGTAAAAGGGAAAAAGCTTTTCCAACGCCTACACAACACCGTGCAACAAAAGCGAAGGGTTTTCTGCAAGTTGGTTTCACTATATTTTCCTTGCGAGTATCACCAGATGCCAACAAACTTTATTTCAAGGTATTCAAAAAGAAACATTTCTTGGTGTCGTTCGGATGGTGCAAGCCTTTTGCTTAATAGTTGCTCTTTGACGTGCTTATCCACATGTATTTCTTTGGTAAAAATGCCTATCTTGCAAACTATTCACGCTGGATGAAGTGCAGCTTCAGGTCAATAAGCTAAAAGAGAAGAAAGCCCTGGGTATGATTAGATTGACGGCGAAGTGTTTAAGGCCTTTCCAAGCAAGGGAATTATCTTTCTGCTTTGCATTTTCAATACCATGTTGCGGATCCATGAATCCCTGTTTAGTGGAAATGTTTGATGATAAAGATGGTGCAAGAGCCTAGAATGCCGGAACGTCTTGATACGTTCTATCGCCCGATTAGCTTGCTGCCTTCTTTCTTCACCAGCCATACCTGTCCACCAGTTGGGATTCAGCTCTGCTGTATTTTTAGATCTCCAGCGAGTATTTGATCACCTTACAGCTGCGAAGCTCAATCTGTTGCGGTCGCACCTTCAGGCACATTGTTTTAAGTTTAAGGTGTAGAATGTGCGATCGAAAATGATTTGCTTTCTCCTGTACCTCTCCTGTACACTGTGTATACTGGTTGATTGCCGGTGCCGGTATGCTGTTGGCACTGTCTTTGTGTCCAGCTCGACTTGTCACAATGAAGCGGCGGAGATTTTGCAGGATTTCTTGGCAGGTTACTAAGGGTCACCACTGCGTATTTACGCAGAGGCAACGCGGTTGTCTTTCTGTCAACTATAAACCACAGGTGTTGTATGCCCGATACCTGGGTATGTATTTGGACAAGCTTCTTACCTTACGCAAGCATATGGCATTGGCAACAGCTGCTCGCTGCAGTAAGCTTAAATAGCTCATTTCAAGTGAGCGCGAGCTGCGTGTCCCTCGGGCTCATGAGCATAAGCTCTCTTCAAAAATGATCGTGATGATTTGGAGAGCAGCTCATATGAGCCCTTTTACGAACCCTGATATAATCATCAATCCCATTTGAAAAGCCATTAATTCGCCTTCAAAATGAAGTAACCTATCTAAAGCTTGAAGAAGAAGAGTGCATACAAGTAATAAACCCTTAAAAACGCATTTCATTCTTGAACACTTTATCATATTTTTTATATAACATAAAGTGCTGTGTGGTGAGCGGGATAGAGAATGCCATCTCAGCAGGTCAAAGCTTGTCGCATGAGGCGACTAATAATGACACTAGGTTCTTTTGAGACCAGTAGTGCCACCACGGGCCTTAAAAGGGTTGTGCGTAGGGTTTGGGGAACCACCATGTAATACCACAATTCCAATGAAAGAATGTACGTAACCCGAAAACGGGTTGTTATGGCCAGTCAAGAAGATAAAATGCATTCACTTAACTTGCAAAGCGCATATGTAAAGTACTTAAAGATGGCAACCAAAAGGGAAAGGAAACTTTTCACTTGCTCAATTTCCAGCTTTTCATTTCATTTAAGTCAATGAGTCTGTTTGCTGTTGTTTGTCCATCTCTCGAAGTTGTTTTATTTGTTGTTGTTTGTTTTTTTAAAGCGAATTTATTGCTCTCTGCTCGTTTTGGTTGATGACAATTTTCTTTTGCGATTTTCAGTTAATTAAAGTTTTCGTTGAGTGCTGCCAATCGCTTGCAGTCGCAGTGCTGCCAGCTGTAAAATACCGTTAGTTGGCCTTCACTCACTCGTTGCAGTCGTTTCACTCGTTTTAATACGTTTCAAGCGGCAAAACTTGACTCATGTTAAATGTCGAGCTCCGTTTCATTGTTCATTTTACATGTTTTCCCTGTTGTTGTTTTTTTTTTCATGTTGTGTTCGGGCAAAAATGGTTCCTTTTTTGTTGTTTTTGTTGCTACTCTGCATATTTGCTAAGCTTTTGCGCACTTAAATGCTTTTATTGCATTTTGCGGATACCAAAATGACGTCGATATGCTTTTGCCGGCTTGCTCGGAGCTAGCGGAGCTTAGGCGCTACCCTACTCAACAGCCCTATAAATAGTAGCCTATGACGATAGCAAGCAAAAAGGAAGAAAAATCCTTGATATTGCTCGGCATTATTGGCTGTTATACTATGCAACAAAACTTTTGCTGAGCTGCAAACTGAACTGGGCACTTTTCAGTTTTTTATACTTTACTGAAGCTTTGAGAGTGCAATTTTGTGAAAATCTAAAGTAAAATATAAATTGCTCGAATTATTCCATATCATTTAAGATGTGTCTTTGAAGGATTAATAAGATTACAACGATTTCCGTGCATAACGTTGCCACATTGAAAGAACCCTCATTCACCACCTTCCTAGTGTGTCACTATTCAAAAACAAAAGAAACACATATTTTTTAACAAAGAGCTCGAAATGTTATTAATGGAAGGGAGAATACAGAAAGCCTTCCGTGGAAATTCCACCGATGGCAGGGCCACCTCTTTCCTCACGAACGTCTCAAAGCTGAATAGTTGATTGAAGTGGGTCGTTTCAGCATATGTTTTGGACTCCAAACTGACCCTCAGACAATATAGACAAGTAGAGTGATAACCAAGCTGATCAACCGTTCATTACAAAAGTTTTATGTAATCATCAATATTGCTGAAGAGCTAGGCGTACAAGTTATGTTAGCTCCCTTTTTTCTGAGGAAGAAGGAGGCTACTTGTGAGCTGCAACGTCGTAATTTCTTCAAAACTGGCTAAATTGTTGCATTTCTTAGCAAACTTGGCTAGAAAGCTGTGCGTGCAGTCACCGGGTTTCGCACCAAATAAGCAGGAGAACTGTTCCCTACAGAAACTCAATGAACCTTACTAGATTTTGTCGGTACTAATTATTGACTTAGACTCTGAACTTTTTGAAAAACCTCCTGTCAATTTTCCTGTTTTTGCAGGTTTTGACTTCAGCTCGCACGCGGCTTTTAAAAAGGCACCTCCTTTTCTTTCTCATCATCCTAATCTCGCACAGATCGAGTAGAAGCCGACTGCAGGGTCCTTCTATAAGAGGTGTTCTTTACTGCAGTGGCTTCACGACACTCCTGACCTTACTGTTGATAACTACCAAAGTCAGTTGTGATTGCAGTTTTGTGATATCAAGCTTTCGCTGAACGCTGGATTGCACATCTTCGCTATGCTAAGTCGCATGCGAACCTTGGTTGCAACAAGGTAATGGTCAGAGTTGATCCCTTTGAACGTGCGGACATCAATCACACAGGATGAATGCTATATATAGCGATCACAACATCATCAATCTGATTGCGTGTATTTTGATCAGGAGGTAGCCTTGTGGATATGGCATGCTGCAATCTGATACTACAGAACCAGTCAAAGCCAAGTTACCCCAGACCGTTCTTTTAGGGGGTCTCGTGAAGTATAAATGGCCGAAGTGCGTTCTCTTCCAGCCTTTCCAGTAAAATCGCCTAAAACTATTTTAACATCATGGGCTGGGCAGCGGTCATAGACAGAAACAAGTCTATCGTTGAATGCAAGCTTGATCGCTTCCTTCTCCGTTGCAGCTCAAGGATGGCAATGTCTGCTTTACACATATTAAGAAGTAGATGCACCATGTCAATAAAGGGTAGGTACATTACAGGTGCATAGCCGCATTGTCAAATTCTAGTTCTTTAGTTTTTTTCCGATGAGTGGGGGTCTTCCTCGACATTATTCAGAGGAATCGGTTGGGTCCAAGACCATTCAAACAACGCTTTTAAAGCCTGGGGTAGCTTCGCGCCGCAAATTAGCTTAACGCGCGTGAAAATTAAGGGAGCTACCCATTGGACACTAAGTGGAGGTAGCACTCTGGCAATTGCTAGGTTAAAAGCGATTAGTAGCTTTCCTTGTTTTGATTTTCGGATACAACTTTAGTTGCTTTATATTTAGCAGTAAAGCCATGAGCCGTCGAGGGTATCGCTTTAAGATCCAAGCCAACATAGAGTGATACGAAACGTGACATCTATAAGAAACCAATAAGTATGCGTGCTAAAAAAAAAACCACTTGTTTCGAATGTTTACCTATTCATAAACGTTTATTCATTGCAAACGCAGATTTTCTCATAAATTTAGACAATGTATTAAATATTTTTAGAAAAAGGAAATAAAAACATATTAATATTTGTAACATTTGAATTAATTGAATCTTTTTGACGAGTTTGCATAATTCATTATCGTTGGCATTAGAGCAGCGTTTAAAAGGCACAACATTAGCATTGCATAAATAATGCAAAAATTAGCGACATTCAGACTGCTACATATATGCATATTACACTCCATACTGCATAATTTGCAACCCACTAATACAAGCACATAATCACACGCTCTAGCACACTCACTCACACTCACTCACACTCACTCACAGTCACTCACAGTCACTCACACTCTCACACAAACACCACGATAACTGTAAATACTAACCGATACGAAATTAAGGTCACGATGGCATATTATGATTCAATTTTGCATGGCGGCTACTTGATATTCTTGACGTCGTTACACGGTTGTTTTTGATATGCGAGCGTGTGTGTGTGTGTGTGTGTGTGTGAGTAACTGTGTGTGTGTGAGTGTGTGTGTCAGTTGTGATATGATATGCTCATAAATCAAACAGAAATTCAAATGTGTTATCATTTTGTGGGATATTCCAGTGCAGCCAACGACGTAACGCCAATCACTTGCTACTGAGTGTGTGTGTGTGTGAGTGTGTGTGTGTGTGTGTGTGTGTGTGTGTGTGTGTGTGTGTGTGTGTGTGTGTGCAGAGATAAACCAGCTGCTGCTGCTGCTCAGTAAACTACTGCCACTGCATAGCTAATACATAGACAATTATGTGTATATACAAGTTTGTATAACTGCACACTGTATTTGTTATTGTAGAGCTTAACGTTAATAAACTCACTCATTCTGTGACTTTTTTTACAACTCTCTGAAGGCTTTATATAAACAATAGTCATAACAATGCACACCAATAGCAAAATGTTCGTAACAAAGATAAAAGCCGTTTGTTTGTGCTGCCAGAACGGGATAGCAGATAATTGCCCGAGAGCTAGTTATGGAAATGTCAGCTGTACATTTTAGTTAAATTATTGCACTTAAATAATGACTACAAGAGCAATAACAATTCAAAGGGCTTTTCCCACTTTGTTGGCGCAGTTACCAATAGCAATCACCAAAGTCTATATACAGCCGGACGTACATACATTTCTGTGTATAAATAATGTTGCATACTTGTAGGCGTCACATAGAGCGCACTCTTATAAATTGCCCAGCATTCCGCTGCCAAAGGCTCATTCCGCTGAAAATCGTGCGCGATCTATCATATCAGAGAGCAAATACGACGGTGTTTCAAAACGCTAAAGTTTATATAAAATATATGTTTTAAATGCAAATATGGCAAGCTTCAAGAACTGAAATTTAGTAAGCAAAAAACCAAGAGCCATTATTAATTTATAGTCAAAAAGTGTAAACAAGTTAGCACAAAACCAAAAACAACAAAAACAGTATCCACTCGACGTTCTTGCAGGCCGATTTAACAAGCATACGCCATGTTGTCGAAAGTTTTGGTAAGTTCGTAGCTCAAATTTTAGCACAAAGTGACAAAAACGGGCTGTAAGCCACGTTCAACCCAATCGGTTCAGGGCCGAAAATCTGGATATTTCCGTTCGATACGAATACTCTTTAAGTAAAAAGAAATATGCTTTAATAAGTTAAAAATTATTTTTATTCTAATATTAAGAAAAAATGTGATTAATATATATCGCGATTTACTAGTTATTAGTTTACAAAAAAAAAAGACGACTTAAAGTGTTTAAACGGAATCAAAATGCATCTTTCACTGTCATACAAGGTTTTTCATTCGATTTCCAAATGACAGGTAGATTTGCTTAAGTAACACTTTGCATATCCCATGGCTTGACATCACCCGCAGTGCTTCCTCCAAAAAGAAGCGTAAGTATAACCTTGGTGACATTTAATCCTATTGCCACGCTTTCTTCTTTCTTCGTGCCTGATAGCTTTCACTACCAGAAATTGCCTGTCTCACCGACATTGAAAACTTGCCGTGAAATTTATACCCGTTTGTCGATAGTTGCATCAACTTTTGCGGAAAGTTCTTCGCTTCTTCTTTGTTACTGGCAGATTCTCCGATAAGTTTAGGAGTTTTGCACTCAAATTGTATGCTTTTCTAACTCTAACTCGCAAATCGTTAAACAAATAGTCGCCTTACTTTGAATATCCAATGTAATTGCCGGAATATTTTTTCGCTTTAATCATTTATTCTACAAAACGCTTTTACACTTTAGTGAAAGTCCACGATTTCGTTTTTTCTATAGAAATTAAATTGGAGTTGAAAGAAATACATTTTTTGATGTCTTTTTTTTTTTTTTTTTTTTATTGTAGAGGCAATCAGCCGGACAAAAGGCTTTAATCCAATATTTGCACTATTTTACATCATTACACGTTATAACATAACACTGATTTTTTGATTAAGACTATAACATATATAATACTACATTGAAACATGGTTATCACACAAATTACACACTAATTAACAAATATTTTATACTAAATTTTATACGATTAATAGGGGTATTTTCATTATTTACATTTAGTTTACCCTAATACATACTATGTTAAATAAAGGTAACGCTTAAATTATTTTTCTGCTAGGCAGATCAGCTGGGTGCAGGCGTTTCAGCCGTCTTCTTGGTTGATGCCCAGCTAGAGCATGAGCAAGCGAATTTGGATGCGACCTAAGCCGCTCTGCATAGCGGCTACTGAGACTGTTTAGTGTATCGCCCACAAATGGTATGCCGAGGTCGCGGTGTAAGATCCGGTTTCGAATGTACCAAGGGGCGTTCGCAATTGCTCGTAGAGCCTTGTTTTGCATGATTTGGATTTTTAGCATGTGACATCTGGCGGCAGTACCCCAAATCTGGATGCCATACGTCCAAGTGGGCACCACAAGACTTTTGTACAAGGTGGTTTTGTTGTGGGTCGAGAGCTTACTACTGCTGCCTATAAGCCAGTCCAATTTGGATAATTTTGTTGTGCACCTCGATGTTATAGCGCGAATATGGTCGCTCCACCGTAGCTTTGAATCAAGATGAATTCCCAAATAAGGCTGGGATCTTTTTATTGGTATTGGAGAACCATTCATTAAAAAGGTGGGGCACTGTCCAGCCTTCAGGGAAAAAAGGACGCAGCTTGATGTCTTTAATCACTTACCTTAATTTTTTTACATAAATCAAATAGAATAAAAAGCGATTGAAGTAAAACTGATGCACCCGAAAATTAGCTAAAATTTAAAAATAGAGGAGATATTATATACATATTAAACTAAAGATACGCTGCCTTTTAGTATTTCGACGAGAAAGTATGTGTTTCTGGTTAAGAGCGGCATCAAGGCGTATGATATTTTGATTGCTACCATTTAATAATGAATGACTTTTCAGAGTTCAGAGACTTACTACTTATATATAAGAATTCATTTAAGATAGACATATATTTTTAAGAGCCCTAAATTTATTGTTAGTATAATTGGTGGAAAAGGGGAACAAATATTTCAGTTTAAATAGCTTTCCGAATTTAGAAAGCTTTCTATTAGAAACGTATTAGAAGTTAGGGTAGGTCCTCTACATCTATCTCATTTGACATAAGGTGCTCCCTTTTCTGCATTTTCTATCGCTACTTTTGATGATTGTCGATGTACACCCACACTAAGAAGTCCGAAGAAACTTAATCGGGCCAGTCAAAATTCCCAATTTTTTATATTAACCCGCCAGGAAAGTAGTAACTTAACTTAATCTTATTGGAACTAGACGTTCCCCATGCTCGTCCTACTCACTATCGGCAACAACAATTCGATGAACATGGCTTGATAACTGCCTTGGATCAAAGTTTTTGAAGTACTACGTTCTAATCCCATACTTCGCAGAAACGGCTTTTTTAAGAATAACTGTGGCTTTTTATGGGGGTAGTAGCGCTTGGTTTGCATTCGAAATGAGCCTCGTTGCTCATGATGATTTGACGCCAAAAATCGACTATTTAAACATATTTTGTGTATCTAGTATTTTATACGTGCAAGAATTCAAATCGTCAAGAATTTAGCAGCGGAGACTGGTTTTAAAGATGACTAATTGTGCAGATCAATTATGACTCGATGTTGTAGTGGATTTCCCAACACTACCCTTTACAACAGCGGGTAGTCTTAAGTTTCCTATCTTTCTACCTTAGTATCAGGGATGGTTCTTAAATTGGCATTTTCGCTCATGCCTTAGTTATGTTAGCTTGCAAAATACCTTTTGATGTCAAGCAACAGCCTTAACTAAGAGTTATGTTTGACTTAATTGGCGTCATGCTCTAATGGTTTGGTATTCGCATGGCTTTCCATAAATGAGATTGAGTGTAGGAACTCCAGTTCGGCCAAACAGCCAAACCAATTTCGATAGAACCAAATAGGTTATGTTCACTTTAAGGGCATCGGTGGATTGCGAGTTATTGGCATGGACCTTCGCAATAGGAAGCATGATCTTAGTAGTCAATTCACGTCATCTCTGGAAGTATTGATCATATCCTTAAATCGAGCACGGAAAATGTGCATAAAAGGCGTTGTGTGGCTGAAAGCGCCGTCCTGCTTGAACCACATATTGTCTACGGCCATAACACGATGATGGCCTCACCAAAGACGCTTTCAAAAAAGTGTGGACCAAAAACACTGCCGGCCCAAAATCTGCACCAAACATAAACGCACCGAAGCACAGTCAGCGCACCTTGTCTTTGGTCATCAACTTTGAGATACTAGGTTAGTTGGATCTTCTTCGGGTCTTAGACTGCCTCGGACCAAGGCGATGTCCTCGGCCGATTGGTGTTGGTTTGCCGAACCGATCGTTGGGGAATCGACTGTGATGGGGCGCCTGCCGCAAAATAGCGTGAAGGCGGTCTATCGGTCACTGAGTTTGGAAAAAAAAGTGTCATTTGGACGTGCTGCTCAATCGTGGAACTTGGCATGCTTTGGGCAGACCATGAACCGAATCTCAGCTCAAATACCACCAATCTATACATTAGTTGTCTTTGTTAGGAAATGCTTTTTTTAGCCTTCAATTATGCAATCTTTTTTAAACAGTACGATTTCATTTCGAAAACGTCGAGAGGAAAGCAGAATTTTGGTAACTGCGTTTCTAGCTACCAAAAAAAAGTAAAGCGAAAAAATAGCATTGCATACATTTAAGCGCAACAAACATGAAATTGTGGCATAACCGAACGATAAAGTAACTGTGGCATGTTGCAAGCATATGCAAACAGTAATTGAATTAATGGCCTATATTCCAGATGCCAACCTGCAAACGGAATGTTGGTCAGTCGAGCAACAGAACACGCATTCACATGCACAGCTGCAAATACACACACACGCACATTCACACACACACACATACACACACACACTCATTCACACACATTCACAAACACACACACACATTCACACACATGCTTATATTCGAATTGAAGTAGACAAAACACAAGTACGCTCCTGCAAAACGGTTAGAAAATTGCAAATTAACAAAAACCAACAGTAAAAAGTGCTAACACAAATTTAGCTGAAAATCTGGCCAAAGAAAAAAGACATGCTGAAAAGTTGAGTTTAGCTTGCGAAAGTCGATATACTCTTTATGAATAACATTTCTCACAAGTCGTAGGTCCTTTAAATTTAACGGAAACATATGAAATATAGAATTGATATCATATGTTTCCTGTTAGTACCATGAAAGGATTTAACTTGTGCTGCACTTCACACATCGGTAGCTAAAGTTAAACAGTTAATTGTTCTTATTACTTGTAATAAGACCCACTTGTATGACTTCACCTGTTACTACGCTCGAAGGGTGTTGCGCAACGATTGGCACGCTTAAAGACTGAATATTTGGCACGCTGAAAGAGCTCGAGTGACAGAGTAATCTTACCTTATTATTAATATACCATACTGTGTTAGCAGAGTCCAAAGAAGAGTCAGAAGGTTGCACATTTGCAGTGGAAAAAGGCCACTCGCCACAGGAGATACGTATGAAAAACCGATTATTAACGTATGCAGTAATCAAAATCTCGCGACATTTCGACTAGGAATAAAACTGCATATTAAACGAATCAGCATGTTTACTTTGTGTTTGACATGAATCTTTATAGATTTTTGTATCAATTTCTCTTCATCAAATTTTCGTGGATTTAAAAAACACTTTGAAATCATCGAGAAGCATACTCACACGATTTTTCGAAAAGTTTTCAAAACCACATGATGAGACATGAATCTCCATAGGCTCAGATCGTCCGATGTGATAAAGCATAAGCTGCGCCATCTATTGTAGTAAGTGTCACAAAATTGTTTTCGATAAAAGTCCTCGACAATTAAAGTTTGCTAAGTTTCGGTTTTTTTTTTATTAATTTGAATTTGAAATCCTTATTTTAAAAACGAATTAATGGCAAACCAAAAAAATGCAGCGTCCACCATTTTCTTAATAGCATTTTAAAATACAATAGACGTTGAAATACATTTTTTTTAAATGTAAGATCTTGCCTTCAGCGCGTAGGATAGATTGAAGAATTGGTCTAGAGCATAATATAATAATGACAAGATAATACCGATCAGTCACTTGCTCTCTTTTTGCAAGCGTCAATGAGGAAGCTTGATTTTGGCGATCAAGTACCTTTTTATTGTTATACTACGGTGTAGAGCAGGGTTCGGCACCATCAGCAGATAAATAGAATTTTTGTGTCGGCAAATGTTTATACCTTATACGCTATTTAACAATCTCGCAAGAAAATTCTCTCGTAGAGTATAAAAATCGACAAATTGCGTAAGTGTTTGTGTAAGAGCAATTGAGTATGTGTGTGTATGTGTGTGTGTGTGTGTGTGTGTGTGTGTGTGTGTGTGTGTGTGTGTGTGTGTGTGTGTGTGTGTGTGTGTGTGTGTGTGTGTGTGTGTGTGTGTGTGTGTGTGTGTGTGTGTGTGTGTGTGTGTGTGTGTGTGTGTGTGTGTATGTGTGTTCGTGAGCTTGTAGCTGTCCAATACTTGCATGTTGCTCCGTTGCACATCAATGCTAACCATGTGCATCGTCGTGTTGCCACTCGCCAGTTTGTTCAACACGCCCGAAACACACAAGCACACTGCAAAAAACTGAGCTAAACTACGGGCTAAATCAGTGTGAAAGCGCATTCTGACAAGAACAACACAAACTGACTTTTAAAAAAAAAGCGTGTTGGATTTTCTTGCTTCAAGAGCAACAAGAAATGCTGCATCCAAAATGGGCCAACGGCCGCTCCTTGCAACAAATCTGCAGCTTAATGTGTCAGTTGCTGGGGACAGTGTCACAGCGCCGCGTCGACTCAGCCACAAATATGCAAATTAGATATCAAAAATGCTTTAATGAAAATTCTGGCACAGTAAAACAAACAAACAAAATTCTATAAAAAATACAAAAACTCATTTTCATGCCACTTTTTGCACCCCAATGACATTTGCCTTGCCACAGCTCTTGGTTTTTATTCTTTAATACTTTGGGGCAATGAGTGCAATGAACGCTTTTTGCCAAACAACAACCGCTTTTTATGACAGACGGCAACAAACAGCTGTTGCAAACAATTATCCAGGCAAAAAGAGCATAAAAATTACATTTTCATTAAAATTCGGTTGAGTAAAGTTGGGTGTTGCAACTAAAGTTGAATGCTAACCTTTTGTGGCAAACAATTGGGCGTAAATTGTGCCAGCAACCACAGCCGCCAGTCATGCAACACACCTAGAAAAAAAAAACAACAACCGCAGCAACAACAATCACGTCAATTGTAAAAATATTTCATATGCCGCTCAAAATATATATATACAAAGTACACACACACACGCACATATTGAATAACATGCAATTTTGGCTGCGGCACAATCAAACAATGAAGTCATCCTGCCACAAGGGTACAATTTATGTGGCAATTTGAGTTCTAAACGCAAATGTTCAAAATTGCCAAAAAATCTCTGAAATGTTCAATAGAAATGAAACAAAAATGTTACAACTGCAAAACGTTTTATGGAGGTGCAAAAAAAGGTTTAAAAAATTACATATTTATAACGTTGGAGCAGGGAATTTATGCGCATACCCTAATGTATCGCTCTTTTGCAGACCCTTCGAACACAACAAATATAATAATAATAAGATAAATAATTCTCAAGATATTCGAATAATGGGAGGATTAAGAATTCATATACCATTAACTTCAGCTTGTTTTAATGTTTCTAATTTAGCTTTATATGGAATACCTTTTGTAGCTAGTTTTTATTCAAAAGATATAATTTTAGAAGCTGTAATAATTAGAAATATTAATATATTTTCATTTTTTTTATTTTTCTTTTCTACTGGTTTAACAGTATGTTATTCTTTTCGATTAGTATTTTATCGGTTTGTGAAACTGGTTTCATCTATCATGATTCGCTTTCGAGTAACACTCGAAATGTACTCATGTACTCCAAATTTTTATTCCAAATTAGAAAATCCTTTTTTAAAATTCTAAAGTAATTAAACTAAAAATCACGAAAAGTTTGTCACATGTTCAATTTGAATTCTATAAATTGATTTTTTGAGAATATTTCAACGCTAATTTGAGCAATGTGACAAAGTTATTGGGAAATATCGAAAAACTACCACAACCGATCATATTACTTGAATTTCCGCAAAAAAAAAGTCTAAACAAAAACCCAAGAATAAAACATACATTTTTTGGTCAATTTGGGGTCGCTGATTTTAAATCCGGAAATGGTTTTTAATTATCTATAACGGTTTTTGAACTTTATATCCAACATGTTGAATAACAAAAAAAAAATGATATAGATAGTGGTCCTTTGATGGCTAAAATAGTTGTCTTTAAAGTTACCGAAAAATGTAAGCTATGACTATTGAATGAACACGAATTAACTATTTCTTATCTATCTATTATATAATTAGGCTAAGCAAACAAATTGTGCTCCTGATTTCACCAACTAAATATCAAAAAATATGAGTGAAACTTATATAATTTTGTGGCTTACACTCACACCATAAAAGCTTTCAAATTAAAGGTTAGCACACTTATTCACACTACTATTGAACATATGTGTGTTATCAAGATCAAATGGAAACTTTAAAATGTGCGGTTATCAAAGTTTCAGTTTTAGACCCCTCCTCCTACAAGCTGCAAAACAATTTTACTTCCTTCGACATGGTAAAGTATAAGCTAAAGCTACCAAATTTGTTACGTAGACTTATGTTACGGTTATAAACCAAGCAATGTGGACCAAATCGTACCCCTACCCACAGAACAGTTACCTTTATTACGCCCATACCCTCAAGTTATCGATACAAAATTTAGCATTCATCAATATTGGGGATTTTTGTTTGACACAACATTCATTTGCTGCGAAGCTCAAAAGTTCGTTTCACAACATTTTGGCAGTCCAAAATGAAAACAAAACGTCGCAAAAAGCTGCAATTCAATCCATTACAAAGATTATTTATTGAATATAGCAGAGCAAACTAAATTATTCATACGCCGCGTAAGCCAGTACTAAAATGACAGCAACGAAAAAACTTAACAGCCCAACAGCAAATCACAGAGACTTCTCGAAATACACACACTCTCACATACAAGCTAAGGAAATTTTTCAATTAAAAGTTGCACTCCTTCAAAACATTTGTCACCGCAAATAAACGTAAATTAAGTTTATTTTACATTTGGTTGAAAATTTTCTTGTGCCAGCTCTCAGCGTTGTTTTTTTTTGTATTGTTTTGTTATTGTTGTTTTTTTTTTGTATTTTGGTAATGTTGCCTTCATTTTCATTATGTTGTTTTTGGACTCTCACTGGTATTTTTTTTTTTTTTGGTATTTTGTGGCCCCGAACAAGAGCCAGCCAAATGGGAAACAGTAGAGGATGCCAAGTAGGAAAACAAGTGCAGCTTCCGTTGAAACTCGCATTTCATGTTGTTTTAATTACTTTCTGATTTATTTTGCGAAGCAACAATGCCACGTACACACACACATACACACACACACACAAACTCACCGACACAGCCGGGGGTATTGTATTTTAATACTCTACATGTGGCTTATAAGTTTATCAAGAGTTTTGTTACACACTTGGCGCAGGCTTTGTAGAAATTTGCTGCATTTTTGACTAATTGAACTACGAGTATCACCATTATTCTGGCCTGAGGACCCGCATTATCAAACCGTTGGAATTTTTGAATTCCTAACCAACTGTTTTTCTGGGGCCGTATACCAGTTAATGCTTCACTTGATGCTGAAGTCTTTCGAGTGAGTGTACACTTGTTTTATCTATTATTTCCCATTTTCCCAAAAAGGTTCTTTCATAAGTTTCAATTTAGACGGATTGGTCATGACGAGAGACATTGGTGAAATGCAAACTAGTCTAAAAAATTTATATAATAAGTTGGCACCGTAGAGCCTGAAAGTAACAGAGTGGAATCCTGGACCGTTAAAATATTCCAAATTTTTCGTTAAAAGCGACCACTTTCAGCACGCATATATGTTTTCACATGCTGCTTGTGTTGCTGTCTCTATCAAACCGACTCACTCGTAGACAAAATTGAGAAAGAGAAAGAGCAAAAAAAACGCACATGTGCGCACTGTGCTGAAAGTGGTCGCTTTTCAGCACGTAAACTCAATGTAACGGCCAAGGATTCCACTGTACGAAATTTCATACTCTTTGGTTGGCACCAATACCAGCTTACGGCGATGATGAGTGCCTTCTGGGATTTTCTATATGCCTCTATATAAGAATGATGCTTGATGAACATAAAATCTCACCGTAAGTCCGATTAGTACCACTCAGGTTCTTTTTACATACAAGCGCAAGATATGTGGATTGATCCTTTCAGTGCTTAAAGGTGTGACTCTTGGACTGTCCTGTGATGTGGAGTATCGTGGGATGACCCTTGATTAAAGCTGCCCTGAAAAATACACACTAAACGAAAGGCTAAAAATTCTGGCGGTGCCAAAGGACCTATCAGGTCTACACATAGCCTTGAGCTGGAGGAAAAAGAAGAGCAAGCATACTTATTGTGTCATGGTCCAGCGTCAATCTGCTGACCAGACAGGGAGCAGAGATGCTACGAGTACTACCGCCATTGAAGCCCTCAATGAACTGTTAAATCTAGACATTCCTGACGTGTTTGCTCATCAAGAGGCTATGAAAGCAGCTAACAGACTCAGAAATAACACAGTCTAAAAGACCGAACTGGGATTTTAGGGACTCACTGTTCGCAAACGAACTATGTCAAGGTGGTCGCTGTGTCCCCTAGATTTGAAGCGATTCAGATCTCATGCTGAAAGCGCCCCAAACCAAAGAAAGGGATTGGTGGTAACTTGATGCAAATTCCATATGGATCTATGGGAGTAAGCTGTTGTGAGACAACTGGGTGTGTCACTTTCTAGAACTCTCCTATGAAGATAAAGGTTGTTTCTTAAAATAGAAAGTTTCGTATCCAATTCTCAAATAAAGAGTATTTAAGAGGCGTTAAAACTCGATAGTGTTTTCTGTACTTGTTGGCCTTAGTTTTTTGGCTTGTTTTCTTGCTGCTATGCTCCCTGTAGTATGCCCCCAGAGCTAGTATGTGCCCCGCATGGCACTATTTGTTTTCCGCAATTATTTGCATTGTCACCTGAGTATTTGTGGTATATACTATAGAGTATGAATGTATGTCTGTGTGTTTGTATGTGTGTGTGCAACGAGCCAAACGAATGACATAACTGTTAAACATGCTAACGCTGCATAGAATTCAAATTGTTTGTAAAATATTTGGAATCGCAGACAAACAACCAAATTATATTTGCATTATGTAAGAGCCACAACTCTATATACATATCTTTATAAATATATATATATATATATAGAACTTTTGGCGTGCAGGAAGTTAAGTAAGTGCCAGAGAGCAACATTCAGTGTGCCACATTCAATTAGCTATTAAAATTGTTTATGATTTTTAAATGCCCCTTAATAAAACAAGAGCCTGGCTACAGTTTTGCATACATATTTAAGCTTTTTGCCGTCCGGAAACCATTTTGTGGCCTCAAAAACAATGAAGAAGAAGCAGCAGCATCAGCACAACAACTGTAGCAATTTGAGCACTTAAAATTCCACACATGTTTTGGAAAAGCGGAAAAATTCGAATGCATAATTGTGCCCGGAGCCGAATACCAAACTTCAAATGCCAAATTGAGGCATCATGCAACAATGCCTGCAATCAGCAGCAACATTGTTTTCAATTTATGTAGTAAGCCATATACACAGTTTATACATGTACATTTTTTATACTTATATACACATGAAATTTAACTTAGCAAACGAAAGGGTCAAGTCCAGGGTTTATTGTGATTGCCCTTGGGTTAGCGGCAAGCTTCTGGAATTTTAAAATTGGCAAAGCTGTCAAAAGGCACGCAAACAAGTTCCTAAGGGGCGCCGCAGTGGCCTTGGGGGAGTGAGCACTATACTAAAACTGAATTAGTATTAGAATAAGTTGTTAAACAATCAAAAAAAGGCAAATATGTCATATTCACACATATTTGCTTGTGTAAGTGTGAAACGATGAATTTTCTGTGTAGAAAACCCAAAAAAAAGTTGATTTGCTGGCAATTGCACTCCAAATCTATTGTCCCCATCTTCCTACGATGTTTCAGCTCAAATATTCATTGTAGAACGCACAATATTGTTGCATTTAAAATGGATCTGGATTTCAACATGTACTCATAAGCACATACAATTAGAGTATAGAAAGAACGAAGTAAAACAACTTTATATTACCTTGATTTGCTAAAAAGTATAAGACTACCACAAATGTCTCCAATTGATGGTGTCATTGCTTTACAACTCATTGAATTGTATCAGTTTTTAACTGAAAACAACAGCCAACTTTTGGTAAGGCGTTGTATTCATTGTAACACAGCCAAGTCTTACATAGCAAATAAGTTCAGTCAACCAGAGGAAAATAGTATCAAAAATCACACCATCGAAATTAGGTAGAACAACAACACATTCATGCATTGGCACACTGCAAGCAAGGCAAAACAACAAAAACATGCATATTCATATGCCTGCTTATACAACAACATCTAAAAAAATTTTATGCAGACAGTCCATTCGGTTCCCGACAGTGAAATACCCTGTACCCTTTTTCTCCCCATAAGCACTAAATCCAGCATACGATAAAAAGGGTAGAAGGTAAAGAAGGGAAGTTCTAATTGACAAGTTTTCCTGTTGGGAAGTGGCGGCAAAAATTACTTTTATGCCCATAAATCCAGTATTCTTGGGTCAATGTCATAGATCATTCATCATTTATAATTGTCTGTGATAATTTCCAAATCAATATATTGGGGGGTGTGGTAGTAATTAAGGTAAATCGATTGCGGGGGAAGGGGACTTCTATTGAAAAAAGGTGGATACGGTTTTAACGATTAGGGTCACACTAGTCTCCACACCAAATAAATGCGCATCTTCTGGTAAATTTTTGTATCTCTACCTTTTATAGTGTCTTATTTTTTGAAGTTCATGCGGAAGGACATACAGACGGACATGTCTATATCGACTCGACTATTGCTCCTGACCATTTCTGCCCTCGCCTCCTTCTGCCTGTTACATACATTGCACAAACCTATAACACCCTTTTACACTTTGTGTACAGGGTATAAAAACAGCGAGCACAGCATGTATACCTCTCATGGGAATAAGCCTTGAGTGTATGTACGTATATGTTGTGTGCTCGAGCGTCACGCATCTTGCGTTTCAATGTGTGTGTTTAGCAGCTGAGCGTCTCGTTCTTGCCATACAGAGGAGTCTTATATCTACAAACGGTTCGTGTTTTAACGAAAGCAAGAGAGTATGACGAAATGCTGTAGCTATATATAAATTACAGATAGTTTTGATCATTTGACTAGAGCGTGTGATCCGGTCAAGAGATATACCGTTTTAAAGGTACCAAAGCATTGATTAACCTTTTCATAGACGGCGTTTTTATTTAGCTATTTGTTTGGAAGATGTAGGGGCTTAAATGAAAATATTCTTTAGCTTTAGCGGGGTCCCGGGAAGACATAGGGGTCCGATAAATGCAGATATGGAATCTAGGCGTGAATATAAGTCCGACAAGACTAAAATGAAGTAAATTGGATAGTTATAGTTTGCTTGTAAACAGCTGACTAGCAGGTCCTTCGCCAAAAGCAATCAGTTGTAGGTCCACATATGTCTGAATGACTCTACATCAAAATATGCCGCTAATTTTATTATTTACAATTTTATTTAATAAAAAATAATGCGAGCATCTTTCAGGAAACAACTCAAATATAAGGTGCTAAATTTGTTTCAAATAAATAAAACTCAAAATTCAGTTAAACAGCTATACTTTTTGTTTATATATAGATATATATGTATATGTTTTTTTTTTTGTTTTTTTAGATACCACTCTCGTGGGTGACAATTATTAAATTAAATTTTGAGTAAAATGAGTAAAAGCAATAACGCTCAGAATTGAACTAAAAATAGCAATTAAAACGTTACAAATTGGGGAATAAAAACGTATATGAATATCAAAGGGCAGAATTTGTAATTTATATAAAAAAAAAAAACTGATTTTAAAACTTATCAGAGCCGAAATATGTTTGCTCATGTCGAGCATTGAACACAAAATAAAATGCAAATGGCGTGTAACTCTGGATCAACAGTGTTGTACAGCGTTAATTTCCGGCTGTTTGGTGTTAACAGTGCTGGTGAACGCGAGTGGAATATAATTATTGTGAATTGTATAATTAAAACAAAACTTAACCCTATAGCGGATTCACCAGAAATCGTTTTTATAAAGTTCCACGCGTATATTCTAAACAAGTTTTGGTATTAATAAGCATAAGGCAGCTGCCAACTGACTTGGTTTGAGCACATGTTCATTTACAGTTAATAGTTGGTTGTAATGGCAACCCTACTAATTGCTAATTAACTGCAGCTGCCAGTCAAAATTTGCTGCAACTAATGAAAAGCCAGAACTAAAACATCTAGACAGCGTAGAATTTACAGCTGCTGCATCTAAAATTAAAATACCTAAGTGTAAAAACAGCTGACTGCTAACTCTCTCCCTCTAACCGTATATCTGTGTCTATCTGGTGCAACTGTGTAATGTTATATACATATTAATGCCTTGATAATTGCATATTGCAGGTGCACTCAAAAATGAATTTGCAAATTTAATAGCATGCTTTTTGGCAAAGCAATTATATAGAACATTATATCACACACACAGACACATATCAGAATTTTGTAGAGCAAACACATATGCATGCATAACATATACTTGTGTGTGTGTGTGTGGGTGCTACCATATTTTGTTGTGGCTTGGCGACAATTTCTAAACTAATGCCATTTAATTAAGTGAACACGTGCCGCAATTAAATCCTCAACACTAATTGATGAACGTGCAAACACGGCCATTTTTAAATGGCAGCCAAAAAATTACGGACACGCACACATACACACACGTGCGCATGCTCGTGTAACTGTAAATATGAACCGACATGCAACGCATGCAAAAATGCCATACAGTCAGCAAATAAAGTATATATGTGTATGCGAATATGACTGTGTGTGTGTATGTGTGTGTTTGACTAAAATGGATAAAGGTAGAGATCGTGTTAGGAAATCATAAATAGTTTTTACCAACCAAAAGTATCCTTTTTAGTAGCAGCCCAAACACACACACACAACTACATTCGCACATATAATAAATATGCAACGTAGTCATGTTCCAGTTTTGATGCTCTTTCGTAAATCAATAATACATTGTTTTGTAAGGACGTTTGTTCGTTCTTCACACAAAAAATATAAGTATGCCTGTCTATGATATATGTAAATAGGCTAAGAAAACATTTGTTCACCCTTTTAAACCAACTATATGGCAACAAATATGGCTAAAACTTATATCATTGTGTAGGGAATTTTCTTTAGATGTGCTTTATATATTTTATATTTATTTGTTTTACTAAATCATAGGCAAAATTAATAAAAAAAAAAATTTCTGTTTTTTATATGATGTCTTTATATTTATCGGTTATTGTTTACGAAGGTTTTATCTGTTACTTATTGGCATCTGCAAAAGTATTTGTTTGTCGACAGAGAAGAAGAGTTGTCAATGTGTTGACACAAGCACGTGTTCTCGAATGTTTCCCAGTTGCTACTGGCATTACTCTCGCAAAAGCAGTGAGCGACGACCTGAGTTTTCACTTCGTGCGGGCTATGGAAGAACTCGACTGTTTTCTATGTATTTGTAACTCACAGCTCAGTATCATTGGGATTAAACTATAGTTTTGGACTAATTTACTCATAGACACAAAACTAAAGTGTATTTTTTAAAATATAATAATTTATGAAGACCTTTTTTTTCTCATTTCATATCGTGTCATTTCATTTCATTGCTTTTAATCTTATAAAATCTCATCTTATCGCATATTAACTCATTTTTTCTTATGTTACTTCATCTTATCTCATCTTAACTCATTTCATCTCATTTATGCCATCTTATTCAATGTTTTCTCATCTTATCATCTCATACATTCTAATCGTCACATATCTTCTCATAACATCTTATCTGTGTCTTCCCATCTATATCGATGAAAGGGGAAACCTAAATCAAAATCTTAGCGTAAGAGATAATTTAATTTTTTTTTTGAAGAGATTACCTTTCCCACTCCTTCATCGCATTTAATATACTCTACGAAAAATGAAAAAAATGACGGTGGCGTTGTAATATATTGCCTGTTTAGTTGCCTACCTGACACATAGACGGTGCAATTCACAATTGTCAATGGGAAAAATGTATGCTTTGGATTTGTGGCACAGTCTCTACATCAGACCTTAGACGACGTGTCGTATGTTATTATTTTGCAACATTCAAGAAAGATAGATACGTTTTATTTCTTTTATGCTATTAGTTATGTTTTTGTTTTGTTCTCCAATTAAGTATGAAAATAAAGCACGTTAAATTTTGAATTAAAAAGAAAACTATCTCTTCCCACTTCCAGAGTATATCAACTTCGGTTTATTGAAATTATTTATGTCAAGTTGTTTTTCCTCTGATTTTTATAACTTTTGCCCCCCTGCTCTTCACATGGCCAACGCATTAACGTAGTTTATGTGGCACGTTTAACGCCTGTCTTGCTGACCTAAGTGGGCGTGTCTGCCCCATGAGTTAGTGGCATTCGTTCGACCAGCATGCAGAGAAGGCGCACAAACAAAAAAGATTCGAAAATTATTTAGCAAATTAACACGCTGACAAGTCAACTATATTGAAGTGGACGTGGCAGTGTGGCAACGCTCGAACACTTGAACACTTGGCATTGCCAAGGACAACAACGCGTTTGGGGTAAGTTATGTGACCTGACTGCCGCATCGAGGTATTATGGTGTTGCTTGGGTTGTTTATGTTGCTGCTGCCATTGTGGGAATTTATGTATTTCATGCATTTCAACTTATAAATGTTACATGGCCAGCATTTAAATTCTAACAGAAACAAAACTTAATTGAAGCAGAGAGGCGTAGAGGGGAAGCAAAGTAATGGCAGGTAAACAAAATGCTCGGCTAAATGAATGTGCTTGAGTTGGTCCAAAGTAGCCAACGGGCTTTGACTTTGGCTTCGACTATGACTATGTCTATGGCTCTGACATTGGCTTTGGCTTCGGATTTAGCGAAAAGCAAGTTTATTGCTCTTGTAAGGCCAACATGGCGTATGCGTAACATAAGCTGTGGCATTAAATACAAGCACGTTTGTATGTGACCGGTGAAGTAATTTTCCTATTGTGCATGTGTGAGATTTCTATTACACTTTTCTCCTTCTTGTTGCCGTTGTTGTTGTTGTTTTCCTTGTTGTATTCCTCTGTGTAGTTTTTGGCTTTGTCTTGCCAAGTTAACTTTTGTTTGCCAGAGCAAAGTACAAGGCTGTCCCAAACCTAAAGCCAAGCAAGCGTATAACATTCTACACTCACACACACACACACACACACTTGCATACCTGTGCGATTGTTGCATTTTAGTTCGCAACATGTGTCTGTGTGTGTATGTGTGTGTGAGCAAATATTTTAGTTTTAGCTAAGCAACTTAACATCCCACAGGCCACACACACACACACACACACGCACACACACACACTCAGACAAAGCCACAGAAAAATTACTTGCTTTGTTGCATATGAGGTACTCACTTTTATTATGTGTATGTGCCGGCTTAATGTCTTGTTAAAACCAGCTTAGAGAGTTCAAGTTACATAACAACAAATTCAGCAATTGTTGTAACAGCAACAATTCAATAGAAAAATTCATAAACATTAAAATTCTATGCAATCCAAAACAAATACACCCTAGGGGGTAGCTTAGAAAAAAAGAGCAAGTTTACATGCGAATTGGTTAAATACAACCTCAAAAGTATGTTTTTCAGAATTCAAATTAATTTGTGCATTTACCTGAAGCTAAAACAAAATATATTTAAAAGAAAAGAATGTTTAAGTAAGTTTATATGGAAACTATGAAGAGCTCTCGGCTGTGGTTTGATAAAGCATTTTGCAATGGTATTTGGAGCAACACTAAAACTCTATTAAAATTTGCATGTCAAACCAAATGTAGCAATTTTAAACGAATATTGGTTATACAAATGTGAAATGGAGACACTCTCTAGATCAAAGAAAGGAAGTGCAGTTTTTAAGCCCTAAAAAAATTATGTAAATGTTCAGTTCTTTTTACATTTCGTAGAAAGAATACGGTTCAATAGAAAAAATTACAAAAATTTGACCAGTTATTCTTCCATTTGCAAGCAACATTTTTGCCAAATAGATTGGTAGCAAAAAAGTATGTACAATAAATATGAAAAATTGAAAATCAACAGCAACTTTTCGAAAAACGTAGCCACAGATCTATTGAAATAAGGTTGGGAGCAATGCGTCCAGAAAATACAAAGTTTTCCTTTTGATAACGACATAAATTACAACTTCCTCGATTTTTTCTTAAGTTCAACAAATTAAGCATAAATGATAGTATGATATAATAACTCCGGGTTCTGGTAGCACAACTTTAAGCATCTTATGGTCTTTCAACCCCTCAGATTAGCTGCACAAATCGCCACCTGGTGATTGAGTATCGAAGTCTACACTGGGCCGGGCTTGATACCCATCGCGTGAAACCCCTCTAACTAAATCACATGCTATAGGATATGAAAACACAGAAAGTTGAAGACCCTCTCAAACGTATAAATGTTTATGATTTAAGGTGTCCGGACCCTTTACTGGAATGATACCGCTTTAACAAAGATATAACCGAGAAATGTATTGACGATCGTACCTTTGGTCGACCAGTGTGACAATTTAGTCCTACGTTCCGTGGGAACGAAAAGGAATCCAATGCGGGTATTCTTTTTGACTGGCCATAACAACCCCTTACCAAGCTGAATTGTTCTTTTTCAATAAATTTTTTACTCGTTTTAAGCAGTTAGAGCAATTTTACTAAAAAAAAAAACAAACTTGAGCCTTGATGGGATGCCCTGCAGCAGTGAATTCCCTTCATTTTGGCAGAGCGCATATACAAGCGTGGCTGTCGCTCTCCTTTAGACGCTGCTAAAATTGCACACACAAGCGTAACACCATACGATTGTAAAGCAGTCTTTCGTGACGGCATACGAGACGGTCTGAGGACGCAAGCCTAATTAAGCACAGACATCGCAACCGATTTGATTTCAATTTTCATCAGCAGAATCAGCAGAAAGTGCCTACCAGTGATAATTTGCAGTCGTGCTGCAAGCATCCATGATGTATACGCCTAGTGGCCAAACATAAAAACCGAGTTCAGGTAATACTGACTCGAATCGATGCTTTTTTAAAGTACTTTGTATTCCGCTGAGTTAATAATAAAATGAAATCCAGACAGATAGCTAGTAGAGCATTGCAAACTGTTCATTATCCGGCTGGACGACTCAAGTGGAGTGCAGCCAGTGAATGCACTTGGCATAATTTGTGTTGGTCGGAAAATAAAGTTAAAAGGAATAACTAGCCGTATATCAAACAAACGGAGAGCAGGTTGGTAGGCGGAGTGTCAGCTAAAAAATGGTAGAAAATGGCTGTGGAATCTACTATGCTGACTTCGACAAGTCGACAGAGAAATGTGCCAAAGCGAACGAGGTCAACGACTGTAAAAACTCTGGGTATTTTTGTGCCATCAAGCACTCAACAGGGAATGTGTCGCTGTGTGTGTGTGTGTGTGAGTGTGTATGTGTGTGTGTGTGTGTGTGTGTGTGTGTGTGTGTGTGTGTGTGTGTGTGGATAGCACTCTGTGGATAATAAAACAATTAAACGCAAAGTCAACGTGGCGCGCCAAAAATGTCGCTTGCCAAATGAATTGGAACCCAAAACGGCTGCATCCAATATGCAAGTAGCCAACAATTGGAGTGGAGTTGGCTGAATAACTGCATAAAAGCAAGCCAAGCTTGGCCGAGCTGGCTCTGAAGCCAGTGCAGTGCGCCACATGCGGCGTACAACTAGGCGTATACTTAATCAAAAGCAAAACGTACACTGCGCTCACTCAATGGGGCATCGCTGGGCGGGGGAGTGGGGCGTGCCGCAGCAACTTGACTAGAACAAAGTTTAATTGGAATTTATGGTTGACATTATGCTCGACGGCCATTTTAAACGGATGCCAGCGACTATTAAACGCATTTAGCGTTAGCATTTTCTAGTCTATATACTATATGCTATAACTCTAATTTGAAGTTGAACGATTAAATATGTAAATGCATGAAAATAGTTTGCACTGCAATGTCAGTTGAGGCACAAGCTGCCATAATTTCGCTATGTGTATACAACACTAAGAAAGAAAAAAAGAAGAGAAAAGGCTGCCAACGGGTTTTCTTTTTCGATTTTACGAAAATATACCAAACGAACTAAACAGATTTAGAGATACTCTTTTCTTTACGCACAAGATTTTGAAGCTATAAAAAGTACAATTAAGTTTAAAAATAAACTTGCCGAGGTGGTATTCTCTAACCCGCTCACCACACGGGGCAAAGCCGATGTGCTAAACAAGGATAATCCGTTTTTGGCAGTTGACTTTCCTTAATTCTGGTTGTAAGCCATTCTAGGTGTCTGTTATTGCATGGTAGTTACATGTCAATTTTTGAAGAAGAAACAGATGACCATTTGCTTTGAAGTGCTTCATCCGCCAACAATATTCGTTGGATTTTGCTTCTTGTTTTCAAAAACCCGTACAGTCGATTGTATAGAGTTGACGAACTATTGCGGAACACGGCTAAATTTCAACTGTTCAAGAGACGCTCGTATGCTCTCGACTTTTATTCAAAGTGTCTAGCAAGTACAGAGTTTCTCCTTTCCGGAATATAAACAGCAGCACTCATAACTGAGAAACATTTGTTCTGAACGTTATAAGCAAAACAATGTATAAGTATAATAGTATTTTAATTTAAAATTAAGCACAATAGGATCTTCATAAAAAGGCTTTTAAAAAGTAACTTGTTCACCACCTTACATCTTAGATTTTATGATGTATATGGAAGTACCTATACTTTCGTCACAAGTTTTTAACTTTTAAATTTTAGTTTGTTATGAATGCCGACAACTCTTAATACTAAAACTAAAATTTCTCTCAGTGTGGTAGAGTAGTGTATTAAACTAAACAAGCCGCACGCTGAGTCCTCGGGCATATTTGATAAGGGGCATATTACGTCATTTCTGAATGCTGCTTGAGTGACGTTATCCGCTGAAAGTTTTACACGCGTCGAGCCAAACCGCACTGCGCATTATTAAAGGCGCTTATGGGTGTCGCTCCAGCCAGAACTCCGTATCCGTGCTTGTGTCTGCGAATTTACTGGTTAAGGTTGCTTGTGCGGCAAGGCATGCCAAGGATGTGGCTTCCGTACATATATCATAATCATTATTGCCATGTCGGAGATATATTTAAATGCGCTCCTTGTGTGCTTTTAAATTCGCACAAAAGCCAGGAAGCACTTGGATAGGGTGTACGTATTTGTACTATATATAAAAATAGTTGCTGTTTGGCCACAACTCATATCTGTGCTGAAAGCACTTGCTGGACATTCTTATCGACCTATCGATTATTTTCTCTATATACAATTCTTTTCTACTCTATTAAATTAAATTTAATAGATTCCTTCCTTGGCTGTTACATTAAACCGACTTGATGATAAGCAACCAGAAAAAAATTGTTATCATTCAAAAAGTCACTGACTTAGTGAACAGTGAATAAAGGAAATTTTTTAAAAAGTCTTTTTTTGCTGCAAGTATCTTTGTATCAATTAACAAATAAAAACTTCATAGATTTAACATCACAGTAATATTTGCTTTACGACTTTATATTGTGCTTTCCAGGCATCAAGTACAGCATATTATCTGGAACATAATGATTTTAATTCAATTAAAGTAGCTCATTATTTCACTAAAAACCAAATGTATAATTTAAAACTACGGCTATGCAATAATTTGACATTATTTTTTTATTATTTGTAAATAATTAATGACTATATTAACGCATTCAAGTTCTGTCGCCGTTAGCCATTGGATAGCAATTGTAATGTAATTAAATCGGCAAATTAAAAATCTGTTAAAAATAACATTTTGTTTTATTTGTGCATTGTATGCAACAGACAGAATGAGTCGTAGCAAACCTTCATGGGCAACATTATCAATTCGAAAACTTTCCAAATGGAAAATGCTTACAAACAGATCGAGCTTGTGAAAGGATAAGAATATTATTAGATAATTTTGTTTGCTGGATTTACTGACTATGTGGACCAAAGGCTACAGGGTTTCACAGCTTCCTAACTGTCTGGACTCAATTGTTTTATCATATAAACCCACTGTTTAAACTCACGAGTTGACATTAAAGTCACTATCGAAAATCAAAGACATCTCGTCAAAGTCTTGTCCACGTTCAGCAGAACCAACGTTAGAGTATTGAAAAACAACGAAATGCAGGAAATTTATATTTCATTCATCTGGTGAAAAGTATAAGACTCCCACAAGTATCTCCAATTGTTGGGAAATTCATTGAATGTATTGTGTTTTTATCTCTTTTTAACTGAAATGTATTAATTGTCGCACAGCAAAGTATCGCATAGCATAAAAACTATGTGAAATAGACAAGAGAGGAATTATATAAGATAATACTAGTTTTTGGGGAATGAAGCACTGCGACCTGTAAGATCTATTGTGACACCTACTTAGCTTACAGCTCCCCTGTTAGTCTTATCTCTGTTATAAACTTAATTCTATGGGATGGTTCCAACCGGGTCATATCGGCCAGCAAGACCTTAAGTAGGAGCGTCAACCTTCGACACGCCAGGGCACCACAATCAGCTAAAATGTGCTGGGATGATTCCCTCTGGTCGCTCTGGCCCTATCAGTGGGTTCGCAGCACCATTCCTCGCCAGCTTGTCCACAAGTTCATTCACGGGGATATAAGTGTGTCGAAGGACCCATCTAAGTGAGAGTGTGTTACAGGGACAACAGGTCTTGGAGTTTATTCGGTTCCTGCGATATAAGCCTATTCCGCTGGTTACTGTATTGATGCCCATAGATTCTGACGTGTGAGTACTATCTACCTGGTCGTTCCAACGGAGACAGGGTCTGCCCCTTCATCGGCACTCTTCGACAACCGCATTGAAGAACTTTCACGCAGGATCTTTTCCATCCAGACGCATAACAAGACCTAGCCAGCGGAGCCGCTGGATCTTTATACGCTTGACTATGTCAGTGTCGTAGAGCTTATAGAGTTCGTCGTTCCATCGGGTGCAGTAGTCGTCGCGTAAGGGGTAAGAAATATAAATCGTGCCATCTTAAAATAGTGACCAAACTCAGAACTTATACTTCCCATCGTAACGAGTGTGTACTTTGTAAGCATTTCAACTTTTTAATACGCTACTGGTTCATAAATGAAAGTTGCTGCTTGTTTACCATCTTCGAAAGAGATTTGCTAAAGTATACTATCTTGGCACATATAATTTTTAAGCTGCTTGAATGCAATTCGCTATTATCAATTGAAAAATATGCTCAGTGTTTCACTTAAACGATGCTTCATGATACATTAAAAGCAGCTCTAATGATTAACTAGGTCATGAGTAGTAATGAGCATGGCATAAGTATCACTTTATTTGCGCTGCACACACACACACACACAGATGCAGAGATACAGTGTCACACACACACACACACACACACACACACAGTATCTGTGTGTGTGTATTCAGTGCTTGTTTGCATGCAGCTGGCTGCAACGTGAATTGCTGTCAATCAATTAAGCAGCAAATTGACTGCATATATAAGTGTGTGTGTGTGTGTGTGTGTGTGTGCGTGTGTGTGTGTGTGCGTGTGTGTGTGTGTGTGTACTTATGTATGCATTTATGAAATCGGCTTTTGAGTATGCGTATGTGTGTGTGTGTGTGTGAGGTAGCAATTGAGTCTGATTGCCATTTATAATGCTCATCAGTTTAAGATCTCTTGCAATTTTGTTGCCATTTGGCAAATGCATTTTTAAATGCTGCAACAATTTCAGTGCGAAAACTCTTAAATGTATTCAACAAATGGCCATAATACAATGGCCAATGGGCAATGTCATTGGCGCCTGCGCCACAATAAAATGCCATAAAATATTATAAGCTTATGGTTTTTACGACTCACTTGTCGCAAAACTTTATGCTCCAGACAACGAGCATAGCGATCATTCCCACAATAATGGCCATAATAGCAAGACAAGACTACAACTAATAAAAAAAAGAAAAGTAGGAAAATACTTTCTTTTGTTTGATATCATACATAAAAATATTGTGCTTTTTCGGGGGTTTTCTTTTTTGGCTAGCTTGAAGCATTGGACAGGCCTGTGGGCACGTCCTTGTGCCGCTGAACCATAAAATAAAAGATAATCATTATTTTTCTAAGATTGCACATAAATTCTTTCGCTCTAAGCGGCTCCGCACTTGGTCAAACTCTCTCACACACACACACACACGAACACGCACACGCGAAGGCGAAAGCGCCAGCGAAAATCCCGGAAATGCATCAAATTTCGTTGACGTTGTATGAAAGTGTGTCTGTGTGCGTGGGGAAGCCAGAAAAGGAAATGCACCAGCGCGCACAGGAACAGGAATAAAGTACGTACATAACATATAAGCGTACAAGCGTACGGCGGATGCAACGATACTAGTTGAACAGACAAGCACCGCAAACATATATATGTATGTGTGTGTGTGTGTGTGTGGGTGACCGCTTGTGTGTATGTGTGGGTGAAAAAAGTGCTCAGGCGTTAAGAAAGCAGCGATTGCAGTTGGCCGGATGCAGCTCATTTCAGTCAGGCAAGCGGCAAAATGCAAGCAAACGAGCCACAAGCCAGATGAGCAAGACATAAAGACATATGCGCCAGATAAGGTACCGAGCAGTTATGAGCGCACGAGAGTTGGCTATAAAGTATCGGCTAATGTTTTGCCAAATTTTCGACTAATAGCTGCATGCCGAGCGTGAGGGGCAGGCTTCTGCTTTAGATTGGATTTGTTGCGGATGAGATGGCTCATCGAAGGAAGTTGATACAGCCTTGTCCATGGAGACACAGAAAACTGCTCCAAACTGAGCTAAGTGAAGGAGCTTTTTATGTCCTTACACTCGTGACAAAGTTAAGCTGTGTTTATTTTGTCTGCGTTTTCTCACTGTTAAAAACGTGCAGAGAAAAGCATTTATTTCAGTGCACTCCAAAACACTTGGATAACATATTTATTTAAAGGTTATAAGTTATATGTAGTTCATGAGCAAACAAAAATCATATTTTATACGAATATAACTAAAGATTTCTTGTATTGAAACTCTTAAACACAGAGACAGAAAGAGAACAACTTTCAAAAAATATTTTGTGAAATTTTCTTTTAAAATTTTGTAGCTATTATAACAAATTTTCGACCAGTAGGGTGTTCCGCCTCCTGCGCACTGCCAAGCTCCTTAATTTAGGCAGGTCCTTCTCCTGTTCCTTCTATATACATATGTCCATGTCCTTCTCTTACTTTGTAGCCATCTACTTCCTCTTTCAATTCCCATTCAACTTTCCCGTCCACTTCCTCTGCCTCTTTGCCTTCCCTATCGTGTTCCTCTCCGCTTTCATCTTCGTCTTCGTTTTACTTCTCTCTTCACCTTCAACTTTTTCTTGGGATTCCTTTTGCCGTCGCCTTCCTCTTCGTTTTTGGTCAATTCAGTTTGGTTGAAATTTGTGAAATTGTAGGATTTTCACTATTTGCGCTCCTCATGGCCCATCATCAGCCGGGAAAACAGAGTTTCTTGACTTAACTTAATAAAAAATTTCAAAATTGAGCCAAGACGGCAAATACGAAACTTTCAGTTGTGAGTTCTCTACAACTTGGCATATTGAGGCGCCATCTAACAAGCGCATATACTAGCTCAATACAAACAACTACAACGTAGCATAAGCATGCATGCTCTTTCTTTCTTTCCGACTTGCTAACACAGACCGCAAAAACAAACGTGCAACCTACTCGCTCTCCTGTGGACACTGCTAACACCGCGTACAGAAGTACACCCATATTTTAGCGCCTTCTAGCATTCGTCTAAAGCTATAATCCGCAGGGCAGCAAAGTAAAAGTAGCAACGATGAAGTCGCTGCAATAGTATATGTGTTTCTGCAGATAAAAGTTGTCAATGTATTGACCAAGGGCCTTATTTGCGTTGACTGTACCGAGCAGAGTAAGCATATGCATATTTTCTCAGTTCTCAGTGAGTCAGCATAGGAAAGTTGCCAATGTGTTGCACGCATGTATACGAAAATTTCCGCAGTTACCACTGGTAACTCTGTGCTCACTTTGCCGATACCTGATCTAAAGCCATGCGAGTGTAATGCAGAATTTCGTGATGGCATAATTATTTGTATTGCTAGAAAAAAAAAGTTTGTACAATAATTAGTTTGAAGAGAGAAATTGTGTCCACCACATAGGATTAGTACTGAGATTCCTGCTCAATAACGCAAAGAGACAGCTGCAAAGAGAGATCAACGTATAATTCTTGAAATGTTTTATCCGTTATCATACTCTCTTTGATTGTATACAGTTTGTTGTCTATCGTACAGTGAAAATTAGAAAATTTTAAGCCTCACTTTCTTTAATTCTGTACACTGGTGTACATGGAAAACATTTTGTGAGTGTCCGAAAGCAGAATGTCATCAAAATCTAAATTTATCAGATCCGTGTTTAACCTTTCCAAGATTTCAGGATTTCTATTGAAATAATAAACTCGGCGGACCTGATCTTGATATGTCTCCGTCTGTCAAAGACTCTCCTATTGACTTTTCCTAGAATTGTTGAAATTTTAAGAAATCCTTCATGCTATTGTCACACTTAAACAGGAATGATATGAATTACCAAAGCTTACGTAACACGCAACCCTCGCATATAAGTGCGTGTGTATGATCATGTGTGTGTCTGTGTGTGTGTGTGTGTGTGTGTGTTTTGGGTGTGTGATGCATGCATGCAAGTAAATTTAATAAATTTTCAAATACTTTGCAACGCTTGTTTAATACTTTTATTTTTCCATTGAGCATTTTTCTTTTTCACACACACACATGTACACACTCACACACACACACACTGCTGCGTGGAAATTTAATAAACTGGCGGCAAAGTGAAACAAAACAGCAAAAAAAGTGAAAGAAAATTCAACAAGCAAACCAGTAAAGTGTCAATGTATTGGTTAATGTGAGCGTGTGTGTGTGTATCGGTGAGTGTTTCTGCTTTTCCATTACAACTTAAAAACTTGCGCACTTAATTAAATGTCGCGTAAATGAAATTTGGCAGATTTTTCCATGCCATTAAAAACAATGAAAAATATAAAAGAAAAAATAAAGAAAATAAAGGAAAAGAAAATGTGCCAGCGAAAAACTTCAACCACAAAAAAGTCGATGGCACATTGACTGGCATAACGTGTATCCTTGACGCCCTGAAAGTGATTAAATTGAGCAACCATTAAAGTAAATATGCCAACAAATGGCATAAGTGTACTCTCCCGTTTGGGGAATACTCGTTATAAGACAGTCTGTTAGGCCGTAATGCCAACAGAGCAGACTTTGCTCCCGTCTTGATGGTGTTTGGTGATTGAGCGAACTTAATGTGAAACTATGCTTAAATATGTTATAATTTCACTTTTGATGAGGCTGAAATGTCTGAAAAGTTTTGATTTTTTTCTGTCTGGCCTTTTAAACAGTGTGACCAGCAGATTTTGGGTGCTATTTAAATAAAATTAAGTTTCTATGTGATGAAGTAAGCAAGTTGCGTAAGTATTTAAAATAAATAAAAGTTTATGTAAAATATAGGAGGCGGAGATTTCGGGGTTGTTAGTCATGCTAAGTGGACTCTTAGGTCGTGCGTATCAGGCACTCTTTTCTAGCTATTCAAATTCCATTAAAATCAAAAATGATTATAGTTTAAAAAAAAAAACTAAAAAACTGTCCCTTCAAATTGCTGCTTTAACCAGTTGTGAATTGTAAACAGCATTTAATAAGAACAGAATTTTTGTGATAAATACACTGATAGAAAATGGCCGTGCGTTAAGTAAGAATTTTAATCTTAAGTCCTACAATTTCATATATAAAAAATAATTACGCAGGACTCGTCCTTGATAATGCTTAATTTAAGTGTAAATCAATCTTGATTCTAAAATCAATCCTAAGTATGCTTAAAAGCCGCATACAAATCAAAAATTAAGAGCCAGAATCTTGTAATAAGTCATAAATGTACTTAATTTAAAATCAAGTAGGGGGCCGTCCATTTATCACATCAGAATTGATAGGGGGAGCGGGGTTTCTTAATTGATTATGGTTAATTACATATGTGGAGAGGGGTTAAAGGTAGTGTCGACCTCATCATTTTAAAATTTGTTTTCAGATTTTCTAGAAATACTTGAATGTGAAGGCGAACACAATATAACAGTCATTTTCAATATTAGGGTTTAATATTTGTTCATCAAGGTGCGAAGAAAGCCTACTCCTCTCTTCGTGCGTTTGAGATGGTGCATTTTGAAACAGCTCAACTTTTAGTCTGCTGGATCACTGTAGCGTGTTCCAGATATCGTGCCTGAAAGACTCTATCATTGAGTAAAGGAAAAACTGTAGAAACGGTGGAACACCTCCTCTGTTCATGTTCGCCTTCCTGTAGGAGAAGGCTTAAACATTGTGGTTGAGTCATTTGAGCACATCATCTCGCAGCTATCCGTAATTAATCCCAAATGATTTTCAGATTTTATCTCTGCATGTGGATAGATCTCGCCCTGACCATGCAAAGAAATATAGTAAAGTCAGTAAAGAAAAATGAATTTTACTATTTAAAACTAAAAAGCATCTTCAAATATGTATAAGAACGGTACATTGGACAACCTGTCTGAATTGGTCATTTTACGTGAAACCAAATAAATTTTATAAAATATTAAATATTGCATTTCTGTCAATGTGTAAATTGGTCCCTGTCTACCTTTTAAATTGGGCACTGTTTTGTATTTTTAAATTCACTCCAATGTAACACCTTTTTAGCAAGTAATGCTTTGTAGAGAAGAATTTTGGAACAAGAAATTTCAAGAAATGTACACAAAAATGTACACAAATAACATTATGAATTCTATTAATTCGTATGTATCAAATCTAACACACAAATGATTTTCAATCAACCAAAACACTTTATATGCATAGGACAAAAGTCTTCGAACCAAGTTTGTCCAATGCAGACCATCTTCTGTTTTTCCGCCGTCTTCATTTAACAACTAAAGCTAGAGGTCCTCTGTCTAAACCATATCTGTATACAAACAGTATTGCGTTCAATGGCAGGATAATTGTAAGTTCGTTTCTTATTTAACCGAGCTTTCCGTCAAATTATCTCAATTGGAGTCTTAATTTTTTCTTTTATAAATTCTTGTAATATGAAAATTATTGTCGTTAATTGAACATGCCAAATTTTTATTTAAAACAAATGGCATGCACTTATACTCTCTGTAGAATGTAATTCGGATTTTTGACAAATGTTTATTAAAAAAGCATAATTTAAGTTTGTTATTTTTGTAAACTTGCAACCAAAAGCCAGTTTATATTTAGGGGATACCAGAATCTCCTCTTCTTTGATAACATGCCTACATTTACATGCACAAACTTGTTCGAAAGCTCAGCACAAGCTATGCAGTCTTCGAAAAGTGAATTGGCCACAAGAAACAAAAGCAAAGTGACCGCAAAAGCGTAACATTGTAGTTAAGAGCATCCAAAGACAAGTAACGTAATTCAAGTTTGTCAGAACAGAAACCACGGACGACTTCTCTACACTCAGAGTCAAACAACAATAACCAGAAAGAGACAGACAGCTATGACAACACTTAGCAGGCATTTTGAACGCTTCACAATGTTGTTCACTCGACTAACTGACTGACTGAATGGCTGACTGGCTGACTGGCCTGGTCTGGACTGGCATTCAAATAAGCCGCTTGGCTGCTTTCCAGCTGCGGCTTGAAGTGTTTGAAGTAAGTTGGCCAAAACTGTCATTGAGCATGCCTCGACGCAGTGTTGGTAATAACACTGAAAGCACCTGCAGCGAAAACGGCAACTGCAACAACAACAACCACAGCAACAGTATGTACAACAATGAGCCCATCAATTGCTGGACGCGTCTATAGAACGATGGTAACCGAAACATTTGCTTATTTATACGTGGAAGCGCCTTGGCCCGCGAAGCCATTGCATAAATCTTTGCGCACACTTTGGCAATTTAAACATAACCGCCGGCATTTATTGTCACTTTGAGTTTGGGTTTCGGAGTCAACAACAGTTTAGAGTTTACAGTTTACAACACGTCTATTTACATTTGCCGGGGCAACACATTGGCGGTGGCAGCGACTGGAAATGGCAGCCATTTTTCTAGTGGCAGACATGGCCGATAAAGTCATCTCATTTGCAGCCTGCGGCTCGCTGACTAACTGTATATTGCTGGCCAACTTTGCGTCAAAGTGTCACGTTGCAGACTTATTAGCGAGTGCGAGCGCGCTTTTCTTTGGGGCCAATATACTTTTGGCATAGAGATAAAAATGAGATTAAATTATGTTGCGACACAATTTTCCTTTTCCTTTGCTAGGTAAAATGTCAGAAATGCTTTCAAATAAATAACAAATGCGGCACAAGAACAACAAACAAGCAAAAAGTTTGCGTCAAGTCTATATATATATATATATATATATGCCTATGGATATAGTATGTATATACCATATATATAAAGATAGAGCGAGCGAGAGAGACAGTTAATTATGCGCTTTTCACGGCATTTAAATGCTGCCAGCGTCAGACCCTTAAGAGCAGCTTTACCTATGATTATGATCGTGTGTCAGTTACTTATAAGCTTGTTCAGGGCTACGTAGCGCATACGCAATATGCGCGTGCAACTGAAATATTTATTATATTACGCATACGCATAGTTGTTGACTAAGGCATAGTTTAGAGAGCTTGACATTATGGATACAAATGAGCGGTAGGTACATTTGTTTTTTGATGGAACTTTTAACATTGTATGCAAAATATATATTAATTTTGTTTGGCTATGCGGCCAAAGTAACTCAACAAATTTGATGCGCTCAATCACCCTTACCGAAAGAGATATGAATGTAAGCGACTTTTTCTAGTAAACACGGAAGGCAATTAACTTCCCCTTCATTAATTGTAAGCTATTTTGAAAAATATTCAATGAATTTCCTTGAAATAGTTCTATTTTCCGAACACACTTGAGAACTTACCAAATATCTTTATTTTTGAGAGGGTTCCACTCAAGCAGCTATATTTTCATTGCCAATTGAGTTGTTGACATAAATCATTTTCCAAATTTAAGGTGATGAATGCCACTACAACTCTTTCATAAGTCAATTTTCGCTTTGACCTATAAGCTTTAGGCCACAATTAGGCATTCTTACTTGAGTTGTTCGGCAAAAAAAAACCTTGTCTTAAGCACATAAGCATTTTACTTGTTACTAAAATATTTTTCCATATAACTTTTGTTCCTTCAATAGTTCCACTTGCAGAACTGTCATATTTCGAGCGAATCGAAAAGATTTAAAAATAAGCAACTATATTGGTTTAAACGAAATGGGAAAGTCACTAGACTAATTGGTAACTTTTGAATTCAATAGGCTAATGTTGGTAAGAGTGATAGTTGGTAAACGGTAGTTTATTGAGGGAAGTTAGTTTGACCATGATGACCTATCAGAGTTCTTGAATATGAACTAGTGTTGACCAGTTTAAAATTGTTATTGGGGAGTAGTCGTTCGCAACCTTTGGAATCTAATGTGCTCCATACAAAGCTTATAGCTCAAGTGCGAGTCCTATCTGTGATACTAATGTACAAGCATTGGAGCTGGTGTTGCGCAGCTTACTCAAATCGCTTTCATTAAGCAGACTATTTCGAATTTTTACTGAGTTTTTTTGAAGCTATTTAAGTTATAGGATCCGTCTAATTGTTGGGCCTTTGAGGTCTGGTGCACAGGTTCAGTCTGCAGTTCATTTCAATCTGTCATCTTTGCTTGGAACTTTCTTAAAAGTATTCCTTTTAATGGCAAAGAATGGTCCTGACTCCATCGTGGTTTTTTGCTAGTTTGTCCAAATTCCAATATTGGTTTGACCAGCGACCGTAAGTAAGTTTGTTTCGCCGTACCTGAAAGACTTACTTAATTCCGGTTTCCAAAGTCAGTTTAACTATCTGAAAGTATTCCCATTTTCCTCTTTTACTAATTTCTGTCCTGGCCCGGACAGTTGCAGCAAGAAGAGTCCGCGGTACCGCGACTACACCTCCAAAGCCATCATTTGTCTGTGTATAGCAGCTCGTAGTAGTACTGACAAGGATCACAAAACATAAAAGTCGGGGATAAGTGAGTATTTGAACCAATATAAAATTAAAGCAAAACTTTAAATTCTAGTTCATTATATTTTCTAAGAGAATATCAAATGTCCGATTTAAAGAAACTTAAATTCGGAGTGTTTTAGAGAAAAGTATGTTTATACATGTGTTGAAAATAAACTGAACTGAATTAATCCAAGAGCTCAATTCCCTTTCATTCTCAAGTACAATACTTTTTGTGCTCTCAAGCAAACTCTTCTTTTTGATTTGACTAAGAAAGAAACTCTCCTTATAATAGAATTACAAGTTTGTTATATAAATTTAAAGGATGGCATTGCTTAATTGTGTAGCTATTCCCATCACTTTTATCACTAAGTTGGCTAGTCCGATGACCTTTTCGAAACAAGTTATATTTGCATTGAGTCAGCATAAACAGAATATTTTGGCCATAATTGTCCAGTGAATGTGTGTGTCCGTTTAACCACAAATGGTTGACTAATACATGATTCATAAGCACTCTGCCATTTATTATCACAAGTCACTGTCGCACACACACACACACATAACCTAACTATACACTCATAAACTAGATTCAAAAACATGAAATGGTAATGGCAATGAACCCCAAAAAAAACCAAAAACAATGGCCTCGACATCAGCTTGATAAATTGGAGCTACTAATGACACATCATTATGCTCGACTAATTGTGGGCTAGCCCAGAGTCATTTGCAAAACTCAATTATCATTGCTGTATTGTACAAAATTCTTGCAATTGGGAGTCCAAAAACAAAATGGATGGCCGTTTGTTTGTCATAAATGAAATGTTTTGATCGAGTCGTTCAGTGGGCTATGTGTATGTTTTTACCACAAGGCACCATATACTATATGCACATATATTAATTGATTGTTATGTGCAATATGATGCCAGGATATGTCACATTTAATTGAATTTTCACAGAATTCGTGGCATGCTGCTCTTTACTGCAAATGTGGCCAAATGAAACTGAAAATGGCCAGTGGTAGGGAATAGTTCGAGTTCCCACACACGCACACACACACATACAGAGAGACATTGTCACTATCAGGTTGTGCTCATAAATAACAAGTCGACTTCCGTCTGCAATAAAACTGGCGCTCGCAATGGCAAAGACACTTCCGTTATGCTCACGCCAAAATCCAACCAAAAAAGAAAAACGAAAGGAAAAACAAGAATAGAAAACATGGCGCAAGTGTTGGTTGAACTGTTGTCTGATTGTTAGGCTTATAACGGTCCCAGGCAAGCCAAAAGATGGCGGCAGAAATCGTAAATTTCAATCAACGTCGCTGACAATGGCAACAACTACAATGACAACAAGAACAACGACGACGCACAGTGGATCCAACTGACTTCTTTTTCGGCGAAAATCCTAGCTTTTGAGGAAGTAAACAAGCATAGAACAGAGAAGTCCTTAAGCTTCTGCGATGCACTGCTATAAACAAGCTGTGTATGCAGGGAGCTTCAAAAAACGGTAGTAAAGTTCGATAATGTACACTGCAAATGTGTTATGATTTTCGCCCAAAAAGAAGTCTGTTGGATCCACTGTGCGACGTAAGGCAGCTCTCTAGCGCTACGTTGAAACCAATACCAAAAGGCAATGACAAACAGCCAAATGACTGTAAAGTGCCATACAATGTCGTCCCATTGAGAACACCCACAACAGCAATGGCGGCAACAACAACAAAGCAAATGTCTGCATAGTTTAGCAAAGAGTCTTTCGCCAAAATTTTGATGGCCGCGAGGCGCGTTGAAGCGCAAGTTGACTAAACTCATGTTTTATTGCTGTAAATCCTATTTTTGAGCTCGAATGTTGGCAATAAAAGTCCAAAGCCGCACAATACACATACAATTTGGGCTTCCAGTGTGTGTGTGTGTGTGTGTGTTTGTGTATGTATCTGTGTGTACGTGTGTGTGTGTATTAGTGTGTATTGAATAAGTCGTTTGTGCTTTGCGTGAATGAGATTTAATTGAATGCTGCTAGCAGGTCGACAGCAAGCAGCTTAGGTACACCCACACTCACACACACACACACACATATATACAAACAGCAGAGCACTCAAATTGTTGCTCCAACATTTGTTGGAAGCCGTCAACTAACACAACACAACAAAATAAATCATTAAAAGTTGCCCCTCGACAATCTGTAAAATAAGTTACTAGAGAGGAATAGAGAGAGAAATTGACCAATTTTTGGCGCTAAGAGGACAATTTTTTAATTTCCTTCAAGTCAGGTAAGTTTAACTATTGAAAGCTCTGAAGTATACGATAGGAACATTGGGTAATTTAAGCAGTTGCTTTAAAGCAGTGGTCGGCAGCGGCAGCAGTATGAAGTAGTCTTTGTGTGCCCTCAGAGAAATGATTTCAATGTGTTGAGCACATGCAACCAAAGGGTTAGGACTTTGCTCTGATTACTCTGTGTCTAATATGTGCATGTATACGAAGATGTTCTCAGTTGACCATGCCGCTGCCGACGCAATCACGAATAGAAGTTTTGAATAAAGTGTTTTATGTAATAGAAAAAAATGGCTAATTCATTTTAGTTTCTGAGTTGAAAACTAAATAACTCGATCGTAGTAAAAGTAAATTACTCGACTGACAAGATTTAAGTCACACGATCCGTTATGTATCCCTATTACTTTCTAACTTACTATGTCGTTTTTGAAAGCAACTGTTATATTTCTGTATTTGTGTTTGGATATGTGTTTATCGGTTCCTGTTTCAGAGAGAAAATTTTAGCCCGGTGTATTTGCCTTCCTATAATGTCTTTGGATTGCTTCATACAACGAAAACCTCGAGCTAAGGTATACCGCCTTGCCACCCTCATAGCGTTGGGGCAACCTAACGTGGCTTATATGCGATCGAATCGACTTAGATCAAGCCCATGTGGTAAAATTAGAACAGAATGCACATAGCGAAGGGTCAATCTTTTGGATTGACGATACCCTCAGTATGTTATGCTGCTGAGGACTAGAAAGGGCACAAGCTCTTGATGCGATCAAAGACCACTGAGACACAGAGCAGATTCCATGCTGGATAGGAAGTTCTGAGTTAGAAGATGATACTACTACTGAAAACATATTTTCTTTTGAGTGTACTTACAAGTGAACGACGATCATCCAGGTCTAGCACTTTGTATAATTCGCAATTGTATTTTAGTGTATGTGCAAGACATGTGCAGTTCTATTCCGGAAAACTCTGAACGGTCAACTTTGGGTAATTTAAATGGGCAATATTTAATTTCAGCAGAATTCAATTTTCTTAAAAAAGTGACAGGAGAACTTTCGCACTAAAAATTATGAATCTATATTAAGTCTCTAGGCATTTAAAAAAGAGAGACCGTATCGTCAAACTTGATTTAATTTAAACTCGTGGGGGCGTTTTAATTTAACTTTTGTGCGTTTTCGAGCAAAAACATAAGTTTCTGGTGGAATTGTGCATGGTCGAAAGGCGAAAAGGAAGTGGAAGTCGAAAGGATATGCAAGGGGCGATGTAGCAGAAAGACCTGTCTACCTCTTAGGTAGGGAATTAGCGGTCTTAACAAGCAAGAGGCGGAGTCCCCTAGTATAATTTAATTTATTCATTAATCGATAGTATAACTTATGTTATATAAAAATACTCAATTCCTCTCAATAAAATACAAAAACTGTTGTGTTTTGCCAAATCTAAGCTACAACAGCTCATTATTTTAAAAAATAGTCTTTAAGTCCGAAAATCAAATGAATACCAAAAACATAATTCAATTATATTATTATAATTATATAAAATATTGCAATTATATGTATAAACTGATTAAAACCCCAGGAAGTTTCTATTTTTATTGCTCGCAGAATAACTGACTTATTTTGATTATGTGCTAGAAAAAAACCCAAATCGCATCTAGTTTATTTGTACATTTGTGTCGTAAGTTTCGAGTTCCGGGTACGAATACTTGTACAAGTGTCACCCGACGCAAAACTTTTCGAACTTGTACTGTACGTCACGAGCGAACTTCTACTTCCTTCTAGTGAAACTCTTATTCTTTTTATGCTCAATAGTGTATATGTGCTGTTGCCTTTCTATCTGTGTATGGTTGCCCATTGGCAAACTACGTGTCCTCCAGTCTATGTTGTTGTTGCTGTCATTTTTATGCCTCTCGTCTGTTTCCCATAATAGTTGTCATTGGTTGTTATTGTTGTTGTTGTAGCTGTGTGCTCTTGCTGCTGCGACTGAGTAGGTTAATCGAAAAACTTTTCTTAAATAATTTGAAAATTTTCAAATTGCCATTTAAATAGAAAACGCTGCCTTAAGCAGACGGCGAGCGAGAGAGACAGAGAGAGACAAAGAGAGAGAAAAACAGTGAAGCAGCTTGGCAACCCTATAGACCAAGTTAACCATTTGCAAGCAGAGTGTTTAATTGCTGCTGTCTCTTTAATTTTCGTTAATTATGGCTGTGGTTGTTGACACACTTTTCCAAGATTGCTTCAAGTATTTGGCTTGGCTTTGCTTTGGGCTTAAGCTTCTACTTAACCTTCAAGTTGGCTCTTAAGCTGCACTAAGTAACGGACAATGATATAAAAGCCACATGAATTAGGGCTATAATACATCAAAGACATAAATTTATACACCGACAAATAAGTATATTTATGTGGCACTTCTCACACAATACTCGTCGTGTACATTATACAGTTTTAACAAGCTTGAGCCACAATTTCATGCCCATTTAGTACCTACGTTAGAGAGTACTATATAATTATGTGCATAATAAAAATCCCAATCTAATAAGCGAAAAGCCGCAAAGTACAAATCAAAAGAGAATAATTCTATATAGAGAAATACATACATAGAACACTTGGTACCTCGTATATCAAGTTCATTACCTCATGTCAATCACGCATTTGTTTGCTATTCCAATTGCCTGTACGTATGTGTGTGTGTGTGGGTGTGTGTGTGTGTGTGTGTGTGTGTGTGAGGACAATTTAATGAACACACAGCAAACAGATGATGAAAAGCAGCGTAAAGCCAAATAATAGGCAACATTTTTATGCCGTCGCACAGTGGACCCAACTGGCTTCTTTTTCGGCGAAAATCATGACTTTTGAGGAACAAAGATATATTCAAAATTTCAAATGCATAGAACAGAGAAGTCCTTAAGCTTCTGCGATACACTGCGATAAATAAGCTGTGTGTAAAGGGAGCTACAAAAAACGGTAGTAAAGCTCGATATTATATACTGCAAATGTCTTATCCTTGCATGTCATGGAAAAATTCCATGTTCTATATTGCCCTTTTTTTTCATCAAATCGTCCTCGTCGAAAGTTTGTCTATGTGGCGAACATATGTACACTAAGGTCAAAATAGACTGCAAACATCTTGTCAACAGATTTTCAAAATTTTACGATTTACTAAGCAATAAGAACATTTTATAGGTGCGAGGATAAGACTTTTGATGTAATATCGAATAATATCGAATTTCACTACCGTTCTTCGAAGCTCTCTCTCTCTCTCTTCAGAGCATATTTATCGCAGTGTATCGCAGAAGCTTAAGGAATTCTCCGTTTTGAAAATATCTTTACTTCCTCAAAAGCTATGATTTTCGCCGAAAAAGACGTCAGTTGGATCCACTGTGCTTCTTTGAGTTTTGATATCTGCTTGCATGTATGTGTGTGCACAAATAAATATTTCATAGGTAATACTAGCTTTATATGTAAGCTGAGTGAAGTCTTCAATAATAACTAATTAAAACTTTTGTAGCAACATATTAAGCGCAATTGTTTAATTAAAGTCATTAATTAAATCAACGAGCACGAGAACAACAACAACAACTAAAGCCTGTTTAACTGTACCGAAAAAGGACACATAATGTGGATACATTAGTAAGAGTACAACACAATACATATACAGTCAGTTAAATAATTATAAAGTTCAAACAAAAAAGCTTTTACGATAAAAACCTAACGGTAGTACCGGTGCTCCTGTAAAATGTTTTATTTCGGTTTTCTATTTTCAATAATATCGGTTTCGATTCACCAATATTTGTTTCGGTTTACCGGTTATACCGGTTCGTATACAAAAACCAAAGAGCATGAAAGTAATAGAGTTAAATCCTGGACCGTAAAAAACCTCAAAATTTTTTCCGAAAAGCAAATTGCTTCACAGAATGACGGAATTTTTTTCGAAATTAGAAAATTCTTCTTTTATTTTTGATTCTATAATAATTAAATCGAAAACTGCAAAAAGTTTGCCGCATGTTCCTTTTGGATTGGAGGAATTGATTCTCAACACCAATTTAACGAAAATTAGTAGGGAAAAGTTCCACAATCGTCACGATCCGCTAAAATAAAAACTCATGGCTAAAACATAACTTTTCCGGTAAATTTGGGCCCGCTGATTTTGAACCAGAAACCGTTTTCAGTTATCTAGAACGATTTTCGATCTATCGCTATTTAAAAATTGAAATTCATATTCGAGATTTCGAAAATGGTGAAGTCAGGAAATCTCATATTACCTATTATTAGTGCCGAACGAGATAATCTGTGTGTTGGATTAAGGGTATTTAAGTGTCGATTCAATTTTGGTCGAACAGTTTCGGTTTATCGTATTTCGATTATGGATTACAGGGCAGTGTTAATTTCCCAAATATTTTTTGAGTTCAATGCCTTGTTACTCGCAATGGAGTTTTGTGAACTTCGCAACTCTCAAAATGACGAATTTTTTTATATAGCGATAATTCGAAAACCGAGTTCAGCTATCACAAAAACATTTGAAAAGGTATGTTTTAGCAATAGACCTTTTATTGAGGTATAATTTATTGCATAGTTAAATAATATGTGCGATTTGATTTACTTGTGGTCTAAGTGCCGAAAGGTTAGCACCCATGCAAAAAAAGACAAAGAGTGTGCAAAAATTGATACAAGATAATTTTTTTATAGTCCGAAAAGTAATTTGGTCCAAAAGACTTTGTGAGATAAAGCTGAACACGCTCTTGAGATTTGTAGTCGCTCAAGTTATCGCCACTAATAACATTTGGTGTCTTCATATGGCTTCTTTGAACCTAGTTGATAGTTCCATGTACTTAGCTTCCGTGCTGCTGAGTGCCACGCTGTGCTGCTCTCCCGATTTCCGTGATATCAAAATTCTAGCTTAAAAGAAAACATACCTAGTATATGACTTTTTCTGGTCAACTGGATCTCTCTGCTCCATTCGGCGTCGACATAGCCAAAAAAAATACTTGATTTGAGCCCGCAAGGTGCTCTGCGGTTTCTTGTTGCTAAATCTGCGGTCTTGTTGTTAACGCCAAGTACATCATCTTGCCAATGGCCGATTAGTACGCCGTTTCATCAGAGTTGATGCACATTGCTCATCGAATGACACCCGGTAACCAGCATCTAAAGGCGTAGCTGCTGATCGACTTTCAACCATGCCTTCACGTCGCAACATTTCTTTTGTATATTGCGTCTGTCCAGCTTGCTATCTCGCTCTACCTCCATGCCAACATACAGCCGTAACGGACCCTTGTCAACGCACTTGAACTAATAATCCTATCGATGCCATAATGTTGACCATGTTCTTTGCGGCAAACGTTTTAATTTTTCCGAAGTAATCGAATTAAAACGGATATATTACGGTTTATTTCATAGAATTTTACGTAACACATTTAAATCTTTATAAATCTTCATATGCAAATGTTGCGCAGTTTAGTATGTACAAATTTGAAATACTCAAAAAGTCGACTTTTGGTTTCAATTTATTTTGTGAATATGCTAGTACAAAGTATCGGTATACCGAGAACAATATCGCTGAATAGAATCAAATCGATATTAATGTGAAATTGAACCGGTTATAAAACCATTAACGATATCAAGAGTAACTATGCTACTGTAATCTTAATCGTATACGCAATTAATGTCGGTTGGATTTCCAGTTTTTAAATTTATTAAAGAAGTGCACTTTAATTGCATTTATGCAGCATTTAACTTTTTCTCATTTTTTGATACAATAAAAATGGCACATGATTGAAATATAGTAAAAGCCACAAAGTGCATAAATTTAAAATATCAGAAAATATTGTGAATTTCAACTAAAGTAAATAATAAATGGCAGCAAATAAAATTACGCATACGCTCTGTAGGCACCCTGCATTCAATATTATGTTTTCTGCATGTTTTTTTTTCGTTGTCCAGCCCATTTTTTTATTTTAATAAACCATTTGAAAGCTTTGTTTATTGAATTAGCATAAGTGAAAAATAAAATCAAAGCAATTTTATATAAAAATATTAAATTTGTGCTACAAAAAATAAAACTTCAAATGTTTAGATATAGATTTTATAGCTGCGCTCAACTCATAAAAGGCATTTATGTGTATATTGTATGTAATATATATATTTATATGTATGTACATATGTGTGTTTTTTGATTTGTTTTTAATGCTGCGCGCACTTGTGTGTTGCATGTGGCAAGTGCGTGTTGCCATAATGCAATCAAATATTTAGCTGGACACTCAAAGCCAGCCCCAAAGGCAACAATTTACGGCCTGAATTTTGTTGCCGCAGTTTTCTTTTTTTTTTCATATATTTTATATTTATTTTTTATATTTCACTTGCACACGTTTTAGTCATAACCAAGTTTACAACAAGCCAACAAACTGTATGACTTTACATATTGAAAACACATACATGTGTGTGTATGTGTGTCTTAGCATACCCTGCAGGAAATTATACTATTTCGGAACCACTTTCCAACCAGAAAAAAAGGATGGGTTTAAGGTCCATAATTAGTATTTTTGTTTGAAGTTAAGTGGTATGTTTCACACGGAGCTGTCACAGGAACTGGTTGCGAGTGGTATGGAACTCGGAAATGGGCAATGGCAACCTACCAGTTGGGGGTGCATTTGCGCTTTGAAACAATACTAGTATGAAATCACTATTAAACCAGAAAAAGAGGATGTTATGTTCAATATTATTATTTTCGTTTGAAGCCAAGTGGTATGTTTAACACAGGGCTGTCATAGGAACTGGTTTCGAGTGGCATATAACTAGTAATTGGATTACGGATGCATACAGGTTCGGTGTGTATTGTTGCAAACCTCTTCTGGTTGTTGTGGAATGCTTCTAGTATCTTTCATATCGGTAGGAATTCTGTGTAATCCGCCCAAAGAATAAAACAAGTACAGTTCTATTAAAATAATATGTATTGTTACAAACCACTTCTGGTACTTGTGGAATGCTCCTAGTATCTTTCAATTCAGAATTCATTGTAATCCGCCCAAAGATTAAAACAAGTACAGTTCTATTAAAATTATATTTTATCCATTTAGTTTAACTTTATTTATAAACATTTTTTGCTTTAATTATTAAAATTAACTTTATATATAAGTTTAACTTTATTTATAAACATTTTATGCTTTAATTATTTAAAATTTTATTATAAATTTTTTTTTTCTTATCGCTTACTGTTTGCTCGTCACCTTGAAAATAAAAAACGAGCAAATTTGAAATATACTTTTTTACATACAAATGTATAAAAGAATAAATTTAAGACACAATTTACTTACTAAATGGAAGTGTCAACATATCAAACAATTTTAATGTACTTGGTATTTACATATGTATGTATTTGTAGCTAACCTTATTCTCTGAAAACACTCGAGCATTCCAAATTCATCTGCATAAAATAAAATTGCTTTAGTAAATACTATAATAAATTAATGTCGAGTTAAAAACACAAAAACCACCAGCAAATACCAATTTCGTACAACTTTTTCTTATTTTCTTGTGTATACACAAATTTCCTCAATTTACACAAAGAACAACAGGCAAAGAGCTGAATAACACAACGTGCTAACTCTTTCGGAGAAATTGAGCGAACACAAGTAAACAGTGAGAGCGCCGAATACAGCGTGCTCTTCGTAAAAGACACAACTCTTTTTTCCCGCCACAACTCTTTTTTGAACTAGTCCGCTACTACTTGACTACAAGTGCAATTACAACCAGTTGAAGCTGTTACTAGTAGACCGATTGCCTGCAGGGTACATGTACATATGTACATGTCTAAGTAACTACAGTTGTGTTATGTGTGCATAAACTTTTATGTTGCGTAACGCCCACACAGGGAACTACAGTGTACAGTTGCTTTTGTTATTATAGCCACTTGACCTTTTTTTTATTTTACATTTTTATTAACAAACAAAATTTTTAGCTGCCACTTAAATTGACCGAACCGAATGTCGGTTCGTCTGTCTGTCTGTCTCTCAGTGTATGTAACTGCTAAATATAGCAACGTGTGCGTGTGTGTGTGTGCGTGTTTGCCTCTAACCCCTTTAGTATCTCACGGGCTGGAGACTCAAAGGCTAGAGCTCAGATCTCCAAGCTTTATTTGCTCGACACAAAAGCGAGACAGTCTGACAAGCTGACAGCTGAGTTGGACACTAAAAATTCCAAATATAAAATGTACAATCCTAATTTGTAAATGTTGACATTTCTCCAATTTTTCCACATAAGCCGCTTATAACGCAAAATCTCACAGTTTGCAACGAAAACCAAATTAGCTACATTTTGGCTTAAAACACTATGTATGCTTCATGTTCGGTAAATAAGTATTTCTAACATAATAATGGAATTATCGAAAATATGATCAGATGTAGCGACATCTCTAATACCCTTCTCCCACTGGAAGTTGCACGGCAATTACTAGCCGATAACAACGACTTTTGTATGGCATAGTTAGCATTCTTGCTTTTCTTTTCAAGAAATTTTTGGCTAGAAATTGGCGTGCAACTTTCAGTGAAGAAAAAATTATTTGTATTTGCGAGGTATGATTTCAGATTGGTTGGTTTGGTTGAGTTTATTTACTTCAAAAAGTTAACACCTCAATTTCCAAGATCGAGAAGCATTTGGAATGAATGCGCTGGTCGGCATTTACTTTAGAATGACGATGGGCGACTTTTGGATGAACTACGTCGGAATATCGTTTTCCTTTCATTGGGCAAATGCAGTCTGCCCAAAAGAAAATAATCACACAGTGCAATATTAAGTGAATGGTAAAATAATACTCTGCAACAAGTTTGACATCAATGAGAGGCCCATGGCTAAGACATACCCTTTCCGGTAAATTTGGCGTCACTGATTTCGAATGCGGAAACTGTTTTGGATTTTTGGAATTATGGATATTTCGAAAAATCAAAATTGTAAGAGTTGGGAAGTTACCAAATTTCATCTTTCAGATAACTATAATTGTCTTTCGACGATTTTAGTTTTGAAATGGCCATAGCTCGAAAACGATGTTCGAAAATCCATATCGGTTTCCGCATTCAATATCAGCGACCCCGAACGTACAGAAAAAGCTATTTTTTAAACATAGGCTATATATATATATTTTTTAGGCACAGTTTCGTGAATATTGTTTCTTTTTCGCAACACATATTTAGGCGGAATATTACGAATATGTAATAAACTGCAAGATAAAAAACAACATCAACATTTTTGCCCCTTGACATAATTCCCTTCAAATTGTAAAAACAATTCAACATTATCTTCACTCTTGACTTCGTCTGGCGACCTCGATTCAATTCTTTGAAGCTTGGTTTTAGGTTCGTATTGCAAACATTACGTTTCGTCATCAGACGTAAAGTTGTAAAGCAAAATTTGGGTTTTGACTTCCTTGTTTTTTGCTTTCCGAGGGGGAAAAACACAAGCAAAGAGGGGAATAATTGTATCACACCATTTCGATTCTTTCCATTAAAGCCTTAAGTTGGACTCAGTTTTGCTGCGATTTTCAATGAAAACTTATAGAGTACTACAAAGTTATGTTTTATGGAAAAGGAAAACATTCGTACAATAGTCAAATTTAGTGTCTTATTTCCAAATGTGAAATTGTAGAGCATGCGTTTTCATGTAGCCGAACATTTTTAGGGTTTTAAAATTTAGTGACTACTAAAGTTAAACATATAATATATAAATCAAAATCACGCACCGCCATTTTATTTGTTTGATTGTATAAAGCAGTCGCCAAACGACATATGGCCAATTTTCCTTCGGGATCAAATAAAAAGAGAGCTCACACGCACACATACACACGCAATAAGAGGCCCAATATGAATGTATTTGTTATTTGTTGTTGTGCTCGCCATTAGTAGATAAAATCATTCATTTTCATTTGAAGCCAATTTCCGTTTGCTTAGCTGCACGTGCTGCTCACACACACACACACACACACACACACACACACACACACACACACACACACTCGCCAATACAATAAAATATTTTCATTGTTGTGATTGATATTATTTCAGTCGGAAATTTCATTTTTATTACGCATAGCCATAGCATATGTTTAAGTAATAAGAGCTTGCAGTGCGCACATTGCGTATGCGTAATATTAATTAAATAGAACCCATTTGTGCTTTAGTTTGCATATGCAAATCGGCTAATCAACTGGTTGTCACTGTATAAACTTTAAGCCATAATTAATTGCTCTACAATGAAAAGGCACACTAGATGTACACACATAGATACACGTATTTAGTATGTTGTACAGGAAATTGTTAGCAGAGATTGAGCATATATGGTATATGTTGTATGTATATTTGCATGCATGTTGCAAAATTCAAAACATTATACAAAACAAGTAAATACTTTTAGCTTGAAATATAAATCAAAATATGTTTTGCCAAATCACGAACTTAATTTAAATGTCATGCAGTTGCAAGCGCTGACAGCCATTTTTAACAGTACACAGATACACACACACACAAGCACATACACAGCACACACCCATAGAGTCGAGTTACGTTTGCTACGTGCTTGGCCTAATGAAATTTTAGATAATTCGCAGAAATATAAACGTGAACGACAAAAGTCTAGAAAACTTTTGAGAGTTTTAAACAGGTTCGTCTCAGAGGTCGCATTTTTTATGACAATAATAAGTGGGGTGCATAACCCGCTAACACGAGATCTTTAAGCCAAGATTAAGAAGAGAGAACTTCTTGAAGTGGATTCAGTAATATAGTAAGATTTAGATGACTTTTCTGCTCATAAATGAGAGCAAGACAAAGTATAGGCTTACTTCGAGTTCTGAGTCAGCGCTGTCGAACTCGAACGATTGATGTTGAAAACTATACCTACCATAGCACCACCCTCACAACGAAGAACAATATCAGTTAGCAGATCGAGCAAAAAGTTAATCTTGCCAAAGGTTGTTCCATTGGTTTCAGAAGAAACTCCGAAACTAACACTCTATACGACGCTCATCTCTTCCGTTTTGCTTTATGGCGCTGAAGAGGCATGCATAATGACGCAGTCTGATTAAGATACCCTTGGAGTGTTTGTGCGGAAAGGACTCCATTAGATCTTTGGCCCTTTTGCCAACGACTACCGCATTCTATAGAACGACAAACTAATATTCTTTTTTTTAATATATAAAGTGGCTTTAACCCGCATGTAAGCTGAAAAGACCAGCTGCAAAAATGGTGTTGCCCTGTAAGTAAACTTCCTTATCCCAAAATAACCCTGTCAAACTTGATTTATTCATGAAATACAATCTTTTCGGCTATAAACTCACATGCATATCTTTGAATGTGTGTAGGTGTGTGTGCCTGTTGCATGCCACAAATCAGCTGACTGCAGCTGTTGCACATCAAAATGTAACTACAAAAAGTCAACGACAAATCCAACAATTTAAAGCAATCCTCTTAATGCCAATGCGTTCATTGGTTTTATTTATGCAATTCGAATTGCTTTGCCCGCACAGTTTTCGCTTTCGTTTCCGCCAAGTGCGCCAGCACGGACAGCCGGACAGCCGTACAGCCGGACAATCGGACAGACGTTCGGGCTGCCAGTGAGCCAGCGATGACGGCCATTTTTCTTTTTACAGCTGCATGCGCCATTTTCGCAGCCATTGAGTAAAAGGGAAATCGAAATTAAACTGTCCAAGAGTGCAACAGAATTTACGAGCCTTTTGCCCCGAACACGCACACTAATGCAACGTTCTGTGTGTGTGTGTGTCCTTTTCATATAGCCGCAAGCATCCTGTGGCGCTGCCTTTTGCTGCTGCTGCTGCTGCTCAGTGAAATGACTTTGTGGTTAAATTTTACATAACATGCAAGCAAAGAAATCCAGACAAAAAGCCACAGATCCTGCCGAGCAGCTGAATGGCACATACTGCCTTGACTGCCACTTAATTCATATAAGAATTTCCCATTTACATACAAACACACACACACTCACACACACTCACACACACTCACACACACACACACTCACACACACACTATCAAATACATTCAGCTTGTGCAGTGATTTAAATTTTTCGCCTGCTCTTTTTATCATTGTTGTGGTAAACTTTATGAATGTTAAACTCGTTATTACCATGATGATTGCCCACAGCTCAATAAAATCAATGAGTAATGAGTGTGCAGCCCTGGGACAACTCTCTCTCTCTCTATATATATATATAGCAACCACTTTTAGTCTTTGGTTTTCTCAATTAACTCTTTAATTGGAATTTCCATTTCTTAGTTGTCTCCATTGGGGAATTTGTTTTGTTTTTAGAAGCTAAAAGCCACTATTCTTATCATTTCACAAGTATGCGTCTCATGTTCAGACCTGAACACTATTCCATAATGCGTTTATAGTTAATCTTCAAAATCTTCGCATTTACTTGGTTATTTTCTACAGATCGAACATAAAGAATTCGGACTCTTGATTTGAAAAATTTGATTATAAACATTATTACTGCGAGGGGTACTTCAGAAGTAAGCTACTTGTTTTTCAATACCTTTTTAGTGGTTTTCAATCCAGTGTCATACTGCCGCCATGAGGTAACCATCTTTCAAGCTGAAGATGGTGCCTGTTGAAAGTCTTATGGTACAAGGTTATGCCAAAAAGTTAGATGTCCAGAACCGTTCAAAATTCGGACATGCCCAGCGGGCCACCATTGACATGAAACGCAAACACTTTTTTTGCCAACTCTCAAATCTTCCAGTTTTTAATCGCTTTTCTGTTATCGCAACCCCAAACAATAGCATGCAGCAGTCATCGTGGTTCCTCGAAGCAGCTAATTAATCAACAACAAACTCTTGAATTCTCAAAATCCGCAGATTCCACAACTTTGGCTTTTCTTGTTTCCGATCACTTTTCCATCTAATTTAATAATACCCACGTACTTCGCAAACGAATGTAGGAGCAACTATTGACTCAATCACCTAGACATTTCGCAGTACGTCCCCTCTATCATGACTCTAATTTCACGACACTTGCAGATATAGAGCATAGCTTACAGGACTCTCATAATATTTTCTATATTGCCTGAAACTCTCAAATATACGGCTTATATATTGTATCACAAAATGTTGCAAATGGTAATCCGTAATTGTAAACCATCGCTGTGGAATTACTCGTAGTAATTACTTCGCAAGGCTGGAGGAATCTAGTGGCTGAAAAGCCTTCTCTCAGTTGAACAATTCTTCTAAGTTTCATCATCACTGTATTAGTAAGCGCAGCTCCTAGTTTATCTCGCATTCCACCATGAACGTCATAAGTAAGCGTACAAGAAACGTTTCTGTTAGAAACGATGATTTGTACCAGCATATTTAGTACCTTAGGCGGCAGACGGATCATACCCTGTAATAGTAACAGTCTCACGCTGCCTTAAACACAAAAATTGTGGTGCCTAGAAGACGGAGAGGGATATTCTACTACGGTGTGGTTATTCAGGTGACCTTTTGCTGTTCAAACGTCATACAATCCGAGTGTCTTTTACGTCTCGAAAGACGAAAAAACAACCGCCCGACCATAGCATAAGAATACAAGGATTGAGCCGTCATAAGAAATGCATAGCCGATAATCCGTTTTCCTGACATTCCGGCGCGTCCGCTATTGAAGGAAGCTTCGCTCACTTTACTTCTACTTTATGTATAATTGGGCTGTCGCGAGTTGTGAAGCTTTAACTAATATAGTGATGGGGTACCTTCTCCAATATAGATTACGCGCTCATAATGGTTACCTCCAGCACTCTGCTTATAAGTAATCTGCTTGCAGATTGTGTTCAGCACCTGCCTAGTCATTGCTTTGCTGGTATTGGATGCTTTCTTGCATACGTATTGCAGATACTACAGAACTTTTTGTCGATCATCACTACTAGGTATTTAATGTCTTTCGTCGAGTTGATCTGCATAGCGTTTTGGGCTCGGCCAGTTAAAGTTCGTGTTTAGCCTCCTTAGACTTCTTTCCGTTCCAATCCATGAAAACTGAATACCCTCAAAAGAATTTACGTCAAAAAAGTGCCATTGTTCGACTGCTCCCACTCGCTTCCCTCGGGAAACTAACAAAGATAGTTTTAATGATAGATTTGGATTCAATTAATCCCAATAACCTTACTGCTATTAAAGTTTTACCATTCTGGCTTTTTCTGCACTGCACAGTGCTTCTAAGCTGATTTGCAACATTTTGCACTATATTGTATGCACAGATACTACTTTTTGCTTTATAACTTTGAATATTTTCAGCCATTGACATAAGCTATGCACAGCTTATCATAGCAAAACTAGCTGAAGCAAAATGCTATATCGCTTTTGATTATGATGACGCATTTGCAAAGCATTTTTCAAGAGTTTTTCAAGTGGCCAATACAGCAGAATACCTAGAACTACAAATATTTCTGTCAAAATAATAACTGCTTTGCTTAAGCTGTCTTGGCTCTCTTCTCGTTGTGGTTTTTGCTGACTTTAGTGTTTGCATTGCATATTTTTTACTATATATGATATACGTATACGTAATGTGTGCATACGACGCATGTCTATTTCCATGTGTGAGTGTGGTTGTGTTTTGTTGCACAGGTTAGATAGCTTGCAGCAGATCTAGAAGTAGAAGCCTCGAGTGTTTTGGCTGTTGCCCATGCGCTTCGTTGCACGCACAAATTGCCACTCAGGAAGCGGTTCAATGGCAACCATGTAAATAAAAATGAGCACAATATATTGTAACTATTTGCTTCGCTTAGATAGTAACTTGGCAAAACTTGTATACATAAAGCAAATGTAAATAAAATGAAATATGAAAAGGGTCGCCGTGTCTTTTAATACCCTAACAAAAAGTATACCAAATATTGTTAGCAATAAGTGCAAGATTTTTTAAATATCTCAAATGTTTTACATTCAAACAGAGTCCCCGCATAATAGTCAACACTTATTTTCAGTACGGTCTGCTCGCTGAAAAACCCAAACAAAATTCGGACATGGCGATATGTTTAGTCTCATTACCCCCAGGATTTCCTCTAATATTCTGTCTGCTCACTATTGTTTTTTCTTTGGTCTCAACATAAAGAGTTCCAATCATATTTTTCTTTTTGAGTTTGTTGCGTAACCCATTGCTTTTTAATTATTGTTGTCTTAAATAAATATGAAGCATTATCTTCATACCGTTTAGAGAGCTAGAAACATCTGGCTTAGCCGTCGGAAGGGTTGGAGTATACTGTCTTTTTAAAACTGCTGAAGAGGGTTACCTTTTATATTTCGGGAACAGAACACAAAAGCACAGATACTTTATCGAAATACACTCCAAATGAGGTACCTCCAAAACATGTGTGTTGGAAGGCATCCAACGCTTCTGGTGTAATGCCAAATCGAAACTCCGTTTTTAGCGGTTTGAGTTTCTAAACTCCACAATAACTTCTGGAAACAAATGTATATCATTCAGTTTTGACCATTCTACGTTTCCTAATGGTAAAGTAACTAAATGTCCGGTTTTAAGAAATATCTTTACCTTGAAGTGCTTCTTCCGCGAACCACTTTTATTGGATTTGGTTCGTCTTCGAAGATCTTTATAGGCGACATCCAGGAAAACGAGAACTGCTCGTGGTTAAGAAATTCTCACAACCCCCGTGGGGTATGCATATCTGGGTCTTGGCTTCAAGGCACCAGATAGTTGGAATTCCAACAAAACCTTAATATTGCTATCTTAGTTTCCAATGTTTTTGTAAATCAGTTGTAATGGTATTTTTAAGAGAAGCTAATGCGGCCCATTCTTCTTCTTCTTAACTGACCATAACAACCCGTTATCGGGTTACAGCCTGATGTAAATACATTCTTTCATTGGAGTTGTGGTTTTACGTGGTGGGTCCCAAACCATACGCACAACCCTTTTAAGACCTACTGGTCTCAAAAGAACCCAGTGTCATTATTAGTCACCTCATACGACAAGCTTTGAACTGCTGAGGTGGTATTCTCTAACCCGCTCACCACACGGGGTGTGCGGCCCATATCATTCCAAAATAACTGACGGCCTGAGTCTTTATTTTGCTAATACAAATATGCTTCTTTCTACAAGTACTAAGAAAGACTTCACCAAAGCCGTTGACAGAATTTAAATCACTTCTATAAGCAGATAAAAGATATCAAATCATCCAACGTGTTTTTAAGCATGTAAACGATATGAATGCTGCTTTGTATCTCATCTAGCACTGTTTGAGCCCGTTACTCTCGTCTCTGCCAGATTTCCAGTCAACCTTTTTTCTGTTTTTTTCATTTGCAACGTCGCTGCTGCCGACCACTGATTTATACTTATGTTTCAAGCCGTGTTAACCCTTTATCTTTCAGCTGTACATGAAGAACATGTGGTGACGGACGCAGTAAACTTTTACAAGAAATTTGTTGAAACCCTGGTTTGTGACATATTGCGATATATTTTTGCGAGCTAAGTCTATGCATAAACGCTGACAGGCATATCATAAAATTATGTTATACTTGCCTTGAATTCAAAATTTCCACAAGACATAATAAAGAGAGTGCATTATATATTCGTTGCCTTAGGCAAAGTTTGCTTGATTGTTGTTGTTGGAGACTTCCGCTTACCAATGTCATTTGTAAAAGATACAGGAACATGGCAATAACTCTTACAGCCAACCAACCATTGGGCTTTTGAGCCTTAGGCTAAGCCAAAATACATTTGTCATAAAAAAAAAGAAAACTTTCCAAAAGCCATAAAGCAACTTGTCACAAGTTCAAATTGTGTGCGTAAGTATGTGTGTAAGTTGAAGAATGTTAAACCAGGTAGTATCATTCAATTATAAAATGTGAACCGAAAGCCAAATATATGCAAGAAGTTCTGAATGTATTTGATTATTTACTAGGAAATGTGGCACGAATTAGTTTCCGTGTCGAAATAATGCTCTAACATTAGTTTCAAAGAATTTCGGTATTTATTAATGGCTGTTTTTTTTGTTGTAATTTACAACTCGGCTATATATTAAAAACTTACACTTTGGCTGAGCTGTCAAGTTTTGGCCAAAATAATGCAATTCATGGCAAGCACTCGAAAAGTTCTAATGACAAAATGTCATACTCAAAGAATGGCAATTGCAGTGTCCAAAAAGAAATTACCAGCCATGATTGTCAGTCATTAGGATTTGGACTACAAACCAAAAAACAGTGCCATAAATTGGCAAAAGAGAATCTGGCCGGAAGTCCCACACACACACATACACTCACATACATAACATGAAGCGATGACATTTATTACTGTCAGCGCCTGCTGCAAGGGTGTTGCATGTACACAACAACAATTACAAGAATAACTGCTATTGCAACATGCAACAGAAATTGCTAAATTGCTCATGGCCAGAATGGACATTCGACAATCAGCTTGAGTATGACCACAAATCAAGGGATATGGAACTGCCAGCAAAACAGCCAGAAGAAGTTTTCCAAAAATAATTACAACAATTGTCGCAGATGAAAGACAGCAGCAGCGACAACAACAACAACTAACCCCAAAGTGGCACAAACTGCAAACTGCAATTGTGAAAATTTGTTGCAATAAGAGTTTGCAAAACTATCAGTTGTACAACAGCAACAACAACAACCAAAAGTGTTGTGCAACTTGCGCTGAGTGTGCCATAAATCTTGAATGATCTTTTGTAGAACAAAGCAAAACAAATTAAATAACAACTCATATATATACACTGAGCGAAAGTAGGTCTAATAAGCAGTATCAATATCATAAACTTGTTCTACTTCTTCTAATCTATTAAAATTTTTGCAAAATGCCAACTGAAGGTTTTTGCACACGCCTTCAGCAAGATATGGGCTTTCCTTTATATCTTGTACAATGGATATCTTGTACAATGGATATCTTCCTAACTATTTATGCTAAAGGTTATTTTTAGGTGCTCTGAGTCGAAATAAATCCATGTTGAATCTTGCATATCTCAGATTAGCCATCGGCATCCTTTTCATTTTGTCTTATTTAGCCATAGGTCATGGGCAAGATCATCAGGTCATCTCGTCTTCTCGTAGGCCTATGTATGCGTATGATGTAAAACTTTGTATGTCGTATTCGGGTAAGGACATGTATTTACATCTATAAAGATAATCAGCTTTTTCCTAACATTGATAAATGTGAATTTTGGACATTTTATCGCTATAACTGTTTCTGATCTTGGTATTTTATTTGATTGTATTTTTTTCTACAATCTATTCTTTTCCCTTGCTTTCAAATGAGTGTGTTGCTAATCTACATCACTTCTCCTTTAAAAATCAAAATTATGAAACTTCCTTAACTATTAAGTTTATCTATGAATAACCTTTTTCAAAAGAGTCAAGGATATTATAGATTTATACATATAAGCTTTAGCTACATACCACTACTTTTTCCTATTGGGAAGTTTGTTATTATGGGGAAAAAATTACTTTTACTCAAACTCCAGTATTTTTGGGCAATTTTCGTTGAATTTTGAAACATACATTTAAAACACTTTTATAAAAAATATGTGGCAATTTTTAAATGAATATTTTGCGGGGTGCGGCAGAAACTAAGGTAAATCGATTGCGGGAGAAGGCGGGCTATTCTATTTGAAAAAAGGTGAATACAGTTTTAATGATTTGGCTCAAACTAGTCTCCACACCTAGGGTCTAAAATTGGCATATTATTACCTATATCTTTTAAAGTTTCCATCCGACTTTTGCACAATAACAGTATGCATAATTGTGCCAAGTTTCAATTGAAAAGCTTTTACAAGGCGGGCTTAAACCGCGAAATTCTATCACAGGGATACGGGGTAAGATATCAACATAATTCAAGAAACTTCCCCTGCGTAGGGAAAATTGAGCATCTTTTATGCAAATCTTGTGTCTGCATCTCTTTAAGTCTCCGAGAACGGTGCGACAACACGGTCACACTCAACTATTGCTCCCGATCATTTTTGCCCATTGATACAAATTTTTCTCGCAGTGTTTATGTATATGTTCATAAAAATTTGCACAGCTTCAGGCGACAGACTGAGTAAAAATCTTCGTCAGCAGCACTCAAAGTGTCCGAACTTAATCAATGAAAGATTAAACTTTCGCCTGAAATATGTCACAGCATCAATTTGTCATAGTATTGAGTTGATGACAGACACCAAAAGCAATACAATCTTTACAACAAAGACAACAAGAGCTACAATACCAGCAATTATAAAAGCCCAAATGCTCGCAGAAACAAAAAGCAGTTGAAGCTGATAATATTATAAGATACTTTTATCATATTGACAGATTTTCATGTAAATTTATAAGAGCTTTTGAGACACTTGGTCAACTTCAATTTGTACACACATACACTGGCATACAGGGTAATGGTGTAGGTGAAAAAGGGTTCTGCTTTTAATGCAATCCAGTGTTGCCTACTTTGCGGCTGCTCCCAAGCGATTCAGCCATAGTAAATTTAATAAATAAGCAAAACTTTTGCTTTTGGGGCCAAAATGTATTAGATTTTTTTCAGCTTGTGGCGTACCTCAATCAAAACATGTCGGCTTCAAGCGCCCCAGCAATATGTACTGGCACAGTGTCTTCTATAATTTTTCACACATGCATATTTTTTCTCCTGTTTATTTTTTTGTGTGTATGTGTGTGTGTGTGTGTGTGTGTGTCTGCTGTCATGTTGTATTCCCCGTAGGCAGAACCAGTTTATCTATGCTGAAAACGTAGACAACAACAGTATAGGACAACAAAAAAATTCAAATAAAATATAAGGAGAATCAAAAAAAAGTTGTCCACATGTGTGTAACTTGTGTGTGAGTGTGTGTGTGAGTGTGTGTGCGAGTGTGTGAAGTGCCATTTATTTAGCTGCTGCCACCTTTTTGTGTGGAAAACTTTTACACAAATGTCGCTCAAGGAAAATATGTTGGGGGAGCTGTGATTTTCTCTGACAGCCGCAGCGAGCAGCAGGGAAATGAAGAAGAAATAGCTTTGCCTTTGACCCGCCAGCAAAATAATGCATATAGAATAGAAATCAACAAAACGCCGTGCCTTTTCACACACACGAACACACGCTTGATTTACATATAAAGATTTTGCTTCCTTTTTTCTGGTGCTGTTTTTTGCATATTTTGCTGCACATTTATTCATTTCATACGCCCCCCGTACGCCTGGCACTTGACACTTGACAAAGAAATTGATTTGACAAATATTTTCCTTAGTGTTTATTACATTTTTTCCTATTCAATGCAGCACAAACAACATTTGCCCTTTTTGAAATCATAAGTTCAGGCATGCAGACAGTGGCTTTAACTTTAAGCACCGCCAGCTTTCAGCTTTCAATTCGACTAATTCCTGAAATATCTTTGGCCCCCATTTTGACCTCGAACTCGGGAATATGTGCCGTATTTAACAATTAGTAAACTTGCAAATTGTTCAAGTATAGTTAAAATCTGTACGCAAGTTATTTCGCCACATGCAAACGCTACATGCCACTTGCCACCGCACCACAAACACATGCTTTCAGTCCACATTACTTTAATAAGTGCATATGTGTGTGTGTGTATTTGTGGGTGCAACTGTGCAACTTGTTGCACACACAATTCCAACAACTTATATAAATCAATATGGAAATCAAAACGCACTGCGTAGTGCATAAAAGTTGCACATGGCAAAAAGATAAAAACAAATATAAAACGAGTCAACAAGTTAAAGGCTGACAAGCCAGCAATTAACACTTATAAGGGCACATAATTTGTGTAACCAGCGTTGCATTCATTTTGCGAATTTATTTGGAAGTGAAGCTATGGCTACACTCACAATTTAGCTATTATTACCTAAAATGTTCATAATAGTCGTCTAAAAAACTGCAAATTTACCAATAAATTTAAAAAAAAAGTTAGGTCAAAGGGTTCCTAAAACTAACTCAAAATTTAGGTTACATTTTGGCATTTATACACATTTTAGGTACATCTTTTTTCTGGTTATAACTACAGAAATTAACTGTTTATAAGTTCGAGGCATTCGTTAACTTTACTTTCTCATTAAAGTTTTTCAACTCATCTTTGGTTATCTAGACAGTGCGTAAAGGCGAATGTTGGTGGTAATGTTAAAATGTCCAAGTCCGCTAAAAATTTTATTCAGCGATCATCCATGTGAGCGTGGTTTTGTCTCTTAGTACCTCAGAAAACAAACCATCTCAAACACTAATGCATATTTTGACCTGAAATTTGGCGCAGATGTCACTAACCGTACTGCCAACATACAAAATTCAAAAATTTACCGATTCGAGGCACTCCTGCTAGGGATTATAGGTTATATGTACAATACCTCAATTAATGCCATTAATACACTGTTTTTGAGTCCATGAAAGTAGTTAGCAGACTTAGTAGGAACGGAGTATGGACGAACGAACTGGGATTTGGTCACTAATAGCCAGTGGGCTGGTTAACAAGATTGTATTCTATACAGACGGTTCCAAACCAAAGAATTTGTCTGGGTATTCATTTTCGAGAGACAGTTTCCCGACTGCTTTCCTAGCTGATATCTTCATAGTTCTGAATGCGGCTAGCTGGATCAATGAGAGAAAGCTGTGAGCAGTCATCCTGCGTTAGAGTCTATGAAGAATTGACGTAGTGGTCGGTGGCCAACTTTTTGCTCTAAAATCTGTCACAGCTGAAAAATGAATGAATCGATTTTGGACATAGTTGCTTATTATAGTTGCTCATACTCAGGATGAGGATTTTGAAGAAGTCAATCATGTATTTACATACGATAAACGGCTAATGAGTCAGCCAATTCGGCTTGCAAGATCCGATAGATTGGCACTATAAATGTCTGCAGTGAGACATTCGAATTTTGGGCTGCGAACAAATGTGCAATCAGCAGACGTCAGTGTGTAGATTTTTGCGCGTTTAGACTATGTTGAAGATAGGTTTGCGCGACTTTTGTGTGTTGGTATTCCAATTGTCGGCCCGTTTGACCGCAGCTTAAGTCTATACTGGGCTCGTGGATACCTAGGTATCCAGGGTACCGAAATGATAGATGAAATAGGAAACAAGCGCTTTTCAATTCCAGAATTTATTCGGTGCATAGCGGTCCATGTAGACAAAATGTGTAAGCAATACTGAAAAACTTCGACTGGCCGTCTCGCAACAGAAAATTTGGAAAAAAAAAATCTATCCAAAGGCATCCAAATATCTTCGTCAGAGTAAAAAAATTACGCGTTTTAATACATTTGGCTGATTGCAAACTTTCGCGGCCGCTCTGTTCAGGAGAACCCTTTTTGAAAGGTTTTTCGCTTTTCAGGAATGCGGATTTTGGGAAGTCATACATTTCAAATGGTGTATTGCACAATGCCTGGTTGCTAGGGATGGGCCAACTTCCTACGATGAGCCATCTGTAAAGTTCGCGTTTTTTAGCCTTATGAAACTTCAAAAGCTTCAGAGAGGTCCTTTCAAACCTTGATTAAGCTGCGTGAATTACCCAGGGATACCCTCAACAGCTTAGCTCGCTTCCTCGAACCTTATTGTGATAGAAAGAGAGAAGTGGAATCACGCTTCTTGAAGACAAGACGTACAACACCCAGCTGAAGCTAGTGCCTGCAACCCGCCATTTTGTAGCCGCCAGTCTTATGCAACTCTGCAGACCCGCAAATAATTAGTTATAATAAAAAGGGTAAATTAAGAGTACAGTTTTTGTTACTCTATAAGAAACCACATATAAACTTATTGACTACTCCTATGATGCACAAGTAACAAAAAACCAAATCAAATAGCCCGCATAAAGGTTAACATGTGCTCACACATATGCAGCCTTTTATTATAAAGTAAAACACATTATGTGTGTGTGTGTGTGTGTGTGTGTGTGTGTTTGTGTTGTGTGTGTGTGTGTGTGTGTGTGTGTGTGTGTGTGTGTGTGTGTGTGTGTGTGTGTGTGTGTGTGTGTGTGTGTGTGTGTGTGTGTGTGTGTGTGTGTGTGTGTGTGTGTGTGTGTGTGTGTGTGTGTGTGTGTGTGTGTGCTAACTGTAAAAGCAAGCAATCAGCATTGTTATTTGCCAACTGCACTGCTTGCACTCAAGTAAAATACGGGCAAGTCAACTGAGTTGGATTCTAAGAGAGAAGTTACATTTAATCGCCTTTCGCCTTGTGCCATGTGTAATTTTCACATTCAGCGAACAGCACAAAAGCTCAGCAGACAATGCAAACAACAGTAATGCAGTTTTTTTTTCATTTTAATCTTGTTATTTTTGTGAAAAAGTCAATATTTAAATACCCAGAAGAATAGTTTGTTCCATTGATAAATTGCATTTAAATAGAGTGGCTAACAATGGGTTTATAGAAGTATCATAAAAGGCTAAAAGCTGCAAACGCAGTTAAGATGGCGCACAATATGAAAAACTGTTGCATGCATCAGGGCATCGCTGCCACTTGCCACAGCATAAGTCACTGCGCTCGAGAGAAGCAAAGGCAAAACCAATGTCAGCCACTAATTGCTACATTAAAGGTCATTCCGAGGAAACTCCACAAGAATCAAAGTCGTTGGAAGTGGCAAGTGGTATAAAAAAATAGCTCTGGTCATGATTGTCTAGGTTTTTGTGCTGGTCACTGTGCATAAGTGTGTATGTTACAGTGTTTTCCTATCAAGCTGTGTGTGTGTGTGCTTAACACATATTGCTTGTTAGCCATGTTGGCTAGGACAGAGGAAAAAGTGAACAAGGTATGAACGTGCAGGTAAAGATGATATAGGTGATTATAAGGATTTTCTATGAACCAGCAGATGTTCGTGAGTTTTAAAAAGAGAACGTATGCATGAATTTAGCTTCGAGGGCATATAACATATACATATAAAAGTAAATTAAGCTGTGTATAAGAATGTTGCCTGGCTCGCAGGGCGTATACGTAATAAAAATCCTCAATGTAGGTAGAAGCAACTTTTTAAGTTTTCAGATATTTTAAAGCCACATTTTTTATTGCAAATTATGTGTTCTGTAATTTGTTTTTGTGCATTAAGTGCTGAGAGAGCAAAATAGTAATGATTATCGCCGAAATTCGTCATATCTAAATATATTGTAACTAAAATTATCGACATTAAATATCGGTATAAACGACATATCGCCAAAATTTTTGATTTATTCATTTTATATGCCCTTCTGCTGGAATTGTCACACAAAAGAGATAAATGAATACACATAACGGTCATCTTCTTCTTGACTGGCCATAACAACCCGCTACCGGGTTACGGCCTGATGAAGAGCACTTCTCCAGGTGCCATCTCCAATAGGTGTAGATAGTAGGCTCTCTACCTGGTCCTTCCAATGGGGACATGGCCTGCGCCCGCGTTGATTTCTTGAACACTCGCATTGAAGTCCTTTCTCATAAGAGCTTCTTCATCCGTACGCACAACATTACCAAGCCAGCGGTGCTTCTAGATTTTAGATCGCTTAGTTATGTCAATTTCGCCTTAGAGCTGAAAGAACTCGGCGTTTCCACAAATGCGTCAGTCGTTGCCAACAAGTAAAGGGCGAAAGATATTACGGAGCACTTTTCACTGAAAAACTACAATGGGACACACTTATAGTGTGTAAGTTTCGTCTGGCGAGACTGATTTCCCTACTGAAAAGACCAAAGTTACATCCAAGGATACGAGCTATCAAAAGCTGTTTTGTGAACGACAAGGGGTTGGTGGGTGTCGATTTGGTTTTCGTGGGTCTTTTCTAGAACATAGCGTAGTGTGAATGTCAATGGTGTAGTTACCAGGCCGAAAGCTACACTCAAAAAGTCCGATCAGTTCTTTCGCGAATGACTTAAGTGTCTCATGCAAAACGCTCGATAGACCCTTGTAAGCGATAAAAAGAAGACTGTTACCGCTGTCGTTCCTGGTACTGCATTACTTAGAAATTTATTAATCTTACTTCCAAGCTCCGGGAGAGCTTTATCTTGTAGCGGCACGGATATGAACCTTCCTGTTCAGATGTATGCTCAAATACTTCTGAGTTTCTTTACTGCTCAGAAGGTGGACTTTTTACCATTCAGTTGTATATTCCTCCGCTTGGCTCAAAGGCTATAATGGTTCGTAGTAAGTCCGCTGTGTACATAGGGTACAGGAAATGAGAATATGATAATATTTAATGGAAGGTTTGAATGAGTTGCTTGCCAGTAACAACTTAGGGACCTGAGTGTGAAACAGACACGGTTAAAATCTCTCCATCTCGTCGAGATGCGTTGCACTACACAATGTATCTAATCTGAGTTGCTGATGCTCCGAACTGGTGTCCTGGTATGACAGTATTATCATTCTCTTGATTTATCCAACGCAATAAGTAGATAATATTAATTTTAGTTAATCCTCATTACTCACTCGTTCTAAACTATTCTATTGAATTCACTTAAAATAAAAAACAAATTGAAGTTATTTTTGTTAATACCATTTCAACATGCACGACGAACAACAAAAACAACGATAGCTCAAATCTTGTTTCGGAAACTTAAATGGCAATTGTCTACCATCGATAGCAGCTCTTATATCTAAGCTAACAAATGGCAAAAACGTTGCAAAAGTTTAAAATTGGCAAACTTTGAAATTAATTAAAATGGCTTCATTGCATTGATGAAAACATAACAAAAACTAATATTTGTCAATTGCCAATAATCGGCAGCCGCATGTATTGGCTAACACAGGCAACATCCACAACAACAACAACAACGACAACGACAAAACTAGCAACAGCAGCTACAAATTGCGACAAAACGCTAAGAACAACAAGGAATAGCTAAATAGACGGTCGACCCGGCAAACCACCAAACCATGGACCTGGTAGTAGCACCAGAACTAACCGGGCTTTCAGGCAGCTGGCCAGCCAGTCCTAGCCGCAACTCCAACAACAGTTATAAACAAAACAACAACAACAACAGCAGCAGCAGTTGCAAAAGCAACAACTATGGCCATAGCCGTCGTTCCAATGCAACAATTAAAACAAATCGAAAAAGAGCAACGTACAAATTTCTTGTTGGTTGTTGCTGCTGCCATTGTTGCTGCCTCTGTTGCCGATTTTTGGGCAACTTGGTTATTTAAGCCCGCTGTGCTCGAAGCTGACCATAAAAACCAAGTTCTTTTAGCCAATACAAACATGCAAATTGCTGCCGCTTGGGGTCGCTTGTGTGCGAGCGTGTGCATGCGTGTAGGAGGAAGGCGCTGCATTTGTATGCATACCCAGTAGGAAAAAGCGTACTACTTGCACCATTCTACCAAGAGCTGCAGAGGCCATAATTCGTATTCATGCATGCATGCGGCAGAGTAAGATAGCACAAATGCGTTTTGCTTGTTGAATATGCCGACTGCTGACCTATACTTTAATACGCATTCTGCTTATGAACTTGGCATGTATGGGTCTTTGTACAAACACGATTTTAGCCGGATGATAATGGATTTCAAGATGAATGAAATTAAAACGCAGTTTTGCGGGTTACGGCTCAAAATGCATGAATGATAAATGAATGTGCAGATAGATGAAGTAAGTGGCTCTGCAACGGCTATTGTCGCTAAACTTCTTCAAGAATTTTCACCGCTCAGCCACATAACAGCAACTTTTGCATGTAAACTCCTATTCATCAAACGTTGTGTCGATCGTTTGACGTTTATTCACTGAAATCAATAGAAACGTACACTCGAAAATTATCACGAAATACGTTGGTCTGTTCGTGTAAAAATCTAAATGACATGCTATTTTATACTTTATTTCTCATAATTAACGCAAGAAAAGGAATTGAATTAAGGAAGGAGAAAAAGTTTTCACATTCGTGTACAAGTTTTCGTGCACCTATTCCTGAACCCGGCATGAATGTTTAATATTAGGCATAAACTAGTAGTCCTGCACCTATGTCACAGAGTAGTCAACTATTTTACCATAACCATTTGGCCATTTAACCAAATAGAGCTGCCACTAGCTGCTTCAATAGTAAAGGGAAAACTCACTATGTTTAGTACTCACCTAATCGACTCCTTTTCCGCTTTATGATCATGTTTGTAACATGTCATATGAAATGTAAGGCTTCGATAAATCTGCGAAATCGTAAGGAATCCCCTCTTTAGGCCCAGCGAGACATAAGAAATCTAGCCTGAGGCAAGGAGAAGGGCCGGTGAATCTGGTATATTTGCTTGTTTAATAAGTAGGTATGAACTTATTTCATGTGTTGTAACATTATTATGGATGTCTATACAAACCCGTTCGATATTTATTTCGTTAAGTATTTGGTAGAGATTTACTAATGGGTAAAGTTGAATAGGAAGTGTATCGATGTATGAGAATGATGCTGGTTTTGACGCACTTCAATCCGATGATTAATCGATGCATCGGCTGCTCTTGGTACTCATGTGATTTCATTATGTGGCTCCAATGTGGAAATTTTTTTTGTTCCAGGCGAAATACGACTCACTGATGAAGATGCTTTTTGATGAAAATTGTTCGTTGAATAACAGCCAATAGCAAATATTAGTCAATTGGCTAGAGCTTTTGTGAGTTCTTGAATTTGCAACAAACTGATCTTTGCATAAATGATTTGCATGATCATAAAAAAAAAAAATGGCATAGACCAAAGTAACAACTTTACAAATAAAAGACAGAAAACGAACATCGATTAGTTATCACCAAATGCTTAATGCTTGTGATAACGCTTTCCACGATTTCTCACTGGGTTGTTTTGTTGCATTGTTTGTTATAAGGACAAAGTTTTATACAATTGCCAACCGTGAGCAAAATTCAATTGAAAAACTCAAAGGTCACAAATTTATGCAATATTTTGGATATCCCACATGTATGAGTTTGGGTGGTGTTATGTTCGTGTGTGTGTGGCATTGTGTTGACCACCTGAATATTGCCTGCGTCATGTAATTTGATTGAAAAAAGTGTTTCAACATAACGTATAAAAAGTTGTACAGCAACGACAAGTACACGAAATGATAAAATAATACAATTATTGAACTATTCGAAACTATTGTACACTTTGAGTTGCCATATGAAATCTGACATCTGAATTGTGAAGTTTGACAGTTTTTAGTCAAACGCTTTGACATACAAGCAAATAGCTGGCTTGTGCACATATATTATTCATTTTATAACTTTCGACAAATTTTCAGCGAAGAGCACTATCAAAACTTATACATTGATTGATTGAATTTCAGAACGCTGCTATCATTTGCTCACTCAAATATACATCGATGCTGTGCACGAACTGATATTGCAAGATTTTCATATGACTTATCGTGAGATTGAGGATTATAATATTATTTTTATTAATCGAAATAGTGCACTGCAACCCTCAAGATCTATTGTGCTCCCTATCTAGCTTAAAGCTAGATAGGACTTTTGTCCTATCTCTGATATATATTTCATTATCTGGAATGGTTCTAACTGGGCTACATCCGGCATGGAGAGTCTATGCGAGCATATGCCTCGATGACACTTCCTCCTGCTCACAAAACCCACAGGTGCCTCAAAGAAAATTTAAGCAAATACAGTCACTGTGCTTCACAAGAAGCTTACAATATTGTGATAGGCAACGATTCTTGGATCTATGCCTATGATCCTATGATCAGGAAACGACAATAATTGTTTCAAGGACGAAAAGTTTTGAAGGAAATGGTTTTCCGTTTCTTCGCAAAGTCCGGACATGTAGACACGGTACAATTAGAGCAAAGTAAGCAGTACAAATGAATACAATAATTTGTTTACCAAAAGTGTTCCATAAGGATGAATAACTATGAACACCGACCAAACAAGCCACACAAGAGACTTTTTGTTGGTTTCGCCGTTTTATTCTGATAATTTATCCTTTGTTCTTGTACATCAAAAACAAATTGCGAGTTGAACGTTTTTCGATGCCTGAAATAGCGAATGATGAGTTCAAATGCATGTATTGGCGCTACCTCATTCGGAGTGGCAAAAGTGAGACGAAAATTGGTTCAAGCGAAAATCAAAAGTGAGCTTTAGTGAATAGTTTGAAAAGCAATTCAATCGTTTTCAATGCAAAATGCATGTTTTTATTGTCTAAACTGTAAAACTGGCTATCCGAGAGCAGAAAATGGCATACTCATCGACGTGAACAAAGAACGAACTCCAGAATAATGCAAATCATTCACCATGACCAGCCTTGTTGCTCCAATAGGCTGGCATGTCTATCCTAATCAGATTGACCTACCAAAGCTGTGGGTTCCGAACACATGGCCAAATCTTATAGAAACTTTCGCAAGCGGCTTATTGGCAACCCACATAAAACCTTACATCAAATGCTTTGCACTATGCCAAATCCACCTGTAAGCCAGCAAATGCCTGCAGCCACTAGAACAAAGCCAAGCGTCCAAAAGCCGGAGAGTGAGAAAGACAGACGGTCACACATACACACAGACACACTCATACCCTTATTAATATTCAATTCCATAAACACTTGTACACGCAGTTGAGTAAGCGCGCGGGTCGTGGTCGGCAGTCGTTGGTCGACGGCCGAGTCCGACCCGGAGCCTGTCTGCGTCGAAGTGAGTGCTGTGAAAACTTCATCAACAGAAAATTGTGAATTCCATACAAATAGTTTGACAAACTTGCCTAAACTTGTGCAACAGAGAAAAGCGCAAATGAAAGAAGTTTTGCGTTAGGCGCTAGAACGCGCCGAAAGCAAGGAAAACCATAAAGGAAATCTTGTAAGTCCGCAGAAATGTACAGCAATAAAAAATAGAACAGAGTAAGAAAATGGCAAACTTTTGTCATGGGGCACAAATGTGAGCATAACAGATAAAATCTGCATCGACTATAAAAATAACCACATTCCAGAAGGCCTAGACAACTCGGCCTAGAAAATTAGTGTTAGTGGGAGTAGTGAAGCAGCCTTGAAGCAGGCCATGGGAACAAGTGATACTTGTAGTACGTAATAGATCTTTGAACAAAAGCATTTTAACCGGCAAATAAACAATTTAATAATAGTATGAGCTCTCCAAAGACAAGAGCCCAACGAATACCTAATGCAAAATATGTACGAACAGCTTGTTATTATTTATCTACTTCTATTTAATTTTCAAGACTTCCAAGTGTCTTACAAGAAACTCCATCTTACTGTCACCATTTACATGGTAACCAAATGCAATCACACCGTGATAATATGCAAACAGACAATGCGAAATACAGTTCTTTTTACAGAGCAAAGAACAAAGCCAGAACATATTTCGCTGAGAGCGACAGACAAAGCAAAACGTGGATTATGGCTCAGAATGTAGGAGAAAGCGACACTGTTGGAATTGCGCTGCTTCAAGCAGTTCAACAATAAAACAGGGAGACAGACAATCTAAGAAAATTCTTAGATTTGTTATTCGAGCTGTCGTTGCTTTTTCGGTATAGCAAGCTATCAGCTCCGAGAATAGTAGTATTTGTGTATACAGATTTCCAGCTTTTTCATTCGGTGCAAATCTGCACCATCCAACACTATCTCAAAAGTTGGTCTTGGTATAGCTTTATAACTTTCGAAAAATTACGGCCCAAACACCCTCCGCGGAAGGAGCCACACCAGATAGCCACTCCAGCCGTACAGTCGCACTACGGGCCAGCAGACAAATAAGATTGATGTTACGTTGCGGGGAAATGAAAGTTTGAGCCTCTATTGATAGGTTTTGAAGTGTTGTCTAATGAAATTTCACACTTCCACCTTTATTGGGATGGGATGTTCGTTTCATTCCTGCCATTGATTTCCCACTTGTTCGAAAATCGAAAAGTAAAGATGTGCTGCACAGTTATATTCGCTTAATATTCCGTACCTCAGACAAGACAAAAAACTTTGTTCTGCAGCTTAAAGTGAAACTCTAGTATTACCCCTTGGCTTTTGGATGCCAACTAGCCAAGAGGTAACTATTCGGTCACGTAGCAAATAGTTCTAATGAATGCGATATGCATGCGGGCGTATTGATTTGCCATGTGTGTGTCTAGTAACCCGCTGTGTGAGTGTGTCCGAGTGTGTGCATTGGGTCACCACATCAAACTATTGCTTACGCGTGCGGCATATTATGTCCTGTGTCCTGATCTGCACGTCAGCACCACAAGCAGCAAACTATATGTGCCGCAACAATTTAGTGGAAGCACTTTGTGCGTCGCTTAGCTGGCCACATAATCAAAGCCTTACACATACATTGACAGACATACATACGACTTTGTCGTAGACCCAAAGTTTGACATTCCACGTCGCCAAAGGCGCCAACAACCAAAAACCACTAAATAGGCGCGTGTAGCATCACCAACGGCTTTTACTTGGCCAAAAAGTTTTCGGCTTGTTTGGCTTTGGTTTGGTTTGGTTCGGTTTTGGATTTAGCTCGTTTTAGATTGGTTAGGGTTTGGTTTTGCTGTTGACATTTATCCTCGGGGCCATCCATAGAATCTTGGTTTGATTTTTTTTCTCTCTTTTTGGGTAGACAACGATTGTCATCGTTCCATCCATTGGGATTGGCCTCATTTTGTTAAAGAACTTTTACAGCTGCTGTTTAAGTTCGCTTGACTTGGTTAGGCGGTTAAGTTTTAGTTAAATTAGTGGAAGATTTGTTTACTAAGCGGCTTACAACACCTATATCACGCATACGCACAGTAGTAAAGTAGACAACCACATGTGTAGATACACATGTTTCGAATGTGCTCTTAAATTTTATGCAAAACACAGAAATAATCTGCATTCTAACAACAACAACATTGTTTTACATAGCAGACGGAATTTGGAGTGTTTAAAGCCTGCTTAAAGTGATTTATATAAAGTTTAAAAATTTCAGACTATACTTGGAATTTAAAAAAACCTCAAGCCATTAAGAAAAGAAAATACAAAATAATGTAACAAAATAGAGAAAAATTCAAAAGAAAAGAAAGAAAGGGATACCTAAGTAGTATTAAAACTAGTACTTCCCAGGGCTATGAAAATGTAATTATAGCTTTTACTCTTTGCATACCTTGAGATGAAATCCAAGTGCAAGTTTTCTAAATTTACGACATTTTTATTGCCTACATTGCTTTCAAGCCTATAAATTTATGAAGATGTATAGTAGCTACTTAGCTTTTGCTTTTTAACCATGGTATCCTAGTGCAAACTTCATAGAAAGTATCACGAGAATTAACGACATTTTAATCAACTACAAATCGCTCATTTACTAGAAGACTATCATAACTCAAAAAATTTGATTTTTAAGTTATTATTTTTTTTACTAGCTGGGAGCAAATTCAAAACTTTAACTTTAATTTTTTGAGCGATATGTACATTACATTGAAGTAAATAGATTTATTCACAACTTCAAAATAAGATAATTATACTGCACAAGGGTCTTCCATTTCAAATCGCCCAGACCGTTTTTTGTGTGTAAACTAATAGCTTTTAAAAATCCAAAGAAGTTTTGTGCGGTATGCAATGGAAAGACTCAAGTAAGTGAGTCAGAATAGTTCTTAAACTTAAAAATTGCAAGATCAAGATATTGGTAAAATCAATATTCCAAGGATTCTTAATATTATGGATTGGATAACATTAAATTGATGAGTTTAAGATATATAGATTTTACGATTTGAAATTGAGTGTTAAAGGGCGTCGTAAATGGGCAAAAATGTTAAGATATAAAATAAATACGGTGCCTTTTGAAAAGCAAATTGGTTTGGTAAACATTAAATAGTTATGTTGTGTACTTAAAAAAGAAAACAAAGATATAGAGTTAAGGTCGGTGTCTCATTGTAATTTCATAGTATGTTTCATTGGTACTGTCACTGAAACGGTCTTTTTGGCCCGGGTGGTTCCTACCAGTTACAACCCCGGCTCTTATCAGATTTCAACCTATTATAACAGTGGTCATGTTGTAACTGTTTTTTTGACCGAGGAACAATAAAATGCATGTAAGTGAACGATTACAAATGGTTAGAAAAAAACCTACACATCGGAAGTAACCTGGTCCAGATCAAGGAAACGAACTGACTGAGTCAGTTAAAGAGAGACAACGATGCAAGTTAAGTGGGATTCAAATGGCAATCGAAAAAATGGGAATCTACAGAGCAGGCAAACATACGACCCATCAGTGTTCACCAAGTAGATATTCACGATCTTGGAATATCCCGAACGCAGCTAGGCTAATGGCTGCTTGTGACAAAGAACAGAAACGGAAACAGAGATTGAATTTCTGTTCAGAACAGAAACAGAATGTAATTTGAACATGAACATTCGTGTCGTGTACTGTGCAAAGTCTGCGTGTAGTTGTAAAAATTCAATTGAATGCTGCAATTCAATAACAACAAGAAAGATGGCGCCAATGACAGTTTATGCTGAACACGAACAGAAAAAAGTCAAAAGTACTTGTTACTGTTTCAAATGTATATCTAAATTCTGTTTGGTTTAGTCCTGAGTGTACCTCAGGAGAAACTGACGAGTAGGCAGGAGGCACTGTTTCCTAAATGGGAGCATACCTTTCTCAAGCTGAAGGCGGTGACCAGCATTTGACACAACTTAGAGATTTATCCACTGCGTGTCGCTAAGTACAAGAAGCAGTACAGTCAAGCTAAATAATTGCTTCGAAGGTTGTGTCTTTAATCTCCATATGAATTAATTTCCTTTGAAAACCTATTCGTTCATATATTAAGAGTGCAAGAAAAATGTATCATTTGATAAACAGATGGTTCAAAATAAAATAAATAAATAGATTGCAGACTTTTATGCAATTAATGTTGGAAAGAAAAACTAAGTATTGTGAGTTCTGTTTTGAAGATACACGTAGTATACATAATTATGCATACATAAGACTACATTAATATATAATAGTAAAAAGTATTATTGGCATTCAACAGTTATACAAAGCTCCCAGTAAAATCACATAACTATCCAAACATGTAATAACAGAAGAATATTGAAAGAGCTCGTGTGAGCGTGCCTAATCTCGCACATCAAATTCTATAAGCGCTAATCTGCGGCTCTTAATAAAGCGCCACCTGTTGTCGCTACTATGACAATGCAATGCCCATTTCAATAGGTACTAAGACTGCAGTACTCCTCGTTCTAGGAGTCGTAAAGCCCATATTGAAAACTATTTCAGCTTACGATAACGCCAACGACAACAACAAGAACAACACGTATAATATTAGCAACCACAATGTGAGAGTAAAGTAATTGTTTAACATTTCACTAAAACTACAATGATATTTGTTTCGTTTTGTTTTGTTTTCTTCTAACTGTTCTTTTCGTTTTTATCTTTGCCACATTTACAGTTACTTGTCGCCGCCATTGTTGTATTTGCCACGTTTTGTAGTTTTTCCCAGCTAACAGTTGCCTCTGCCTGTGAGCAAAAGCAGCAGCAGAATAATGCGGCGTCAGCAGCAGCAGCAGCAGCCGCAGCAGCATCGATGGGCGCATTTGTGCTTAAAAACAATAGATTCTATGACTATAACAACAACAATGAGTATGACTATGGCAGCAGCGGCGGCAGCAGCGCCGGCAGCAGCAGCAGCAGCAGCAACATAGATGCCATTGCAGATAGGAACAGTGAGGACAACAATGACAACTATAACCACTACAACAAAGCGGCAACAAAATGGCAGCAAAAACAACAACAACCATACGGAAATCCCAGGAGCATATATAGCAGCAGTGGCAGCGGCACGGCCAGCCGACAACAACAACAACAGCAACAAGAACAACGCCTATTTGATGATGATCCTGAGGATGCTCGCAATGACTTCCGTTTGCAATTGTCTGACTTAAATGAGGCCGTTAAAGGTGTAGGAGCTTTTGTTGACAATGCCAGCCGCAACAACAACAACAACAACGATATAGTGAACACGCAACAACAACAACAGCAAGTGGAGCCACGCATCATGCTAGACCGTCGTATACGCAGCGACGCCAAAAGGTAGGCAACAAAAAAAAATGGGTCAACTACTTTAAGAATAGCCCGAATATGAGATACCCTTTACGAAGTTATACTAAGCAAGACGGGCTAACTTTGCTCTCTGGCTGGTGGCATGTATCCACAATTCAAAGCAAAAATTTTGGGCAGTGTGACGTCACACGCTTCTTTTTCTGAGCCTCTGGATACCGCACGTGCGCAATGTGTCTGCTCCTTTTCCTTACTTCATGTCGTTTTGAGTACAAGGTGTACTCAGGTAGATAGGGATCACTTTGCGCTCTCACTTGGTTACATTGTGTGCGAATCTGAAAGAGCGAATTTATTAATCTTACAGCTACATAGCTTATATGGATGCATGGTAATAAACTTCATCTTTCCGTTAGTCCCCTTTTACACCTGAATTGATTCAATTACCTGTAGCAATAGCCTGCATTCTTGTAGGCCTAAAACATTTCAAAGATAAAAAAACTGATAGTTGTGAACTTTCCTCCGACTATCAAAACGAATGACTATCGAAAAAGTAGTGCATTGGTGGCAGTCCGTTTTAAATGGTTCGGAGCATAAGCAGCACTGTAACTCCACTTCAAGAAAATTTGACTATAGAAAGACTGTAGAAGAAAAGAAGGACTATCTACTAAGGCCCAAAACAGAGCAAGCGAGCATTACCTTTAAGAAATACCATGATATCTAGCCATGTACCCTCGGCAACTTACTATATCACCTAAATAAATTTAGTTCTCTCTCTAGTCTGATTTTGACGCGCTTTAAAAATTGTCTGAAAAATATCATTAAATCTCAAGTTGAAATTTCGCGAAAATAAAAGAAATTTTAACTGATGACCCTATTCTGGTGACTCTAGTTTTCCCACAAACGTGTTTCGTTTCCCTCGTTTCTTTTTCAATGTTACAACCACCATTATTTTGCACCAACTTAATATGCCCCTTACCCTTGGGGACAGGGCATTAAAAAAAACTTGTGCAAAAACAAAAGTGAAATCATGAGCAAAAAAATTAGCTGCAACTTTGCAACATAAATCTGTTTGTGTGTGTGTGCATACCAAATATATGGCCACGCTGCTCTTGCAACTGAAAATGATTTGCAGCTTACCAAATTCCTAGTTTCATTTTTGTGACGTCATTGCTGACGCAAGCATAAGCGCTTAAGCAGATTCCTTAGATTTCGGGTTTTTCATGCTTTCCTTTTTGCTTATGCTACGCACTCGTTGGTTTTCCTTTTGTTTGTGTCGAAATAACAGTTCTGGATCCGGCTTAGCGGATCAAGTGATTTTGGTGCCAATGATTACGAATGGCGGAGGGAAAGTGTAGAGAAAGAGATAAAGACGGAGCCATTGCTAAAGGGTTGTAACCCTGGATAAATGACGGAAGCGCGTAATAAAAAAATATTGTAAGAGCTGAAAGCTGTATGTGCAGTGTACTCGTGTATGAGCAAGGTGAGAGCTCTACTTTTAATGGATTTTTCGTAATGCAAATATTTTGGCAATAAGCCACTTTTTTTCAATAGAAAATTCAATTTGCTTCATATTTGGTACTAAATTCTTATTGAGCTTTAGAGCTTGAAGACTTTGACTAATTTAATGATATCCCCATCAAATTGTGATGATTCGGGACGATGGGGAAAAGTGAGTGTTCCAAAAACGTGAGTGAACAAAACTGCAATTGAATACAGTTTTTTTTTTTTTGCTACAAAACTTACTATCGGCTCCTAAAAAATTACTAAAATCTTTCATCAACAAGACTTACTACATAAATTTAAATAATAAACAATTATAATAATCTAGAATAGATGAAAACTTTTCTTTTCATCTCAAAATTATCGAAATCTTTTTGTGACATAACCTTGCCTGTAAGCCAAACATTTACATTGCAACAGCAACAAAGCAATATTCCATTTTCTATAAATTTTCACAAACTTTGCGACAAAACTATCAGGCAAAATTTTTCCCCATTTATTTATTGTTTTTTTTTTTGTTTTTTTTTTTGTGCATGCACTGCAAAATGTCGAAAAGTAAAGAATCGACAAGGCAAAGGGGAAATCCGCTTCATCCCAGCGACAGTCAGCATCGCATAACGGCGCTTTGTGGCAGACAAAGCGTGGCACGCGAATAGAAAATGCCGCAAAGTAAAAACTAAAAAAACAGAAAAAAAAAATATAATAAAAGTATAAAATTCATTGGCATTTGCTGCAGTTGAATGCAAAATGATGCGCTGCTGTGTCAAGGGTGCAGAGTGCAGGGGCTTCCGCAACCATTTGTATATGTATAGTGTGCACACATACTACTACACACACAGAACGAGACAAAGAACAAACGTCACAAAAAAATGGAATTTTTTGCAGTCAGCCGCAACTGTTTCCGGTTAAGCTGCAGGCAACGGCGACGAAGCATGAAATGCTCCGCCGGAATAGGCTAAAATTCATTGCCAGAGTATTTCTAATGCGCTTAACTCTTTCCATGCATGTGCATTCCCAGGCAACTAGGTCAGTTGGAGCACTACGAGTCGTTAGACGATAACCCTATTGACTATGAGGGCGAGGAGGATTACGCCGTGTCCAATGGGGCGGATGCCAGCGATGAAGATGAGCTCAGTGCGCAGCTGCCCTACGGCATACAGAATGTGCGCAAGCGTCTGGTACGCAGCGTAATGCCACCACCACATCATAATCCAAGCGAGGGGGTAAGTAGACAAAATAACGTACAGCAAATGAGAAACGGAACAACAGTTTTAACTAATCTTTGCGGTGTAAGCTAATATTCTTAAAGGATTTTCCGCTAAATTTAAAAGAATGCCTGCATCCGTCTCTTGTGAAAGTGCTTGCGATTTCGTATCCATTTGTTTTATACCATTGATTCTAATAATTGGAAAACTTTAAACACTAGACACTCTTCCGTTTAAGCTATAGCTATAGCGTAATAAACCATTTCGTTTGGGTTAAGAAGTTCTACATGGAAGAAGATGACGTTAGTGCTTAATTTAAGGCCAAGGTTTTAGGACCTAATGACACCATCTCCTTCTTCATGGTGAAGCTAGATAAGCGTGCTCCGGACCCGTTGAAAGTACTCTAAGGTCCGCCCGCGCAACTCGTACGGCCCGCTTAGATCCTTTTAATGCAAGGGCTGAATTGACACTGGACCATCCCATATATGCAATTGGATTTAATTCCCTGATCTAAACTACATATTTAATTTCCTATTTTCACAGATCACATATCAATCGCTTTGTCCCACCAATCGCGTGACAGTGAAACTCGAAAGTGGCGACTATCGGCCTAATCACTATGTGGAAGTAACTTGCGCTCACAACTATGCTCCACAGCCCTCCCGTGTTCACGACTATGACTACAGCTTCCGGAACAATGAGCTGCCGCTGCTGCGCGCCTTGTTGCTGGAGCAGCGCGGTGGTGAAAAACGGGAGGTACGTTCATAAACCTAACCTAAAGCACGCTACTAACCGATCCCTACTTACAGATCTGCTCGGCCACGGGCTTTGCGTGCATACAACTGAACCGCACCATACATCTAATACGCCTAAATGAAGCTTCCGGCTGCTGGGAGTCGGAGACACGTACAGTGCCCTCCGGCTGTGAATGCATGTGGCCTAAGCACAGCTACGGAGACATAGCCTCCTATCATCAGGCACAAAAACGCTTTAGCACGCTAAGCAGCGTAAGAGGACGTGCTGGCAACGTTGATTATGCGCCAGGTGTGGGTTACCGCCAATTGAGGCTACGAACCCGTAGTCAAAGCACACGTAGTAGACGCGAGGGACTTGACTTTGAGAACTTTGAATTGAATTGAGCGCATCGCTGTGTTCTTGTTGACATGAGAGAATGGGACCAAAACCAAGTGGCCAAGTGACCAAGTAGAGTGCGTAGCATATCTGAAAGTATACCGAATTATGGTCGATTATTTTTGAAATTGGGCCGCATAAATTATTTCTTGCCGTAATTTAGCGTTAATTACAATAGTTAATTTTAATGCTGGAAAGATTTAAAAGCATTTAATTTGTTCTAACTGAATTGAAAAAATGTGTATATATGTATTTAATAAAGCAAACTACAGTGAAGCATTGAAATGACGAAATTATTTTATGGAAATGAGAAATTAAAATGATTAGAAATATAAGAAATGGCGCAAGTTTGTTAGTGGCGAACATGATACTGAAGCTTGTGAAGCTCCTTACAAATAACCTTAACCGGTGTAAAAACTATCAAGATTTTTATAAAAATGTGAAAGTTAACATTTATGTAAGTGCCACCAAAGTTGGTATGTAAACGTACATATGTTAGGCTCATAAATCAAACAATGTTGACCTTTTTCCTTTTTCACGATTTATTACTTTTTATTATTTTAAATTGCATAGCAAAATAAATATTTATTAAGTGTTGGCAATGGAGTATTGGGCTGAAAATCAAAAAAAGTAAGTAAGTAAAGTAAATACATTCTTTCTTTGGAATTGTGGTTTTACGTGGTGGGTCCCAAACCCTACGCACAACCCTTTTAAGGCCTACTGGTCTCGAAAGAACCCAGTGTCATTGTTAGTCGCCTCACACGACAAGCTTTAACCTGCTGAGTTGGTATTCTCTAACCCGCTCACCACACGGGGTGTATGTATCATACATCAGGATATTTAGATGCAGAACCATATTTGTAACGGAGGCTTTGCTCTATAAATAGAGCTCATCCACAGCAGTGATGTACTATATATGATTGCATTAGATGTGCTGACATTTAGTATTGTCAACGATGAGAAGAGAGTGTTAGTTCACATTTAAGACCCAAACTACAAGATGGCAAGCAAAACACATCTTCGCTATGTGGTACTAGCAAAAAAAAATAACTATGAAGTTTTGAAAGGTCAATTGAAGGTAACGTTGAAAAGTATAAAGCATGTTGCCATAAGCACCGATAGTTGGACCTCAAAGTCAAAGGTTATGTTCAGGAACAGTTCTCATAGTGTGGGACGTCTTTAACAACGTAATTTTAATAGTCACTGTCAATGACGCAACAATAAAACTATCGTGTGAGATTTCGGAAATTAAAAACTTACCAAGTTTTTCATTCACCATTAATTTAATAGCCCGAAATTCCTTAAGTTACCAAGTTTGTCACCAATTCTGAACAAATGCAAGGTAATAGCTGCATTCTTTAAAGCAGTACCCTCATTATTCAGGAAGTAGCGACACGTTGGAATAGTGACTACCTGATGATAAGCGCCAAGGGCTCCTCAGCATTTTTCGGCTGAAGAAATTTGTTTCATGACGCAATTCAACAAATTTCGGCAGACAATACCATAATCGTATCTCTAATTATACTGAACATTTGTGAGCTGCAATAAAGATGATATATATTAACGCCAAAAGAATGAAAGCGGGAGCAGAAAAAGTTGTTAATAACAATTATACGGATATGGCGGGAAAAATACTGAAAACTCTAATTAAAAATTTTAAGCCAATATAATAAAATTATAATTAAAACTTCGATTGTACCGATGTTTTGCTTTAAAAACATTGAAAACTTCGATGGTCGCGAACATCGATAGTTTTGCAGCTCCACCCCCTACCCAGTAGTACAGATTCCAGTACATATATAGTATATATGTACTATATACACTTATTCCACCATGAATACAACGTTCTTATCTACACATCGTACATAAAGCTATCGATTAATACAGCTTTTACTATTTATCCGGTCGTTGATAAGCTAAAATACTTAATTAATAAAGTCCATTTTTGTTCAAAAGCTGTGTAGAACTTCTCGCCGTACTTTAATACGAAATGAAGACATACAGCTTTTCAAATATTTAATTTCCGAAGTTTTATGGGAATAATGATATACTCTAAATTTTAGAGTAAAATTGCCTTCCAATTGTGTTGTATCCATGACGTTATATTTAGTTTCTGATTTATTTCCTTATTGAATTATCTTCGAATTTTTCCAATCTAATTATTCTCGCAACATTTTTCTGCTCATTATCATTGGTAAAATATTATAGCTAACCAAAATTCATCGGAAACTTTTTTTCTATCTGAGACCAGTATCTCCTACGACTTAGCATTACTGCAGCTTCCAACTATCACTGAGAGCGGTAGCTTCATAGCTCTGATGCAAAGTGTGCTACTATAAGCTGTGGTGCAGCTCACAACTATATAATTACGCAAACTTTTGCACTTTTAGCTGGAGCGTCCGACTTGGTCGAGCCACATACCGTTGTAAAGCTATTAATGCGTAGTTTAGCATTTTCATAGACGGTTTTTTGGTTATTGGCTTGGAAGATATACGAGGTTAAGTGAAAATTACCCTTAGCTCCAGCGGGGTCCCGGCAAAACCCAAAAAATGCAGATACAACAAGACTAAAGTGAAGTAAATCGGATATGTTGATCAGAAGTTATATCCTTTTAAAAATTTTAGCGAAATCTGAAATGCCAAAAATGTTTGTCTGTTTGTCGTGACTTTTTATTGTAGCGTTCTGAAATGACAAACTTTTCATCTTTAGTTTTCCCCACTTTCCCGCCTTTTAGACGCTGTTAGTAAGATAATGCAATTTTCAAAATAATTGTATAATTATAATTTCATATTTTTGGCTTGACCAACTTTATTATATTGCCTAAATTTATACACCATTCAAATCTTCATAGAACGACGTTGCGGAGTCAAATGAGTTCGCGAGTTAACGTTGATTTTTCAGCGTTTAAATTTAAGCCCCTGTCGGTGTTATTTTGTTTTTAATAGTGTGTGTGAGTCTTTAAAAATTGAGATGCATTCATTTAATCACATTTTTTATTTTACCAACTTTATAAAATTGCTTAATTTATTATTATACATTATTCGAATCTTAATTGAACGACGTTTCTAAAAAGTTACGGGTACAATATAATAATTTTTTTCTTTATTACCTGTACACCTGAGTAAAAATATGTTCACCATTTCTGCAACTTGTTTTTGTACGACATAAAAAATAACAAATGCAACAAAATTATCCATTAAAAATATATCATGAGCGAGATGATAACCAAAAATCTGGTTAATTCGACCACAAATATTCCACAAAAGTGGAATTCCACACAGCTAAATATGGAGCTGTTGGAAATAACCACATTGTTATCCATTTCTGTGTTGGACCCTTTGCATATGCCAAAATTTTATGTACAACTAACCCTCTTCTTAAAAATTCGCGTTCTTAATAATATCGAACAGTTTTTGTCTGCAACTTCCTCCACCCACATTCTTCCCAATCAAATAACCTCAAGACTAGAATATGAAACTGGAATGTACATATGTCTTAATTTATTACATTACTTCTTTCATAGAGCGAACAATTTTAACAATTTACATTTAGGTTTAGTTTGACAATTATTTTTTCCCTATAATTTTCAGCTTAAAGTTTTATTATTCAGTTCACAAATGCATATATCAACAGTGCCGCATCTAACAAAATTTATTACAAGTCTAAATCGTAAATTACCAATTAAGCGGCGTCAACAAATGCAACAAAATGCGTACATTACATTTATAGCCAATTCGTTGTAAATCAATGCACAAATCCTTTCGTTGCCAAAAGCATTGATTTGTGTGCATAATATATAATCGCAGCAAAGGATTTGCTGGTCAATTTTGAAATGGGAACACATCGATTTCATGATAGGAGAGCGGTTAAGTAAGTGGCTTTTTTAATTTGACACGTTTTAACGTGAAATGCTGTTACATTTGGAGCAAGATGATTTGTTTGGTCAATGGATTTCTGCTAAACAAAGCAAAGAATGTCGAAAGGATTATACACTTCATTTGCTTTAAGATTCTAGAAATATTTCTTACACAGCTCGCTTCAACTACTGTTGCTGAAGAGCACTGACATAATTAGCCCATCATTTGTACTGCAGGAGTTATTTAAGCGTATTCAAGGAACTGTTTTCCACTTGAACCAACAGTTCTTCAATTGTTTTGCTTATCTTGGCATGCACCTCGACCGCCGGCTTTGTGGCATCGATTTCGTGCCAATAGCTGGATTCTTTGGCGCAAATGGTGTTAAACACGTCCGCCACTTTACTCTGGAACTCACACTTTTCATAGCTGCAAATGATAACACAAATAATGCAATAAATTGTGGCAAGATTGCGTTAGGGGCTTACCGCTCTTGGCCATAATCCCCGCGTTCAGTGAGCGCCACTGGTTCGGCTTTTAGATAAAATACCGCATCGGGCCGCACCAGGCCACGCTCGGGTGCGTAGCACCAGTCAAAACTGAGTCCTTTGGCCACGGTGTAAGCCACACCGGAATAGGAATAGCGATCTACAACGAGGGTAGTGCCGGCTAATAAATACTCCTTAATTTCCTTCGTATACTCCCAGCGATTGGCAGAGAACATAAGATGTATAACTTCGTCCGACAGCTCTTTGCTGTGGGCCAAATATGAGTTAATCACCTGCCCAATCTGGGATCCCCTTGCCGGAAAGCACATGTGTTTTGCCGATATGTTTTTGGCCCTCAGGAATTCCACTTCGTTGGAATTTACAGCATTGATAAATAGATTAAATCGAGTGTGTACATATATTATACTAACTTAGTAGCCGACTTTGGGTGGATTTGCCGCTGCGATCGCATCCTTCAAAGACAATAAAGGCACCGCGTTTGCCGACGTTCATTCTGTCCACTATAAAATTGTTAAGAAAACGCGAAATTTTTTGCTGTACTGCAGCCAAGCAAACAATTGCGAGGGTGACAAAAAGATAAGCGTTTTGGAACTAGAGTGCTTGTTTTCCACGTTAACTAACACTGCGTAACGCATAATAATTTAATAATTATATTAAAACAACAACTTGTGGTATTGACAATGCTTAGCAAAACAAATTTATAAAGTAAAAATAAACATTAATTAAATTAATTTACGACATTTTGATTAAGCAGCCAGTTCAATGAACGAACACGCTGGTTCAAGTACCAATGAACTAATTCGTACGCGAACCTTACGCAGCACAGAAGCACACGTAAAATATTTTGTATATTTTTACAATTGAAATACACGCAAATACTTAAAAATATTGAGCGGTTATTGTTAAATGCGTCACAAAATACAGTGCGCTACATTTTGAGCACATTTACAACAAAGTGTCATGTGTTTCGCCAATGGGTTTGCAAGGCTTGGTTTTGCTGTCGACCCAAAACAAGTAATTTGCAAACAATTGCAACGAAGTTGCAATGCGCTGTAATTGAGGTATTTGGCAAACAGCGGCTTCAATTTGTGTGTGTGTTTATGTTAACAACAACAACTAATTTAAAAACATGTTGTCTTAAAAAGTTTGCTAAATCAAGTTGTAAATAATTATTACTAAATTAAGCCGCATTTAAATAGATAGTTTAAGTTGTTACAACGACCGCGTGTTTGTTGCGTAGCGTGCAACAACGACGAGCGAGGGACAGGCATGCAAAACAACAGTGCTTTGCCGATGTTTCGATAACAAATCGACGGCAATCATCATGTTATCGCGCAAGGACTACGGCCGATTGCCGCTCGCTGAAAAGTTTTGCAAGTGGGTGGTGTGAAAAAAGTGCGTGCAGAATTGTTTATACCCGAAAAGCGACTAAACTGCAAATATTTTTTAGTAAATATTTTGTTTCTATTGCTACAGAAATTAGTGGCTTTCTTTAAGTACAGCGTAGCAATCATTGCGACAGGATCTACTGCCGTATGCCTAAAGCGCTAAACTACTAGACGTGCTGCAATAGTTTCCCCCCTTTTCCTTGCTAATTGTGAGGAAATAATTGCCGAAAATTAAGCTTGACGTAATTGCGGCGACTCAGCTTTTATATGCATAACCTAGTCCCGAGTCCAGGACCGCAGCTGCAAGCCAGGAATTGATTAGCTAGACGCTATATATGTATACCATATGAAGTCATTATTCAAGATATACACATTACTGCCAGCTGTATTAAAAAATAACTCCCTTGCCGGCAACAACATATTAACTAAACGCTTTCAAAACTAGTGATAGATATATTAGTAGCTCTCTATTAAATAGCGCATAGAGCCTAACACAATGTCCAACAATAATCATCCGCACGGTCATTTAAGTCAACCCGCACAGAATCCCTCATGGAATCCCCTGCAAGTAAGTAAATATACGCCTGACTGGCAATTTAGAGAGTTTTGAAAATGTTTACAAACTTGAGTTTTATTATATTCAAAATGCTGCCTAATTTGTATCCAACTGCAGATACCATCGTACATACCGCGACAGCCGCAATTGGCACACATGTCTAACGAACGGCCCATGGTGCGCTCTCCGCTGGCCTGGCATGCCTCAGCACAGCCACCGCCGCCAGATGCAATTTATAATTTTATGTCGGCCAATCATAAAAACGTAACTAGCGTAGATTCAAAATCGCATGCACGTAACCCTTGCCTAAACTAAACTCCCTCCGCTACCTTTATACATACATAATTTCATTGTTTCTTCTATTATAATTGTGCGTGCCTGTTTGAAAACCGCTAAGTAGTTCCTTGCATATCCAAAAAACTTGTTTTTGTGCTTCGTATTGTCCCTCGTTTGGAGCTTACGTTTTGTTTTATATCAACATGATCCTAATATATATTGTGCTTTTACAGTTGGATCATCATCAAATGAACCCACTTCTGGCGCCGCCCTACGTTTCCGGAACATTGCCATTCGACTCCATGGATTTGTCACTGCAGTCCAGTCGCAGCGCGACAGCGCCGCTCAACAAATCTGGTATGCCGCAGCAAGCGTCGTCACAACAGCAGCAGCAGCCACAACAACAGCAGCAAACTAATCCACAAGCAACGCACCATCATGCATCCAACTATTCAGCTATGTAAATAGTATATATTGCAGTTATACAGTTATGTCATATTCAAAACTTATCTACGTTTCAGTCATAATCTCACTACAAACCCCACGTCAGGTGCACAGCATCAACAACAACATCTGGCTGCCATGCCTGCCGTGCAACATGCTCATTCCAGCCTACTGCCCAGCAACGCGCCAGCTACAGCAGCGCCCACATCAACAGCAGCTGCGATTAGTGTGGCAAGTAATAAATATTTAAATGCTAATGGCAGCGATTGCGAGTCCTTGTTGCCACCACCGCCTACTACGCCCACCAGCTTGGCTTCCGGCAATGGTAACCACAACAGCAACAACAATGTAACAGCGCATTATATGCAGGCAGCAGCCAATCGTGAGGAAGCATTCAAGTTGGCTCAACTTAAGCGTAGCTTTGAGCACGAGGTTTGTCCTTCAATTTTTATAACTTATGTTGTTTTTAATACTTTATTTTATAGACAAAGAGCATGCAAAAGCCCGTCGAACTGATCAACAAGGACTGCACCTATGGTTCGGGATCTGGCAAGATGTCCACACATAATCTGCCACAGCATGTAACCAGCGGAAAAAAGAGTGAGTTCCGTAGAAGCTGCTTTTAAAGTTTTTTTATAACTCGCATTTATGAATTACCTTGCAGACTCGCCACATCGTAATTACCATCAACAGCAACAGTCTTATAATATACCACCAACTCCAAGCATAAAATACAATGGCCCTCAAACCCCGCCTACGCCACAATCACCGAGCATGCAGCAGTCCTCCCATCAAATGCAATCGCCCTCAGCTCATGCGCCCTTGGATTACAATCAATTACATTTGCAACACCATTTACATGGAGGCAGCAGCAGCGGGTATGCGCCGCAACAACACATGCAGCAACAGGAGCAACAACAGCATCATGTGCACTATACGACGCATCATAATCAGCATTTGCCGGCGCCCATGCCACAACAAAGTGCGCAACAGCAGCAACATATGGGCGCAGCGCTGTATCAAGCACAGCATCAGCAACATGCGTCACAGCAGCAGCAACAGGCAACACACCAGGCACAGCCAAGTCAAGAAATGCATTCCCGCAACACGCAGCTAACGAATCTTGATCTGCTGCCCAAACATAAGCAATTGCCAGCACGCGTACAAGAGAATGAGGAGGATCAGCCCGTTATTACTGACTTATCAACATCAACAGCCTATCGCCCCAACTCCTCCGTGCAGACCACGCTGCCGCCGCCGCCTCCAACAACAGCAAACGCAGGCGATACTGAAAAAGCTAATTTGCCGGATGCTCCTGAGTCACCATATATGACTACGTCCAATGAGGAATCGCTCGAGTCGAACAGCAATAGCAGCAGCTGTCGCAAACGCCGTAAGCGTAAATCCAGCTTGGTTATGCGTCTCACGCCAAATGATAATGCCATAAATGCTGCCAACGTACAACCTGATGAGCAGGGAAAGCGGCAATGCACTCCCAGCCAAAACAGCAACACGAGCAGTCCAAAGCAGTCTCAGTCCACTCAAGGCAAATCGCCGAAGAATGGTGGTCCCGAGTTTCATACCTTTGGTTTGCAGGCCAAGCACGATAAAGTGGACAGCGAAGTGTCACAAGAAAATGGCACAACATCCCCGCAAAATAAAGACGCAGATACCGTTGCTGGTGCAACAGAAAACAGCAACAGTTCCACGCTGTACAACGAAGACAACCCCAAGACTAAAAAACAACGACAGGCGCTATTACAGCGCAACCTTAGCGAACAACATCGCCGCCAGAATGAAGATGAGTCACAAGACTTGCCCGCTAAAGTTGTCGAGCAGCCCACGCCGCCAAGTCCGCAAAGCAACAGCAGCAGCAGCACTTCAAGTAGCTCCAGTGGAGGCAGCCGTAGTAGTCGCAGCAGTAATACAAGTGAGGCGCACAAAAACGAACAAAATATTAGAAAGGCCACAACAGATACGCCGGCCTCACCGGCTCTGGTTGAGCAGGGCAATATCGACGCCAAACCGGCGGTGAGTGTACATGATGATGACGATGAGGAGGAGGATCTGCCCAAACTCGCAACCAAAGAGTCGCCGCCAACGGCAACTAACGTTACAGCGGCTGGAAGTGAGCCCTGCCACTTCGGAGAGGTACGCAATAAGATATTGGAAGTAAGCTTTAACAAGTTTTGGGGTTTTGAAAAAAACATTCGCTTTTTTTTATGGGTCATTTTCTGTGAGCTGATAAGATTACAATTGATACGAGGTACAAAGAAATAAGATTAACTTTCAAATTTTATTGCAGGTGGAGGACAAACTGGAGGAAATGTTTGCCGGCATAGACGATGAACCTGATGAGGAAGGTACATCAACTACATTAAAGCCTTCTGTTGAGCCTTTTAGAACTGATCTAAGTGCACAGCTTTCTCTGGTCAACAATTACCTAGCCAATAAGCTTGATCAACCTGTAAACTTAACGCCGCCTGCTCCAGAGCTGGAGGCAAAGTTACCAGAGCCAATGCCCACACTTAAACCAACACCCGAGGGGCGGCCCATGGCCACCAAAGCTGCCATGAAGTCCACCATGCCCAGCCCAATACACAGTCCAATACCAGAAGCTCAAGCCACTTCGACGCCGTCAGAGCCTACAAAGCCAGTAGAGTCTACCGCAAGCACAATTGCTCCTGTTAAACCTCTCCCAAATCGTCGCATGCCGCAACGCAGGTTGTCAATGGCCATGGATCCATCTCTTTTCCGGTTCACTATCGATGAACCTGTAGTTAAGCCCAAAAAGACTGCAGCCGCGCGAAAAAAGGCGCAGCAACAGGAGAAACCATCTGCTATAAGTCTGCTAAATGACAGCGATGACGATAAACCCAGCACATCGGCAGCAGCTGCGGCTGCATTGGCCGCTCGCAAATTAAGTGAAACCGCAGCTGCTCAGCAGTCTCTACAGGAACCGAAGCCTGTTACGCCGAACAAAAACAACAAAAAGAAAGCAGCCAAGGGAAAGAAAGGAAATGCAGGTAATACTAGTGCAAATTCCAAAAACTCAAAAGTCAACGCCAAAAATGCCAAGCAAAAGAAACAAGTAAGCGGTGGTCGTAAACCGCCATCCACCGATGAGGATAGCACTCCGGCGTCCACAAAGGAAAGTAATGGAGTGGCCGATTTGAAACTGAAATCTCCGTTCATACTTATTAAGCCCGATGGCACTATTTCCATTAAGAACACACCCACAGCAGAGGACGTAAACGACAAACAATTAAAAGTGAAAAAGGCAGCACATGAGCGTAAAAATGTGCGTGGCATGCACTCTTCTACGCTTAGTAATCGCTATGATGCAGACACTACTGACTCTACATGGATTTGTGTGTTTTGCAAACGCGGTCCACATAAGTTAGGTCTGGGTGATCTATTTGGACCGTACTTAGTGGCGATTGACTGTGAGGAATATCGCACTGCCATACAGGCGCCTGGAACGCAGGATATCGATGGAATGTTTGTGAGCAAACGAAGGCGAGCGGATATGGTGCAGGCGCAAGCGAGAAACTTACCTGTGGTGCCATCTACTTTGGCTAACATAATGCAGGCACCTAAGATAACAATGGTAATTAGATAGAACCACTTGAAACCCCTTCTACTCAAAATTAACACATTTTTTTTACAGCACAAACGAAAGCGAAAGCAAACCTACGACAGCATGCACTCCATAAGCGATGATCAAAATGAATCCCAGTGCTCTTCGGTGGATCCGCTTGACTGTAGCTTCGAGGCAAAATTTATAGAAACTTTCCGCGGCATGTGCAAGACCTCAGAACATGGCTATGAGGTTTGGCTGCACGAGGATTGTGCTATCTGGGCCAATGACATACAGCTTATTGGCGCCCATGTGCACGGTCTGGATACGGCTGTATGGGAAAGCACGCGCTATCAATGCGTGCATTGTGCGCTATCTGGTGCAACTATTTGCTGCTTTCAGCGCGTATGCAAAGCTGCCGCTCATATACCCTGCGCACGTTCGGCCAATTGGAGTCTCAGTGAAACGGATCGCAAAGTCTTTTGTGCACAGCATGCTCCGCCCGCGACAACCACAGCAAAACTAAGCGCGCCACCAATGTCTGCACCGGCACCACCAGCTGCAACTCCTGCACAACCACCACCATTAGCGTTTAATGTAAATTCGCTTCCCTGAGTACGAGTGCGTCTGCACAATTGCCTGTCCACTAAGCGTTGAATATTGTACTTAATATTAATAAATACCAAAGTCGATTAAGAGCCGCGACTGTCAGGATATTAAATCGAAATGATAAGCAGTTGTGCGGTTCCATTTCGTTATGAAAGTATTGGAGCATCAATATTCCCGCCCTTCAAGAATCCATGATCTTTCTAGCCAGCTCGCTAGAGAAACACAGGTGCTAAATGAGTTTTTAAAAATTGTTGAAAAATTCAAAACTTAAACATTACTTACTGAACGATAGTTATATTGGTTTCAAAAATGTAAAACTGATGCCAACCAATAATATTATCGGTTCATTCACTTAAAAAAATCCCTGGCTGCCGCTATTATAAATATCTTGTATATGTTCCAATTTATGGTGTTCGCACTTAATTTTTGGGTTGTAACCTTAAGGCATTTTATTTACAAAACAAACTAGCTTGAGCTGTAAATAATTTAGAGTCTGTTTAAAATTTTGTATATTATATACTGTATATTGATTGAGAGCGGCTTTGTGAAAAGCTTAAGCATATAGTATCTAAGAAAACTATGTATTAGAAGAGCTAATACATTTTTTTTTATTTATATTTAGTTATACGAGAATTTGTATTGCACGGTACAAAACTTTTGTTTGAAATTTTTTTTGCCTATACCTTATTTTTCTACATACATTTTGCTTTGCCCGTCCGCTTTTTATGTTTTCACAGTTTAAGCTCTGATTTCTTTTTTATAGTAATGTGTAATTATTTGTGAAATTTGTATGTATAGACAAATACTCCATGCCATAATTTGTAGTTATTAAAAAAAATTACATAATTTAAATACCATATAAATGATATTGAAGAAATTGCAATGTGCAAAGCAGCATTAGTTAATAAAAAAATAAGTTTATAGATATGTAAACCCAAATAGAAAATGTTTGACACCAATTATAAAAAAAAACATTCGTAAACTATTTAAAATGGAATATTGTAAAACAATAAACTATTACGTAAAATATATATAACTATATATAATTATTAAATAATAAAGCTCCCTGTATTGTATTTATAAAGTAAGCATTGTATGTATTGCAAATAATTTTAAATTTAAAATCTAAACACATATAAACAATAAAAGTTTAATCTCACAAAGGAAACAAAAACCGAAATCTACCAAAATATATCGTTTTTATTTTAAAATAAATATGCAAAAATACAAAATTATATGTGTGAAATAAAACAATGAGTATTTGTAAAATGCGCTAAATCATTTTGCATATAAAGTAATATAGTACAATTATTTTACACTGTAAAAAATTCGTTCACTTAACTCACAATTAGATATAAATAAATAGCTAGAAATAAATGAGCGCGCTTTACGTTCAGTAACGACGCAGGCGTCGGCGCAGTAGTTGCGTTATATCGTTGGGGAGACGTCCGACACTGTTCTGCCCCACATCGTAGGATGTGGCGCCGCTAAAGAAGGCGCGCTCACGCCCCTTGGACGCAGCAGTATTGGAAAGCTGCAGTTGGCCAACGGACATATCGCTTCGTTTCTGAGCCACTTGTAAGGTGGGGGCCGGTATCAGACCATTGGTCAAAGCCGGCAGCGCCACGTTTAAGTGCTGTTCGCTGCTATGCGCACTGCGACCGCTGGTGGTTGCAGCAGCTGTGGCTGGCTGTGGCAGTGGTGGAAAGTTGGGTAGGTGTTGTTGTTGCTGTTGGTAGGGTGCAAAGATGTTGGCCGTTAGGTAGGGCTGTTGTATGGCTTGAATTGTGGTGCGCTGTGGCTCTGACTGTAGTTGCTGATAACGTGGCTGCTGCTGATGTGGTTGTTGTGGTGGCTGTTGGTAACGTTGTTGTTGCTGATATTGCACTTGATGCTGCTGCTGATAACGCGGTTGTTGCTGCTGATATTGTGCAGCTTGCTGTTGATATTGTGGCTGTTGTTGCTGGTAAACTTGCTGCTGTCGCTGTGGCGCCACACGCTGCTGCTGTGGTTGTTGCTGCTGCTGCGGGAACTGCTGTGCTATATAGTGCAGCTGCTGTGGCTGTGGCTGCTGCCGTTGCTGCTGCTGCTGCAAGGTTGTGGCTGTGCTCTGTTCTTGTGGCTGTCCAAATTTATTACTTAAGAAATCATTAAGTGACACATAAGAACCACTCTGCGTGGCTTTTGCTTGTGGTTGACTAGCCAAACTGGAGATGATATTGTTTACCGAATTGGCCTGTATGCGCTGACCCTCTGCGCGTGCTATAACAATGGCGGGCGGTTTTGGGGCTACTAAAGCTGGTGCTGCTAAGCTTAAACTGGAAAGCTCTTCAGAAACAAAAGTAAAACAATGAAATACAGTTTTAGTAGCAGTGGAGCGAACACTCACCTGGTGCTGTTGCAATTGCTGGCTTGACATAGCTAAATGTGCTGGAGGCTGTGGCTGCCGGCGTGGACGCACGCTGTGGACTACTACGATTTGCTTGATAGGCGGCTTGTATGTTTGTAGAGGAGCTGCGTAAGCTGGCCTTGGGCTGCGTGCTCTTAAAGTTCTGTAAAACGGAATCATCAACAATGGAGCGTGTTAACTTATCAAAGGGCAGAAAAGCATTAGAAATGGTAGCAGTTGAGTCTTGGGTGGTTGCAGCCACTCTTAATGTAGGCGTGACATGCTCTTGTGATGGTGTATTGTGGTGGTTGTGAGTGTCAATGTGTGGTGCATTGATCGTGGCAGCTGGTGCTTCATAGCTATAGCCGCTGTTGTAGCTGGAGGCCAGCGCGGAAATCTGTTGCGCCAACGTGGATAAAGCTGCCGATGTAGTACGCAGCGGTGCAGCAGTTGTTGTGGTTGTCGTTCTTACGCTGCTGCTGCTAATGGCGGCGCTTCGTGGTGTTGTGGTGCCGCGTGTTGCGCGCTGTACCTGTGTCTTATAGCTGCTATAACGATTGCGACCGCGATTCACATTGACAGCTGTGTTAGAGCTTGTAGTGGTGCTCGTGGTGGTGCTGGCAGTGCTGGTTGTGGTGGTTCTGCGACTTGTTGCAGCAGCTCGTGTGGCCGGCGTATACACACGATTGCCACGCTGCACTTGAAAACGCTGCAAATTGCTGTGGACAGAGTCCCAGGTGGCTTTGGTGTCCCCACTGGGCACCACATTGGGCGTGCGCGTTTCCTTGTCAATATTGCGCACCGAAATTTTCTTATTGGGTCCCAAGTCGGCGCTAGCGCGTACAGGCGACAGCGGTGAAGTTGTGGTGCTGGTGGTTGTGGTCGTTGTTGTGCTGCTAGTCGTGAGTTCACTGGCTGTGGCCACATTTTTGGCCAGCGACAAGCGTGATAAGCGCACACGACTTGCTGCCAAGCGTTCCAAATAGCTGCGCGTGGGCTTTGCCGTGGTGGTGCTGCTGGTGGTTGTTGTTGTTCTGGGCGTTGTGCTGCGCGTCAAGTTGCGCAAATTGCTGTGTCTTACGTATAGCGGTGCCTGCGCTAGTGTTGACTTATTTGCCGGAATCCCGCCCACACGCTGCTGCTGAGCAAAGCGCCTATAGCCTCGTATACGCTCCTGTGTGCTGCTGATTTCCGTGACGGTTTCTGTAGAGGTGCTCATCTGTGGTGTGGTGTTTCTGACTATGGGTCTGCCTAAGGTCAGTTTATTGCTGCGTAGAGCCAACTCCTCATCATGTGAGGTCAGCTTGACACCGGCCAGCAGCAATTTTTCCGCTTGATGATTTACATCCGTTTTTTCTACCTGGTCAGCGCTCAAGTCGTACTCTGTGTGCGTGGCTACAAAGTCTTCGTTTAAGAGTGGTGCAGTGAGCGCAGCAGTCTGGGCTATGGTCTCTATGGCGTGCTCTTCCAAGCCAGCAAGATTATCGGTGTTTACAGGTGGTGGACTAAGTAGAGCCTCTGGTACCAATAGCTCGGGCGGTGCTAGCTCATAGCCAAAACTTGTTGTTTCTGTGCTGGTTGTTGGTGTCTCCGAATCATAAGCTTCCGACAAAGTGGGCGATATTAACAAATACTCGCTGGCATTATCCACAGCAGCAGTGCTGTCTTCCGTGGTTTCAGCTGCTTCGGTGGTTTCAGTGACTTCGGCTATCGTTGCGATTGTGGTTTTCTCATTGTTGTATATGTTTTTGTGTGCAGTATCTTTGTATGTTTCAAGGGGTATCTCATTGGGCTTTAGTATGTAATTATGTTTTTTTTTAAGTGGTTGGTGGTATGTTTGTGTTTGTGTGTTTGTGGGTGTTTTTATGCGAAAAGAAGTAGGCGATAGATAGTGGATAGAGCCAAAGGTAAAAACAGAGATAGAAAGAGCATTATTTTTAGTAAAGTCATAAAGCAATAAAAGTTAATTGCCTACTTAAAAACTTATATAATTAGGAATAAACCACTTACCGTAAATCTGACCGTACTTTCGGTTTGCTTCGGTTTATTGTAGACATATGAGTTGGCTTCTTTGCCACGAAGATTACCCGCCATAGAGAATCCCCTGCTCAGAAATCTAAAAGGCTGCTTTTGCTTCGGTGGCACCATCGCTTGATAGCCCGAAACGCTGGGGTCCAAATCTGTATTCACTTCATCCAGCAAACTATTTATATTCGTAATCAAATCCATCTGTGTAGCCTCATCTTTGGTGTTGCGTATGCGCTTGATATAATCCGGCGCCATAACTTCACTGGATGCAGGCGACTCCTCCTCACTCAGCTCGTCTAAGCCCGCATTTACGCGTTCCGCAAAGTTCATTTGTTTCTTATAGTGATACTCACGCGGATATTCGGCTATGATGTGCGCATTGGTATGATCGAAATTGATGCCAGGATCAGAGGACAGTTCACCCAAGCTATTGACATAGATGTCATCTCCTTCGGGTATTTCAGGACCAACACTTAAAGGTTCGCTTTTTATATCTTCGCCACGCGTTGCCTGTGCTGCATACATAGATACAGACTCCACCTGTTCCCTTGTTATAGCTGATTTTTTGCCCGGCTGACTAAGCAACTCATTTTCGCTAGACAAATCCAGGCTCAGCGTCTGATGTGTGTGCTTAACAGGCGCTGCACTGGGCGGCTGTCCTAGTGCTTTGGTTATAGTCTTCATGGGATATTCCATCATTTGACGCACACGCTCCATCATATCCCTTGTGCTGCCTACAATGCTGCCCATGTTCATCTCATAGTAGCGTTCCGATTCATCGCAATTGACATTACGATACCAATCACATACGAAATGTTGCTGGCTAAAGAGCGTTCCATTGGGACAAAGAAATCCAAAGCCTTGAGCGGAGCGCGCGGTATGCGCACAAATGCGAAATGCTTGACAGCGGCTTTCCACATCCGCATAGTAGCCTGTAAAGTACAGTTTATAAATAATTAGTAAGCGAACTTTTTGACCTGCTTTAAGGGAAAGAGTTCCCAATTCTCCAGAAATTCGATTTTGATTTGGGAAAAAATTCAGTGTTAATTACATAAAGTGACAAATCCTAGTCTTTTTCCAAAACAGTTTTCTACCGTCTAAATGTTTCATAGCTTAAAAAAAACAACCACTTCTGTATAAAGCCCACTTTATCTTCTCTAGTTCCGTGCATATCGGTACTACTATACCTTTTTATGATTTTTGAACATAATGCGTTTTAAAGAAATTTCAAACGTTGATTCCTAAACTCAGCTTATACTGTTCTTCCACAGGAAAGTTACACGACAATTGCTAGATGATAACAACGACTTTTGTATGGCATAGTTATCGATTGTTAGCATTGTTGTTTTCGTGGCTTGCAAGTGTCGCGCAACTTCCAGTGGGAGAAGTGTATTAGGGTTGCTTTATCCCTTTCAGCGTTAGAGACTTCTTCATTTCTGTAGAAGACCTATTGCATACCCTATTTTCGAGCATATGCATTTCTAATGTGAAACACCCTTGGTGTTACGTTGGCATTAGCTAAAGATTGCATGCTCGAATAGGTGTACTGTGTTAGCAGTAAGAGCGAAAAGAAGAGCATGCATAGTTTTGTTGGGTTGTTCTTTTCGAGCTGGCGCCATATTATGTCAATATAGGAGACATTTAATAGCTTTGACTTCGAAACCAAGTTCATGTTTGCTCTATACCCACTAGTTTCGGATGATATGCTGATCCTAAATAAGGAAAAATGCATAAACAAAATTGTTTGTGAATAGAGTGATTGATTGAATTTCGATAGAGTTGCTACCCAATCTAAGCCCTTTTTTGACTCTATTTAGTAGAATATCTCCAGCATCAAATCAATTATGTTTCTGCATATAAAAATATGGCATTTGAAAATGTGGCCAAAAAGTACCAAAGTTATAACAAACCATTTGTTTCGACAACTTTTAGGGTGGGATTTCGAAATGCTCTGCACATAACATAAGCTTTCAAAAGGATGTGCATTTCTCAAACCTTTTTTTTGTATGTGGACTGATGCAGCCCAAAACTAATCCTACTAAGTTGCTTTTGTACTGCCTGTTTAAAAGTTAAATTATAAATAAGCTATAAAATAAAAAAATTAAAGCAACCCAAATTTCAGCTAACCCTCAGACAGTGTTAACAGCTTTGAAAGCTTTACTTACCCTCATGTCGTCCTTTGCACACAAAACTGGTCTTTGGCACAGCACTCAGTATAGGATAATCCACGTCTGGTTCACCGGGTATGGTATGACGTAAATCGAATTTCATATCCGTATACTCGTTGGACTTGTCGGCATCCTCGAAATTGTCTTGGGCCTCAGCGCTAGCGCTTACTGCCAGCAGCCCGCCAATATAGAGAAACCACAGCCAAGGCATTGCGTTGTTCCAAATTCTCTGCCTCAAACTGAAAGCAAAAGTGTTAAAATTGTTAAATGTTTGTAAATTAAATTAAATATTTATATAAATGTCATTAATTTGGCCATTTCTAAGACGCACTGTTGTGGGCGCTTAGTAATACCAATATTACAAAATATTATGCATCAAGCTGATTGATAAATTATGATTCAATAAAGTTTCATTGATTAAATGAACGCGCTGTTGAAAACTTTGCATATGAATACAATATCGAATACCGAACACCGAAATAAAGTAACAGCACAAGACGTAAGACCAATAGCCGTTATATTAACATATATTGACTACAATGTGTGCTCCGCCCTCAGCGCCTATGGACACGGTCTCCTACGGCTTTCTCACGTAACCGTTAGCCAAAAACCGTGTGAGCTTTGTGTTTAGTTGCTTCATTTGTGATTGGTTTTGGAAAAGAAAACCGGTAGAAGCGCCAACTTTAAGATGCTCTATAAACAGGTTCATTAAGGAGTTTGACAATTTTTCACTTTGTTATTTGGAATGTGGTTTTAATTAGCTAAATGCAGCTTTAGTGGAATGAGGATTATCGAAAAAAATTTGGTCAGTTATGTTTTTGTTTTTAAGTTTTGTTTGCATAAGAAATTTGCTGACATTTTGTTATACAATGTTCATGGGGCAAAGGTTTTTTTTATTGGGAACATCAAGATACGAAATTTATTTGAAACTATTTAGTAGTTAGACGTAGAAATGGAACGTATATCATTGCTACACTCTTTAGAACAGTTCAGTACTGCCTCTGAAGTTCTTGACAGTGCTTTGGTTTCAATCCTTAATATATGCCCAGTTAAGCCCAAGGATTGCGATAAAAGAACAGATTAATGACAACGGTTTATTCCACGGATTCTCTACAAGCCTTCAATTTTTTTAATTTTCGTTAAAATATTTTCGATTGTTACCAACACTCATGGTTCGCGTACTTTAGAATACCACTTGAAGGGAAGGCGTTGAGACCATGAAAACATGGGATACGTTGTTACTGACAACAATGGCGAGTGTCTCCAACAGTCGATTCTTTTCGGTGTACGTCCTCGAGACGGTGCGCCTCTTGAAAATATGTGGCTTCCTTAAGAATATGACGTCCCAGCCCAAACTGTAAATAAAGACCAATGAGCACTTTCACTCTCTTAGAACGCAGACAAAAACTTTCTTAGAGGGGAAGAAACAGTTTTTGCTTTTTTGAGATGCTTTCAACATAAGCTTAGGCGCTTGTTACACGAAGCGAGATTTTCGAGCGAGGAAGTGAAAAAACCTCATGCGCGATTTTCAAAATTCCGCCATTTTTCAACCAATTTTTTCTAGTATGTATGTTAGTATGTTTTAGAAAGGGGAAAGACTACATACCCTAAAAATATAACTGTACTTAGGTTTTCGTGCTCTTAAGTATTTTTGCAATAAACTAATAAAAAAAATCTGTATTTTCTCTAAATCGGATCATTTTTCTCTTAGCAATCGCGGCTATTGAGTTAAGAAAAATCCTATTAAAAAATAGTTGGGTAACAAGTCAACATGCTTAGATAAAGCAAAAAAATTTCAACTTTTCTGGCTAAATTTCGAGAACGAGCGCCACATGGTAACTGTGGCCCAAAACCCTTGAATAGAATAGTCTGTAAAATTCTTGCATTGGCATTCATCACCTTTATTTCAGAAAACGTAAATAATGTAGATATTGCAATTTGAGGGGAAACTTCTCTTAAATACCGCAAAAAACTGATTTCAGTTGTATATTGACGGTATTGAAAAACTTTCAATTTTCTGTAGTAAAAACCGTCAGAATTTTGTAAATTTTCCTGTAACTACGAAAGTTATACGCTGTAGTTTAATGAACAGTTTTCCTATAAACTATGATTCTGAAGCTGCCCAATTAGCAATTTTCTGCCAGAATAATGACTCTGTAACATAAGAGCTTGTGGTGGAAGGCGAAGAACTGACAGACCTGGTCTCCGTTGGAAGGACCAGGTGGAGAGCACACTAACTACCTTTGGTATCACCGATTGGAGAAGGCGCGCGCAAAGCTAAGGCGCCTAGATGAGTGCTCTAAATCGTAAGGTTCAAATAATATGGAGACGTTTGAGATTTTGTACGTAAGTACTAAAACGATTTGTCATATGAAAGTAACATATTTGTGAGTTTAAGAAAAACATCATGGTAGCTCACGAATCATGGCTCTGAGTATCAGCATGAGCGTGAAAGCAAACAGAAACTGTCTGTTTTGGTATTTTTAAAAGAACAAAATCCACCAAAAGTTGACTTCTTTTTTTCGGAATATCTGGAAATGTGGCAACGATACCAATTGAGCAGCGTTATTATTATATTATTAAATATAATAAGGTTATAAGGTTAATATAACGTTATTATAAGGAAAGTATATATAAGTCTTCCAGTCTTAATAGGCCAAACCGACTGCCATAGTCAAAATGACTTTTCCTTTACTAGTCTTACCATTTTGTCATGCTTACGATGTAAATGATGACTATTACGCCTCTTTCTGTCTGCAAAGCACACGCCCACAAAAACCTATTAGGTCAATGCACAGCATATATATAATTTTTAATTCGTTGTGCATTGACTTTTATGTGACACTGTCAACGACTGCACGTCGCTAAGCACATACTTGAGACCCGTATGTCTTTCGCGTGGGGCTCTGTCGTACTTAATTCGTCATGTGTTGCCTTATATACAATGGCTCGACGCCTTATATGTCGAGCTACGGTCAAAACATGTCAAACACAGTGCCCCTAGCCAAAAATTCACAAATACTATAGTTAATAAAGTAAGAGAAATATCAACTGAAACGGTTCGAGCAACTCTTATCTCATGCATAGGCAATAAAAGGAAGTGGTCATTGTGCACATTTGGATTCGGCATGTGCAACCTTGAAATATTTGCTCCAGTTTCCGTTTGGTTTGTTGTTTTAGCTTGATAAATATGTATGAGTGTAACCAACTTCAACAAATTAACAATTTGTTGTACCTTGCATAGGCCGAAATTTCAGTTAATTTGCATATTACGCAACATTTGATAAGAGTTGATTTGAAAAAAAAACATACAGTCAAGTGCAGTTCAGTTCAAAAGTTTAAGCAAATATGAGTTTGCCAAGTATCAGTGTATCATTAATCAAGAAAGTTAAGCTAATTGATGAATTCGCGCTTAAAGCAACAACAACAAAATGACAATATCATCTATTAAGTGTATTTAGTGTTTTGAGAACGGGACTGATTGAAGTTAAGCCAAATTAACAGATTTTCTGTTTGGTTTTGGCAACAAGAAAAAGTTTACACAAAAAATAGAAATCTTAGTTGAATACTTAAGCCATCAATTTAAGCAAGTCTGAGATGGCTCTCGTTTAGACGGGGTAACAAAAAATGTTCGAACTAAGGTCAGTGCTTGTTAATGGCATACCAAAAAGTGTTATATTTTGAGCCTTACTTACTTAAAACTTTTCTATTTTCAGTCAGCATAAAGAGTAACTTGACGCTAGGCAAACGAAAGACTCAAGACACGAACTTGTTTTAGCTTTGTCGAAGGAAAATTGTTTCTAATGCGTCGCTAAAAACCAAAATTAATAGCAGTTTACCGAAAACACCTAAGGGTGTCATATTTTTAGCCTAGCTTACAAGACTTTCTATTTTTAGTGTAAGGCGTAATGCACTTACGAATGACTTAAGACACGAACTTGTTTTAACATTGCTCAAGGAAAATCGCTCGAAATTCGGTTTAAGGCTGCGTCAGGAACTTAGATGGAGAACAATTTACCGGAAAACACTTAAGAGTGTTGATTTGCTTAGAAAACTGTACTACACTTGTCACTAGGCAAACGAAAGACTCAAGACACAAACTTGTTTCAACATTGTTCAAGGAAAATTGTTTAAAATGCAGCTCCAGCGGCGCTAGAAACTGAAATGAAGTGCCCTTTACCGAAAAACACTTAAGAGTGTTATATTTTTAGCCTTGCTAAGAAGACTCCTATTTTCAGTCAGCATAAACTGTACTACACTTGACACTAGGCAAACGAAAGACTTAAGACACGAACTTGTTTCACCATTGCTCAAGGAAATTTGCTCGAAATTCGGTTCAATGCCGCGCTAGGAACTTAAATTGAGAACACTTCACCAAAAATTTGGGTTTTTATTTGTTTTGAAATGTGACTCGTGCCATTTGAAGTGCACGAGCTTGCATGTCCAAAAGCAAATAAAAAACTTATAAAAAAATTAAAAAGGCCAAATGACATATTTGTTGTTGTTTTTTTTTGTGATTTATTTGTTGTTCAACCGAGGCTGCTAAACACAGTTAATGAATAAAATATTTAGCCACTATAACAGTTTGTCATAGTAGCTAAATATGCAAAATGCAGCTGCTACAGTTTTTTCTTTCTCTTCGTGAAGGTAAACAAAGCAAACCTTTAAAGAAACCGAAATGTAAATCAATAAAACAATGAAACACATGCTTAATTATTTAACAATTTTAACTGTTCACGCAAAACATTTGATAACTTAATCGATTATATAACGCCAGCATATAAATCAATACCCAAGCTAACAAATTATTGGCAGTGCTATGACTGATGATGTAAAAACTATTAAATAATAATTATGCATTATTATATTGTGTGCATTTAAGTTTTTATTATGGCATTTATTAATTTGGTTGGGCTGTTTATAAACAAATTACTGTTTAACTGTGAGTGGGCTTTAGTCATGCTTTAATTGTGTGTGCTTATAAAATAGTTTCTGGTTTACATCTAACACTTTTATCAATTAATAAAAAAGAAGAAGCAGCAACAGCAGCTATATGTCTGTCAACAACCTTCAGCTACATTTACATACAATTTAGGCTGAAGGTCACAATATTCTTTTGCTCTCGAATATCTTAGGCTTTAGCCAAGAGTTTTGTACATAAATCTTGAAAATCTACATAAATTCATTGCTTTCAGGCATGTCAACGCACTGTCAGCTAATTAATACTGTATAATTTTTATAATAATAACTTTACGCAACGTTTAATTGAATTTTAATGATACATGTTTGGCATATATCTAACGCTTTTATTATGCCTAAATTTGTCACTTGCTTTTAGCCGGCAAATAGAATGTCATCAAACCATAAAAGATGACCGCGGGGCGCCAAATGGTCACAAGCACAGAACCGGATTAAAGCTTTAAGGCGCGACTAGGCCCCCCACATGAGGATAATATTACAAAAACTGTAGTTTATAGACATAGCGAAAAATCAAGCAATTAATCCTAAAACTATGTATTCTGGCAACTTATTCTCGAAAGATTTATTTCAAATACGTAGCAAATCTCTGCAAAGATGATCCTAACGATTACTGATGATTGTTTCAGATCCTTAAAAACTTGAAGCTAAAGCGCTAGAGAATTAAAAAGAGCACATACATTGTCTAAAACTCTCAATCTATCCGATTCAGAAACAGATATGCAAGCTTGCAATCTATCGTACGATAAATCTTTCAGTCAGGGACAAATTTCGTACAGAATCATTTATTTATTGATATCAGCACTCAGTGCCAGAATTTCATCATACGATTTATTTATGTAGGAGACGCCAATCGAACTTCTGAACTTAAATTTCGAGAATTTTAATGATGATTGTATGAAATCTGGGAATCTGTGAAAATGTGTTTAAGCCTGAACCATTAAAAAATTAAAAATATTTGCTAAAATGCGTCCATTCCCAAGACAGTTTATGTGTAAGGCTGCTTTTGTTGATCTCTCTTTTAGAACGACTTATTCGTAGGCAGAATTGGGAAAGCTGATAACCGATACTGACACACAAGTTTGCACTGTCTTGAGAATTCCCATGGATTTCACTCTATTACTTTTATGCCCTTTGAGCTTGTAACTATAGAGACATGAAGTAGCATGAAAAAATACAGACTTCATCATCTATTTAGGTGCGCCGAAATTGTCACAATTTGGGCATTTCGGAAATACTGAAAAAAAGTTTCGTTTCAAATATTAACAAACTTTATTACTTTTTGTAATAATTATTATAAAATAATATTTGATTTCTGAAACAATGGCGAATGGATATATAGTATATGCAAATGAAGAATTATTAGTAAATTGCTCTTCACCGCAGGGTCCACACATTGCAGACGGCACTTGTGCCCCTACATATCAAATCCGCCAGTTCTTCTTCTCTTCTCGTTATATTACTCATTACTGTAGTTCATAGCCACCCCATTTTCCTACGGTAAAACCATCTAGAATCTCTATGTTATAGAACTTTAGATCTTTGAGTAAGTGTGCGATCTAAAATTTGTTCTTATTTTGTTCGATAGCTTTTATTATCAATGCCGGCGATTTGTCGCCGGTTTCGTAACAAGCTTGCGTTAAGTCCTCATGCTTGATGCCAACATCTTTCTTTAATTTTCACTTCCAGATACACAGATGTACCTGTATCAGACTGAAAACACAGACAGTTTGGGGAGTATTATTGGACAGCTTTCGCTGCATCCCTTATAATCCGTTGTAACTTTGTCTCTAATTTACTTACATTTTGTCAATTCTTGTTCCAATATTGAGAGTTAGCTTTGTTTTTGGTAACATCGGCAGAGGTAAACTCCTACAAGTAGGAGTGTTCATATGGTATGAAGTCTTTTTTTAAGAACGACAAATGCTACCTTTGCTGAAGGGTGTCCATTTTTTTTCAACAAATTTGTGGATGCGGAATCGACGTCCGCAACAGAGGTGATTGTTAAGAAACTTTGTGAGTAACTGGCAATGTATGTTTATCGTTCAAAAAATGTAAAATAAAACCCCATTTCATAAAAGTCTCTATTTAACTCTTTTCAAAACGTATCGAAATCCTCTTTAAAGCTAAATGGAGACATAAGCTGTGTGTCAATTTAAAGGATAAGGCATTCAGTGGAACGATGAGCTTTGTGCCTACAGCTGCTTTGCTCGCCCATGTTGTTCGTATGAACCAATAAGCTCCTAGGAGAAAGGTGTTAAATGCGGCTGTTAAAGATCATCCACTAGTCAACTAGTGTAGTGTAAAGCGGAGCAGGCATGCCAGAAGAAGAGGCATCCATCAGGCTGTAACATGTTGTTCTCGCGAGTCAGCAAGAGGAAGAACATTCCATTTAGATAAATTGAGCGATAACTCATTAAAAGCTAAACATTTTGGTATAAGAAATATGGGGATTATAAGAAACAACCACTCCTTCTAGCAATTAGAAATATGTATCTCAAACTTTATGTAGAGCATGCATAGATACAAACTATGCCCTTTATTCTTAAAGCTTAGAAGCGCTCATCATTCGAATGCATTTACAGACATGTTGAATAATGAGTTTCGGTTCAATTCAAGTGCTCTTGAGGGCAATTGTAATTGCCTACCGCAGCAGCCTACGGTCAATTTTAATATATGTAAACCACTGAGCTGCGACCTTTCAGGGTCAATAACAAGAGCAAGATCAGCAGCAGCAAATGTGTCCAAGACAATAACAACCAGAAGAAACCAAAAGTAATGATTCCAGCAACTAGGAAGCATTCTAAATTCAGCCGCATCATCAGCAGCATATTTGTATTTATATCTCATATTTTGTCTACAAATGTTTTACTTCTCATTGTGTTCAATAAACCAATAACAACAATTTGTTAAACAAGTTGATAATTATTAGCTTTACGAAGCTGATGATGATGATGCTGTTGAAGATGAAGATGCGGCAGCTAGATAGTAACTAGATATCAGCAATGCACAGTTTTGTATGAAAAAAAGTGAATGTCTAGTTATTTTGACGGAATCTCATAGATTTTCAAATTGAATTGTTTTGCTGTTTCGGTTTGTTAAATCGAGCTAAAACTTGTAAAGCGTTTTAATGTTTGCGTATTGTAATTATAATTTGATTCCAAGACAATCAGTTTTGGCTTTTATTAGTAATTATTCGTGCCCCTGGCGCCTGCACAATGCCCAAGTAGAAGACAAAGTTGGTCTTAGATAGTGGCGTAGATACGGGCTTAGAGGGGATCCCTCCCCTCAAGGGGCAATGAAAATTTGAATTAAAAAAAAAGATCAATCACATTTTTTTGTTATTATTAGTGTCGTCTTAGATATAATATATTTGATTAGCGTTCAAAGCTTAAACGTATTTTGATTAAGGATTCATCAAATTTGCTACATCTAGCACCAGTCATCGGATATTTCCTTTGCATCAAAGATTTTTTTTTTGCAATTAATTTCATATATGTTAACTTAAAAAGGAAGATTTTTCATTCGTTTAGAAAAAATCTCATGAAAATACCAGAAGATAATATTCGAAGAAATTACATCAGAATCGATTAATAAGTTTGCAGCTTATCAGACTATCTGGTTAATCAACAGAATTGTGATTCCGATTAGGTCACACTGTGGGTGTGACCATAGGTTCAGTAATTCAGAGTATTCGACCAATAGCATATTTTCCCAAAGGTACACAGGCTCGAAGAAGGTAATTGCAGAAACTAGCATTGAGAAAAATAGCCAAATTATAGACACAAGAATCGTGAGAATCTGGAAGTTAAACGTAGAAAAGGTTACTTTCTTCCTTTATCTCATAAATGACAATGGATTCTCTGATGGCTCAACATAGTTAGACCATCATGCCTCTAACGGTTCATGCAATATTGGAAACAGATGTTCCCTGTCTTTATAGATTTGGCGAAAATATATTAGAACGATATTCGGCGAACATGTTTGGTTTGGATGCTTTGACTATTCACCATGTCATTGAAATCCCTAAATCCCAATTTTTCTTTCTAATCTACACAAAGTGTTCTACTTCTTTTGGCCCCACATAGACCTGAATTCCGATGACAAACGTATGGAACTTAAACCCTTTGTTGCGGATTCAAACTAACAACATCATCATTCTAATATTGATAGAGTTATTTACGATTTAACTACTTTATACCGATTTGGCTAGTTCTCTTTTGGTGCTATAAACTTAGCCATAAATCAGCTGTGCTTACCCACAGGCAATTAGTTAAATTTGTTTGATTTGGAACTGGTTTCAATACTAGTGCTATATTTGCAACTATTTGCTTGTTTCTTCTAATTATATGAACTCTATTATTAATATGCATGCTTCACTCTTGACTCAACCGTACTGATTGAACTGACCAAAACTGACTGAAAGACAGCCACTTGAGTGTCATTCAACAAGTACTGACCTGTTCCCATCAGCAGTAGGATCTGCTCGAAATAGTTAAATGAGCTACGTCAAAGTCTAATTATTTTTGCTGGTTTTTTTTTTATATTCGAGTGTCTATTTTTTATATTCTTGGATTGGCTTTTCTCACACCTCTCACTATGTTGTGATGTTCCATGCCGGTGCTTAAGTATTTGATTTGTAACGTTTACCAAGTGCTCACACTTTTGGGCATATGACGTAAATAATGTACGTAATACCCGCAGAGAATGCGCCACTTGAAAATTAAGTTGGATACTTTTCGTGTGCTGGAGGTGGCAACATTAGTTCTAGGTCCGCTTTGAGACATTTGGGAATTAACGCTGGTGGGTGTCAAGTGTCATCGTTGGCAATGGGAATTGAGTTATCATTGGAGAACTTAAATTCGTAGTTACTACTCTTTCTTATATCTAATTAAAGGTATTTCAATTTCCTTTGGTAAAGTAATAGCATTAACATTAAGTTCTTTGCTGGTTTTTTATATGATTTGACATAAAGAATAAAGAGCATAACTTATGCTCTACAAATTTACACCGAAAAGATAACAGTGTCACTTTCTCATTCTTTCTCAAGAACAATTCTCAGTTGACTTTGTCTTTCGCTCTAAGAAAAATTATTTCTTTTTGCTTTTGGAAAAATAACTTTGCCTTATCTGCTCCTATATCATCGTTTAGCTGAGTATTTGGAAATCTCACTGTTGTACGATTTGCTATTTGGTAAAAGGAACAATCTAAAACAAAATCTGCTGAAAATTTCTTTCAGCGATCATCCATTTGGGTGTGACAGGGTGATGCCATATGGCTATATTGGCAGAGAATGGGTTAAGCTGTTTTACTCCATTCCAGAAACAATGCACGGAAATGTATATAATTTATTTGAATTTTTGGTGTCACGTGTATGCCGTCCTGAAAATCTGTTATTATGCTCCGATGGTGCTTGGATGTTGTGTCGTATCTTCGCAGTCTTCGCATGAAGGTCTGTTGTTGCTTAAAACGCATTGTGGCGCTAGCCTATTCATTAGATGGCGCCACATTATGCCAATTATGCCAAATGTTTCACACGTATCAAGTTTTTGTGAAAGTGAAAGGGGAGAAATTTACGCCCTGAAGCACTGTGACCAAGTTGAAAACTGTCAAAATGTAAATTTCAAGTACCCAATCTATGACTAGAATGTCTCCGTCTTCCGAATCTTAAGCATTCGTTCCAAAACTCATTCCGGTATTTATTGGTTTCTAATGTAGAATCTGAGAATGGTCATTTCCACAAATCTTTTCTAAATACTGATTATACGTTTAGTGACGCCACATAAGGGTGTTCCACTAAATTTGACGAGTGAAATAAGTTTTATTAAAGGAAAACAAGTTTATGGGTAGGAAAGTTTCCTCGAATGCATAATAAAGATACGACCCGAAAACTTAGAAGCACTTAAGGTTACATATTTAACGATTTAGACAGAGACTTATTAAATAAACCTTTAATATGATTTAAAATTATTTTTTAAATGTTCTTTTTTTGGTTTTGTTTTTGTCGGCTTTAAAAGGCCGCGTACAAAGCTGTTGTTTCCCACAGCGAAATTCTTGGATCCAATGTTGGAGCGACCCTATATACATATATTTGATTCCTTTAGTAGATTTTATCGTGAAAGTTTAAGATAAACTGAGAGCCTTATGCATATACAGATACAACAAGGACAGAGTAAGAGCCGGATAAATGCTTAAACGGAGAGTCGGATAACGGTTATATCGGCAATGAGCAAATGGGCTGCAACGACTCCTTCAACGCGTTAAATATAATGTTAATATAATAGGTGGTTGCATTTTTGGCGAAGAACAGTAATTTTTGACCATTTTTTAAAGATTTTTAATTTCTAATTAGATTTAGAAAAAAGTTCTTATGAGAGTTAAGCTTAGTGGTTTTATTTATGTACGTTTGATAAACATTCACCATGTCTAGTATTCTACGAAATTTTCATGGGATATGAAGAAGAATGTTTGGATTCGATAGTTCAATAGTTTTATTACAAGCAAACAAACCAGAGTTGAATTCAAATAGTATAAAAGTAATAGAGTGGAATCCTGGACCATTGAAAAATCAAATTATTTCTGAAAAATTTCCAATACAGTGTATGTGTGATGCTGCTTGTGTTGCTTTCATACTCTTAGACCGACTCATTCCTAGGCAAAATGGAGAAAACTGAAGAGAGAAACTGAGGCACATGTATGCAGTGCATACTATGTACTGTCTTGGGAATGGACGCCCAAGAATTCCTTTCTATTACTTTCATTCTCTGTGTGTTAAGACACACAGCTGATAGCTGAGTGCTGACAATTGCCTGTCTCACCTTTTGGAGCTTAGCTTTAGATGTAAAGAAGGAGCCGATTCAATAAATGGGAACTTTGAACAGCATTTTTTTAGAATTCGTAACTTATAAAAGATGACACGATGCTACAAAATAAATAGTAAAGATTTTTTTTTTCCACTTTCCAAAACCGTTGAGTTATAGTTGACTGAGTTTCTATTTTATAAGCGTTTTTTTTTTTAAGCGAAGAAGTCACCTTAAAAGTTCCGAACCATTGTTATTTTTTGCTGACATAGTTTTCAAGATATCGAGAACTAAAAAAAAAAGAACTTCAAGCATCTGCCCAACAGTACTAAGTTCGTTGGGGATTAACTATAACTTAAATTTAAGGTTATTTAATATTCATTTATTTACAAACAGTTTTGGCCTTCTGTAAGGATGTCAAACGGATGTAAAACTAGACAGTTTAAACATTTTTAAATGAAGTAAATTTCATTTTTCCAAAGTCGCTAAATTGATTCTTCTCGAAAATTTCTAGTTATATTTGAACAAATCTGGTCGGAAAAAAACTAGAATGTTTTTCGGGAAGATAGAAAAGGTGGCAATAAACTCAGAAAATGGACTTAGCCCGAAACTGATTGAAATAAGCAATCTACCGATCTAGATGAGATATAGGAAGGAAAATATGCATTTAATTTTTGATTTACTTCATTTCAAAATTATAATTTACATTTAGACCAAAACTATTCCAAAACGTTTATTTACCTTAAATTTAAAATATAGAAGATCCCCATCGGACTTACTGTTTGCGAGTTATACGCGTTTTGGCCAAGCGTGCAATCCCTTTGTGTTTTTAATTTGCAATGTCTCAAATACTCTGCTAGTATTAAGTTGCCGGATTCGAACGGAAATAAACTTATCAGGTAGGGTATATTTTAGCCAAGGTCATTCATGTAAATTTTATTCTATATTGTTTCTATAAGATTCGTGTAAAATGTTCCTTTAAGGTTTGTAGAGATAATTTGTATTAAAATCCTTTTCTTAATTTGTTCTCGTAAGCCGTAATTTCTCAGATTCACACTTTTTATTCGAAATTTACCTTTTAAATTCACAGTGTATTGTTTAAAATTGATTTTGGAATATTTTTCAAGCACTATTTGGTTTTTGTTATTGATTTTAACGTACGAGTCAAATTAACACCAAAAAGTTAGCAACACGTTTTGCATATAACTTTTACACTTTTAAAAAAGCATCACAAAAGCATTATCCTGCATTGAAAATATCCTTGCAGCCAGGATTTGCACTTGTTGCAAGCTAAGAAACCGGCAACGCACCAAGTCAAAACTTAACCGCTTGAGACGCGAACTTGAACTGAACCCAAAAGTCAAAGATAATCGAAATATTTGGCTACAAAGAGCATCAGAAGCAGCAACAGCAGCAGCGACAACAGCAACAACATCATCCAATACAATAAAAAGATACAAGATACGAATGCCCGAAAAGATAAAATGCCGTAATATGGTATAAAAGCAGAAGATACAACAAAAACAAAGGCAATCGATTGCGTATTATGGTGATCATGATGATATGATGTTCATTATGATGATGAGCATGTTGCCGTGCCAGTGGTTGCTGTTGTTGTTGTTGTTGTCGATGCTGCGGCTGTCAGTTGCTGCTCCGGTTATTATTGTGGGTCTTTTGGGGCCGCACTGCTACGCCGACTGCGCTGCCGACGCAGTCGACCAATTGACCGAATTGGTGTAATAAAACCCACCTGCGGATACAACAACAACAACAACTACAACAACACATGTAGCCGCGTTAAAACATATGAATTTTAATCAAATAGCTTGACAAAAACAAGAAAAATACCGAAATACAAGCCAATTATGCAGCAGCAGAGCCCTTTGGGAAATGCATTTAACTACACTTTCATTTTCATTGACCTGTTGTTGTTTTCTTTTTTATACACTGTAATAAAAGGGTAGCGAGTAAACCAAGTTACTGCGCAAATATTTGGTATGGTTAAGGTCCAGAAGGAGATAAGTAAACACGAAACTAATCAGCAATGTCGATCTGTTTGTCTATTTTTCTGTTTGTCTGTCGGTCGGTTTGTCTGTCCGTCTGTCTGTCCGTCTGTCTGTTTGTCAGTGTATCCGGCTGTTTGTTTGTTGTCTCTTCGTCCGTTTGTCTATCCCTGTGACAGTCTCCCAGTCTGTCCGTCTATTTCGTGGACCAAACGAACTGGCATCCTGGAATTTCGTCCTTTTTTACTCCTATATTCTACAATTTACAATCTTAAAACCGTAGACCGTTAAATCTATAAATAAATTTGCATAAAAATTGGTTGGGAACTACGGGAACTATATGTATGTGAATAAAAAGCATATATGTTAACTTTAACATTTCTGTAACAAGTGAAATTCTGTTGCAGCTTATAGGCGGAGGACCTAAAATTGGCACATTATTAGCTATATCTTCTATAGTTCCTATCCGATACCAATGATTTTTACATGCGCAGTAATAGTGTGCATAACTGTGCCAAATTTTTTTGATCTACCTAGAGAAAATGCGCCCCCCATTTGGTGAGCGGGTTAGAAAATACCACCTCAGCAGGTCAAAGCTTGTCGTATGAGGCGACTAACAATGACACTGGGTTCTTTCGACACCAGTAGGCTTTAAAAGGGCTGTCCGTAGGGTTTGAAGAGAAAATGCGCCTCTTTTGGTAAAAAAATATTTGCTCTAACTAGTCTCCGAGAACGGTGGAACAAAACGGATAAACAGACATACGGACAGATATACATACTTCCTGCTCCTTCTCCTTCTCCACTTTCTCTTTGTCTTTACCTTATTCTTATTCCTCTTCATCCTCTTCTCGATTACCCTTCCGGTTACCCTTCCCGTTCCTCTTAATAGGCGTTTCCTTACTTTCTGAAGGAGTATTTTTACTATTTTTTACAAAAATATGCTGAGATTTTATTGCATGTTTTTGTAGTTTTAATGTTTTGCATTCACGATTTCACTGAAATTTTTTGTGGACAGTGCCTTTTAATCGTTCTTCTTGCCAACCCCTGTACCTCATTCGAGGTAGATCAAATTCTTCTTCCCGTTCCTCTTTCCGTTCTCCTTCCCGTTTTAGTAGGTGTTGCCAGGTGATTATGGAAATTACTCAATAATATAAGCTATTATATTATATCTACATATATTCCACTGGGGAAGGGGTAAGATATCGACAAACTTCGTCTGCTTGGCGAAAATGCGCATCTTTTAGTAAAATGCCTATAGCGTCCGAGATCTCGATGTTCAGGCGGAAGAACTGCCACGCCTCCTTCTCCATGTTACATTCATTTCCCAAATATACAATACCATTTTACACTTTGTGAACAGGGTATAACAACAAAAACAACAACAAACATACATAAATACACCACAAACTGTTCTTTAAACTTCATTACACCCATAAATTGCACAGAATTTATGACCTTAACAGTCCTGGGAACTCAATCATTTTACTTGGCAATGCCCTAGAAAATGGTTTAACTCTCGCAGAAAGAGTGCAACGGTTTAGAACGCAACCAGTTATCGCTGTCCCTTAACTCTTCTCTTGCCATCATGCTATGAAGTGTAGCTGAACTGTACCCAAAGGGGCTAGTCATTGACTATCTACTAATGGGCAATGGGCAATGGGTTTCTCTTCTTTCTACCCACTATTCGGTTGTACAGTTTATACAGACGTGTTTGTGTTCGTGTGCTTCATAGCACCTGTTAAGAGGGTATACTAAAGTTGGATTGTGTCGACTTTAGCCGACAACAAATACTTGTTGTATTTGTTTTAAATTTTTTCGTGTTTTTTCACACACACAAAAATGTGGCGGATCGAGCAAATACCGTAGTATAATATTGCTTGCATTTAGTTTATTACTTATTTTAATTTATTATTTATTTAAATTTATCAAACGAGTTAAATTTTTCAATTCACTTGCCAAAAGCCTTTAACTAGTAGCTAATTTCCGTATTAAACAACACTTTAACTGTTTATCTCTCAAGCGACCCAAATCTAAAACTTTTAATTAAACAACAAACTTTGTACTAACTATGGTATTAGCCTTGCCTTAATCACGTGTGTTTTAACACTTCCAACAAAATCCTCACATGATTAATGAATTATTATTGCATAATCAGTCACGTGGTTCACTGTCGCCCTTCTTCATAGCCCGAAATCTCATCATAATCCATAATCCATACAGTTAACAAATTGCACGCTGGAGCTTATTAAGTACACGTTATTGACTTTTCAACAGTTCTATAAATTTGGTTTCGAGGAACCAGAAAAAAAACGACAACTTCGACAAGCATATAAAATTGTATTTTAAGCATTTGCCCATGATCCGCTTTTTTCAAAAAAAAAAAAAAAAAAGAATCACCATAAACAAAAGCAGCAAATAAAATGTTGCTAACTCTAACAAGTTATGCTAAATATTTGCAATAGACTAACGGACACAATTACAAAAGAATCTATAATAGACTATTAGACGTTGCAACTGTTTAAATTGGGTCAACAACTTGTTGGCCAGTATAAAAGACAGTTGAACTGCGGGTGCAGTTATCCAATCGACATGTCCAAGTTTCGCTGCACTTTTATGCTCCACGCAACGCTGCTGCTGCTGCTTGTCATGTGTGGCCAAATGAAGGCCATGCCTGTGCCACAGGTTTTGGATGAGCCGCAGATCAATTTTAAGCTGCTCTTTAAGGCTTTTTTGCAAATGGGAGAGGCGCTTTTCGGAGATTGGATGCCAGCAGATGTCCAATTGGAGTTATCAAGAAGTTAACCACCAGAAGGCTAATCGAAACTGTCTAAATTGTCTGAATAAACTTAAATGTCATTGTTATTGAATGGATTATATATAATCTAAACTTATTGATAAGATCTGTGCAAAATATGAATGAATAAAGCTGTCGAAAATAGCAACCAACTTATGCGCGCTTTAGTTTCTGTCAGAGATGAGCGCGTGAGAAAACATGCTATAATTTTTCACGATTAACACAAGATCAAGCATACACTTAATAGGTACTACAGCGTTGCACAAATGCATTTAAGCCTGCAAAATTAGCAATTCGCTCATAACTGAGCCATCCAAATACTAAATGCACCAAGCACAAATGTCTTCTTCGTTTTAAGTATTTGCTATACTTACATTTACAAACGAAAAACTGTCAAATGTATTGCACGCGTTCCTCGCGTTCTGCAACCCTTCAAACGCAGTAACACAAAATTGTTGTAATGGAGAGTCGATCGAGAGTAAGATCGATCAACCAACAATAATCTACCAAAACTCTGAAGAAGCGCATCAACTACCTTCTCTGCCTTGTTCTAGGCGATCTCGGCACAATATCTCTTCGACAATTAATGTGTAACAGACATGAAGACACTTTCCACACATTTTTTTTAAAGTTGCAGCAAGCAGTCTTCCAGTCCCCACCAAAGCTCCACAGAAACAGTACAAAATATATTGCTTATACCGCATCTTAATTCCTTATCATCGAGGCATCGCCTGTATAAAGACTGCACAGCATTGGACCCAAAACGATATCCTGCGAACCACCAGCCGTCACACCTTTGCTTTCAGATACTGTGTTTTTGGCCTTAACAGTAAAATTCTGCCTTGTAGGCACGGAAATTAAGTCAAGGAGTGAAGTTTTTGTCAGAAGCAGCGCATCGTGGTCATGGGTACTTACTTGAATTTATCAGTTCAACACCACTCACTTCCGTAATTTTTAGCTGACATTGTACATTTTCGAAACATAGTTCGAAAACCAATATGTTGCGGGATGGGACCGTAATCAAGATTAATCAAATGCTGAGGCTAAGAAGCATATATTTCAAAATTTAATCAATTTGTCCTTAAAAATGGTTTACCCAATTTGAAGATCAAAATAATTCAAAATAATGTATACGCTTTCAAAACAGCTGATTCCGAAAAGGGGAAAAGAAATCACGAAATAACAACTTTTGTGACACAATGTATTTTGTTGTTGTTCAGTTTTCTAACGCCTACAGAACATTTTTTACAAAATAATTAAAATATAAAATATAACAGCCGATTACGAAGAGGAGAAAATAAAACACGAAATAACAACGTGTGTGTGTACAATATATTTTGTTGTTGTTTTTTTTACCTTAAAACAATTTTTACCTGACTAAAAGGCAACGTATCCTGATGAAACTTATATTCTGCAAACTGCAAGCACTTTATCTTTCGAATGATATAGGTTTTACATGAAAATGTTTCGTTACCGCGAAGTAATCGGTACCACACTCAATTTTGTCTTAGCGTATTTATATAGAGAATTTGTCACATTGGCACTGATTTTATTAGAGTTGGCAGTTGTTCACACCATTTCGTTTCTTTTTCTGGCATGAATGCATTTATTTATTCAGCTTTTCAGTCTTTTTTTTGGTGCAAATCTTTAGAGTATTAAGGAGATATCTAAATGTTGATGTAAAATTCAGTTTGCATCAACCTGCTTTAGCAGTAAGTTGATCAGTAAGTAAGAATGTTCATCAGTAATGCAGCCTTAATATAAAAGGTGACGGTACGTACAAATTCAGCACACCAACCTACAGTTGGAGCCATTACTTCAGTACTTACCACATACTACCACGTCAACAAGATGGGTGCGTACTTACATTAGGACTCACTACTTCAGTGTTTTCCATGTAAACAACCAAACAAGATTAAGCTCGTCATTTATTTCTACGTAAAGTGTATGAAAAGGTAAGAAGATGTTATTACCGGGTAAGTAATGAATTTGCTAATAGTTCCGAAATAGTTCCGTATACCTTGACTGACACCTGCCTTAAAACTAAAGTATACAGTGGCATATTCTCGAAATGTATCTTAAGGATGTTTGTTGCATCTCATGTCTCTCGACATCACAGCATGTTACTCACGCCATACAGTTATATATCCGCTATTGGATACGTTTATTTTAAGACTTGAACATTAAAGTAAATCACATGACCAGCAGCCTAAATGTAAATCTATTGAATTGTTCTTAGTTGGGGGGTCTGAAAGCCTATAATTAATGCTGCCCATTTATGAACAAAAAGCCATTAATAATATTAATACTTTATGGTTTGTTTTTTTCTCTCTTTTTTTCCACGTGCAGGAAGCAAATCTGTTCGCACTTTGATGCTTGTCGCCCACATTGAAATCGCATTGAATTGCGCCTTCAACTATCGTCTATGTAGTTAGCCGCAGGCTGGTATTGTGGTATGCGTCCGATGTCCATATTGGAGCACAAATCGATGGATAGTGTATTGTGTATTGGAAACCAGTCGTTAACAATTGGATTACTTAATATTATGCTGCTAGAGTGTTTAACACAAAAGAAAACACTTAAAAGCGTTTAAAGAATATTGAACACTTGGCCAACTGCAGAGCTTTGAGTTTATATTTTATTTTTTAGCTTTATTTTATTTTTTATTTTTGCACTTGACAGGCCCCAATGCTAAATAATTGAATAATTGAAATTGCAAAAATGTATTATTCGGCAAGCCTTATTATCGTCTACTATGTAGGAAATAAGAAGTGCCTGCTATTTGCTTGCATAATGCCTATTTTTATACATACATACATAAGTACATATAATTATGTGAGCATAAAAACTAGAATGAAATGCTTAATTCTATATAGTTTGCATATAGTTAATTGAATGTCTAAATATGATTAGTCAAATTTGATCGATGTGCAAAACACAAAATGCTAAAATTTTTAATTTTTGACATATATTTATTTAGCTTCTCTTTGCGAGCTATTGAATTTTTACGGTCATTGTGTGATTTCAACGGATTTGTCAAAAATAACTAATTTGCCAATGATACAAAACATATGAAGTGTTGTGTTTACAGATAAGACACACAAAAGGCTTAAGCAACAAAGACAACAAACACATACATAATATACGATTTCAGCAATGCAAACATGGTCATTTATGGATATATGTATCAATGGATCATGTATATTGTCATAACTCGTATAAATGTATTTTATAGAGTTGAGCTTTATGTGTTATCGTAAAAAACGATAACAGATTCATTAAGAAGGTCGAGACATTCGTGTTACTCCAAGTTTACCTTCCTTTGCTCCGCCTAGGAATGATTTCTGTATCCTATTTAGGATTCAACCGTACTTTTGCTATATTTGTGTTAGTCCTCTATGATATTTACAAAACTATGTAATTTGCAATTATTGTTTCACCCCTTGCCTTGGGCTTGGGTAGATTTTTGTACCCTATCTAGACTTCAGTAAGTGGTGAGCGGGTTAGAGAATACCACCTTAGCAGATCAAAGCTTGTCGTATGAGGCGACTAACAATGACACTGGGTTCTTTCGAGACCAGTAGGCCTTAAAAGGGTTGTGTGTTTGGGACCTACCACGTAAAACCTCAATTCCAATGAAAGAATGTATTTACATCAGGCCGTAACCCGATAACGGGTTATTATGGCCAGTTAAGAAGAAGATCTAGACTTCAGTGAAGAAACTCTAGCTCCAGTATTAAGGCCTAGTGTTAGGTTTCTGTACCCAATCTAGTATTTCAGCATCCCAATATCCACAGGGCTGTTTCCAGACCAATCTATACGCAACCAGATTGAGCACTTTATCATCGATAGAAGGCTTACATCCACTGCGCTGCATGTTTCTACGCTCCGAGGCGTCAACAGCAACTCTGACCACAGCCATGTGCACCGAAGGTTCGCATGCGGCTCAGCGATCCAAGAAATCACAAAGCTGCATTCGTAATAGACGGCCGTAGTCTGCAATTCTCGGAATCCGATAACGCCGGTTAATTTCCAACTGTTTTTTTACTACCATGAAGCACGGTCAAACGAGCGCTGCCTTGGAAACAATGGTTCGATTGGAAGTGACACGGAAAACGTGAGCTGGAAGCGCGCGAGAGAGAGGGAGATCCCCTCGATCGAGCAACGAGAGATCTTTTAGAACGTCAGCTTCAAGGAATCGAACCAGAGCTTCTTCCTGTAGAAATGCAAAGGGTTTTCTGGCTGTGGATAGACAGGGTCTACTGCGGTTGTGGAGAGAAGTATTTTCGGTCGATGACGGGAAAATTGCCGCTGTATGTCCTTACAGTTGACGACGTGCATAGCGTTGCTATCAAGCGGTTCAAAAACAACAAATATGCGCACGAAGACGGACTGCCTGTAGTCTTACTCAAAACTTGCGACAATGAGCTGGTACGTTTCAAGCAACAGCTGTTTTGCAGAATATGACTTGATGAGAGTATGTCCGATAGTTGAAACCTCGGGGTCCTTTTCCTACCGTGATATCAAACCTCCCTCCATTTATATAAGCCCCTATTGAGCGTGTTATGTGAGTAAATCAAAAAACATGAATGTAATAATGTGGGATTGTTATAGCAATTTTGCCTACAGCTGAGTCGGTCTTGGGAAAGGACACATTTCAGATGTTTAGACGTTTTGAACCGTCCAGGATTCCGCTCTATTACTTCCATGCTCTTTTGAATGAATAAATCGGACCTTATCAGTGGAGGGAATCCCCCATTGACCAGCCATTTGCACTGCACCGAAAACGCAGCCGTATTTGTGGCGTATAACAAACATATGATAGCCGGTTGAGGGATTGCGTATATGCCACATTATCCTTAAGATATCAAATGCGGGATTGCATCGGAACGGAATCATTTTCTATAAAAGTGCCCAGTTGCGTGCAGATGATATTGAACTTCAACGCCTTTCCGGCTGTTAATAGAGAACTTCAACGCTGCGATATGCCTCTTAGATTGTTGTTGAAAACTAAACATTTGTTATTGGAAATCGGTTGTTTATAAATGATGTCAAATTTTGGAGAAAAAACAAAAACAAGATTGATCGATGTTTGAATTCGAAATGAAAAATAAATTTTACATGAAAATATGAAGATTTTTTCAGATTTTATTAATAATTTTGTTGTGACGTTACGTTTTTGGAACACCATTGACAGAAAAATTCACAGCTTGATGAGTCCCCCGCCCCTCCTCCTGACACCACACATTACAACGAACAACGATGTCGTCATCAAGGGGAGGATGACACTTGTCAATCTATGCAACTTTGGACTTTGAAAAAACCTTTGATATCATGGAGTACAGAAGGCGTGTGCGAAGCCTAAAGGAGCGCTCTACATCCGACCGTAGCCCGGTAACGGTTTGTTATGGCCTCTCAAGAAGAATCAGAATTAGGGAATCAGAGGCGTGCAACAATTTACAATTCACGGCCGAAATACTAGAGCAAACAACAAGTAAAAAAATCCAAGTCATAGGATTACAAACTTATATAATTTGTATACACATTAAATGTTATGTTATTAATTTATTTACATAAAAATGTCACATTCATATGCTAAATATACGGTATTGTCTATTATATTTAATTAAACTCCGAACAAAAGCAGGCTTATATTTAATGTTAAAAATCGTTTGGCTTGTGCTATTAGCTGCCATTTACTATCTTTCATAGTATATATTTATATAGTAATACACCTGCCTAATATTATTAGGTGTAGCTTTGTTGTTGTTATTGTTGTCTCTTCTCTATTTTTGTCTCAAATTCACTGTTTTCCTCCATAACGCTTACAAATTGTGTTATGGAGCGGCAAGCTTGGGTGTCGGCCCCGAAAGAAAGTGAAACTCTTTTTCTTCCAGTATCTTGATTATAATAGATATACCACATATGTATATTACAATGTGCGCGTCTTGGCTGATTTTGATTTTGATTTATATACACGTCAGATTTAAATACTTTTGAAAGCTTTTGAGTTATGTGTTGTTTGACACGCATTCAGAAGCAAACGCCCCATCAGTTTTAAGTGTCTTTTAATTTGTGACTCTCAATAGGGTTCGGTGTTATTTTGTGGGAATTTGGTTTTAGAAATTTTAATAGCAGTAGCCAATGAATGAAACTAACTCTATAATTACGGGTTGACTTTTGGCTACTTGCGTGTTCACTTGACTGAATGAATGAATGAGTTTCGGGCGCCGGTGCAATCAAAGTTGGACAAATATGTTTTAATAGCTTGATGAGTTTTCACGATGCACTCGAGATGAACCAGCCCATGAAATATAGTAACTACTTAGTTGGATAGAGATATTTGCATACAATTTGGTGCTGCCTCAGGGTACATGGCCGGTGTTTAAATAACTTTATTATAGAGGCATTCGTGGCTGTCTCATTAAGCTATAATGTTTCAGATACTTACTCCACACATTAAAAAAAAAAACTTTCCTTAAATCGTCATTTGAAATTTCCATAATTATGCGGGCACTTTTCGGTGAACTGAGATAGAAATTGAAACCGCCAGAAAATACATAAGGACAACTAACAAATACGTTACACATTCGGACAAAATGACAGCAATTCTGTACCGATGGATTTATACCTAAAATATAGTTATATTGTTACACACTATGTAAACAACAAAAAACAAATCTTAGTGATTTCTAATTTCCTTTTTGTTTTAGTTAAGTCGAAGAACTTAAGGCTTCTGGTTTGTTATTTCACTATTTTTAACACATTTCGGCATAACGATCACTAACCATTCCAACACTGTTGCTTTCGCTTTCGGAACAATACCCACATTACTTGTAAGACATTTGAAAGTTTTGCAAAACAAACATAATTATAAGAAATATAAAACCCTACTCGAACTAATGTGTATTTGAATCACTTTAGAGTAGAACTACAAAACTATTCATGGTATCGATAGTATCGATGGTTTTTATAGAAACTATCGTTATTCTATTGGGGACAATAGCATCGTTCGACAAAATTTCATGTACCTAGCTCTATTGCTCTTCGAGAATTCGGCCCTTCTCCCATTTTAATATATCCTTTCGTTTTGGGTACAGAGTATAACTCATTACTTTTACGCAATATGAAACTGAACTTCGATAAACTAGAGTTCTTGAGATTCTTGTGAATATCAGTAACTCTACTCAAACGACTCTTGGCACCCAGAATCCATTGCCCTTTGAGGTAATAACATGATTCTTTTTTTAAATTGAGGACGGTAAGTGGTTCACAATTTTTTATATAGAAGATTCTGTTATGTTTATCGAAAATATTCAACGTTTCTTTTTTTCTGTGTATTTGCGAATCAGAGGTTGATAATTCGAATTCTTCGGCATAGCACCATTTGTCGAGTGTGAAGAAGTGCGTGAATGTCCTATTACAGTCCTATCGAAGCTTTTCAATATGACTGCAGCGAACTGCCATTTTGAAAGCTGAAGTTTTATTCGGAGACCGAAAGTTAATTATGGGTCGCTGATGACGCTTCTTATTGAGTTAGCATAGAGTTCATTGACAGTTGCCGCTTCAACGGACAAAGCGAGGGGATTTTTAAAACAAGTGGACACATTTGAATTTATTCAAGATTGAAAATTGGAATGAAGCTTTGCAAAATGCTTAACTTAGCGTCGAAGATTCCTTCGAAAAAGTCGTACTCCCTGTCATTATCTCTTGATGAAGAATTTGAAAAAATTATGAAACAAATGAAATGATAAAAAAATTTTATATCGAAGAAGTGCGATTACCGCGACATAAAGAGATTCCCAGCGCTTGGATAACATTTCCGATGTTGAAATCCAAATTTTTAAAACTCGAAAAGATATGTAAAAAAAATGTATTACGATCAAGTTCTCTCTCTGAACATTGATTAGAAACAGATTCAGCCAAATTTTGCCGTTCTCTTGAATCTTTTGTGCTAAAATAGTCGCATTCTATAAGAATGATTTTGAAAAAGATCCTGGCGATCGTAACATTTTCTTAAATTTGGCTGGCAGAAAAGCAGTTAAATTGAAAAGTCTGAAAGAAATCGAGGACATTCGTTCGATTTATGAAATTACTAATCTATACTACTGATACTATCAGCATATTCTTGTACGGATGAGAGAAGTTGTTCTTTCAAGTGTCAAAAACGGATAAATCATGTGGAAATTTTAAATATTTATCACAAATCTGCGGATAAAATTGATTTGGAAGAACTGATGAACAAATTCATAATCTGAAATACGAAAAGAACAAATGTTTTTGCTCTATCGAAAGATGTAGTTTGAGGGCTTAAACGCAATAAAAAAATCTATTCGTTACATATGAAACCTAAGATATGTTTTTTTTCTGTATACTCTTGCAAGAAATCTTGCAATATTTTATGCATTTTGATCCATGAAGAGGGGCCTAGATTCCATTATAGGTTGGGGGTGAAATCTCGGCTTGAACTAGTCGACATCTGGTTTTGAAACATTTCGGCGACACTGCTTACCAGGGCCACTGATAAGATCCGATCCGTTCTTTCGCGAAGAAGCTTTAGTCTCTTACACAAGACACTTGATAGGGCCTTATATGGAATAGAAATGAGACTGATGGCACGGTATTTGGAGCATATCGTGGTTGCGCACTTCTTGAGGACTGGACGCTTACCTACCCTAGCAACTCACTACAGCTAGTCTTGCACAACTCTGCGGGTAGGTCATTTGCGCTAGCAGCAGCAGTTCTTGTGCCGCTCGATTACGAACTTCGTTTTGGCTTAGCGGTGGTACATCCACTTCATCATCTATGATTGGGGACGTCGGAAAGTTAACTTCGGAAGCAGCATTATATAAACCGGTGAAGTGTTGCCCCCAAAACCGCAGGGCACCATTTGCATCTACTACCAGATTGCCCTCTGAATCTCTACAGGAAGACGTACCGGTAATACAAGTACATATTACATAAGGCTAATATACATTTGAAAATGTATAAAAAAATGTTTTGACTTATTAACTTAAAAAAGAAATGGTGTTTATTGTAATAAAGTGTACTAAAAGCAATATTGTATTTAATTGGCCAAAAAGTGAGCTACAGCTTTTCCTTAATGTTGCCAAGAAATTGCCAAAAATCACTACCAAAACCACAAAATTGCAATCAAGCGCTTATTACATCACACACACACACACGAAAAGATAGACCCGGCGCTAACAAACACATGTTAATTTCATCCCAAATTGTATTTTCTTTCTTGCTGTATCTCTCGCCCCAAACAGATATTATAAAAACTTGACTTGCAGACAGTCGGGACGGTGCCCGACAGTGGAATACCCTGTACCCTTTTTTTCTTTATAAACACTAAATACGGTAAAATGGTAACGGAAGCATCCACTTTTATATATATTTTCATAAGATCGATATGCTTGTAAACATTTTCCTATTCGGAAGTGCCAATTGACAAGTTTTCCTATTGGGAAGTTGACTATTATGGTGGCAAAAATTACTTTTATACGCATAACTCCAGTATTCTTGGGCCAATGTCGTTGAATTTTGTAAAATAGATCAAAAATAAATATATTAATGTCTGTGACAATTTTCGAATCAATATAGTGGGAGGTGTGGCAGTAATTAAGGTAAATCGATTGCGGGGGAAGGGGGGTTCCATTGAAAAAATTTGAATGCAGTTTTAACAAATAGGGTCACACAAGTCTCTACACCAAATTTTGTAACTCTAGCTCAAATGTGTCCAAATCTACATGTAGTGGAATTTTAAAGCAGTTTATATGCGAGGGGGGTGAAATTAGCATATTTTTTACTAAAACTTTTGATGTATTTATCCGATCTCGACTATTTTTGGCACACAGATGCACATTAACCCGACGCATATCTCTGAGGAGTTTCAAGTTGATAGTTTAAATGGAGCGGTTGTAAACCGCGCAAATCTGTCACGGGGGAACGGGGTAAGATATCGACATAATTCGACAAACTCGTATTTTTTCCGGCATATGCGCATCTTTTGGTAAAAAAAATTTTTCTCTAGCTCTTATAGTCTCCGAGAACGGTGCGACAACACAGACAGACGGACAAACTGACAAGTCTCCTGTGTAGTGCTCCTGACCATTTTTGCCCATGGAACATATCTGTGGTCATATGAAAGAGTAGCTTAAGTCGACATAAGGAAATGTTGAGTTAATGCGCTCTCGAACTTTATAGAAGTCATTACAAGTCACCGTTCCTTTTTTAATTTTGTGAGAGAAAAAATGTACAAGTTTTAAAAAAGAAACGGTGAATTGAATTCAAATCTATAATGCTTCAGAAAGCAATAACTCAACATTTCCTTATGTCGACTTAAGCTACTCTTCCATATGACCACAGATATAGTCTACCATGCCTCCTTCTGCCTGTTACATACATTGCACAAATCTATAATACCCTTTTACACTTTGTGTACAGGGTATAAACATTCACACACACACACACACAGAGATGCACAAATGTATCTTTGATTTCTTTTGGCAACGCCAAAACTATAAACTAAATTTCATAATATACTAGTATAGTTTGTGTGTGCGTGTGTGTGTGTGTGTGACTGTAACTGTGTTTGACGCTTGCCGGATTATTATCAACGCCATAAATTAATCAAGAGACATCCAAAGTGGAACTCACGCTGTAGGGGCCGGTTCCGGGGTGGGGGTTTACGTAGTTTGGTCCCAAAAGAAATGCATATGCAAATGGTCGCCGCACGGAAACGCTTTGATTTTGCCGGGTGTTTTTTTAGAGTGCCGCCAACTCCATAACATGGAGCAATGTGCTCCATGCACAGTATTCATTTAATTTTATGTATTTATTATGCATTTTTACGGCTTTAGGAGCATTATTGTCTGTAGGTAATTTAATAGCTAGTAAAAAGCAAAAACAAAAACAGAAAATTCCGGCGGAGAAAGTGAAACTGCAGACGCATCCAGATCTCAATTACGTTGCAGTCTACAAAAGCTGTAAATTTGACGTAATCAGATTCCGAGAACCGAGCTGATTTATTTATAGGCTACATGCAACATAATCGTTTATGTAAATAAAAGATTTCGCGTGCGTAATAAACTTGTAACATTTAGCTGTAGATTTGTAGCATTTGTATGTATTTTGCATAAATGTTAACCAATTAGTCATCATCTGTCTGCACATTATAAACTTATTGGCCGTTTTTAACGGTTTACAGCTTTGGCTTTTGGCCAAAATGTTGCCAAACTAACAAGCCTTGATATTTGATGTCACACGGCATCTTGCTCTCTCTATCGCTCTGCAATATCTATATAGCGGTCTCGTGATGTCTCTACTACCACAACAATGTCTCCATTGGATCTGTTGTAAATTTAGAAAATAATGTTCACTAATTTTTATAATCATTTTATATTTGAATTATATAATCATTGGGGATTTCTGTGTATCGCTTTGATGCCTGTGTGGCTTGCCGCATTTCAAGGGGCAGGGCTTTCGATTATTACAGCCATAAATTATCGCCATTGTTTTTCAAAATTAACAATATTTTACGTTTTGTTATTTTAATAGAAAGTTGTAAATACATATTTAAAAAATGTGTCATGTCTTAAAAGTGAGTTGTAAAGGCATGCGAACTATTTTTTTAATATGCAATTTTCAATCGTGTCTTCGCCTATTTCATCCACATTCTTTGTCTTGTTCCAATGCCTAAGAAAGCCCTTGCTTAGCATCTAAAAGTTAGTTTGGGGACGTCTATATATTACGTCATCACTGATAGGGCGGAGGGGGTTACCCAATTGATTATGTCTGATTACATGGGAGGAGCAAAGTTAGTGATGACGTCATCATTTGTAATTTTTTCCCCCATATTTTCAACGAAAAGATGAAGATTAGGGCGAACTCAGTATTTCAGTCATTTCTAATATGAAGGATTTAATATTTGGGCATCAAGGTGCGAAATAAGCCGACTCCTCTCTTTGCTCGTTTGAGGTGGTGCCTTTTCAAAACAGCTTAATTCTTAGAGTGTCCGGATAACTGTAGCGTTTTCCAGTTAGACTTCTCTTTTGATAAAATTAATCATCAGAATTCTATTATTGAGTTAGATTAGTATATAAATATTCTTCTTCTTCTTAACTGGCCATAACAACCCGTGGGTTACGGCCTGATGTAAATACATTCTTTTATTGGAATTGTGGTTTTACGTGGTGGGTCCCAAGCCCTACGCACAACGCTTTTAAGGCCTACTGGATTCGAAAGAACCCAGTGTCATTGTTAGTCGTCTCATACGATAAGCTTTGACCTGCTGTGGTGGTATTCTCTAACCCGCTCACCACACCGGGTGAAATTGTAAATATTTACAATCTTAAAATCCAACATCTGTAGCATAATGTCGCAATCTCTTTATGAGATGACAGTTATTAGGCCAATATTGGGGCTGAGCAGTTGATAATCTTTACAGGCCCGGCGTGTTTAAGGGGGCTGATTAGGGAATTAACCCATCACTAGTATATTACCATTTTGGGAGATTAATCCTCTGAACACCTCCCTAAAATACCTCACTTTTTGCAGATATATTCAGATTTTTTCCCCCGTGTTGGTGAGCGGGTTAGAGAATACCACCTTAGGAGGTGAAAGCATGTCGAATGAGGCGATTAACAAAGACACTGGGTTCTTTTGAGAAGATTGTAGGTAGGGTTTGGGACCAACCACGTAGTACCCAACTTTCAATCGGATAAGGATAACCCGAACGTTGACGACCTCAACAACGATGACCCCACTTCCCTTCTTTCTATTGCATATATGGCCCTATCAAGCGTACTGTGTGAAAAACTAAAGCCATTTGCAAAAGAACTGATCGGACCTAATCAGTGTGGTTTTTGATCCAGCATTGACCAGATATTCACACTACGCCAAATCCTGGAAAATACCCATGAATACCAAATCGAGCGCAAGACAAAGTGTATGTTTTTTTTTTGAGTAGAGACACAGCGGTTTTATTCTATGATCGTCCATATCGACGTTCAGTCGTTCGACTTATTTTAGACGACCTGAGGCGTCAATAATGGTGGTAATACCACAAAAGAACTCAATAATACCCCTTCTTCTTCTTCTTGACTGGCCATAACAACCCGATACCGGGTTCCCTGATTTCTCCAGGCAGCAAACACCATCTTCCATTAGGAGGGGGGTTTTACGCCCTAAGCACAACCCTGTTGAAGTCGTGGGTAAACTTCGCTGCGCACATTAGCTCACTTCTTTAACTAACTAGGGGGCAGCACGTGGAGGTTGGGTGTCCAATTGCTAAAGGTATAGACAGGGATCACAGAGCTTCATCCTATCTTACCAGAACCCAGCCTCATAATACACCTTCTTAGCCATTCAAATTGATGATGCATTACGCTTGATGAGCACACCAAATGCACTTTTTCCAATTTCGTCGAATTCACCTTTATGGGCGGAGTGGAAATAAGCATCTTTTTCGATAATTTTCGGTCTCTGACATACAAATCTATCATACTCTTTTACACTATGTGTATAGGGTATAAAAATCTTAGAAACCCAAACCAGGGAGACTCAATTTAGATTTCACATTAGTTGTTACATTGTTATTCTGTTTTAGCAACAAAATGTTTCTTACATTTTCTTAGTTACAAGTCATCTATTACCGAATTGTGAGTTTTGAGTTCAAACTCCGTTTTTTAATAAAGAGAACTAAAAATGCCTTTTCAACTTTATTTAAATTTTTATTTCAAATATTACATTTTACATAGTCAGTGTTTTTTTGTTTTGTTGTTTGAATTATAACATGCATGCAAGTTTGTATATAAACAAGACATCGAACATTGGATTGGTACATTCATTTGTTTGTTTCGTTTAAGACTAACAATAGTTACAGTGTACTTAAATATAGTAGGTAAATAATATGTTGCTGTAGTGTCAATGAATTAGACACAACCTTTTATGCATTGGCTGTATATAAAATAGCTTTACTTTACTTTCTTTTCATATAATTTTGAGAAGATTTTGCAAAGTGCTAAACTTTGAAACTTTTTGCCTTACTTCTGTTTTTGCAAAATCCTCTAGCAAAATAACTTATATTTTTTTTTTAGCTGCATGCAAACAATGTGCACAATTTGCATAAAGAAATTATTAATTGATTATTTTTTAATACTGGGTGTGAGTTTTATGTTGTTGAATTTATGTTAGGAAAGCTTATAACCTATAAACGTATTATATTTTATTATCAAGTCCAAGTGAAATCATGCACATTGTTGCGCTTTTTGCTTAGACAAAATACATTTTACATAATGCAACTTAACTTTTAATAGAGTGCTGTTCAATGGGAGAAACGAGAAACACTGGAAACAAAATTAAGAACTATTGATAACAAATTTTGTAGTAGAAGTAGGCAAAAACAAATGGTGTGGTGTGTAATAAGTTAATAAAAATAAGAACAAGTTGTAATGCATTTAAACAACACGGTATACATCAATATGTTCAGTTTTTAGTGGCAAAATTGTTTTCGAATATCAAATACATAAAAACTGAACATTTACAATATGAGTTTTTCTTTAAACATTTATCATATGTGTATATTATATAACGATTATGCAAATTGTATTTTATTTTTTAATGAAAAAAATCAATTGTTTGCCATTAAGTTGATAAGCAAATTGGCCAAATAGTGTGCACAATTTATAGCAACACTTTTATAGCATAGTTTAGTGTGGCATTTGGCATTGCTACAAATCGAACACCGGGAACTAACAAATTTCAAAGGCTTCTGTTTGAAATTTGTTAATTGATTTACACAAATTTTAGTTTAAATTTTGTTGTAACGCTTATTATTAATTATTAAGTATAAAGTAAAGATTCATTATTAGACGAGTTCCATCAAACATATGACCACAGACAGCAGTTAGTTGGCATTAAGACGAGTTCTAGTTTGGCTTGAAAAAAATAAATTAAAAATTTTTACACAAATTTTCTATTTATTTTTCAAAGTTATTTTGCCTGCCGCTTGCGTATTTTTATAAATATTTTCTTTGTTCATCAATTCAATTCAAGTAGTTAATACTTTCATTCCCTTTATATTGGACTATACAATTCGACTTTTGTTGACTTTGCAAACTGTTTTAGTTTTAGTCGTTTGTGTTTTAGTTTGTTTTTTTTTTTTATTATTATAATAAGGTTTTGTAGTTATTGTTCATCTTTGCAGTTTCCATTTTACTTCGTTTATAAATTTCAACAACAAATTAATACAAATAATAAGTTATAGAAAGGCGCACAGTGTGCCGCTTAATTTGTTTCTAAACAATTCAAACTACACACTGTGTTCGCTTCCACTTAAATAAATAAATAGTTATTAACTAATAATTTGCTATTTCAAAACAGTACTGTTAATTTGTATACTTCAATTTTGTATAATTTTGCACACAGGTTCACTTTTTGACGTTTTTTTGGAGCTGATTTTATATCGTTTTGGACGGGTGTTTACGAATTTGCAATAAGAGAATTGCCATTTTATTTCTTTGCATTGTTTAAGCCCAATTCACTGAGAATTTTTAATGCATTGCGCGCTGCATCATTTTGAGATTCGTCCGAACTTTTGCCAACACCATGACAAATTTGCGGTGGATTTGTGGAAAGCGTTACAATGGTAAGAAACTCATTATGATTGCCTTTGGGATAGTCGGAGAAATTCACCTGCAAAAGAGTAATGATTCGAGTAATTAAATATAGTTTGAAAATTACACATTATAAATATATAAAGTAAAGATTCCAGCTTAACTGTTTTTTATGGACCTGGAAAGCTTCAACAACTAAACTACAAATGGTTTTATTAAAGACTATATATAATATTGGCATGTCCTGAAACCACAAGACAATGAAATCGATTACACTGCGGACAGATCAGTAAAGATTGGATAAATGTAAGTCAAATTTCCACTATTGATCAACAGAGCCGTTGTGCTCATTAGTTTTTGAAACAGGAAGTGACTTCCCTATTCACCCTTTTCTATTAAACAGTCGATTCCAAATAACGTAGCTTAGTGCAACGCAGGCTCAAAAGCTGTTCCCATTTGTCAGCTTTATTATCATGGGATTAAGGATTTTTATACGCAAAACATACATAACACTTAACTAATTTTGTTACCGAAAACGAGTTGAAAAACTTTTATGAATATCGACCGAAGGTCTTCGCGCCAAACTTGTGAATATTGTAGGGGAGGCGATCAAAGTATTTTAGGAGTATGGACAATATTACTTAACAGTGATTTTGAGTAAAAAGCTATTTTTGAAAAGCTTAAGCAAAGTCTCAATTACCAAATTCCCGAGTTCCTGTTGAAAATAATTTACCAAAATCTTTTCTTGATATTTTTATACATCGAAAATTGCAACCCACGCGCCTCTATTTGCATCTTCATATAATATATTCTTCATCATTCTTGATTTTTGGTGAAAACCCACACTCTCATCTTTATACAATATATTCTTCATCGTCGCAGTCAAAACCCACCTCAAAGTCCAACAACTTGCTTAAATACAACAACTGCTCCTTCATGTGCACACCACCAGCTACTCCAGCTCCTCCATTGGCGCTGCTGCTACCGCTGCTACTAATTGCCGCATTGCTGCTATTGCTGCTTACGCCGCTTGTGTTACTGCCTGTGGAAGTATTTAATGCGCTCTCGGCGTTGGCTTCAACGGCATTTTGCTCGTTACTTTGAGAATCCTTGGCTTGCTCCGTTGCTATGGTATCTTGTTTGGTAGTTTCATCCTTTGACTCCACATTAGCTTTGACAATAGCTGCAGCATCCTTCTTTTTCGCTGCTTCTAAGAGAAATTAGATTTTATTTCATAATTCTAAATCGAAAATAAGTGAATAAAATTCTTACGTTTTTTATTTTGGCGAAGTATGAGAATGCCAGGCACGGGGCCGGCAGCTGTTGAAACCATGGGCACATCCAGTCCAGCAGCAGTTGGTTCAATTACTACTGATGCTATTGTAGTTGTAAGTGCCAGGTCTGCTGTTGTTGTAGTAGTGGGCGTATTGCTGTGTGTGTCTTCTGCAGTTTCTGATGAGCTGTCATGCTCCGTTTCCAACTTTTCCAATAGAGCTTTAAATACAATTTAATATATTAGTATAATTTAAATTTGATTCGATTCCCTTTAAAACTCACCTTGAGCCGCATTCCGTTTGGCCAATTTCTTGCTATTGCCCGTGCCGCGGGCTATGCAGCCGCTCACCGACACTTCCATTACAAACTCGCGACGCCTTGAAGTGTCGTTGCCATTCTTGGCTATCAATTCGAATACGGGCTCCTTTTCCTTGCGATTCTGCTGCAATTGTATAAGCTTGGTTATGGGATTCTCTGCATCATCCAAATCGGCTGACTTTTCTTTAACCGGCGCACTTGCTCGTTTGCGCCGCTCGCCCTTGCCACTGGGCGTTACTGACGTTACACTAGCTAGTGCTGCAGGTGTGGCTAAGGCCGATGCGGCAGGCTTTCCTGGCGTCTTTACCTTGATGCGCTTCGGGGGTATTTGTTTTGTTGGCGTTAATGGAGGCAGTTTTTGAAGCTCGGCTAGCATCTTTTCGGCTGCACGCTTCTTTGATAATTTCTTGCCATTGCCCTCACCCTCTGTTACTATGGTGCCCACTATGCAAGCTGTAATAAAGTTCTTCATGTGTGCTGGTCCCTCCTCGCGCAACACCTTAAAATGCACCGTCATATTACGCTTAATGCCAATTTCATGCACCTGCGAAATTGGTGACTTTTTATCGTTCTCATCCATGGAATCATCCAACGCCTCGTCCGAAGTACTGTTCACCTGCGTCTTAAGCACTTGCAAGGCACGCGCCGCCGCATCATGCTTGGCTTGCTGCAGCGTGCGTCCTATGCCTACAAACTTTTGTTTGCCCACAAACAGTGTAATCTTGCTGGGCGTGGTAGGTAGTGGCAGATAGGGACCATGTGGACCGTGCATCATATGTCCGCTCATCTGCGGCGGCAATGCATAACGCGGCGGATATTTAGGCGCATAGCCACGCTGATGTCCATAAATGCCACGCTGTGAATGTAGAGCCATATGTGGATGCATGGGCGGTGCTGGCATCACATAATTACCTTGGCGACGCATGACATAGGGCACATGTTGCGGCGGCAGCGATTGCGGCGGGGGTAAAGTATTAGGTGGCGTGGGCAGCAAAGGCGCACCATAATCAGGCGCCGACATGGCATCATTAGACGGTATTTGTGTAGGATCCAGCAGGTAGTAAGTGCGCTGGCCCAGCTTCATGGCCAGCGCATTCAGCTCCACTGTGGGCGTTATGTGCGTGCGGGCATTGCTGCTCTCATCACTGCGTCGTATTTTAGGCGGTGGATGTTTGTATTTGGTTTTCTCTATGGCCTTGGAGGCGGCTAAATGTTGTGCCTTCTTGATTTTAAAGCCATCTGCCGAATACTCTTCCTCGCCTAGCTTTAAAGTGACCGTAAAGGTCTTGCAGTGAGCCGGACCACGTTCTCCAGTCAAGCGGTATTGATGGGTTATCTGTGAAAATTCAGAGTATTGAAATTTTGGCATCAGTTTAGGTGCGTTTGTGACTTACTTTATTATATCTGGCTAGCTCATTGACCAGGCACATGGGTGTCTTGTCCTTTGAGTTGCGCGCTGCGCTGCTGTCCTCATTGGGCAAGTTACCTGCCGCATCAATGTGTTCCGTGCTGCTATTATCATCATCGGTTTGACTAATTGTTTTGACATTTACAGCAGCTGCCTCGCTAGCCGCAGGTTGCTCCGGGGCCTGCTGCTCAACTGCAGTAGCTTCTGTATTAATGACAATATTATTGCTGTTGCCTGCAGGCTGCTCCACGACTGTAACAGCTGCTGCTTCTGAAGCTGTTGCTGCTGGACCGCTTTGCCCATTGATCTTCGCGTTTTGGCGATATGTATTCTGTAGTATAGCTCTGGGCACATGTGTATAGCTGTTGTTGTTATTGTTGCACCCGCCGCTGCTGCTGTTGGCATTGTAGTGACTGTTGTTGCTGCTGTTATTGTTATTGTTGTACTTTGAAGGTTTGATATTGTTTATATAGTAATGCGGAGGCTTGGCGCCTAACACTGGATGCGGCTGTGCCGCATAGCCGCCCATATGTGCCATATGATGCTGGGGCGGCAGCTGATTGTAGCCCAAAGGCGGCGGTGGTGGAGGCGCTGCATTCGCAGCAATATGATTATATGGCTGTGAATTTGACGGCTGCTGTTGTTGCTGCTGCTGCGGATTACACTTGGCATGCCCGTGGGCGTGGCCGGTACTCGAATTAAGATGCTGATGCTGTTGCCTTATCTTTTGCATTTGACTTGTGCTATGCTGGTGGTAAGTGGATCCAACGTTACCTGGTGGCGGAGGATGCTGATGATGATGGTTCAGACTGCGTTAAAGTAAAAACACAAATTAGTTAATAAGCTTGAGCTGATAATTATCAGTTGCAGTTTATACACCAGAATAACTTTTGCGGTCAAAGTGTTTTGCTTTTTTATGTACTCATATTTTTTGTCAGTAAATAAAATACAATGCGCGTTGTTCAAGCATGAAAAGGATTATGGAGCAGTGACCAAAAAATACAAACCACATGCAAACACACACACATATGTATATAGATACATATATGTATGTATGTGTCTATGTATATATAAAATTGGGCGCATCTTATACCAAGTATTTTTAAGTACCTGGACGGACAAAAAGCCAAATACAACAACCAACTAGGAGCAGCAAGCTCACCCTTTCTTCTACTAAGGTCGATCCCTTTTGTGGTTGTTGTTGTTGATGTGCTTGTTGTTGTTAAGTATTCAGACACAACAGCGGTAAGGATGAACAATAGCGGAAATCCTAGCAAAGCACAAAAGCCGCATTCTTTTACGCATCGTGTCATTTTTCGCCAACTGTCAGTTTCAATTGAGACACACACCTACCGCGACACTATGACAACTGCACACTCACTCACACACACTCACTCACAACAATCACACACACTCTTAGATACACAGCAAACACACACAATCAGCTATATAGACGATCGGAGATATGACTATGGGAATGAGCAATCAACGCCAGCGGCATGTTGACCAATAAACATATGAATTTCATAAATCAGATATAATTTCATATGATTAGGGTACATTTTATCGCTAAATCACTTGAAACTCTTATCAATGAAACATTGATATGTGCAATTTTGATGCAAAAACTATCCAAAGAGAACTTGACAATTTGGTAAAGAGAATACTAGACTTAAAAATTATATTAAGATTCATAACAAAAAACTATAACTAAAAAATCAAAACACTTTTAGTATTCACAAATCCATCAAAATTTTAAGTTGCTGCACTACTTTAAATTTTAATACTATGCAAATGCATGCAAAGGCTGTCTCCATAATAATTTCCCTAACTTGCTACATTACAAGAAAAGACCTATTCGTTATAATAAGGGGTGTGCCAGAAATCTCTTTCAGCCAAATTTCAATCCTACAGGGATTTAGGTGTATGCCAGATATCGTTTCCGAAAGGTATACATCAATTTGCCACAAATATCTTAGGAAACGTCGGACATCGCTTTATACATTATTTTATAGCTTTTCTTTCGCAGGATATTTGCCGGAAAATTGAAAAGAAAATGGAGTGAAGAGTTTTTTTGTCACTTTTAGAGTTTTGCCAAGTTATGTACATTATATTTTAGGACCTTGAGCCGGAAAAATATAGTTCTAAGAAGAAGATTAGGTCGCTAATTTCATACATCATATGATATAATTTTTCATTGGATCGGAACGCCTTAAATTTTTATTTAATAAAAAAACAAGTTCGTTTCAGCAAAGTCCTACCGAAAGTGGGTAAATTGTGTTCTAACCGTATTACAAATATTGGCGTAAAGTTTGTTTCGTCACAAATAACGTCACCAAGAATTTTAGGTAACGTCACCTGTTTTGATTTCTGTTTTTCGTCGTAAATGTGACATCACTTTTTCGGAAAATATTTCCAAAAAGTTTAAATTTTGCAGTTTATAGAAGTACTCTGAAACTGAAATCATTTTTTTTTTCGCTTTGATGATTTGCCCATCACTCATGTGGATAAAAGACTGCCTGACTGTGCCATGTTGCTGGTTTTTATAGTGAGAGTGTGACTTTTACACCCGGGCTCAGGTTTCTCAAGAGACTTTGACCGTGACAATACCAATAAGACACAGAATTATAATAACGCAAAGGGGCTGTTCATAATTGACGTCACTACAATTTTTAAGTTTTTTGGCACCATCCGCTTGTCGGGAGTTTTAGTAGTAGTAGTGTATTATAAGAAAAGCGCTTACGAAATACCTTTACTTGGGGAATTTATACATTACTGATTTTTCCTTGTGTTTTCTCACTTTCATAGCATTCCCAAATTTTCTAGTTTTCACTGAATCATCTGTCGATATGCTATTTAAAAGTTTCTTTGCATCACATTTCAAAAGTACTTTTACACAATAAATTTGATGAAAAAATATTTTTTTATCCATAAATAAATAAATAAATACTATGGAGTTTGTCTCACATTAACACTTATTAATTCGTCAAATTGTGAAATCCTCTATGAAGTTCTTTTAAATATGTGGTGTTTATTTTCAGCATCACATTCCAATTTTTTAATCAAAATGGACCAAAAAATATGAGCAATATGCCAAAAAAAAAAAGTAAAAGCACAAATTGACTGGGTTTAAGAGCAGTTTCTACGACTAATAACTTTTTGTGAACTATCTGAAGTTTCCCAATTTGGAAATTTCATTTTTAGGTTATTCGGCATAGTTCTTCATTCTTCAGGTTTTTTTTTCGACACTTGTAAAGTTATCACACGTTCGCGAAATAATTTCAAATCAATCTAGGAGCGCTCTAGGCAGCTATATTTATCATTCGTTATATAGAATATATATATGTATGTATAGACATGTATTTCTTGGCTTTACCACTGCTTTAGTTTCGTTCTTATAGTAAATTTAGTAAAATTCCAAACAAACATCACGAAACTTTATCTCTGTAGACATAAAATATTAATTAACACGTATTAATTAATTGCATCACGTTAAAGCAAATGTTTTGCTTAGTTTTCAAAATTGCTTCAAACCACGTTAATTTCACCAATTAAATCAATTTCTTTTGTACACACTTATCTAGTCCATTTATAGCACTTCGCTATATAAGAAGATCACCTTTCACTTTGTGTGCCAACTCTACATTCTGCAGCATTTTTCATTTAAAGATTCACGCTTAAGACGAGCTAGTTTTCTGCGTTAGACATAAGCGCCCCGAACGCATGGCCAAGCGCAACTGAATCTGAAACTGAACTGACTGACTAACGAGGATGAAGATAATGCTCGCTTGGAGCGTCCAGTTGAGAACGCAAAACATATGATCGTAGTTCACAAAAAAAAAAAAAAAAACAAGCACGCAAGTAAGAAGGGATCCTACGAACGTTGCTGCCGTAGAGCACAACGTCAAGGATAATTGCAGTAACAGCGTAGTCGTTGCTGTCGCCATGAAACCCGTTATTGAGCGGAAGTCATGCTGAGCACGAAAGAACAAAGAGCCACTGAAATTATAATTTATGAGTTGAGAAAATGGGATGATGAGTCTCACACCGATTGTCAGTGACAGGAATTAACATAATTGCCGCATCGCATAAAGCTAGACATGCCGATGACTTCAGGGTAGCTACTACCATCATCAACTAAGCTTAATAGTAACTTTGATAATAAATAAGTTAAGCTATATATATAGTACGGTTAGTATACGCACCGCGTATGATGATGTTCTCGAGATTGCTGCTGCGGCGGTTGTGACTGCGCCTGTTGTGGGGGGGCGCCGCCAATCGTAGCAGCTGTTGTTGCTACTCCTGCTGACTGCGCCGTAGTTAGTCCGCCACCCATGTGCTGTGGATCCTGTTGTATGACCGGCGCCATGCTTGGATGTATTGGCATATGATTGATATGATGTGCAGCTCTCATATGAGGCGCTTGCCTAGCTGCATGTACATGATGTTGCATCTTGTCGCCTGGCTCCAAAACTATTTGCGTTACTTAGAAGTCTGTTTGAGAGTGTGTTAGTGTGCTGCAGCAAGCGTTTCAAACCAAGTCCAGCTGCAAAAAGAGTTAAGGTTAAGGCAAGATGCAGCAGCCAGCACAAAACAATATTTTTATTGACGACACAAAGGGGGCTAAAGGTGTTTTATTGTCTTGCAATTGTGCGTGCTTTCAACATGTAGCAGCAGCATGGACATTGCATGTAAATGCAGCAGCAATAGCCGTATCTCTCGGCAGACGTGCCTAAATCAAATTGTGACAGGCTTTTTGGTGTTCTGCGGTGGTTGTTGGGCCTACGGCAAATGGCAAACCACCAACAGGGCAGTGGCAGGCCAAGAAATGTGCAATGCATATAAATATGTTGCTATTTTTGTGCCCATAGGTACTACCTACCTCGGGAGTTGTTGCACTTTTCTAGTTTTTTCTGTGCTTGTTGTTGCTGCGATTGAAATTTGATAAAATGCAGCTGCACTTTTTGTTGCCGTTAGAGGGTACTTTTTATACTTGATCAGGTTCTTACTAACGTGCAATGAACTGCAATCTGCATTTTAAAAAGGTTTCTCTTGGAGTGACCCCCTTTTGTCGCCGCCGCTGTGCATATGGCATAATGGCATAACAATTTGTTTGTACCTTTAGCATGCACTTACCATGTATTGCTGCTGTGTTTTTGTACTTTTATTTTCGCGTGTGTACATTAACGGACCTTATGTCAATTTAAACGATATATGTTTATATATAGTTTTAAATATATGTTAATCTCGCGGCAACAACGAAAAAAACAATGACGGCTTGCGCGCTTGGTTACCGCAAGGGTTTTCACTTTTGCCACTTAAAAGAACACTTTAAAACTACATTAACACTTAAATTAAATTGATGAACCTGTTGCTAAAGAACTTATTTTGAATTTAGCATTGATTAAACTTTAATTGGTAATAATTTGGGTGTTTTATTTATAATATATTAACAAGCGGCCATACTTTGCGCTGTGGCTGCGGATGAAACTCGAAAAATAATAATGGTATATTGGTTAAGCGGGAAGCGGGGTGTGTTGCGCGCATTAGTGTTGTGAAGCACTGCTTGGCCTACAGGGCTGCACTAGCTAAAGCAAACGATTTGCAGCACTGAAGGTGGCCGGCGGAGTGCGTTGCCAGATTGTAGAATGTAAACAAAACGCACCGACTAAATAAAGCTATTCTGCAAAAACACAAGCAAAAATGGGCGTTTCCACAGAAATAACAGACGAAATCTATAAGATAATATTGCTAGTAATGATTAAAAGGCTATCTTGAGTTTTGGAATTTGCCAAAACACCCAAACATACGCTTACAGCCGGATGCGGTGGCGTCACTGATAATGACTCACCCGGCAGCGCAAGCCAAAAAGTACGCGGACGTCGCGTCGACTGCGCCGCTGTAGTTTTGTTATGGCCCCAAAATGGAATTTAAAGCATTCCAGTGTACACAGCGGTAAGTGTTGGTCGCGCCGCGCTGCTGAAATAACAAACGAAAGTAAACATTATTAATTGTTTAATACCACAGCTTATACACCACCCACAAACAGACAGCTTCAGTATGTTCGATTTCAATTTGGAATTTGCTCGTGGCGGTGCCCGTTTCACCAGCGAACTCTTTCAACTGCTCGCCTTAGGTGGAGTACAGCAAAACATTGTCTTCTCGCCGTTTTCCATACAAACCTGTATTGCTTTGGCTTTTGCTGGCGCACAGGGCGATACGGCCGATGAAATTGCCAAGGCTTTGCACTACGTATCCAACTTTCACCCGGAAGTGGCCCAAACCTTTAAGTTTGTGCTGGATAAGTACCAAAACAGCGATCTATTGAAAATTGCCAACAAGCTATACGTACAGCAAGGCAAGGCACTCAAAGCAGACTATGCTGCTGATATTAAGGAAAACTATAACTCTGAAGCCGAGTCTATTAACTTTGCGCTGTCTGATGCAGCAGCACAGGCTATTAACAGCTGGGTCGGCTTGAAAACAGAGGGCAAAATCACAGATATTGTCTCTGCCGATGCGTTCGATGAAAATACTCGTGTGGTCTTGCTTAATGCTCTGCATTTTAAGGGTAGCTGGGCGCACAAATTCGATGCGGAACGCACAGAGGAGGATGACTTTTTTGTAGCCGAGGGTCAAACAGTTAAAGTTGACTATATGCATCAGAAAGCTAAATTTGGCTATGGTTACTTTGATGACTTGGGTTGCACCGCCATCGACATGCCCTACCAGGACTCCGACTTGTCTCTGTTTGCGCTGTTGCCATCGGAAATCGATGGTCTAAAACCATTGGCTGAGAAACTAAAGAATGTTAACTTAGTGGACCTGGCGGAGAAGCTGGTTGTCGAGGAAGTGGCTGTAAAGTTCCCTAAATTCAAGGTTGACTACGCCTTGGAGTTGGATGAAAAACTAAAGGCGGTGAGTACAGTTGCTTGCCAACACTTTAAGTTCCCATAAATACCACTTGTTTTACGGCTATGTAGATATGACCAAGTACTTTTTTGATACGTAATCAATTGAATGTTTATTGAATGCTTATCTAGAAAGTTTGGTCGTCTGAGCTGGCGGTTATTTTGGTAGCTTATCATTAGCTGTCAGATAAATATTACCATGTAGCATTGCAATGGTCAACGTGCATATGGCCACAGATCATGCAACCAATATTTTTCATTAATTATTACATAACTTTTGTTTGCTGACACACTATGTCGACTATCTTATCGATCGTGTTGTTTTTGAACAATGTATGATCTCATAGTTAATATGTTTACCTTGTATTTTATGCCTTACAGCTTGGTATTACAAAAATGTTCAACGAAGACGCGGAATTTAATAATCTGTTGGAATCCCCTGAGGGTATTCACGTTTCCAAAGTTTTGCACAAGGCAACGATAGAAGTCAACGAAGAAGGCACTGAGGCTGCGGCAGCTACCAGCATGATTATGATGACGCGCATGATGTTGCTTCCAATGCAGTTCCAAGCCGATCGTCCCTTCCTGTACGTCATCTGGAACAAGAAGAACATACTCTTTGCAGGCGCTTTCGTTAATGCTCCACCTGCTTAAGTGGTTAACAAAACTAAAACAGTATAAATTGTAAATTATTAGTATTCTATGCAAAAACCATTAATTTCTTAAATAAACGCACAACGCATAATAAATTGACAATTGGTTTTTGATATCCTGCAGAAAACCATAATAGAACTGAACTAGTTCGTAAACGCTCTGCGGCATTTGAATCGTGGTCTAGTTGCGTACTAGTTAGATGTGTATCGTAACATTCTACATCAAGTGCGTGTGGATCAAGTGTCATTTATTCTTGTAAGATGTTAAAAAAAATTGTATGAAGACAGTCGGGACGGTGCCTGACAGTGGGATGGACTGTCCATTTTATCAATGAAAATCAAATTTCTGACCAAATTTTTGTATTGAGGGGTATGGCCATAATAACGGTAACTGTTCTACGGGGGTTGAGGGGATAACAGCATAACATGTGTCTACTTACCGCATATTCAATTAGATAGTTTTTATGATGTGGGTAAGATATCGACATAATAAGACATGTCTATATCGACGCGACTATTGCTCCTGATCATTTTTCCCCATGGAACATATGGAAATCTATAATACATATGGAAATCTATAATACCCTTTTACACTTTGTGTACAGGGTAAAAATACATAGTTTGGCAAATGATGTATTAGATGTGAACACTCCAAACGACTTTTAGACTGAAATTAATATATTCAATTTTGATATATTCCGAGGCAATAAAATTTGTTAATCAATGTAAGTAAACAAAATAAGAGAAAAAATACATGAAAACCATAAAGACATACAAACTTTGGCGCGAGAATCCTATGAGTGCTTTCCTATACTAACCTGTCACAGTCACCTGAACTAGAATCATAAAATATAGCATTGTTTAAATAAAGTAAATATCAAAAAAGACAATATAACACTTCCCAGGTTAGTATGCATAAATTTTCCTTATCCAGCGTCTATTGTTTTTTCAGCCGGATAGGCAGCTAACGCTCCAAGTATTTGCAACTTGTACTAGTTCATAAATTCGTGTATAGTATTAACTGGAGTGTGATGGCAACTCTGGCTTATCAGTTGACAGCAGTCTCTCCGCACTTTTAAATTAAGTTAGCTGCTGAGACTTCTTCATTTGCATATCACATTATTAAAGACTAGTAATTTACGCGCATTAAAACAAAATGTGTATTTTCGTTGATTTTCTGTGCAATCCCTTTGTACTGTGGCCCGCATTAATAGGGATTGCGGTGTTTATAATAAAGTGAGTAAGCGGATTGAAAATGAAGTGGCCAGCCCTCGCATTCAGCTGTTTGTGTTTTGCTTTTTAAACCTGCCAATTCTTGGTATTCATGCGCAAATTTAGTTAATGTTTAAAAAGTGCTTATTAGATAGTAATATTATACAGTATGAGTGGCCTTTTTGCGTTTATGAAAAGCCGGCCGATATTTTGGCTGAGTGTTGCCGGCACCACAGTGGGCGCCGCCTGCTGCTTGAAGTCAGTTGTATATCATTAGTCATTAACCTAAAAGTTGGTATTGAGTATAAATAAAACTACAATTACAATACACAGAGACCAAATGCAGGGCGGTACCTTTACCAAGGAAACCAATGAAACGGGCAAAGTAGTTATAGTGACCGGCTGTAATACCGGCATTGGGAAGGAAACTGTCAGGGAACTCGCCCGGCGCGGAGCCACCGTTTATATGGCCTGCCGTGATATGAAAAAGTGTGAGCAGGTTAGTTCATTGACATTACAATATGTATAATAAGCAAAATCGTAATTAATCTACTTTCTCAAAAGGCACGCGAGGAAATCGTGCTGGAAACGAAAAACAAATATGTTTACTGCCGTGAATGCGATTTGGCTTCGTTGAATTCCGTGCGTAACTTTGTAGCTAGGTGTGTTACTTACCATTATTAATGTTATGGACTTTTATGAATTTGTAACCTAATATTCCAGCTTTAAGCGTGAGCAGACCAAGCTGAACATTCTCATTAACAACGCTGGCGTTATGCGTTGTCCGCGCTCGGTCACAAATGATGGTTTTGAGCTGCAGCTGGGCGTTAATCATATGGGCCACTTTTTGCTGACTAACCTGTTGCTGGATGTTCTTAAGGTGCTTATACCAGAAAATACGTTAATTTGTTAAGCTATGGAGGGCTAATTACCTGTGCAGTAGCACACTATATTTTTCCCCGAGTAATCAGGAATCTTTTGGAATAATTGGTGGAATCACTTATATGTAACATATTGAGTTGGAAAGGAACATCCTTTGCCGACGTTAAGTCAAACATTTATTTTTTTGGTGGATAATCTTAACCCCTTAAATTTGGTTCATCAACCAAAACATTTAAAAACCTTTCACCAAATTTAAAATATTTCTCCGTTGTCCGTTTTTGCAAAGATGACACACGCACTTTGGAATGCACCTTTTGTCTCGAGAAGACTTACAAGTGGTTCTCTGAAGTAGTCGGGTTTGTTAGGATGTTAATTTTCTTATGCGAACAACGGCGAAGAGTTGTACATTAGAGAGCAAGCTCTATTTTATTATACCCTGTACACAAAGTGTAAAAGGGTATAATAGTTTTGTGCAATGTATTGAACAGGCGGAAGGAGACGTGGCAGACCATGTGTCCCATGGGCAAGTATTATAATTGATTTGGGTAGCGATTGGACCATGTCCGTCTGTCTGTATGAGTCGATAGATCTGCGTAATCCCAAGAAAGATGAAGTTTGCCGAATGGGCATCAAGCCTGTCCCCGTTTTCCCCCAGCAGACTTTCGCGGTTTGCAGACGCGCCCTTAAATCTATCAATTTGAAATTTCTGCGACGGAATTATGAGCATATATGTTATAAAAATGATCGAAATCGGATAAATGCATCAAAAGTTTTAGTCAAAAATATGCTGATTTCACACCCTTTGCCTATAAACTGCTCCAAAATTGCACTACATGTAGATATGGATACATGTAAGCTAGAGTTACAAAATTGAGTGTGGAGACTCGTGTGAGCCAAATTATTAAAACTATGTTCACTTTATTTTCAATAGAAGCCGTTCCCTCGTATTAGATTTACCTTAATTATTGTTATTAAATTTTTTGACTTCTCAGCTAATGTTAACAGATACTAATTTACATACATGCATGTTTTCTAATAGAGCTCGGCACCCAGCCGCATTATAAACGTTTCCAGCCTGGCGCATGTACGTGGAGAAATAAATGTTGCAGACTTAAACAGCGAAAAAACGTACGATGAAGGCAGAGCCTACAACCAAAGCAAATTGGCCAATGTTCTGTTTACAAGAGAACTCGCCAAGCGTTTGGAGTGCACCAACGTAACCGTAAATGCTTTGCATCCGGGGGTAGTGGATACCGATCTGTTTAGACACATGGCCTTCTTTAGCAGTTATTTCGCAAAGTGAGTAAGCAGCGGTATGCTTTAGTTTGATTCGTATATCAAGCTGCAATCTTTTATATACACAGCTTGATCTTCCGTCCTCTATTTTGGCCTTTTGTGAAGACAGCTAAAAATGGCGCACAAACCACTTTGTATGCTGCTCTAGATCCCGAACTGGATCAGGTTACTGGCCAATACTTCAGTGATTGCAAATTAAAACCAGTGGCAGCTGCCGGCACTGATGATCAAATGGCTAAATGGCTGTGGGCAGTAAGCGAGAAATGGACGCGTCCGGGATCCATTAAAATTGATTAGGTTACGTCTTTGACGGAACTTTGCTTTTTAAAATAGGTTCAAATGAATGATTCCTTTTGTAAATTTACAACTGCTACTGATATATCAACGTTACTAATATCATAGACTATGTAATTAATACGTATACAAAATAAAAGCAGTAAAAATTGTTTATCGCATATTTGCCATGACCTGCAAAAGTAAACCTGATAAGAGCCACAGTGTTAGAGAGAATACACACAACAGAGAGAGAGAGATTGCCAAAAGTATTTGAACCTAACCTTTTCAGACCCGCTTATACGAGATCCATTAATTAATGATGTCATTCTATCAAAATCTGTACTTATGCTAAGTACATAACTTATGTTTACTAATACTAATTCACGCTTCTCGCTAACATTTACTCTTTTAGCCATACTCACTTTTAGTCTCTGCGTAATATTATTTGTATAGTACTACCAAAAACCCCATTAAAACCGTAGACACGTTCTGCCTTTTGGACATAACAAAATTGAATTTCGGCGCGTCAAGAACTTTGGAACTAATATAAACAATGTTAGGGTGTGATTGCATATGTAGTTATTTGCTAATTGGGTGCCCCATTGCCGGCGCTCTGATTTATATATTCAGGCGAGTAAAAATTTAGCATATCATATCATGACTCTTCATTATTGACCTTGATGCTGCAGAGTTTATATGCAGGGTGGACAATTTACCAAGGAATCCAATGAAAAAGGTAAAGTAGTTATAGTAACCGGATCTAATACCGGAATTGGCAAGGAAACTGTGCGGGAACTGGCGCGACGTGGTGCTACAGTTTATATGGCCTGTCGAGATATGAAAAAATGTGAGCAGGCGCGTCAGGAAATTATAAAGGAGACTAATAACCAAAATATTTACGGCCGTGAATGTGACTTGTCTTCTTTTGAATCCATACGTAAATTTGCAGATGGGTGTGTATTATCTTTGGACAGTAAGTAGTTCACTAATCTAGCGATAACAAAAATGCTACGTTTTTAGCTTCAAACGCGAGCAGCAAAAGCTGCACATACTTATCAATAATGCCGGAGTTTTGTACAGTAAGCGTACTCTAACAAAAGACGGGTTCGAAATGCATCTGGGCGTAAACCATGTGGGACACTTTTTACTTACACATTTGCTACTGGATGTGCTCAAAGTAGGTAGTGAACCAGCATTTAGCTACACACATAGTTACCGCAATATATCCAAAACCTCTTATAGAAATCCCAACCGAGTCGCATTGTTAATGTGGCCAGCATGGTGCACAGTAATGGCAAAATCAACTTTGAAGACTTGAATTGCGAAAAGTCTTTTGCTGAATTTCCAGCCTACAGTCAAAGCAAATTGGCCAACGTTCTGTTTACACGGGAGTTGGCAAAGCGCTTGGAAGGCACTGGCGTTACTGTTAATTCGTTGCATCCTGGTGTGGTCAACACGGAAATATTCAGAAATGTTGCATTACTTAATAATGCTATTGCAAGGTTCGTACAATATTAAGATTTTCCGCACTGTTTCTGTGAAAATCAATGCATACTAAGTTTATTCAGATAGAATCCTCAATTCCACAACGTCGATCATATTGGTGCCATACGAAAAACAACTTGAGATTTCATTACAGAGTCAGCCTATACAGAAAGCATCCATAGATATAAACTGCAAATAAAAACGCTGGGAGCTTCCCAGTAGATGCCGCGGTCACAATCTCTTCGTGAATTAACCCAATCTATAGGCCTCCAAATATATTATTTTCCATAAACTTGCATGGAGAGGATTACTGACATATAAATTAAGTGCAGTCTCCCTCTACACGGTTTACGGCCTACTCTTTTATCTTATTTTTTTTCGCTTAAACTTTCCTGTCACTCCCGCCGGATATATCAAAATAGGCAAGAACATTTTTGGCTGAGCCATATCAACCTTTATAATCTACTTTTATACGCGTAATATTTATGTAAAATTTTATTGAAATATTGATGAGATAGTGTTCAATTATATACTACAAGACCCGCTTCGGACTGATTTAAGTTGTTTCTTGCGCCACTGGTTAAAATTTGTATTTGTCGAGATTTCCCATAAATTGATTTATGATTTATATATTAAGATAATTCCTAAGCTGTTATGCATGCTTTCAGATTGTTTCTCAGACCTCTACTTTGGATCCTTTTGAAGACTGCCAAGAGTGGAGCACAGACAACCCTGTATGCTGCTCTCGATCCGAGCTTAGCAAAGCGAAGTGGCGACTACTTTAGCGATTGTAAGCCAAAACCGGTTGGTAAAATTGCAACTGACGATAAGTTGGCCAAGTTACTGTGGGCTGAAACTGAAAAATGGACGCGTTTAGAAATGCTTAAATTGGATTAGATCAAAGCTTTAATATAAAATACACTTGCACTAATAAATTACATATACATTTTGAGAGAATGCATAATACTTTTTTTACATACAGAAATACATATTTTGAAGCATTCTTAAAGCGCGTTAATATCAGTATAAGGATGGGCTGGACCAGAAAGTAAATCAGGGAAAGCCATAGGCTTTACTAAAGTCTATGAGTATAGCAAAATTTCTAGCATTCCCCGACAAATCATAAGATAACCAAATAATCTTGTTTGTTAGTTAATAAGAAATACGTTTGTAAATTAAATCGTGTTTATATATTTTATAAATAACGAATAACTTTTGAAATTTGGTAATCATTGCGCATTTTCGAAATTCCCTTCTGTCTGCTTTACCCATCTCTGATTATAGCTAATTATATTATTCATACTTAGTTAATTTTAGTTGCCCTTTTGAATGACGCCAGCATTAATGAAAATCCTAGAATTAAGATCATTTGTGGTTGGTTCCTTTTTTTCGGATGTGTTCGATACGGTGTTTACATAAGTATACTGCAGATAAAAGCCAAGATGAACTTCGTCTTCCGGCTGCAGCTCTGCTCCTGGTGTGAATTGCAGGCGTAGCAACACTTTGTTGCCCTTGCGCCATACAATAAAATCTGGCTCTTCAGTTTGTGCCTGCACATCTTCATCGAACTCCTTGGAATCGTCGCGTTGATTAAGTACAAACGCCGTCTCCAGAGGCACAATCTTCGCATTGGCCAAATCAAGCACCTCACGTTTGACTTCTCTAGTTGAGGTTTGTCGGGATAGAGTAGCAGCCTTTAGCAGTGGTGAAGAGGTAATGGCTTCCTCCTTAATTTTACAAGCCTGTTGCAGCGCATCGGCAGTAAGTTTAATGCTGTCCTCGGGCGGCAATGACTCTAAGATCTTGATAGTCATGTCGTACATGGTTGGATTGCTAAGCTTGAGGAATATAGCATTGCCTTGGCCAGGTTGTAAGGGCTGCTCGCAGCGCACCATAACCACATCGGGCACGTGATAGCTAGCAAAGAGCTGTATGCGGTATTTAATTGAAGTAGGATGATACTCCGGTTTGATGAGATTATGCTCGCATTGACGACAACGCAAAGAACGTTTAATCCAAAGCGACCGGCGTTGTGGATACAATTCATTGATAGCCACAGGCTGCACAGCCGGTTGACTGTGCCTTTGAGCTATTGTCGTTACGCTGCGCAGATTTATGGGCTGCGTAAAGATGTCCGCCGGCAGAGGTTCCACTTCTTCGCTAGCTTCGGCAGGCGTTATGTTGATAGTCTTGGTTTTCGGCACACTCTTATCTGTCCAGCCTATTTGACGCCGTATAAGCGAGACTGTCAGGCCCGTGCGATCAGTCAGACTGGGGAATTTGTGTGGCTTGGGCGTTTTACGTCGCAAGAACTCCTGCCGTTCTTGCTTTTCCTGCAGCACCACAGACTGATAATATTCCATTAGTGTGTTGAAACGCGCCTGGTACAAGCATTCATTATCCGGCCAGGTGCCCGTGGCCACGCCTTGATCTGGTATGCCCACATCACGGGTTGTCCAGCGGCAGGACAAACACGACAGATAGTACATTTTCTTGGTTGTGGGTGTAGAAGATGGCTTGCTAATGGTTGGAGAAGGCGTGGCCTCGCCACTTTCACCTTCCTTAGGCTCCTCGGTTTTTCGCACAACTGCCACGGTGGTGGCACGTGCGGAAAGTGTATGCTGACAGCAAGGACAATCAAAGCAATTGGCACAGCAATTCTTTTTGTGACGCGCCTCCGATGATGGTATATTTTCCAAGCAATTGGAACAAAAGTGTGATTCAACTTCATGACACACGCAGAAACCACATCTTAGTTTTGGACAGTGGCGACAGAAGAACAATTTGTTAATGGGATTTAATATGCCACAAGAGCAGACATATTTAACTGGACTGGGTTGCATGAAACTCATGTTTAGTTTACTTAAACAACTCACTACTATTCACAAAGTATTTGCAATTTTCAATGCTTCCTCTTTAACTTATGACGACAACTGTTCAATGTACGCGTTTACAACACTGGTACAACTTTAACGATATGGCAGCGCTCTGAATTGGATACATCGATATATTGATAAGTGTATGACCGAAGTATTTTTTTCGATACTTCGTACCAAACAGCCTGAAAGTAATAAAGCGGAATACTGGACCGTTACAAAATTCAAAATTTTTACTGCAAAGCGACCATTTCGAAAACAGTGTACGTATGAGGCTGCTTCAGTTGCTGTCTCTGACAGACCGACTCACTCGTGGGCAAAATTGAAAAAGAGAAAGAAACTCAATGTAACGGCCAAGGATTCCACTCTATTAAATTTCATACTCTTTGACTTAATACATAAAAGCAAGCACATAAAGACATTTTTCAAAATCGATTTTGCAATATTTCATTATATTCGGAAATTATATTTACCGCTATGAAAATTATCTACCTTTTATATGGTACAAAAATAAAAGTTTTGCTGAAAAATTATCAGCTTTAATTCCAATATTATGAAGAAAACTACAGCTGATGGAGTAAAATGGAGATCATTTTCATTGAAATCTGCAGCAAAAAAAATTAACATATTTTTCGAAATTAATTTTATGACAAAATTGTCTAAAAACTGCAGACTCGGTTGGGTCGGTTCCCATACAAAGAAAACCAGCTCCTATTTGATAGTTTATTTCGAGAGCCCCTTAAAAGACGGTATGATCAATTTCAAAAACAGCCACTAATTACAAAAGTTGGCAGTAATATGAATTTTGGCAGCATAAAATAAATTCCACTCAACTGCGTACCAGGCTTTAAGTCAAAAATTTGTAGCTGAGCAATTTTCATTTCACTTAAACGTATCTAGCAGCATGTTAATTAATATAATTGGTATTTTTTAAAAAATGTTCAATGGTCGATTTTGCGTTAACGAATTACGGTCACACTGGTTCGCGCTGTCATCATAGTTCGTCGCCGTAAACCAATTGTGCCTAACTTTACACACAAACGTGTGTGTTTTAGCTTTTAATTTGCTTCAAACTGCTAAAGTTGATTTGTTAATTATACATAACAACTAGTGGTTTTGAAAAATCGTGCAAAAAGTATACAAACACGCATTACATTTACATACAAAGTGCCTTATACCAACAAAAACACACGTACACACTCTCATGCACCAAATACAACAACAAGTTGTGCTTTGCTTTCATCGTAGTTTGAGAATGTATTGAGAGCGAATTATTACGCCGAAAAATGTTAAATGTTAATTAATGCATAATTTAATTAAAAGCTGTCTGTGCGCGCAACAGTTTAAGAGAATAAAGAGTGCAAAAAGAATTAGGTATAACTAAAATCCCCAACGCGAGGATCTGTATCGTGTGTGAAGATCGAGTGTGATATTGCTTCCACTTCTACGAAAGTAAAAAATTAAAACCAAGTGATTTATAAATATATTAATTAAAAGTGCACTTAAGTAAAAGTATCACGCCGACGCATATTATACTGTACAGTGTGTACTAAGTTAAAAGCAGGTGTGTAAGTGTGTACCTGCTTCTTGCCACTTTTTCCGCTTAGCTTTTATAAATAAGTCATTTCTTTTATGACATTGCTTTTGCTTTGCATATTTAGCGTGTATTTGTGTATTTTTGCGCGTTTTCTCTGCACTGCTCTTGCTGTTATTGCAAAATTTCTTTCGCATTGGTTTTTGAGCTCTTTTATTAGTTTACCTTTCTACTTTACACCGTCAGTCAGTCAGTCAGTCAGTCATCAGTATGTAGTTTGCACTTGTTTCAATGTAGCTGTCTCTTTTCATTAAAAAAAAAAATCAAGCCAGCTAGCTACAAATACTTTTATCTAAAGTCGGAGGTTTCTTGTTTTGTTACCAACACAACCAACGGACTAGACTAACACTCTCGTAGACACATAAACAGGGCCGGATTAAAGTAAGAGCCGCCGTTGCTAGGTCTGCGCCTCCACGCAAACATATTCCAAGATCGATCGCTAGGGTGCCCCCTAATTGGTCATTCGAACGGAGCCACAGTCTACAACTGTGTCGGAGTCGTTGGATGTTAATCCACTTGTCAATGTCATCGTAGAGGTCCTGGGGTTCGTCATACCATCAAATTACAACACTTTCGTATATCGTTTACTTGGTATTCTCGAAAGATTGAATTCGGGTGAAAACGATTTTGAGGATTGCATAATAACAAGTTTTTAGAACAACTACTAGTTTTAACGCACTTTTTGCTAAAATAATTGTACGACCAGTTTTGTGCAGTTTAAATGTGATTGCCAAATAATTGAGTCGTATTAAAATTAATTTCACAATAGGGCTCTTACTGGACCTCCACATGTCTAATCCGGTACTGCACACACACCTGGAAAGCACTGCCGAAGGTGAACTGGCTGTTAGTATGGCACATATACAAATCCAATGCTTCGGAATGTGCGTTGTTACTATTGTGTTTGTTTAGCCTCTCTTCTCTATGGCTCTGTCGTCAACGGGTTTGCTTATCAATAGGCTCACACTCCCAATCAATAACTCACATTTTGTGCATATGGTTTGCATTTAATTGAAGTTTTCATTTCAATAAATCGTGCAACATTTCCGTTTTTAACATTTCTGTGTCAATCATATGTTCTTCCGCTTTGCTGCTGCTGCTGTCAGCTGTTTGTGGAGTAACAACAAAACTAGGCATTCATATAAATAGCTTCGCGAATTTGCCGCGTTTTAAATTCGCCGAGTCGCTGTTGTCTTTGTCTGTCTTATGTCCTCTGCAATTACAGGGTGGTCCAATTTGGTGGTGGAGGGGTGTGAAATCTTTAGGTGGTTTCGCCTTAATAGTCGTTTAAAATCTCTTTAAATAAACATTCGCCATATTTCTAATGTGGATTATAAATGCTCTTAAATATATTTTTCAAACATCGGAATTCTTTTGGGATGATATACTGAAACGGAACTGATAACTGGAACACTTAGGGTTCGCGCACACATGAGGCTGATCTTACTGCTGATCTGAAAGATAACTATAATATGGAAGTTATAATGTAAGAGCACTTAGGGCATGCTGATTTGAATAATTTGATTAATTTTTTGCACACTAAACTGCTGACCTTATAACTAATAAATAAACTTATAAAATTATTATATTATAGATCAGCAGTAAGTTCTGTTTACAGCTCCATGTGTGCGTAAGCCCTTAGGTTTTGAAACTGAGTTTAAATTGCTGAAATTTCTGACAAATCATAGATAGTCTCCAAGATATTATGGATTAGAGCAAAGTGCAGTAGTCAGCGTCAATAGTAAAGTCGATTAGTACAACGTATTGATAATAAAGTTGGTTTTCTCCGTAAAAACGCGTACAGTGTAACAATATAATAACTTTTTTATACAAAATATACAAATTTTCAATATGGCCACATTAATCACGAACTGTGGGGTTACACGCAAGAAGAGCTTCTTAAAGCACATCAACCATCTGCTATTTTACAGTGTTAACCTTGACCTGCAAAATCCGCCAAGCCGAGAACTCGAGCCGATTTAAATCTCGAAATGAAGAAGGAACCGATATCTCTGTGTGGCGTTGCTTGTTGGAACGTCCACTAGCTACAGATACGTATGTTTGTTAAAACACCACTCAATTGTGTAAATTTTCAGATCAGGCAAAATGAGAGTTGGGTTTATCAAGCCTTCGTTATATTGATCATCGGTGAAATCTTTCACTTTTCGAACTTGTTAGGTTCTATTTTGAACCAATTTTGATTATGCTTCGTCACCTCAGTAGCCATTCTTCAGTCATTTCGTTCAATTTCTACAGATGCAGTTTTTCGCGACCACTTAGCGTTAAGACACAGTCGCAAAACCTATAATGTGCTATGGTTCGGTGATCGTTATATTGTTGGGTAAGGTTCAAGAGTTGTAGCAGTGCAAAGTTGGTTGCAGGCCACCCTGTATATCGCGCCTGCGCTTGCATCTGCCCACCCCTTAAAAGCAGCTGTTTATGCGGCCGCTTCAATTCGCCTGTTTATGTTCTGAGCCGTGGCAAAACACTTGAAAAACTTTGTATTGCCGCCGTCAGTTAGTTTTGAACTCTTGTGGGCGCCGCAAGGACATGCCGCAAGTATAATACGCCGGATACATACACACATTGCGTTTCGTTTATTGTTGCAGACACTGCAGTTACGTGCTCTTTTTCAATTATTCAGGCAGCAAGCCGACGTGCAAACACAGTTTACGGCTCTGCTCTGCAGTGCTTAGAGAAAGAGAGGTGGTGCGCGAGAGGCAAGTTGTAGTACACTTGTGCATAAAAGAAGAGCATTGCAAATGCAAAAACATAAAACAAATGTGGCAGACATCTAACGTGGCAGCAACAGACGCAACAGAAGCAACAGAAGCAACAACTACAACATCTCAAGTGGAAAAGTGCAAATGCATAAAATAAATAAAATAAACCGACTAATTTGTTATGTACGTCCGTCTTAGTTGTATGTCTGCGGTTTTCTTTCGCTTACGGTTTAGCCATTTACGTTGTTTCTTTTCATTTTATAAATTGCATAAGTTTTTCGTCATTTTATATACCTTAAACTAACTTTGACTTTCTTTTGGCCTAACTTGCAGATAACGACAACTCAACAACAACAACAACAACAACAACAACGACAACAACATCGACGACGACAATTACGACCACATTCATATCAACATAGACAAAACACCGTGACGTATTCCCATTCATTTATAATTAAAAAGAGCCAAAGCAAAGTAACCACTTACTGTATTCCAAAATGGAATCCATGGAATATGAAATGGCACGCAATATGACATTGCTCTTCTTTTTGGAACGTTTGTTGGACAAGGGCGAACCACGTACCGTACATGATCTGTCCTGTCAATTTGGCAACAAGGAGTTTACCAAGGAAATGCGTCAAATTGCAGGCGGCAGTCAGTCGGGTAAGTTTCGTTTTTTTTTATACCCCGTACACAAAGTGTAAAAGGGAAGGAGGCGTGCTAGACCATATGTCCCATGAGCCGAGTCGATATAGCAATTTCCGTCTGTTCGTCCGTCCGTCCGTCCATTTTGTAATCTCTTTCTCAGACACTATATGACTTAGAGCAAACATTTTTTTTACCAAAAGATGCGCATATGCCGGGAAAAATACGAGTTGTCGCTATGTACCCCCTTCCCCCGTGAGAAGGGGGTCGATCGCTTACACCAAAACCATAAAAGCTATTCGATTGAAACTGCACACTGTTATTGTGCATAACTTGTGTAAAAATTATTAAAATCGAATAGAAACTAAAAGATATAAGTAATGATGTTACTTTAAACTGCAACAAAATTTCACTTTTATAGCAATGTTAAGGGTACCAAATTTGGTACGAGTCTCATGTTGTAAACGAAACAATGTTGACATTTTGCATTCAATTTTAATTTTTTCAGATTTTCATGGGTTTTTTTTTAGGTTTACGTGAGTCTAAATTCCGGTTTTGGAGACTAGCGTTCTCAAAAATATATTTGATTGTCTTTTGTGGAACTACTAGGCGATTGCATATTTGTAAATCGCCAAGAATCCCGAATAGATTTCAATAAATTTGTACTTTACAATGGTCCTTTTAAGTATTATAGAGACACAATGAATGGTTTTTTCACTTTCATAATATACGCCTTATCCCTTATCCAACCTAAAGTCAAAGCCCAGTTATTTACCTTTCATTTTTAACAATGGCATATAGAGAGTTCCACGATCGAACTGAACCATATCTTTGTTTGGCAATAAAGCCGGATACTAACTTATTTCCGGTGTTGGCCGTAAGATCCAACTCTAAAATCAAACCTTTTCCCATTTCTTTGACATGAATCCCACGGTTCACATAGTTCCGCGTACACTTCCAGTATACGTTATGCACAGGTTGCTGACTATACAGACGTCTTCAATGCCGCGACAAAAATCAATCTTTCTCTTGTAATACAAAACTTGTTTAGTAAAAACTAATACTTGGCATATTTCTGCACCTGCTGCAGGTCATTGTTGGTTTTTCAAAACAACACACATACGTACTACCTATAAAAACTATGTACATACTATAGTTACAGATATAGCTGCAAGAGCGTTCGATTTGTTTAGCTTTTCTTTGGAAAATCAACGCAGCGCCGCAGTCGCAGCGCTTGCCCATGATGTCATTGCCACTGTCGCAGGATGTAGCCTGGCTGCCAGACAGACGCAGAAGCTGTGCTTCACACATCTATACATAAAGGCAAAAACAAACCCAGTCGGAGTAGACAGCGTAAAATAAATATTTATTGTGGCATTCTCAAGCGTCACGTAGTAGCGGAAAAATGCTGAAGAGTTCCATTCCGATTGAAAAAAGGCATGTAAGACTAGTTTTCATGCGAAAATTTTCAACAGAGGCTTATTAAATGAATGCATTTACTTCAGCGTTTGCAGAGTCTGAGCTGAATGTATGGAAAACTAAGACAAACCAATTTCACGCCGATTTCATGCAATGCATCATTTCAGCAAATCCATTGAATTAAAAACGTAGTTTTTTTTTTGTTCGTTTTCAATTTTTCACTTGTCTTATGGCTTTGTGAAAATGACACGTTATTTATCGTGTGACGATAATAAGTTACGATTAATTGTGTTTTTGTGTGGGGCGACGATATATTGTCAAAAACTTGAAAAAATTTTTAGTGGGACTAAAAAAACTTGAAACTTTGGTTTGCTTGGGTTCGGGTCGGGTCGGGTCTCTCAAACAATTATTTCAATACAATGTGTAATTTCTAAATAACCGTAAATAGCAAAGATTTTTTCGGGTAAAAAGTGCAAAACTAAGCAGACATTTGGTTCGTTGTCGGCTTCAAATCCCAGAAATATTCAGATTTCAAGGAAAGATATTATACTTTTTTAACCATTGCCGCAACATTACTAATATTGCAATATACTATTACAAATTTTTTGATAACTTTTTAGCTTTTAAAACATCAATCTCATTTGAAAGTTGTAAGCTGATATGAATAATTGCTGTTTATTTCAAAAATCGCATTGACTTACCCTGTCTGCTCTTAAACTGGTTATTGTTTCGGTCCATTGTTGTTTGGAAACTTAAGACGCCAAAAAAAAACACGTTCCGAAATGTCCGATTGGGAAGCCATGAATTTTTTTTTGCTTATATGCAGCCGCCGAACTGCAATCGATAGTGCATATACTTGTGTGTATATACTATGAGCTTACATTTGTATTATATTACATTTACACTGAAGAGTCGCCGCCGCCTACATCTGTTGACACATCTTAAGACGAAATATATTTTCTGTTCATACAAAAACCTTTCAAAAACTCCCATTGACAGTATAACACATAAACAACTTTATATGCCGCAGTTTAAAAATAGCAACACTTTATAGATAATTTCCACTTGAAATGGTGCATTGCACTTCCCATCATATCACCAATGTATTTGGTTATTTAAGAGAGAGATCCATTAGCATATAATTAGAATAAACCATTGCATGACAGGAAATATCTTTGAATGTTTTTGTTTACATGTGTTAACAAAAGATTACCAACTGGTAGCACATTAGCTGGAACAAGAGAACTGTCAATTTCAATATGGAAATGGGGGATTACAGTGCTGTAAGCAAAACTTTGAAATATCACATGCTGATTTCAATATTTAATCACTTCATTTAAAATGTTTCATGATATTTGATCCAAAAAAGTACTGCATACTTTTATATTTTAGTTAATTTCTTCACACATTGTGCTTGCTTTTTTTTTGCAGCCACTGAAGATTTAACAAGTAATTATCGCATTTAGTGTGTGGGCAATTTAAAATACATATGTCTTAGAAATATGTGCGTGACTGTCAGTCAAACACCCACTCACACACACACACAAAGACACATTAATCTTTATCAACTAAATCAAGGAAACTCATTTAAGCTTACAACCATGTAACAAAAACATAAATTTCAAATTATGTATTGCAGTTTCTAAAGTCTTAAGATGTTAAATAGGTCAATCCGGTGACATGTTATACAAAAAAAAACTATGGCTTCCAATGTGAACTTTAGGAGTTCGTTTGTTGCATTGCCTGCTCTCAGCTAATGTTTCCACGAAAACGTTTCAATTGATTTCTCATTTAGTTTTTCTGATAAATACCTAAATAAAATTTGACTTCATGAGAAAAAAAAGCTTTTCCGTACAACATATATTAACAACAATATTCCTTCTATAAAACTGTCATAGCTTTTACATGGCACTGCCAACAAGGTATTGTAATTAAGATAGCCAAAGTGTTTCTTGGCTGAGCCTGTGTTCTACCAGAATGGAGTAATGTGGGTTTGACTGCCATTCACTTGACCACTGTGATCCCGGTCTCTCTATTAACCAAGTTGTCGCACAATCTTCACGTGGTGCGTCCTGGTTAGCTGCTCTAATCACTACCCCGTGTTAAAGTATTGAGTGCGCGACTTTAACAGGGTCGTAAGGTTTGAGTTCAGCCTTTAATATTCTTAACCTTAAACGATATGGCCCTTATCCTTTTAGGACCCACTAGCGTCATCAGTTCTTCACGTTGAACGCAACTGAATAACTGGCGAGCTTGCGACAAGCCACTTCAGCTCCTCTCTTCCGGGAGATAGTAGGTGCTAATCTCCAAATAAGAAAGAGATTCTCTTTAGTTGTACCCGCCACTACTGGACACTGGCTGGTTAGTGTCCATGCAGCCTGGCTTTTTCTCCCGTTCAACGATTTTATGTTTAATAAGTACGAACTTACTAGCTTATCAGTTTAAGGGCAGAAATCTTATATTAGCTACACAGGATTTGCGTCTTACATTAATCAATTAGATGTAGGTCAATCCTCGAGGATTTCGCCTATACATAGTATGTGCCAACATATGTGAGATGTAACCCTCGCTACTGAAGACCATTTCTATAAACAACTGCAAATGCTGTGTAAGCCGTAATCTTTGTATACATACTTTCACTAGAAATACAACTATCACAAAACTTTAACCCTCATTTCCCTTAAAGCAAACTCAAATCCTATAAACATATTTTATTCGTAACCAATTTTTGTCAACGTGTTTATTTGCAAGTTATAAACCATTAAAGCCCAAACTTGCCTATACCCTTGATAATTTTCATAATACCCAAACACAGATACCCAACTTGTTTGGGTATGTGCGTGCATATAGGGTAGAGGGGTTCATAGGTATAGGTATACATGATGATGTGAATGAAATTTGTTTTCATGTTATGCTTGTTTTGTTGCAAAGACGCAGAGAGAGTGGCATTAAAATTGTAATAGAATAGTGTCGATTACGTGACAAAAATGTTCAATTGAATTTCAATAAAAATTGGCATGAAACTCTATACAAGCCGTTCGTTTGTCCTTTCGCACATTTGTTGCTTCAATAATGCATGTTTCATGTGTGTGTGTGTATGTGTGCCACACTTACCACTCTTTACGAACATATATAAGTATTCTCCAGAGTTTGCTCAGAGCTGGCACATCTACAAAAAACATTTACAAAATTAATGTCGAAAGTAATTTTTTAGCTTTGGCTGGCTAGAAAATATTCTAAATACATACATATACTTATAGCTGTTTGCTTTGGAGTAGAACTCCAAACTCTTCAAGCTATTAGGCAAAGTTGTTAACAGCTTAAGTAAATAGTTAACAAAATCAGCCATTTGTCAAAAGATGGTTTTAGCTGTTAATTTGGCAGCTAAATTGAATTTTTGAAATTTCATTTTGGGTTATTACCAAATAGCAGAGAGTGCCATTAGTTCCCAAAAAAACGTGTGGCACCTTTTTTTTTTTTAATTTAATGTGCAAAAATGTATTGAGCTAATTATATGTATGAGTGTTTATGCGCGTCATAAGAAAATAACTTTCAAATCGTGATATGCAATATAGCGTACCGATATTTGGAACGCAGTTTTTTTTGGAACCGTTTTTTAAGCTTAAGCTTTACAAATTTAAATATATCAGATAGTCAAGCCGTAAAAAATAAGCTCGCAGGATTGGAATAACCTTTAAGCTGATTAGACCATCTAGGTCGCCGCTACGATTGTTGATATTATATTGATAAATTGATATAGGATGATAATATCAAATATACTTTTTTGATTACTTTAAAAAGTGTAAAAAGAAGCTGTCAACAAGATTTTAAAAATTATGTCAGTATAATCAATAACATATTCGTAGGTCATGATTCCAGAAAAGCCCATAGAACAAACAAAAGATTCTGGGATGTGAGCAGTGTGTCAAAAATAAAATCAACAGTGAACTTTCGTCGTAATTGCAACCGAGTGGCTGAATCTTTAAGAGGCTATATTATAGTCGCTAACTCTTTTGCTAGACAAATTCGTCTACTTAATTTCTGTGAATCGCGGTATGTGGAGCATTTAGATTCGCTTAGCCTTTTTAACAAAGCATTGGATAAGCAATATCACTGGATTTCGAGGAGAAGACATTCATTTGCTTTACTGTCGATTCACACAGCTTCGTTTTTCTTAGCTTTGATATTATTGAAACCCATATTTAATCGCCGAAGAGCATTTAGGCAATATTTTTGTTTTTGAAACTCAAGCAGCAGAAAAACTTTGGGTAGCGTTGACTAGTTCGCCGACGATTAAATAACAAATAAATCTTTATAACTACGAAGGAAAACCAGAATCTTACTATTGTAAATCTATTTTTATACCGTTTTTCGACAAATATTTGGAAGAGCTTCATATAAAATTTCTTTTGTAGAACTTCATAAAAAAGAGCTGATTCAAACTTTTAATACTTTTGGAGCAGAATGGCCGAATGATGTTATGGTCACAACTGAAGAAGTAATTTCTCCACAGTACGAATTGGAATTCTATTATTCTCAGGCGAATTAAAGCATAGCTATGTAGCCGAACCGGAACCCAAAGGCTTAATGGCTTATCACACCTTAACATTCATAGAGATATAAATGTTAAAGAAGAAGTTGTGTTGGATAGTATGTCAAAATTTAAATTAAATTAAATTCTGGTATTATTCAAGATATATTTAAAAAAAAATTACATATATGCATATATTTACATCGTTTTGTCTCGATGCTAAAATTGACGAAGTATTGGGTGATCTCAGGAGGGACTGTTGTCGTCGAGGAAATGTTTTCGGCCTACCAAAGTAAATTATATGCTCTGCTGTTCATATAAGTTCAGGAAACTTGTTGAGTTACTTGAAGGCGACGAGGTCTTGGTACAATAAGATGCAATTGCTGTTGACTTGCAAATTGCAATTTTAGGGTCGTCAAGCTTCCACAAAAAAGTAACATTTGTAAATGGTCACCTTATGCGAAACCACTTAGAGGGTATTTGCAGCTGTTTTGATAAAAATAACTTAAGCTGGCCAAAAGCAAAAAAATCTGTAAATTCCACTACACAGGAAGCGAAATCAGATTGGCGTCGAAGCCCAATATAAACCACGAAGCATACCTCTCTCGTTTAGGCAGCCTTTAGTGAACACCCTATATATCTCTAGTTGAATTACGATAAAGCCTAACGTATAAACGAAGCGCTACTTATATTCAAACACACGTAATCAAAGCCTCATAGGGTGCGTGGAAGGCCTTATAAACCGATCATTTTGCGTAATCAACTGACAAAAGCCAATAAAAACAGCAACAATTTAAAACAATGTGCAATGTACCATATAGTGATATATTTATATGGCATAGCTATCGACTTATATATAGATTTGTTTGTACCTAATGTAATTGAGCAGCTTGTTTGATTGTTTTCAAATGCAGCTCACAATTCATCAATTCCAACAAGCAACACGCTGTTGTTCTTGTTGTTGTGGGCGTGCATAGAACATAGCAACTCGCTTGATTGCATGATTGATTGAGATGTTGCAGGAATGAAGAGCTTGAAGTCGGGTGTTTATCATCTAGAAAGCCCAAATTTCAAATGCTTTCACCAATACTTGCAATTTCGGGGCATGCTAGAGAGGGAAAAGTGGAAGAGAGAGCCACACACAAACTGATACATAAATTTAACGATTTTATGTCAATGCTTAACTTGCCGGTTCTTTCTTTTCCCCAACAATCCTTTTAGTCCCATGTTGGTGGGAATATCCGCCCCCAAACACTGAAAATGGCGTGTGCACACATTTTGCGTGTCCTGGCTCAATGTGCGTTATGCCAAGGTTTATGCTATACATATATACACATATTTTCCGATTTGGGAGTTGGGGTAACAAAGGATTTTCTTTGCTGAACATTGATTTTTCAGTTTTGGCGCCTTTTCCTTCGCGTTGCTGTCATGTTATGTTAATTGCTCAAAGTTAAAGCTCATTATTTATAAATCATAATCATAAGGAACGTAACATTTTCTACCAATTGGTGTTGAGCATATGGAATTAATGATTCTATAATAAAGTTAAATGGCCCAAAAATTGAATAGTAAGCACAAATTTCCAGAACGGAAAGTGTTTTGACTATGAAATATGCATATTGCCCGTCTACATAATTAATAAAAACGCCCACACACACACACACACTTAAACTCTTATGCATACACATATGACTGTTATAAAACGTCTTACATTTCACTTTCCTTATGAGCACATAAAATCTTAAATTTATTGCCTATAACCCTTTTACCTGGTTCACTTGGAGTGTAGAACAGCTCCAAAAAACACATTGGATACATCACATACATACATACATACATACGTAAGTACTTACAGGTATACAACATTGTATGTGCAACATGTTTTGCTGTTATAGCCAACTGTAAAAAGCATTTCAATAACTAAGCATAAATGTAGCATATATAAATTTATTGCAAATGTCCTCAGTGCATTTGAAAATTGCCACAAAATTTTTTGGCTTATGCCACTTGCTTTTGCTTTTTGTATATGTGCTTGTGTGCCGGTCTCTGTTTGTCCAACTGGGTCGAATATAAAATGCCGACACCTGCACAAGTACGGACAAGTGCAGGCGCAGAGGGGAGAGTATAGTAGCTACTAAGCTACCAAAAGTGTTTGCCAAGTAAAAGTAGCGCAAGCAAACAAGCTGAAAAGAAAGACAGAACTTTAAATACGCTTTAGTTCACGCAAAATACAAAACAAATTTATTTAAACAGAAAAAGTTGACTGAAATTTTTAGAAACGTAGAACTTTTTAACAATTTGTTAAAACCGACTCGTATGCCGTCACGGAAAGCTTTATTACTCACATGGCTTTAGCTAATTGCTAGATGGTGCTAGCACATGCTTAATCTATATATATATATAAAAAAATAAAGACTGCCAATTCTTTGTGATTCTTCTCCTCACAGGATAGCTTCCCGTTATGTTGGAGAGTGTTCTTATCTAAGTTTGAATTAAATCCACTTAGGGGTTCTGGAGATAATGCTAAAAACGATTTTCCATAGAAAACATATTAAAAGTACTAGGTACGAGATAAAGGTAGAGGATATAAAGATATTGGTACCAATATCCGCAGCTGGACTTAGCATGAAGAAGAGAGAGAGAGAAAGAAAAGGAAGTGGAATGGGAACGGGAAGAATTAATTTATATAATGAATTTATTGACGGCTTTATCAATGGGCAGCGGAGCGCGCGGCTACAGAAGAGCGAGAAGGTTACACTTTCTTTTGTTTGAAGTAAGGTTAGAAGTAAGAGCGAGAAGAAGAGCATGTATGTTATGTTGTAGACCGATGGTTTGCGTGTTTGTTTAAGTTTCATTGTTTTCTTGACATTATTTTGTAATCGTCATTTGATCGTATTTTGTTGAGTTATTGCGTTCTGGACCTTTATACGGGTCATAAAAAGTAATTTGTATTTTTCTTCTCTCATAAACTGAAAGAGGGAATAATGGCTTGTAATGACTTCTATGAAGTTCTTGAACGCAATACCTTATGATATCAATAAGCTAACACGCTTGCTATATTTTGGAATGTTGTTGTTGTTTTTTTTCGTAATCGTGTTAGCGAATTTCCCCCGCCAGGTGGCGCAACATTATGCAAGTTTAAGAGCTTATAACTGAATAAATTCACATCTGCCGAGCATCTGCCCGTGACGGATCAACTTTTCCTTAAATTGAAAATGAAGCTTATATCTCACAAGGCAAATAAGTCTTTTAAACAACCACATTATCAACATCAGCTTTAAGGTACTAAGATGGTTTAAACTTGTATTGTTGTCAGTTGAAATCTGACTAATAATAATCATTGTAGACTAATGATACTTATAATAAGCATTTTCGTAAGATTATTTAAGCTAAGTGTATTGATGAATTATTTACGATTTTTGATTGAGTTGTTGTTGTTTGATTCACTTTTGTAAAGATCGCTGTGCAGTTGTTTTGCGGAAAACCATAGAACTGATAGTGCAGGATCGGCATATGAGTTATCGTAAAGTTGGTGCATACTTGTACTTTAGCTCTATTAGTGAACATACAATATTTGATGTATAACAAACCCACAAGAACATCCGTTGGATATGGCATAGTTTGCACCGGTGGGTGCAAAAAAAAATACAGCCGTATTAAGCAAAATATTATATGTGTATAAAATCTGTACATCCAAAAATTTAACAGCAGGACAATACATCTATTTTCGAAAATTCTTCGTTTTTTCTTTGTTACTGTACAATATAAGGCAACTCTCGTATATCTTGTATGCAATACATCTTAAATTGCGTGTTTTCAGTCGCTTTAGAGCAATAAATCACTTGAATACACTGAGGAAGCTGGCAATTTATACGGTTTCGTGTTTTTAGTGACATTTTAATAGTAACGGCTGATGCGTCACTTTCTTACGCGTCACATTTGTATCTCTCTCATACTTATTAGCCATTTATTCCTTACGCTACGGACACACAATGCCCTATACGTCCCTCACTCGCTCTCGTTTCCACTCGTTAATTGATAATCAAGGCCACGATAGTGTTTCACTTTGATTTCCGTTTCAGTTTTGTGCTACACTACATGCCTCTAACCTATTTTCATTATACAAATTTAGTAACAGCCTTTTTATTAACCTTCCTTTTAAAACATAACAGTGTTTGCCTTGTCGTCGACATTCGACGATTCAACGCTCTCAACTGCTGATTACGAAGAGAACAAAAAAACTCTAAAAAACGACGTTTGTTTGTACAATGTATTTTGATGTTATTTTTTTTTCTAACGTATACAGTACTTTTTTACTTTTCCGCAAAAAATTATTGCGATTTAAGCACTCTGACAACTTTTCTGGTGATTTGGCGATGTTTTTGTGTTAGTGAGTTGTCGTAGTCGTTGACGATGTAGTGTGTTATTCCAATAACTTTAGTAATTTCGACTTAAGCAAGCTAAATGTTTTTCTGTCTTGTTGGGCAAAGGGTTTTCTATTGAATTTGAGCACTCTAGTCGCTATAGTTGGGTGGCCAGAGGAATAATAAGAGTAAATCATTTTCAAAATAATTTAAATTTGTCTGAACCAATTTCGGTTGTTTTGATAAACGTGCGGAAAAGCCTGAGTTGGTAACCAACTGTTTGTTTTACTTCAAATCAATTTGTACCTGACTTAAACGCAACGTATTTTGTTGAAACTTATATTCTGCAAACTGCAAGCATTTTATCTTTTGAATGGTATGGGTTTTACCTGAAAACGTTACGAAATTGCGAGGTAATCGGTACCACACTGAATTTTTGCTTAGCTTATTTAAAAGATAGTAAATAATTATTTATAATGTTCGCAGCTATTACGTTTTTATGTTACGAACTTTTTGTTCAACTTTTGATACCATTTATTGCACAACGTGAAGGGTATAAAAACAAACTCAAATACTAATATCTATAAGTTCTTAAACATATAAAATTATTTTGCTTTGCCAATAAGATATATATATGAGTTTTTTATGTACTAGAGTGTATAGCTGAAAATACAATAAATATTAATATCATGTGGCCTACAAATTTGATAAAGTTCAACAGTGGTTCAAACAGTTTCGTTGCAAATAAATGTACATACACTCCACGCCATTTGAATAAGGAAAAGTAATTTTGGGCCAATACTTTCGAGATATTGCGGCTTGATTGAAGCCTTTTCTGAAATGACGTCAAATTCGTGAATTTCTTAAGTGCAATTGACGGAAGGGAATCAAAACATGATCACTTACCAAAGTTCTTGAAAATGAAGCAAACATTGGAAACCCAATTTGGTATGTTGAAAATTATATAATTTAATTAATGTGGGTATTCCATTTTTCGCTGATTTTGTATTCAAGCTTGCAAGTGGCCATAGGCATACTTGGATTACCCTCATCAAGGAGAAGGGGATCGGTAGTACCCTGTCTGGCAAACTCATCAGCTATGCAGTTACTCAATGCTGAGTCATCTCATGTAGAATAGACTATATTGAGTTAAGTGATTTAGCCACTGAAAATCTGCCTAATATTGAACTTTTCTGAGTATACACCAACTTCGACCCGGTCATTCAGTTGGAAACCATCCGTGAAGAAGGAGGCAGCGTCCGCGACTGATCAATCTTCCCTGCATGGAATATGAGTTTTAAAGGATGTATTGGCAAACTTCTTCGGGACACAGTAGTCAGTTTTAAGTCGGACGAAAGTATGTTCCGTAAGGATTGGATAGTGACTACAGCTAGTCTTAGTCCAGCAGCCCGAGTCTCGTAAGCATAGTGTTGACAATAATGCATTTTCCTTCCCCATAAAACTCAGAGAAGGAATGTTTAGGATAGTATCAAGTACATCACTAGACGTAGTACGCCTGTAATGCATAGCCCTTCAGCTCGCTGTACTTTGCTCAGTTGGCTTAGGATGGTTATCCTATGCAGTGCAGACTACTGCCTTATAAAGCCATCGTACTATTTAATGAGAAATACCCCATTTTTGCCCCATGGTCTTTCTGCAGGAGTACAATGCCACCGCTGCCTTCTTGGTGCGTTCTTACAATCTCCAATATAATTTCCTATTCCGTATTTTTCCCAGATATTTAGCACTGTCGTAAGCAATGGTATCTAATATCTTGCTGTAAGAAAAAAGAATATGAATGTTAAACGTAAAACACTAGACTAGGGTGTTCTGTTCAAGTGGCCAGCAGTGTAAGCGTACCTGCTAGACATTTTTCAATTGTACAAAATAAACTTGAAATTGATTTATGCACATGTTGTTCTAACAAATGGGGAATCATTTTTCTTCGTCTACTTTTGGAGGGTGGTTGTGCTTTTTTTTTAGATTATATTTTTTGGTAGAGTATTTGCCACAATTTTGTGGCTCATTTGCTTGACAGATTTTTTTATGTCTTTTAAATCGTAATGGAGCAATCATTTTTTAAACTGCTAAGTCATGTTTATATCATCTTTGGATATATTTTATTTGTAATTTCATAATTTCATTAATCAAAGTGGATTTACATACAATTACATTTTTGAGCTTTGGCCATAACAATTGAATTAATTTGAGCTACTGTGTCTGTGTGTATCTATGTAAATACTGCATTATGAAAATGTTATTAAATCAGTTTTGACAATGTCTGTTCCCAAGTTGTCGGTTGTCTGACAGTCGTCTGCCAATCTACCATAGTCGACTGTCTGCTGTCTCCTATCTGTCGTGCAACATTAACACGCAACGCCGGCAACACTTTTCAACCCTCTCTGTCACTTTGTATTACATACAAACATACATACTGCATGTATGTACATTCGTACTAACTACATATGTACATACATATGATGAACAATAGACGAACATAACATTGCATACCATTTGTGTATTGGAGTAAGTAGTTGGGTCTTGTCAGCGTCAGCCAGACAGCACAAAAGTCTGACCTGATTTAACGTATAGAAAGAGCTTATAAAGTGCATTCACTTTTCATTTGATTAAGTTACACTGTTATTAAATGTGGATAGCTAATACATACATAAAATAATCGATAGTTATGGCATAGATATGAAAGCTAACACTCGATTAATCACAAATAGTACTAATTGTCGACTATGTAATTTATTTGTTTGAAGCATTTAGGTTAAAAAATAGTTGAAAAGGACAATCGAACTTAGCGTTATTAGCTCTATAAAATGTCTCTTTATACCTGCTGAACGAATACGTGTATCCGAAACTTAATAGAGCAATGAGCAAAAATGTGTGTAGACTATCATTCTGGCATCTTCCGATTTTCGATTTGAATGCTAAAAACTGGACTCCATGCGAGTTCGAATCGAAATTGGTTAGCTTTTATATCGATCCGATATAAAACTATCGGCTATGTATGTATGTAACAGGCTGAAGGAGGCGTGGCAGACCATATGTTCCATAGGAAAAAAAATGATTAGGAGCAAAATCGAGTCGATATAGCCATGTCCGTCTGTCCCTGTTGGTGTCTGTTTCTCAGAGCCACGAAAATTTTACCAAGTTTATCGATTCATGTCGATCATGCTATCCCTTTGAAATTTAACACAGTTATGCAAACTGTTATTGTACATATGTTGTGTTAAAACTATCAAGATCGGATAGAAACTTTAAAAGATAAAGGTAATAAAGTTCCAATTTTAGAGCACTCCTCCAACAAACTGCTACAAAATTTCGCTTATAGAAATGTTAATACGAAAGCTAGAGCCACATAATGTTATATGTATGTTAGCTTATAAATCAAACAACGTTTACCCTTTTCTGAATCATCCCCACTACCCCCGTAGTACAGCTACCTTTATTTCATCCATACCCCTCAAAGCATCGATACGAAAATATGCACAGAAATTTTATTTTCATGGGAAAAAAAGGTACAGGGTATTCCACTGTCGGGCACCTTCCCGACTGTCTGCATCAAATTTTTTTTTGATTGTCTTAAGGCAAGAAGTACTTTCATACTTTCTTTCATTCTGCCGAATCCTTGCAAAGAGGACTAATAATATTAAGCGAATATGTGAGCGACATTATTCCAAAATTAAATATCAAGCCTGATACAAGATAAATGTTAACAAATGTGTGACAAATTATATCCAATTTCAAAATTTCACGTTCAAAGTTCAGAATAAGTTAGAAGACCCTTAATAAAAACCTTACCTTCTTATTCCTGGGAACCTGCTGTTTTAAACAACTTCGGCCCTAACTTGCTACATTTTCTTTCAGTGTACTTACAGCAATTGTTGTTAGCTTTCATATGTACGTATGTACATATATAATCTATGAATGCCTTCCGCATATATTTAAGCTCAATTGTAACTGAATTGTACTGCATATTCAAAACTTTGACAAACTTTACAACAACAGCAATAATAACAACAAAACTATGTGTAGTTTTAATTATGAAGTTACCATTACGCTAATCATGGGAATCCAAACAGGCGTACAACATATGCAACATGCTGATAGTAGTAAAAACTTAAACAATTGAATACACATACATATAGTGAAAAGTTGTGCTAGGAAAAGTAGTAAGAAATTAAGAACAACTGACTTGACACTTTGAAAGCACAATGGGCTATTATAGTCTCGAGATTAATTAACTTAAGCCAGTAGTGCAACACTTATACTGCATTAACCCCAATGCCAAGTACAAAACACTAATGGCTTACTAATTATAATTGACATGCCGAAAATGTCTAATGTCTCTCTCTCTCTCTCTATGCTTCCCTTGACAGGTCTGAAGAAATTTCTTGCACAATATCCGTCAATCTTTCTTGTCGATGGTGATTATGTGCAGGTGAATGCCTATCAACACAGCAATACGGATGATGGCAGCTGCGGGGGAAAACGCGACTATATACAAGAGGCTAAAGACTATTTCAAGAATAAGATGCTGCAGTATGGTGCAGCTGCAGAGGTGCCAGTGCGCAGCTTGCTCGGACATCGCTCCCAGGCATCGCCGCAAGTGCGGCATATTTCAGGTACGCGTTGTGCTTCGTTATGAACACTTAACTGGTTAACTCTCTCTCTCTCTCTCTCTCTCTCTCTCTCTCTCTCTCTTGCAGGACAACATATTAAGGAGTTTACGGATTTTCTCATAAAGCACACGGACACATTCAAGGTGGTTGATGACTATGTCATGCTTGTGGGCTGCGAGAATATGACTGATCTGCCGGCCAGAGATCGTCTACACTTGCCCCAAACCAACATTGATACGCGCGGCACACAACAAATGTTAGACTTTTTTGCGCAGTGTATCGAGCTCAAAGGACCCATGCTGGTAGAGCAATTGTTTCATTTGCTGACCACAAACTTTCCGCAGGACCAATGGCTGCGCATGTTCAAGACTCCGGGCGATTTGAGCAGCTTTCTAAAGCTTTTTTCCGATTGCTTTCATATACAAGCCAATCTAGTCAGCTTGCTGCAGAAGCCCAAGCTAAGCGATTCGTATATACAACAAGCTCAGGCCAGATCCCGAGAGCAATACAATACGCTCAACAATAACAACAATCAACAGCAGCAGCGAAAAGCTGAAGCGGGCTTGAGCTCGGTGCAGCAGCGTTTGCAATCACCAGCTCAGCACAGCAATGGATTGTCGCTAAACAACAATAACAGCAGCAGCAACAACAACAATAATAACAACATTGCATCGCCCAATTTCAAGCTAAACGCACCCGTGTCCAATATGACCGGAGCGAGCAACAATGGAGGAGCAGGCGATTCGCTAACACAAAACAAATCAGAGCCAAACTCTGGTTTTGACAGCTATGTGCCAATGTCTGAGTTGAAGCTGGAGAATTTGTGTGAGAACAATTTCCCCAGTCCCAATCTCTCCTATGGTCCCATCACTACAAATACTAATAATGCGCAACAGCCGCCGCCACAAGTGCAACTGCAGCAACAACAAACCGTGCCACCCACAACACACAATCCCTCCGAGCGCCTGAACAGTGCCAACCAGACACTGAAACAACGCATTAATAGCTTGGTCATACGCACGCTTGCGGAGAACTTGGAAAAGGACAAACAAAGCATGGCGAACCAAACAAATGCCGCTGCAGCATTGGCCTATAACGCGCAGCACTCAAACAACTCGAGTCCTGTACATTCCACAAATGCAGCCTCGGTTGCTGCCACAAATAATGCAAACCATTCACCTAGTCATAGCTATTTTGTGGGTGACACTTGGAAAATCAAGGTGCTGCAGAACACAAGCGTGATTGCCAATGTCAAGCAGTCCTTGTTTGTAACCGAAGCTATTTTAAAGATTGCTCAGAATAATGAAAGCATTGTTATCTCGCTAGACTGTGAGGGCATTAATCTGGGCCTGAAAGGTGAAATAACGCTTATTGAGATTGGCACTACGCGGGGTGAGGCGTTTCTGTTTGATGTGCGCTCCTGTCCTGAGCTGATTAGCGATGGTGGTTTAAAAACTTTGCTGGAACATGAGCATGTTATCAAGGTCATACACGATTGTCGCAACGATGCGGCCAACTTGTATCTACAATTTGGCATACTCTTGCGCAATGTATTCGATACTCAAGCAGCTCATGCCATATTGCAGTACCAGGAGAATGGCAAGCAGGTCTACAAAGCCAAATATATATCGCTCAACTCGCTGTGCGAGCAATACGATGCACCCTGTAATCCTATCAAGGATCAGCTAAAGCAAATTTACAGACGCGATCAGAAGTTCTGGGCCAAAAGACCGCTGACGCGTGAAATGATGCTTTATGCGGCCGGAGATGTGCTGGTACTGATCAATGAACAGTTGTTTGGCAGCCTGGCGCGTCAAATAAAACCAGAAAATAGGCAATTGTTCTCCGAGCTGTGCACGGAACAAATACTAATGCAAATCAAACCAAACGAGGTGAAGATACGCAAGAAGCAACGTAAATTAAGTACTGAAGTCACCGATCTCAAGCAGAAATTGACACAAACCAGCAAAAGCATTGTGCTGTCCAATCGCGAGATACGGCTACTGCGGTGGGTTTTTCAATTTGCGTCTTGTTTTCTGTAAATAAATTATTATTCTGTTGCAGATTTATGGATCTAACTGAGGATGAAAAGGAGCGTCTTAAGGGCTACTATAAGGTAGCCAAAAAGTTGGAGAAAATGGAATCGGCTGGTAATCCAAATAAGTAAGTTAAGCACAGATTGGTTGCTAGTGACCATGTTATGCTAATGATATACTTTGCAGAGATCAAAGCGACTCGGAGGACGAGCAGGAGCCCAACGAAAATGACAATTTTCCCAGCTTGGATTCTGTGCCATCCGATAATTCGCTTTCGGGTACATTTTCGCCCCGATTCAGCTCCGAGCCGCCAAGTTTGACGGAATCTATGCAAATGTTAGAGGAAATACTGTCGAACAAATCGATGGATCGTCTAGCGCGCATTGATAAAATTGAGGCAATATTATCAACTGCATCTTCGCTGCCATGCGATCAAGTAAGCGTGATTTACAAAGAGAAGGGAGTCAAATCAAAATGTAAAATCAATAGAAAAGTTGAAACGTTATCTAGTTTATCGATTTAAATTTTATAAACTCAACAAGTATATAATAGTCAAGCATGTTCTCAATTTCGACTAGACTAACTATTGCACCGGAATTGGATTCGATAAATTTTTAAAAATGTGATTCCTATTTCGGTATCGGTATTGACTACAAACAGTGAAATGTTAAATACTATATTAAATCGGTTTCAGATAAGAATCAGTTAAATTTTCATACACTTTTTAATTGATAACTAATCAAATAACAACGGCTCTTAAATATACCATGTCCGTTTCAATATCGCTTTGAATCCCTGCGTTTAGTATATATGTAGCTTACAGAATCTCATCACATTTTTTCCACCCGCAGATAATCACTTCCAGTTCAATTCAAGAACAATTGGGTTCCAGCATTGTAACCACTGAGAATCTTCAAATCATACGCGAGAAATCCAGAAAGTAAGCATAGCTACTCTATAACAGTACTTCAATAAATAGCATCAACAATTTTTTGATTTTTTGCAGCATGAAGAACTGCAACTGCCAGGGCGAACGCAGCGTTACGCCCGTTTTGCGGCAAGGAGTTGGCAATGACAAACGTGTAGTCAAACTGGTCGATGCCGAGTCGCAAACGTTGAGCACAGGAGACGTGGTCATTACCAAAATATTCTTCCAAGACGAACATGAAAAGGCCAATGAAACTGTCCTGACCAACTCACCCCAACGTGTGGCATCAACATAAAAAGACAATTTAATTTAAAATTAAAGTGAATTCTTGTGCTGGAAAATATTTAAACAATGATTCCTACAATTCGCAGTGTATTATAAGGAAGCGACGCGCTGGTTTATATTATGTATTACTTTTTAACACACCCACACACACACACATGTTATCAAAACGGGGTCTACCCAATATCACTTAACTATGCAATAACTTTTTATATAATTAAAAGCAATATACTTTGTGCCTAAATGTTGATCATTGCAATATCTTTACAAACATGTTTCAACTAACTGTAAACTACTTACATTATGCTTTATATAAGATGTACGTTGCTGTCTTAGCGCATTTTATTCAAATTATTTTTACCACTAGATCGAAACGAATTGTATATTGTGGCATATTGTGGCAATAATGAATCGCACTTCTCAGCGTTGCCGTTTGAGAATTAGTGTTGTATTCTGTATAATCCCTTATAGATACTTTTATGTAGAGCTTTAAAATTTATATCGCAGTAACTAAATCACAAAAACGAAAAAAGAAAGGCTTTCATTACCAAGAGACAGCGCAAAAACAATCATTTGTAATGCTTTATTTAAACTTGGACATTGAAAAAGTAGTATTTAAAGGAGTTTTGATAATGAAATGCTTTGGACCAATGTGCTTGAAAACTTTACGCTCTATAGAAGTGCAACATATAATTCTTGTTTAAAATTGATACAATTTGTAGAGGTTTCTTAGAACATCCTTGTCGCCATATCAAAAGTCAACTATGTATTTTTTATTATTATATAAACAAACAAAACAAATTTACCCCACTCAATATGTATTTAGTTTAAAAAAAAAACAAAAATTTTTCTTAACTATTAACAATTGTGTAGTCAATTTAAGTAAAAGAAATATAAATGAAATTGTAACAATATAATTAAATAAAAATGTATATATACACATATAAATCGTCGTTGTTATTGTAATCGGAAAATGTTTTTTACATGCTTAAAAGAAACAACATTTATTTGGTGGTTTTGCAGTTTTTTAATAGACATCAAACATCAAGAGTTTTAAAATTTGAACGAGTTTGTGATATTTCTTAATTTGTATGCTGTTATATAATAAATACATGGGTTAGTTGATAGTTTTCTATGCCTTAATTTATGTTATATAGCGAGCAGAAGTATATTTATGTCATACACATTTTTATGCGTAATTGTTTTATATTTTAATGTTAATGCATTTATATTGTTATTTTACCTAAATATTGAATTTTCTACCAGCAGGTGCTCCTTTTTCAAAGTGGGCAACCTGCACCATTTCTTTGTTTATAATGTCCTTACCAGCTGCTCCCCTTAAAATTATTTATTTTAAGTATTATGACTGTTTTTTTTATTTTTTTATTGGCGCTAAAACATGAAAGCGCTCTTATGAAATCGGAAAGCTTTTTTTATACCTTGTGGACCTTTGTAGATCACTGCTAAAAAAAATTATACAGGCATTTTCCACTTCTTAAATGACATAGTGAGGAATGTGGATCGAGAGTCGATGTAGCCATATTCGTCTGCTCGTAATACAAAGTAGATATCAGAGGCTATAAGCTGTGGATACTAAAATGTACTAAGATACTTAATCTGACATAATTGTCTAATTATTGCATATGCATTAAACTTTTTCTAACTATGTTTGGATTAGGAAATAGTTTCGCTTTTTACTTAGGAGCTTCACTATGTTACCAGAAAAGTGTATTCTTTTTGTTTGTAACACTATGCAATTCTTAGCTAAGAACTAAGAAACACTGATACCCTACAGTTTAGAGAAGTTATGCGATGATTATATGCAGCGTAGTTCTTATATGTACTTTAATATGTTTGACAGATGAAAACCCGCCTAAATATATCGTTCTATACATTCTTTTCATCCTATACATTCTATACACTCTATACACCAATATCTCACTGAACGCCACTTTAATTAAACTCATTCCCATGTAACATCAGAATAAATTTCTTGGCTACTAATTTTCGTTTAAATTAGGAAAAATTTCGTTTGAATGAATTTTACATTCCGCACTCAAAACGGATAAAGCTCAAATTTCAGGATTATTCTTGGCTTTGTTACCACCAACTCTGAGCCATGATTTCGATATGAGCTATATGTGCAGTAAGGTAGACAAAAAGACCAACCATGATCTTTTGATTTCGATTGACCGATTTCATGTTCTTTTAAGCTTAGTAAAAGAAAATTTAATATCACTAAAACAAGCTGTAAAAAAGAAAGCAACTCTAGTTTTCCTAATATTTTTGTTGCACATGTAGGTTGATCTTATTTTGACGAGTTAACCTAAATATAAAACCTTCTTTTCTTCATAAACTTCTATAATATACAGGTAGACGGAAGAACCATAGCTCATATTTCTCTCTTGGATCACATTTTAGTTGGACCTGGGAAACTTGGCCTAAATAATTTGTTTTTCTTTCCAAGAAACGAATGTATTATTTCTATCCGTCGTATGAGGCGACTAACAATGACACTGGCTTCTTCCGAGACCAGTAGAGCCGTTCCATGCGGTTTGTGCGTAGGGTTTGGGACCCACCACGTAAAACCACAATTTCAATGAAAGAATGCATTTGCATCAGGCCATAACCCGACAACGGGTTGTTATGGCCAGCTAAGAAGAAGAAGAAGAAGACTGTGCTTGAGCTTGACTTCTGATCTTCACTTCGCAAGGCTTGAGCTGCGTACAAAAAAGGGTCTTTGAGTGAGCAGCTCATCACGTTAGCCTTAAGTCGATAGCCGGTGTGGGGGCTTCTAAAGGGCTCACGCTCCTTCCGTACACATCAGTCATTACCAAAATGCTCAAACAATGGAGGGACGCCCAATCAGAGAGTCCCCCACAAACAATTACAAGTAAACACCTGCGACACACTGAAAAGCTGATACCAGTTGAACCTTTGCTGCTTACTTTTAAGCGTACTAAATTAGCGTCTAAAAGTATGCTACAATATTCTTGCTATTAAAATCACTGAAAATCAAGTGAGTAAATATTTGTAGCATACTTTTAGGTGTGATTAGAATGTCGCTTCATAGCGGCAACTGTTAGCTTGAATTACAGTTAGAATGGGCCGATACCAATCAGAACCAACGTGACGTATACTTCATAATAGCTTAGCCTACTTTAATGGGCTTCGGTCAATTCAACATGAAATACATATAACGAAGATGCTTATTGCACGAAACTAGCAGCTCTACCAGCAGTCAAAGAAAGGTGCAGCTTGTACTCGACAGTCCAGAGCAGTTGTGGCCTCCTGTTGCTCTTATCACAGCGGTGAAAGTCTTGGGACACATTGAAAAGCTAAAAACCAGAAAGCCTCCTGGAGAAGATGGCAACCGAACAATTTCCAATTTGGTTTCCGAAAATCCCATGGAACACCAAAACAATTGAATAGGGTAGCAAATTTGATCCATGAGGGCTTCGAGGCCAAGGAGTACGTGGTGGCAGTCTACTTGGACATTAAACAAGCCTTCGACAGAGTTAGGCACAATTGTCTGCTCGGCAAAGTCGTCGCTGCTAACGCGTCAACTTCTATCAAAAGGGAGTAGCTACTTGACGGATAGTTTCATCTCTGTGCTGATGGATGGTGTGCAATGAAGCGTCAGGGCTATCAGAGCTAGTGACGATTTACAAATCCTGCAAAGCTTATACAAACTCTTTGCATGATTACTGGGGCCCCCTGGTTCATGCGAACTGCATACATTAAGAATGACTTAGATGTGCCCAAAGTTGGCGCTACACACACTCCTAGCGACTCAAAAAAGTAGGCCCTGAAGTAAGAAGAAGATTATGGAGGTTATCCGGTCGACCTCGCCAATAGTTTTATATGAGTAAAGAGTCGAGAAACATTGATCTCTCAATTTGTTTGCAATGTGCTGGCACAAAAAGATGACAATTTGGAATTCATCAACTCAGCGATTTGGGAGCTCAAAAGAGAGAGCTCTATACCTTTTAGAATTGATCTCTCTATGGATACGCTGGACACATGTCTGGGTTTTGCAAAGAACAGACAACCTTTTAGCGCCGAAAATCGAAATTGAGATAACTTAAGTTGACAGGTGTTAAACATAATGCCGGTTCAATTGCAGCTTGGTCAAAACACATTTTCAAACAGACTGTTAACGAAACGTTTCACGTATTTTTTGGCTAAAAAATGTTAAAAAGTATGGAGATGTCAGATTTGTTTTGACAACATTGAAATTGCCAATCCTCGTACTATGAAAACTATTTAATGGTGACGTGACATTTTACTGGAATGAACTAATCGACGTTAAGTGAGATATGGATGCATATATATTTTCTCCGGAAGCTGGAGCTGCTTTTTTCTGTGCGTTCTTGAACTGGCTTTACTTTAAATACACATTGGGTCGATTACCTAAGTTTGTATGTAAGTAGATTTATAATGTGGTTAAGCACTTAACTGAACTTATTATGTAAATTGTGTTTTTGGCTTATTTTAATTACAACTTCAACCTTTGAATCTAACTTGTATGTATATAGTAGCATATACTTATTAGTTAAGTAGTACATAGATTTGCCATTGCAATTAAATTGCGACTTACTTATAGCTAATTTTAAATTCGTTTGATTTTCAGTTTCAATGCATATACAAGTGTGGCTTTTGCTTTAATCTACATATGCACACTTTAAAGCCTAATATAAACAGCTTTATTAACTATATTATTTTAAGATAACTCCCTCTTAATACTCCGATATAGTATACTAACTAGTATTCTAGATATACATATACATTTAGCTAACTAAGACAGCCTGTATTGAGCTTTTAAAAACACAGCTTTCACCTTTCAGTTTTGAAATCCGTTCCATTTATGCAAAATAATTTCAAAATTTACGTTATTCATCTATACATAATATCAAATATATATACACTTTTATATAGTATGCGCTTCATATTCTATATGCTGTATATATATTTGATTTAATCACATTTTGAATGCTTTTTAGCTTGTTAGCATATTTACAATTTCTTCTAACTTGCTTTTGCGTAGATATTTTATCATTATAATAATAACGTATTGTATGCTATATAGAATTTATATATGCATGACTTATATTCTCTCACATTGATTCGTTTTAAGGAAACCTGATTCAAAACATGAATTTTAGCAGTATTTATTTACATGCTTAATCTAAACATTATTCTAGGTTTTACTTGAAAAATTATTAAACAATTTGGTTTAGTTGAGTAATGCAACGAATCCTGAATGTTCGGTTGCCTATTCGCACAAAAAAAACTTGTGCCGTCATTTGGCACAGACAAGCGTAACACCACTCGAGCGTAACACCATACCAGCCTAGCATAAAGCGATAGTACTATCGATACATTGCATTTTTTCGTTTAAGTCTTACTATCGACTCACACACTAGTTAAAGGTTGGTTGTGACAAAGAACAGAAACGAAAACAGAAACTGGATTTATGTTTCATTTTGTAGCTGTTTCATTTTGTAGCTGCTCTTGCTTTACTTCTGAAGAAATAGAATGACTGAATGCAGTGAAATAACAACAAGAAAGATGGCGCCAATGACAGTTTACGTTGAACACAACTGTTCCGTATCTGTTCTTAGTCGCAACCAGCCTTATGCAGCTACGGTTAGGAAGGTAGGAAGAAAATGAAAGTACTCCCGATAGTATTGAATATTTTCGAACCGATAATACTACCGTTACTATCGGTTCTTTTTCTTCAAACTATCCTATTCGTTTTACCTCAATAGGTGGATAACCGAATAGTTTCCAAACATTCGTTGCATCGTCAAGTTAGTTTAATTAGTAGCATATAGTTTTCGAATGTTTATTTTTAGTATTAATATTTTTCAATCATGGACAGACAGACGGCTTCCACATTTAAGTATTGCCTAATTTTATATAAAATTTATGGTTTTTTAAAAAGTGCTAAAAATTAGTTCTTAAAATAGCCTGTTTTATTTGTCTGTATAAGCACTCATCGAAACATTGTGAAGACTTTTTTTTGATAGCTAAGCTCTTATTCTAAACCTGTAGAGTTTACTTTACCTAAGTATAAATATACGGTTTTTTTTTTACTAAAAATAAATGGGCTATTGCATTTAGTTCAATAGCTTTTTAGTATATCTAAACATCTAAATTCTAAAGAATGTGCCACTAAGGACCAACCAGTTAACCGGTTAGACCTAGTCAAGTACATAATATGCATAATTCTAACATTTTCATATACATTTATTTCGAATGCAAGAATTAAGTCGTAAATGCAGCTAGGTACTTACATCCAGTAGTGAAACACAGATTTCTTTTTTGTTGTGTGTGTTGTAAGCTCAAAGTAAAGAGTGTTGCTTGTAAATTTTCCAAAAATATACAAAACAATTTTAAAAATATAAAAAAATACAAACCATACCTACAAAAGTACAGTTCATTAGTGACTTTAATATAAAAAAATACCGAAAATATCAAAAAGAGTACATGTAAGCAAATGTCGCTCTTCATAAATTCTATCAAAATACTCATTTTTATTGCTTTATAAGCTCTTTATAAGAGAAAGCTTCGTATTGCAGTTGCTGTTAGAGTGATTTTAGAAAAGCTAGCTCTTAAAACGGATTTTTTTGACGGATTTAGTTTTATTTAAATTCCTACAAATACGTTTATTTTATCCCCAAAGGGAATAGTTCCTTTTTATTGCGAATTTGTCAACACTAAATAAATCTTTTCGCACTCGTTTAAAAGTTCAGTTAAGTGGAATTTTGTGTGAAATTATTTCAAAAGTCGATTTAGTAAATGTAGCCTATTCCTTAAACCCGTCTCCCACTGGAAGTTGCACGAGAATTACTGCTAACCACGACTTTTGTATGGCATAGACAACAATTGTTAGGAATGTTGTTTTTGTTTTCAAGGCATTTTTGGCTAGCAATTGTCGTGCAACTTCCACTGGGAGAATGGTATTTGACTATGTACTGCGAAATATAAAATATTCGTCTTTTTTGCTGAAAATATTTAATAGCTCAGGGTATTCCGTCGGAAATCATAAGATTCGCGCCTAATCGTAAAAGTGCCCCAAATAGAGCAGTACAGGGGAATGTTACTGCAAAAGGCTATTCACGAAGCAGGGATCCATAACCATAATTGTAACCGTTAACCCAAACGACGTTAACAGTTAGTATTTTTCCGATAACCCAATATATATTTATATCGGTACAGTTTCAATACCGCTCAATATCTTGCCCTTCTCCCAGTGAGAATATTTTTTTTGCATTTTGTATTTTAGTGCAGTAAATAAACAAGGGTGAACCAAATTTACTTGAATAATAGAACAATACTTAATGCCTGAAACTTTGTGTGTGTGTTTGGGGACGTGTTCTGAGATTCGTATTTGAGGAAATAGGGGAAGATGCAAGCACTCGTCAAATGCGGGGTTAGTTACTTTGTATTTGATATCAATGTAACTACTGCCTGAGCATTCAAGTCGGAAGATCAATAGCAATGGAAGTACAATTATATATGTAATGATCGTTCTATCTAGGTCATAGAAAAAATAAGCCAATCACAAAGGCATGTCAAAGGTCAAAAGTATTGGGTAGGTTTTGGTTTGGAATGGACGTCTCAGAAGAAACTGAAGACTGATAAAATGAATTCGTTTTTTAAGGGTTTCGAAGAAAAGGAAGGACGTGTTGATATAATACGTAAATGGGAAACCTATATGGGAAACGGAAAAAAACGATTACGCTTTTGTTGTAGACTGGACTTTTATACTAGTTTCCTACCGAATCGGTGGCTAACGGTGGCTTGTTAACGTATTCCTCTCCTTTTTTCCATTTAACTAAATGACGATATACTGACAGAGTACCTGGGGAAATATTGGTAAATGGGTGTGCCATAAAAGCCATGTATTGTTTTTCGAGTTCCCTAAGGTTATTGATGCTTTGCACATTTACAGCTAAGTTAATATTCTCAAAGAGCACTGTAAGAGTCTCGAAAAGGCAAAAAATTGAGTCTTGTTCAAGCCGGTCTGGAAACAAAAAATACATACCCATCCACCACAATTTGAATTTAAAACCTATCCAAAAGTATAAAACACCGACTTTGTTATTTGCATCTGGACCCTAGCCAAAGCACACAGTGAAAGGAAAGTCGCAGCGCAGTGTTGCTCGGTGCGATCATTTCAATTCAAATGTTACAGAAGGGGAGAGATAGCAATAAGATATTCTATTCTGAATTGTTTTGGTGTGCGGCCAATTCTTTAGAAGTATAAAATAGAATACTTTGCTCGCCTTTGGAAAACTATTTTTGCAGGTAATCACTACCATGCGCACCTCTGGTGCACTACCAAAGACAATAGAAACATGAAACACAGAAAACATTCTGATGTTTGTATTCTTTGCTCCGTGCAATCGACGCAAACCGCCGTCGACCACTCTTCCTGAAGTCAGGCCAGCGACTGCCTTTGCTTGTATCAGCAGAGTCGCTCGTGTTGCCTTTCGTATGAAGGGCGAAAAGCCTCCTAAAAGGCCACACTAGAAATTGTGTGCAGCGTACATTACTCATCTTAGTGTTTGTATTATCTTTGGTACAACCAAACCACCTGGTCATAAACCAAGTATACACTATAACTATAAATGGTTCAGGACAAGGTGTACTAAACAAGGTATGATCACTCTGCCACAGTCGATTGCTTACATTTTTTGAGAGCCTGCGGGAACAGCAAGTCACTAAGTGGTGTTCTTCCGTAGCCCATACGGGCAAAACTCCCGCGGCCGAAGAGCTAGCTGAGGCCGTTGCTCACTGCTTGTGCGAGAGTAAATGCGTGCACTGCCAAAAAATTTGTATGCTCGCTCCTTATTTTTATTTGCTTTGCGCATAATGTTGTGATTCCGGTGGGTGATGTTGATTTTTCGCAGTGCAGTGCTCACCAATACAATCACACATTTTGTGAGTTCTCTTTCTGAACACCACTGCACTAAGCACACTCATTTAGCGGGAGACAACATTGTTAAGAGCAACAGCGGCAGCGGCAGAGTTATCATACCTTGTTGAGTATAACGTGATACAGGGTGCGATTATCTAGTTAACTTGGTATGCAAAGAGCAAAAAAGGAATAGAGTGGAATCCTGGACAGTTGAAAAATTCAAAATTTTACATGAAATTCCCCACAGTGTATGCAAAAGGCTGCTTGTGTTGCTGTCTCTCTTAGACCGACTCATTGGTAGGCAAAATTAAGAAAGAGAAAGAGTTAAACAAACGCATATGTATGCTCTGTCTTGCATTTCATCAAGTCTATTAAATCTAACGGCCAAGGATTCCAGTCTTGGTGCTCTTTGTTGGTAAGTTTGAAAAACTTTTTTTTGGTACTATCCCCAGTGAAAATGGAAAATAATCGATAGTTCTGAAAGTATCTAGATTGATTTATTCGTTATTTGCACGATCGATAAAGATTAAATTAAAGATTGTTTAAGCCTTGCCCTAGAACGACTATCGAAAAATTTGCAACGCAAACTTGTGAAATCGTCGCTAAGAAATGAAAACAATCGATATTGCTAACAATTGATATTATAATTAAAAATAAAAATGAATTTATTTTACTAAAATAATTAAACAAAACATAATACAATATTTACATTGATTATTGCTTGTACGTAAAAGAAACAGAAAATAAATATACATTCAAATGAGTTTCTCATTTTGAAGTTGTTTTTTTTGTTGTTTTGTTTTTGAAATTTGCATTTTGTTGTTGTTGTGTTTTGATATTTTTATTTTTTGTACAATTAAATAGTTCAGTATTTTTGTTTGTATTTGTTTGCTTCTTTATAATAAGTTATATATGGACACAGACTATTGCAATTAATGTTTCGTTTATAATTTTAAGTTTAAAATTTGCTGACATTTAAAATTTTTAACAATTACAATCGAGTTAATATTTGAGTTTTAAACATTTAATTACTGATGATTAAAATTGGACACATATAAAATCTGAACCATTGAGTGATAATTACTACTGCATAACGGTTTGCCTTTTGATTAAGCTAATTTAATTTGCACACATAATTATATATTTCTGTATGCATATGTATTTGTATGTATGTATTTATGCTCTTTAATTATGTCTGTATTTGTTTTTATTGCAAATTCAGCTTTTATTTTTTATTAAATTTGTTCTGTAAAAACTTCTTGTACGCACTTTTAATTTTAAAAAAAATTCATAAACTTGCTAATATGTATGTTTATATGTATTTAGTATATATGTATGTATATGCATGTATTGTATGTAGTTATATGTTTTATTTACGTAATGAGATCAAGTCATATAGCGCATTATCTCGCGCAAAGCATAGAGTAATTCGGCCTGATTTCGGGCTTCCATTATCATAAGATTAACATGAACCTGTAAGAGCACAACGAACATTAGAGTATTTTTCATTGTTGTAGTTAGTATTTTTAGTATTATTTTTTAATAATTACTTTTTCACTATCCTGAAGCTCTACAAGCACACTGTCATAGTCCTTGGTTGTAATACGTTCCGGAAAACAACAAGCTGTCTTTATAAACATTTTCAAGGGTCGCACCAACAGCTGTCAATGATTTGTACGCACATTTAGTACTTGAGAGAGAGATATTTAAGCTTAAGCCAAGTTCTTACCTGATTCACTTCACCATAATCATAGTCATCGTGTCGTATCCCATAGATGCATTGTATATAATTCCATATGGCGCGTCGAAACTTTGATGTATCGACATTTTTAATACCGCCCATGGTAAAATAAGTCAAATTATATGCAGCACGAAATTTTTCATCCAAAAACGTGCCCACATCATTATACAAGCTGCAAAAAATAATGTGAAAGCATAGAGTATTGGATGACTTTCAGAGGTATAAAGCTGTACATTTTTCAAAAAATACAAATACAAAGATATGTATCTACTCTACTTTTAAAGCAACAAGTGAAAAGTGCCTGAAACAACGTCCACCTTGTGTCTAGGTTCTGAGTGCTTTCGGCACATTCTATAGTCACTTTAGGTCATTCTTTCCCGATCAAAAGCAACACATGGTTAGAAAAGCGACCAACCAAATTCGTTCGGGTCTCTTCCTGCACAGTTTTGAGATGGTACTCAATTAGGTTGAAAAGACTGTCAGAGTCTAAATGGCACACTTAGGCCAAAATTCAGCCCATTGTGAAACCGAAGGATCTATTTATCCTTCTTCCTCCTTTTATTCACTAGGGATAAGAAGAAAATACAAATGCTTTTATGAAATCCGCTATCAATTTGTGGCTAATATTTTATAGCTCTGACAGGCTGCTTAGGAGGTACCCAAAAGCAAAAGAAGTGCTCTGTCGTTTCTTCCTCGTCTTTGTCCCCACAGGTTTTGAAGAGGTCATTATAGGAAGCAGGAAGCTGAGCTGCATGGGTACCAACTAGTCAGTGTCCCCTAGTCGCTCAAAAGACGGCTGAGTATCTCTCCTTACTAATTCTAATACTCTCCTAAGCAAATTTACCCGCAATAACGGGTAGCTTTTACACAAAGGGCGCGCCATCACACCATATGAGCGTGACGGTAATCTGTCGGTTGTATTCCGTTGTATTAACTAACTATAAAAAAAAGGTTCCATCTGTACGAACATATGGGAACGATAACATCTGGAGCCCCATAAGGAAAAATCTAAATCCGTGGCCAAATTGTGTAATTAGGATAGGATGAGGTTTTTTATAATCATTTGAAATATAACTATAGCTATATCCCATAAATCTCAGCCATATGTAGTCCTTTATAAACTTACCCATCAACTAGAGAAAAACCATGATCCTCCCAGGAATAGTCCTGTATACGAAATGTATTCGGTATGTTCTCAGCACCGCGACGTGCAAAATCTTGATACGTAAAATTAGCATCGTCCACATAATGTGTTATATTTGGGGGAACAGCAAGGGTGGCCTCAGGTGTTACGGCTGCAAGCTCCGCCGTTTGCATTTCGACATTCTTGAAGCGATTGCTAAGTTCGGCTTCGCTGCATTCGTCCTGTTTCTGTGAGAGCACCTTCATGCGTTCCATAAGCGCTTCAACGCAGATGCCATGCTGCTGGGGTTGTTGTTGTGCTGTAGCTACGGAGGAGGAAACATAATAGGCAAGTGCACACACACACACACACACACACACACACACACACACACACACACACACACACACACACACACACACACACACACACACACACACACACACACACACACAAAATAGAATTAGAGCGAGAGAGCGATAGAGGGAGAGAGAGAGAGAGAGAGAGAAAGAGTGAGTGGCTTGCTAATGAGAACACAAAATGCGTGAAATTACTTACCTAGATAATGTTTGCCGAAGCCATTGGTGTTGTTGTTGCCATTGTTGCTGACGGCATCCTTTGCAGTAGCTGGGGCAACAGTTGCAACGGTACAAGCATCAATACCGTTATCTACTGTCAATCCTGTGCTGTCTGCCGCTGCCGCTGCCGCTGCTGCTGCTGCTGCTGCCGCATGTTGCATGTAGTTCGCTTGGTTATTGTAATCCGGCTTTGTGTTGCTACTATTTAGTGTGATCTCAGCCAGTATACTTTTCTGTTGCTGTTGCAGCTCCAGTTGTTGCTGGTGTATGGGACTCGTTGTAGTTTGGCGTGTGGCAGCAGCAGCGGCAGGAGCAACGTTTGCGGTGGCATTGACAGGCATCACCTCAGTGGCTGCCGGTGCGTTTTTCAATTTGGGACTAGACAAACCATCCAGCTTTTGTGTCAGGCCGCAGGAGAACACAAACGAAGATAGCGAATGAAAGTGCGATAGGAGGACCATTGCATGGACAACCTCCGACAATGACCAGCTATTTTTGCCCTTTGTTAAGCACTGTAAATAGCACATAGAGAGTATGATATGGTATTGTAAACTACTACTAGACGAAGGTGGACGGAAGGGAGCTGCTATCTGTCGCTCATTAAATATGTAATGACTTGTAAGTGCATACCTCGATATGTTCCTTGCGCAACAGCCATGGACGATGTGCTAATATTTTATTTATGTCATATATGGCACGTAATTTGGCGGGTATAAAGTCCAGGCCATTCAGCCACTCGCTGTTTCCACCCTGATTAATGAACTCCTTCTCATAACGTTTCACCAAATAGGGACATTGATGACGTGCGCCTGCCTGCAATGTGCAAAGAAAACAAAGTTTAGAGCTATTGATGACTAACCTCATTCTCTCTGCCTGTTGGTCAAAGAGTTGAGGCCTTGGAGGCATCTATTGCCCTGACTGGCGATCATCCTGCATTGCTGCTTGCTTTGTGTCGCACATTAGCCATTGTTGTCATGCTGAACCAGGTTCTAACTTAAGCGTGACTACCCGCTGAAAGTTAGGGATTGTCTACACAATACGGACTTTGCAGGTCTCGGTTAGAAAATAACGAGTTAAAATCGGACGGCAAACGGAGCATCTAATTTCGGTACCAAGGATTGAGCAGTTGAAAAAATTTGGTCTTTACTCGTATTGTTTTACCGATCCAACAAAATCAGATGCATAAGGACAAATCGAAACATCGATATTCGTAGAATGTTTTTGTAAAAAGTATCGTAATAGCTAGCTTGTAGAGCAAAGAGCATGAAACTAATAGAGTGGAATCCTGGACCGGAAAAAATTTAAAAATGTTTGCCTAAATGCGACCGACAGTGTACAAGTAAGGCTGCTTGTGTAACTGTCTCTGTCAGGCCGACTCACTTGTAGGCAAAATTGAGAAAGATAAAATGTATGCACTGTCTTTTAAATGGTCTCATTTCAGCAATTCGACTCAATGTAACGGCTAAGGATTCCACTCTATTAAATTTCATGCTCTTTGTTGTAAAGCTGCAAAACTATCGATAGTGGCGCACAACGATTCAATAGTAACGATAGTACATCGCTTCGAAAAGATTCGATGCTTTCGACCCAACGGCATTACTATAGATAGTGGGTTCGATATATCGATACTTTTTCTGCTCTACTAGCTCTACTTTTTTTTGATAATCAATAAAACTCAACGCAAAACTTAGTTTAGTTCTAAAGTCCACAAAATTTAATAGCATTCAATTGGTATATTTTAAGGAATACGTTTTATTTTCATTGTTATTTTTGTTGTTGTTCTTTTTACTATGTTCAGTGATTTTTGGCATAGTTAAGTTAAATAAAAGTATGGCATTGTTCCAACAATGACGTAATTTGTTTTTTAACCCTGACCTTATATAAAGCACAGCTATATTGTATGCCCTAGACAAATATGGCAGAATAGCTGAATATAACTCAATAAAAATAAATTGATGTACTACTGAACCCAGAGCACACACAATTTTGACCCTCGTCAAATGTAAGCTCTCTCACACATATTCCATACCGAGTTATATCTGTCGCTCTATCTCTAGCACGCCTCCTCCCTCTCTCCTATGCTAAAGATATTAAAATGGTCTCATGGCGCGCAGATTATATTTATATGGGTTACCCTCTAGAAAAATATCAACACCTGAAAATGTGCTAAAATAAAAAATCATTTTATGATTTGAATTCTTTTATGTTTTGCGTGTGTGTGCGTGTGACCCACAACGACAAATATTCAAAGCGCAGTTCATTGTTTTGATTTCGCTGCGTCTTTTTATTATACACTTTCTCAGTTTGATGTTTATAAGCTACCTGATGAGTTTTGCGACAAAGTTACGCGTTACTATAAACATATTCAAGTCGTTTCTCAATTCCGACAAATAATTAGTATCTTAGTTGTAAATCAGTTCGGTAAAGATAGCTTATGAGTTCGACGTTTAGCATATTTACACTTCATTTTCGCTTTAAAGCAGATACAATCTTTATAGATCATGCTTAACTTTGCAACTGCAGATCGCGACTATGTTTCTAAAGATACTTCAAAGATCAATTTATTGGCTTCGGATATACATAGTTGCTGTTTTCTGTCTGAGTCCCTAAGCCTAGAATGGTTTCAATAGGGTTTTTCTTCTTTCTTTTGCTAGATATTCCCTTTGACTGAATGTCAGCACTAAAACATTCTAATATTTGATAAGACCGAACAGCATTGGACTTCTCGAGTTCTTTTTTAGATTTGGAGCAAATTGATCTAATGAATTCAATATAGAATGAATGTTTTAGACGCAATTTTTAGGATTCATGTACAAAAATTGATCTAGGTGGTACTAAGGGCATAAACCTTAGTGTGAAAGACCACCTAAATTTATGAACCGCAACCCTGGCAACGTCTTAACTCGTCAAATAAACTTAATAAGTGAATTATAAAATTAGGTTTGTACCGCTGAATAGAGCTGCTATATAACTATAGATACTACTATCGATACATCGAGATCTTTCCTTTTGTCTCTCACTAGCGATGTTTTTTGTTCACTATCGACAGTTTAAACACACGCTGAGCGGCTAAGGTTAGGGAGGTAGCAAAGAAAAATAAAACCAATAATATTGATAGTATCGAACCGAAAGTTTTCGAAAATATGTTAAATTTTAACATCTTTATAGAATTTGTTTAAGAACACGATTATTTTGAAGCAAAATAAACTTGTATTGTTAAGTTTTTTTTTTTTAAATTTATTTTCAAAGTAATTTCAGCCAAAATATTAGGCAACAAATTGGGTTTTAGACAATATCCGCAAACTCGTACCCTAATTTTGAATTCAATAACTTAATATTAGCTGGGCCTGGGTTCTAGTAAGACAGGTAGAAGCTCCTTGATCCCTGTCTCTGCATTTACGAACTTATGGCCCGTCAAAAAGAACAAGAATGATAGCTTACTTAAGACACATTTTTATGCGGAACAAATGAGGCTCATGAGCTTGAGCCGTTGATGGCTGCTCGTTTCGTGAAGAGCTCATCTGGTGAGTAGCTCATAGAGACCATTTTACGAATGCTGCTTATTTATTACTTTTATAGATTAGAAGTTGTGATAGAGATGTGATATTCTAAAAATATTAAGATTTCGGTGGCGTTGCACAATTTTATCAGCTGAGCGATCGTAATCTTAGAAAATGTACTGTTAATACATATTGTTGTAAGATTGGTAATCACTACCGTGAATCCCTATTGTGTACTGCTAAACGATCTGGTATCTGGGGAAGACCCGGGAAGCCAGGAGAAAAACTGAATTAAATAAGATACTACTACTAGAGACGTGATAAACGTAGACTTAAGACATTAATATGGGATTTGGGGCAAAAATTTGTACTGATAAAATCAACTTTGGCACTAAAGTGTATTTAAATTGTGGCACTCAAAAGTACGTATGCTTTCCTTCTGTATTGTTGTTTTATTATTGTTTGTCATGGCTGTGTTTTTATTACTGTTGTTGTTGCTGTTGCTGTTGACGCTCTGTCATTAATGAGGCTTGTACCATAATCATGCCATGCCCTGACATGCCATCGTAAATCTTAAATAATTTTACATTTGTAAGACTAAATGTATATGTAGCGCTTAGCAGTGTGTGTGTGATTGCCCCCTACAATTGTGCAATTAAGACGACTTGGCCAATGCGCTGCATTCGAAGAATTTTGTATTCAATACTTCTTCGAAAATGTTCTGATAAGCAAAGTACTTTGAAGGCAAAAGAACCGACAAAAGAGTCAATTTTATTTGTTGTGGCCTGTTAAGTGTTAAGATTTGAAAGCCCCAATCCTAGCCCCAAAAGTAGCGCAATACCATAAACCCATTCATATGACCATACGGACGGCATGGGGCTATTGTGTACGCTTTATGGGGAGCAGAAACGAAGCGTAGAAATGCAAATCGTTCCCAATTTTTTGGCATGAGTAAAACGAATATGTTTATATTATTGTATTCATATTCTTGTTTTTCAGAAAATCAGAAACATCAAACATACGCATACTCATATTTGTGAGTACAATAATGTTTCATGATTATTCATATAGCAATAAATTATTTGCCGCTGCGCTTTTAAGTTGTGAGAACGCAGCAAATTCTAAAGGTTGTAAGAAGCTTTGAATGATAGTTCAAGAACTGTTAAGTCGAGTTATTGCGCCCAGGTTCCAAGTCTATAGTTTTTGGACACGAAACATCGGGTTCTTATTTTAATCAATTCAGTGAGTCTTATGCAGTGGTATGCTTTGAAACAGTTTAGAAATTGAACAGAGCTCGACTTTTAGTAGATTCTAGTAGTTTTAGTAGATTTTTCGAGATATTTCATCTCATTCATTTCTTTTTTAGATGTTAAAGACTTTGTCTTTTTTGACTTTGAATTCGACTTTTCAATGCTTTCGTATAGAATATGTGTGATACATAATAGCGTTCTCGAGGTAGATTATATTCTTCTTCCCGTTTCCTTTCCTCCTTTTCCTCATTCTCATTCCAAAAGTTAAGATAAAAAATAAAACACCCTGTGTTACGTTTCACTTCGCCTTCTCGCTTCGCTCACAACAACCTTGCGCCTCTTCGGTCAGTCCGTACGATTGGCCGTTTGCAGATTTTCTACAAATTGTTCGTAAAATTGTTTGCTTGGCAGCAGTATCCAGCAGAAACGCCTTAAGTAAAAGACTTGTCTTCGACGCACTCGAGAACCAAAATTATAGTACTGCTAGTTTACGATATGTCATAGATTCTGGCACGGCGAAGTTTACTTTTAATATAATATGAAACAAAGTGCTTGTACAACATCTGAAAGACAACATTATTCTGTAATGGTTGTGACATTATACAAGTGAAGTTGTATACATGCTAGAACTCACAAGATGGTATATTTGGTCGTATCTTAACGCTGCTCAAAGCCGTGTTAACATATTATCTTAAAACCAATGTACGTTACATTGTACAGTCACCCACATGACTTTCTAATACGGGAAATTGATAGATTAAAAAAACACAAATAACTACAAATTCCTCGCTGTTAAAATTCTAGATGTGTCAAAAATGTTTCAAAGCTCTCCCTAAAGCAGATTAGCCGATAAAAATATATTTACATCCAAAGCCCAGTTAGTATTTACATTACATTAAAATATACTGGAAAACAGAATCGATATCGATTTTGGACCATGTATACTACTAGCTTTCTGCAATGTGTGTTAGACTGTAAAACCTATTTCTACCAAAATTAATCGAATTATATAGGGTGGCGATGAAGCCATGTCCGTCTGTTCGTAAAGACTCTTCCTATAGTCCTGTCTCTGACATATGTATATCTCATTATCTGGAATGGTTCTAATTGGGCTATATCAGGCATCGAGATTCTATGTCTGCCAAGGAGGTTTATTCTTCTTCTTGCCACTGCCTAGCACTCGCCGAACACATGCCGCGTTGACTGCTCCTCCTGATACAGATGTTAGATCTGGTGATGCCCAGTTTGCAGTGCCCAGTAAGTAGGCCAGTTAGAATTCTGAGGATATTCTTGCTTAGTTTCTTGAGCCTATTATGGTTGCAGGAGATAAGGAGCTGTTTCGCCTGTCTGAGTGCTGATATACTCATCCAGTCTGCGGCTCTTCTCAGTATTTCCTTCTCTCATGACACAAAATGGCTTTGGTCCTATCAAGAGATTTTCAGCACCATTTCATGCCAGTTCATTACCAGGAATGCTGGTGTGGCGGGATACCCACCAAAGTATCAGTTTGTTGCTACTTTTCAGAAGATCCAGTTTGGCTTGGGTTTCCCTAACCTGTTTGGAGTTTATTCTAGTTCCTGCAACCGCTTTTATTGCGCCATAACTGTCTAATTATATATATATATTTCCCTATATTGCTAATTACGCTACTTCAAATTCAAAATTTACATTGTAAATATAGTAACATACAAAAGTCCTTTTTTTATCCATAAACATACACTTGCCAATAGGAAAATGTTTGTCTACCTGCCTATAGTACATACTTAAGTAGGTACTTAGGTTCACAGTTAAGTATTCCGGAATTTACATTTTTGTGCAGCGAATGTGTACCGGCTATCCCATCCTTGTGCTGCGACTGACTGGTCCACTTAGTTTGAGAGTTTGTTGTTAAAGAGTTTTAGCTTCCTTTTTATGTTCTCACTTGTATACAATTTTTTTGAGCTTAAAAAGTGATTGTTTACTCGATTTAAATTCGGGACCAAAGTTTTTGTTAAATGTTCTTTTGCCAGAAATTATAATATATATAAAAGCATCTAATTTCGTTAACATTAAAAATGTCGTTTCTGAAAGCTTTATTAAAAATGCACTTTACTCATTGTTCATATTACTTTCAGTTTCAAAGCCGATTTTGTGCAAATCATAAAGTAAAATGTAAAAACTGTTTGAGGGTATTAAGTTAAGAGCATTTTTTGTTAAATTTAACATTTAACTTAAAATTTTGTTTTGCATATAAAGTATCATTCTGGGTCTACTTGTTGTGTCTTTACAAATATTAAGTATACGCTCTATATGCATGCAAAAGATGCAAATTGCTAGAGATATATTAAGAGTTAAGCAACAAATTGAAAACAAAAATTCAGCAAACTGAACAAAAAAAAAGAAGAATTATTGTAATTAAAATTGATTTATGATGCAGTCAATTAAATTTTTTCTTTATTTTGCGTGTTAATTTGGTTCAACGCCAACATACAAAACACATTCATACGCAAACATGCATAAGATGAATGCACGGCCCAAATGTGCGTATATTAATACATGCACACACACAAACACACACACACACACTCACTCACACTCACACTCACTCACTCACACTCACTCACACACAGACAGAAACACGTACTCATACAGACAAACGTACAGACACAGCGTACATGATGCACAAACTCGCCTCGAACCCAGCAGCAACGGCTAACGAACAATGGGATTGTGTTTCGAGCCAAATTGTTGTTGCCATTGTTTGTTGTGCTTTTTTGTTCTTGTTCTCGCTGTTGTTTGGCAAAATGAAAAACAATATTTTGCATTTTCATTGTTGAAAACGCCATATTCTGTTCTTGTTGATTTCTGCCCAATAGCAAAAACAAATTTTTTACAAATTTTCAAGCAAGCAACAGATGAAAAAGATGTCCTACATTGCATATTGAATTACAGCTACATATTTTATACTATAATTGATTGAAATGAAATACGCTTCGAACTTGTAGAACACAATGAATTTGTGTATGGAAAACAACGTTAATGTGTACAAACATACATACTCAGTGTAAATTCTTTGGATGACAGATGACATTTGGATGCAGTGCCCCCTAGTTCCCAACAAACAGGAACTTCAATTTCTACATTTAGCTTTTCGCAAGTTTGATTTGATTGAATGCACATCCTTTTCCTTTCTTTCTAAACTCGTTATCTTCATATATCTTTATATCTTCATGTCTTTATATCTTCATATCTTCATATCTTCATATCTTCATATCTTCATATCTTCATATCTTCATATCTTCATATCTTCATATCTTCATATCTTCATATCTTCATATCTTCATATCTTCATATCTTCATATCTTCACATCTTCATATCTTCATATCTTCATATCTTCATATCTTCATATCTTCATATCTTCATATCTTCATATCATCATATCTTCATATCATCATATCTTCATATCTTCATATCTTCATATCTTCATATCTTCATATCTTCATATCTTCATATCTTCATATCTTCATATCTTCATATCTTCATATCTTCATATCTTCATATCTTCATATCTTCATATCTTCATATCTTCATATCTTCATATCTTCATATCTTCATATCTTCATATCTTCATATCTTCATATCTTCATATCTTCATATCTTCACATCTTCACATCTTCACATCTGCACATCTTCATATCTCCACATGTTCTTTTTTTAGCTTTGAACAATTTTTGAACAAATTGTATGACATTTGAGCGAGTAGTAAAAGCAGTTTACAAAAAATGGACATTCACGTTGTGATGTGTGCGTTTTCAATGTGGGACAGTGACGCAGTGTTACTTTTATCTTTCTAGTCTTACTTATGAATACATAGTATCTTAAGCTTTCCAGCGTTACTGGACAATAAAATTCTGGTCCAATTTACTTTAAGGCAAGTAAGTCAGCTGCCAAGGCCTTGTAAGCCACTTAGTTAAGCTGAGCATGAAATGCCATCAACAATTTGCAAGCTTTATCATCTTGCAAGCAGGCACCCAAATATGTACTATGTGTCTATATGCAACGTTATAAGTACGTATTTATAAGTTTGCAATATCTTTCGCCAAAGGGACTTAGTTAGTCAGCCTTGCAGCATGTTTCGAACGCACCCAATTATACACATAAGTGGGCTTAAACAATATTGTTGCACGCAGCTTGTATTAGTTGTTGTCGTAAACAAAAGGTGTCTTGTACATATAGACAATATGCATCATGTGCAACAAAGACTCCAAGCCCCTAGAAGTAATTGGATGACAGCGTGTGCTTGGCATCCAGTTGAGACTAGTTTAGATGTATGGTAACTGCTGATGGCATTGATGCTATTGATGGGTTTTGCAACAAATGCATGCTACTATGTTGCACTGAGAGTTAAAAAAAATAGTATACAACAGTTATTTTGCTTGCAGGGTCTGTATTATCTGTATCGGAAGAGGCAAACTTTATTACACGGCGGTGATAATTAAACACATGACAGAAACAAGAGCAGAATTTTCATCTTTGTATGTGTTCTATGTGCGTGTGGTTATAATCGGCTTTTGTATTTATGTGAAAACAAAAGCAAATTTACAGTTACAACGCACTATGCCAACATGCCACATGATACAAGTACACTTGAAAAAATATGCACAACTTTCAAAAGATACCTAAAGTTATACAAAATCGAATCGTAATGTTATATCCATTATAAACTATAAATCTGAATAAACATGCAAATATCGTAAAAGCATTAAAGTATGCAAAAAAAAAGTCCCAAACCTTTTTTTTCACAAATCTTATTAATCTATAGATACGCATATATATTTTAGGGACTTGCACGAATGGATGCGCGGAAAGTAGATTTCATTAACTTTCCTAGACTCTACTTTGCAGAATAAAGTTGATCAATCTAAAACAGCTCCATCAAGGTAGGAAAGGACATCTCCAAAACTTAGACGGTTAGAGTTAGTTACTTTGCAACTCGTGCTCTAAGTCGGCCAAAAACATATGTTTCCAATAATCGGCAAAAAAAGAATTGTAGAGATCTTTGCTGCTGGCAGATTGTTCGTGGTCGTGGTCAGACGGTCAGCAGACAGCTTTTCTTTTCAAAAATCGGTCACAGTTGCAAAACGAATGATTCGTTTTTGCCCATTGTTTCAGATAATATAAATAATTGCTCATAATTAGAAATAAAGACAACAAAAATAAATAAATTTTTAAAGACCATACTTGTAAAGTGAGTAGGACAGTTTGTTGGCAGTCGTTAAAAAGCTACTGAGTCGGTCGAGCCGGGTTTAAGCTGCCAATAATTGGCAAACCGAACAGCTAATTTGTTTCGGCAGACGTCGGTTATTGGTCTGTCACACATAACGCTGAAGCATGGGTTATGATATAGTGTGGAAGCGTATTTGCGTTGAAAGTACTTCGGAAGAAGTTTCCAGAGACTACAGCATTTGGGGTAACAACGAGCTTTTCGATCATCTACAACGACATCGTTAAGCAAAGCATGAAGAAACTCATACGTGAACTCTTCAATGCGGTTGTTAAAGGAAGGCGCTGCTAGGAGGAGAGGCTCGAGAGTGCACCAACTACCCTTGGGATCACGGAATGGAAGAAGCAGAAGAATGTACCATTTGCATACCCCTGAAATACGACAAAATGTAATTTTTCTTCGTAGATATTGTACTCTCCCAGTTTGAGCCACCTAATTTGCTATGTAGACTCAAGAGGTCACATTTTCGTTAACAATTACAAGTTAGAGCTTCATACGAAGGACTGATAAAACAATACCCTACCTTTTCTCTCAGTGCATGTGTTTTTGTTTGTGCGATATATGTTAATTATAGCTCATTCTATATAGTACATATAGATATGTAAAGTGCAATGTCGGTTTGTCAGTTGTTTAGTTTGTTGCGTTTTATGTAGATGAAGCGTCTGTAGAGATCGTTGAAATTAATAACGCGCATCCAATTTATCAAAATTCAAAGTGTACAAGCTACACCACAACAACAACTTGTACAATAATAAAAATATTTGAGCAGACAGTCGGTGCCCGACAGTGGAATACTCTGTACCCTTTTTTTATAAACATTATCTACGGTAAAGCGGAACCGAAGTATCAAGTTTTATACCTCCTTTTATGAGATCGATATGTCTGTAAACATTTTCCTATTGGGAAGTTCCAATTGACAAGTTTTCCTATTGGGAAGTTGGCTATTATGGAGGTAAAACTTACTTTTATACCCACAACTCCAGTATTCTTAGGCCAATGTTGTTGAATTTTGTAACATAGATAAAAAATACGTTTATAAATGTCTGAGATAATTTTCAAGTCCATATTTTGGGGGGCGTGGCAGTAATTAAGGTAAATCGATTGCGGGGGAAGGGGGGGTTCCATTGAAAAAAGGTGGACGCAGTTTTAACGATTAGGCTCATACAAGTCCATACCAAATTTTGTAACTCTAGCTCACATGTATCCATATCTACATGTAGTGGAATTTCGGAACAGTTTATTGGTGAGGACGGTGAAATTTTCATATATTTGACTATAACTTTTGATGTATTTGTCCGATCATTTTTGAAACATAGATGCACATAAACACGACGCATATCTCTGCGGAGTTTCAAATTGATAGATTCAACGGAGCGGTTGTAAACCGCGAAAGTCTGCTGGGGTAAAACGGTGGCATATATCAAATCATTTGATAAACTTCATCTTATATGGGATTACGCGCATGTATTGGTAAAATATTGTGTCTCTAGCTCTTATGGTCTCGGAGATCTATCCCCTCATACGGACAGACGGACATGGTCCAATCGCTACCCGAGTCAGTGATAAGACTTTTTGCCCTGGAACTTATGGTGTGCCACGCCTCCTTCTGCCTGTTACATACATTGCACAATTCTATAATACCCTTGTACCCTATGTGTACAGGGTATTAGCACCAACACAATAACTTAATTAAATGCATACGAGCTGTAATAAAAGTAATATACATATATATGCATATTTTTATATATATATATATATATATATATATATATGACTGAATATAAAAATAATTAAATGCAATTGTTTGTAAGGGGCGGTTCTTGTGTTAAATTAAATTCAGTGCTATAGAGTAGCACGCTTTATGCACCAGTAGATACAAACAACAAAAACAACAACACTAATATTAATAATAGTAACAAGGGAGCAAAATTTTTCAAGTCAAAATACCACAATTAAGCTCATAAAAAATATGTATTAAATTATGGAAATTATTACAAAATCAAAATAAGCGAATTTATATGCAAATTTTGCAACTTTTAAAAGTATTGAACAAAAAAAAATAAATGAGTTGTATGCGAAAATAAAAACATATTTTGTATTCAAATAATATAGCTGGTAACATATTTGGTATAAACAAAAAATTGAAATTGTTTTAAAAACCAAAATAAAGTAATTTTTGACTTACAATTATGGCTAAATAGTATCTGTAATCAGAGGGCAATGGTCCATCGCCTTTCATAATAAAGTTTTGCGTACGTAAAAAATGATCACGAAAACGTGGATGATAACCAATCACTTGAGTTACTTGATCTAAATCATCGAGATCATCCATATCATAGTCTGTTATGGGGCACTGAAAAGAAAAGAAAAACCAAAATATTATGTTCTATTGCAAATCTTGATTTAAACAGACAACGAATCGAACCTTTCGATGGCTCTCGACACGAATTCTGAAGTTGAGCACAAATTTTTATATGAAAATCAAGTTTAAGATAGATATATAATGATAAGTATACACATAGTGGATATAAATAAAAAAGCTGATAAGACGTTCAATCAAGCCATTCCTTGAAGATGAACCCAAGCAGCCCATAAGTGCGAGCCCTCGAATCGAGCCTCACAAAAAATTTCTGAGATTTGTTGTCTTTAATTTTTCTATAAGACTTATAACACATAAATAAAATACTTGACAAAAGAAAATAATAATTGAGCATTATCAGTGTGACCAAATTGATTTAACATTCACAGCCAAGGAGGCTGTCTGGTATGGAAAGTTTCATTACATATATAATCAGCCTTTTTTTAATGAATTTCTTGGTTTTTTCGATATCTATATATAAAAATGACTGTCAATTCTTTGTGCTCGCTAAACTCGAAAACTACAGGACAGATTTTGATGAAAATTTAAGGATAGCTTCCCATTATATTGGAGTGTTCTTATCTGTGAACAAAATCGATTTTGGGGTTCAGGAGATATTGCTAAGAACGATTTTCCACATAAAGCATACTAAATGTGTTTCTTCTTATAGCAAGCATTAAAGCGGGTTCAGCTAGTATTTTTTTAAAATAAGCAGACTAGAGTTACACTCCTTTGAATGATAAAGCTGCTCAAAGATTTGCTTTATGAAAACAATTTTGCTGATACCATCAGAAGAAATAACGGTGAACGAACAATTACTTACATACCGCGAAAGAATTCGATGCACCCAAATCGAAATTCATGCAGGAAATAACTCTAATGGTAGTCGAGCATTCAATTTAGGTGGTCGTGCAAAGCTAGTATTTTATGGAAAAATTTCCGAAAAAACCGACTGACATCTTTTCATTTAGGGTAGCATTTGATGCTCAGAGGTCTCGTGCTTCTAGGTACGTCAAAATACAAAATTTGTACCGAATGAGTGCCAAATGAATGTATAATCTTAGATTACGTGTGCTGCGTACGCACAAAGGTCAAACTGGCTATAAAGGCTACATAGAGCCTTTGACAATGTTCTGGCTTATAAAAACAAGTCACAAGATATCATTGACCATAAGGCAACCAAAGGCTATAAATAAAATACTTTCTGCCCCCTCAACTAAACGCACAATTTTGCGACGGGCTTTTTTTTATACTCCTACTTATGCAGAGGAACGACCAACGAAGAAAATTCCAGCGAATCCTTGCCAAACGGTTTTTCATAACAGCAAATGAATGGGGCAGTCCTCCTTCGATGCTTTTGGACTGGGAGCAATCTCGATAATTTTCCCGCAACTGCTTTTAATACTCTTCTACACTAAAAAAGAGCTTAAAGATATCTGGCCGCCTACGCAAACTGGCTTTCTATACTAAGAAAATTATTTTTCCGACTCTATGCTACCTACTCCTAAGGTCACAGAAAATTTTATCTTCACCTTCCACCAACATCAGTACAGGTGTGTCCCTAGGCAGCGTGCTATACCCCATCTTGCACAAACTGTTCACTGTAGACCTTTCAGTCTTAGCCAACGAGTTGCTCACAGTAACTTCTTAGTAGAATGACGCTGCATTTTGGCCGTTTTAGTTTCTAAAAACACCAGCTCGTCACATTTGAAGTCCGGCTAAAACGATGGAACTCAACTTCAAAATTCAAACTATATAATTTTATATAGCGAAATAGTGATAGATGTGAAAAATGTGCTTTAATCACGTCAAAGAGGATGCAGCTCTTTTAAAACTATGCCTAGTGTACTGGCTAGTTGAGGAACTCAACATACCGCAGGGCATCGACGAAATATGCCTTAAATCATTCAAATAGGGCGCTAACGCCATTCAACATAAACCCAATCTAAACTTTTATCCGCCACTCATTCATCGCATTCATGATCTCAAAACGACCGAGGCTAGCCGAGAGCCTGGGCAGATCCCTCAAATAAACACGTTGACTCTAGCACGCACAAAATAGGCACTTTCTCCTTGTGCAGGATTATCTTACGCCTATGTTTCCTGCTCTGTGCAGTACCGAGCGTTTCTACTGGCGCCACAAAATAACTAACATACATTAAAGCAGAGGTGCAGTGGCTGTCTTATTGTAAATTAGTGGAACTTTACCGCTCTTCAACAGTTCGCAGCCGAACAGAACTCTAAATCACCGAGGGACTCTAATGGCGCACAACTTGTATTGACGCGGGCGTCACCAAAAGAACAACGCTAACAAAATCTCTCTGCTTATCAAACGATTGCCCAATGTGTACAAGACGGAGTACACTTTCCCCTAACTAAATTTTACTCAGTCCTCTCTCCACCTACAGACGCGAGATTCCTAACAGAGTACGGCAACGCAGAGGACAAGTATCGAAGGTATCGATTTTGTCTATCGAAAAAAGAAACGAAGACGTATGTCGTTTATTGGAAATAAAAATATCGAATGTTCGTATTTGTATTATTTAGCGTTCGATTAATTATACAATTGCTTTAATTCGTGACCGTTTCTTTTGTTCTGTGTACTTTATGTTGTATCTGTGACACCTTGTTAGACTTCATAAGCGTCGAGGCAAATTTGTAGCTAGGTCACATTGATATTCTACAACTTTTTATTCAAACAAAGCACCTTGACATCTTTATAACAATAGCTAACGCCCAGTGATCTTATAAGCCTAGCATTGATATTGCGCATACGCCGCGTTGCATGCCAGCAAGCCAAGTGTAAGTGATTTGAAAGCATTTATAGTAAAAAATGAACTAATTTGATTAAAACAAAACTCACAACAAAGCAAACTTCGCAGTTGGTTAATGGCAAGAAATTGTTTTATAATCAATGTATTTTTTCTATATTGTTTCATTTTAATAAAATGCACAATATATACGCTGTGTTTTAAGTAATTGATTGATTTTTTTAAAATAATTGATGCTGTTCATTGCAAAATACACAAATCGCTAAACAGCTGTGCATATTATTGACTAGCTGGAAAAGGATTCAAAAACAAATGACTTCTTAAGTAATATGTAACCAGATTCGAGTTCAGCCAACCCAAATTTCCTGGTCAAAAGTATGTTTTAGCCAAGGGCCTTCAATTGTGTTCAAATTCAGTGCCAAATGTAAATTAATACTTTCCTTTAGTTCATTTTATGAAAAGCAATTAAATTGCATGCTGTTTAAGCTGAGAAAAAAAAGAATTTGCCTTTTCCCATGAAAAACACAAAGGATATTTCAACGCAATTACAAAGCAGTTACCTTGACAATATTCATTTGAGCAGCAAATAAAAGCTCCTGCGGCAATATGATTTCCCATACCACTTGCTGTGACAATAAAGAGTACTGCAGCTTTGAATTAGTTAATAAAATTGTTTTTATTACAAAATCTCTAGCATTATATTTCTGTTTAAAATGGTATTTGAAATTATTCAGCTATCAACGAGTTGGGTTTTCTGCTGGAGTACAATCCATTTTATGCATATGTTCAATATACTAACAATAGTATTGATAAAAAAAAAACAGGTTGGCAGCACTGAAAGCTTCAAGAAAGCAGAAAACGAGGAAAATCATCAATCATCATAGATTAGATTAGCTCATCAGAGATGGTTGACCCATGCCTAGCACTCAAGCAGCCCTTCACAATGTTCCAATAGAGGTAGTTAAAAGAGAGAAAGGACAGTTAAAATGAGAGAAAAAGAGGCTTGCATAACCTATAGAGGTTCCTTAAGGACACAATCTTCACGACTTCCTACCGAAAAGAGTATATGTACACCGGAAAGTAACACAGAAAGTGTTCCGTGGTTAAAAATCAAAACTTTTTACTATTAAAAATTAGAATACATATCTGAAGCCATTTCATATCTGAAACCATTTCCATTCGAGTTAATTTATGTACAGAAGTCGGCAATATAAGTACATATTTACACGTTCATAGAAATGAGATATTTCTGACTTTTAAAAGACTTTGGACGCTTTAACATAAACTTAAATATAAAGTTAAGGCTTTATTGGCATTAAAGAGATTATAGATACACTTTGAAAAATGGATGATACCGTCTATACTTCTATTGCTGTTGGCTATTTTGTATTTGCAATGCACTATTAACACTTGTCATTTGATACACCTGAGAAGAGTCGCAATTTAACGAGCATTAAATTAAAATAGTTTATAGCTCAAATATATTAATTCATAAAGATGTAGATACAAATGTATCTAGTGAAATTATGCATTAGTTTATTAGCTCATAAACAAAAGCGTCTGTTGTTCTACATTCATTATTTTTGCGGTCAATTGTTTATGGTTTGTGTGAAACTCTTGAAAATTTCATCACTAAACTAAACATGTTTATATAATACGGTACGGCGTTTCTAACAGCATTTCATCATATGTTTTTCGTTTTGTATCTATGAATTTGTATCTATGAATTTGTATCTATGAATTTGTATCTACAGCTGCTTGTGTCAACGCTTTGCTGCTTGCGGCTTAAGTATTTGTGTGTATGTGTGTGTATGTGTGTGTGTGTGTGTGTGTCTGTGTCTGACTGCAAAAATTAATCAAAGCTTTTTGATGTTGTTGTATCTTTGTAAGTTTGTTGTTCTTCTTTTTAAATTCAGCTAAACTAGGGCAATGTTATTAAACGTTCAATGACTTGTTAAGTTGTTGTTGGAAATTAGTGTTTGTTTCGTTTTAATTGTGTGCAATAAGTAGTACTTGTAATCAGTTTAATGTTTATCGCAAGCAAACTGATAGAAAAATAACATTAGAAATTGTGCAACGTTGCGTATACGAGATTTTCAAAGCGATTCTACTTAGCTTTAGTTAGTTAGATGGATTCACTATAAGATTATGATCAGATACATTGTTATCTTGTAATCTTTCGTCTATGATCTAACTTTTATATTTTGTACTTAGACAAAATAACTATGTCACTAATAGGAGCTGTTAGCTTATGTTTGAAAATATATATGTGCACTTGGTCATCATAGCTGTGCATGTTTCAATGCATAATCACTGAAGTCCGCCAATACTGCAGTATCTTAGCACGGAGAAAACCAAAGTCTTGATGATCAAAGATGGAAGTGGCAAGATTGCAGGAGTTAAGTACTAAACTCTACTTGGGGAGCGTTCGGAAACACTTAAAGAGTTGAAGCATCTCGGAGTAAGACTTACTCCGAATGTATATTTCAAGGCACATGAAGAACGTAAGCTGCGGGAGTGTAAGATAGCGATAAAACGCACGTGGTAGAATCTAATAGGGAAAAAAATGTATGACACATAACCAAATATGGAGTGTCGAACAATATGTTGTAGTAGTGAAATTCTTTCTTTTTGGCCACTCGGATGAGTAAGAAAATCGTTAAAAATCAAAATGGCCGTCACGACATGACATTATGCCAGCACTTAGAAGATCCAATATTGGAATAATAAGAAGCACTGTCGCGTTGCACCGCTTACTAAGACCTTCCTTGCCTCGATATTGACGGATGAAGAGTCCGTCAATAAACAAAACGAGTGGAAAGTTGAAAATATCGGCACTCTGCACTGCACATCAGACACAAGACTTTCTTAAGGACTTTCGATTGGATGTTTTTGGACATTGTGATTGCACAAACGAGGATACTTTAAACTAGAAGCTGAAAGATGTGATCATGGGGATGAATACATGAAAAAATTTTGTTATAACACTAAAATTATTATTTTTAATGTTTTGTTAAGCAGTGTAGCTTAGCGGACGAGCACACTGCTTTCTCTGCTGAATTCCACTCAATAAACGCAGCACCACAGCTTGAATGGAACATCTTATGATGGCATGAAGCCAGTTGAAATATAACCATCAAACATGGCAGAAGTAGATTTATAAACTATAAATTTATTTAAAACTGCTTTAACAAAACTTAACACTAAATTGTGAGGTAAAACACAACACTGTATCGATCTCTTGATATTAGAATGCAATCTAATTTAAACTTGGCTTGTAAGAGGAGAGGATTACAGTGCCTACAAACGGTGCGAGATATAAATCACAGAGACTCACTTGAAAATCCCGCTTTGTGCAGCTACCGCCTTAGGAAAACTGTGGCGGTTCCTTTAGTTATTTAACACTTTAACGGATTATAAGGTGTGGATTTCTAATATATTCAATAAGTTTACACATGAATGAAAAAAAAACGCCACAAAAGGCAATATGTAATAAAAATCAAAATATGCCTATAAAATTTGTTATTTTATCGTATGCCACACGCCTACTGAAAACTTTAGTATACCATTTTGGGAAAGAAGTGCTATAAAATAGCGACACGACTCTCTAGTCGCAGTTGTTTGATATTAAGTATACGAAAGCCCACACAATTAAATTATAGCTTAATTCATTAACAAATTCTGTTCAGTTTCAACTTCGGTATGCATTGATTTTTAATTTTTAATTATGCTCGATTAATTTATGCAGGCTATTAATAAATACTTCAAAATGCGACTTTCTCATGATTCATATGAGTATGAATGAGTTTAAAAACATACTAACTTGGATTAAACTTTAAGTTTTACTGTTTTTCAGCGTAAAACGTGCGGGGATATAATATTTTGACAAAAACAAAAACATAAACCATCGCACAACTGTCAACAATAGATCTTAGATACACTTTTTTTATGAATACTCGTACACAATAAAATATGTATATATGTTATTTTAATACCCTGTACACAAAGTGTAGAAGGGTATTATAGAAACGTGCAATGTATGTAACAGGCAGAAGGAGGCGTGGCAGACCATATATTCCATGGGCAAAAATGGTGAGGAGCAATAGTCGAGTCGATATAGAAATGTCCGTCTGTCCGTGTTGTCGCACCTTTCTCGGAGACTATAAGAGCTAGAGTCAAAATTTTTCACCAAAAGATGCGCCTTATACCTATTCAGTGCAAGTTTGTCGATATCTCACCCCCTTCCCCCGTTACAGATTTCGCGGTTTTAACCCACACCATAAAAGCTATTCAATTGAAACTATAAGATAAGAACTATAGGATAAGAATTTTAGAAGATATAGCTAATAATGTGCCACTTTTAGGCCCCTTCTCCTATGAACTGCAACAGAATTTCACTTTTTACAGAAATGTTAAAGTTAACATTTATGTTAACCAAATGTGATACGCTAGGCCTAAAAATCAAACAATGTTGACCATCCCCCCTAACCCCGTAGTACCGTTACCGTTATAACGTCTATATCCTTCAACGCATCGATACAAAATGAAATTTGATTTTCATGGGAATAATGGGTACAGGGTATTCCACTGTCGGACACCTTCCCGACTGTCTGCATCAAATTTTTTTTTATTTAACCTGCAAAGCAAAACAAAATTTAAGATAAATGAGACTTTGTTTTCACTCTGTTCGTTGTCAACGTTGTTGTTTACATAGTGTTAAAAACTTAACAGATTACGGCTACCAGTTAAAGCAAAAAAACTCCAACAACAACGACAATAACAATGAAAGTTGTTGTTGTTATTGTTGTTGCAGCATATTAATTGGCAGTTCTCCGACTGGCGCCACCTTAACTAACTAATTGAAAATGCTGAGCTATTAGCCAGCTGACCGACAGCTAAATAAACAAAATTCACGCTTAATTTAGAAGATGAAAAATGGCTCTAACGAAGTTTAAAATCCAAAATTTCCGACGCTAGCAGAGCACAGCAACAACAGAAGCAAAAAAAAAAAAAATACTTTAATTAATAACAGGCAACACGGCGCATGAGTAATACAAATAATGTTTAACCTTTAACTTGACATTTAAGTAGCTTACAACAAGTCACTCGCAATTAAACACAAAACAAACAAAATCACGAGTATTTAACATATTATCAGTAGCAAAATCTGTAAAGCTTCTATCCCAATATAGTCATTATTTATGACTGGCTAAAATGTAAACAAATAAGAGTACAATATATGCGAGGTTGGTTTGAAAAGTAAGATCAGATTGATCAGATCTGTTCATCGATTACACCATAAATATACTATTCTCTCTATACACGGTCAAAATCTTGCACGACATTGATGAAGCGACGATTGTACTGAATCCCGCGCTTAACGCGTTCGGTCTTCTTCTTCTGTTTCTCAACCTTTGAGGTCAGGCCCTTGACTTTACAGGCACGCGCCAAAGAACCGTGCACTTTACCACCCATCATGGGAAAGGTAATATCTTAAATTTGTTCGGCTTACCAATCAATGTTGACCTCTAGCCGTATACACCACTCACCACCCCTCAGTAAAAATATCTTTATTACGCCCATAGGCGTACACATTATGATTATGGAAGCTTATCTCATTATTATTGGGATAACGAGCACTTCGATAGCTACTGACGACTCTTTTGTATTTTGGTGAGCAAGAGCTGTTATCGTTCTTTGTTTTTGTTTGGGAATATTGCTTTTGTTTTCGAAATACGGTTTTCCCACGAAAATTGCAATCGATTGCAAAGCCATAGAAAAAAACGGCAATTGGAAATACTGTGCAATAAATGCTTAGAGCATCTCCGGCACCTAAACTAACTTGCTCTTCTGCTGCTGACAGGGTAAAGAACCTTTGGTTTTCAATTATCGTTACATGTGCTTGAATCGATTCATTAAAGTTTTCTGTAAAGTCGTGCTCTTTAAACTAAAGTTAAACAGTATTAAAAGTAATCGAAAGAAAGTTTTTGTAAGGTTTCCCGTCTGCGAAGAAGAGGATATCACAGTGAAGAAACCGAGACATGCTTCAAGTGGAGCTCAACGTTGTAATTTCGTGACTGATGCAATTAACGTACAGTATCTGGACTTATTGTCACTCATCTCTAAGACAGTTTCTCACAAATTTTATTCGTATTTTGCCATCAAAAATAAACAATTATTTGAGAAACACTGCACGATGTTGCCTTGCGATTCTTCTTTCTGAAGTGAAGCTTTGACGAAATACGGATCTTCTGTCAGGATATCAAGCGGGCTATTGGACCTCTTGACATTCGTAAGTGCGTTTCCTGATGTTTAATTCTTAATAAATGAGTCTATTGATATAAAAAGAGAAGTTGGGCCACATACATTAATATGTGAACAGTAACCATTTTTTTTTTTTACTTTTTTCGCTTAAATTTGAATTACGACTGCTGAAAGCTGGCTATATACGACAAACCAAGGCTTTAGTCAAGAAATGAGTTTAATAAAAATCTTGGAACACTCATCATCTTTGATTCAGATCCAAAAATTCATGTTCCTGGGAGTAGTTGTAAAGAAAGTATAACAACAGAAAATAGAAAGTATAGTCAGCAGCCATAAATTTCCTACTGGGCCCTTTTGTAAGTAAGATCCCATTAACTGTTTTAATGTTTAATGTCTCGCTCTAACTGTGCTTAGACAGTGGCAGCAATTGTAAGCACCAGCTAGTAGAGTCCAGCGCTTGGCCGCCTTTGATCAGTGTGAGAGAGAAGCATTCATTGAAGTCGGTCAACGCAGCATAGTTTGAGGCGCAGGCAAACAACAATTGGAAGTAGGAAAAAATTTTTGAGTTGTACCAAATACTGGATCGATATCCGTACCGAAAACCATCCCACAAGTGAAAGACCGCGTTTAACTTTGAAAGAAGGCATGACAAAATTGAATCTTGTGGTGCCGCGGAAATACACCACTCAACATAAGAAGAGCTACTTTTTGATAGCTAAACCGAGTTCCAAAAATCATTATTGATGTGTCGTGTAGTAGCCTACATACACATATTGGTACATTCTCTAAGAGCATGTGAGCGTAAGGTGCTCTCTTAGTTTTAAGTATATGTTTGTCTCGTTAACCCCTACTCCCGTTATGAATATATCGTATGAGCAGCGACGAAAGTCAGTTCGTCTTTCTTATAAAATTTGCTGATGAATAAAAATTCATTAATAAAAAAATTTAGATATTCAATATTTTCATTGAAAAGGATTTGCAGATTCACTTCTTCACTTAACTGGCCATAACAACCCGTTACCGGGCTACGGCCTGATGTAAATCTCTCCTCCAGGCGTCGCTGCTTTGCGCAAGCCTTTTCCAATTGGTAATACCAAAGGTACCTAGCGTACTCTCTACCTGGTCCTTCCAACGGAGACATGGTCTGCCCTTTCGTCGCTTCCCTTCGATAACCGTATCGAAGGAGCTTCATCATGTATACGCTCAGGATTAGCAAATATGTATCCCAAAAAGATCACGTGTTTGTTAGTTACTTGAAAACGCTCCACACATAAATGCAAAATCAAACAGAAGCCTGTTTGAGTGTTTATTGTATCGAATGCAAATATTTATTGCCTATCGATTACTTATCACGCCACCCTCGCATATTTGCGTGTACTTGTGTTATATGGGCATATAGACAATTAGCACACCCTCACCCACACCTGCAACTAAATTATATAGACTAATGCATACACTAAACCTGTTGAGTAATAAAAACAAAAACAAGTTCGACTTTTGTGTACAATGCACGGCCATTGCAATAAAGTTTATTGCATGTGCAGCAGCACACAGTATGTATGTATGTATGTATGTGTGTGTGTGTGTGTGTGTGTGTGTGTGTTTGTTTGTTTGCTTGTGTGTTTGTATATAGATATATGAAGGTGCTTAGGCCAAGTTTAATGTACCTGTAGATTGGCAATCAAGCAACCAACTAACCAAGCAACCTAGCAGACAAACAACAAAGGCGACAACAACAACTGCAACAACAACTGCAACAACAACTGCAACAAACTGTTTATTTATTTATTTTTTTGCCTTCTAGTCTACTTTATACTATATGAAACTTGTTTGCGAGCTACGCTACGTATACGTGATATGCTGAGGTTTTGCTTGGCACGCTATAACTGACAATGCTGGAAAATAAAACTAATATTGCATGTGGGTGCACTTTAAAAGGCTTCATTTCATGTTATAGTAGATGAATAGATATTATAAAATAATTGTTTACTCAACTGCACTGTCAGTTCTAAGATCATCATTAATAATAACAATGTGTACATCGGGGAATACTTGCCAAAAACAAAAGAAACCAAAACCATGTAACAGTGCTTATTTAAATGCATTACACAAATCATGTTTTTCCTAAAAAGGCATTAAAAAATCATTATATTTTGTATATATAAAAGTTTTTTTTTATTATATTATTGTTTTAGTTGAGCTCAAGGGCTGGCTTTCGCGTTTTATGTTGCTACGTGTAGAAAATCTTAGTTATATTGAAATCAAATTTGTTTTGCGTGCTCGAAATTACAACTGCAACCTCACAAAGCCCTAAAAGTATAACAATAAACAATAAAAAAAAAGAAATAAAAAATATAGGAAGCCAAAATTAAAGTTGAGGTCAACATGTTTAAAGACTCTGCGTTTGTCTTCATACATAACTACAATATCTATAAATTTACATCTACTATGTCTTTGGGCACGTCTACGTCATCGTTGTAGGAAGTGGCGCCGCAACTTCGACTGCTGCTCAGTCTTGTAACTCGTGACTGAGCATAATTTGTTGCCCAATTTAGATTTTAGGTCTTACTTGTAATAGACGTTGATTTATACACAAAATAGACAAACCTTTTTGAGCTTAACTGAGCAGAACTTGAATGAAATATAATATGCTGATTGACACACAACAAGTAACTAAAATATTCACGAAAAATTAAAAAATAATTAAATCCGTATGTACCGAACCTCGCTGAAAAGTTCTAGCTTCAAAATCTAACATGGACATAATGCAAACGACTTATAAGACATCGCTCCTTGCCTCGCTCAGCAAACTATTTACTCTTTCCACACTGTAGACATAGTGTTGGTGATCAGTTGGTAGCCATGACGCCTGTCTCTCCGTCTCTGTGTCCAACTGTCCATCAGTACGTCTGCCCATACGATTAGGAGACATAAAAATTTTTACCAAAAGCTGCGCATTTTCCCTACTCAAAAGAGGTTTGTCGAATAATGTCGATATCTTTGTTTAGAGGACCTGCCAATCCGACGTGATTTTCGAAATTTGCATGCGCGTTTCAAAAACTCTACTATGTACATTTAACATAGGTTTCTACCGGTTTCCAGGATCCAAATCTATATCTACACCATTACAAGTAAGCTTGACCTTATTTTCAAACACATTTCGTAAGTTGAAAGTAGAAAAAATACCTTTTATACATTGTTTTAAGATGTAAAAGAAAGCAGTTAGATCCTATAGACTTTACACCGAGATGATCAGCGTCTCTCTGCATGTCTGTATGTTCGCTTTTACGAAAACTTCACCTATAGAGTATCTTATAGCGACTCTAAAACATGTCCTAATTATTCCTAAATATAGACTAAGTAACGTATTTATTTGAATATGAGTCTCTTTGTCAACTCAAATATTATTTCCTCAAAAACTCTGCACTTTGTCTCGTTTATTTCTTATCAATTAATCTTATCAGTATGAGACTACACACATACACACAAACACACACACACACACACATACACTCACAGACTTACACTGATGGAGCAGGCAGCAATTATATGCTTCATGATGCAAAGTATATAATGCCAAATGAAAATGTGCAAAGAAAAACTTTGCTAAACTTTGTTTTCCATTGTTGCTTTTCCACGCTTTTCTGTTGTACTTCTGTTTTTATTGTCATTGTCTTGTTGTTGTTGTTGTTATTGTTGTTGTGTACTATTAAAAGCATGAACAGTTGTCTGTATGTTATCAGCAGACAAAGTGTCGCACTGTGCTACTCCAGACAAGAGAACGACAGAAAGTCCAAAGAGCACACAGGCTTAACATACATAAGTTCATGCAGACGTATTAGAGTGGACCAAAAAAACTCAACAAGCCACTCATTTGATTTGTGTTGGGTGCGATGGCTCAAAAGAAGGTTAACTCATCAATACCATTCAGGCAGCCATACCCATTGTGCCAAAATTCATTCCGCTCTACTACACAGCGAGAAAAACGACTTTCTCAAAATAGGTTTCCGTGTACCCAATATGAGTACAAATTTTCTGAAAATGCTTGGAATTGAGTATATTTCGTACTAAAACTAAATATATAATGTATTTAAATAATGTACCAAAAAGTCAAACTCAGCGTCTATAATTGAGGATGAGCGAGACCTCTCTCATTTGCACTCTTATCTTTCTTTCTTCCTATTCTAACTATTTGGAAGTGCATATCTATCAAAGTTGGCTAGCGTGACCTAGTGGTTAACTGTTGTTGGATTCCCACTGACACGCATGTATATTCGGTTTTTTTCTTACCGTCGAAACAGGATCGAACCATACCTATTTGCTGCTATCCTTAAGCTTCCTTTTTTCAAATTTTACTATTCTTTATACCCTGTACATAAAGTGCAAGAAGGTATTATAGATTTGTGCAAAGTATGTAACAGGCAGATGGAGTTTCATGGGCTAAAATGGTCATGCGCAAAAGCCGAGTCGATATAGATATATCCGTCTGTCGGTATTTTTATATTACTATATATATGAATCATTGTTCAAGGTAACTATAATAGAAAAATATATCATGTTCGAGTCATATTATATAATTTAAAAAAAACAAATACAACAAAATATTTTAAAGGAAAAAAAAATTGAATTTGTTTAATATGACTTGTATTTTTGCAAACATCTGCGTTTCCAAAGTTGTGGACGAAGACTAGATGCATTTTTGGTCACATTCGAATCAACATTTTTCTATAATTTAAGGCAAAGTGTAGAGTTACAAAAGAGCTGTTAGTTAAAGTAACATACGAAAAACAATTGGTTGCCTTTTATTGCACTTTAAAAGTGTACCTTGGTCACGTTCGACACCATAAAAATATAAACAATAGAGGTCATTAGTTAATTTTCATAAAAAAAACAACGATCCAGAATTAAAAAGAAGAACACAACTTTGGTCCAGCCCAATGCATATGTGTATGTATACACACGATATGGACGAGGACACCAATACTAGCAAGCAAAGTGACACATCGACACAAGAGAAAACATATTGAGGTTGGTCAATATTGCCACTTGTAATAGACATTTCTTGTTTACATACAAATTTGCATACACACACATACATACATATGTACATACATACATATGTGTGTATTAAGTTGTACTTGTTTTTGTGTTTGTTGCTCTTTTCAAGTAAATGGACATAAATTTAAAAGCTCACAAAAAGAACATAATAATAATGGTAAAGCGCTTGAGGGGTTTTATGGTTATAGAATTTAATGAGCACGAAAAGTGAAAAGAGCAAAAAAAATGTGTTCTACAAATAATGTTAAACAATTGAGAATCAAATTGCTATCAAATAAACATTTTCTGTACTTACATTTAATGCTCTGCTTTTATGTTTGTGACCAAAATAAAACCTTAAGAGCATTATGATAATAGGTAATACATAATGATGTTTGAAAAATGGCACAATGATTTGGCAAAACTTAAAAAGAAAGCACACACATGCGTACAAAAGGTATATCAAAGGGTAATTTAAGTTAAGTAGCTTTGTCTAGACGCAAATGGCAAAATACATTCAAAATGACAGTCATGTTGAACTTTATTTAGAATAAAGTTGTAAAAATAGAAAACCAAAAGGTGAAGTAAGTTTTTCCGAACAAGAGCTTAAATACACTGAAAGTGCAACATGATGTAGCATAAACAAGAAATACTACATCAAAATTGTTACTGACGACGATACAGCATTTAAGATGGCCAAAAAAGCAATTAGCTTAAAAATAACACAAAATACCAAATACAAATGTCTACGAGCAGTGCTTAGTAAATCATTTACCTATATTTGAAATGTAAAGCTACCAAATGTCTTGCGGGCAAGTTAACTTTGATTTCAAATGATATTTTTTCAAACCAACAAGCAGTTGCCCGCTAAGTGTCAAAGAGTGGATTGGCCTAAGAACAAAAGGGAAAGCAACAGTGTTGGATCGTGATCGTGCGATCGTGCTGCCGGCACAGTAGTTGTAGTCTTCTACTCTTCGAAAAATGTTGTTTTCCAATTTTTCTTAGCTCCGTCCCGCTTCCGTCTAATAAACGCTCCCACAAAAGCTGATTACGAAGAGGAGAAAAGAAAATACAACGTTTGTGTGTACAATGTATTTTGTTGTTGTTTTTTGTTTCTAAGGTATACAGTAAATTTTTTATTTCAACTCAATTTTTACCTGACTAAAACGCAACATATCCAGTGGATACCAGTTCTGCAAACTACAATCATTTTATCTTTCGAATGGTATAGGTTTTACCTGAAAACGTTGCGTTATTGAGAAGCAATCGGTACCACACTTAATTTTTAGATATATTTATATATAGATGTTCCTATGAGTTGACCAATTTTGATAAATGTAGTTTTAAAAAGAAAAGTGGGTTTAAGCGCAAGTGATTAAAGTTTGTAAACTGTGGGTCAAAGCTGCGCGTTTTTTGTAATAGTTTTATTACGTAAGATTAGATTAAGATTAGAGCAATCGCATGCAAACGCATGCTTCCTATGGCTATGAATACTTGTACCTTTGATCAAGAAATAATCTATAATAAAAGTGTTGGAATATTCAAAGTACAGATTAGAATCGACTTGGCACAGGTCCATTTGTAAATGGATGTATATGTAGTCTTTATCAAGAAATGATCTACAGTAGAAGTGTTGGGATATTCATCTTCTTCAATTTATACATAAGGTTTGTCGTATATAAGATGGTCGACTCAGTTAAGTTAAAGTTGACGAGTAGTGTACCAGAAATCGCTTACAACCGTAACAACAATATAACAGTCATCGTTTCCAAAGTCAGAAAGATAGTTGAAAATCTGTGATGCAAGATTTAGAACAGCCGAATTTCCACTCAAGCTAAAAAAAATACAGCAAAATCATATTAATTTCTAGCACCAAAAACACTAACTCATCAACAACTCCTTATATGAGAATTTCCACAGTAATGTCCACCAAATTCCTATACTATTATAACATGTTGTTTCTTGACATCTGCCCCTGTTTCTCCTCGAAACTTGACAGATGTCTACATCGCGACGCGACATGCTTATATCCGTCTTGATATATGCCTTGAACATGAAGATATGGATAGATTTTAGATAGAGTTACAAAATTTGTTATAATTTATGTTTTTATTTTAGCTTCTATAAAATAAAGTTGTAACTAACAACTTTTATTGCATTTTTTCTAAATTTTTTATAGTTTATGTAAATGTTTTCCGTTAAATTTTCAACTAATTTTATTTTTTTTTCTACAAGCAGCTATTAAAACTCAAGACCCTAAAAACCTTTATATTTAGCATATAAAGGCAATTAATGGGCGTTTTATAATATGTGTATCGAGCTAAAAGTAAAATAAATGAAACTAGATTACGATATAAATTAACATAATAAACATAAAACAAAAGCAACCAAACAAAGAAAAAAAAAAGGAAAATAAAAGAGCGAGTCATATAATTAAGCAATTTTTCAAGACGATTACACTATGCAACAACAAAAAAGCCCATGTTTAAAACTTACCTTTTCAGGTACATTTTGGGTCGCTGTTATCTAGAACAGTTTTTGAATTATCGGTGTTTAGAAAATTCGAGTTTTCGAAAGTTGCAAAGTCAGCTAATCTCACATATCTCTTGAACTTCACTACCGATTGAGATTAACTATTAATTGAATTGAAGGTAATTGACCATTGATTAAATCCATTTCATATAGTTTGGGTATACCTGGATTCGATTACGAGTTACACGCCAATAAATTCAAAAAGATTTTGGATATTAAAATTTAATTATTTTTTTTAATGCCATGTAATTCACAATCGAGCTATGATAGACCAAAACTGTCAGAGAATGTTAGAAGCTACACTGAAGTACCTTTAATTTAAGTTACTGCTCATCTCGATCGGTAGTAAGGTTACCAAGATATATGAGATTTGCTGACTTCGCAACTTTCGATATCTTAAATTTGAAATAGCGATAACTCGAAAACGGTGCTAGAAAATCAAAAATGGTTTCCGGATTCGAAATCAGCGACCCGAAATTTACCGGAAAAGATATGTTTTAGTTATAGGCCTTTCATCGCCATTTTTAAAAAACTATTCGAAAAAAGAACAGCTGTGGAAAAAAGCTAAGGGCTAGAGATAAATAACAAAGAACACTAATTCAAAAAAAAAAAACGTTCTTACGCAAATTGTGTCACTTAAACACTTAAATTAATATAGTATATAAGTACTTATATATACTTGTATGTAAATTTCTATAGATTTCGAATAAGTGTGCACAGACAATCGAGTTTAGATTATACAAAAGTAGTTAAGAGCGTCGCGTCTAGACGTGATAAACTATTTTTTATTTGCTAATATTTTATATATACATATATGAATGTTCGTATGTAAGCATATTACGCTGACCGCATGGAAAATTAAAATTTAATTACTTTTGATTTCTATTTGCTGTGAGCTACTTAGAGTACTTGTTTGCAAAGTGTTTCAATGCTTTGAGTCTGAATTTATTTGCGCGATAAAATTTATACAATATAGTTGAATTTTTCTAGGTTTCCCGACTCTGTGAAGTATTCGCATTAGGATGTGTCATGTTGATGTATGCAGACAGTCAGAACGGTCCTCGACAGTTGGATACCTTGTAGCCTTTGTAAATTGGCGTATATTTGACTGTAACTTTTGATGTTTTTATCAACATATTGAACGGTATGGAGGCAAATATCAACCCAATTCGACGAACTTCATCTTTCCCGGGATTGTCCCTACATCTTATGGTCTCCCGGCTCAGACAGACAGACGGACATGGTCTAATCGCTACCCGAGTCCATGGATGATGATGGTCTGCCCCGCCGCCTTCTGCCTGTTACATACATTGCCGGCATCTATAATACCCTTTTACACTATGTGTACAGCTTATTAAAATAAGTTAGTTAAAAGTTGAAGCTCATAACAACAATACAACAATATAGTAAGGCCTGTTTATCAGTTTATGTATCACCACAGATTAGTCAAGCATTTGTGGTTAAGTCTTTTAGAAAACTAAATGGATTTGAGGAAAAATTGGTTTCACATTGGGGTTATCACGCCTCATATGCAGTCACGAAAATCTGTTATTACACTCGTGTAGTATTACACTTGAGTGGGTGACGTGTTAGCAACTTTCATAGGATCGCAAGAAGGTTGCACGCCTGGGAGACCATGCATGCAAATACTAGTTTATTTTTGTTGTTTCTTTATGCGCACGGTAGATGGCGCCACATTATGCCAAGTTGCCAAGACCTCTTAGCTGACATCCGTCGAGCTTTTGGCATTTTTATTACATTTCGTTGATTACAGCAAACTTATAGAGATATTTTTATGATTATTGTTATTTTTTGTTTTTTATAACGTATTAAACACATGATTATACGCAAAAAGTTAAAAAAAACATCTCAGCAGAAAATTCGGCATCGGTAATTCAGATAAAAGTGTAAACTACTTTGTAAAGAACTAAAAAGAATAAATTTCAGTTATAATGAAAGGTGTTTTATGACATACATTTGTGACTTTTGACTTTGTTGGAAAATAAAATGTAGTTTTTGTAAATAATTCCGAGATATGACACCAGGACAGCGTTTTATGTAGTCCAAAAGATGAACCCAGTTTTGGCTCACTACTTCGAAAGCTGCGATCCAAATCGCGCCAGTACAAGGAATAATAATGAAGGCCTACAGCTATCAAAAGATATATCGTTCTTTTGAGACACAGGACGTAAATTGCCTAAAAGATGAGAAAAAATTGCGTAGTGGTAGTAGCCGCCAGCTTTTCCTTCGTTGATAGTTTGTCACCTTAGACCAAATACTACAAAAGAAAATCGAACCGAAAAATGTCCACTGGTCCTCTAGTACAGAGTCTTGCGCGTCGTATATAGCGTTTTGAAATTCAGAATCTTGCGCAGAACCAAGTATGAACCATGTGCAAAATTTTTCACCGAAATTTTCCTCTCAGGTTTTCGGCCATGAGCTCGTTGAGGATAAAGATGGAGTATGAATGAAAAAGTCAAGCACATGCCAGGCTCGACAGTTACCCCTTCGGAAGTTCTATCACTTAGAAAGACTTCAGCCTTTTTGCAATATGAAATACATACATATTTTGGGATGACTATGAGTTTTTATTTTCTTAAACCTAGCAGGCTCCGCCCCATACTCGCTTCGATCATCAAAACCCGTCAATCGCCGATAATATTACGTAGACAGATCCTTCCATCACTTAATGACCAATGTAAGCTTGACAAATTACTGCTGCTTTATATGTACAATTTTATTGTCAAATATTGTGGTTCAGTTCATGGTCCAACCTAAGATGCAGACATTGAATCTGGTTTGAGTTAGTTCAAGACCCAAATATATCCATATATTCTAGTTTCAAGTGGTTTGCCGCACTTCTATACTGATTTCAACAACTGACTAGATTTATTTCTATACGATTCGCAATCTTGACTATTTTGTTGCAAAAATCTAATATACCCCTAAACAAAGAGTATATATATAACAAAAAAAAAGTAAACAAAAACACAAGGTCATTGAACTGGCAATACTTTTTTTGCAAAAATAAATACGCAAATATTTTATTTGCAATTAGTTATGTGTATTTTTTATTATTCCTAAATTATAGACTAGCCTGATATTTATGTACTCTGTCTCCTATTCTTAAATTATACTCTTGGATTTATTTCTTAATTTATTTTCATATTTCTATCGAATCGCACCCACAAAGTGCTATTAAGTTGTTTAAGACTGAAAACAATTATGTTGTTGTTTCTGTTGCTATTTTGTAATAAAATGTCGCACACGCGCCCGTCATTTATTTGGTTTCACGATACGATTTTTATTACCAGACTTTTCTTTTTGACAAATTTGCAAAATTATTCCCTAAATAAATTTGTAATTTTATAAATAGTCTGCCATTTCCGTATTTTTCACATTGTAGGAGGAAATAATCCGTAACAATTGCTGGCAATGAACAACTGTAAAGCATAACCATAATTTCAATAATATATTGAATGGCTTTTGAGCAGCAAAACTAACCTAACACAAGACGAGGCTCGTCTTTTATATTTCGAAATGTGGTGTTTCAAATAGTTCTCTCAAGAAAATTTGCATTCGCTTGAACCAATTTCCGAAACAGTTTTGGTAACTCGAAACTTGCGCAACTTCGGGTGTCGAAAAAAATTAGCAAAAGTGCAAAAGTCACTTGGTTGCAGATAGTCGTGCTAATTGATCGTCCATCGTTTTCAAATGGTTGTGTAGCAGTCGTAAATGACGGTCCTTCGTTGCTCTAATAGACTTTCCCCACTGAAAGTTGCACGACAATTGCTAGCCAAAAATGCCTTGAAACTACACAAAAGTCGTTGTTATTGGCTAGCAACTGTCGTGCAACTTCCAGTGGGAGGATTTATAGCTGTCAGCAGCTACAGCAGAAATGATGACAGGATTTAAATCGCCGCAATAGCATTTGTGTGTCAGCTGAGAAAAGTTGTCAAAAATGTTAGTTTAGTAAGCGACATTAACCTGCTTCACTGATCTTTCAAGCCTTCGGCCGTGTCCCTGGACTTCGTGCCGTGTGGGCCATAGCATCACTCGTATGTTGCTCACCTTTCTGACAAACATTTGTATGTATACGATCGTTGTCTCAGTTGCTATTGGAAACTCGTCTTTTGCCGCTGCCGAACCATGCTGTAATGGTACGGTGGCCATATGTCCGTTTTTTCAGACTATTTGCTTTGAAGTGCTCGTAGAGTCCACATCTACTGATGTTTAGTTTACATGCATTGATACTGAATTATACGACTGTCACGATTTACATCTTTTTAAATCCGCAGGAAATCCCATGCAAACAAATTGTTTTAGTCCAAAGAAACTAATCTCCAGGTATGCCTCAATCTTACGATGAGACATGTGACGTAGACAAAATGGCTGTTTTTCAGCGAGCTTTACAAAATTCGTTGGTGATTAAACGGCGAACGCCATTGAACTCTGAAAATCACCTGTGTTCTATTGTATCCCGTATGGCGCATCATAGCCGAAAATCTAATTAAATACATTGATACACTCTTGTTGCACTAAATAGCGTCGAAAATTTTAACAAATAATCAAAAATGGTCCCGGTTATTTGCCCTTCTTTAACCGAGATTCCCAACACTGGAATTGCACGTTCCCAATATATAAATAACAACCCTCGTAGCGAACTAAAATGCAAAGAAATTGCGATTTTTGTGACTGTTTGAATATATTTTGTACTTGGCAGCTGCATATCGAAATGTGACTTGTCACTCAGTCGTTTTTGTTAGTCACTCGGTGTAAACAAAGGCAAATGGCTTTTTGGACATTTGCCAAAATAGAGCACATCTGTTTATTTGATTATTTCTCAGGCCACACTTCGGTTCACTGTACGAGGGTTGCCCCAAGTGATGCTGGCCTGATGTAGATATGAAATTATAATACTTCTAGTAGGGTATTTCTTCGAAGGATCAGGTGTAGGGCGCACCAACTGCCTAAGCCTGGATGAGCGCTCTACAACAGTCCGTAACGGGTTGTTAAGAAGAAGAATTTTTCTAGAAAGTGGCAACACTTTAATGCTTTGGAGTGATGGTTTAGAGCTTGACAACTCTATCTTGTTATACTTCAGTGAGATCGAAAGCAATTGTAAAAAAAAGTCTAATGTCGAAGAACATTCTCATGCTCATTCCTTAGACTTTAATTTTCTCCAAAGAAGAAGAACTGTCTCCAAAGAAGGCAATGTCAGCCTTGGTTTTATCGTCAGTGGGGATGTACTTATTATAGCGTTTTAGTAAAGCAATCAAAGAAAAACGAAACCATTTGCCAAGTTCAAGTTTCGTAATGTTGATAGCTAATATGAATGAATTGAGTTTAGATAGTTTTAGTATATCTAGCTAAAAAGAGACCCAGTAGAGAAATAAGCAACTACTTCTTGGACAGCCCTCGTGTTTCTATACAATTTATACGATTTTATTTTATTGCGTAAATAAATTTTTGGCCTGTTGCGTTTTATTGTGTTCTATTTATGCGGCTGGTCCCCAAAGTCATGACGTTTATATGAGTTTTTATACCATTACAAAATGGAAAATTCTGCCTATAATAAGTATGCGCAAGTAGTTTAAGCTGTCATAAGCACTGAAAGCAACAACAAAATGCCGAAATAATGACAACAATTTTTGAAAAATTATTGAGAGCTGTAACTTAAGACTTGAGGAACTTATAATAATAATGAAAATTATGAGCTGATGGCACTCAAATGACACTCGAATGGCATCATCCATGAAAACGTCAAGACATCAACGTCAACATGAACATCATCTTGGAACGCCCCCTAATGCGACATAGTATTCTATTTATGTTTGTTTTATTTTAATAAATAGCTCTTAAATTGACCAATTCACATTGAAAGCTAATAACACGAATTCATATCGCATAAGCAAATATAAATATATGTATTTCGTTGAAAACCATTACTTCTTTATACACTCGATTATTAGCTTCAGAGTGCAGAGCGTGTGCGACTCAAGCTGTCTAGCTCTTAATGTCAATTACAATCACATTCACTTAGTCAATCCTTCAGTCATTCACTCATTCAGCGTACAGACAACGCCGACAGATGAGTGCAATCAAGTGCATAACCCTTGCACAGAGAGTCTGGCATTGGCGTGATAAGGCACTAAATTTGAAAATTATTTGTTTAAATGTAGCAGATGTTTAGATCAAGACAGTGAAACACTATGAAATCGTTGATTGGTTGAATTACATACAAAGTTAAAGGCTTGAGTTGTTGTTGGGTAACTTAACAAAGATGAATGTTTAGCTATATAATTCTTCTTCTTCTTCTCTGGCCATAACAACCCGTTATTGGGTTACGGCCCGATGTAAATACATTCTTTTATTGAATTTGTGGTATTACGTGGTGGGTCCCAAAACCTACGCACAACCCTTTTAAGATCTACTGGTCTCGAAAGAACCCAGTGTCATTGTTATTCGACAAGCTTTGACCTGCTGAGTTGGTATTCTCTAACCCGCTCACGACACGGGGGAGCTATTTAATAGGTATGGTAAATATAAGCATATGAAGTTGGTCCAAATTTTGAAATGGTTAAAAGCATATAACAGTTGCTGTTACGTTATTGAGGAATAGGTTTCTCGATTGTTGTTCTGAATTCGTTTACAAGATTTGAAAATTGACCATTTCATGAACCTTACTTCTGAATAAGATGAATTGTATCTTAAATTCAAGTTGAAGATAAAGATGTTTTGGAAATTAAAGAACACTTAATATCGGTTCCTCAAACAGAGTAGTTCAGCCTTGACTCGATTGTCGATGACATAGCAATGAGCTCAATACCTTTTTTCGGAAAATCTTTTTTTTTTGACCCAATTTTTTTTTTTGAAATTGATTCTTTGATTCCTTTGATATTCATGAATATTTTAGCAAAAATAGTAGAAAAATGGCGCAGTTTTTACGTAATTAGGTTGAATAGTCCTTGGCACTCTTTGGCCCTCTGACGCATTCTGATCTCTTCAACCCGAAGCTACGTCTTTTTAGAAAAGCTCAGCATACAATGGGCTGTGGAATTGTGATTGCATAAAAGCAATCAGTTCTATGTCGTAGAAGGCTCAAACGCCTAGAATGTCACATTCTGGATCTTGTCTCTGGACATCACGGAACTTATCACCATAAGCCAGTTTCGGGCATCAGCAAATATGAGGCTGAAAGCGGTGGTAGTGTTACAGTATGTATCACAAAATATCTACTAGATTATATTGTTACCGGGAAGTACTGCACCACAACCCTTGGCATAAATTATGTCACCTTTCAAAGCTTCTAGTTCCGCTGCCAGTCTAACCTGTAAGATAAACCTAATCATCTGGGATGGTTCCACCCGGATTGCATCGGGCATCGAGGCATAACATTCGCAAAAGAGAATCTTTGTGAGATGAGCGAGCCATCGCAGTGAGAGTTGGGTTTGTTGTCTCAAAAGTATTTTCTAGTTCCTGCCACCGCTTATCGTATAGTATTCCTGTTACCCTATTCTGGTAATTCCTGTTAAGGTTTATGTTTGCACATCGGCCTATGGCGAAGACTTCATCCTGAAAGATGCTGGTATAAATGCCCATAGATTCTGACAGTTAAGTCCGCGGCCCCGATATTTCCAGTTTTGTGCCTTTTTGCTTGCCAAAGACCCGTCCTTGTACCAAACAATGGTGTGTCATGAACGCTTATAGTACATTTGGCTTTGTTCATAACTCTTTCCACTTAAGTCCGTTGGTATGCCTTCAAGTGGATCGCTCGACTTATGCCGTTCCTGTGCTTATAGTTTTAACTTTAAAAATTACTCCTCTTAAAAACATAATGCTGACATACAGCTCTACCTTTCTCCTCTACAATCCAATACTTGTAAAAATAAACTGTGCGGATTGTGAGGTTTAACCACACTCCAACACGTTCAAAATTTTACCTTTGTGTGCCATCATTTACCACTTGTTTTTTTTAAGGGCGGTTGCATCAGAATAAACTCCAAACTGGTTCCAAAGTTGGACAACAATACACACTCTCACTTCGATGAATCACACCAACATCCCCGAGAATAAACTTGCGGATAGTGCTGCGAGCCCATTGTTAGAGCCAGAACCCTTTTGTGGCATTGGAAGACACACCCTCAAGCGCCGTCGCGACATCATCAGTCACCAGAAGAACCCCACACGTCTACGGACAGAAGCAGAGAAAGACCGACCAAATCGATTGAAGACTGTTCGACAAAAACAAACAGAAGGAAGCTTCTAGATGTCACAAAGCCGATTAATACAAACCATCTGTCGGAAGCGTTGTCCTTTAGGTACAAAACAGAGAATGAAAAAGCAAACTTTTTACGAGAACACAACAACGAAAGAAAAACAAAACAGCAGGAAGGCAGGTATACAGAAGGAATTCGCTGACAAGCTTTCACTAAAAGTAAACTGCCCAAAGCCGGGATACGAAAAAACGAACGATGGAAATATGTTTAGGACGTTTTTTGAAAATCATGAGATAGCAGCTCAAATCACTGGAGTTGATAATACAATTATCAAACGATTGGGTATCATCCTTAATGTTATAAACTGGCTCAAATCTACTCCCACGGTTCATAAAATTTTTGGCGCATGGCATAGAGCTTATAGAATACGAGTGTTTGCCAATTGGAGAATTGTCCGAGGAAGCCCAAGAAGCAAAAAACAAAGATTACAAGAAATTTCGATACACGAACACGTGCAAAAATTAGACAGTGAGGATCTTTTTTATATGTTGGCGGCATCTTCAGATCTTCTTCTTTCTATAAGACACGCCACAACAAGAAAGGAAATTGAATCAAATAATTATAGTCCAGAAATGTCCAAAAGCCTTTTAGAAATGTCTCCCAAAATTGATGACTATTTTGAAGAAAATATACTCATATGATAAAAAAATGTATTCGGTACATTATAACTAATATTTTGTTTTTAATAATATATGTCCTTAAACCCAAATTAAAAAATACAATGTATATTTGTGATAGAAATAAAAAAAAATTATCTCCTTTGGATATGTTACTCGTTATATATCATTGTTTATAAAATCGAACTTTGAAACCGTTTATTGAGGCACCCTGTATTCTCAGCACCTTGTTAGTGCATTCAACAAGTTCAAAACCGCGTACCGGATATGCACTCCAGGTCTCAGATAGGCCAAACAGTTTCTCGGCTGTAAGTTCAACAATTTTTTTGGGCAAGTTGCTCTTTGTAATACTGCCTCAGAGACCATTGTGTCGCATTTTCACAAACAACATTCAACGGGTGCTAAATTCAAAGTCGCAAAACACAGCTGACTTCTCAGATAGTAAAATTTAGACTTCAGTAATTTGCATTTTCTCGCGCTTTATCTTTGGTTTTGTTGGGGTAGCATGATTCTCGCTTACTATCCAACACTGTCGCTGTTCTTTGCCTTCTGAAGCATAATCCTCTTTTGGCTTTGGCTCGCGCTTTGGTCCGAAAAAAAAACTGTTTCTTGCCATGGTATATAACGTTATACGGTAAGTTCATTTGGTTATTATTCGAATTATGACTTGCGTGAGGGGGAACGCGTGTTCACATTATTTGCAAGTGGCCGTTCATAAACGACTTCACCACTGAGGGGGGTCAGCAATTTGTGAGGACTTGTGACTATGGTGGATGGAAGCTCCAAAAGAGTGACGACGCTATCATAAAGTGGAAAGCATCAATGAAACATATGTTTTTCTGTGCTGTAACGATTTGTGACGTCACTTTTTGAAGGTGGCGCGGAGTTTTGACTGATTGAGGCGATTTGGGACAAGGAAGTAGATGCAAAATCTATTATTGAATGAAATGAAATAAAATGAAATGCCATGTATGAACAGTCAGGAAGTTAACTTTGGACAACTTAAATGAATTTGCGCAATGCACTAATTTGTATACATTAAAATAAATTCGTTGTGCTGCATATGAAAAAATGTTTTTGTGGAATATATGCAAATATATGCAGATACAAGAAATTATTTAAATAAAAGTGAAAAGATTTTTGAGTTATTAAAACCTTAAAAAAAATCAAATTTATTCTGCTTTTTACTGACGCAAAATAGAAATTTACGATTTTTATAAGTAAAACCAAAAAAAAAAAAATGGTTGTCAGTTGGGTGTTGAATCCGACCCATTTTGCCAAATGGTTTTTCCAAATGTATACCGGAGCATGAGTCTAATTAAATGCAGTATTTAACAACAAAAAAATTACTAAAAACTCTATATATGCATAACCAAAACATATGTATGTATATACCATAGGGGACTGTTCATATATGACGTCACCACCGAGGGGGGTGGTTCATTAAATTGTGGCTTTTTGTGACGATAGGGGAGGGAGATGTTCCAAAACATGACGAAACAATCAAAATGTTGATAAAATCTTTATATTTTTATGCTTTAAAGTTTTCTTTTCATTTCGAATAGAAATAGATCGATTAAAGATCGTGCATTAAATTTTAAATGTTTGACTTCAATACATCCTCTTTCGCTTTCATAACAGCAGCGTGTTCTGTGCTTTCTATCTGCAATGATTCAGTTGATTTTACATATATTCGAAGTTTACAGTAGTGCCCAAAGCTGAATTGATTTTGTATGGTTGCACGATTTGTGATGTCACAATAGGCGGAGGGGATGATGGAGCATAATGCCAATTCCTCAGTTAACTTCCCGACGTACCCAATCATAGATGTCGGCGTGGCTATACCGCCGCCTAGCCATAACGAAGTTAGAATTGCAAGCAAGCGTCCCAAGAACAAGGAAGGTGCCAGCAGAGTTATTCAAGACTGGCGGTAATGAGATGGTATGGTGTATGCAGAATATGGTGAGATGACTAGGTTGGATTCCCGGTGTACTCTGCCGTGTCCTCAAGAAGGGTGACACTTTCCAGCGTGATTGGATATTATCAGTGTGACTCCATTGACTGAACATTCCAACTACGCCAAATGGAAAAATTCGTGGATCCACGAATACCAAATCAACACCCAGCATCCCTTTGTCTATTATAAAGCAGCATTTGATAGCCCCTTAAGGGATCTTTCGCTCTATGCCGCTATGTCTGAGCTCGGTATTCTTTCATGTTTGAGCGATAGAATGGCGTTGAGCAACACACGCAGTTCAAGGCAAGAATGAACCTCTGTAATCTTTTGATACCGATCGGGGCTTTAGACAAGGCAAGGGGTTCAACTTTGCGATGGAGAATGTGTTGCGAAAGATCCCACATCGGAACGGGAAAATATTGAACTATGTATAAGTCATTCATTTGCTCGCATACACCGATGTTATTGATATCATCGGTCGTATTAAGCGAGCAATTACCGCAACCTTTGCAGCTATTACAAGAGAATCTGCCAGTTCTCCCGTTGTGGGCGTCATGGTTGGACTCTTAGATTTGTGTTGAAAACTATACTGTTGATTTTGTCAAGGATGTCGTCGGCATGAAGATCTCATTGAGATGTTACTTTGGACTCAATATGCAAATGACTAGTAGTGACCAATCTCACCAGACAAAACTAGCACTATAAGACGCTCATATTGATGACGCAGTCTGATGCAGATACCCTCGAAGTGCTTGAGCGGAAAGTATTTGGCGCTAGTCGTTTCAATGCAATCATCTTGTTGAAGGAAGGCAACGAAGGGGCAAGCAGTGCCTCTATTTGAACGACCTTGCACCCAAAGCAGAAGCGTCTGGAGGAGTGCTAGAACTTTGACGTCTTTAAAATTTGAAATTTATGGTTCATTTAAGCCAAACCTGCGGGTATACCATAGGGTAAAAATATTTACAAACAATTTGTTTCCTAGTTTTATGTGTTATGATCGAAAAAAATAGCAGAAATGAGAAAACGCGCTAATTGCATTTTTTGCACTCAGCTGCTGGCGTTTTATTACACACATTCTTGATACTCATACCATAACAAATGCTTATGTGTGTGTGTGTGTGTGTGTGTGTGTGAGTGTGTGTGTGTGTGAGTGTGTGTGTGTGTGAGTGTGTGTGTGTGTGTGTGAGTGTGTGTGGAGTATGTGTGAGAATGCGCCTAAAAGCACTCAACAACAAATTGCACTTAATTAATTTCCCGTTTGTGGCACTTTGCCCAGCAGATGACAGTAGTTTGATGGCTTTTGAATTGCATAATGAAGATGGAAATGTGTGTGTGTGTGTGTGTGTGTTAGTGACATAGACTGCTACAAACAGCGAATGAGAATGATGTATTTGCAATTCCAAATTCATTTGTAAGTTCTGGATTTTTTTGGCTGTTGGGCAATATTTGAAATAGTTATTGATCAATTAAAGGATTTTAGCGTTGAATAACTCATAAACTTTCAGAGCATGCAAAAATCATCATTTTTTCGAAAAATCGTAACTGATACCGTATCCGAAACTATTTTGGTACACATACGAGAAACTTTCAAATTAAAGTGTTTTAAGACCCAATTATATTGAACAAGGTGGGAATGGGTTCTAGTGGAACAGGGTAAAAGCTTCCGATTGGAATTTAACCCATTAATATGCGACCTTGTTTTAACCAAGTTGCCGAACAACCTCCAAGTGTTGTCCCCCTGAATAGCTGCTCCATTCTACACCTGGTAGGCTAGTAAGCTAATGTAAAGCCTTCCCTAAGCTTCAACAGCTTTAAAAACTTTTTTTAATGTTTTTACTTTATATAGTAAAATTGTTTCTATAAGCTAAGAAGCTTCAAATATATTCTCTTGAGAAGCAAAAAACCTGTTAAAAAGATAGTTTCTTTTTTGGTATGGTTGGGTTACTCCCAATCCAAAGACACATAAGGCTTTACTAGTCCGTAATTGTATCTTAGCGGACTTATCTACCCATCGCTTATGCGTCATGAACATTCACGTGTTTATGTCTGGACTAAAGAGTAAGATTTGTATCGCGCACCATTTGTAGCCCCGTAATAACGCCCGTAACTTTTCTCGCCTGCAACCCTATGCGACTTGCTTCACATTAAAATGCATTCTAACATTGAGCGATATTTTGTGAGATTTTTTTTCACTTTCTCACTTAAAAATCTCGCTTCGTGTAACACGACGTTTAGGTACTCTGTGAAAGAGGGCTTAAACACCTAGGTAGCCACTGCCTAAACAGACGGTAAAGTTCTTGGGGTATAACAGACGTGTTTGCAATACACTTGCATCACTGTAGGCACTTTTGCTCTTCCCTTCCTTAAGACAGAGATCGTACAAGTAGATGTATGGCTAACGTTAAGATTCTCCATGGAAGACGGCTTTCGTTTAAGATCCTGAGGTATTAAAATGGTGTTTTGCAATACACTTGTTGAAGGGTCATTGTAGGCACTGCAGCTCTCGATCGAGAGATCGTACAAGTAGACCTACGGCTAACACTTAGGTCTTCTGTGGAAGACGGCTTAAACACCTACATTTGTTGGCACGGTTGGTTAGGTGATTTCTTTTCAGAATTAGTTTTGTCTTACTTTTGGTTGCGGAACTTCGTAGAGCTAGTTTAGAGCTAGAAACTAGTTTGCCCGCCAAGAAATCTTACTTTGGTACTCATGACCCTTTTGTTATCTGCGACTAAGGTCTAAATACTGTCTTCGAATTTAAACGAAGCAGTCTTCGAAAACTGTGCCCTAATTACAATCGTACTTTATATGTAAGATAATAAAAGTGCTCTTTACTTACATCTTGTGAGATTTGTCCCATATCCGCGTAATAATTAACAGCAGAGTACATTGGTTTCTGTTGCAATGTGAGTGTGTGCTTGTTTGTTGGTTGGTTGGTTGTTGTTTGTTGGTTGGTTGGTTTGTGTGTTTTGAAGCTTGTCCGATGTGCTCGTTGATAATAAAGAAAAATACCAGTTTCTGGCACTAAATCTATATGTATCTCTCTTTTTCTCTTTCTATATATATATATATATATATAAATATATTGTTTTTATTTTTTGGCCTTTATCACAAGCTCAGCAAGAAACCAACAACAAGAAACAAAACAAAACAAAACTCCAAGCTGAGCTGCTTGGACTGTTGGCTTGCTGGCTGGATGAGTGCAACTCCAAAGTGGAGCAGCGGTTGCAGCAACTGAAGAAGTCTGGTAGGCCTGTTGTCCACGGGTCAGAAACCAGATTTTTACTCGGTTGTCGTTGAAATCAGCGCACGTTGCAATTCAGGGTCTATAGCTCTCTCTCGCTCGCTCGAGTGCTCTCTCGCACAACTCGGTTGCAACTCGGTTGCAACTCGGTTATTGTTGTTGTTTTTTTTTTGTTGTTTTTTTTGTATATTGTATACACAATGTATGTATATAGTTTTAATTTCTTTTGTTTTTGGTTTTATAGCGTCGACACTTGATGATTGTTGTTGTTGCTGCCGCGGCTGTTGCGGTTGTCAGAGCAATTAAGGCGCTGCGGCTGTTGCTGCCACTGTGGCTTTTGTGCAACAGGCAATTGCAAAAATAATAACAACAAAAGCATGCAAAAAGTTAACCAGTTAGCTCGACTGTCCGTCCGCTCGTCCGCTCTTGACTCGGTGGGTGAGTAGTAGTTGTAGTACTAGGAGTAGCAGTAGTTTGGCTTTCCCTGCAATTTTCAGCCGCAACTTGGAAACTTTTCTCAAATAAAAGTAAAGCACTGCCAAAATGTCAAATGTTGGCTTGAACTTGTCTTTGCTTTGTTTTTCCCTTTTTCTTTTAGTTTTTGCAGTTTTCCTCGTTTTGTTTGCTTAGTTTCGCCTTAATGCACAATTACTTGCAATGTTGTACGTGTAATTCGTGATTGTTGTTGCTGCTGTTGCAATTGTTGCAATTGTTGTTGTTGTTGTAGCTGCTTATGCCCTGGCGACAACTTTTGGCAGACAAAAGTTCGTGTTGCATGCAACTTGAGTTTGATGCACGTCGATGGTACGCGTCTCGGATTGTGATTTAGGCGTTTGTACGTGTGACTGTGATGCCTGATTTTGTTGCAGCTAAGTTGTTGCTGTAGTTGTTGTTGCTGTCTCTGTGCAACGTTTGTGGTACTTATTTGCAATTGCTTGTTGGCGTTGTTGTTGTTGGTTTTCATTGGTGTTTTGCGTTCAAAGTTTTGATACTTTATAGTGCTTAACTTTCTTAGCTTTTGTAAATGTTGTCGCGTACTTTTAGCTCATAAATTCAATATCTTAGCTTGTCATAAAAAAAAAGTTCCAAGTAGCAATTTTGCAAATGTACGTGATTTTCGCTATATGTTTATTTTGTCTCTTTTGTGTTTGTTGTACCCCAAAATGGCTCAAGGTGTTTAAACTGCAAAGAAGTCAAGATGTTAGACAAAAAGTTATTAATGTATGCTAAAAGTTGTGCACAAGTTTTCTAATAAATTTATATTAAAATGGAATTCTGAAATAGCGCTAAAACTGATTTTGACATTGACTTAACCAAATTTTATCTATGAAGCCTCTTGCACATATACGTTCTAAAACAATTGGTTTGGTTTTTTGAAAGAAAGCTACTAGAGAATTGCCAGAGGAGCTCTCGGTTTAACTCAAATCTTATTCCTGAAAGATCTTTCAACTCATTTCCGTTTCCGATTGGGGGCGGTCATAATTTCACCAAAAAGTATTTTATAAACGTGCGACTCCTAATAACATTGTGTTGAAACTTAGGCGAAACTGATTACTTTGTAATAGCTTTCGCTTTGACTTGGAAACGATTTCGGCTTAGGATTTGGGCTTAAACTAGTTCGTATGTACGTGTTTTCCTTTAATAGTGGGTCAAAATTGTATCCGAAACATTTTCTAAGCCACTTTTAAACGACTTTTTTTAAAAACGGAATAATTTACAAGAGGTTTTAATCAGCTTTCACTTCAATTTAGAAGCAACAAATGTAAATCTTTGCTAAATTAAGGCGCTGCTTTTTTATGTGCTTTTTGCTTAGAAAAACCATTACTCTTAAAATTGCACTCTAAATGAAATCGAATTTAAACTAAACAAGAAATTTAAAAATACGTATTTATAAGATTTGTATCCCCTTTTTTGTTGATTTTTAAAATTAAAATTTGAATGCATATGCATATAAAATATTATGAACACTTAAAAAAATACCTATAATGTAAATATTTTTAAGAATCGTATTTAATATATAAACAAATAAATATATATATGAAAATAATCTATTTTTGTTTGGTTTGCCAAAATTCAAACTTGCATGTTGCTTATTATACGCCAAAATTAAATAAACAACAAATTAGATGCACACATCTAACAAGTTAATAAAATAAATACTGAATTTTATACATTCACTTGCATAATAGTTATTATTTTTAGCTAAAATTCGCCCAGCAGCAAGCAGGGTTCTAATATGACCTAAAATCAAAAAAGCTTAAACTTTATGTGTTAAAAAAACAAGTTTTATGCCACGGGAAACAGTAAAATTAAAGGTTATTAAAGGGATTTACAGCTAGAAAACTTTTATTAGAATCGGTCAACTATATCATAAAGCTTGCTTTGAAATTATCTGAAAATGTTAACCACTCAATGTGATTTACTGTCGTCAAGCTTACTCATTTCTTATCACGCTCAGGAAAACGACGAACAACAGACATGCGTGACCTATTATAATTGGATCATAACTTGGCATAATAAGGTGTCATTTAGCGTGCGCACATGCTAGAGCCATCACGGCATGAACGTGACATCTGTATGTGTTGGTCACGCCATTAGACGTTTCTATACAAAATTAGAGTGCCATCACGAAAAAAGCAGTAGTTCATTGACCTTAAGTTTTCCTTAAGCAATTTAACTATATTCTATGGATTATATATAGATTCTCGTTTCCTTAGTTCCATTATAGTTCGATTAGTTCAATCGATATAGTTGAGAGCTGTTTGGCACTTGTACACTTGTACAACTAGCATGGGTTGGTAGCGTAATCTTAGGATTATTATCGTTCTAATCACGGGAAACTAGTTGGGTTTATACCCTATAAGATTTCACACCAAAAATTGGCACGCCAACCTGCAATGCTGAAAGCGCTTTGAGCTAGTTCTTTTCGAACTTTTCATCGTGTCGAACAAAAGAGCTTAGAGCTATTCGGGTAACTCGAGTTCATATTCTGGCGCCATCTAGCATTCATTTATACCAGCGCCAAATTAAGCTCATTAATGTAAAGCCACGAGAGTTACACACCATAAGAGCGCGACGGCATACAAGTTACCCCTAGGATCATTTTTCATTTTGTTTATGACTCGCAATTTAAAATGAAGCTAATCATTAAAAGACAACAGTTTAATAAAATTCATCTTTATTGCTACAAGTATTTAATAAAAATGCAAAATATTCACCCAGTAACAGTCACAAACTGCAATAAATATCATAAAAGATTGCCACAAAAACATAAAAAAAAATATTCACATAAAAAAGCAACAAAAAAGACAATTAGCATTCAAATGCCAGTCAAAACATTCAACAACAAATTTGAACTAGTAATATTAAAAAAAAAAAAAAAATTGTCGCGTAATGCCAAAAATAAAAGCAAGTAAACAACAAAGCGGAAAGGCAAATATAAAATAAAAAAAAAAAAAATTATTTTGAAAACAAGTTTATACGTAGTGGCGCTTTGGCTTGGTTTAAAAAAAAAAATTCCTCAGGAAAGTAAACAAAGTTTTTTTCCTATACATTTGTGTATATTTTTGACATACTAACGAAAAGTGCAAAACAAACACGTCCGAAAGGCCTTCAAGTGGCCAAAATAGTAGAATATTGCGTTAAAAATCGCAGAGCAAAACACACATACAATGCACAGACATTGAGTCCGAAATCCGTCCGTCTCTTTAGTATGCTTTACACATAGCACAACCTAACCAGCGAGGTAATTTACTAAGCAGGAATTCAAACCGTAATCGAGAGCCTTATCTAAAACAATTGATTGCATTTTTAAGCTGTAACCGGAATACACACTAATAGCCTGTAATATAAAGAAAGAGTGCCCGCTATTCTCGATACCAACTGTGAAGTGGCCGCAGAGAGTGCTTGATGCCGATGACTTCTACTCAGACGATTCCAAAACGAAGGATGGAACTGGTGCTGGTTCTCTGGTTCTAAACTCTGAATCTCGCCGCATTCATGTATTCCTGACGGAAAGCTGCATGGTATAAACGTAAGTATCTGTAGTGACAGTCAGGCTGCGCTTAGACAACACGCTTTCACGTCATGACAAAAACCGTCAATACTGTTTTCCTAGACACTAAGGTGTCCTGGACAATGAAATGGCAGAATTGGTTCGATTCACACGATACGCACGACCTACGAGCCGACTTGAGATGACTAGCGTCTCCAATATCTCCCATAAGTCATAAGCGAATAGTCATAATACAACTGAGTCGTTTGATCTTTAACTTAAATCGAAAAGAAAATGTTATTAAAAAACATGTATTTTTCGTAAGGTTAGGTTACGCTGTCGAGGAAGTGTCTACCCAGCTGTTTGAACCTTCTTTTGCAGAGAAAAGAAATGCTCAACAGTTTTATCCACTACTTCGTGTCCACAGCTTTTGTAGAGGTGATTGCAAGGAGCAACTGTTTTTCTCAAACCAGCATCAACAAAGCAAAACGTTCTTCAGATTCCTTATCAGCACACCAAAATTCTGCGAAATGGTGGGACCCGTTTCTAGCTCAGTACATGCATGTGTCAACCCTTTCATAACTACTGTCTGCCGTCATACAAATACTATTGCAGATGCCAATAATAGTAAAGACATCTCAACATAAATGTTTTTTTATTATTTTAACCTATGATTTGGCAAATTTGGCAAAAATATATGAAAAAAACTTATATTCTGCACTTCTTATGAAAATTCCCTATACAATAACATAAGTTTCACACATATTTTTTTTCATATAGTTGGTGAAGAAGGGGTCCACAAATTTTTCCTTAGCCTACTTACATAATAGATGGATTGCGGACATACTTATATGGAGGGAACGTTGTTGCTTGGATTGCATTATTTTACCAACGGCCAATGCCATATGCCATCTAGAGCAAAGTATGATACCGAGTGTAAATCAAAATGAACACATCCAAAAAGATTATATTTTCTCAAACTTTAAACCAATTTTGTGTTTGTCAAGTTTTCAAGGATTTTGGTCATGGAAAAAGAAACAAAAAACTGACCAGAGCACCAACTAACGTAATGCCATTATTTATGCCTTATCGAGTGTGTTATTTGAGACTCTATAGCAGGTATCGGCAAAGTGAATAGAGAAGTTACCACTGCAACTGCGAAAATGTTCGTATACATGCATGCAATACATTGACTGCTTTTCTCTACTGACTCATATATACTATTGCAGCAACTTAAATTAAAACCAAAGACAGTTGACGTCTCTGCTGATGTCGCCAACACTTGCCCGATATTCACACTATGCCAAATCTTAGAAAATACGGTACGAATATGTATTTCCTTTTTGCCTTTATTGCGTATACGCCGCATTGTCTGATTTTGGTATTTTTGCAAAGCTGCGACTTGTCAAAATGACGTTAAGCAATACACGCAGCTCCCTCAAGGTAGGAAACATTCTGAACATTTCGGTTACAAACAAGCCGATGACCTCTGCTGCAACCTCTTCAACTTTGTGAAGAAGAGTGTGCAGTAAATCAGAACGCTACCACCTTCTATAAAAGTGTACAGTTGCTAAAAATAGATGTTTTATAAAAATAGATGTTTTTTTCAAGCAAAGAGACGCAGCGGTAAAAGTCTCAGCATGGATTCAGTAGCCAAATTAGTAGTATAAAGCTAACGAAACTAGACGCTCATCCTTCCCGTTTTGCTTTATGACGCTGACGTAGGATGCAGCAGACCTTGAAGTGTGGACTGGATTGTGAACTGGACTCAGTTTTCATAAAAGGAACGTGTAGAGGGTGCACTAGCCCTTAACACACTAAAATGTTTTTATAGCCAGCCAAGAAGAAAATTTTCTCGGTTCATTGTTCAAACTATATATCTGTGATCATGTGGCATAGTAGCTTAAGTCGACATGATAAAATGTTGATTTATTGCGTTTCGAAGTTTTATAGAAATCATAACAAGTCGTAATTTCTTTTTAAAGTAAATGAGAGAAGTGATGAACAAGTTTAAAAAAAGGAATCGTGACTTGTAAGTACTTTTATAGAGCTTCAGAACGCAATAAATAACTTAAGCTTGGAATTTCTTGTATTTATAAATTTGATGTTTCAGCAGAACTTTAATCAGAAAGTTAACCGATTTTGATAAAGAGAAAGTTCTTCTTCTTAACTGGCCATAACAACCCATTATCGGGTTACGGCCTGATGCAAATACATTCTTTCATTGGAATTGTGGTTTTACGTGGTGGGTCCCAGAACCCCTTTAAGGCCTCTACTGGTCTCGAAAGAACCCAGTGTCATTGTTAGTCGCCTCATACGACAAGCTTTGACCTGCTGAGTTGGTATTCTCTAGCCCGCTCACCACACGGGAAAATAAAGAAAATAAAGAAAATTTTTAAATTTTGAAATACACCATTTAGATGCTCAAGCATGCTGTAACTCTTGATTAAACGTGTTTTTTAATAGCCTTTGTCAACATTATGAAATGCTATTAATTAACTTGCAATACCAAATGATTGGGAATCAGTCCAAGCAATATATACATTTTGTTCAAAATTTCTCTTTTGTAGCCTGTCAGATGCAGATATAATTGTTTATTTGGCTTGAACTTTTAAGCTAATACAGCTGGTAATATTTGTTTGCTGTATGTATATCTGTCAGTATTCGACATGTTGCCCTTCTTTCAAATATTTACATAAATTTATTCACACATATATAAACAGAAATGTGTGTTTACCACTCAATATGTACAAAATAAATATACATATGCAGGCAGCTCATGCGTATACGTGATTTTTGTAAAGAGGCAACGCCAAAAGCAACCGTTGTAACTTCTCAAAGCGGTTCAATGTCACCTAGCCTAGAGTTCATTTGTCTATAAACAAACACACACAAGCACACATGTGTTTAATTTTGTGTTTTACACAAGCCTCTTAAATTAAAAAACAAGCTTAAATACATTATATATGTGTTATTGCTCTGTATTGTTCAAATACAAAATTAAAATTAAAAACATAAATGTTGACTGGGTGTGTTTGTGTACAGTGCCTACAATTTGGGGGCAATGACAATTGCCGGGAACTGTACGTACCTGTTACATTTCTATGCTTAGTTAATAGGTCAAAATAATAAAAGTAAATGAATAAAAAAGCAAAAAGCTGCAAAAGAACAAGTCAAATTGAATATTATTTTAATGTGACTGACTTATAAAAATATATGCCATAAATAAATAAATATGAATATCAAGTAGCTGGATACCGCGTCCTCCACAGACCACAAGCTGTTGACTTTGAGCGATTCGCTGAGGCGTTTTGCATGCAAAGCAAGCGAGCTTCTATAAAACGCTCATAAAATGTCAAATTTCAAAAAAATAAAAAAAAAACAAAGAAATAAAAAAAAACAAAGCACAAAAAACAAAATGCAAAATAAAAACAAAAAAACTGAAATTGAAAACCTTTGCTTAATGCTTAAATTACAAACGAATGTTTTTGTTTGTTGTTGTTTTCTTTGTTATTGTTGTCAATTGTTTTGTAATTAAATTGTTGTTGTTTTTGCACCATAACCACATTGATGACGGCAATGCAATTGTAGCAAAGATATCATGCGATTAATTACAAATCTATATATTATAAAAAAAATTAAGACTTATTTTTGTTAAAAGCAATATCGTTAAGTATTTTATCAGTACAATGAATTTTATTCAAAGTATTGCCCATCGATAACTGGCATCTTTCAGGCAATTTACGGATTCCATATCGAAAGAACGTATTTTTTGAGGCTACCCACGAATCGAATCATTTTTTTGAACCTTAATAAGAAGTGAAGAGCTGCTCAGAGAGGTCACGACTCATATGTCGGAACAAGTAGTAATCAGAAGAAGCAAGGTCTGGGGAATACTGTGGGTAATGTAGCACTTCCCATATTAATGTTTCCAAGTATGTTTTCAACATGCATTCGACCGTTGTCAAGAATAACAATGTTGTGTTTTTGCTCGTATTCCGGCCGTTTTTCGTTCAAGACTCGGCTCAAACGCTTAATTGTAATTGATAGGGTTCCCCATTGATGGTTGCATTAGGTTTTAGCAGCTCATAGTATACCAGATCAAGCTGATCCCAACAAATACAGAGCATTAGCTTTGAGTCATGGATATTCTGCTTTTCCTTTGATGTTGACGCATGACGAGGTGGTCCCCTTGATTTTTGTCGCTTTAGATTATCGTAATGGATCCCCTTTTCATCACCAGCATAAAACCTATCCGATTTTAACGTTGAAGCAGCATTTCACACATGACTACAACCCTTTCAGCCTTTTGTTCTTCAAGCGATTTGAAACAGTTTTCTGCGTTATTTCCAACAATTTTGCATATTCTTCTTGCGTTTTACATGGATCATCCTCGAGTAATGCCTTCAAAATCACCACTTTCAAAACATTGAAAGCAATATTCACATGTTGAAATCGTTGAAACATTGTTGCCATAAGCTTCATACGGAATTCGATGACCTTCAATCGCCTTTTACTTCAAATTGAAGTAAAAAAGTAAAACTTTCGGCAAATGCGATTTACTCGGTACAAATTCAGACATTTTCAACGCACTGAAAAAGTTTGTTGTTTACACTTCGACGAAATTACGCATACTGACAAGTGAAGCCTGTCAGTGAGTCTTCAACATGAAGTTGGTTACAAGTCCCGTTTCGCTTTAATACATAAGAACACCATATTGTGTAAATCTATGCATCCTTTGTTGCTTTTGTCTCTTTTTCTGCCCCGTGTCTTTCCTCAAATGTGTTCAATAAAAGATGCTCGAAAAAGTATATGAATAGCTTGGCTAATCACATCTCTTGTCAAACCAACATTGGAATATCGGTTCGAAACCCCTAATATGCTATTTACTCTGACAAGTTTGAATCATTTCAAAAACTATTTTGCTGGGAACTTAATTTTTATCCTTTTATTAACTTTAAAATTCCGAATCCCCGCTCCCGATTCTTTGTAGCTGTACCCGAAATAACGAAACGTTTAAATCTCTAACGGTCCTTCGTCTGCTTCCTCCCCCTCGCATATCTATAAGGCGCTTGTTACACGATTTGAAATTTCCAAGCGAAAGTTTTTTTTACTAACTCGCCTGGTAATCTCACATCGTGGAACAAGCGGGTGATGATTTTTACAAATTTTTTCAGCGTGTGTTGATAAGCATCTCTGTCCTTGAAAACAGTGCTAGAAAAAGCCATGGCTGCCACTGATTTTGTAAAAAAGTTGATTTGTGGTTGAGATGCTGGAGCATCATCTTTGTGCCAGTGGTACCAAGTGACAGGAAAGCTTCAGAAGAATTATTCTGGTGTCTTTTGTTATTTTGTGCCAGCAAAACAACAGTTTAGCGCTTCAAAAACATTTTATGTAGTCTTGAGGTCAGTAGATCTTCTACTGTCGTAGTCTTGATCGACACTGCGGACAGAACCAAGCTTGCATTATGGATCTTGTACAATGTATGCAAAGAGGAGAAGGAGTGATATCTTACACTCTTTTTTGTGGCGGGATTTTATATTCGGGCACCGTTCCGACTATATTCAATATTGCCTTTCGTTTTAAGTCAATAAAATTCCCATTCGGTTATGTAATTTAAAAAAAAAAAACCTTCAGCTAAAAAAACTTTTGGCTATTTCGTTTCAAGATGTGTTCGCCAGAATGCTGTGTCAGCAAGCGCTTTGTTAAGAAAAAAATCGAAGAAAAAGAAGAAGCACCACCAGCTGTAATACCCACATCGTCAAGTTTGATATATTCCTATGAGAAAATCAAAAGCATGGCCGATTTCATTGTAAAAAGAACCGAAATTAGACCAAAATATGGCATTATATGTGGCAGTGGTTTGAGCCATTTGGTTAAGCTTATAGAGAATCCCATAATTATTAAATACAACGATATACCCAACTTTCCCTTGGGCGTCGAAACGGCACTAAACAAATGCTTTATAGGTACAATCAATGGCGCACCTGCCATGGCTATGCAAAATCGTTTCCGCACCTTCGAAGGCTATGTGCCGGCCGAGTGCAGTGTGACCGTGCGTCTTATGAAATTGTGCGGAGTAGAGTATCTGTTCACAACGAATGCAGCCGGTGCCGTTAATCCAAAGTACATGGTAGGGGATATAATGATCTTTCGTGATCACATAAATTTTCCCAGTTTAATGGGCATATCGGCGCTGCACGGACCTAATGAGCTACGCTTTGGTACACGGTTCCCGGCTTTAGCGAACGCCTATGGAGGGGACTTGCTGGAAAAGGCCATAAAAATAGGCAACTCTATTGGCATTGAAAGTTTTCTGCATGTGGGCATATATGGTTGCTTGGGCGGTCCCTCACTTGAGACAGAAACGGAGCACAAATTTCTGCGCAAAATAGGCGTAGATGCAGTGGGCATGTCCACCTTACATGAGAGTATCACGGCGCGTCATTGTAATATGAAGGTTTTCGCATTTAGCCTCATAACATTGCCTGATATCGAACATATTTTGGCTCACAAAAAGAAGTTCTCCTACGAAAACCCCGTTGAAGTTCACAAAAGTCGTTTAAGTGCATGTTCTGAGCTAGTCAGTCGTTTGATATACGCAATTGAGAATATTGAGCCGGAATAGCTATGTATGTTGATTTCGACTAAAAAAGATACAACAAATAAAAATTCAATTTTAATTAAATTGATTTTTTCTATAAAATTAAATGTCAGCAAAAGACCAAAATAGATTCTAGTACAAATTTTGTGTAGAGCTTAGCAGTTGCCAAGAAAAAAAAAGAAATCACAGAGCACGGCAAGAGATACACGGAAGAAAATCCGCCGAAGCATGCACGCTACCACGAAAACCACGACAGGTGCTTAGGGTGCAAGGGAACGCTGAGCGTGGGGAATGGGCGGAGTGTTGGTAAAGGAGTCCGCTGCGTGCCAGTGCACAATGTATGCCACTGCTATGCCCGGTGTCAAGCTGTCTAACCCAGCGATGAGGCAGATGCGCGTGTGTGTGTGTGTCTGTGTGTGTGTGTGTGTCTGAGTGTGTGTGTGTGTTCTCATGCACGAAAATTTCTATTATATTACGTATACGTAAGAATAGTTTCGTTTTTTGTGTTGCCAAAACAGCCCCAGGCCGCAAAAAGTTATTGTTGCTAATTTTATTATTCTATTATGGGTATGCTTGTTGTTGTTGTGGCTACTGTAGTGCCAAGCGATGACGAATGGCACACCCATTTTGTTTTGACGTTGATATGATAGCTTAGACAATTGCACGAGCTCACTCGGTTCGCAGTGTTTTGGAGCACATTTTGTCCAGGTCCAGGGGGCGGTGCCCCTCACCCTCTAAGGCTGCCATGCCCCCTAGTTGTACACTGTTTGCCTATTGCTGTTTATTATTTCAAGTGTTGGTCTTGTGTTAGTGTGAATGTGTGTGTGTGTGTGTGAGTGTGTATGTGTGTGTGTGTGTGTGTATGTGTGTGTGTGTGTGTATGTGTGTGTGTGTGTGTATGTGTGTGTGTGTGTGTGTGTGTGTGTGAATCTGACGTGATTGTGTGCGTTCATGCATATTGTGTGGATTGTTTTGTTGCGATTTTCCGTAGTTGTTGTTTGCCATTCTTTTTATACCCTGTACAAAAAGTGTAAAAGGGTATTATAGATTTGTGCAATGTATGTAACAAGCTGAAGGAGGCGTGGCAGACCATATGTTCCATGGGCAAAAATGGTCGAGTCAATATAGACACGTCCGTCTATCCGTCCTTCCGTATGAACGTCGAGATTTCAGATATCTTTTACCAAAAGATGCGCATTTACACCGAAAAGATGAAGTTTGTCGAATCACGTCGATATATCTTTCCCCCTTCCCCTGTGACATATTTTTGCGGTTTACAGACGCTCCGTTCAATCTATCAACAGAGGTGTGCGACTTGTTTATGTGCATCAATGTTTCAAAAATTATCGAAATCAGATAAATACATACATCAAAAGTTATAGTCACAAATATGCTAATTTCACCCCCCCCCCCCCCCCACACACACACACACACCTATAAACTGCTCCAAAATTGCACTGCATGTTTACATGTGAGCTAGCGTTACAAAATTTAGTGTGGAGACTCGTGTGACCCTAATCATTAAAACTGTATCACCTTTTTTTAATAGATACCCCCTTCCCCCACAATCGATTTAGCTTAATTACTGTCACTCCCCCCATATATTGATTTGAAAATTGTCACAGACACTTATAAATGTATTTTTGATCTATGTTACAAAATTCAACGACATTGGCCCAAAAGTAATTTTTGCCCCAACTTCCCAATAGGAAAACTTGTCAATTGGAACTTCCCAATAGGAAAATACTTTTGTTCCCATTTTACCGTTTATGGGGAAAAAAGGGTACAGGGTATTCCACTGTCGGGCACCGTGCCGACTGTCTGCATCAAATTTTTGGTTGTTGTTTTTTTGTGCATTTCATGTTTGCCGCTAGATGTGTTTCCGAACTTTTTGACTAGCTGTGTATGTGTGTGTGTTTTATTTGTTTGTTTTTGAGCCGAGTTCATTGACTTTTTTTTATTAAACATATTGGCTGGCATAAAAACATTTTATTTCTATTAACATGCTCATTTATTTCCAAAAAAAAAAAAAAAAAACCTTAAAATAAACATTTTTTTGCAGTGTACATATAAAAATAGCTTATTTTAACTAATCTCTTTTCATATGTAACTATTTTTAGCATTTTATTTTATGCTTAATATCAAGTTAATTCAAAATACCGAACGCGCATTTACAGCCAAAACTATTTGTTTTAATTAAACTCTGAATAGTCAGTACATTAGTTTATTTATTGCTTATAAGCTTGTCCAAGTATTGTTTAAATTAAATGTGAACTCGATATGTATACCTTTAAACTATTTTTTTGATTATACGCAATTGTGTAATAAATTATGAAATTTTTAAAGAATTTTTAATAGCATGAATATAAAAATAATTTTATTGCAAAGTATGTGTTTATTATATTAAAACTTGGCAAAAATGAATACAAATAATATGCGTATAAAAATATTTTCTGTTTACGATTGTGGATTAAATATTATTAGCCATAAAACGAGCAATTAATTTTCTTAACTGTTTAAAAGAACATTTTTTTAACAGTTTTGAACAGCTGTCAACGGCAGGGTATTAAGCATTATTAGCGTTAAAAATGCCAATTTATTTCAAAAACTAATATTTTCAAGAAAATTTTCAAAATTTTGAAATATTATTTAATATAAACTATTAAAAGACATGCAAAGATAAGCAATATTACAGGGAAATTTGTACAATTCAGTTTACAATTTGATTTCACTGCTCTACGAAATTCAAATGTTTTTAATATGTTAGAATTGTGATGGGGTTGTATGTTTAAACTACCTTCCCTCAATATAGCTCCGTACTCAATTTTTTGCAGTTACCCTCAATAGTCGAGAATTTCGCGAATATCGGTATTTTTGAAGTAGTTCCACTCAAATCGCTATATTTAAAGTGTCAAACAAAACAAGTACAATCCTTTCATAGGTCACTTATCGATTTGCTGAAACCGACCCATTTCAAGATAGTGCAAACATGCGCGTTTTTTCCCCCTTTCTCAATTTTGCCTACGATCGGTCTGGCAAAGACAGCGAGAAATTGTCGCTTTTCATAAACAATTTTGCATTTTTTATCGGTCCAGGATTCTACTCTATTACTTTCATGCTCATTACGTGCCTTTTTTCTGAATTCAACCGTTTTTATCATTAGTGTTAATAAGAGGTATACATATAATTGGTCGTAAAATGATTCAGAACTGTTGTTTTTAAAATTTTACTAACTAATATTTTAATTGCCGCAATGCCCTATTAAATGTACATAGTTTATTATTTTATAAAGCTTCAAAATTGCTGTCTTTTGAACTAATATACAACATAATTCATTAAGTACTTTGCAGTACCGAACACCGGCCGCACGTTTACGCATAATCAACCCACAGGTAGCCCTAGCATTTTAGACTCGCGCTAATAGTTAAAGGTAGTAAGAAGTTACCTTCTACCTAGTTTGAACCAACTGCAATCGTATCTATATCAAACGCAACGCAGCTCTCTGCAGTACCTAGAAAAGGCCCAAATCTTATATGCTGTCAACCCAATTTTCCAAGCTATATAAATGCTAAATAGCATTCTTAAGGCAAAGGTTTTAATTACGACCACTGTACTATCAAAATATAGTCTCTTAGTAAACAGCCATGTACATCGCTGAACTTCCTGGAATTACTCAGTCACCACGCAACTTTTTGCAGTACCTAGGACGCGCCCCACTTTCACGATTATTTAACTTGCTAACTCTGTTTGCCGAAAATCTTTTTCTTTTTGTTTAAATTTCTCCAAACTAATTTTGGTTGTTTTGATAAACGTGCGGAAAAGCCTGACTTGGTTACCAACTGTTTATTTAGTTATAAGTTAGAGATTCTAAAACTCGAGAACCGCTGGACCGATTAACCCCAAAATTTGACAAAAAGTTAGTTTATTCTTCAGGAAGGGTTCTCTTAAGTTGTGTATAGATAGGTGGCCGTGATTTTTAAATTGGCAATATTGCGCTGATCAATATAAAATCGGCGGATGTCTCGATTGACTGCCTTCCACTAAAAATATTAGCTTCTAGCTGGCGCTGGCTGGAGGTGGCAATCGACTCCTATGTATATAAGCCTAACGCTCTTAACCAGTAGTGCAGCGGTGGCGATTAACTCCACTCTTCTTACAGCTGGCAGTGCGGCGGGTAGTGCAAGAGTAAAACGCTACCAAGCGAACTGGAGGCCCATAACATATTTGAAATATCGGCAAATATTCAAAATATGCTAAATTAACTTGAAATTATGGCGAAACTCAATTGAAATTCTCTCGGCATTACACATTAGAATTTAATTAGCTTAATAAGCTGGTGAAAAGAATGCAACAAATATGTTATTTAGTCAATATATAGAGTTTTTTTCTGATCTAATTGCATGCAATTTTTATTTTAGTACGGAATGAATCACGCATTTTATTTAGAATTAGATTTACGAAATTGCAAAGTGATTTGGTTAAAACGCAGCTGTTTGCCATTTAAAATTTGCATTCAAAACATCAGATGCATTGAGTACCTACTTACTTATATATGGTTTGGGTTTTGGGACAGATGTGCAATGTTAATCAATTCAATTCGAAATGCTAAACAATTTGATGCATGTGTGCTAAACATTGCGTGTACCTCACAAATACACTCATACCTTACTAAATATAGTATCTGTGTGTCTGAGTGTGTGTGAGTGTGTGTGTCACAGCTATCAGCTGCTTTGGCATAGGCATTTAGATTGTTGGCAATTGGATGTGCCCATGCCCATCCTCACATGCCTCGAATGCTTTAGTTTTAGTCTTTTATCATTTAAATTAAATGCACAAGTCAGTCAGTACCTATGTACTAGCTATAAGCATCTGCATACACACTATAAATAGATGTAGATACAAATGTATCTATGTGTGTCATTCAGTGCACTGAACTGCCATGGCTTTGGCTAAAAGCTTTTTTGGCCACATTTTGTCTCTGTGAGGCATTTCAATCTATATAATTTGATAGCATAACTTTTGTTTGCGATTAAACATATAAATAGTTTTAATTGTGTTTTGGACTTGGTGTAAATTTTTAATGCGTAATGCTGTTTAATTGACTAAAAACAAAAAAAGCTACTCGTCATAGGTCAAGTGTGTTGCTATTATAAATGAAATAAATTAAGAAAAATATTTTTAGAAATAAGTAAAGTAAAAAACTTCTTTCAACTTAGAAGAACCGTCATTGTTTTGAGTAATAAAATAAAGAATGTTTTTTTTTTGGCTTGTGGATGTTTTTTAAATTAAAATACATGAGAAGTGATATTGGAAATTTTATTAAGGTGTGTGAAATCGCATGAGCGAGGTGGACAATCGAAGTTTCCATTTATCGACATAATTCGACCATCAAACATTTGCTTCAGTATATCTATTGTTTGACGTATTGTAGGGCATGTTGCGCCATCTTGTTGAAACCAAAAGACGTTTAAATCATGAGTGACAATATTTGGATATCCAACATCTTACCATAACGATTACCACCCTGTGCAGAGTGTTCGCTCCGGTTGTTCCGAGCTCAAATTACAGCAATTTTGTTTATTTACTTACTTATATTTACGGTTATACGTACTCTTTTCACTTTTGTTGCTGAGATATTATCAATTACGTGAAAAGTTTTCTTAATTGATCGCCCATTTTCGTACCAAAAATCAATAATTTAAAGTCATTGGTGATTCATGATGAATTTACCAAACATTATCAAACACAAACAAACAAAAATGGAGGACTTGCTGTCACTCTAAATATCAAATATCCCTTTTGGAAAAACACATGCGGCAAAACACCCTTTACATTATAAATAATTCTAATAAAAAAAACTAGGCACTTTTAGAAGTTATATGCCAGACAGGGTACTACTGCTCCCTTTCTTGCCTATGCCTATGGAAACATTTAAGGTTGGTATAAAACATCACTAAGAACTAGAAGCTAGTCAGAAATGGTTTAGTGTGACAAACCGTCTCATTGCAAAACAAACTTGGCCCGAGATCAGCCAAACACGCACAGCGGAGCTCTATTCCCTAAATCGCTTGAAATTAGTTTTCTACAATATATATTGCCTTAAATAGTAATGTTTCATATACTAATTACTTGTTTTTTATTTTTTATTTCAAATTGTTTTTTAAATATTTTCTAAGATATTTCTATGCACTTGCCTGTCAAATGTTTGAAAATTTAAGTTGATTTTCGACTCTTTGGTTTTGTGTGGCCAAAAGAGATACATTATACAGATACAGATGCATATAATAGATAAATATTTAGCTTAAGCAATTTGTATTTTGACACTTTTTATATTTCAGCTTGAGTGCAAACTATTTAAATTTCACTAAATTTTTTCAAGTTGCCACTTAAAATCGAACTTTAGCATAAAATTTTTCCGCGTTTTTCGGAGCCAAACAGCTGTCAATAATATTGAGAAAATAATCCATATAAATTTTCACCTGTTTGCAATATGTTAGAGCTAATCCAATTGAATTAAATATTCAAAATTTGTGGCATTTGTTGTTGTTATTTGTGCATGGCCTGCCAATATGTAGGGTAACCTGAGGAATGGCTTAAAATATCTTTATTATAAAGTAAGCAGATATATGTATGTATTTAAATGGCGAACTAACGTTAATTTATTTGATTTTCATTTTATTTGACAGCGAATTTAAGTTTTAATTAAACAATTGAGCTATGTTGTCTTGTCTCCAATGACAACTCCTTCTTAACTGGCCATAACAACCCGTCGGGTTTCGGCCTGATGGAAATATATTCTTTCATTGGAATTGTGATTTTACGTGGTGGGTCCCAAACCCCTACGCACAACCCTTTCAAGGCCTGGGGTAGCTCTACTGGTCTCGAAAGGACCCAGTATCATTGTTAGTCGCCACATATGACATTTGACCTGCTGTGGTGGTATTCCTTAACCCGCTCACCACAATGAAACTCGAGTGTGTGTTGAGAAAAAAATGTTTGTTCATTTAAATGTAGTAGGCCTGTTTGCTCATTATAATCAAATTAAAATTTAATATTTACATTTATTGTTATTTGCACAATTAAATTTGATAATTTTTTGTGCCAACTTCAAAATACAAATTAACTTCTTTTTGTATTTATTAGCTATATACTAATAAACAGCGATATGGATACACAAAGTAAGCAATCCGTCACAATCCCAAATTCTTCGATAAGTATGGGAGAGATAAAACCTAGCTGCGAATCTTGAATAATTACATATTACACCAGTTTTGAATAAAAAACTTTTTAACTTTGCCCAAACGGATTTGTCATACTGCAAATTCATTTAGAATAATAAGGCAATGAAATGAGAACATTATTTCAAAACTTTAATTGTCTGCATTCCCTTAAATTTAAAAGTAATTAGTTTACTTTTTTATTAGTTTATACTTGACTAAAATTTCTTCCTATCGGCTATAAGCTTGCTCTCGCCGATAAGCAAAGTCCTTGAGCGAGTCATAAAGAAAAAGCTTTCCGAATTCATTGGCGACAATGACGCGATCCCACAGCAACAATCTTGGCATTAAAAGAATTTTAAAAACAATTTTAAGGCACGAGGATCTCATTCATAAAAGCTCGTACAAATAAAACGAAACTTCCTCAGTAACCGGTCCTTTATTCTTTATATAGCAGAGCACCACTCATGAGAAGTCAACATAAGTGCAGGCTGCAGGCAGTTTTTCATAACATATTCATAAGAGGATGCACTGCATCTATTTTTGAGAATGACAGCGATATTTTCTGTACGAGTACCCTTGCAGCTGATATCACAGACTCACTCCATGAGGCCTTCGATACTCCCGTTACATAGGACTCATATTATATACGAAATTTACCTTTAAAGACCATATTCACATACATCATCAAATGTATTAGTTCTTCTTTAATCTATACCCATTATTAAATAGGAAGTCACGTCATTCGTCATTAATAAATAGGATGTCGAGTCATATTATAGTAGATAAAATGTACAAATTTAGATCAAAAAACAAAACCAAAATTATTGAAGTCAATATTTATATTTAAAGAAATTGTCGACCACTATTTTTATTCGATAAATCTAATAACATTTCTTTACTCATTTTGTTCAAATAAGTTTTTTTTCATTTTTTAAAAAAAGCAGAGCAGTTTACGTGCTCGGAACAAATAGCTTCATACAACAATTTGAAAAAAAAAAATTGATGTCTGGAATTGAAGATGGTGAGAGAGAGAGTGGAGAGAGTGGGATTGGACTTAAATGAGATAAGCTTACCAAAGTTGAAAATTCAGTGTACACGAATATTCCACAGTTTAGAAACATAAAAAGACGATAAGAAACGCAAAACTCAATTTTCTTTCCTAATTCATGCAAGAACTACATCAAGAATCTATACATCTTAAAATGTAAACAATGCTTCTTTTACCAGATCAAGGATGATTTCGAGAATAGAAACTATATCTTATGGGGAAAATTGTAAGAAATTAAATACTAATGCTGAGTTTACACTGTATGACACTGTGAGGAGTGCCTTTGTGCGCCAATGGCTGTCACACGTGGAAAGTGTTTTCATTAGCAACACACAAATTATGAATCAACTGGTTGTGACAAAGCAAATGAATATGTTTTGGTGAAAACACCTTTTTACATTATGACTGTGTCGCTGTGTGACGCTTTGTTGACAAGTTCACAAAAAGTAAACAATAAACAAGTTCGTGACCAAGAACTAAGAAAAGATTCATACGTTAGCGAACTTTAAATGAGACTCTAGAAAATGACGGCATTAAGAAATGTAAAAATTATGTGCCGATGGATGCGAATGCTTCAACTCGCAAGTTGGACACATTCAAAAAGCTTCAACTAATTTTCGCAAACCCATTCCAATTGCCGAAAGACTATTTTGTTTTTTATTGTCACATTTAATTTGACCGTGTAACAGCAAAGTGTGACCCAGTGTAAGCCCGGCATTTCATATGTGATTTCCTCATTAAACAAAGTTAACTACGCCACTGCTATTTATACGCTTATTGACTGTTGTTGATTTTCGTACATTCACGGATACTTTTGTTTAAAGTTTAATCAAAAATTTAATACCAAGTTAGTGCAACATATAGAAGATAACGAAGACCTCACAAAATACTATTTTTCATGAAAAATTAACAGCATGAGAAAAGAATTCAGTCTTTCTGCCCATCCGTATGACTATACATGATGCCTGTTTCTCGAAGACTTGAAATTGTGTAACTTTGCCAGTTTACATCCCCATTTTTCAACTTGCAAACTTAACATAGATTTTTCTACTTGATCGGTTAGGAAGTACGAAAGTTACAGCCAAAAATGTTCTTATTTGAACTTCTTTTTTTGCTTTCGCTTACAGATTTCACCAAAAACGACCAATTTGTAAATCAGCTTGTAGAGAAGTTACAAGCACCAAAATCGGAGTATAGACTGTTTAAAGATTTTAATCATTTTTTTTGGAGATACAATTCCGTAGTGCCATCGCAACCTAAGCGTTTATATTCATAAAAAGTTCAAAACATGAGATTTAATGATCATTTGCAAAACTGATTAGAACTGCAAGAATTAAATCCAAGTAGTGAGATCACAAGAATATAGGGTATATTTGAGTCGGTGTCGACTGTAGAGCTTTTACTACCAAACAAAAACAAATGTATTTTGTGTCATATTGCAACATTAATATAAAATTATAACTTACAATTATTCGACAGTCAATGTTTGCACAGAATTCCCAGAGGCGTATATTTCTACAAAGAAAATAAATTGAAAAAAACATTAACCTTTTAATTAAAACATCAAAGAATAAAAAATAAAAAAACACACATATATTTTATATAAGTAATTATAAAATACATGCAGTGTATTTACATAGAAATCATCAGCATATGTTGACCTTCGTTGCTACAAATCATGCTATATGGATTTTTACTATATAATATATAACTTATAAACTATAAACTATATATGTATATAGAGGTAATGTTTATCAGCCCAATAAACCTTTTGACGTCATTTTATACTATGCACTCATTGATAAGCTGAATAATTCAAAAAGGCAAAAAATAAAAGAGGAAAAGTATAATAAACAAATTATAAATAAAATAACATGCTTGTTTTATTATGTAAATTGCTAAAAAAAAAACTTTTTGCCGAAAGTAAAGCCTAAGTAGAGCTCTGGCTTCGGTTATGCTTTTGGCTTAAAACAATGAAGAATTAAAGTATAAAAAAGCTACTTAATGCTTTAGTTTTGTTTTCGGTCTTTACGAAATCAATCAATTATTTAGAGTGTACAAAAACTAAGGTAACAAGTTTTCACAAGATTTGAATGCTTCATGGTAAAAGCCAATTTGGTAAAGTTTTAAGCATTGAAGCCTTAAAAGCTTTACAAGAAAAACATAACGAAGTTTTTGTAGATTTTTTGGAACAGACCTGCGAATTAGACTGGATTATGGATATTTGAAGTCGGAGTAGCGGTTGAGTGTTGTGTGCACAAAAAACTCTCAAAACACCTGTCGAGTGTTTAGTGTTGCTGCAAATATCTTTCACCTCTGGTAGTTCCCTTTCCTTAAACAACCGTTTCCAAGGAGCGTCTTGCACAGTTCCACAAACTATCATGCCTGCTCGCTATATCGACTCCTGTATTATTATATCGACTTATCGAAAGCGGAATCGGCACTGAGGACAAGCATGATTACACTTCCTTAGAAAAGTTATCAAACATTTGTCGGGCAGCGTTATCTATTTACTTTCTATTTATGCTGGGAGCTTCTGAACATCACACATATATGTGTGGTACAAAGCGTTCGAGAAGTAATGTTATTGGGGAGTAAAGCACCGCGAACTGTGAAATCTATTGTGCCCCCTACTGAGCTTATAGCTCTTAGCTGTCAGTGCTATCCATGTTATAAACTAAATTGCATGGGATGGTTCCAACCAGGCAGTGTCGGTCAGCGAGATCCTATGTCTACCTATGAGTGACTACCTTCTTCTCGCCAGGGCATCACACTCAGCTAGAGCACATTCTACGACGAGCGACACTTCCTCTTGCTGGGTTAGCTTTGTGGTGAGTGCGATGACTCATAAGAGAAGGTTGTACCATCCTTAGCACTCAGGCAGCTCTACAATGTCCGATAAGCAAACATGTTAGAATTCTAATAGAATTCTTTCCTAGCTGTGAAAGTATCTTGAATCTCCTTAGCTTATAAGACCTATCGGCATTAAAGACCAAAGAAATCTTGACAAAAATAAAGTAAATAATAGTTCAAAAGAGTCCAAATTTTTCATGGCTTTTTCAGCTTAATACGCTTTGACATATAGCGAAAGAATTTCATTGATAAAAAAGTTTTAACAACAACTATTGATGTGAAACATCTATTGAAGCGCCTTAGGAGTAAGACAAAATCGAATGCCAACAATGGAAATAAACAAGCGAGAAACGAAAATATAGTTCAACAGCTTTACAGAACTAGGAGTCTTTAAGGAGACAAATTCTACAAAGCAATTTTCAACATCTTGATGATTCATTTTGTAGAAAATAAATAGATAGATTTCATGAGGTGGCCTTATTCATAGTTACGGTGTTTGCCGAAAATTGTGCATGAAAATCTGTTTTATTTTTGTATCCTAATATTAATTAATTAATATATTTGTAAATCCTACTACTGTTTCTTGGACTTTCTAATTGTGGTTTTTGCATGCCTATCAGTCTAAGGCCCAACCTAAGGGCTAAGTTATAAAGACACTATATCATATATAAGTAAATCCCATAAAAATCAAAGCGTTCGGTCGAATGCGCTTGTTGGATACCCTACCCTAAGAGCTAGGTCTAAAAAAGGAAGACTGACTGAGAATATATTTTTTCAAAGAGTCAATTTATAAGTCATATAATAAAACGTTTTTATTAGTTGTATAGTATAGTATTATTCATTAAAGAAAGTTTTATGTAAGAATGAATGAATCGATTTTTTAGCCCTTTGAAGTTTTTTTACGCGACCATCTTACAATAAGACTACTTAGAAATAATGTAGTCTCACTAACTGTGAAAGACAAAGTTTAAAAGCGGATTGTGCCTACGAGCGAAAGGGAAAGCAACACTGCTGGAATAGTGGGCAATCAAACTGCGGGACGCGCTCGCCAAAAATCAGTCAACAAAACAGATATATGGAAAAAAAACTCGAAGCTTTCATAAATTTATATTTGGGCTTGCCAGACGAAACGTGCCGTTGTTGTCGAGCGTCAAGAATATAAAATTAGCTAATTTATAAGCAACAGTTTCGTGATTAGATTAACAGTTTTGTTGTATACATATACACAATATAGTATTGGTCTACACAGACAAATGCAAGGCTTATTATTATTATTTAACTTTTTGCTTTATACTTGTGGAAAGTCATTCAGTTTTTATCACCAATTTTGGTTAATTGCTAAATAGATTTGATTTGAATTCTTATTAGTCATCACTAGTCTACTTTATTTGAATAGTAAACTTTTCTTTTTCAACATTTATCTAATTAGTAAAATTCAATAAGCAAACGTAACGAAACTTCAAAGTGATAACAGCTCTGAAGTACATATCATCGTTACTGCCAGACAATTGGAACTGCTAAAAGTGCAGGCTGTTCAGTTAACAAACTATAAGTTAGTATAACTGATGATATGCTGGAGACAATTGGAACTGCTAAAAGTGCAGGCTGTTCAGTTAACAAACTATAAGTTAGTATAACTGATGATATGCTGGAGAAATTTCGAAAGCTTCAAACTTAAATCAATGTCAAAACCACTGCCAACCGCAGCCAAACAATTACAAAACCAAAGTTATAACTAAGCGCGAGTACAACAAACTATACATACAAAGTTTGCTGTTGCTTGAAGGCCTGGCAAGCAACATGGTAACCAACATGCCCTGCAAGTGGCAGACAAAAAGCTCAAATAATGCTACAAGCTGGCAAAACAAAAGTACATTTTCAGGTGAAAATGCAACAACTTTCAAGTGCAAAAATAATAATAACAACAACTACAATACAAACAGCTAAAGCTAAGTGCATAATGGGAAAAACAAAAACAAAAAACAAAAGTTTTGGAAGACAGAGAAAAGCACAAATGAAAAACCAAAAAAAAAGAGAAGCAAAGAAAACTAGATATATAAATTGCATACAGAGGGAAAATTGCTAGTAACTAGCTGGTTGCTTCACTTTGCTAGTTTATGCCAAAGATTATTTGCGATTTTCACAAGATGTTCACCGGAACAGCAGCATAGAAGCAGCTGCTTCTTGATTTCTTTTGCGCAATGAAATGATAATTGCGAAGAGCTAAACTTCTTGAAGATGGAAAGTTTTTATGTATCGCTACTTTTAAGCATTCTACCGAAGTGTAAAAAGAAGGTTGTTTGCGATCGTCTTTGAGAAGGTAAGTTTTCATGTATCGCTACTTTTTGGCCTTCTTCCGGAGTGCAAAAAAGAAGATTCTAAACGTAGAATATAAGTTTTCATGTAACGCTGCTTTTTAGCCTGCTTGCAGAGTGAAAATGAGATTAGTTCTATTATTCATGCTTCTACTTGCCATTCTGTCATAAATGTGAAATAAATAGTGAAATAAAATGTACATTACTTTCTCCCCGAAAATAGTAGCGTGCCAGAAGGCAGTCTTTTGGGAATTACATTCCGCAAAGTCGGACTGGGAGGTTTATGACACTTAATACACAAACACATCCACACTTTTCTGTGTCCCCTTTCTGAACTTGACTGCAAAGAAAGAACTAAAGTCATACTGCATTCACACTGCCGCCGCAATGTAACGCCACTAAGTCTCATAGTAACAGTGTTGCCACTGGGCAAACAGTTACAGCTGAGAAGCTGTTTTGTTTGGCACTTAGCACTCATCTATGCAGAGAAGATTAAAATGTGAAACTAGATTTCAACTTTTGCTCTAGTACAAAAACAACAAATTGTGACAATTATGCTAAATAATGTTATTACATAAATTTTTCATTTACAAGCGGCACTCACTGTTATTGAACTTCACTGTTCATTGTGGCCACCAATGCTTTGTAAATCCCTTCCTAATTGCAATGATTCCAAGCAATTGCATAGATTTTGGCGACTTTGATGAAAACTTTTTGGAATCTAATTTGTAGCAGTAGTTGAAGCGATAATTTGGAGAGTCTATCTACAAGAGGTGAAAATACAAAGTAGGTTACATTACTTTTGCATTTAAACTTGATTTTTATTGAATGTTTATACACTACATAATAAATTTTTTTTCAAATAATGTAGTAAATGCACAAATATCGGCTATGCCCAAGATAAAGAAGGTTAAGTCTTGATTCATGGTCTAATTTTACTTTAGAACGCTTTCGATTTTAAAGTAATGTACTATTGTTGGGATCCAGGACTGATTTGTGCTTTAAAGCACAATTTATCACAAGATTAAGGTTAAATATGAACAACAACGTTTTATGCATTGCATTTGTGGAAGCAATACAGGCATATAGCTGAACATGTAATACTATAAAGCATTGAACTCTGAAAGTCGGATTGAGTTCTTACAGTGATTCTGGCTGTCTGACTAATGCATTAGTTTTTAACTCATAATCGTAATAATCGCTCACGCATAAACACCATATCTATCTAAACGTCCGACTGTCTCGCTGTCTGTCTGGCCACATTGAGAGACGTTTGTTGCAGCTGAAGTTCACTCACCTCGTTTTGCGCCCATAGTAGTGACTGTAATTTAAGTAGTTGTTGCTGTTGTTGCTTATGTTGCTTATGTTGCTAGCATTGAAGTATTGTTGCTGTTGTTGCTGTGCATCGTATAAAATACTTGACTTATGCGCTACCATGCCAAATGAATAGCATTTCAAATCAATTAACTTGCTGTGCATAGTTATAATTTACAACATGTCGTATACTTAATCTTCTTGGTCGTTTTCAGAGTACCTTTCTATATAAACATAGGTCTATTTTTGTTATGATCTTTAGCTTCTTTTACTTTCATAATTATAAGCAGCTTTCGTAGCAGTTTGTAGCGCATTAGTATGTCTGCCTAAGATTCAATTGTCCATTTCCTGCAACTTTGTTGTTGTTTTTAGGCGAAAAACACAACTCTTCATCTAAGCAAAGTCAAACAGCAAAAGTTTCTAAATCAAAATGGTGCCTTGTTCTTGTTGTTTTTGTTGTTATCGTTATTGTTTATATTGCATTCTATGTATGTGTGTGTGTAGTATGTGTAAATGGTTCGTTAACTGCCTTTTGTCGTGCAATCAAGTGAACTGTAATTTATATATGATGAAAAACAACAGCAAGAATATTTATTATATAATCATCAGGTCAGCCAACAAAGTCTATTGAGGCAGCATAAAACCAGTTGAAAGCATGTTCCCCCGTATGGTAAAGGGGTTAGAGAATACCACCTCAAAGCTTGTCGTATGAGGCGACTAACAATGACACTGGGTTCTTTCGAGACCAGTAGAGCCACCACAGGCTTTAAAAGGGTTGTGCGTGAGGCTTGGGACCCAACACGTAATTCCACAATTCCCTTAAAAGAATGTATTTACATCAGGCCGTAACCCGATACCGGGTTGCTATATCCATTTAAGAAGAAAAAGAAAAGCATGTATTGGTATTATACATTGTGTTTATTTTAATACTCTTGCAGAAATTTGTGCATTTTTAGTAGGTGTGCATAATCATTTGCATTCGAAAGTTTGACTTTTGGCTCGCTGTAATTTCCCACAGGCCTTATGCTTAAAATAAGACAGTTTTATGGTTTATTTTGTGAGCTGACAAATTGTTGCTAATTGCAGTAACGTTCTTAAAACATAGTCGTACTTAAGAAGTTCCTTTGGAATGGTGAAAGAGCACCTCTTTGAGGGAGTCCGGCTTTTATTGAGCTCTTTGGAGCGCTCCTTCTTTATAGAGACCTTGAAGAGGTGGTTTTCGGGGAATACCGTGACTACCCTATATTGAAAGATAGGTTGGACCTTTGAGTCTATGCAGTGTACCATCGTGCCAAGCACGATCAATAACCTGCGTAACGTTTAAAAATGATTCAATGCAACACTGCATTATCAGTCATTATTAATAAAAACAAAAAAATAATAAAAAAAAAGTTCCTTAGTTTACAACATTAAAATCAAGCTAAAATTATAATTCATGCTCTACTTTTCGCTCTTTCTTCCGCACCTTCTCCCTCTACTGATAGTGCTGCTTGCAGATATTGATGACGGCATACGTGACGGGTCATGCCCCCAAAACTTTGACTATGTCTGTAACTTAAATCTTAAATCAACTGACTTAAGTAATGGATCAATAGATTCGCTCCGAAGGATTGGTTATGGCAGGCTCATCTTTTCCTTCGTATTCAAACTGCCTTTTAGTCTTTTATAGATAAGTTCAATTTCCAATACAAACCTTTTTCGGAATTATGGCCTGTGAAATGTAACAGTCCAATTTTAAAAATATCTTCAAGGCTATATAATGTTTATGCGGACAAACTTGGCTTTATCGACTTGTATTATAGTATTGCTACTGATTATTTTTTCCTTTGGAATTAATGGTCTTACACGCATTCTTCTTCTGGTTCCTCAAATTTTAGTAATTTGGATTTTATTACCTAAAATAAACATTTTATAAATTTTAAGGAATCAATGGCTATAAATTTAGTCCACTTGCCTAAAAATAATATTTGTATGAGAGATACTGAGATAAAACGATTTCGCTTTTCTATTGGAGTTTTTTGTTGCAATGTATATTTAAAGTAGACATTCTAATCATAATATTAAGTTTATTGGATTGTCTTTGAATCGAATCGCTACCCGTTTCTAAAATCATGTTAAAGTCACGGGCGGGAATCAAACCCTCTAGTGTATTTTCACAAAAAGAATGATTTTAAAAGAAAATATCTATAAATATACCATAATCTCTAGACAACAGATGTAACAATGAATAAATTAGATTTTTTTAACAGTCTAGCTTTAAAAGTGTTGGGTACTTCAATCATATATTAGCAACCTCTAGAACTTGGCGCCCATGACGACTGCTTGTTGAAACGGCCCTGGCTAAAAGGTATTACATTAACAACTGTTTATTATTGTAATGCTTAATCCATGGTCGAGGGAGCACTTTGGCAACAAGCAAAATGGTCAATTAAGTGCGTAAGTATAATACAAAATTGAATATTATATATATTTTCGGATTATGTATCTATTTTTGTAAAAAAAAATAAAAATAATAAACAGTGAGTGTGAATGTGAGTTCAATTAAATACTCTATATAAAATGGGATTTTATTTGTTGATAATTGGTATATTCTTTTATTGTTCAGCGTATTGAGTCGAATCCTACAAGCGACAGAGACTCTGACGACAAATCAACAACAAATTACCTCCACTTAAAAGCCGCTTAAAATGATTGCAACATTCAGTAAAATGTACTTCAATAGGCAACCCTTGGAGCAGTTGAAGTGATTTTCTAGTGCATATAACGCACACTACACCCTCAGCGACACTTGCACACACACACACACACAGACACACACACACACACACACACACACACACACACACACACACACAAACACACACACATATAGATATATATACAAATATAAAAGCTTTAAGCAGACATTGTTGCCCATTATGCGCTTAGCAACAGCTTCAGGCAACGAGCATCGAGCAAATCAACAACAAGCAACAGTTGTGTGTTTGCGCTCTCTCTCTTTATCTCTCTGTCTCTCTCTTTTTAACATTCCCGCGTTCTTACTCTCTTTTTGTGAATGTGTGTGTGTGTGCGTGAGTGTGAGTGTGAGGTGTGTGTGTGTGTGTGTGTGTGTGTGTGTGTGTGTGTGTGTGTGTGTGTGTGTGTGTGTGAGTACTAATTGATAGCGGTAAAAAGTAGTGTCGCCTTGGCAACCTTTCATATCATAATTGGCATTGCCGTTGGCAGCGCCAGTTAGGTTTTTCTTTTGATTTTAGGCGTATTAAGTATACGCCACGTTGATAAACGACTGATAATAAACGCTTGTAACCATTCAAAAAAATAACACTAAAAGCCAATATTTGTTTGCTAACGTATTCAAACGAATTGCATACACTTGGAAAATAATTTAAATACATTTATCATATAAAAACCAAGCTATTTAGGTCAAATAATTGTATTGGGGAATGTACTGTTAAAGGCCAAACAAAGCATACATAATTTTACATAACTCAGCTACACAATTGTAAAATGAAAATTGCTTGCCAATGGTCTAAACAATAAAAATAATTCTTTTAAATTTCTTCTTAAATATTGCTTGCCTTAAAGTGTACTTGTTATATGGGCATGAGTATGTATTGGTAGATACATATTGAAAGCACTGGCACATAAGAAGCAACAACGGCAAAAAGCAAACATATAAAAATGTTGCTTAATTCAAATTTCCGTGTGGTAGGTCAAGTGCCGATTTCCTCAAAGTATTTTCGCCTTGCCACTTGTCGTGCGTCCAAATTGTTCGCACCGTAAAAGTAAAACAATTGGAAAAGGAAATTTAGAATTTGGAAATAGAAACCCAATTGAATTAAGTAAGTGCTTGAGTTTAAAGTTAAGTTCGCTCGCTTTGACGTTGCCGTTTAGTTAGAGTTTTCTTTTATTATTTTTGTTGAAATATATAAGCAGCTCCACGTGTAAACAGTATGCTTATCACAGAGACCAGAACGCAACTCGAGCTCTCAATTTTCCATTATACCTTAAACTGTGTTGAAAACTTTAATCCCATGGCTTATTTCTATACATATTCAAAAGTTGCATATATTTGGAACTCATGGAGAGCCAATGGTCGGAAGACATATATTGTTCTCACGGACCTTATAGAATAACGGAACGGGACTTCCGATGTACTTCGGCCTTTCGCCAAAGGATTTCAAACTCAGACAGTTCGGCATATACGCGATCCCTCAACGGGCTATCAAATGCTGCTTTATCATCGACAAAGAAATGGTCGGTGTCGTTTTGGTGTTCGTGCATATCTTGTCAATGGTGGACTTACCAGACCTAAAGCCACACTGATAGGGTCCTATTAGTTCTTTCGCAAAAGGCTTTAGTCTATATGCTCGATAGAGCCTTATAAGCAATAGAAAGAAGGTTGATACCACCGGGCCAAAACAACTGGAAGCAGGAAATAAGTCTATCTTGACTCAACTGGCTCCGCCTAAAGCCAGATATGTATAAATTTGCAGTACATTCTGACGGATAACTCCTAAATATTTTGACGTATAACGTTAAAACTTGACCCCTTTAATGATCCTTTCCAACCTATGTTTCAAAGTGTATTACAATCTGATTAGAAATGCGAGAATTAAATACAATTAGATACCGTGTGATGTAAAGGGTACAGCGTATTGTATACTTGTTGAATTTATTTATTAATAACTAATTCCAATGTGTTGCAAAAACTACATATCAACTTAATCCAAGCTCTAGCGCGTGGCTTTAAACTTAGTAAATACTTTCGTAACTATAAGATATATTTGTAGATATAATATTTTTTGAAAATGGTTTAACTCAATGATATACGTATGTACTTATTTTAAATCTTTTTTTTAGACCATTCAAGGTATTAAGGTATTCTTGCTAAAGTTCAAAAAAAGTGGAGTACATGTCATAGCTGTAAGTGTTAATTTCGGATGTTGGTAGCATTGGGGTAGTGTGGGCTGTTTTCCAATCATGTGTTTGAGTATAACTTTAAAGTGATCTGGCAGAGGCGAATAAGTAGTTATATTTCTGGTTCTTTTTTCGAAGTCAGCGAGAGATATTGCTTTTTAGGTGCTTTTTTGTATTCCTAGTTTTTTTAATGCGTTTATTGAGGTCACTACACTTAATGGGATACAAAAGAAGCACTAAGCTTGTTGCATTTTGAATGAGGAGAAGGACGGTTTTTGAATGATTTATTAATTGGAGCGAAAATTATATCGATTTATATTTAAATGAAAAAATTGTATGAAAGCCAATATGTTTGAATCACATTCACTTAAATTAACTCATTATTTAAATAGTTAATACCTAAGGGGCGAAAATCACGTAAGTTTTAAACTGAAACACATTATATGCTTATAAGCTGGTAGTTGGTGGTAGTTGCAAAATACACTTGCCTTGTACTACAATAATACAAGTTTATGTTTATGTTTGTCAAGTCAAAAGACAACCACAACTTTTCATATCCGGCGCTCTATGATAAACTGCAATATGCAAGATATAATACAACTTGATCTACATATTGTTTCATTTGTAGTCTGTGATATAGCTAGCATGTGAAACTGTTCTTGGGCAACAACAAAATGGCCTTATCCTATGTAGTAGTATGCTGACAGATGCAGACAAATTTGTATCTACAATATGTCTGCATAGTTGTATGTGTGACTCTGTGTGTAGGTGTACAAATGCATCAATATGTGGATTCATATACAATCCTCCCGAACTCTCTATTGAAAGCATGCCACTTCGAACTACGCCTACGATTTAGCTATTTGTGGCATAGGCCAAAACAAACAAAAAAAAAACTACAAACATAACCTTTGAGAATTCATAGTTGTAGGATGATGGACCATAGGGTCTACAATACAAACGCACAAAACACGATGCTTTTAAAATTCCAGTCACTCATTTATCTTGGGCTTATTGCAAAGCTGCTTACTGTTTTTCCCAATAGCAACATCAGCATTGGCAGATTTTCATAGAACTGGAACTGTACGTATTCGGAGGGATGCATTATTGGGCCAACACCAACCCCCACACGCCCCCATAGTAGGATTTTCTGTACGTGAGTCTGCATTTAAAAACTGTTGCAGCACTGGATGCAGTCTGGCATCCAAATTGATGTATCGCATGCAACATGGCTGGCTGTAGTTGTATTGGCTGCTAATTGATTTGGCTGTTCAAAATCTTCAACATTTTGGTGACGTCATTTATGAACAGCCCCATAAGTACATACATCTGTAAAGCGTATTAAACCAATACTAATGTGCCTTTTGGTATGGCATCAACACTAATAGAAAGTTACATTGTAAGCAGATTAACGGACAACAACATCTAAATGTTCATTCAGCAGTCCTATGAAATGGTTTCGTTCTATTGACGTCACAATGAAATGGTAAGGGTATTTTTTGTAATGGGGCTTACTTGTTTATAAATTTAGTAATTTGCAAAATATTCGTGCCTAATCTGAGTTCCAAATCCGATTTCGATTTGTCGATTGAACAATGCTGTTCATCATAATAGTGAATTTAATCAGTGCAGTCATTCAACAAATAATAATAACACTAATAAGTTAAGGCATGGAGACTCATTTTCGCAAACGATCTGGATATCAAATAGCTCCTGTGGTTTAAAAACCACCAAGGGACATTTTTGAGATACTACCTACTACTACTACTAGACTACCATACCAAGTGGTGAGCGGGTTAGAGAATACCACCTCAGCAGGTCAAAGCTTGTCGTATGAGGAGACTAACAATGACACTGGGTTCTTTGGAGACCAGTAGAGCTACGGCAGGCCTTAAAGGGGTTGTGCGTAGGGTTTGGGACCCACCACGTAAAACCACAATTCCAATGAAAGAATGTGTTTTATCGGGCCGTAACCCGAAACGGGTTGTTATGCCCAGTTAAGAAGAAGAAGAATACCAAATGTCTTTTATTCATATCAAGAATAGTAAAAACACTTTCATTTTAGAATGCATTTCTTAAATAGTTTGACTTAACTGCAAGTAACTTTACATTTTAAATGGACTTTTTAAACATTTTTAGGAACTGGTTTTATAAACAACAATAAAAGCAAAACAAACAAGAAAACGCCTATACCAACAACAATACGATAAAATCATTCAGAAAACTTACCATAGCGGGTTTAGAGCAGATGCAAACAGAGCACGATTTTATAAGGTATACTACGATTTGAGCCGGTATCGATGTCAGATTTGGATAAGTCGTTTGTTGCTGTGCTCCGTTAATGTCAGTTTATAGACTTTGATTTTGGAAATTGACATAATAACAATGACGAAAAAAGCGTGGCCCTTTAAGGTCGTTGTTGTTGGTGGCTGTGACGCGGCCGATTTCGAATTTCACATACGAATTTATTTACACGTACAGTATATAGTAATTAAAATAAACACTTAAATTGGACACAATGAACTCAATTTGTTTGAAAAAAATGTTTTAATAGTTGGATTTCAGCTAAACAGAACTTTGCGAATTTAACAATAATAAATAAAAAATAGAAACACTGTGAAAAAGATATATAAAACACGTAAATTAATTACAAAATATTTGTGTAAAATTGTAATTTATTATAATATTTATTATTTATTATGTGGTTTTTAATTGGTACGCAAAACTAAAAAATTCTACGCCTGAGTTTTTGGCGCGCTTTTTTTCTACCACAGCATGTGTACGGCATAAAACCAAAATTGCTATAAATTATATGACAATACGTAAACAACAACAAAATATAAGTTTTGCCAAAACAGAAATAAAAATAATAACAAATGCCGGTCATTAAATGCCTGAATTTTGTTTTATTTTATTTAATATTCTCTGATTTGAATTTTTGTATTTGATACGCGCGCATTTAACAAAAAACTTTCCGTAGTAATTTTCCATGCAATAACAAATGATTTCAACTTTTTCTTCTTTTTTTTGTGTTATTTCGTTATCTCTGGCGTTCTTTAACGGCTGCTCTTTGCTTTGTAATTTATTTTGCTTTTCTTTTTGACCAAAAAACAAAAACAATAAAAGACGAAAACGAAAATGAAAACGAAAACAATAAAGAAACAATCGTACTGTATATTTGTGTTAATTTGTTGTTGTTTTGTTTTATATTCTATTATTTTGATATTCTTAGGCACATCACACGTTAATAGCAGAATAAGTTGTAGAGCAAAGTTGAGCAATTTACCAAATCAAAATGAAAAGAACAAAAAATTTGAACGAAAACAAATTGAAGTTTTATTCGTTCGCTATCTTGTTGCAGCTTGTTCTTCTGCTGTTTTAGTTTAATCTGTCACAGCTATTTGTTTAAATAAAGAAACAACTAAGCCAAAGCTATGCTTTGCGCAGACGACAACCCGGCAACCGTATGCGTACGCGGCCACTCACAAAATCAAACTAACTGAAAGCGCAGCTATTAAAACGAAACTGGCAGCGACTACCAGCTGGCTGCCTGCGCTGACTGCGCTGCTGCTGCGCTGGTTAGTTCGTAAACAACAGCAACAGCGTGCACGAAAACAACAGCAGCAAAACAACAACAACAAGAGCAACAGCAACAGCAGCGATGAGCAACAGTCGGGTGAGCCAAACACACACACACACACACACACACATACACACACACACACACACACAGCAACAACAACAGCTGGGGCAGCACGAAAGCTAACCGAACGCCAATATGCAAGCACACACACGCACACACACACACACACACACCAACTCGAGCAACTCACAGTAAGCTTATTACGAACGAGTGAGAAAGATTGCATGTTTGTTGTGCTCGCGAGTGTATGAGAAGTTACGCCAACAAGAGCTAGCGGGATCCAATAAGCATATAAAAATTATTTGCTTTGGCTTTTCCAGTTTTCGTGCACCCTACAATTGTTACAAGGTGTTGTGTAAATAATTAGTTAACAGAGTTAAATAATACAGGAGCAGCAGCTTCAAATACTTGGGATTGCACATCTTTTGTTCTATTACACTGACAGGGTATCAAAATAAATACTTGTTACATTTTAGAGATTTCTCGAAAACTTTGTAAGAGACGTGCTCTTACGGAGACTAGGCTTCATCCGGCTATACTGGATTCTTCCACCGTGTAGTTGTCGTATTAATTGCGGTTTGATCAAATTTATTGACCCAAAAACTTATTATTGGGTAAAATTATAGTTTTTCTTGCGATAATAATTAATCTTAGATTTTGCAACTTTATAATTAATTGACTGTTACAGCAGTTTTGTATCCCTTTCAAGTAAATAAAATAAAAAATGTCCTATCAAGACAAATTTGTTCATCGCAAAATATTTATAATTCAACTAGCTGAACCCACGCGCTCCGCTGCGCAGTGTCAAAATTAAAACCCTCAATAAATTCATTGTATACATTGTATCAGGTAGAAACTAATCACAAATGTACAAATATCATCCTCTAATCATTCAAAGAAAATACATTTTCATGACTCTTTACTTGGAATATAATAGAGAATGTTTATTTTTTTTTAGGGTGCTCTGCCTTCTGCTTGCTCTGCTTGCCAACCCACGTGTCCCTAAAGAGGTAGATCAAATTCTTCTTCCACTTTCCGTTCCCTTTCCTATTGCTCTTCCTTCACTTTCTCTTCCTCATACTAAGTCCAGCAAGTCCAACAAGTATTGATACCAATATCCACCTCAATTCCAAAGAATTCTTTACCTAGTCCAATTAAATGCTTGTCTACTATATAAGTAGAAGCACATTTAGTATGTTTTATATGGAAAATCGTTTTTGTCGATATCTTTGGCGTCATCTATTGGAATCAGTCCAAATTCACGAAAACCTTCTCTATAATACTGTTTACAATGTGTGAAAATTTGGTTGAAATCGGTCCACGCATTTTCGAGTTTAGCGAGCACATCACTTTTTTAGCCTTAATTCTTATATATATAGATAGATAGTTAATAAATATATATAGCTTTGGAGCGCTCAGTGAAGCTTGGCTCGAATACCCAACAATTAATTGAGCTAATCGTTTTGTGGAATCAAATGCAATGCAGAGTATTACTCAGGCTAATGTAGCTGCAACAAACAAATTCTGTATATTTTGATTGTTTTTTTTTTTCAACATATGTGCCACAACAATAACAACAACAACAGCACTCGTTGTTGTCGTCGGCAGTGTAGAAAAAAACAAGAAAAGAAAAGCGAAGGCGCAGCGCAGCGCAGCGGCAACGTACGACGACGACGACGACGACGACGCTGCTCATATGATTGAACTCTTAAATGGCCGGCCCTCAGCGACACCCGCTGCCGCGCCCACACACTTCAAACACCCCATCTCGCCCACTCCCACTTGCACTCACTCGAGCACATAAAGCGATATGGCAACGGCAAACGCATAAAGCGAGGCCTATGCCTCTATGCGCTGTTGTTGTTGTTGTTATTGTTTGTTATTGCTGCTGCTCGTTGTTGTTATTATTATTGTTGCTGCTGTTGTTGTTGTTGTTGTTGTTGACGCGCTGTATGCCGTTGTCGCTGCGTCTACTCAATTATCAACAGTTTGTTTGGTCGTCGCCGTTGTGGAGCTGTCTTTGTCATTGTCGTAGTCCATAGTCATCGTAGACGTTGTAGTGTGTGTGTGTATGTGTGCGTGTGTGTCAGTGTGTCCATGCGTGTGTCTGTGTGTGTCAGTGTGTCCATATAAAGCGTTAATGCAAAGTGGCAAAGCAACAACAGCTTCAACAATAGGCGGCAGCAATTGCAACAACAACAACAAGAGCAGCAACAATGGCAGCAACAAAGCCATGTTAAACAAACATAGGGAGCAACAATATTACTTTGGAGCACATTGTTTACGTTTTTCCGGCTCGCCTGCCAAATTAGCATACAAATTTTAAGCATAAAAACAAAACAAAGACTAGACATCTTTTCTTTTATTATTATATTGTTAAATAACCTAATAGCAAAGAAAAAACTTAGCGCGCTAATTAAGTCAATTAAAAGAAATAAAAATAACAGCCTACTTGAATAGTTCTTTCAAATTTATTTCAATGAAATTCAAAGTTAAACAATTTGCATTTCTTACAATCACATACACACACACACACGCATAAATAGGCACAAGTGCTTACAAAAGTATTTTGACAAAGTTGAATGCAATTTAGAAGGAAGTAGAAGGTAACGGTAAGTGCTCTCTTAGTGCTCAAAAGGAAGAAGCTGTCAAGCCGAACTAATTTTTTGTATTTTCGAACACATTTTGTTTAGTTTCTTGTAAAGCTTATATAATAAACTACATACAACTATACTATACACACATACATACTACATGCATTTATTATTACTCTAATATTACCTAATGGCCACATAATTTTCTTCTTAACTGGCCATAACAACCCGTTATCGGGTTATGGCCTGATGTAAGTACATTTTTTCATTCTACTGGTCTCGAAAGAACCCATTGTCATTGTTGGTCGCCTCATACGACAAGCTTTGACCTGCTGAGGTGGCATTCACACGGGGAATAATTTACACTTTTATATTTAAAGGTTTGTTTTAAAATTTTATCGTTAATTGTTTCTAGCTTAATGCACGATCGTGTAATTTTAAAATTCTGTTTGTTCTATAGATGTATTATATAGATTCATGTGTATCTACGTTGAGCTCTTTTCAAAATATCATCTATAACAAGTTTAATAACTCCTATTAACGTTTGTTTGATTAATATGGGAAAAACGTCGGAAAGAAAGGCCATTATTAGGTTTTTAGTATAATGCTTAAGCAAACTATAAAAAGTGGGTTTTTACAAGCCGTGTAAATAGTAGTGTATTAGTAAATAATACATGTGTTTCCAAGAAAAGCAAATGCATAACTAGCTTGGAGAACAGGTAGAACACACTAGACATCCCATCGAGGGAACCGATTAGTTTTATCCAAATGTAAAGAGCTACGCACCCAAAATTCGGCAGCAGTTGAATTGAGGAACAATATGACATTTGTATCAGTGAAAAATCAATCGTTTGACGGTAGATCCAGTTTTGTTTATGTACATACTTAGGAAGACCAATGGCCCAAATACCACATAAGAAAAAAATTTGAAATTTCGAACTATAAATTTCATCATTTTCAGCGAAAGTTTTATGGACTAATGAAAGAAGTTTTCAATACCATTCTTCAAAAAGGAACATTTTTCTGTTGGGTTTGGAGGAAAATTCATAAAAGTAGCACAAGTAATATAGTGTAGGTTGCCGATCTGGTAGAGTAGAACTCAAAACAATTACATTTTTTTTGGGGAACCCTCCAATTTTTTTTAAAAGACAAATAACGGTTTTTTTGTCTTTGCACATGAATCTACCGATTTTTCTTATTTAGTATGTTTTAAAAAGTGGAAAAACGTACATTTCTAAATCCATATAGAGTAAGACTAGATTTTCGAAACTAATTAGGGATTTTTTCAATCTAATCTAACATTTTGCAAAAAATACTAATTTTTCGAACTTTGATCGACACTTACCGCATTTTTTCATGAGATTAATACCTTATTTCGAAAGTACATTTCAATTAGAGTCAAACGAGGGTTCACATATGAAAATCGATAAAAAATTACCCGAGTAATTTATGAGTTAAAATAAAAAATACTAAAAATATCACATCGCCTATAAAAACATAACCATTTAACAACAATCTGCTGCAAATAGCTGCCAAAGTTAGAAAAATGTGTAATACTTAGGAAAGTTTCAGATTAAATTAAAAAAATCCCTACTTAGTTTCAAAAAACAAGCCTTTTTCTATATAGATTTGGAAAGATTCATTTTTCTCCTTTCTTAAACATATTATATTAAGAGAATCGATAGAAAAATGGCGGAGTAATAACTAGATTCTTGTGTGAAGCCAAAAAAAAACCCGTTATTTGTCAATAAAAATAATTGGAAGGTTCACCAGAAAAAAAGTAAATTGTTTTGAGTTCTACTCGACTATACCTACAACCTACATTATATAATTTGTCGGGTGTATTTCGATTTTTTTATTTTGTCGCACAGTGTAATTAATGACACTATGCACTATCAATTAAAGGTCAATCGCTAAAACATAAATATAGCGGTAAATTTGGGGACAATTCGCTACCGATTCTGCTCAAATTGGTGTTGAAATGTTTGATTAATAGAAAAAAAAAAATTTTTTCAATATTTTGTGTAACTTTTAATGTAGTTTCTTTGGAATAAAAAAAAATTCGATTTTCCGAAAAAACATTTTATTTGATTGCCCTGTAACTAGAAATTGCATCAAAGAATAGACTAAAACCGTTTGACACACATTGAACCGATATGTTATTTCACTAGTTCAGCAGTTTCCTGAAAAGTTTCGCTAAATCGAACTAATTTAGAGATGGTTTTATCAAGGCTGGCGGTCTATTTTCAATGTGCAGCGCCCAAGGGCGGGCCTTGCTTGAAACCGACTCTATAAAATGACGCCACATTATGCCAAATGTGACTCTTAATTCTTTTAGTTTACTTCAATTTCGACGTTTTACATCTGCCAGGTGTTCTAAGACAGTCGATTTTTGTTTAATTTTGAATGGTTATAAAAAATTTATTTCCAAAATATTTTTTGTCAATTAAGTTCTAGCTCGCAATCGAATCAAGATAGACCAAAGCCGGCTGCAAAAAATTAAATTGATATTTAATTACCTTCAATTCGAAATACAGGTCATTTCGATCGGTTTCCGAATAACATGAGGTTAGCTGACCCCGCAACTCTTGAAATCTCGAACATTTTTAAATAGCCAAAATTCGAAAAAGGTGTTTTAAACATATGCTTTTTTTGCTGCATAGTGTAATTCCAGTTGCTTGCATACGCAGATGATATCGATATCATTGGTCGTACAAAGCGAGCAGTTACTGGAGCATTTGCGGCTATTGAAAAAGAATCTACCAGGGAAGGTTTGGTTGTTAATGAGAGCAAGACAAAGTATATGGTTTCTTCGAGTAGAGAGACACAGCGGTTGGATTCCCAGATTGATGTTGAAAACTATACTTTTGATGTTGTCAAGGACTTCGTCTACCTTGGAACCACCGTCACGATGAAAAACGATGTCAGCATGGAGATCAAGCGGACAAGCACTCTTGCCAATAGGTGTTACTTTGGTCTCAGTAGGCAAATGAGTAGTAGTACCTCTCCCGATAGACGAAACTAACACTACAAGACGCTCATCCGTCCCGTTGTACTGTATGGCGCTGAAGCATGGGTGATGACGCGGTCTGATGAAAATGCACTTGGAGTGTTTCAGCGAAACAACGACAACGTAACCCGGTAATGGGTTGTTATGGCCAGTTAAGAAGAAGAAGAAGTGTAATTCAAATATTGTATTGTTTGCTAGTTAAGTTAGGACTATAGTTAAGTTAGGACTATAGTTCTTTAACTCACGAAATTTTTTTATACTCAAAAATTATGTAATATTATTACAGTAGTATGATATAATTATTTTTAGTATTCATTCTTGAATTCCATTCCCAAAATAGTATACTGTTTTTGAAAAATAGTTATATGGTAATACAATTATCATGCATTTTTTAGAATTTTCGTATCATTAAAAAGAAATATGTTCCCCAAAATCTCTTTTTTCTGACAATATACTTATGCCGACCATTGTATAAATGGCTAGTATGACTTACTTATTTAAGTGCTCAGCAGTTTTTTTTTCCCATTTGCTTATCAGCTATTTAACTGATAAAGAAAACAGCACATATGTACAATGGACAGACATAAGATTACAAACTCACATACTTAGAAACATACTACACATGTATACAGTATACAACACATAGTATGTGTACTTTATAGATTACTATTGATTTATAAACGACTTTCGCACTTAATGGTGTGCTGACTTAGTTTTCAGCTATCAGCTAAGCTGCCCCTCTTTACATATACATGTGTACAAACATGCACACATACACACCCAAACATACTCCCCCGTGTGGTGACCGGGTTAGAGAATACCACCACAGCAGGTCAAAGCTTGTCGTACGAGGCGGCTAACAATGACACGGGGACGTTGCTGCTCAGAGAGATTGCCACCATCTTGGTGATAACCAGCTTGATTCCTTTCTAGCAGCTCGTAACCGCCGGCATTATGCCAGGTATGCCACGGACAGGTGCAACGCCTGACTAATACGTGAAGATGACTAAGATACAGCCACGCAATGTCATAGGGCGAATATAATGGATACTTCTATATAGAATTGACGAGCCCAGCGCTGGGGATGTTAGCACTTTAGTAAGCGGACTCACATCTTCCCGATGCTTATGCTCTTGGGTAGCGCGGATTCGGCACTGTACAGCCGACCCCGTAAAGGTGGTAGAAAACCATCAGATTTGTAAAGCGCGACTGTACTTGCTTGAAAGTTGCAAGCGTCGCTCTATCCATCAACTAATGCGCGACTCTATTGAAAACATCAGAGTTCGTTATCAATTGGTAGCTATCAACGGCAGATCTAAGTCGGTGATACATAACAGTCCTCGTTGACCTTACCGCTGTTTACGGTTTTTGTGCTTGGCGGTCAAAAACAGGAGGAGAAGCGACCCAGGGGTTCGAAGGACCCAGCCCAAGCGGGGAAAACGACTGACAGGCGCCCAGGCACAGGCACTAAGTGGCAGAAGGTTGCAAGGAATAAAAACACTCGCAAAAGGAACAAGTGTGCGCCGAAAGAGAAAAAAAAGTTGATGGACCTAGTCGGTTTAACCGACTACATCGTGTGACAGTGAAATGTAAGGATCTGGATACACAACACATAACTCCAGATAGCGGACCTAGCCTTGGAGGAAATTAGGTTGCATAAACTGTATGGGCATACCCAAATTGCTACTATACGGTTGCCAGTTGAAAGCGCCTGAAAAGCACTATCAGTAGGAACGCTGGGTCGACTTCAGATTAAGGGAGTGGATAACCGTCGTAAGGTGTTTCAGATGCCTATAGTTTGGCCACCTAGCGCGGCAATGTAAAAGCGTTGTTGAGAGATCTAATCTGTATCGACGTTGTGGCGTGAAAGACCATCTAGCAAAGGACTGCCAAAAGGAGTTGCAGTGTATGTTCGTCAAATACACAGAAATGGACTCGGGTCACATTGCCGGCAGCGGAAGGAGAGCGCTCTTAAAGGGACCATCATGAAATACATACAAATTAACCTTAACCACTGTGAAGCGGCGCAAGCTCTCCTGATGCAGACCATAAGGTAGAAGGGAGTATAGAAGCCACCAAGGCAGCCTGTTAAAAGCAAATCTGCGAAGAGTCCGATGTGAACCCAAGTTTTGAAACAAAAGAAAAAACGTGAGCCAGCTCACCTAGGCATCCAGAAGAATCTTAGATGATGCAAAAGGGAGCTCCGACGTGTGTGCATATAAAAGGAAACCCTCTCCTGCGAAGTAATACTTAGCGGTCCTCCCGCGGGGAGTGATGGTGTGAATAGGTGTCGTTAGTTCGTAGGCATTGTCGTTGTATTACGACATGAATCGTGCATGCTGGAGGTACGGGCTACCAGTATCTTTTAAAACTTTTCATCCCTGCATGCCGTTATCAATGGTTGCTTATGTGAAAAAAAAAAACACCCACACACACACACACGTTAGTAGGGAAACTTTATATCAACAGCAATGGCGTCGGCAACTGCCTGATAAGCAATGACCGATTTAGTTCTACATACATACATACTTGCATACACATATATTATGCTGCCACCACATTATGATAACTACTACTACTATAAACTTTAATGATCCATAAAAGTTTGAGATGTCGGAAAACATTTCTAGCACAAGTGTAGCAAGGCAACGCAAAACACGCATTTGTGGTTATGATCTTTTTGAAGCTAATTTTTAAGCAGTTTGGTTCAGCTTTTTGCAATATGAGAGCAATGCACTCTACGAGCTCTACGACAACATTGAGATAGAGTTATATCCAGGTCAGACATTGGTATCATTAAAACACACAATGAAATAACCAAAGGAATAATAGGGTCCGCATAATTTTCTACGCGGTCACAGATTTTCGCTAAAACCTTTGCGTACAAGAATATTGGTTTGAAGCATAGACAAATTTCCGTTAAATTGAATTTTAATCGTGGAGAGTCGAGAAATGTAGTTCTGGATTATTATCTAGTGCTTCCAGTTTACTTTTGAGATTGATTTTGCCTCTACGAATCAAGCCTCTTATGAACCTCGAGAATTTTGATGTGATTATCACATGCTTAATCAATTTCAAATGGTCCATTCTTAATTATTGTTTTATTTTATATATTTTAAATAAGTCTCTTTTCAGGATGTAGAATTTATGAAGCAGTAATCAAAAAACTGGATTAATATTATTAATAATTATTATTAAACGAATCTTCAGTATTGTCCATTTTTCTTTTGTATTTGATCTTAACGTTGGTTTGCAAAACATAGTAAATTAAACAAGAAAAAACATTTTATGATTGGAATCCTACATCTTTGCAGAAACCGTTTTCTTCGACAAAATCTAAACCTCTTAAATTTTCGACTCACAAGCAGCAGAAGTTGAAGTTTAATCTGAATTTGTGATGTTTTATCTATATTGGCAAACCTTGGGCCTAAGAACGACTCGTATGCCGTTACGGAAAACTGTTACGCTCGACTGGTATTACGCTAAGATGGTGTAACGCATGACTTTAGATGAACACTAGATGGCGCTAGCATATGCTAGCGTTTGTGTGTTTTGTAAGCAAAGAAAATAAAAATAGAAATTTTCATATATGTACATGCATGTGTTCGTGAAAGGTTGATTAAACTGCCTAATAAGAATAGATAATGAGTTAACTAGCCATATCCAATAGCTCAAATCCAGTTCAAATCGTGTAACGCTATTAAATGTTTTTAAGCTTACAAAAATAAAAATAAAAATAAAAACCGATTGAAAAGCTTTCGAAATGCAATTATTTGCTTATTGAAGTAAATTTCATTCCATTTATGCCGCACAGCCCGCATTTCCAGCAAATTACTGCTGCCCCATGAAATAATTGCAGTCATTTTAACTTAACAATATTCAGGTTCGGATGCCATTTGTCAACATTTTTAACAAGTCGCAAAGAGCACAATTAATTCCGGAGAAAGAGATAGTATGAAAAAAAGGATACAGATGGAAATCTGTAAAGCATCCGCATGTTGCCAATTAATTGTGCTGAAAACTACAACTGAAAGGAATCGCAAATGACTGTGCAACGACATATCCGTGCTGATCCTGCCTGTGGGTGCGCACATGAAAACCTTATTTTTTGTAGCTCTTTATACTCTTCCTAAAGGTCACAGTACTATTATTTCATAAAAAGTTTGTAACGCATTATAACAGTTTGCTTATGTGTTAAAATTGATTCGTATATCTATGTATGTTAGTAAATCAGTATTATTCTGCATGTTGATCCGTCTGTTTCTGTTTAAACTAATTCCTGAGTTTTTGAGCAAGTAATCTAGTTAGTAAGACCCAGAATACCCCTATGAAATAACCTAAATCCAAGGATTCACAATCTATGGATTTCGCCAACAGATCATCTACGCGCTTATCTTAACACTTCAATTTCTTCAAGTTGAATTAGAATAGAATAGAGAATGAATATCTTAAAAAAAAACGATTTTTTTCGAGTGATGCTCTCCAATCGGTTTATTTGAGAAATCGTAATTTCTTCTTTATTTTCAGAATTTTTGTGGCAAATAAAACATTAGTACTTGTATTAGAATAATGCCCAATTCAATTACACTAGATAACAAAAACTCAAAAAAAATATATATCCACCACATCTCCTGGATTTTTATTATGGATTTTGGCCCGCTTAAATGGAAAATCATAATTTGTTTTCGGATTTTTTGAGCGAAAAAGTTCTTGCAAAATATAGAAAGGACGTGGAATTGGACGTAGAAATGTTAACTCATTTTTTGCCGAAAACTGGATGAATCTTTTGGACAACTTTCGCATTAGCAAAGCCGTCAAAAAATGAAAAAACACTTTTGACAGTTGACTGAGCTGACGGTTTTTAACGGTAACTTTAGATTTTGTTTCTTATGAACTAGACTTAAAACCTACAATAGGTCACATCAAGAGTTCCGAATCACTTGAGAAACTTGATTAGATTTTCATGGGAAAAAGGGTATTCCACTGTCGGGCACCGTCCCTACTATCTGGATTTAATTTTTTTTAATATTTCTTCTTCTTTACAAAATAAAAACTGCATGACGTGAAAAGCCTCTGCTCAACGAAGATAGCACTTGGTTTCTGTTGAGCAGCAAAAAAATTAAGACAAAAGCGATACTGAAGTCAAGTTACAGAAAATCATAGCAAGAACAGCGAGTGAAGAAGAACAATGGTATAATAATAACAAGGTATGAGTCGTCTACTCTTACATTGTTTGTGTGTATAGTATATATTTCATTCTGCAGATTAATTTTACCTTGTAATTATTATACCATGCAAGCGTCCTCAGATAATCGGAATGTCGGAATGGAATGGAATGGAATGATTTTGAATCATCCGAATGTCTGAAAATAGTGAAAAACAATTGTTTTCATATTTAATATGTGTAAAGTCGCAGCACAAATATCGATAAATGTAGCCTATTGCTGGGATAACATTTCTGCTGCCAGCTGATTCAAAGTCAAACAATTGTTTGTAATTTAAAATACCATTTTAATAAATAATTTATGCTTTACGGTCACGAGAAGGAACTCCAAATAGGAGCAAATATATGTAAGTTTCAAGTATTCAAACACCTAAATACATGGCAATGCGGCTTGCAAAAGTGCCAAGCTGCCGGTCGAAGCAAAAGGGTTTTTTTGTTTTAAATCCTCTTTGCAGGAATTTCACTGACAAGAAGATAACATTCAACAACGCATCTTCTGCTTGCCTAGGCACAACCAAAAACATTGGATATGGCTTTGATAGCAACTTAAATTTGAAGTTCCACAAACAAATTCAAATAACAACTGCACTCGCAAACTTAAACACAGCTGTTGTTGCAAATGTTATCATATCAACATTTAAACAAAGCCGTTATGTTTCCAAGTGACACGAAAACCAAAACACCAATGCGTGGAACGATTTCGAACGTTCGGAATTTTCCGATTCGGAAAACTCTTCTACGTCAGTTTTTTTCTGCTTTACTTTTGCTGTTATCCTTTATTGGGTTGTCACTTACTTGTGCAGTATTTGTTTTGTTACCAAGCTCTTTCGTCACCGAAATATGTTTGTTGAAATGCGAGGGAGAAGTTTATGAAGTAGTTGAAAAGTCAGCTTATGACCTGTAAAACATTTTTTATATGCTTATGCAGCTCTTAAGTATCTACCCATGTGTCGTCCCAGAGTTATCTTTTGCAGAGGGCCTATCAAGAGCATTAGAAGTGCTGGGCCGCCTCCTTAGCTGCGCACCTTCCATAGGTGAAAAATAAGCCCAGCTGCATGAACACCAACTATCCAGAGTCCTGGCTGAGCATCTCTCCCTGCTAAGAGAGCAGAGTTCCGTTAACCTGTATTTGTAATCCCTGTTGTGCATTTTTGCATGGAAAGATGGAAACCATAAATTACGCTTTTCAGCTTATTTACTGTGCTACATAAACAGAATTTCACTACATATTGGCTTTTAAACTGTACTTTTACCATTATTGCTGTTTTGAAGACACATATTTGTTTAATATTCAATATTTATTAACATTCTCAAAGTGACTTTATGCAGAACTTTATATTTATGACTTGTGCATCAAACGAAATACAAGCATCACCAATATGTACAACCACTCAGAATACACAAAAACCTTATTGAAAACCATTGATGCATACATCATATTGCAGGTGCACTAAAGTTCTACGTACGGTTCAACTGGGGCGGAGTACTATTTTTCTGCCCTCTCGAGGCCCAAGCAAAACCTCGAACCTAATAAGTTTCATTTGTGCGTATGAATGTGATGTTATCAGTGCAAAATATTTCAATTTGGTTGTTTCTTTTTTTAAAATTGCAGTATACAAACTTTAAATTTTGTTTATTTTGAGTATCTCAATGGTTTATCAGCTTTTTTTTGTTTCAGCTTTAAGTTCTGTTAACTCATTGAAAAATTTATGAACTTGTTTTGTAAACTAGATTTAGACATTCTTTATGAATTCTGCAAAAATAAGATAAGAATCTCTATTTAAATTTAGACGTAATATTAAACCTAAAGGATAGTGAGTGAAGCTTAGCGTCTTGTATCTTAAACTTCGACTCTCAGTGTTTTAGATTAAAAGCTATTTTCAAAACAAAAAAATGGTTCCGAATTTTGGCGATCGGAAATAGGATTCTTGTGTAGTATGCGAATTTATGTTTTCCTTAGAATGCAAGTCGTGATGGGCACGAAAAACGCGATTTCCAATTTTCATGACGTATTGTGTATTTTGAAAGGAAATTGGTGGAACTCGCTTTGAATTGCAATCACTTCTCTGCCTCTTGTTATTCTACTTTCGCATCTATACCAACCGCCTCCATAAATGCTTGCTAATTTTTAAGTTTGTCTGGTATGCCAGCTTGTCACACTTAAAACGTTAAGTTCTGACTTAAGAGTATACGCAATGTGGCGCTTTGAGTCTATTTTCAGTCATTTTTTAAAGCAGGTATTTACATGCATGTGGCATTAAAACCACCCGGTAATACAAGCCACCCACATGACTGACACATACACACACACACACACATGCACACACAGGAAACACACACAGACTGCACACCTTTTTAAGTACATAGTTTGCCGATAGCCAATTCATGTCAGCGATGCGTTAAACCGCCACCCATTACGCATCGTTGCCATCCACAGACACCAGACACAGGTAGCCAATACGGACACTGGGACAGGGGACACCCCGCTGGGTTTACTGACTGGGCCTGGTGGCACGCCAACCTGTGTGTGATATGTGTGTAATGTGTGTGTGATATATGCTCTCTGCCTGCCTTTTGCTGCTTGAATGCTGTTGATGATACCTAACTAGAGCAGCAGAGGAAGGGTCCGGCAATATGAAAATGACCAGCAAGAGGAACATAGTTGTCTATGGTAGTGTGCCGTTAATCTGTAACACAAATTGGCCACAAGTTGATTTGGTTTCACTGACCCCTATGTAATTGCCATAAGTAGTCAAGGACTATTATGTTCAATGTGTCCTTATTACTGCAGTGTGTATTCCATTTGTGCATAATTGTGATAACTTTGTTAATATCTTAAGAAATTCTTGAAATCTTTGCACTATAAATATAATTGAAGTAGATGTAAAAGATTCAGCTGAGAATATTCTCAAACTTGACACAGTGTGGCGCTGTCTAGCATGCGCGTATGCTAGCGCGATAAACGCCAAGTAACATAAAGAAGCATGCTCTTCTTTTCGCACTTACTTAATGTGCAAGTGTCGCTTTCCTGTGCTTCTTGTATGAATGAATATGAATACGGTATGAATTAACAATTTCCATAAGTACCAAGTGAAGAAGTTGAGTAGAGCAACCTGACTTCAACGTCAGTTGGGCATGAGAGCCGCCTTAACCCTCTTCTGGTCTTTAAATCCCAGCTATTTAGGAGCAACTACACTCCATGTAAGGGCACTGTTCGCTTTTGAGTACCAGGAGCCACCAGCAACCTACCTCTAAGAATGTAGAACGATGGCTATCAGCCAACTACTGCGTTATCGAGCCCATAATCCCAACTAGGTACCCGAATGGTCGGGTCTGGGTATATAGCAGTACCTCATACTTGGTATCATCATTTTCTTGCTCCTAATGAGTCGTCAGGCTTCGCATCTATGGGAATTGGGAGCGATAGTACTTCCGCCGCTCTTATGTTCTTTGAGGTTGAAAAAAAAAAATAGAAAGTGAGAGAGCAATAACTTAGAACTTACTTAGAATTTAGCTCATTTATTATACCCTGTAAACAAAGTGTAAAGGGAAAACTTAACACAGTCATGCATACTGTTATTGTGCATATGTTGTGTAAAAATTATAAAAATCCGATAGAAACTTTAGAAGATATAAGTAATAATGGGGCAATTTTTTTCAAGAGCCACCACCACAGTCCAGCAGTATCTTCAATTTAGTCAGAAACCTAAGCAGTTTGTAAATCGTTATGTAACCCGCCATTTCTTACATACCATAGGGCCCTAGCAATAAAACACAGTGTTATTTCGGAAGACCTGCAAAAGTTTCCAGTTACTTTTGTGGGCCACACCACAGATCCCATGGCATCCATATCTGCAAACCAGCGCGCCTTGGCGCTATAATCTGCAAATAAACCAATTGTCTCAGCCAGTCCAACTTCTTCACCAGTGGTTAACTTTCCAGCAATGTTTTGCGAAAAAGAAAGTGTCAAGAACCAGCCTTGGAGGTGCACCAAGCCTCAATTTGTAGCAAATATTTAGACGTTTTTCCACATTTATCTTAATGTTCTTATGCGAACATTGGAACTTGGAATCCTCCACAAATATAACTATCTTTCGGAGAGGAACAAGAAACAACAAATCATTAGCATAGATACAAAGAATAGTTTAAGCAACACACTTCAAGTCCTCATCCACAGGTTGTGGGGTTTCAGCTGTATAAATACTGAACAGCAAAGAACCCAAAACGGTCCGCCGCGGAGCACCAACAAGCACAGCTTTAGATTCAGAAACAGCCTTTTTGGCCTGAGCACCGAAAGTCCTGCCTTCTATATAAGACTTTGAGAGCGGAAGGTAACCCGAGAAGATAAATTGCTTCAATTTCTGCAGCATTCCACACTCCACACCACGCCACACTCTGTCAGAGGCTTGTTCCTGTTCCAGAAATAGGGCATTACAATATTCAAAAGCTTTAAGGATGTGATCAGAGCCGCGATGGAGTAAGTTGTTGTTGCTGTTGTTTTCATGCTAGCATATTCACACGCTAGATGGCGCCACAATATGACAAGTTGGAAATAACTTATAATTGAATATTTTACATCTGCCGTACTAAATTTTACTTCTGGTTGAAAACGCTTAGGTCTTTAATGTATAACTTTGCAATAATTTAAAGCCACACTATTGCAATTTGCATGTTTTTGCCTGAGGTGTATTGGAAAACATAAACTCACTACATGCTCGATTTCAATATAAAGACATAGCATTCGCTGCATATGAAAAAACCTTTACAATTCCACTAAACCAAACTAACATGATATGCATGCCAATTAAACAAGAACAAATATGTATAATTTAATTTATGTTTAAGTTATATCTATATATGTATATGACAAGCACGCAAAACCAAGCAACTACATGTTCAGAACATTTTGAGCCCGAGGAAAAAATGTTGTGAGTTTTATCTAAACTTTAACATTGGCTGCAATAATTTCTAATAACAATTTGCTTAAGCTAAACAAATGCATCAAATTTCATTTCATACATATTTAAAATTCTATTAAAACAAACTCGTTTTTAAATGAATAACGTTATCAGCACCGTTGTTATTATTTTTTTTAAATGTCATTGACCAACCTTTGGCAGCCTATATCATCGATCAGTTATCGAATTTGTCATAGATATAAAAGCTTGGAATAAAAAACAACAACAAATCACTGGCTCCATCATATCTATAGCCCATCAAAAGTTAAACAAATTTTATGAAAACAAAAATATAAAAAAAAGATTGTAATTATCTGAGATTTGCTGGTTAGTTTTATAAATCAATAATTTGTTTTCATTTGGGGCCAATTAGATAATGACTAACCGTAATAAATTACTATAGAGGAGAACTAACTTTGCAGTATTAAAATTTGTATACACTATCAGTTGATATCTTAAAAATAAAATCGATTTTGAAAGGACTTATGAATGAAGAACATCTGCCGAAGTGGCGGTGTAACTGATGGGAGTTGAATCAATGGCTACTTTTACTATGTTTCCAGCTGTTTTCCGTACGTTGAGTCCTCTCCGACCAGATATTGAGCATGATGGGATTTTGGCGACGCACTTTGAGTCGAGGTTGAAGCCTTTTAACTTAGTTTCATCTTCTGATATGTTGCAGACGCGTGAATTTATCGATCGGCCAAGTCCTCCTGGAATACCTATTGGTGCGTTTACTCTGTCTGAATTGCAATGTGTTGCAAATTAAGAATTCAAATAATAAAAAGAATCTTAGCGCATATTACTACTTCTAATCGTATGCTTAAAGCTCTACCGGACAAATCCTTGGCATTTATATTGGATATTTTTAATGCTATCATTTTGTTTTCTTATTTCACCTGAGCTTGGAAGTTTTCCATTGTATCTATAATTTTAGAAGCTGATAAACCGGAACATGAGCCTAAATCTTACAGGACTATAAATCTTCTGACTTCACTTAGCTAAGTTTGGGAAACATTACTTTATGTCCGTTTTAGAAAAGGAACTGTTGAGTTCGCGCCACTGATGCCTGAAGGCATTTGATGCGCCTCATTATTTAATTACATTATTTCTCGATGTGGAACAACCTTTCTAAAGAGTTTGGTATGAAGGATTACTCCATAAAGTTAACAATCTCTACCTTCTGTTTACTTCCCTTTCTTAACATCGTATTTGGAAGGCAGAAGTTTTAGTGTTAAGATTAAAAATGCTATTTCCGATTCCACGCAGTGCTTGCTGGCGTTCCGCAGGGAAGAGTTTTGGGCCCTTTGCTGTTTAGATTTTACACGTATGATGCTCCAACTCCTGAGTTTGATGATGATCATTTTATAAGTAATTCTAGCACTATTATTTGTACTGATGCTGATGACATGGCTGTTTTTTGTTCTTCTCTGGACGAAACGACTTCGTCTTCGGAACTCTAATCATTTTTATTGTGTTTTGAATCTTGATCAATATTGGAAAATGTCTTAATGTATATTTTATGTTGAAGTGTGCCATTCCCCCAAAATTGCGACTTAATAATTGTCCTGTTACTGTGGATGTCAAAAGTCAGTATCTGGGCCATATATTGCTGGAAAGGTTGACACAGTGCGTGCGGCGATGAAAAAGTTAGGTTGGCTCCTTTAGCAATGCTAAACTCACTCAGCAGCACTTTAAACTATAGGAGACAGGCAACATCGCCTCTTCAAAACATCGCTCTATATCAAAAGGATTGTGGTACCTTGTCAGAGCTACGTGTATTGCCCAGTCACGATACTGGACTTAAATAATGGGGCGTATGCGCAATCCGTCATGCACTGCCTAAAAGTATACAACGTTTTATTAGCTTTTGCATTTGCAAAAGTTTTTAGTTGTGTTTAAAGATACTTTATTTGATCAAAATTATTAAAAATTGATTTAATCCTCAAAAAAAATGCTTTGGACAAATTGCGTTTAATCTATTAATTCAAACATTTATCGTTTTCGCGCCAATCAACTGTTATTGGTAGTTATCGACAACAGCTGTTAAATGAGCGTGTGTAGCCCTGGGTCAACAAGCCAACAACAATTTTATCGTGCATTTAGTGGAATTTTAAAACAAGCAATAAAATTGCTACATTGAATAAATGGCGCCACCAAAAACCAACAATCGGCCATCCTTGCGCCGAAAAAAAGCGCCCAGCCTTATACAAAGCTTGTTGGAGAAATATTTCAATCTAAACTTTGTAAAATATCTCGTGTTCGAGCCGGCCGCCTTGCCCATAATAGGTGTTCTGATTGTCGTGGTCGAGGCTATTATTAATGTGGCGGTCATCCAGAAGGTTCCGTATACAGAGATTGACTGGATTGCGTATATGCAGGAATGTGAGGGTTTCCTAAATGGCACCACGAATTATGCGCTACTACGTGGTAAGTGCACGCTTTTAGTGGTTTATTTTTGGCTGCCAGCTGTCGCTGTGCGAGACATATAGTATAAATACATATAGACAGATAGGTTGACCGTATTTTTGGTTTAATTTTGTTTCGTTTACTTTAAAATTATGCTTAGGCAGCACACAAAAAAATAACAAAACTTTGATCTGAACCAAAAACTTAACAATTCCAAGCAAAGCTTAGTTAAACATGGATTTGATTTTGTTTAGGAAGCCTCCGCCTTGCTGCGCGGCTGTTGCTTCTTCGGGTTTTGACAGCTCTTCTTGCTTTTTCGCTGTTTCTTTTCTTGTGCTATTTCCTGCTGCTGCTCCGTGTTCCTGCTCGGAGTTGGCTTTTGCTTTGCTTCCAGCTGCTTCACTCGCACCTGTGCTGCAACATGGAAAAAAAATGGAGAAGAAAATCGTTGTATATCATTGTTTATCGCTTGCAATCAAAACTAGGCGCATATATTTCCAAAACATATGCCATTTTATAAATATTTTTCTGTTTCATTAATGTATATTTACGTCGCTTTCTTACTGCCATCTTTTCTTTGTGCCATGCCATGTATTTGTCCAGGTGTGTCCGTCTCCAGCTCCGCATAGGCCTCCAACAATGCACGCTGCTCCTTGCTCAGTTTCTTGGGCACTTCAACTTTTATGTGCACATAATGATCGCCATGTCCATGTGAGCTAACGCGCTTCAGACCCTTGCCGCGCAGCGGAAGCTTGTGATGTGATGAAGTGCCCGGCTCAATGTTGATCCACTGATCCTCGTAGACGCCTTGTACACGTACTGTGCCACCAAACACAGCCTGTGATATGGAAATGGCCACGTCTGTGTGCACATCGGCGCCCTCGCGGCGGAAATAGTCACTACGTTCCACTCTAAATGTTACAAAGAGCTCTTTGTTCCCGACCTGCATTCGCACTGTCTGACCATTCTCAATGCCTGCCGGCACGGGCACTGTTATCTTGCGACGCTGTACGGTTTTGCCCTTGCCCTCGCACTCAGTACAGGGATATTTTATATATTGACGCGTGCCTTGACAGTAGCGACAGGTGGAACGCATGACAAATGGGCCAGTGGAGATGGTTTCAAAGCCAGTACCATTGCAGTATTGACAGCGACCGGGTTTGGTACCTGGCTCACACTTGGAGCCGCCGCATTTGGGGCAATTATCCACCACATTCACATTGACATCTTTGTTGATACCGCGCGCTGCCTGCGCAAAGGTTAAATCCATGACCAACTCTTGAGCCTGTCCGAAGCCAAATTTGGAGTCCGCATGGTCATCGAAACTGTCTGTACGAAAGTTCGCCTCACCAAAGATTTTGCGAAACAGCTCTTCGGGATCTATGGTGGAGCGGAATTGCCAGTTTTGTGAAAAGCCTTCGGCGCCAAATGGATTACCACCGCTGCCGCTAAAGCCGCCACCACCCTGCCGACTCATATTCTCTGCCGTTTGTCCATAGGTATCGTACTCCCGACGTTTCTGGTCATCACTAAGCACTTCATACGCCTCGGAAACTTGCTGGAATTTTTTGCCTGCGTCCGGATCATCCTTGTTAGTATCTGGATGATATTTTTTCGCCAGCTGATAGTAAGCCTTCTTTATGTCCTTGGCATTGGCATTTTTGGCCACGCCAAGTATATTGTAATAGTCTTTGGCATTAAGGCGACTGGAAATGTGTAAGCTGCGTGTTTGTTGCCACGGATTTGTTGGTTTTGTTGTTGCTTGGCCTATGGCATGGGCATCTCGTGTATTTTGTTGCCATATCCAAGTTGCGGCGGGCGCTCGACTTTTTAATGAAACACTACGATCCAGTGCTGCCCGTAAATATGCATGATATTGTCGGCCACTTTTATATGGTAGTTGACAAATCACTAAGAAATTTTTACACGAAATCATTTTTCCCTAAAGTATTTGTCTAATTCGCATCTAACAAAATGCCGTAATAACCTCCATGCCCTACGATAAAGTATTTCTCTCTCTCGTTTTTTTTTCACTTTGACATTTTGACAGTCACAGTATTGCGTAATCACGACATGTGTTTGTCCAGTCACAATAAACTTGCCTATAAACAGCTGTTTGAATTTAAATATTTTGAATTTACTTTTTCCGTTGCAGGTGATACGGGACCCTTGGTTTATCCCGCAGCTTTTGTGTATATCTTTACGGCTTTTTACTATATAACCGCACATGGCAACAATGTGCGGCTGGCACAGTACATATTTGCAGGCATTTATTTGTTGCAACTATGTTTGGTGCTGCGCTTGTATGCCAAGAGCCGCAAAGTGCCGCCTTATGTGCTGCTTTTGAGCGCCTTTACCTCCTACCGCATACACTCCATCTATGTATTGCGATTATTCAACGATCCTGTGGCAATACTTTTCCTTTACGCAGCTTTAAATTTGTTTATGGATCGTCGCTGGACCTTGGGCAGCATTTTTTTTAGTCTGGGCGTGGGCGTTAAAATGAACATTTTGCTGTTTGCGCCGGCGCTCTTACTTTTCTATATAGCAAATCTGGGCTGGTTAAAGACCCTACTCCAGCTGAGCATTTGTGCTCTAGTGCAATTACTATTAGGGGTGCCTTTTTTGCTCACACATCCACTGGAGTATCTGCGCGGCAGCTTCGATCTGGGCCGCATATTCGAGCATAAATGGACTGTAAATTATAGATTTCTACCGAGAGCCGTCTTTGAAGATCGCAAGTTCCATCTGACTCTACTTTGCTTGCATTTATTGTTGTTAGTATACTTTGCAAAGTCTACATGGACATTTTTCAAGAGCTATGTACGTCTACGTGAGCTACAAAAACAGCTACAACCGCAACTGGCACGCAAGAACCGGGAGCAGCAGCTGGCCAAAGGCAACATCAAGAAACCAAAACCGAAAAAGGATGTACAAGAAGAGCAGCTTACCAGAGAGCAGCAGTCTTTCTTGAAGTCCTTTGAAAAGACGCTGCAAAAGTCCAGCGGGCAAAAGGCTGCTAGCAAAGCCCCCTTAGCGGAAGCAACGCCCCCGGAATCTGTTGGCGTACATTTCGACCAATGCACACAGCTAGCTTTGCTGCCCTTCTTTCTCTGCAACTTTATAGGCCTGGTCTGTGCGCGCTCTCTACATTATCAATTCTATGTGTGGTACTTTCATTCGCTGCCGTATCTGGTCTGGTCGACACCTTACTCTTTAGGCGTGCGTTATCTTATATTGGGAATACTCGAGTATTGCTGGAACTGCTATCCCAGTACGGATTTATCCAGCGTTGCCCTGCATGTGTGCCATCTACTGCTGCTTGTGGGCGTGGCGCGGCAAATCTGGCAAACGATACGACTGAATGCTGCAGTGAGGCAACAAAATGCTGCGCCAGCCAAAAAAGAGCAATAACTTCTATAAATTGCTTTAAATGTTTAATGTAAACAGTTTATATAAAAAAAATTACTTAATGTTTTATATTTAGTCTTTTATATTGGTATTGTACAGACATCGAGATTGGTTACCAATTCACAAGACTGTATCGCAGTAGGTTAACTATCTAAAACTACATAAAATACTTACAAGAGTCCAGGTAAATCTATAGATATGAACTAAAACTATCTTACAACCACTTAAAGAAGCATTCAATAGCTAAAAGTATGCTTTTAATCACTACCAACGGTTGTAGGCGTGCGTACGGTTAACGGCATGCTTGGACCAGGACTAGCTGGCAATGGTTGCAAATCCTGGTTATTGTCCACATCCACATTTTGCTCTGCAGGCACGCTGCTGCTGCGCTGTACGCTAAAGAAACGCAGCAAAGTAGTTTCGCTGTTACGCCTACTAGATGTTGGAGTTCGTGGATGTGTGGAGTTTGTCAGTGCTGAGCCGCCACCATCAATATGTGAAATGCGTCGCCTAGGCGTGGCTTGCAGTCGCGGACTGCTCTCGGAAATACGCAAGCTTTGCAGACGCGGGGAGGCCAACACATCCACGCTGTTACCGCCACTGACAGCGGCGTTAGACTGTTCCCCATTGATTTTTTCACTGAGCGAAACAGGTGCGCGGCTGCTGGACATGAGTTTTTGCTTGCGTATCTTAGTCAGCCAATCTACTTTTTCCTTTGCCTTGCGCTTGGGCGACATTATGCCTAAATGCGGAGCCTCGCCATCGAGCACATAGTTGGGCAGATTCGAGGTGGGCGAGTATATCGCAGAAGTAAGCGCTTTGGTTTGGCTAACAGTGCTGCAGCAGGGCGACATAGCTGCCATGCCGTTCGTTGCTGACGCTGCTGCTGCAGCTGACGATGTGGTTGGCGGTGAGAAGTATATGTGATTGAGGTTCTCGCTGAGCGGCGAAGGCGTATTAAGGTTTGGCAGTTTGTTAGCGGAAGAGTTCAGCGGCGAATTGGTGGATTGTTGCGTGTTCTCTTGATTGCAAACAGTGCGATCGGGTGTTTTGATAGGTGAGGCTTCCTCCTCACCAATCATGGGCAGTGTTATGTGTCTGCAGGTGGACTCAGGCTGGCTAGTTGAGGGACCAAAGAGGCGACGACCTAAAAATAAGCAAGTTGTATAAATAAGCTTAAATTCCACACAGATTCTCACTCACCCCTTGATTCCACTAGCTTAGGTCTTTTCAGTTCCTGATCCGTCTCATTGCTAGCATGGTTTGCATTACCAAGCATATCCAAGAACGAGCGTTTCATGGATACTTTCTCGACAGTGCCCGGCGTTCGCTCATTCTGCTCCATTAGACGCTTCAATGATCTGGGCGTGGACTCAAGATCCCTCAAATTGTACTTGTGTGTGGAGCTAGCTGTCTTTTTATCAAACTGTCGCACAAAACTAGCCTGACCGCGATAGTCTTCAATGCGCTCTGCATCCGTCAGGCACTCGGGACCAATGCGCCATATTTTATGGCGCGCATCATCGCTGCACGTAACAATGGGACGATCATGCGTGGCGCCCCAAGCCACACATGTAACCTCCACCGTATGGCCTGATAAAGCCACCAAAGGTTCATCGGCATAATCCAAATTCCAGATGTAGGCACGTTCATCGCTGCTGCCACTAAGCAAGTATTTTCCGTCTGGACTAAGGCACGATTTTATGTAAAACGTACAGTTAAGCAGGCCTTTATAGCACGCCAGCGGCTTAGGAGAGTAAGATACCAGATTGTAGCAGTATATGTTATTGTCCATACAATTTGCATATAGCCGCGATCCCGCTGCATCAACAATCAAGTTGGTAAACCCTTTGAATGTGGAGTGTCCAGCATAGGGCAGGCTGTGCCTAGGCAGTGGTTCCTTTTTATAAGCCGAGTAATTACGTCGTAGATCCCAGACCTTGATGACGCCGTCGCCAGCACCGCAGGAGATGAGCGTGTCATTGTCTTGGAAAGCCAAACCGGTAATGCTGCTCGAGGTGGCATTTGGTGCCATTTTAGGCGTGCGTGTTCGATACTTGCGCTGCGACATGGGCGTACCCGGACCGCCTGTATGGCCGCTATAAATACAGTTGTCCACACGCGAAGTCATATCTATATTAAGATTGGCGCGAATGTCCCAAATGAGTATGGCACCATCACGACCGCCAGTGGCAAAAACAGCTGGATCCGTGCGTTTAAAAGCGGCAGATTTAACCGAGCGCGTGTGGCCCATATAGGAGTTGAGTCCACGTATGCCGGAGCCTGCCACTTCCCACAGACGTGCTGTGTGATCACCCGAAGCAGATACAAATCGCATTTGACCAGGTGCCCATTCCAAATCGAACACGGCATTGAAGTGACACTGTGGCGCAGTCAATGACTGCTCCTGCGGCTCAAGGTTGCGCTTTGTGGTGTCTTGTAGCGCGATTTTTCCATCCTCGTTGGCAATTGCCAAAATGTGCCTATATCCATCGCAGTTGGCAAACTTGGCAGAAAACAGCGGAGGCTCCGGATTGAAATCAGTACTGTAGTTAGCTGGCGCTATACCACGCCAACTATCCTCCTTGGCCACGCACAGACGCTGCATTGCAAAGTCATAGCTCTGCTCGTTGGCTGCCAAATAAAATAAAGAATTAACTATAATTAGTGAAATTTTACAATGGGCTTTGTTTACGTGCGCTTGTTTCATTATTTCTGCTGTAGCAGCAATTTCTATGTGTGCGCACTTGAGTTTACATGTTGCTCAACCAAATGCTGTTGAAATACTTTATCTATGTATGTAATTTTGGTTAATTTTTGTGCTTTAAGGTTTTGGCGCTCGAATTTCGCGCGAAAGGAGTTGGTACTTTGCATTTCGAGCGCCAAAATGCAGCGCGCTGTGAGTTTCTCCCGCGCAATGCGTAATACTTACAAAAGCCATGTTCTCTGCTGCGCAATTTGTTATAAATGTTCATATTAATACTAATGATTTTGGGCGCTTATTTAAACACAATTTAAACTATTTTATTTAATTTATATATTATTAAAACAACTTCGCGCCTGAGCTAACACATATTTCTGCAACGCAGCTGGATTTGGGTACAGCTTGTGACTACTGCTGACAGATGGCGCCAATTTCAGCGTTGCCAGTATGAATTTTTCATAATTAGTGATGGGCGTTTTGACTATCGTGTAATCGCTTTATAATGCCTAATTACGTTTTCAAAAGATTTCATCATTAAAACTTCTTAAACTGTTATCCAAAATTCTAATTTATGTTAAATAATTTCAAATAACTATGAAAACAATAAAGAAAGCAAAATGCTGTATATATATTTCTAAGTATAATTTATAAACTGGGACTTGGAAACATCGCAAAATAATTGTTACCAATAAAAATAACCAATTCCCACTAGACTGGCGCGTTATTCACCCAGGCAATAACAACGCTCGCAGGAGTTCCACTGCCACTGACTAGTTGCTGGTTGCAATCAGCTGTTGATTTGCGGTGAATAAAATATCGCAATAAAAAATCATTTTATATGTATATCGATAAGTTCTGACTCCATTACCGCAAATCTGTGCGTGTTTTAAGTATTGTTTTTTTTTTCTTTGCCGAAAAGTGAACTGTACTTAAAACACAGAAGAATGGCAAATCAGCATTTGTGCGAAAATGAATTGCGTTCTATTGACAATATCTTAGCCTCTGCTGCCCCTGTAAGTTATAAATAATAAATTTAGGTTCTGAAGTTGTGATTGTATAACTTTTATAATTATTTAACAGAGATACTTTTGGGCGGCAGATAGGCCTCATCTAACAGATGCTGAGTTTAGAAAAAATTTCCATATGGACAGGCGCACTTTTGGAATATTAGTACAGCTTCTAGGTGGACAAGACAAGAAAGACACACCATTGACAACGGCAAACGAATAGGATAGGATGCTTGTTCGGCATTCATGAAACTATAGTGTGGAGAATCTTGTACGAGTTGTAAATCTTGTAAAGTTGTTCGCCAAATGGCTTCTGACTTTTTGCCACCGAACTTTTGGACAGATTTTTTTGAGAAGCTTGGATATCCACAGTCGTTCGGAGCAATGGGTAAATAAATTTTTGTTTTAAAAAATTACAAAGTACTACAGATGGGTGCATTGAAGTGCGGCCTGAAGAAGAGGATCCACATTCATCGTCGTTGGGTGAAACTGCAGAGCAGCGTGCGATTAGATACAATACGTCCAAGGCAAGACAAGAAATACAAAACTCCTTTAAATACCTGAAACAGCGCTGGCGTAAGATTGCGAAAGGTCTGGATGATGATGGCTTAAAAACGCCAAACATAATCATTTGTTGCAGGTTCTTGCACAACTTCATGAAATAGCATAATAGAAAGTAGAGTAACGCTTTAGAAACTAAAGAACCGCCTGAACACCAAGTACAGTTAGGCAGCTCTAACGTGCAAGCGTAACCTGGCACGCAGTAGACAACTATATTGCAGAAATTAAATAAAAATGACTGTTTTGTTAACCTAAACCTAATCCAAGCAGCGTTTTAAGAGTTACAACTATACGTACATAAGCGTGGCGCGTAAATTGCTTTGGAAACGTCGCTATCGTTTTTTGTTGCTGCTTTTGTGAATACTGAAATTGTTGTTGTGCATTCATACTCAACTCTTGCAACATGTTTTACTTGTACAGAGGTATTCCATACAATGACAAAAAATTTGAAACTACAAATTGGGAAGAAAATTAGATTTAAAATACATGCGATAAAATGCAGATATTATCGACTATGTTTTTATACAACAATCAACATCGGCACATCGAGTATTTAAAAAATCGATATAGGTATCGAAGTATTACCTTTAAAATGAGATTCATCGATGCCACTACGCTCACAGCTGTTCGGCGCGTCGGTTTCGTATTCGCGGAGTAAATTTGCATATAAAAATAAAAAAAGTGTAATGCCGCTAACAATTTGTTATAAATCGCGTATACCACAACATCGACGCATTCCAATTGCAAAGATATATATACATAAAATTGCTGTTTTACGCTCCTTTTAAATAAATGGAAAAATGAGCAAAAGTTGATAACAGCAACGATTTGCACGTTGCCTTTTGATGCACACGCAGAGTCTATCTTCGTGCAGTTTCAAGTGTCCGGCTTATATGGCAGGGGAGTCTACGTGCACGGCATTAAAAAAAAAATTGTGGCAAAACAAAAAGTAAAAAAGTTAAAAGACCAAAAATTATGTAAAGGCAAAGTGACAACGACGAGCTTATCTCTGCTTGTATGTATGTATGTATGTATGTATGTATGTACTTATGTATGTTTGAGTGCACTGCCGTGTTCGCACTGTGTCAAACGTGCTAAGCGCCGCTGCCCGTTTAATGGAGGCTGCGCCGGTAATGTACTGCCAGTTACACCCACAGTTCCCCCAACAAAACCAAGAACAACTACTAAGGCGGCTACGCCGTGCTGCACATCAAAGTATATCATCTAGTCGGCGCCTTTTATTGAGCGCCACTTGAAATGTAAGTTGAAATAAAAATTCAAAGATTTGCATGCTTGTCAAACATCTCTATTGTCTTTGTTATTCTTCATAACAACAAGTTCACCTTGTAAATTTGCGGTAGCATTGGCGATACGCCATAAACTCGGTGCATGCGAAATAAAGCAGCAAAACACATACACAAGGGTGCCGGCTACGGTTGGGATAGCCCGGCTATAATATACCCTGTAAACGCGAGAACTCATAATCTCTTAAAAATAGTTTTGGAAAGGCTCATTAAATACCATGCGTTTCAACTTTTTGCTCTGTAATGTTTGGTTATAAGCAGTGAAATAGCGTTGCGAGACTCTGGAGTCTATTTTAAAGTCCACGTAAGTCTACATCATTTTGGTATATAGAACATTGTAAGGTCTTACTTTCCTATTAGATGTTACAGCGTCTTTGCACTTACTTCATATACATCTTCCCAAATTGGTATTGGGTATCCGAAGAATGTAAACGAAAGATTGAATCACTTGTATGAAGATTAAAAGGCATACCATACGCCGGCATTGTTTATGTTCAATTAAAATTGTTTTCCTTAAATTTTATTTGAATCATTGATATCGAACAAATACATTTTTATTTATGCTAAAACTACAATAACATTTTGTGTTTGATAAAAAGTACTATAAAACTTATAGTGATTTTTTCCACATAAATATTTTGCTTAATACAGCAACGGAAATTAAATTGTTATACTTAGTATGTCATAAAATCTAACCAGTGCGCAATCAAAATACATACTATACGCATATAATTGATGATTATGACCTGTACACAAAGCCTAAAAGGTATCATAGATTTGTGCAATGCATGTAACAGGAAGGAGAAGGCGTGGCCGGCAAAAGTGCTCAGGCGCTATAGTTGAGTCGATATGGTCATGTTCGTCTGTCTTATTGTTGCTGTAAATCTAAAGATCGGATGAAAACTTCAAAAAATAAGAGTAAAGTGTAAATTTTAAAACCCTCATCCTACAAACTGCTTCAATATTTCACTCTTTACAGACTTGCCAAGAGTGCTAAAGGCACCAAATTTGGTGTGTAGAGTCGTGTTAGGCTTATGTATGTACCATACGCCCCATGACCCCCTCTCCCCCGCTACCTTGATTACGCGTCGATACAATAATTTGCACTGAAATTAGATTTTAAAGGGTACAGGGTATCCCATATTTTTTTTTAATGAATTCATATTCATTTTCTTAATACTGTCCAAATAGAACGCCTTGACTTTTAAGGTTGCTATAAAAATAGTTTTCGTTCAACAAAAAAAAAGTGTAAAAAGGGTTTTTAAAGCGCCGGTAAACATATACTCTTCCAAACTTTTCCTGAGATCACTGTTTCGGAAGTCATGTGTGCTATTCACATTTTTGTTTCCTATTATATTGTTGAATATTTGTTGTTGTATTGAAGCTATCATTCATTAAATTAATGATAATATAGTAGTAATGTTATTGTGTGAGTGCAGCTAGAGTTTCGGACTCCAATTTCTTAATGCTTATTACGTTATAGGAGCTGAAGAGCTGCTTGGCCTGGCTAAAGCGTGCAATTCGGCAGGATCTATATTCTTCACGGACTTATCTCTTTAAAGTATGTTTCCACTGCCATTAGCTCATTACCGTTCTGCCATGGGACCCATTTGTCGACATAGATGTTCCAATTTTATTAATTCTAATTCCTGCGATCGTTTTTTTCTCAGTCTGATTGTCAAATAGTATGACTATTTCCCTATTCTAGTAATTAATGTCGAGGATTGCAAACTTTAGCTTCGAAGACGCTGCTATATAAGCCATATAATCTGACAGAATCCTGCAACTTTAATGCCATTCCGTTAATTTTTGAGAGACTCGTCTGTATAACAAACGATGACGATGTCCATACACAGTGCCTAGCTTTTGTACCTTATTGTGGCCGATTTGAGCATATTGGACTTGGATATTTTTGAAATGTCTGTGATACATCCCAAATGGATATGTACAAAATCATAAAGAGCAAGTAGATGTGGAAATTATTAAGATAAGCCACACATTCTGAAGAAGTGTTTGTTAACTAGTATAGTTTGAGGTTCTTAAATTTGATGCGAGCTTGAGTTGTTTTTAAGAGAAATCCGAGGACTTATTTTGTACTTTTCTGCTTTTTATTTTGATTTCTTCGTCGTCTGCAAAGCGATTGTGGCGGCAGCAAGTCAGACAGATTTACCTAGCGATAAGTTGGTTACATTCAAACATTTGGAGTTTGGTCGTTTTGTATGACAGCTTTTACCTTGTCTGAAGGCAGATGAAGGGTACGTAATTCCCTGCCACTGACAATCTTTTGGCAAAGATCATAGGACACTTTACTCGAGGAAAGCCTAGAGAGCAGGTGACAAGGATCATGAAAAGCCTGTGTACCATAATAGTTTCCAAAAGCCTGTTACTGAAAAAGTGTAGAAATAGAGGCGTTTGTTAAGATAAAACTAAATATACCCTTTGTAAGCGTATCACGTCGGAATGCATGCAAATTTACAAAAATTCAATTCAAATATTTATTATTTATACACTTATAATATGAAAACATTTTCTTGTCTCTTTTTCTTCTTCTATTAGAGAACAACAAATGGATCGTTGTGTTAATCATAAAGAACCACTGCTACGCGCAATATGAGGAAAATAAAATATATACAATATCTAATTGAATTTTATTTGGCATGCAAATAAATCAAGACGGCCGAAAATAAAAAACCCGAAACTAAGTTTCTTGTAAATTAAACACTTATTGAAATTGAGTAATCTTATTTGCAATACTTTTGCAATACTGGAGGCCTCACTGACTTTAAAGCGCATTTTTGCACGAAAAATTGGCAGCAAAGCCAAAACGAAGTCCATAATTGCGGCCATGCGAACTAAACATTTAATTTTAATACTAATCGGTGTGATAATCGCTACGATCATATTCATTATATTTGGACCAGCTGGTGAACCAAACGATTCATTCAAGAATATTGTGGTACAAACGCATCAACAGCTCAAAGAGTTTCAGGTAAGTGAGTCATGGTCATAGGTCAACTCCTTTTTATAATCGTATGGTAGATACTATGGTATTTAACTATGATTGATAGACAGCGCCAAGTGCGCCCGTGATCGAAGTTATGGGTTGGGTTACCTTATCACAATGTCTATCCATTAAATGTTTACAACAATGGAAATGGCTGTATAATGTGAGTCGGAGGTGGTTTTGTTGCACATGATAAAGCTTTTCGGTGAATCATAGTAATCTCAGTTTGTTACCATGCATCAGATAAGATTTATGATGTCTTATAGTTTTACACCTAAATAGTTCAATTATAATTCTTATCTTTGTTGGTTTATAGCTTATAAATCACCCTAACATACATTGTTAAAGCATGATAAACAGATAAACTTTCAAAGATGTCAATACCCAAGCATTTAAGCCTTGTTCTGCAGAATATTGAAAAATATTCGGATATAGGATTTCTGGAACTAAATAAAAAATTTCATGCCCGACAGTGGAATATCCTGTATCCTTTTTTTTCCCATAAGCACTAAATCCAGCATACGGTAAAATGGGAACGAAAATATTTTCTTTTATGTCTCTTTTTGCAAGTTTAATATGACTGTAAGTATTTTCCTATTGGGAAGTTCCAATTGGCAGGTTTTCTATTGGGAAGCCCCCCAAAAATTACTTTTATGCCCATAACTCCAGTATTCTTGGGTCAATGTCGTTTATAAATGTCTGTGCCAATTTTAAATCAATATATTGGGGGTGTGACAGTTATTAAGGTTCTATTGATAAAAGGTGGATAAAGTTTTAACGATTAGGGTCCACACCAAATTTTGTAACTCTAGCTCACATGTATCCATATCTATATGCAGTGGAATTTTGAAGCAGTTTACAGGCGAAGGGGGGGGGGGGTGGGGGGGAGTTGAAATTAAAATATTTTTGACTATAACTTTGATGTATTTATCCGATTTCGATCATTTTTGAAACATAGATACACATAAACAAGTCGCACACCTCTGTTGACAGATTGAAGGGAGCGGCTGTAAACCGCAAAAATATGTCACAGGGGAAGGGGCAAGATATCGACGTGATTCGACAAACATTATCTTTTCGGTGTAAATGCGAATCTTTTGGTAAATTTTTGTGTCTCTACCTCTTATGGTGTCTGATATCTCGACGTTCATACGAAAGGACGGACAGACGGACATGTCTATTTCGACTCGACTATTGCTCCTAACCATTTTTGCCCTTGGAACATATGCCACGCCTCCTTCTGCCTGTTATATACATTGCACAAACCTATAATACCCTTTTCAAATCGTTGGCTAGAATTACTGAATCGAATTTCTAATGTAATTAAAAGACGAATATTGAAGCGTGTTTTTCTTTTAACCCACACATATCATAGGTTGGGGTCAATTCCTACATTGGCATTACAGGTAGATACATGCTCTGGGGTCAATTGCCACAAATGGCCTATGACTAATATTTTTGCATGCGGTCAACAAGTGTGTAAAGAAAATACGCTTTTTCCAAAGAAAATGCTTATTATTAACATCAATTTCCGTATTGCCAATCGAAATTAAGGCAAATAAGCAAGGACATTACAATGCCAATAGTACAATGTCTGAATCGGTTTGTTAATTTGTGTTGTTGTCAAGTTCGTAGCAATGTCCTTGAACTAGCCCGTATTGCCACGCCTGTGCGCCCACATGGAACATAATTTAAGGACTGCGGCCTGTTACAAAAACCACAATACCAACATTCTGCGTGTATATATGTGTGTGTGGGTGTTTGTTTGTTTGGTTTAGTTTTAGGCCCATTTTATGCTTTTAGTAAATTGAGGCAAGTCCAACAAACGCCAGGCTGTCTGGCTCTCTCGCAAAACCAAAAAGTATCATAGTATCATCTATATTTGTATATAAGTATGTGTTCCTGTTCCCTGCTCGGGGTCAACTTTTTCTTGTTCTTGTAGCTTTTCCTAGAAATATTTATACTCTTTTTTAATAACATGCATAAAACTGCTAGCATCTGCAACATTTTGCCAGACACACATTGTCTTCATCGTTTATTCATTTTTTCATTGTCTGATTGTTTGCTTAGTTGTTGGTTTTATATTCCAAATTGTTTACTGTTTGCTTTAATTATGCTGCGGCACGTAAATATTTAAGATACCGCAGACCGACAACGAATGGATGAGGAACTTTGTTTTGGTGCTCCCAAATCTGAATATTGAATTTCATAATGGGATTTGTTTGTTGGTTTTTGGTCGTTAACAGTTTTGTAGTTATAGTCAGCAAATTGTTTTGGGAAATCGAAACCAAAGTGGCAGGTTCTTCGGTAGCATTTTGTAGTTTATATTGTCTTTAAACACCTGTTCTAGAATTTCGAAGCAGTTTATGAAACGTGCAGTTAATTGCCAAAACGAGAGTTGGTTCTTATATTTCGGGGGAACAAAAAAATAAAAGCTTTCATCGAAAACGGTATAAGATGGTTACAAAAGGAAGCATACGTTTTTTATACCAAAATGATCAACTTTAACTCCGGTAACGATTTCGCCATGTCCGTCTATCTGAACACCTTGATACTGAAGACAATAGAACCAGAAGAAATAATAATATAATTAAGTTTTTCGAATTGCGTTGATATTTGCCGCTTTATCCCCCAGCAGAACCCAAATGTTTAAAGTCCCACCGTCGGATCTATTAATCTAAAGATGGGTCATAATTATGTGTACAAGGTATAAATATACAATGGAGGATCGCAATCAACAATTAACGCGAAATTATAGTGAGGAATATAAAAATATGCGGGAGTTATGGAATATAAAGCGAACAAAGAAATAAAAATTTCCGTCAGAAAAAGTTCCTTTTAATGTTTTTTTGCAGCTTATTGTTAGGAAATTTATTCCAGTTTCGTAATCACCCATTTTTCCATTTATTTATTTCCTTTGAAATTTATTTTCTCTTTTTGCTTCAAAATACCGTTAATCACAAGCATCGCGATGATGTTGATACAATGAAAATCTTTGCACAGGGAGATTGTCAGGCCATCGATCAATTTTTTAGTATCGTATATTGCGGCAGTACTGCAGATCTTTTAAATCAAAACCTTGGTTTTCGAAGAAGTTTCATCTGCAAACATGGAACTAAGTTCATCAATGCGCGCTTGCTGAGATAAATTACGCGGAAAGCAGTGAAAAGCAGTTCATGTTGCAGATGGCAGCTTCGACTTTGCCGAACTAGAACTGCTGGCTCTCGAAATATAAAAGGCAGCCCTCGTGAAATCATATAAACTCTCCATTTTCCCTCACAAAACTAACTTAATTTTTTGTTGAACTAACCCAGCACACTTAGCTATCTTACAAATACGTAATTAGTATATACATACGAAAACTAGCACGTCTTTTTATCAGTTAAGTTTACGGCTTCATTGTCAGTTTATGGATTAACAAAATAGAATTCTTATCAGCAGGGCTTGACAGCCTTGTTGATACATTAAACAGACATTATCAAATAAGTATCATACCGAAACAGCGAGTGATTCAACTTGACTCAAACTTTAATGGGGATACCGACACATAACTTTAATAGTCAGAGTGTAAACAAAAGTTTAAAGGCAATGTCAGTCCTATATGGCACAATACATTATATATTAGACTTCGCTTCGTCTCATGCTCATATGACTTGATTTGTGTCTGTCATTTCGCAATGAAAACTTGTTCTCACAATCAAAGCGAAAACAGCTGAACGACGCGCTTATTGTTTTGAATTGTATTGTATTCTATGTTTAGTATTTCATTAACCTCCAGTCGAAACTGGTTTATAGAGTACAACAACTCGTGTTACGGTTAGAGAATGCACTTTTTGTTATACCATTACACTTTTTCGCGGTGAGCAAATGCGGCGCTTCGACGAGTATCTTATAAATATTCAATGGACTGCTCATCCGAGCTGCTTGATTGCCAGTGCATAGATAGTTCGCTGATTATATGACGACAATTGTTGACAAGTGCCACCACACACACGTAGGTGGCCCTGCCCGGGATCCCACATTCGTATTTACTTCTACACATGCATGAAAGTGGCCGCGAAGCAGTTGCACAAACACACACTCAGAGCCTAAGCGCCCTGCCTGAGGCGTCGTCAAGGGTCTTAAGCGCTCCTAGGGGAGGCTTTGAGAACTTGTCAAGTAATACTCAGAATAAAAAAAAAATACTAAAAAAAATTTTGTTTGTTGCATGTCAGTGGGGCAATTGAGATACTTGTATCCAAGTGTTTTTATGTATAAACTGGGCGGTATTTTTGATAATTTATAGCTAGTAGTATCTATCTATATTTAAACTTATTAATTGTTGAGAATTTGCCCATATGTTATTGTTTGATTGTGCCCTTTTATTTCATGAAAAATTCAAAGAGTTCTTATAATTACTTGTTATTTTTAATTCTGATGCGGGCTACACAAGCCACAAGCAGCCATAAAACCTTTCTATTTATAAGTTTTCACGCAGTTTAAACTAGTTTTAATAGTGTTAAACTTTAAATGCGCCTTGATAAATTACTTTATGTACATATAACTTTGTTAACAATTTCCCATGTCTAAAGTTTTAAGTTCCCATTAGCTCTGCTTTTCATTATACCCTGTAGACAAAGTGTAAAAGAGTATTATAGATTTGTGCAATGTAGGTATGTAATAGGCAGAAGGAGGCCTGGTCAGGAGCAATAGTCGAGTCGATATAGACAAGTCCATCTGTCCGTGTTGGTCCAGCTTTCTCAGAGACTGTAAGAGTCAGAGCAAACAAATTGAACCAGAAGATGCACATTTTCCCAAGGCTGAGGAAGTTTGTAGAATCAAGTCGATTTCTTGCTCCCTTCCCCCGTGACAGCTTTTCGGTTTACACCCACACCATAAAACCTATCCAATTGAAACTTGCCACAGTTATACACACTATTACTGTGCATGTTTGGTGTCAAAATTATTTACATCGGATAGAAACTTAAAAAGTTGTATTTAATAATGTGGCAATTTTAGGCCCACCAAATTTGGTACAAAGACTAATGTTAAGGTTATTTTCCAAATCAGTCGATATAAAAATTTGCACAGAAATTCAATTTTCATGGGGAAAAAATGGGTACAGGGTATTCCACTGTCGTGCAAATTTTTTTTGCTTTGAATACTTAGAAAAGTATTACTCGTTGTATATGATTTTAAGTTGTTTACTGCAAAATGTTAAGCTTTCCAGTTTTTTTTTTTTTTAAGTTACTCACATTTATGATATCACCCTCTCTGTTTATTTAAATTGAACTCTCTACATCTCTTACAACGCAATTGGCCTAGCCAGACAGCTTAATTCAATTTAAATTTGCAATTAATACAAATTTCAATACGTACTATAATCTATATACCATGTATTGCTAGTATTTAAAACTGACCTACAAAAGCTGACCTCTGTTATTTGATTAGCATAAGTGAATACGACAAAGAAAGAGCCGTTGTAAAAGCTCTTGTACAATGAGCACAAGTTTAAAATTTTCATAGGTACACATAAGAGGCACTATAAGCTGACCATTTAACATTAAGTAACAATATCTCCGTTCCTTACGAAAGATGGTGATTTTTTTTGCCCAATAAGTTGAGAAAAGAGTTTAACCACGGAACAAAGGAAAGTAAGCTGAAACTTTGCATAAGTTCTTGTTTGTTGTTTGTTCTACAAGTCTCTATATGGGGAATCCCACGCAAAATATACAAAAAATAACATTTTCCTCAAGTTTTTGAAAAAGTTCCTTTTTTTAACTCTTAACCTGTAAAATCAAGCAAAGAAACAAAAATATGCTTATTTTTCTGAACTTTAGGATGAAGTATACTAAAATGAATTTTTTGTTGATTTATATCGTTGTAATAAGATTAACGAGAAGTTCTCTTCACTTTCTAAATTGAGGAAGTACGAAATTTTTTGAAATGTGGTTCTATAAAATATATTCCTTTTTGTCCTTATTTTCATCTTCATTTCAAAATGTGATGCACATATTTGGCCCGGGGACCGACCGTTGGATTCCCTCTACCCTATTTTTCGTTGAAAAAATGCAAATTTTTTTGCGCTGCAGCTTATTGCCGTTTCAAGCTATAAGCAAATTTGCCATTATTGCCTATATCTTCAAGCCAAGTGCCAAGTTTCAATCGGATAGCTGGATGTAAACCCCGGGGTAACATATCGACATGAATCGATAAACTTGCTCTTTTCCCAGAAAATTCCATCTTCTGGTACATTTTTTTGCTCTAACTCTTCTAGTCTCCGTGAAAGAGAGCACAACACGGAGAGACAGCCAGACATTGCTATATCGACTCGACTATTGCTCCTGATCATTTTTCCCAATGGAATGGTTGGCCACGCCTCCTTCTGCATACATTCTTCTTCTTAACTGGCCATAACAAACCGTTATCGGGTAAATATATTCTTTCATTTTAATTGTGGTTTTACGTGGTGCGTTCCAAACCCTACGCACAATCTTTTAAGGCCTACTGGTTTCGAAAGAACCCATTGTCATTGTTAGTCATTGTTATAATACACCTTTACACTTTGTGTGCAGGGTATAGACAAATTAAGTGCAGTACTGAGTTCACTTTCTTTCACCTCAATACAAACAACATCAAATTTTAGTAGTTCCACACGGATTTCAGAAGTAATTCACAATACTTAAAAATGTTATATAATTGTGCTTAAATTCTAAAATGTACTAAAATACTAAAACAATTATGCAAAAACACCACAGCGAAATAGCTAGGGTAAAAGCTCCATATGGCAAAAACGCGGGCTGTAAATTGATTGTGTGTAGCTCAAACCCCAAGAAAGTAAAAACTGTTGTCAAAGGTTAAATAGACAAAGAAATTTAAGCTATGTATCTACATTAAAACTTGACTTTATATACTTATCATGAGCTGAAAGAGTGTAGGGATTTCTCCATATAGTGTTAAGATAGCGAAATGCTTGCTTCAAGGCGAAGAAGTTTATATACTCTTATGGTAGCAACTAAATTTTAATCCTAAAGCGCTTAAAAAAGTTTAATTAGCACTGAACTCCTGGAAAAGTAATATATTACAAGGTATAAGCCGTCAGCCGGCGCTTGCTCTTTTTGAATGCACTATTTTTCATTCTGTTGTAAACGTCAGTGAAGGAGATTGTGTCGACGCAAATTTGGTTCTGAGCAACAAGTCTATCGGTTTCGAAACCGAGCCAAGGGCCAATTTTGCTAAAGCTTTAAGCCCTTAAAACATAACCGAACCAAAATAATCTTAGTGATCGTTCTGATATTGCATGAAATCGGTACCAGACACATTTGCATTTATTTGCAATTTGCCTGATGAACGAAAGCGTTAAATATACGTATTACTTATCATATTCTCCGCAAATAATATCCAGATTAGAACAAATATATTCAGTAATTCACTAATAATTTGCCGAAAAAAAACAATGCAACTTTGTGCAATATATAGTATCATTCTAAGCAGATGTTTTGCTATTCCGAAAAAGAAACGATTCGGTGTCCGCCATTGCCAACAGTAATGGAATCTAAACGAAAAAACTAATCTAAGTATGGAAATACTGGGTTCGTTCTCTCCTTTGTTATTCAAACGCATAAGGTCTTCGCTTTTTGCATTTTTTCATTTGAAGTCGGGTTTTATGTGGTGGGTCCCAAACCCTATGTACAACCCTTTAAAGGCCAGGGGTGGCTCTACTGGTATAAACCACTCACTAACCCGCTCACCATACGGTTGAATAGATGTTACTTTGGTCTCAGTAGGCAAATGAGTAGTAGAGACCTCTCCCACCAGACGAAACTAACACTCTACAAGACGCTCATCCTTCCCGTTTTACTGTATGGCGCTGAAGCATGGGTGATACGCGGTCTGATGAAAATGCACTTGGAGTGTTTGAGCGGAAAATACTCCGTAAGATTTTGGCCATATACGCGTTGACAACGACTACCGCATACGTTGGAACGATGAACTCTATGAGCTCTACGAAGACAGTGACATAGTCAGTCGAATTAAAATCCAGCGGCTGCGCTGGCTGGGTCATGTTGTGCGTATGGATGAAAAAGATACTGCGAGAATGGGACGTGACGAAAGAGCAGACCATGCCTCCGCTTTAAGAGCCAGGTAGTGAACACACTAGCTACCATCACCAATTGGACCAGGCACGCGCAAAACATAGACGCCTGGAGGAGATATTTGCATCATGGTTATGGCCAGTTAAGAAGAAGTTCTTCGCTTACTATTCCAACATTATTCCTTTGTTTTACTCTTAGGCATAATCCTTCCTGCCAAAATAAAAGTTGTTTTCCTTCGCTCTGAATCTATCATCACATTGTTAAAATATTTGTTTATCATTTGAATGGTGATAGACTTAAGAGGTAGCCCGAGCGCGTCATAAGTAAGACTTTGCATGTTTTGGCTGGACATTTGTAGGGCAGGCATTTGTGCAAGGCTTTTATCCAAATGCATATGGTATACGGTTATAGAGGAGCTTGGTCGGGAGCCAAGACTTTCATGACACAGACAGCTCGTTGACTGGGCTCATTTAATGTTGTCAACGTTGTTGTTTTTGTGTGACCTTTGGCACCCAGCAACCAAGAATTTAATAACTGTCGCCATGAGCTTGCATGGCCCCATACACATACATACATATGGAAGAGTTTAATATGCATTTGTGTGGGTCTCTGGTTCTCTGTGTGGGGGCCTGTCTGGGCTGCCTTATTAAAAAAACAAAAGCATGTCAAAGTAGCAACTGGAAGGCTAAATATTCAGCCAAAGGCCTGTAACGACGCCAATGACTGTGATGTGCATGAAATTAGCTTGACCTCGTTTTGTGTGTTTTTTTTCTGATTTTTTTTTTCTTATATCTGAAATTTATTGAAAGAATTTCCCTATGCGCTTTTCTGTAAATAAATATTGCATGGGTTAGTTGTGTAGATTTTGCAAGAAATTACATTATTCAATTTAACATAAATATTTAAATTACCATTAAGACCCACAAAAGTCGTGTAAATAGGTCTGTGACATGAGCGAATAGCTCTGAGTCACGCACAGTTTCGAATGAAAAAATGCATTGCCGACTTTCAGGCGCTGCATTTAGAGCACGTTTAGACCAGTCAAAAAACTCGCTAAATAACAAAAATTCTTACATGCTGCTTTGTTGTGTTGTGTATTTAAAATTTGGAATTATTGTATAAACTTAAATAAACTCAAATTAAAGATGCATGATTACATTTTCAGTCTTTCAGTTTCATACCGGCTGCAAACTCCTCAAAGCTAAGTTTTCCATCTTTGTTTGTATCGATTTCTCTAAATATTTCTAAGACGGATTGTTCGTCACATTCTTCACCCAAATTGCACATAACATTACGTAATTCCATTACCGATATAAAACCGTCTTCATCACGATCGAATACCTTGAAGACCTCCCGAAGTTCCGACTCTTTATTCAAGTCGCAAACACGTTTGCCCATAATTTGTATAAACTCCCAAAAATCAATTTCACCATTTCCATCAATATCAATTTCTTCGATTGTTCGATAAAGTTCTGCCTCAGTGGGATTTTCTCCAAGTTGACGCATTACTGTGCACAGCTCCTTTGTGGTTATGCTACCCTTATTATTTCGATCATATATGGCGAAAACTTCACGAAATTCCTTAATTTGTTCCTCACTCAAAGTTTGTTCATTCATTTTGTCAAATTAAAGAGTTTTTGTATTTTTCGGAAGAGACTAAAATATGTTGTTGTTGGTGTACAAGATGTTTTTGTTCCTATAAATTTTAATGCAGTAGAAGTTACATGATTTTTGTAGGACTAAAAAATCACAGCCTATTTTTCTATCAATATCAAATTCAAATCTGAGATTTTCATCATGTAGTTTGATATTTGCTAACGTTAAAGTTTTTAGAGCGTGTTAATATACGAGTGATTCTTGTTTTCTTAGAAGTCGTCAAAATCTTTTAAAACGTTCGATGTCATTTATCTCAATAAAAGTGCTTCGTTAAGCTAATTTAATTTTTGGCGATGAAGCAACTTTGAAACCCATAAAGGTATGTGCTGACCGATGAATTGTCCAAAAACACTCGTTTTGACAAATGCCATTAATTCTTTGCGTGAATTTACTGTGCTCGATCGTCTCACGCATCGGCTCCCACAAGTCACTTTTTAAGCATCCAACTCTTTGAATTAATAAGTAATCCGGCGTATAGTCCCGATTTGGCATCTAATAAATGCTTTTTGTTCCCACACGTCAAGAACAAATTTTGAAGTCAATGTTTTTTTACACATCAAAGCACATGTTTTGGACTTACCTCATTCGGAGAGGCATAAGTTTTTCGAAAATTGGATCAATCGTATTCAAAAGTGCATCAATTTTTGTAAAGAGTACTTTTTCCGTTTCCATCCTCTATTCCCGAAATATGAAAGGCAACCCTCGTAGTAAAATGCAAAAATAATACATGATTTAGCTATCGATTTAGTTTATAACCGTCTCACCATCCGGCTTTCCGGGTCTTCGCGAATAACTATTCTTCTCAATTGAAAAGATTTTTTCGAAGACTGGTATTCGGTACTCCCGAAAAATAGGGCACACACAAATGTGCAAAATATACGAGTCATGAAAATTGTGCATGCCGTGAAAATGGTGTTTATTAATTCATATTTTATGTGGAGATATACAAAATGCACTCACAAAACAAACACTAAATTTATGTTTTGCTTTACGGTTTTTTTAAATTATAACAATGCAACTATTTTAAGGAATTCATAAAATCTTTAAAACCAATTTTGCCGTCTTTGTCTCTATCGATTACTTTCAATAATTTAGCAAAATTAATTTTTGCGTAGTTTGAGCCCAGGCTTGAAATAACTTGTTTTAATTCGTGTACAGTAAAGTAACCTTGCTTTTCAAAATCAAAAATATCGAATATTTCCTTAAAATTCAGTTGACTTTTTAAATTGTTAATGCGATGGTTCATCATGACAAGAAATTCATCAAAATCTACTTCACCATCCCCATCGGAATCCACTTCGTTCATCATATCGTAAAGCTCTGCCTCGGTGAGATTGTGACCAAGATCACGCATTATATATAATAACTCCGTTACGTCAATTTTTCCAGAATCATCGCAATCGTAGACCTTAAAAATTAGTCTACATTTTCTAATTTGAGTGTCATTTAATTCTGACATCTTATATAGTATTATATATTTTATGGAGCAGTAGAAATACAGGTCTACACGTGTAGGTGTTTGAGTTATTTATGCTTTATTATTGTTCAGTTTTACTTTATAACTATTACATGAAATATAAAGCCTACTATATATGGTAAAATTTGTTCGTGATAAAACCTAAAAGTAGTAGCTATTATTAAGAAATTCTGTGAAGTCAATCACTCTATCCTCAATAAGGTCGGCATCGTGTATTATCAGCCGATATAAATCTATTGTTGTCCTTATCAAAAACAGCGCAGTTCATCCTCCTGATCACAATTGCACAACTTATTGAGTTGAGTACTTTTAGTGCACTTTGACCCTTAGGTGCTATTGTGCTTCCTATAATAGTCATTTCTGTGATATGTATCTCATTATCTGAGATGGTTTTAATTCCTGTTTTGGTTCCACTAAGGAGGTTCGTCCTTCTTCTTGCGAGTGCGTTGCATTCGGCGAGCACATGCCGCCTCCTGATCACAAACCCTACAGATGTTCGAGCAGTGCCCAGTAAGAGTTCTGAGCTTATTCTTCCATAGTTGCACAATTTTCTTTAACCTTTTAGGGTTGAAGGAGATAAAGAGCTGTTTCGCCTGTTTGTGCCCTGATATGCCCTCCCTTAGCACCAATATGTCGTCCGATGCCACAAAATGGCTCTGTTCCCATCAGTGGATTTGCAGCACCATTTCGTGCTAGTTCGTTCGCAAATTCATTCGTTGGTGTGGCCGGGTAGCATCGTCAGCTTGTTACTTCTTTTGAGAAGATCCAGTGTGGCTGGATTTTTCGTAACCAGCTTGAAGTTGTCTGATAATATAGCTTTTTTCCTATATTGGTAATTCATTTCCAAGTTTATGTCTGCACTTCGGCCTATGGCGCATACTTTAGGTTGGAAGACGCTTGTGTGTGTGTATGCCCATTGATTTAGAGATGTGTAACAGAGGTCCTGCAACACCAAGTTCGGGGTCCTCATCTCATCCAAGGTTGTCCAAGCCAAATTTTTACTCATAATGTTACTAATGCCCAATTCTAATAAGACTTTTACGCACGCCTTGGGCTCAAAATCCTCTCTGATAATACACCAAATCCTCTTGGTGTATATTCGCGAATGGTATGGCTGACCATACGCTGTTTTTTGGCCCGATGCATTACCTGCATATTTTTTTAAGAAAGATCCGGATTCGCCTTGTAAATCATGTAATCCTTAAAGATTAATGATTCTGTGCAGATCTTCGATCCTTCCGTGCAGTGAATAACGTAACTGGTCTCTTCTTTTTGGTGACCGCTTGTTATTCTAGAGGCTCAAATGTATGCTTTGAGTTTTCTCTATATATATCGTCATCCCTGGAAGTGATTTTTTACAAAAATTTGCGTAGGAACTGAATTTTTATGGAAAAATTAAGATTTTCAATCCAATGAGAATATGTCCTACAGCTGCGAATTTACGGATTTGACACAGCACCATAGAGTCATCGTGAAAGCAATACTGCTATGAATGGCACTCGCAAAATATTGCCAATCGGATATTTTCAAAGCTCAGGACGCTGACAGACTGGGAAAGTCAGTACCACGAACTAATCCTTTTATTTTTGTATAACACCCAATACATAGCAGTCTTGTATTACACATTATCATGTCCTAGGTTGTGGCCAATTCCTACCGCTGCACTACATTTAAATAGTTGTTGGTGAGTTTGTTTCTGTTTCAATGTTCAATGCCTGCCACTGCACCACCATTCGACTATCTTCCGTTACAAAGCGGGGTTTAGACTATACAGAAATTTTTTAAAATGTATTTGACTTTTATTGTTTTAATTATTTTCAATGCAATTTTCTGTAGGGTGATGATCCTTCCAATTTGCTCACCCAACAACAGACATAAATAAGTTAATGTCCTAATTGAAATTTAAGGTTCGATACCTAGAAGCGTCACATACAAATTTTTTTTCGTCTTGTATCAATTCTTCTCACACCTCGCCTTCAATCAAAATGGAGTGACGAAGGACTATCGAATTGTAGTTCAGCGGTGGAAACTGACCACAGTAATCACAAAAAGCTATCTACTAAAGGACATAACTCACACAGCGTACTGAAGGGACTGCAGTGCGGAATTTTTTTTTAATATGGAAACGCGATGAAATATTAGAATAACTATTAACAGGGGAATTTATGTTTTAAGTATGCAATCAGAGACCAAAATAATGGATGTGGGAATGTTAGAAGCATTCAAATAAAAGCTGTTATGATATTGCAGAGAATCTTTTCAATTTTCGTAGTGGTTGGCGCAAAGAAGAAAATTGAGTATGAACGAAAAGAAGAGCATGCATGATTATGTAATTTTGTTATTATTGTTTGTGCTACGATATGCGCACGCTAGATGGCGCCATATGTAAACGTTTCACATCTGCTGCTGGAACACAAGATCCGAAGCTTGCCGAATGAATTTGCCTGATATAGAGTTTATTCCTTTAACAGCTAACAGCCTTATCAAACTGATGGGATATTTGCCGTCAGTATACGGGCATTATCTTGTATACTGCACACGATTTGACTACGAACTCTACTTCCATACACCATGACAGCCTTTTTTGTGAATAGTGAATGCACAAACCAACCAATTGTTGTACAAATGAGCCGTATGCAAACAAATAAATAACCATATGCTCTTTTTTATAGGAATGCTCAAATTGTTTCTGTGAAATTTTTGCATTTCCATATGAAAACAAATCAATTGCCCAGCAGTAGAAAAATGTAATAGTACAAATGTAAACAATGCCCGCTGTGTGTTTGTATTAGTATATCTATCATATATCTATAGTGTACATATTTACTAAACTACAAAATCAATAGAAAAAATATATGAGCAGCAAACTTCAGTGCGTCGAAGTCTACATACACTATCGGGTCCCTTTCTCTGATTTGTTTAAAGCGTTAATGGTTATTAAGCGACCCATTAAAAAGATTTTCCTAATGGTTTTTTTAATTTTCACACATACCGATTTTAGTAGACTAAGCAGCGATGGCTTGGAATATCGAAAACGACGACAGATGTGTTACAAACATCATGACAAACCTAATATATCTTACAAGTGTTTAAAAGAGGAAAACAAAAATTGCATTGATTGATTTTTCATGTTTCCAAATGAAAAACTTTCACAAAATGAACAAAAACGCAATCAATTAACAAAAGGCAATTGTCATAACAATGGGCTGCGCTTGACTGGGCTGATATTTGATACATGAACCTAGCTTTAGCTCAATCATAGTCCTTGACACACAGGTGCCATATGCCAACGCCATGTCTGAGTTCTATACAAGATTAGTAAGAGCCAGAGGAGGGGCGATAGTGCCAAGCTGTCATGCGATTTGCGCCTGTTTTCATATGCATAACTTTGCGTGCTTTGTCAGCGGAATTTTGCCGCAGTTTCATTTCATTTTAGCACGCTTAAACACACACCACAAACCAGACATACATTGACACAATATGCCGCATAGGTAACAATCCTTAGAGGCAGGTGACACGCGGCTTTTTTTGTTTTTGTGCCTCATTTCATTATGGTCGATGGCTGAGCAGCAAGCGAAAAACAAGGAACTTCCACAGCACCGTAGAGCACACAAATATTGGGAGACCTCAAGCAAATTATAATATGTATGCAACATATACTTGCTACACTTTATAAATATGCCCTAGGGCTGTGACTGCTGCATAAGTTTCTAGTTTTGATTGTCTCTTTGCTCTTAAGGGATCGAAAATTTCCTGACACAAAAGCCTCTCACAGTTACAAATGACAACTTAAAGTCTTTGGGGTTTTCAGCCGTAATCATTAATTGTAATTGTGTATCTTGCGGTTGCAACTTGATGATAGCATTTTGCCTGTCAAGCCTAAAGCCGCAGTATTGATCAATACGATTTCTTATGCCCTAGTTAAGAGTATGTTAGCTGCATTAAAATGTTTGCAACTTTAGCAAGGGTCAAAAACATATATAATAGAGCCTAGCATAAATGTATTTAATACGGCAAATAAGAAATTCAAAGATGAGTGAATACTTCTTCTTCTTGACTAGCCATATCAACCCATTAACAGGTTACGGTGCACTGTTAGTTAGCTGTTTTTTCCAGCGGTCGTTCTACGTAGTGTTTCCTGAACAGCTGTATTAAAGAGCTTCTTCGACCATACACACTACATAACCAAGCCAGCAAATCCGCCAACTGTTAATACGCTCGTCGTTCCAACAAAGGCCCATAGATGTAACGAAGTACATCTGAAGAAGGATGAGCTTCTTATGCAGTATTAGTTTCATATGGCGGGAGTAGCCTAATGAGACCAAAAGTAGCATCGAGTGATCCTCTCCATGGTTCTTCCATGGCAAGGTAGACGAAATACCTGGCTTCATTAAGAATACAATTTGCAACAACAATTTGCTGCGTTTCTTTACTTGAAGAAAACATGTACTGCATCTTTCTCCAGCTACCAAATTTTAAGGCTTCGGTAACATCTTGCTTGGTAGGACCAATGATGTCAATATCCTCACACACCAAATGCACTAACACTCATATATATTAAACATGTGAACCCTTTAGACAAAACCAGGTTGAAACTTTTACGGAACAACCCAATCCAACTCCCCGGCTCTGATTGCTGTCATACCCCTCCACATATCGATACAAAACTTGGCACAGATATTATGATTTTTTTTTGGGGAAATGGGTACAGGGTATCTCAAGGGAGTGTATCTTAAATGTAGTTTATTAGTACAAAGTTTTCTGGTTGGTTTCATTTTTCATTAATTAGATATGAGTTGTTTGTTGGCAGCTTTTTATAATATAATTCGGCAAACTCAAGTCAAATTTGTTTATTCTACATATGTAGTTAGGTGCTAAATGCAAGCTAAAGGGCATGTTGTAGCTGCCCAAGCCGGCAAAGGCAATTTGAAATTTAAATGAGAGGTAATGACATGCATATATGTAGTACCCGTATGTACTGGTTCGTCTGAAGTTGTTGTTGCTGTTGTTGTGTGGGAGTGGGTGGGTCTGCACGTGTTGGACGCGTGTGTCCTCCAATATTTGTTGTATGTATGTAGTAGGGGGCAATATGTTAACGCAATTGTAGCACGGTTGGCCCATAGTAATAACATTTTGATGTCGATTTATGATGTTAATTATATGGTAAAAAAAAAACTGTTAATATATAACCGTTTTCTTTTATTGCCTTATATAGGAAAACTTGCGTGTTGGCTTGGAACGAAAAAAGTTGGAATTGGAACCGAAATACTTAGCGCTGCTCGGCTTTAGCACTAAGGATGCTCAATATCACAGATACCAAGTGGAGCCAGCATCACAGCTGCCACGGCAACAAAAGGCTGTGCAGCAACTCACAGATACCCCAGCCTCGGCGGCCAAGGCAGAACTGGAGCTCATTGAGCTACGTCAGTTGCACACACAAACTGACAAATTACAGCCTGCGGTAGCATTGAGTCACCAAAAAAATGCACACAAACGTATTACTACTCCCTACAATGGCACCAAAGCCAATTTCACCATAGTCACTTATGTACTGGAAGGTCAGGCGCCCTCGGCCATACTGCTATCGCAGAATATTGCCGCCAAGCTGCCCAATGAGTATTTGCTCATCTATGATCTGGGCATATCGGAAGAGCAGCTGCGTGCACTCAATTCGTATTGCAACAATAGCCGTTGCACGGTCATTACCTACGATCTGTCCGAGTTTCCCTCGTTTGTGGGTGATCAGCGCACTCATGCCTATCGCCCGATTGTGATAAAGGATGCTTTAATGCGCGCCAAATCTATACTCTTTGCCGAGAACTATATGCGTATACGCGCTGGCTATCGGGAGCTACAGGAGCTGCAAAATCGCGTGTTATTTGCTGGTGTGCTAGGCTGGAATACGCCCATGGCGGTCTCATCGCGTACTCATCCAAAAATGTTTGATTATTTTGAATCGGATGCTGATGATTTCATTTTTCTACGCATGGTTGACCTCGATGTGGTCTTCTTTTCGGATAGTCTCTTTGTAACAGACAAGATCATGTTGCCATGGCTGAAATGTGCACTTACACAAGAGTGTATCGATCCAATTGGTAAGTTTTTTTTTTATGTCAGTGCTTAAATAAAAGTGTAAGGTTTCGCTAAAAGTCTGCTTTTGAAATCGTCAACTTTCTCGTTAAACTTATTAGTAAAAGTGTTGGAAATTTTGTAAAAAGGTGCAATAATATATTCATAAACCTCTTTCCCTTAAGATTTATGCCAGTTTTCGGTAGGATATATAAATGTAATTTAACGAATCTAAATACATAAAAATTGATCAAAAATTGTGTATGTAGCCGATGTTACGACAAAAGGTTTAGTGAAAAGTAAATCGGTCCACATTATTGCTCTTGAAATGAGGATTGCTTTTACCAACAAAAATTTTGAAAAAAGCTTTATATTGGTGGACAAAAATGGTTAAGCTACATAATCTGAAAGTCGACCTGACAACTGACGTCTAAGCATAGTATGTCAGCTAACGAAAGTAACCTTAGCGAAGCGAGAAGAGAGCGGAGTGAGACGTATATCAGATACTTTGACGTTATAGCTCTTGAAATAAGTTTGAAGATGATGATGAGGAAGAGAAGACGAAGAGGAGGGGGAAGAGAAAGAGAAATATGAACTACTTCGAGAGAGCACGGGGGCTGGCAAAGAATCGGGCAGTGCTGTTTAAAATACGAATGAAACTGGTAAAGGGTCTAGCCGGTTAAGGTACTAATGATGCAGATCGATATAATAAAAATCTCGACTGAAGCTAGTGAAAATGAACATTTTTTTCGTTAAATGATCATAAAATACAAAGTCCTAATAATTTTAGAAAATTATAAAATACTTTGATTATAATAAATTTGGGGAAAAAAAAAATATTTTTTTTTTTAACTAAAATAAGGGAAAAAAATTAAAAATTTTAGTTTTTATTTTATTAAAAATTTATTTTTAATTTAAATTTATTATTTTTATTAAAAATTTTAGTTTTTATTTTTTTTTAACATTATTCCACCAAACTGATTTAGTTCAAATTTTTACTGTATATAGAAGAGTATTAAAGAATTTATGTGATAAAAAATTTTGATTGTTTTTATTTCTTTTTTCTTAAAATAAAATAATACTATTTTTAATTTTTTTTTTAAGAAAAAGTAGAATTAAAAAAATAAAAAAATTCTTTTCGTTGCCCTTATTAATAAGTATTATAGAAATTTTGTTTCAAAAATACTTAGTAGTTTGGTCGCAATAATTTAAAAAGTGAAAATCACGTTTTTTTAAATTAAGCGGTAACGCATTAAATTTTCGGCCTGAAATTTTTGGAGAATTTTTTTTCCCACGTACAAATCGATCTTCATCAATAGTTTTTAAAAATCGCTGGGGGCACTTTTGGGTACCTTAACCGGCTAAACCCTTTGGTTAAATACCTCCGAGCACTCTGTATTGGTAGTTGCTTACAAAGGGGCTTGACCGTACCGATTTTAACACATCTTTTAGGCCAATATGGAAATGACTCATTGAGAGGTGTGCCTGATATCTCCAGACGGGTTTGTCCCGCTGTCTTTAAAATTCCTAGAGAACAAACGAACTTAAAGCGACACTTTTGTGAATAACAACAAACACCCGCGTTTGTTAAAGTATTTTCTTTAATTTGCTAGCAACAAAGTTTGCATCTCCAGGTAAAATCAACAGCAACATGCTCATAGATTTTAAAATCTTTGATCGAGTTATCAAGCACACCGACGGATTGCATTTGGGTTAAAAGAGATACCAGGTACACATCTGACTATTTTAACACTGCTCGACATAACTCTTTGACTGGTTAGGGTTTTCTGAAATTGCCAAACTTTCGGTTATTTGGCCAGTTTTGTAAGATTTCGGTTTAGGATTTCCGGAGAAAACTAAATGTTGTAACAAACTCCTGAAATAGGGAGTCAAGCGAAAACTAAAAATTTATTGACATTTCAAAATCTGTCCATAAATACGTTGTTAAATTTGTGAAAATTGCGAAAATTTAGTGTGGTACCGATTACTTCGAAATATCGCAACTTTTTCAAGTGAAACCTATACCATTCGAAAGATCAATTACTTGCGGCTTGCAGAATATAAGTTTCACCTGGATACTATACGTTGCGTTTTAGTCAGGTAAAAATTTATTTGAAGTAAAAAACAACAAAAAACACATTGTACACACAAACATTGTTATTTCGTGTTTTCTTTTCTCTTTTTCGTAATCAGCTGTTATGAAAGCGTGTATTAAGTCGCCGAATGTCGACGAAGGAAAGGCGAAGACTATTTATTATTATTACGATTACTTACTTTAATGAACATTTTTGTTTTTCCTGGCTTAGAACTTGTTTCATAAGCTATAGTAGTTTCGTCCATATTAGCAAACTGAGAGCTTAAGTTTTGTTTTGTTTAAACGCTTAATCTTAGCTACCAAAGATGTTCACCGAAGTTCAGCAAGAAACAAAACACACTTTATAAGGGATTTCCATCCATTAACGGTTAGAATGTTTTTAATTTGATTGAAGGTTGATACTACTAATGCACAGTTAATGTCATTAGAGCTACAGCTCATGCCTATCACTTAATGCATGAACAATACTTTTACTTCTGGCAATGTCAATCAATCAAAATAGTTTGGTATGTATGTCCATCCCCTGCTTAACAAATGTCATCTATGTAACTATTACTAATGACCAACAAGCGCATCACATAAAACTAACTTCATATTAAAAGCATAAAATAAGGACAGGTCGTCTGAAATGAGTTAGAAATAAGAACGGATGCATTCGATCGGAAATATATGGGGATATTCCCTTTAGCTTGCAGGAAAATATCTCGCATATCTATGGTTACAGCGTGCACAGGTATCCGACACTTTAGAGTTAGTTTTGGCAAGGTAGCTACTTGGTATGGCCAGATTGGAGTTGGTCGAGGTGCCTAATGGACAGGATTTCGATTTCCAGTCTTGGTATGTAGAGCTTGCAGCATATCTTGGTTAATAATCTACTTAACTGCGGTTTGGCTGTTTGAGTTTTTTAGTGTTAATCACCATGTTTGATTGTGAGGCAACCAGTCACAACGCTTGTTTAGGCGTTTTGCAAGTTTGAAGATTTTCGCACAGACACATAATATTAGTATAGATAGGTCGTCCCCACTTTGACAATACGGCACCACTTTAGTGCTCCTCACTAAGGCGCTTGTTACACGAAGCGAGATTTTCAATTGAGAAATTGAAAAATCTCTCACAAAATCTCGCTCGAAATTAGAATGCATTCTAATATGGAGCAAGCCTATCTCACTTCGTGCAACAAGCTCTTAGTGAGGAGCACCAAAGTGGTAACTCATTGTCAAAGTGGGGACGACCTATCCATACTAATATTATAGATTCGAAAGTAACTCTGTCTGTCCGTGGGTCTGTTTGTTCCCTTTTTACGCCTAAGCCGCTGAACCAATTGTTTTGCATTTTCGTGTGGAGGAGAATAAAAAATAGGCTCTTGTGGCAATATCTTCATGAAATGACACAAAATCTCCTTGTTGCAGGTTCCAGATGGTCAAAATGATGTCAATTTGGGGACAGAAACGATAAGATTACGGTCTGCAAAACATTTTTTTTTAGCGCCGAGAGGCACATATTCGTTGATACGTAAACTATTTAGCAAACTAGTTTGACCTTCAGAACTCTTAGCGAGTTGGAAAGGATTGTCAATTAGTTTGACCCCGTCGGGAGGGGAAGACATCGTGCAGAAGTAGAAGTTAAAAAGGAGGGTGGTCTGTCTTGCTTGCTCAATGCATTTTAACAAGTTACAGTCGCCCGTGTGATGAGCGGGTTAGAGAATACCACCTTAGCAGGTCAAAGCTTGTCGTATGAGGCGACTAACAATGACACTGGGTTCTTTCGAGACCAGTAGAGCTACCCCAGACCTAAAAAGAGTTGTGCGTAGGGTTTGGGACCACAACGTAAAACCACAATTCCAATGAAAGAATGTATTTACATCAGGCCGTAACTTGATAACGGGTTGTTATGGCCAGTTAAGAAAAAGTTCCAGTCATAAATTAAATTAAGATAAACTTGTTTATGATTGCAAATGTTGATTAAAACTAATAAATATGTATTCTCCAGGTGCCCAATCAAATGGCTGCAAGTTCAATAAAAAGCCTCTATATCGATACTCTGGCTGTCATGGTTACGATGCATCTGCCTTCAATATTGTGTTGGGTCTTACTTGGCACTTGGATGACTCAAAATATTCCCTGCCAAGTGAAAGCAGAAGCTCCAGCATGTTCTACAAAGAGACTCTTGAGCAAGCGACTAAAATACTGGAGAGTCGCCGGCGCAATAGTAGCGAAACTTCGGATCATCCATTTACGGAGGAATGAGCCAATAAAACCGCACCAATAATATTACTTCACACACAGAGAGACACACATACAAATGTATGTTCTTTGTATAGAATTAGGAATAAAGTTTTGTATAGATACATATTCAGGAGATTCTAGAAAAAGCAAGTTTCGTCTTGCTTATTCTAAGCTTCAGACTAGAGCCTAGCCTAGTTAAACACACCAAACTGTATAATTAATTTAAAACTATGTAGAATCAATTTGAGTTTTGTATAAAAAATGCGTAGTGCCTAAATGTAATAAAAAATTAAAAAGAAAAACGCGCAAAAATGATTCCTGCATATGATAAATTGTGGGTTTCTTTTGTGGTTATAAAGACCAGAGCAGCAGCCGCTTACTTAAAAATAAAATCAACTAATATTTATACATTTATAAATGTAGTTATAAAAACTCTGCTTTAGTTACTTGTTAGATACACTTAAAAAAATGCTGTTTATTTATTTTCTACTATGTACATAATAACCAACAAATTACACACTTTTTGTGATTGTATTTTATAGTTACATATACTATACATTATTATAAGTACATTATTATAAAAAGTCGAATTACAAGAGCCAAAAAAAGGATATAATAATAAACAGAAATAAGCTTAATAAAGTATTCAAATTTAAAGTATATTTTTGATTGCCTTTTAAAGATTCAATCATAAACGAAACTTGAAAACATTCAGATGTGAGCTCTCCCCATTTTGGCATAATGGGGTGTTATCCGAACGTAACACCAACCAAACGTAATAAGAATTTCTAAGAATAACTTTATTAAATGTAAACCAGGGATTCAAACCGAATCTTATTTCGGATACGATTACGTTAGTACCGGTACTATTGATTCGGTAAACGATTTTATTTCGATTTTGTTTTTCATATATATATATACAAAAACACATAGCATGAAAGTATTAGAGTGGAATCCCTGATTCAAAATTTGTATGCACTGCCTTGGGAATGGTCGCTTTTCAGCAAGTTTTCATTTACATGCATTATCTTTAATCCTTCGAAAGTTATGAATGTTGCGCTGTACGACGTCGATGAAAATGCTTCACAGAATGACGGAATGTAAAGCAAAACATGAAAAAATATGTATGCTTGCAAAACAAAATAAACGCAATCGAACCGGTATACATACATCGCTTTCAATTCGGTTATTTTGGAAAAATTATAATGTTTAACGGTCATCGGTTTTACTAAAAAAAAATGTATTTCGGTTACGTTGCGGTTACGGTCTCGAAATTCATCGGTTGTTTTGGATAACGTTTATGGTTGCGATTACGGTTTGAATCACTAATGTAAGCACGCATAAAGAAATCAGATTCATCTTGATTGCTTTTTATTTAAAAATCCAATATCAGTTTTTTCTCTCTTATAAAACAACTCGACAGCTAGCTAGCCACGCTAGCAACCGAAGTATATGCATAAATATCTCCACCAAATCCATATATATGGTGAATGCAGCAAAAACATATTCCTCTGGATTAAATTGATACTTATGTTTGCCGCTAATTATTAGTTCAGTGTCATATAAATGAGCTGAGGATGCAAAGAAGGCACCAAAGCTGGCTATTGCTGAACTAGCGAACATATTCTCCCAAAATGCATTCGTAAATCCTTAGATAATCAAACACATCAGAAAGCACGTTAATACGCCGATACCATCAGTTAAGTCGTATTTGGTTTGTATAGCAAATATTGTTAGGATGATTACAAATGCAGTAGTAACGCCCATGGCTAGTAGCACCAGATCGATATCGTACCAGCTGCAGACGGCACCTAGGAAGACGGACATGGTAAAAGTAAAAATTCCTAGGCATACAAGGTTTATAGCAAAGGCGCGGCGAAGTTTTTTAAAGAAAATTAAGAATACCAACGCGAGTGCATTAATAAACACGGCTATGCCTATTACAGGGCCAGGATATTCGTTTACGAATAGCTTTGTTGGTTCATGATACAAGAAAATGGTTAATTGCATCTGTATGTACAAATAAGTTTTATTTTTTATTCAAGAGACTTAGTTTAATGTTCTTTAAGCTTACTCACTACAACAATCATATAGACTTTGCGTATAAAGCCATGGCGTATTGTTTGATCGGTAAAGAGTATGTTCCCCAGTTCTTTGGGATCCACGGCGACCATACCGTCCGTTGTTGCATCGTTTAGTAGAAATATTTGACCAGACTCTGTCATTGGCAGAAACGTCATCTGTGGCTGAGCAGATGAAGCTTCCGATTCTTTTGGCGGCCAAGGCAGAGGAATTGGTGGATACCATGATTGTCTTTTGGAACTGTTGAAATACGAAAATATGTGTCAAACTATTGCTTCGGAACGGTGCCTAAAAAACAATAAATACAGCATACCGTGAAATGCTATATAATCTTATGACCACAAGTTCATTATGATGGTGGCATAGAGGATTTAGTATCCATAACTTCCGTTATATTCAATTGATTTTGTTGTTGTTCAAATTTCTTTTCTTAATATCTGTGGCAATTTTTGAATAAATTCGTTGCGGGCTGTGGATTCTATCTAGGTTTTTTTAAAAGATGTCAACATAGTTTTGTTGATTAGGTTCACACGAGTCTTCACACCTAATTTGGTAACGTCACATCAGAGCGGCCGATAGGCCGCTGCCGTCGTTTTTTACTTCCTTGAGGGAAAAACAAGAGCGGCTGTCTAGGCTGTTATTTACAATAATTATCTGGGGGATAATTTCCACATGTAGATATGGATTTATGAGAGCTAAAGCTACTGTGGAGACTCGTGTGACCCTAATCGTTAAAACTGTATTCACCTTTTTTTTCATTAGAAGCCCCCCTTTCCCCCGCAATCGATTTACCTTAATTACTGCCACACCCCCAATATATTGATTTGAAAATTGTCACAAACATTTATAAAGATATTCCTTTTTAGCGATGTTATTGTAAAAGTTTTGTAAAAGTGTAAAAAAGTTTGTTTTTCTAATAACTTTAGTAATTTCCACTTTAGCAAGCTAAATATATGCTATCGTGTTGGGTATGTCTTCAAAGGATTTCCTATTGATTGAGCATTCTAGTCGCTATAGTTGGGTCGCCAGAGGAATAATAAGAGCAACTAATTCTCAAAATTTTTTTTTCATATTTTTGTTGTTTTTTATTTTACCAAGCTAATTTCAGTTCTTTCGATAAACGTGCGGAAACGTGCCTGAGTTGGTTACCAAATGTTTATTCCTATTAGGAAGTTCCAATTGACAAGTTTTCCTATTGGGAAGTTGGCTATAAGGGGGGCAAAAATATACTTAATAATATAATATACAAATAATAATAATACTTTTATACCCATAACTCCAGTATTCTTGGGCCAATGTCGTTGAATTTTGTAACACAGATTAAAAATACATATATTAATGTCTGTGATGCGATTTCGATAATTTTTGCAACATAGATGCACATAAGCACGACGCACACAGCTGTTGAGTTTCGAAATGATAGATTGAACGGAGCGGTTGTAAACCGCGCAAATCTGTCACGGGGAAGGGGGTAAGATATAGACATAATTCGCCAAACTCGCATGTCCCCCGTGTGGAGAGCGGGTTAGAGAATATCACCTCAACAGGTCAAAGCTTGTCGTATGAGGCGACTAACAATGACACTGGGTTCTTTCGAGACCAGTAGAGCCACCCCAGATCAAAAGGGTTGTGCGTAAAACCACAATTCCAATGAAAGAATGTACTTACATCAGGCCGTAACTTGATAACGGGTTGTTATGGCCAGTTAAGAAGAAGAGTCTACTGAACACCTTTGGCAATGCTTCTTTTGGTAAAAAAAAGTTTTGCTCTAGCTCTCATGTCTATATCGACTCGACTATTGCTCCTGACCATTTTTGCCCATGGAACATATAGCCTGCACGCCTCCTTCTGCCTGTTACATTCATTGCACAAATCTATAATATCCTTTTACACTTTGCGTACGGGGTATAATTAAGCCTCAAAAAGTGTTGTGCTCTGAAAGTTGCACGACAATTGCTAGACAAAAATGCATTGAAAACAAAAACAACAAACTTAACAATCGTTTATTGTTGTTTTTGTTTCAAGGCATTTTTGGCTAGCAATTGTCGTGCAACTTTCAGTGGGGAAATTCTATTAGATGTGCCAAGTGTTGATAAATGTCTTGCCGACTCGTTATCGATATGTTGCCAACAGCTGTTTCACTGATATTCCATCACTATCCCGTGACGACACATGTAAGGCTGAGGCATGGAATAATAATATTGTAATAATATTACATTTTAATTTTACAATTTAGTTGAGAAATAAATGAACAAAAAAAAGCTTGGTTATTTTACTTATGAATTGTGGCGAACACTTCAAAACATTCAAAATTTTATGAAAACATAAAACAGCTGTTTTGTTTGTTTTCTTGATGCTGATGCTGTTGGTTTGACACCTAGTTGCATCAGTTGATGCGATTGGCAAGATGCAGGCCGGTGTGCCCTCAGCCTTAATACAATTAATAAATAAATCAAACAAAACAGAGGCCAACTTGTGATTTAAAACTACCAACACAAAGTCTAGCAAGAAGCATATTAATTCATAATGCAAACATATTTATGGTACATATATAAATGCTGCCTCCCAAGCCACTGGCTCATATAAATCATACAGCAAAGCATGAACGATATTTACTAATACATGCGCGTGTCGTTTCATTTGAACGGTATTCACATAACGTGCGTATGTATTGGTAACTATCGGTACGTTCGTGACGGAAAACTAACGGTACGTTCGTTACGGAAATTTCAAGGTCATTACGTGCGTACCCTAAGCATTAAAAACGCAAAAATATTCGTTCGACGCTGAATTTCGTTTTGTATTTGCAGTTCCATCAGTTCAGTGTTCTCAAATTTTGAATATAAGCATGCGTTTTTGGAAACGGAAATAGATTCAGTTTTATCTATTAAGTAGCTTATCAACGAGCCCATTACTTTACGCAGGTAAGGCAAACTTTAACGCTAGACAAAAGTTCAAAATCATGTATAAAACCAGTAATTCGCACGCATTCATACAATCTCACACAACTGAAAAGCACTTACTCATTGACCAAGACAATGCAGCCGACTTCAGTTAACTTCAAGCCATACTTCGTTGCGCACGAAATCTGCGGTAAAACTAGTTTTGTAATTATTTTTTGTTTCAATCAAAAGAAGTAAAAGTGGTTGTGTTTTATACGAGATAAAATAGATTTTTGTGTGATGAATGCGATTATGAAACTATTGGTGCTTTTCCTGTTAACACACTTGAAACTGATAAGCATTGGTGCTTACGATCCAAATGATACGAAAATAGCAGAATGTTGCCTACCCCCTGCTGGCATGTTCGAGGCATTTTATCCACGAGAAGTGGACGGTGTACCTAATAGCGCATCCCGACCTGCTCATGCGCACGGTAGTTTCTTCAAGCATCGAAATCCCGCGTTGGTTGATACGAAAAATGCAGCGGCTTACGGCTACCGTTTTGATGGCAAGCGACGATTTAACTATGACTAGATTTAAATAAACGCTAAAAATTGAAAGAATTTCCAACTTGTAAAAAATAATGATTATCTTGTTGGCATACTTTACGCCCGAAATAAAAATGTTGGGTAAAAACCTTAAAAAGCTTTGTTATTGAGTTACATTTTTCATTTGGTGGATTTTATTGAAGCGAAAAAGATGATCCTTCCAATTAGATATTTTGTCAATCGATAACGATACGCCGCAATTGGTGTGCTGTAATATACAACACTGTTTATGTCACTGCGTTTGACATTAAAAACAGAAAGAAGCAGAAAGCAAAAGCAACTTTTTTTTCTTTCTGGATAAATTCTCTTCTAAAAAACCACAAAAATGTGTTTCTAAAACAAATCTTTACACAATATCCTAAAATTCAACATTTTAAATTGTAAATATCGTTATCAAAGTTAAAGGCTCGGCCAAATCATCTGCAATCATGAATGGACGAAGTATCAACTTACTGAAACACTCTTGGCGCACGTAAGAATCATGTGTATGGTTTTGACATGTAAAACCCGGTAAAACGTATTCCACGGTTGTTTTTATAGAATAACGCGTCCACGGTGGTTTGCCACAAAGATCACAACAGAAAGTGGCGATGAAGTTATTAGTGGCACGGGCATTGGTCAAATTACCGGCCGCCAGCGTAACGATAAAGGTCCCCAAAGTGTTAATAAGCCATCCAAAGATGTTGTAACACATTTGCCTCCACTAACACAACCACTGCCGAATTTGCCGGAAGCTGTCTATGCACAGCCATTGGCCGAGAGTGCAACTACCAAGGTTACCACACTCATAAATGGACTACGCATTGCTTCTGAGCCGCGCTACGGACAGTTCTGTACTGTGGGTCTGGTGCTTGACTCGGGGCCACGTTATGAAGTCGCTTACCCCAGCGGCGTGTCGCACTTTCTCGAAAAGCTCGCATTTAACGTAAGTTTACTACTAAATAAAATAAAAGTTGAATTGTATTTTTCTTGCTTTTCTCTAGTCTACCATAAATTTCCCCAACAAAGATGCCATACTAAAAGAATTGGAAAAGAACGGAGGAATTTGCGACTGCCAGAGCTCTCGTGATACACTTATATATGCTGCCAGCATAGATAGCCGTGCTATTGAATCTGTTACGCGACTCTTAGCGGATGTAACCTTGCGCCCAACGCTTAGCGAGGAGGAAGTTAATTTAGCAAGACGCGCTGTTAATTTCGAATTGGAGACTCTAGGCATGCGACCTGAGCAAGAACCAATACTCATGGATATGATACATGCAGCAGCTTTCAGGGATAACACGCTGGGCTTACCCAAACTGTGCCCACCTCAAAATCTGGATCAAATTGATCGAAACGTGTTGCTCAACTATTTGAAGTTTCATCACACACCAGATCGTATGGTTATAGCTGGTGTTGGTGTAAGTTGTTGATATATTCTTAAAATATATATTATACATTTATTAACATTAAATTAAATATTTACAGGTAGATCATGATGAATTGGTGCATTACGTTAAGAAGTACTTTGTTGAAGAACAAGCAGTTTGGGAAAATGAACCTCTACTAGAAGGTGGTCCAAAACAAGTGGATACATCTGTGTCACAATATACTGGTGGCCTTCTTAAAGTAAGAATTTTCAACTGTGTGATAATTTTATTTTATACCCAAGTAATGAGTTTGAGTATGCAGGAGGAATGGCCGCCATTGAGTTTATCTTTATAACACATTAAAAAAAATTAATTTCCCTTTTTAGGAGCAGTGTGATATACCCATATATGCCGCTGCCGGCTTGCCTGAGCTAGCGCACGTTGTCTTGGGCTTTGAAGGATGTTCTCATCAGGATCCAGACTTTGTGCCTCTGTGCGTACTCAACATCATGATGGGCGGTGGTGGCTCCTTTTCCGCTGGTGGACCTGGCAAGGGCATGTACTCGCGGTTGTATACCAAAGTCTTGAATCGTTACCATTGGATGTACAGCGCAACGGCTTACAATCATGCCTATACGGATACGGGCCTGTTTTGTATACACGGTAGTGCTCCACCGCAACATGTTCGGGATATGGTTGAAGTGCTGTCAAGAGAAATGCTAAACATGGCCAGCGAACCGGGTCAAGAAGAGTTGATGCGCTCAAAAATACAGTTGCAATCGATGTTGCTTATGAATTTGGAGTCCCGACCCGTTGTATTCGAAGATGTAGGTCGTCAGGTGCTGGTAACAGGGCAGCGGAAGAGACCTGAGCAGTTTATAAAGGAAATTGGTAGGAATTCTTAATGACAGTTAAAGGAATACAGTATTAAAATTTTGTATAATTGCAGAAAGAGTTTCGACTGCTGATATACAACGCGTGGCACAACGCGTTCTCCATTCGGCGCCCTCTATAGCGGCACGTGGCGATATTGAAAGCTTACCTGATATGAGCCAAATAACAAGTTTTTTGACCGGATCTTCTCGCTCATTGAGTCGCAGATTGTCGATCTTTAAATAGTGTACTAGACATAAAAACTTCCAGTTGAAACAACGCCCAAGCGACAAAGCATTTTCTTATTATTGTTGATTTCGTATTTGTATCAAGGATCTTTGAATTGACATTTCCATTTTTAAAGTCTACGCGAATTTGGTTTTAATGTTTGACCGTTGGGAAGTCACAGATTTTGGATAAATTACATTTTGGAAATGCAGTATACGTTCATAAATAATATACGTAATTACAAATGCGCAAAAAAGTTAGCCAAACTGCAGCAAAACTTTTCAAAAACTTAACATTTTTTAGTCTTTGGAGCAAATGGAGGAACTGGATGATGCTGATGATGAGCCTTTGCGAAAACGTTCCCTTTGTTTGAATGACGATATTGAGCTATCGCTATCATTGCTGCTACTGTTGCTGCTCTTTCGACTGGACATGCGTGCTGGAAATTAAAAATGTATTATATTTGTAAAGTTAAACCTATACTTAATATCAGCCTTTACCAACTGGACTCTTAGCTCTAGCATTTTCGATGTCATCATCGTCTGGCAGCTCATCACTCGATATATCCTCATGCATGCGGTACTGTTTAGGTAAATGAGATTCATCATCAAACGGTGCCGCAAATTTTGGTTTTTTGAACTTTTCATCCTGTTTTTCTACTTCTGCATCCATGTCACCACCTGTTTGCCTCTTAATGCTTTTGGCAATAACACGCTTCTGATAATCCAATTGTGGAAATAAGTCTCGAGAGTTTTCCAGCGCTTGTTTAGCTGCATTCATTTCGGCCTGCTGTATGGATGAGCCGCTAGCCGTCGCCAAGCGTTTAGAACGGAAATAAACGGCTACTTTGTAGACGCGCGTATTGGTTGGACCACTGGCTTCGATAACCTTATAGTAAGGTATGTCCGGCTCGCCACCGTCCATGGTGCGTAATGTAAGACAACACTGCTGCAGCTTGGATTTGGGATCGTTCCAATCCTGATTCATAATGAACAATTGTAGACGCGGAAACAAACAAACATGGCAAAATTGCTCGCAATATAGCAGACCCTTATCCACATAGAGTGCTCCCAAAAATGCCTCCAAAAGATCGGCACGATCTTTTGTCTTCAAATCAGCTTTGGGGTTGGCGTATACCGCATACTTGGGCATGCCAAGATCATCGCATACAACGGCCTGAGTGCGATTGTTAACCAGCGAAGAGCGCAGCAGTGACAAATGTCCCTCGTGGTGCTCAGGAAAATGCCGATATAAATATTCCGAACAAATCAGCTGAAGCACAGTATCGCCCAGAAATTCAAGTCTTTGATTTGAACCCAGCGTCAAATGGGTAAAGCCAATTGAACGATCTGTAAAGGCTCGTGCCAGCAAACGTATATGCTTGAATTTAAGGCCAACAGAATCTTCAAACTTTGTCAGTTCTTTAAGTACACGATACGAATCAATGCAGCTGCGATCGCCCAAGGGCTCTTGTTCCTGCAATGGGTGCTCGGGCAGGTTCTTCCATATATTAAGCAATTTGTCCTCCTGTCTAAACAAAGCATCAGTAAATACTTCGTCAGCTACCTTAATGCCACCGTCCAGCAGCAGAGCACCCATCAAAGCCTCAAAACAATTTGCCATTGCATGACGCAGCTCCAATTCATGACACAAATCCGAGCCATGAGCATACAGCATGAATTCTTCCAGCTGCAACTTCTTTGCTAGTAAAGCCAAGTGCTGATTTTGTACAATAGCAGCACGATAGGTGGCCAAGCCGCCTTCCTCTAGCTCCGGAAACATAAAGAACAAATGTATCGAGCTAAGAAACTCTACAACAGCATCTCCCAAAAACTCGAGTCTTTCATTATGTGTTATATTTGACATTGTCTCATGATCCTTGCCAAATCGTGACATAATACTAACAAGCGTATTGATGCCGCGCTTGCGTGTGTTCATATAATGGATTTTGCGATCTCCATACTCCGGCTGTCGTATACCACAGTTGGTTAGCGAGTTGCGTGCATGATCGGGATTGGTACCATAATTTTCCTTATAAGAGGGATGCGTAAGTGCCAATTGCAAAAGATAGCGATTCTTAAACTTGTAGCCGATGCTCTGCTCTAGAAGATCTAGCGACTTGTGAAACCGCAAATGTCCAGTTAGCACTGGTATTAGCATGGCATGCTGCACAATATCACACATTATGCCTGTACGATAAAATCCGTCGGAACTGATGGCAACTGTGATATTTCGTCTCATGCGACCTTGTGTGCGCATTTCCTGCAAACGTAGCTCCTTATCCTCTAGCTTGCGTTTATCCTTAAAGGAAGGCTTTGACATATTCGCCATTAAATGTCGGAACTTGACATATTCACGCCAGGCCTTTTGATACTCAGGATTGCCAGCATAGCTTAGCTGAGGTGGACGTATGCCAAAGTGCACAATGGCTGGATGAGAAATACCTGTTTCCTGATCCACGCATTCAGGTAAATCCGAGTTATTGCGATCCAACTGATCCACACGCAGCGAACAGGGCTTATAGCCAGGCTTTGTAACCAACATGCCCTTGATAAAATCCACATAGTCTTGCCATTCATGCTGGCTTATTTTATTGAGATGCAAAAGTTGCTGACGATCCACAAGGGGAGCGGCGTTATCAAGCAAATACTTAAGCACTTCGCACATGGCTAACACTTCTTTACCATTATCTGGCAGTTCGCGCACAAAACGTGGTAAAAAGTGAAAAGCTGGGCAAGATTCCTGACAGTTTGTGCCGCCGTTGGGCAGCAACATAAAGTCCACCAGTTCCAATAGTTCATGGAAAAGATACTTGACTGTAATATTTGTAAATCATTAAAAGCTGAATAAGGATTTTGGCTGCTATTACTTACAAAATAGATCAAGTTCGCGAATAGTGAAGTTTTCTGGCATCTTCTCCTCAACGTACTCAATTGTATACTCAATATTAAAGCGAATAACCTTGCATACAGGCAAATCGCTGAGTTGCACATGCGAGAGTAAAGAAAACCCCTCAAATAGAAACTCGTGTTCATCATGCTTTATAATCGTTGGAGTCTTAGTCAAAAAGTTTGTAGGTGGCGAAATAGTAATTCGGTAATGGAATAAGTTGCTTGCATTGTTGGTATCTTTATCGCATAACTTGTAGCCTGTCTCGCCAGGATAAATGCCATGGCGTATGCCAATGCGTCTGGATTTTGCGGAGCAACGACATAGCGGACCGTCATTCATCTCTCCAGCGTCATTGTGCCACAAGTCAGTGTGAATACGCTGCGGATGCTTAAGCTTGCGTGACAGCTCCTCCATACAACAGTCCTGTTCGATTTTGAAGGCATCATCGTCTGAGTCATCGTCAGAGGATGAGGAACAGGCCTCTGACTTATGTTTACATACGCGACGACGTGCTTTGCGTGGAGGCGGAACATATGGGGCAAAGGTGCTACGTACACGTGCAGCTCTTTGTAGCAGTTCGTCGTCAAAGAGTTCGCATAGTTTTTGAAGGCGTGTTTTACCTTTGACTTCGTTTTCGTTTTTTGTGCGCTCATAGTACAGTTCAGCAGGTGACGAACGCACCCAGGATTCAAGCGGTGCCTCGGCTTCACTTAGGGCTGTCATTTTTTTTATATAGTCTTCAGGTTTTTCGCAATAATTTGAGCACCACTGCCGTAAAAGACGATCACGTTCAGTCTCGGGTTTGGGCTTGGGTTTTTCTATGGGCTCGCTGCGTTCACGATAAGTGCGCCCGGAAGGCGTCGGCGTTGTATATAAGGGTGTATGCGAATTACTGCTTCTGGGTGGATAATAATTATAGTGTGTTGAACGGGCTGGGGATGGTCGTGCTTGATAGTAATTTTTTTTGGTCTCATGACGACTGCCATAATTGTAGCCCGAATAGTTGGTGTAAGTATGGTTAGCTGATGTGTAATGATGTTGGCTTGATGATTGATAATTTGGGGTATAAGTATTTGAATACGAGTAAGGATCTTGGTATTTATAGTTATCGTATTGGTATTTGTTTTCATTATACTGCTCATAACCAGATGATGTCTCTGAAGTATACTCGTGCATAGCATAAGAAGTTTCCGCATTGCATGAGTAATTACCCATAGAAATATGTGGATGCTGACCCGTAGCGTCAGGAACAGAAGCTGCCGCATATTGTTGGACATGTGCCGGATAGTTGTAGTAAAGTGTGGAGCTGTTTGCTGCATAATTCATTGGAATCTCTTGCTGAGTGTAATTGTAAGTTTCTGGCGCTAATGACTCTGGGTGAGTATAAATGTAAGGTACGGGGTCTGAATCTTGCATTCCGGGTGGCGTTAGGTTTTCCTCTTTTATTGCGGGAACCAATGGTGGTGGCGGTGGTGGCTTTGGCGCAAAGTCCTGCGGTGGTGGCAGAGGCGGTTGATAGTTCATTTTGCTTATAAACTGTTAAAAGGCAATCGATTTTGGACAAAATTAGTTAATACACTTTACACATTGATAAGAAAAAACATAGTCAGCTTAGTTTATCTGGCAACTTTACAACTTGTTTAATTTATTTATCTGGCAACGCGCTCCTAAATAGTTTAAACAGCTGAAAAACAGCTGTTCACAATGATGTACTTTATGCGGCAACTTAATTTGCGCACAATGGCTTATTATTACGCTGTTGCAAAAGGTAGAAAAGTGGGCGTATATGAGACATGGGCACAATGCCAAGAACAGGTAAATGGTTTCAAAGGTGCCGTGTTCAAAAAATTCAACACCCGATTTGAGGCTGAGCAGTTTGTAAGACCTTCAGGTCCAGTCATACACGATAAATACGCACCTGAAGAAGTGGCTGTACGACTTGGACACAAGCAACCACAACCAGCAAACTGGAAGCAAGAGGCAAGACAACAAAAAATCGAGGGCTTTTGGCCGGAAAACTTTGAGGATAAATGTGAAGCTAACATAACAGAGGATGACCTGGTAAGTGATTGTATTAACAGTTTATTAAATAATGCCATCAAGAACTACCGCTAAGGATTTCTTACTCCAGGTTGCTGCCTTAAATGAAGTAGAAGGCGTGCTTGCCCCCTCAACAAGTAGAAAGCGAAAGACGGATGATAACAACGTACAAACTAAAATTCCACGACATGTTTCTAAAGAGTTGGAAGCGACAGGTATAAAAAGAGTTGGTGCTCTTGATTTTCTAATAGATGCCGAAGGTTACGTTATTGTTTATACGGATGGTTCATGCTTGCGCAATGGACAAGCCGACGCTGCAGCCGGTTTTGGCGTCTACTTTGGCGACAACCACGAATTGTATGTACATATTAAATAATTATAAAAATATGAAGTACAAATAGCATTATATTTTTAGAAACGCAGCAAAGCCAGTACTTGGACGCGTAACAAACAACGTGGGTGAAATACAGGCTTCTATTTATGCCATCAAAACAGCTTTGGATTTGGGCATAAAAAAGCTTTGCATTTGCACAGATTCACAGTTTTTAATAAACTCCATAACTTTGTGGGTACAAGGCTGGAAATGCCGCAATTGGCGTTTAAAAAACAATGAGCCAGTTAAAAATGTTGTTGATTTTAAAGAACTAGATGCGTTATTACAAAAGGAGGATATTAAGGTGAAATGGGTGGGTATTGTGACTTAAAACGCTTAACAAATTTTTATTTATGACCATTTTTGAATACAGAACTATGTGGAAGCTCATAAAGGCATAAAGGGCAATGAAATGGCGGATAAACTAGCGCGCCAAGGCTCACAGCTATATAAAATGCTTAAGAACATAGATTGAGCGGCAAAAGTTATTATATTACATATATAAATGATATTATTATTATATTAAATTAGGCGCGTTAAGAGCATTTAAAAAATTCCATGTAGGTTAGCAGTCCAATAAATGCGGCAGCTTGTTTTTGCAACAAGTTGGCAGTTTCATAACTCATGTTCTTGTTTACAATCAATTGAGCGCACGTTTTGTATAGCAAATTAGTTATTAAATAATGCATTTTAAATTAGTTTTACGAAATGTGATAGTCTATAAGGTTATAATGCTGCTGGTAATATGCGGCAGCTGCGATCAGGTGCAGCAACCCATTGTGAGCATTGAAATGGGCTCAGCCGGCATGCATCGGTAATTATGCTATATTATATATGTATGTACATATACATATGTATAGGCATATAATTTTTCTTTTAAGCGAGCTTACTTATACCGTTCAATTTGATTATCCACTTGCTGGCAAGGATTGTGAGTATATACTATGGCAATCACTTCCTGCGGCTGTCTATGTAGACACAGATGAATTGGACGATTTACATCGATTGAAAAAGGTACTAGAACACCCACATATTCTACTAAATACTTTGTGCTTATCAATTAATGTGTTTGACAGCTAAGCGCCATATACCCAAAGTTTGTTGATATTGAATTGCCCACAGAGAAGGCCGAAGTATTTACGCTTTTGTTGCGCGGAGCACCTAAGATTACAGACACTTTGGTTTTACCAATACATTTTCGTTATCATGCTCCGAGTGATAAAAAGTTTGTAAGCCATAAATGCTGACTAGCTCACTTATTTACACTTGGCCCACATTTTACAGGTCTCATGCATTAGTGGTCATAGGAACGCCCGCTGTTTATCTTAACTGTCCAATCGCTGATAATGAGCTAGTTGACAACGAGCTGCTTGCCACACCAGATAAGCTGTTCTGTTTGAATGAACAGAACCGCGATTTTGAAGAGCATAGTGCCAAGGATGCACCAACAACGGAGCATTGTAACTGGAAGCAAATACAAGTGGACTATCAGCTTAAATCGCCACTACGTGCCAAAATACCAGTGGGCAATGCAAGAGCGTATCCTCCCATATTATATGCTACAATCATCATAAGTTGGACGCTGTCTATTTGGACTGTGATGCGTACCCAAGCGGTGCCTCGGCGTATTAATCACAGATTAAATGATCAGCGTTTACTGCAGCAAAAAGTTAAGTAACGTGTCCAAAGAAATGAGCGATCTCATGTAAATATAAACAATCTTTTTCTCATTTGAGTCTAGCGCATACGAATTTTGTCAGGAATTGTTTACAGTTTATAAACATTGTTAATTGCCATGCATATATCACATATGCTGATTCACGTGAAAGTTTTATAGTGCAGATAATATTTTTGTAAATATTTAAAGTCTTGTAAATGAATAAGCAGTCAGTCTTATTAGAGCATATTAAGCTTTTATTTAAAAATTGTGTGAGTGCCATGTGGCCAGACATGCCGTCATTATTTTGCACAATTGTAACTTATATTTAAATTAATAGTTATTATCAACTATGTATGTACGTACATAAGGCCAAACAAACAAGACACATCAACGACACGTGCAGCCTTATCAATGAAGGACACAATGACTGAAGCAGTCACATCATAATATTTAATGATTTAACGTATAAAATTGTACTTAGCATACCTAATTTATTGGAGTTAAATTTATATATAGATACTTGCTAGATGCATTGGACTTATGAAATAATAATTATATAAACTCTTAGGAACAACTGGGAGATTATGAAGTAATGTCAACTTTTTCAGATGCACGAATTTTGTAAAAACCTTAAATACACTTCTATTTATCACTCTTTGGAGCGGCGCTTTTAGCAATAGTTTCCGAATTATTGGGCAAAGTCATGGTGCTGCTCATGGACATCAGCTCATTCCAAGGCTGTACCGTGGCCTTGCCAAAGATCACAAAACATGTATTGCAGAGCAAGTAAATGCCAGCTGTTATATAAAAGACTATGCGCCATTGTGCAGGATCCTCTTCAACGCTGACCACAGCACCCACAAGAAGCGGCGCCAAGATAGACATAAAACCAGCCAGACCATTTGTTATGCCCATCATGGGACCTGCAAAATTAGGCGACAAATCCATGTGATTGACTAGATACCCACAAGAACATCCTGCATTAAAGCCCACCGCTACTGTAAGTAAAGCTACGGCCAAAGCCTTCTCATCCGCTGTCATATAGCCCAGTGCAATCAAACAACCCATTGGCACCCACTGGCCAATGGAGTTGAAGAGTTTGCGTGAAGTGGTCACTGTAATGGTGCCGCGATTTGTAAGCAAATCTGATATAGGACTAACCACCAGGCAAAGCAGCCACATGGCAAAGTAGGGCAGCGCTGAAAGTAGGGCATTGGACTTTACATTCAGCTCCAGCACTTGGCTCATATAAGTTGGCATTTCAGTGAGCAGCGTATAGAAGCCCCAGGTAAAGCCGCAATGTGCAGCGAGAAGGCCATAGAAGGGTAGAGACGTGAAAATGGATTTCCAAGGTACCGGCATGGACTAGGAAAAAACAGAAAAATAACAAAAAGTGCAAAAATTTCGGCATTTGAGTAGTTTCGTATATTTACCTGACTATCTTCACCGCTTCCTGTCAAGGCTTCTATATAGTCGCGTTCAGCCTTCGTTATGCTGCGCACCTCTGCTGGTTCATTGGCACCGAGCCACATAAAAACTATGGCCCAAGCCAAGCTTAAGGCTCCAGAGATATAGTAAAGACCAGGCCAGGCCAAACTGGAATCGAATATAAAGCCACTGGTGGCCAATATGACGGCCGTGCCCAATTGTGCGCCCGAATATACAGTTGTCGATAGAAATCCACGCTCCGTACTGGGAGCCCATTTTGACAGAATTGTGTGCACACATGGATACACAGTGCCTTGCAGTAGACCCGTTAAAACGCGTAGCACACAAATACTGACCCAGCCACCATTTGCGGCTGCAAGTGGATGAAAAAAGGACACAATTCCGCCAGCAGCGGTGGCCAAGCCAAGAACAATTTTGGCGCCATAACGTTTAGCTAGTAAACCTGTAAAAATTAAAGCAAGGGTAAGTGCAATATAGTAGGAAAATCCCTAATGTGATGTACGCGAATTAGGTATAATGAGTCTTTAGCGCATTTGTGTGCCAGCTCGCAAATTTTGATGATTGTCAGTTACTAATAAGTCTGTTAAGCAAGTCCAAAAAACATTTTTTTAACAAGTGAAGTGTCAGTTCCCAAATACTGTATTCACGAGATTCATTATTTGGCCTTGCCAGTGTGGAGCTACAGCTACGAAAATAAGTACAAATTCTACAGGAGCAAGGTTAGGGTTACTATAAAAACCATGCAGCTGTGAGTTCTTTCCTACAGTATTCTTATACAATGGTTCTTTCCAACTTGACAGAACAATAATAACAATCTTAAATAAGCACACAAAAATAAACGAGTAAGCATCTCGCTCTCCTGTGGACACCACCTGAGCGGAACACCATTTGGGTATAACAATTTGATGTATTAGGCTTACCTGCAGGTACTTGCGACACTACGTAACCCCAGAAAAAACTGCTTAATATCAGTGACTTTGTATCTGTATCCCAGTCGTAGTATGGTGCTCCATTAATCGGCTTAGTCATGGGTACTATGGCTGCGGATATATTTACCCGCAAAAAGTATCCAAACAGCATGCCGAAGAATAATAGTATTGCCTGCACATGTCTTACTCCGAAATTGTTTGCTGTTAAATAAAAAAATAAGGTAATAAATTTAGTACAAATGAACTCTATAATTTCCAGATAGCTTTACAAGCACTGTTAAAATTCCTAAAACTCAATGGCACAACGCGTATCAAAAGTGGTGTGTTTTCAGTGCTTATAATCGTGAAAACCATGTTTGAACAGTCTCAATTTAAGTAGACTTCTGTTTCAGTGATCTATAAATTGTTGTGTTTTATAAATGTGCAACAATGCAATCCGTTTTGCATGATTATTTCTAGGTAACAAATGATTGTGATTTAATTGGCTGATAATGCACATTCAATTAATTATTGGAATCGCTTCTAAAGATTTTTATTTTATTGTGATTTATAAAAATAATATTTCATTATCATGAACACAAGCAAATGAAGCAAACAAAAGGCCATTTCAATGGAAAAGTTTGAAGAGTCAGTGGTGGTGTAGTTATTAAAATATTTAACAGTCCAGAAATAAAAAGCGAAGAGATAGTCAAGAGCTTAACATCTCTGTCAAGAAATGCAGAGATAGTGAGAGTATGCAAATATTTGGTTTGATTACCATACTATTCCATGCCGGACTACAATGTGGGGGCCTGAGGGCCGGCAGCACTATTGGGGCGCTATCGTAAAATGGAATATATTTTCATTAATACGTCATTGCTTTGGAAACGTTGCTTCACAAAACTGATTACAAAAACTGCTTTAAACTAGAGCAATCCTTGAAGGTAAAACTTGATAATGTTGATTCCAAAGTAACAGATAATCAAATCTGCCTGTTAAGTTTTGTTTTTTTGAGTAGCTTTGTAAATATCCTGTAGAAACGCAAAATAATTTCCGGATTGACACAAAACAGAAGTTCATTCGTATTACTTTACAAACTTTTGTGAGTTTAGTTCTATTCTAAGCAAGTAAGGCATGAGGCATCCAATGGAGCAGCTATGAATGAAATTTTTATGAAACCGTTCTCTTTTTGACTTTACAAAAGCTTGTACGTATTTCAAATATTGAACTGTAATTCTCTGGTCCATCGTTGGTCTTTGCAGAGATATGAGAAAATCGAGCCAGTACACGATGTAAACAAGATTTCTTTAAACCGTCCCTGAACATATGCCAAATTTCAAGAGCTAGTAGTGCAAACTGTTGAATGTACATATGTTATAAAAATTGCTATCTATTATGTATAAGCACATCCAGTTAACTGATTTTATTATAGATTACGGAGAAAGTTAAAGGTTGTTAAACTTAGTCAAAACAAACTCCTTAGCATTAAATTTACTTAATACAATGCACACAATTTGTAATTGCTTATCATTTTTTCTTTTATTTACTTCCTAACAACATTTGTTGACTTCTTTTAATCTTAGTTCTTTTAAAGTTGAACCTCACTCTGCAGAGCACTTCAAAACACATAATAAATTTCTACAAATCAGTTTAACACAAAGTCTTGATCAATTTCATATTTCCATTTGTTCAATATTTACTTTCAATCAATCAACATATGTATGTATTTAGTATCAATAACCCATATACGCTGATTAAAGTTATATATAAAACTATGTGTTTACATTTCTCCAGGCACATCAAACAGTTGCAGCCAAAAATAAGTAACGTAGTGGCATTTCAGAACAAAAAATCAAATCAAATCATATTTTATATTTCCATTATCGTTATTAAACACTTAGCTAAACAGCTTTTAAAAGTAAACTTCTTCAAATAAAAACATACTCAAGAATATTAAATTTGCACGCTCGCCTCTATGACTTCGAAAACTGTCAAGTGTATCATTTAAAGGCACACACTTACGTTTTGATAGCTGATCTAAAGGCTTAGCTAAATCCGGCGAGTTATCAAAACCCATTTCTTTTATTTTAAGTCAAGTTATAAATATTGCACTCGTAACTGTCTAGTAATATCTCCGCACTTTGTCCGCGTTGCTTATAATGACCGTTAAAGCACAAAGTAGTTCGACAACTGAAAAGTAAAATGCGTTTACCTGCTTCTTTTATACAATATCTCGAACTCTTGGTACTTCATACCGATTAGCTGACTGCTACATTTCGCGCCTTTGCGCGGTGTGCGTTGGTTTTACGGTTCAGCATTATTATTATCGCACCACAATGCAATCGTAAAGAAATAAAAACTCAGAATAAGGCAAATTATCCACTGCTCCTATAACTAATTCCAAACAAATGCTTTATTATTGGATTTATGGTTGCACGTTTTCATTACATACGTTTATATTAAGTAAATTCTTTCAATACTATTTAAATGTTTTAATTTAATCTCATCGTACTTTAGGAATTAGTAAGCAGAAATATGATAAACGAAATATGAGTGATGCACATCTTAGATATCTTATCTAAGATGATTTCCGCGAAATGATTTATTATGCACTTTTCACAGAATATGTTTATTCTATTTAACTGTAAGGCTTAAAAATATACAAGTTATATTGAAAATATATATGAAATATAATAAGGTTAAAAATTGGCTTTACCTAACAAATTTGTATAGTTACCATTAGTTTTAAAGACAGCTTAAATAAATTGTATATTGTTTGATTTGCAGTTCTGTTCTAGTTAGTTATTACTGAAATAATTTAAATTAGCACACAAAACAGGCATGGCGGTTTTTTTTCCAGTCTTACACAGTATTTTCCAGCACTGATCAACCTCTTTTGCCATTCACATTAAAGTGAAGCAACGTTAAACAGCAATTTTGAAAGACAACTATTAATTTTCAGCAACTCAGCAAAACTACTTAGGTCCATTTTTTAAACTAAATTAACAAATTAACAGATTTGGAAGCCATTAAATTTGATCACTTATTTTATATTTATACCTTGTACAGAAAGTGTAAAAAGATATTATAGATTTGTGCAATGTATGTAAGAGGCAGAAGGAGGCATGCAGACTATATGTTCCATGGGCAATAATTATCAGGGCAATAGTCGATTCGATATAGCCATATCTATCTGTACAGTACATACGACGTCCGTCCGTGTTGTAACGTGTTCCTCAGAGACTATTAGAGTTAGAGCAAAAAAAATGTTACCAAACGATGCGCATTTTTTGAATCAAGTCGATATCTTACCCCTTCCCAGACTTCACCGACTTCACAGACTTTCGCGGTTTACAGCCGCACAGTTGAATCTATCAACTCGAAGGATGTGTGCGTCATATTTATGTGCATCTATGTTTTAAAAATTATCGAAAGTACATCAAAAGTTATTGTCAAAAATCGGCTGACTTCACCCCCCTTCGCCAATAAACTGCTCCAAAATTCCACTTCTTGTAAATATGGATACATGTGAGCTAGAGTTACAAAATTTGGTGTGGAGACTCGTGTGAGCCAGATCATTAAAACTGTATTCACCTTTTTTTCAATAGAAGCCCCCCTTCCCGCGCAATGAGTTGGTTTGTAATTTTTTCTTTTTTTTGGTTTGTTACAACGATATGACACGGGATTAACAAAATTTTGGATCACAATCTTCAACGATTTATTGAGCAAACAACCGAAAATATCTATTTTAGAGTTTCTATGTATGTAATAAATTCCAATTTTCATGTCATATTGACTGGATCTTTCGAATTATTAAGGGATTTGTGCGCTTTTACTGAACTACCATGGGACCGTCCCTACATTACGTCATCACCGATAGTGGTGGAGGGGTTTATCTTATTGATTATCTTTGATTACATGGAAAAAATTGTTTTTTTCATATTTTCAAGAAAAAGATGAATGTGAAGTCGAAAACATACGATATTCCAGTCAATCCTAATATTAGGATTTAATATTTCACCATCAAGGTGCGAAGGAAACCGGCTCCTCTCCTTGCGCATTCGAGGTGGTAACTTCAAAATAGCTCAACTTTAAGTCTGCCGGATCACTGAAGCGTGTTCCAGATATCGTGCGTAAGAGACTCTCATATATAAGTATTTACAATTTTCATTTCCGACATCTGAAGCAAAATGTCGTATTATTATTGTCGTAGAGTAAATCTCTTTATAAAATGACAGTCATTAGCCCAATTTTGGGTAGCTGACCATCCTTACAGACACTGGCGTGTTTAACGGGGCTGATTAGGGAATCAATCCCATTATGCAGCCAATTTTTTTTATTTTTAATTTTTTCAAAATTTGACGGATTATGCTTTGATCCTCTAAACAACCCTCTAGAGGAGTGTGAAAGCTCAAAGCAAATGCAAATGGCAAAATTGAGCAAACGATGAAACGCCTCCACTGTTCATGACCGTTTTCCTTCTAGAGAATGCTCAAACATGTTGGTAGTTACTTTAAAGACAGCATCTCGAAGCTGTCCGTAATTAGTCCTAAACGGATTGCAGATTTTATATCTGAATTTGGATAGACCTTGCCCTCACCATGTTTTCTTTAAACGAAAAAGGTTTCTAGATCTAATGTATCACAAATTAGTCGAGTTTCTTCATTACTTGCTGACTAAAAATAACATCGAAAATAGATTAGAATATCTCAAAATATGCGTACTTAGAAATATTTTGGGATTCCATTGAATGATTTAATTAAAGGTTATAAAGGCGAAGACGATATTAAATAGATTTCTAATATTAAGCATTGGCTGGAAAAACCATTGAAAAAAAGCCAAAGAATTATATTAAAGTCAGTAAAGAAAAATTAAATGTACTATTTTAAATTAAATCGCGTAACGGTCCAGGATTCCACTCTATTACTTTCGGGTTCTTAAGATAGAGCATAGTGACTGTTACCCTCAAAATACAAAGAAGGTCTTCACACGTTAACATGAACTATATTTAAATTGTCGAACGCCATTCATAAAAAACTTTTATAACTTATTTGTTAAATGTGAGGAGCAAATACATTATTGATACCCATTGTGTCTACAAATAATGAACCACATTAACTTGACGCCTACGGGGTACATAATAGGGCATAAGTATGTATTTGAAAGTTATGTGTTAAAATCACATAAACTTTTAGTAAACTTTAGCTTTCTTGTAATCATTAACTGTGTATAGAACTGATACAAACCAAGTATAGTAACTGTTTTCTTACATAACTGATTTCTTACATAAAGTAACACAAACCACGTGCTTTTTCCCAAGCGGAGCTACCAAGCTTTTTAAGAAGTGGGGCGTTTTCTTTTAAACTATAAAATTTGGCATTGTTAGCAAATTTTTTTTCCTTTTTGACGCCCCAACAATTATTTATACATAACTGAAACCTGTTAATTACATGACTTATACAACACACGTTGCATTCCCATACACAAAAGTTCCACATTTCGACACTATAAAAGGCTGCGGTTACTCCTACATATTCTAATAGTTTCAAAATGCTTTTTAAGCATATGTATCCACAACCTCTGAGCGTGCCAACAAAGACGCGCGACTCACTTATTTATATGTTAACAACACTTCGCATCGCTGGCGTGAATCTGGATGACAATTACAGCATTCCGATAATGATCTGGAGAGCAATATCCTTCTCATATGGCATGTGCTATTTACCGCTTAGTTTCATGTTGAATTTCGTCATATACTTTGACGAATTCTCACCTGCCACTTTGCTGCAATCGCTGCAGCTTTGCCTAAACACCTTCTGCTTTAGCTTGAAGTTTTTAACCCTGACAGTCTGTGTGCAGCGTCTGAAGGATGCGAATAGCCGCCTAGATGATCTTGACGCGTTTTGCGTTACGGTTGAGGAGCAGCGCCGTATACGCACCACCGTGGCCAAGTGCAATAAACTCTATATGCTGTTTTCTGTGGTTTGCTTCTTATATGCCACCTCCAGTCTCATAGATGGGCTATGCAACAACCTTGTTCCTTTCAATACCTACTATCCCTTTGTCAATTGGCGCGTCAATAGAACGCAGTTTTTCGTTCAAGCAATTGTGGAATACTTGACCGTGGGTTATGCCATACTTGTGGATACCTCTACCGATTGCTATGGCGTATGCTATGTGGAGGCACTGCGCCAACATGTGCTGGTACTCAAGGAGCGTGTGCAAGGCCTTGGATCTGGCTCTGACGACGAAAGTACCAATTATGCGGCGCTGGTCAGGTGCATAGAGGCGCACAAGGTTATGCTAAGGTAAGTTAAGTGTTGTCATAACAATTAAAAATTGTTACTTAATCAATTCACGGATTATGAAACCAGTTTTGGTCAACGTTTTGCTCTTAATAGAGTTACTTAAATTTCCGTGTAACTTAATCTCCAAAAATAAGCAGATCGTAAATGATTAAGTTTTAAACAAAGGTTAACTATACCAGGCAACAAATTTGACCGCAATTCAATACCCTATCTTCCAGTTAAATATTATTTCTGACTTTGAATTAACGCTATTTAAAAATATTGGTGATTTTCGCATATTGCTCGAGAACCTTACTTCCGCTATAAGATAAAATTAAATTTAATTTAATTCCGGGTGAAAGCCTCTCGGACAGTTTCGGTTAACCTTGACCCGATTGTTGATAACAGGGCAATGCACTCGATCATTTTGTTCCAAATTTGCGAATAAACATTATTACGTCAGCACTGATAGGGGGGAGGAGGTTACTTAATTGATTATGTTTGATTACATGGGAGAGGGGGGTTAAAAGCAGTTATGAAGTCATAATTTTTAAATTTTTTTTCATATTTTCAAGATAAAGATTACGGCGAACACGATATTCCAGTCATTTCTTATATTAGAATTTAATATTTGGTCATCAATGTGCGTCCCTCTTTGCGCGTTCAAAAAATGTTCGAAACAGCTAATATTTAAGTCCGAATCACTGTAGCGTGTTCCACATAGATCATCGTGACCTATCGTGCCTAAAAGACTCTTCCATTGAGTTATATTAGTATATAAATATTCTTCCTCTTAACTGGCCATAACAACCCGTTACCGGGTTACGTCCTGATGCATTTCTTTCATTGGAATTGGGGTTTTAAATATTTACAATGTTCAAATACGATATCTGTAGAAAAATGTCGCATTGGTCGAAAATTTTATCAAATGTGCTTTTCAAATATTCTGCAAATTTTAATTTAATGAAACTTTCGACAGTCTATGATCTTTAATAGAAATAAGATTTTTTCGAGAGTCATTCACAATTCTGTAAGAAAATTGTGTGTTGAAGGTTGTACTTAGCATTAATTTAATTTCCATCACTTGCAGTTTTTGCGAAATAATACGACCATTGATATCCAAAACCATATTCGCTCAGTTCATTATATGTGGCTCCATATTGGGCATCACATGCATCAATCTTGTGGCCTTCGCCGAAGGCTCAGCGCGTTTTGGCATTATATTCTACATGATGGCTGTGCTCTTGCAGACCTTTCCACTCTGTTATTATTGCAATTGTCTAGTGGATGATTGCCAGGATCTGGCCGATGCCGTGTTTCACTCATCGTGGGTGAATCAAAACCAGCGGTATAAGAAAACGGTATTGCAATTTTTGCAAAAACTGCAGCAGCCCATGACTTTCACGGCCATGAATATATTTAATATTAATTTGGCTACCAATATAAATGTGAGTATTACCAAAAAAATAAATTAAAATAGGTTGAAAGTTATTTTCTTTTGCAGGTGGGCAAATTTGCCTTTACGGTATATGCCATAGCCAAAAGCATGAATTTGGAGGAGAAGTTGAGAAAAAAGGATTAGCATTGGAGACATCTTTAAATTTACATTTAAAAGTTTGATTTTATTTATTTGTAGTTGCTTTCTGTAGCTTGTCCTTTTTTTGAACTTGTGATCGATATCATTGGCTTAGTTAATATGTAAAAATAACTGTAAGTCATTATCGCAATAAATTAATGCGTGTTCGGAACAAAAATTTAAATATGCAGGCAGTTTTCGCTCATAGTGAGACGAAAGTGAAGGTTTAGAGAGCGTTCATCCGTTGTTTTCGTCACTGTGAGCACAGCCATTACACGGATGATTGTGACATTAGGAAATGCACGTTCATTGCAAATGCAAATGCTTCGTCTTCATGGAGTATCACTTTATTATATTAAAAGTTTTTCCCCGCATACGTGGCACCTAAGTGCTGTAGTAGCAAAAGAAAAAAATAAATAAATGGATCGTAAAAAACTAAATATCACAGAGGAAAAAAAAACGACGTCGAAAAGAACAAATGCGTAAAGCATATGAAATTTGAGATGATTGACAAATAAATCCAGTTATGCGTCAGTAATCTTCCATTGCATCAGTCTTTGCATTACAACGGCTTCATTCTTTCTTCGTAATATTCGCAGTTATTTCCGGCTTTTTGGGAAATCTTTCAAAAAGATATGTTTCTACGAACATTAGTAGCCAAACAGGTATTATTCCCACCTTATCTTATGGTTTTTGGACACAGCGATGTAAACAGCAGGCAAAAGCTAAAAGATATATTTAACAAAGTAGCAAGATATATATTTAACCTTAGACGAACCTACCGTGCCTCCGAATAAACGTAAGGGCCCTGATTCTATTGAATAAGATCATCAGTACTAAGGAGCCTTCCCATTTACTATATATGACAAATAATTACATACGCAAGAAGAACCCACAATATTGTCTACTTACGGTCCAGACTTACTATTTCTGAAAGGCAATTTCTTATACATATATGCTTTTCGCCTTTGGAAGCCATTACCTTACAACTTAAAGATGGTTAGCATCACAACGCAATTTAAAGCTAAAATTATTAATCTTTATATAGTATTTCTTATAAAGTAATAATTAATTAACTATAATATTAATTCTGTAACTGTGGTGACTAGTGCAGGATAAAAATGAAACTTAAATAAATAATAATAAGGTAATTTGTGGAGAGATTCGCTCCCCACACTTAGTAACTCAGCTTAGGTTTGTTGTTCCTCGCCGTATTACGAGAAATTTCGTCCCTTTATCCCTAAGTAGATGCAGCAGTAACTTTGTCCTTCATGACACTTTTCGTGTTCTATGCACATAGTCGTTGAGATCTAGACAGTATTTTTTGAGCTTTTTTTTTAAAGTATATTTGCTGTTATCTTTAAGCTGCATTTTTCTCCTATTTTCTATTTCTCCACTTTTTTTCTTTTTTAATATTGTTACCATTTAATAATTTTTATGTTTTTTTTTTGTATTTTTTTTACTAAAATAAAATAAAAATAACTTTGATTCCGCATTTAATATAATTTATTTAAGAGAGATTAAGCTCTAACTGAGCTCTAATTAAGCAATGAACTGGGTGATTCGACCTTTGTTACCGCCACGAGAAACTCAGCTTCACTAGTTTTTTTGCGGCGACGCCAATCGTTACAATTTTGGTTATCCCCAGAAACCTGTTCCCTTCGACGATTTCGACGCAGTTTCGAATCGCATGATGTTTGGTTGCCCCCGGCAGCCAGATCGGAGTTAGCAATATTTGAGTTAGCTTTGAATATTTTACGGTAGTACTCACGTAAGGCTCATGACGTCATCGTTTTCATCTGCTGCATCGTCAGTGCGCTGTACGGATATCGGAATAGGAGCTGCAGTGGCACTATTCTGCTTTTAACGCTCCAAATATTTTATCTAAGTTCCTACTTGCTCTCTCTTTCTCTTCTGCCTTGGGAATGGACGTATTTCAACAAAAATTTAAATAAAATTAAAATAAAATTGATATTCTCGATCAATTTTATCATCAAATCCTTATATAAGCCTATAGGTCCATAAAGCTAAGTTTCTGTGTATTGGTAAAGAAAGCTAGGAACAGAGCCAAAGTGACCAGTCAGCGATTTCATGTTCAAAATAAAGGAAATTTTGAGCTTGATTACTTTAGATCAGTGCAAAAATGTAGTTAATTGAATGAAAAAAGAAGTGGAAGCTAAAGAAATAGGCAGACTTTAGACCCTTTTAAAAAGCAAAATATGCTGGGGTACGAATTAAAAGTGGTCGAGACAATTTGATACAGCAATGAAGTGGTCAAATATAATTTGTTTTTAGGTACATATTTTATATGAAATAAAAGGTAATTAAAAAACCTTTCACAAAAGTATAAATATATTTGAGTATTTACGCTATTCCAAAAATAATAACTACTGAAAGTTACATTATGTTGAAAATGCTATTAATAGTGGCTAGGGCTTGTATTTAAAAATGTTCAAATCTATCTCCGTTGACATTTATTTTGAAGTAGCCTATCCGTAATAGAAATCTATATAACCTTAGCAGGCGCTAACAGGTAGAATAAATAGCCCCGAACAGTTTTTAAGATGGCAGTTTTATTTCTGTCATTGCTATTGATGAATTGTTCAACACAGAACAAAATTGTCATTCGCAGCGAAACATTGCAAGTCTATTTGTATTTAAGAAGCAGAGTTTTTTGTTATAATTTTTATTATTTGTTTGAAAGTCCTGCGTTTAAAATGTCTTCACATTCAACAAACAGTACCGGTGACCAAACAAAAGTGCCTAAAATTATGACATTTCGTCCCAGCTATGAAGAGTTTAAAAATTTTTCAACCTACTTGGACTATATGGAATCCCGGGGTGCTCACTTGGCTGGCTTGGCTAAAATACAGCCGCCAGTAGAATGGGTGCCGCGAAAATCCGGCTATGATATAGAAAATATTAATATGACCATACCGGCCCCGATAACCCAAGTTGTAAAGGGGTAAGTAGTTCTTTTAAATTGCAATTACCGTCGCTACATCAAGATTTTTCTGCAGCGCCCATGGAATGTTTCAGCAATACAACATACAACATCGTCAAATGACTTTACGACAATTTATGGAAAAAGCCAATTCAGAGCTACACCAAACGCCCCGTCATTATGACTATGAAGACCTGGAACGCAAATATTGGAAAAACATAACATACATATCGCCTTTATATGCCGCTGATGTCAAAGGCTCGCTAAGTGACGAGGATCTGGACGTGTGGAACATTGATAGACTTGAAACCATACTAAATCTAGTGAATACAGACTATGGTGTAGAGATTGATGGTGTCAATACAGCATATCTATATTTTGGCATGTGGAAGAGCTCATTTGCATGGCATACTGAGGATATGGATCTGTACTCTATAAACTATCTGCACTTTGGCGCGCCAAAGACTTGGTATGCTGTACCGCCTGCCTATGGCAGACGTTTGGAGAAACTGGCTAATGAAACCTTTACGGAAAATTATCAGGAGTGTAATGCCTATTTGCGTCACAAAATGACCATGATTAGTCCGAAGGTCTTGCGCCAGCATAAAATTCCATATAATAAAATCACACAGGAAGCTGGCGAAATAATGATAACGTTTCCGTTTGGCTATCACGCTGGCTTTAATCATGGCTTTAATGGCGCAGAGTCCACAAATTTTGCCTCGAAACGCTGGATTGAGTACGGCAAGCGTGCTACTATATGCAAGTGCCGCAGTGATATGGTTAAAATATCCATGGAAACGTTTGTGCGTCACTTTCAGCCCGAGCGTTATGAAAACTGGCTGAAAGGCGAGGATTACGGCTGTCATCCGGAAGAGCCTGGCAAAATCAGCGCTGCCGCGCCACCCACCATAAATGTATATGATAAACCAAAGAGGTAAGCGCCAAATGCAAACAATAAATATAACAAATTTAACTCGTATATTTGTGTTCCAGCCCAAAATCAAAAGGTACTAGCCCGCAGAAACGTGGGTGCTCCTTAGCCATTCACAATTCTAAAAACGTTGAGGAGGAGGACGAAATTGCCAGCGTAAATAGTAATAGCAGCGGGCCAAAGCTGGCCGTTAAGATACGTAAATTGCAGCCTGTCCAGCCCATGCCAGAACCAACGCCCAAGAAATACGATTTTAATTCAATTGCAGTGGTGCGTGTCAAACGCTTATGGAAAGCTTTACCTTGTGAAAAGCCTGGTCAGAATTTGTTAACAAATGGCATTGTTAAAAATACAAAACGTATGCGATTCCAAACAAAGGAGCTGACTTTGGATGACGAGGAATGAGTTGGCACAATGACTACCATCTTTTGTATATGTATATATGTATGTATGTATTGTAACCAGATCTCGCTGTATATTAAAGTACAGCACGTTAGTCTAATGATATTCTAATGCCATCAAACTTTTTTAAGAGTAGTTTTAATTGCAAAATGAGTATGCAAATCAAATGTAAAAATTAATGTTTCAATAACTTTTTTTATACAGTTAATGTTTTTTGATAGTGTTGTATATTCAAATATACACATTTTGTAATAGAATCAAATTTACATAAACTTTCTTACAAACCACTCATTGTATATAGAACTAATATAAAACAAGTTCCTAAATATATAGCTGCTGTCTTACACAAAACCCAAGTGCCTGTTCGCAAATAGAACTACTGAACTTTCAAGGAAGTGGGTCGGCTTCTTTAAAGGAACAAACAATTAGGATTGTTAGAAAAAGGTTTGCTAATAGCCACCTAAGTCATCCTGATGCGTTTTTAGTTACGGACAATGAAACTTTAAGTAAAGGTTTGTAAATATTGGTTCAACGTGCCTTAGAGAGTTTTGGTCTGTCTTTGCTCGATCGTTTTTATGGTAAGCGTTTGCTCGGATCTTACTTTAACAGTTGTCCTTTTTGAGATGGGGAGATATGATCAAGTATTAAACAAACTTTTATTCGAAAGCCGTATACATTCTTGGCTAACAACAAATATTTATCAGCCGCTCAATCTGGAATTCGGTCATACTCAATATCCAACTAATCATATATCAAAGCGACCAACCAACCTAATATATTTTTGTTACAAGTAAATGTTTCTCCTAAATTCATGATGTAATAGTGCAAAAAAGTGATTGATTCTGAATCCCTCTATTAGAAATTCTAAAATATTCCATGGATATATTTAAGTTCATAGACAATGGCTCTCTGTGTTTTGGCTTCATCTCGTATGTGGTTGCTATTCTTATGAAGACATTTCCGCATACTAATATTCAATACATTTAATACCATAGCCAAAATATACATTAAAAAATCCAGATAACTACATTTAAAAGTATCCATTTATTTAGTTGCATTATGTAGCTTGTCATCTTACAGCATGAATCGTTTGTTTTAAAATGTATCGATTATCATGATGATATCGTTGAAGCTGGCCTTAGGTCATAAATAATAACTTTTAAATTTATTAATATATATTTTTTTTTTTCGTGTATAATATCATATGTGTATGCATACTGCAAAAAATTTAAACAATTGATGATCGAACATAATAAGAGCACAAAAAAATAAGAAAGTCATGATGTGCTAGCTCAATTTTATATATAGTGCGTGTCAGAGACCTGCATTGCGTCGGCATTTGCGCTTACTAAATACTACCTTTTCCAACGTCAGAGCCCGTCGAAATTTAGTCTTTCAGTGTCACAGTAGTTAAGCGTAGATGTCAAAAAGAGTTTGAGTAGAAGAGCTTCATTGAACTACGCCAAAGTACTTACGTTCCCCTGTTATTATTAGCGTCGACGCATTGAAGCATTGACGCAATGCACAAGCTATATTTGAGCTCTCAACGCCAACCTAGGTGAATGAAATATTTACTCAAATATATTTAAAATGACGCCCCTTCACAACGGTAGCACGCAGACTTGTGCAGCGTAGTGAGCTGTATCGAAATGACACTTGTGACGCTATACCTTTGCAATTACGCTTTTAGTACGCTTTGCAGTTCTCTGGTGTGCATATTATTTTTGATATTCATATACTCTATGTATATAGAAGAAGATCTGAGTCGACATTTAAGCCAATTGCACAAAGTTTTAAAGTAACGCAGAGCATGACTTTATGTTTAGGAGCCTATAAGGTTGTAGTTGCTCGATTTGTTGTATTATGGACGTACGGCCTAAGATGATAACTAATGGCTGGCAAAGATGAAGCAAACTTTGTATTTATAGAACTACTTAACATAAGTTTAGGCGAGATAACTATAAGTGTCCTTGTGACCTTCCATTCGCTCAAGATACTCTTTCTCAATCAATATATCAATACACTTCTTAATGACGGGCACCTTGGGCTTAAACCGCGTTGACAATTGGTTGAGCACCTCGGATATGAGATTTGTGTGATTCAAACGCTTGCGCATCTTCATAATGCGCACAATTGCAGCCTGAATCAAAAGTTTGCGATCCTCCTCGATGTGTTTATGTACAGTCTCCTGTTCCACTTTCAGCTCAGTCTTCAACGGTTGATTAATGTTGATACGGCGCTTCTTATTTTTGTAATCCAAGAAAAGATCCACAGTAGATTCTGGCGTTAATGAGTTTTCATTATCGCTGGAGGTGAGCACTTTCGCCTTGAGCAGTATTTGCAGTACCTGAATGTCCAAAAAATAATTTATTAATTTAAATTTTTGTCACTGGCGCTTCCAATCAAAACTTTAATCGAACTTTGTTTTGCAAACCATTGATCTTACCTGAATTAAGTTTTCCTGTTGGGTCTGTGTATTATCGAGCAATTGCTGGACTGTGAAGCTAAGCTGATCGTTAAATTGCAATAATACCGACATTTGGAACGTGCTGGCTTGGAGTGTATAAACGGTGCAGGTTCCATTTCTATTAACGTTCATGATCAGCTCACCCTTGCACATCTGATAAAGCCAATTTAATTTGCGGCCAGAGTGACGTCCAGCATAAAATGCATTAAACTGTTGTACAGAGCGCTCAAGTTCTGATGGCAACAAAAAGTTGTTGCTTTGTTGAAAGGGCCACGAGCCAGAGGAGAGAACTTCAATGCCAAAGTCAATTTCAGGTGTAATGTTCTCCTGTTGCAGGTACTGCTTAAAGTTAGTGTTCAAGTCCTTTGACACGCCAATGTCCTGGAACATGCGCTGCAATTTAATAGTGTATTCATAGCCGCACGTTTGCTTTAGTTTAGAGATCATCATTGCCTCGGCGTCGTCTGATGCCGATGTATGGTTGACTAAACGCTTTGCCAGCATTTTCGAGTAGTATTTCTGGAAGACATCCTTATCTTCGATGTATTTAAATACGACCATAACTTGATTAAGATTATCCTCCAGCTCCTTGTCTTCAGGATTTTTCGAGGATTTCTTAAGCAACAAATCGCAGTATTTGGCAAGCAATTCAGGCGATTTACTGGCGCTATTTGCTATCGTTACCACATTTGTGTTTATAAACTTGCCACAAGCTTTGTCCAGCGCGGCCACAAAGCCGTTGTCATTATTGAAAGCGGTTAAAACTAAAGCATTATACTTTTTGTGTACATCGAGTATAGTCTGTACGTATATTTTGGGATCATTTGCTGCCTCTGTGGTGCCACATTTTTCAATGGCTCCGGTACCCTGTTGCAATATATGCAGCTCAAGTATGCTCTTTAACTCAGTTAGGTTCTTGGGTGTGAGTGCAACCAAAGAATACATCCGCTTTAGATCTTCATTGCGATCAGCATTTAAAAGATTTTGGAATTCGGTGTGGAATATTTTTAAGTGTTTTTCGATCAGAACCTAGACGAAAAACAGGAAGATGAATTTTTGGTGTACTCTTTGGCAATTGCTACTTACCTGTTCACAAGTGTGTTTGAGCGCCTCGGCTGTACTTTCATGCAAATATGACAAAGCATTTTTTGAGTTTAAGCCACGAACACGTTGTTTCTCCTCTTCAAGCCTATTCTCCACATGCTTCAAATACTCAGTCACAGTGTTGGTTGATAGGAACGCATCCGACTCTTTCTCATAGAATGCAGCGGTGTCTGCTATAAACTTACTCTCGAAGTTATCCTTATATACAGAAAGTTTTTGTTCTGCTGCATCAGCATCCTCCTCGTTAAAACTCAATTCCACATAACACTCAATAACATCACGCACCAACGAGCGGTTAATAAGTTTGCCCTGGCGCTCCTCTTCTATTGACTTGAGCACTGCCTTGGTGACGGGCTCGTTGAGCACCTGAAACAAATGTCCCTTCCAGGTGACAAGAGCCAAGCGGTAGATCTTATAGATGCCCTTTTGACCCTCTTCACATTCACGCTTCACCCAGTTACGATTTAGATAATTGCAAATGCCATCAAGCACAGTACTAGAAAACTGATATGATTTCCATTGCTTTGTATAGCGTGATAGTAGTACTTCCTCTCCGCTAATGGACTTGAACTCTGTCAGCAAACCACTTAAATAATCTTTTAGAAACTTCTCTAGGCGATCGTATAGTTTTTTGCCAACCAACTGAGCACCACCAGATTTTCCATTGCTGCGACCAGTTGGTGCCGCAATCACACTCGTGCAATAATCATATACATACGTATAGAAGCGCATATACTGACAACGCGTTAAAGATTTCTCGTGCTCAAATATTTGAAGTATGCCCTCGACCAGCTCTGTCCAAATATCATCCAAATTTACTGGCTGCTGTGTGGATTTGGCACAACCATTGCTCGAACGATTCATCTTGGCAGCAGGTGGCAAACGCTGTTTGCCGTCTACCTGTTGTGGTTGCGGAGGCTGCGTGGATTGAATCACAGGCGGCGCGGGCGACTGCAACTGCGGCGGAGGGTGGCTTTCCTGATGACGTCGTTTGACTGCTCTCGATTTAGTTATTTTGGTCGGAATTTTGGCAAATCAGTTATTACGAATTTTGAAAGAAATGATTTTTTATCTGGAAAACGTGAACAAATCATTAATAATAATAAACTTCAAATAAAATGTTTTCTACTGAAGTAATATAACTAAATGTAGAAATTTTTCAAATATCTATACTAATATTATAATTTCGAAAGTAACTCTGTCTGTCTGTGTGTCTGTTTGTTTCCTTTTCACGCCTAAGCCGCGGAACGAATTGTTTTGCATTTTGGTGTAGATCTAGATAGGACCTAGGAATAAAAAATAGGCTTCTTTTTTGAGGAAATATCTTAACCACTTCCCCCGCAAAAAAGAGTAAAACTACATTAAATGACACAAAATCTCAAAGCTTGCTTTTATTTTCCCCAAAACTGTGCACAGAGCAACACCTACTAAAACGGGATGAAGAACGGAAAGGGGTATGGGAAGAAGAATTTGATCTACCTCGAAAAAGGTTTTTGGGCAAAATGAACCCTGCAGGTTTGCTATAAGCTTATATATTCTATATAAAATTTAAGCAGCACACTCAGCATTTGCATACTACTATCATAATAATTCGTAACAAACATCATGATTTGTAACAAACCTTAGATGGAATGATTGCTTACAGTTACTAAACAGCGTATATGTACATCTCAAATATCAGTGGAGGTTTCTTCACAACAAACCCGTCCGAAGATGCGCGCACTATGTTCTATGAGGAAAATAACTACAAAAAATCTATTGAAAACCCTTGGCATGGTATGGTTTAATTTTGGTACGATCTTCAAGTTACTTAACAGGCATAGAGTAGTATAGAGTTTTTTGACAGCGAGGTAATTCATTTTCCAAAGGCTTTCCTTGGCGACAACTCGATATTTTGGCAAACCATGTTGCAAGGACTGTAAGTCATAAGACGGAAGAAATTCGCTTGCTGAACTGGCAGACTATGAGCTGGAGTCTTATACCGATTGAGGATGTTTGAGAGATAAAGCTGAAACGCGTCATTGTTACGAAGTGAAACACACTAAAAATTTTGGTCTCACTGAGTCATAGGCTGAAACACAATGTCTAACACTAGTTGTATTTGTGTAAGAAAATCGTATTTAATAAAATTTTATATTAACTTATATCAATAATAAACACTACAAATAGTAATACATATTTACAATAAAAAAATTCAGCTTGTTTTTTATGTAAAATGGATATAAGCCATATAGTAATTTTACCTAGATACAATATACACAAGAGACAACTTCGAAGGTCAACAATTATTGTATTGTAGTTTAAAGAACTCTCAATGTCAACCTAATAAACCAATACCAAAAAATTATGATATGATACAGACTTCGGGGCGGAGCCCGATAGCGGGATACCCTGTATCAATTTTCCAATTTCAATCTGGGCGTAATCAAAGCAAATAGAAAATGTTTGGTGTCCCTAAATCATGTAGACTTCAAGATTTAGGCGATTTTATTGAAAGGCGTACATGGTTATTATATCGATCAAAGGAATGTATGGGCTGCAAACACATTACAAATCTATAAAACCATTCCTATAAAGGGAGTGCAGGGTATCACAACTTCGAAGGTCAACAATTTCAGTTTAGAGAACGCTCAATGTCATCCTAATAAACCACAAAAAAAGTGTATCCCCATAAAATTATGCTCCAGGTGTTTGTGTGTAATTCGATACGATATTGTATGCAACGAATGCAACTCTGAGTGCACGAACATAATTTAACTTCCTGGTTAAATAAACACCTACATACATACATATTTGTACGTGTGTGTAAGCACATATAAGTATCTGTGTTCTTGTGGAGTCCGCACAATTTGTAGCCACTTAACAAATTATATTGATTCACAAACTATTTTATTTAATGTTAATGCAAAAATCACATAATTTTGTAAGGTGAAAACACTATTGCATTACAATAGTCTCTTCCTCTTTCGAGATTTCCCCTCTCACTTTTCGGAGCACACTTTTTTTTCTTTTGTTCGTGCAACGCCATTTTTTCAGCACACTTTAGTCAGCCACATTTAGCACACACATATAATATAACACGTTACCTGTTTCCAGATGTGATTTAACGTTCGAAATATATACTATAATAACTTCAATGGCGGATATTTATCCTTTTAATTTGTGAAAATTTTTTCACTTTCCATCTAACAAAAAAAACAATGATACGAAGAAATGAACTGCTATCGGACTACAATTACTATTTCGATAAACGTAAATCAAAGCAACGCTTTAACTGTCAAACTACAATCGGTCACAATAGCAATATCGATAGCTCCTTTGATTTATTATTTATCGCTGCTTTAAGAACAGCAGTGCATCCCTAGTTCAGCAAAATAAATTGAAAAAACAAAAACAGCGCAAATTTTAGAACATTTATTTTGGTTTTTAACAGCAAAAATACCTCCATTAAGCAATGCTTTATAAAACGCACCTTGTCTTTGCTGTGACTTTGTTGGCTTTTCTTTTGCTAACAAATGCAGCACCACAGGAAAGTGCACAAATGCTACAAAAGTATATAATTGCCAACAAATTGGAGGACATCAACAACGTAACAGACGGTGCACCTCGAAAGACTGTAAAAAAGGCTTTACAAGCCAGTGAAGCAGAGCCGCCAAATATACATGGCAATAATGATGCAAAGCCTTTGCCCGCAGAGGCTCCGCAGAGCGATGAGCATCCTTCGACCGCCCAGCAGCAGCCACTTGGAAAATCCCCAGTTGATGAGGTGCACATACAACTCAACGAAGATTTTGACATTCCCGAAACCTACACAGCAGTGTTCTATATTCTGGTGGGCATAAGCACGTCAGCTTTACTTCTGTTTATATTGCGAGTCTATCGGTAAGTTTTGGTACACTAACAATTTTAATTAATGCGTAAGCATAAGCTTATCATCAAGTGCATTTGGGGGATCAGCTATAATTAGACCGAATGCTCTCGCTGAGCATTTTGGTAGTCCAGATAGACTTTTCCTAAAACTCTGGTAATGAAGCCGAGCTCAGCACTCTGAATTGTTCTTATCAGCCTCATTATGACTCAGCTCAGCGTAACTCGTCTAACCAACAGCCATCAGCGAGCACTGAATCAAGTGATGCTCTTAGCTATGTATCCAAAAACAAACTATATTTTGCGAAATTTGAAGTTTAGTGGCAAAAACAAAATGATGTCGTTTCACCCATCACTTATATTTAGGTAAAAATTCTATCTTCTAAACAGAAGTTTCTAAAATATAGCTCCACTACTGGTGCTAGTTCTTATATTGATGACAAGCTTTGCTAGACATAAAATGGAAGGAAATCCTCTAGAGAATGGGGCGTTATTTATAATAGATGTCTTCATTGTCTGAAGGGAGACCATCTGCGAAGATTGTTTGGGTTAAATAGGATTGATAATAGGGTTTGACATAATTTGACCAATAAATATCTCATTAACTTTTTAAGTGAGTCGTAAAGGAGATAGTTGCCCCTCTATTTTCGTATTATTTTTCTTCCTATTCGATATATGCTAATAACTTTAAATAATTTCAGATTGCGCTTGTCAAGAGCCGAGCGAAAATATGGCGTACAAGGCGATCGTGCCAATCAGGAATTAACACCGCTGCCCATGGCCATAGAGGATGTCAATAGCGACGAGGAAGATCACACTCTTTTCGAGGTTAATCGTCAGAATATACGCATATTATGAAAACTACAAACAAACTATGCCAAAGACTTATTGCTTGGTCACACCATTGTCATCTAACAAACTTGCCTTTTTAAGTTGCTCTGTCTCATTGTAGTTGTAATTTTATTTATATAATGTGCGCTTTTTCTGCAGTAGTTTTACGCTTTATTTTTAAGCTACTAAGTATAATTTTTGCAAAACACACACACATATAGGCTTTATTTACATAGTAACTAAGTCTTGTGCATTTCTTTTCTTCTCAGTTGATTCAACTCTAACATGAAATAAACATTTGTGATAATGATGATATATACTATAAAAACGCAGTGCTAGAGCAAGTTAATATCAGACTATAAAATCTCATAAACTTTTTGTACATATGCAAAAGATGATTGTCGTTAGTTGTAAAACAAAAAATACTGAATAAATGTTATAAACAAATTATAGTTTTTATACTGTAATATCTTTTTATTTATTTTATATTACACATAAACTTATTTACTTGTATACATTAGCGTTACACATAATACATATACATACACATAAACAATTTGAAAAAATGCTAATTCGAGGCGCTGAAAAATATCGTTTTAGCTCTTCCTACTTAAACAGAAAATGCATTTATATCTTAAAAACTAGCATCACAAAAATAATTTATTAACAATACTGCTGCTTATGCAGATGCGGCTGTAGGTTGAGCTACGGTTCTGTCTTTGACTCCGCCTCCTACTCCGTCAAGCCCAACCCAACATAGCTGTACATGTACTCATAGTATAATTTTTTTTTTATATAGTTTAAACTTAATTTTTTTTAGTTAATATATGTTTCAGTTTTTCGTTGTTTTCTATATTGTTATCAATTACTACGGCACTGTCATAATAATATACGATATGTTACATATTTCGAAAGATTCCGTTTTACAGTAACTTAGATCTAGATCATGCTGCCAAACATGCGCTTGCCGCGCGTTAGGACCAAGCTGACAACCATAACGGTTAATAAAAAAAATACCAGACTTAGAAATGTTGTAATGAAGCGACATCTTTGGCGGAATTTCTTTTCTTTTTCCATTTTCAAGCGCAGCTGCTCGGCACGCGGCAAATCAAGCGTAAAATCTGACTCGGGTCGGGACGAAGGCTGTGGAAGATATGAGAACACAATAATTGGTTAGAAAAAAAAATACTTCCATACCATTTAATGGTATTTCAATTTTGCTAAAATAATATATATTTGGCATTGAAATCGGGGCAGTGCCAAGTGGCACCTGCGTACGGTTAAATTTTGGTAAAATATTCTGTCCCAAAAGCTTATAACCTCTGGGAAGCGCGACTGAAGTTGTTGCTGATCCTTTTTGCAAAATGAACTCATGGCTCCTCCTCCCTGCTACATAATTTGTACAAGTCTACAATGCCCTTGACCCTTGGTTTAGTCCGGCACCGGATATATATCCATCTATATATAAATACGCTAAGCAAAATTTGAGTGTGGTACCGATTACTTAGCAATAACGCAACGTAGTTAGGGTAAACCTATACCATTCAAAAGATAAAATGCTTGCGGTGTGCAGAATATAAGTTTCACCTGGATACGTTGCGTTTTAGTATAAATATATACATATATAAATACGATAAGCGAACATTCAGTGTGGTACCGATTGCTTCTCAATACGGCAACTTTCTTAGGTCAAACATATATCATTCGAAAGATAAAACGATTGCGGTTTGCCGAATATGCGTTTTACCTGGATGCGTTGCGTTTTAGATAGGAAAAAATTGATTTGAAGTAATAAATGTACTGTATACGTTAGATAAAAAACAATAACAAAAACTACATTTTACACACAAGCGTTGTTATTTCGTGTTTTTTTCTCTCCTGTTCGTAATAAGCTGTTATGAGAGAGTGTATTAAGTCGTCGAATGACGACAAGGCGAATACTAGTATGTTTTTAAAGGGCCAATTGCTTACTCTATGACCAAACAAGTGAAAAAGTCCTGTATTCAGATCTATATAGAGGTTTGTGGTGAACTTGGAGCGCTTCATTGTAAGGACAGTTGTGGTTGTTTTTGTGGTCCAAGGCCTACCATGAGCTAGTTCCTTTAGGTTGGTTAGGTTAGAACGTTTGAAATGTTATTTCCTGGCACACTTAGGCCGAGAGTCAGCCCTAAGACGCTTGTTACAAGAAGCTAGATTTTGAAGTCAGAAAGTGAAAAAATCTCACAAAATCTCGATCGGTAGTAGAATGCATTCTAATATGAACAAGTCGCATAGTGCGCGTACAAACGGTACGAGATACAAATCAAACGGCCGTGCTTGAAAATAGGTATCCTGAATCCTCCTATCCTCCTCTTTTTCGTCTCCGCAGCTTGTGGGGCATAGAGCCCAGCTACTAGCCAGTGTCCTTTGAATATGTCACTTGTGGATTTGATCCTACGGAGGCATGGCCTACCCTTTCATCGCCTACCTTGAAGAGCTTTATACCAGGACGTTTTTCATGGAAACGCCACAACTGGCCACTACACTAAAAAAAAAATATTTGAGGTGTGAGAAATTTTGTATAATTTGACTGGTGGATACTAAAAACTATAGCTGAGGACTCCAAGCCACTAATAAAGCTTGGTATACAAGCCTCAATGTGACGATTGGAAATCATCTCGAGACCAGTAGATCCCCAGGCCTTAAAAGTTCGTAGGGTTTGGCACCCACCACGTACAACCCGCATTCTAATGAAACGACCCCCGCAAACGTGTAAAGGACGATGATTTGACAATGATGGTTGCACTTGGAATAACCGAAATTCACGCCACTTACTACACCTCCCATGCCAAGGCAACATTTTTTTTTTAACATCAGCCTGATTGGTGCGTAAAGATGCGTTTTACGATAGACTGGAGTCTGTCTATGACCGCTGCCCAGCACATGATATTAAAATCGTTTTAGGCGATTTAATGGAAAGGTTGGAAGAGAGCGCATCCTAGGGCGACTGTCGGACAATTCAGCCTTCACGAGACCACCTCGAACACAGGCTAAGGCTAATTGACGAAACATGGTGGTCTGTAGTTTCAGTCAGTTTAGTTGCAGCCAACGTTCACATGGGGCTAACTAAAGCGAAGAACGTGCGATCCAGCGCACAGAGAAAGCTGGACATAATCAAGCCTTTTCTGCGCCCAGTGTCGCGAAGCCAATGCAGTAAAGAGCGCCGCATATAGAAGGACCTTGCACCAGGATCCTACGCGATCTGTGTGAGAGGCACCTTTTTAGACGCAAGAAACGCGAGCATGAAAAGCGCGAGCCAGAGGAGGTCGAGATATGCGGGAGCAGCAATGACGTTAGGAGGTTCTTCCAAAATGTCAGGCGTCTGGGTAAAGGATTTAGTACCGGATCGTCTTCCAGTGGAGATGCAGAGGGAAATCTGGTAGTGGATGCACAGGGAGCACTGGGGTTGTGGAAGGAAAACTTTTCTGGCTTACTAATCAGCGATGATAAGGATAATGCCGCTCACGGAGGTTACTGCCCGACGTTCCCAATTATAGACGACGTTGTGGAAGGCGGTACAAGGCCTAGTTATGACGATGTCAAGGTTGTAATCAAGCGACTCCAAAACAAAAAACCTGCTGGCGTAGATGACCTGCCTGCTAAGTTCATGCACCACCTCTTTTGCAGAATATGAAAGCATGCCGGATTATTGGGACCTTTGTGTCCTCAGCTCTGTCCTCAGGAAGGGTAACGAATACCAAGTTAAGAAGGCGTTAAAGTGACCGTGAAAGTAAGGTTCTTAGCTTGGTGAGGAAGCCCTCTTGCGAGAATCTTTTAAACACTTCCCTTTCCTAAATGGTATATCGCAGGTTTCGACCAGGTTGCCAAAGTGATAATCAGGACGATTATCTTACTTTTTCAACACATTCTATAAATACTATGGTATATGGATCTAAAAATAAAAAAATGTTTACCTTCTAGACACATAAGCCCCAGAGTTCGGAAGCAGAGTAATTGGCATAGGCAATTGCAAAAATGTTCGTACCAGTGTTGCCAACATTTCACCAGCAAAAAAACCAAAAACAACTAAAAATTTCAGAAAAAAGCCAAAAAAAAGCAAACCATTTGAGACTATTTCAAACCTGTTTATTAAATATTGATATGATTTTGCTAACGCATGCAAGAAGCGTTGGAGATACGTTCCTTTTAGAAAAACGGTCAACAACCAAAGCGATTTGGACACGTCCATCTGATTAAACAATGTTTTGAGTTAGGTCCCTATAATGATAATAACTTTGTGAATAATTCAGGTAATCGGTTATGACGCCATTCACAAGCATTCCAATATCAAATTATCCAAAAAATATAAAATAAAATTTTTTAAAGGTAAGAAAAATGTTGCTTCTGTGTATCTTTTCCAACGAAGATTTATTGGATTTTATTATTATTTTCAAAAATAGAGCCATCCAAGCCAATGTGCCTTATAGATAGAAATTGGCCATTTTCACTCGATGAGCCATCTCATCCACCACATATGTAATATAATTTAATTAGCCATTGAAAGTGGCTACTATTCCATTACTTCTTTTATAGATCGTTTCATGATAAAACCTATAGATATTCGTACAAAGTTGTAAAAATGCGTGTTTTACTCTAATCTTTTGCTAATATTTAGTTCTTTCACAGAAAATTTGTAAAAAGTAGCTCAACATATTGGCATCTTTTCTCCTTCGGCGAAATCCTTGCTGTCGTTGGCGATACCTGGTACTTGGTATATTACCGTTCCAACCGACACCAAGTTTTTGACAATAAGAGATCTAACCTCTACCTATCCAAATTGTCATATTAAAACAATCGTTGAAAGTAGGCTGTCTATATTTAGGTTCGTATATTAAAAGCCTCTCGCTTAAATTTCTTCATCATTTAACCAAATTACAATACACAATAATAGTTTGTCTGCAATTAAGTTCATTAGTTTCATGTTTTAAAATTGATGAGCATCTGTTTCATCTCTCGAAGATCTTATTTCTGACGCTTTTTATGTAAATTCATATGCCAATTATCGTACGGTGTTGATGGCCACTGATGATTGTTTTGACATTGATGAAGACTTTTATTGAGCTTATTGATCTTATTATTAAATGTAAATACAAGTATCCATAGCAAAAACTTTGTGACAGGTTAAGGTTTCATCCAAAAGCCCAAGTAATACGGTTTATTTTGGTATTTGATTGATTTATGAAAAGTTTTGCTACGCACAACAGTAAAAAAAAAATATTAAAACATAAATCAAAATATAAATGGATTGTAATTATTTGTAGTCTTAAAATTTACTACTAAAACTACTTGAGGCGTGGCATTTATCAATTTGCATTCACTTAAAAAAAAACAAGCTCAGCAAAACGCACAAAAATTTGACCCACTGAGCGTTGACTTTGTTTTTGTTTTCGTTTGCGCATCAGCTTTTAGTGTTGTTGTTGTTTTGTACGACCTTGAAATCTCTTTTAACAAAATGTAAATAGCCAGTTTTCGTTGTTTCAACGCTGTGTGTATTACAATTCTTTGTAAAAAGTATATAATTTATTTAAAATGTTGTGAAAATTGCATACAAATTTCACTTTGTTTGGCAAATTTGCTAAACGTTGCGTATACGCCCTGTATGTAACTTCGTATGAATTTAAAGCATTTTAACCGGCAAACACTCCCAAATACATTTGCATAACCATTTTACAGATTGTCCTATTATGTATATTCAAATCGTTGTGTATACATCACATACACAGTACATATTGTAGTACACAATGTCAATGCCATAAATTCTTTAGTTAGCCAAATATTTGGCCTACTGAGGGATGATGATGCTCCAAATTATGGACATTCCAAATGATGGACATTATAAATTTAAAGAGCCTAAAGAGCTTTTAGTCTACACAGCAGTTGACAACATTAATTGTATATTATATATCGATAATATGTAGATAGATATATTATAAGCGTTCTATTTAACATACATCATAACAACATTTTAACAAATTGCGTCTACATCCTTCTGAATAGGTAAAACGCATATTAGAACCTTTTATAAAGGTATTAACTAGTAATGCCATTATGCTACCGTAGGATCAAGAATATAATTTTCCCCCTCTTAAACGGGATACATATCAGAAGGGGAACCAACCGGGTATAGTGATGAAATCTGCTATTGATTTGTGTCGAATTACAGACAGCTTTGAGAGGCAATTGGGAATTTGAGTGCCTAAATTCTATAACCACCGTCTACACAGCTGGAAAAAAGCACGAAGAACCATTAAAATGGCCAACCACCTGGTAAAAGCATATCATATATATGTATATTCCTAATGCTCTACAGATTTCTTGGCTTTTTAAACCTTAAAAGCAACGCACTGGTGTAAGCAAATGCCATCTCTACTTTATAGAGCTTCTGATGTACTAGTAGATGAAAAAATTGCTGGTTTGACTATATAGAGGTGCCATCATTATCATGGACATACCAGTGGACCATAATGCTTCTCAAACCTTGCGGTTCAGGTAAATCTATTATCATACAACCTATTCGGCCGGCATGCATTATGCTCCAAACTATTAAAAGGAAGGAACAGGTAAAGGGCGCTCTAACTGTCTTATATCACGGAGTGGAGAAGAAGTGTGCGAAGCAGGGCCACCTAGTAGGGTGTTGTGGCCAGTCAGGAAGAAGAAATTTGAATGAATTTTTTTGGATAGATAAAAGTTTCCACTGTCGTCTCTCTCAATCATCAGTTCGTCTCCGCTCGAGCCATCACATTCCGAAGCAAGTGCATTAAGTTGTACAACACTATTTAGGTGGACAAAAACAGCCAATGGGTAGATTCGAACACTATCCCGAAATAACTGGTTCTGAAATCATATCATTGGAGTTGCCGTCAACATTTATGCTATTGCACCTCTAGGTAGCATTCTTATACAAGCTTTTGCAGATTGTCTAATGAAAGTGCAAATGAAACCTTAGGCAATTGTCTTTTGACGGCAACCTACGCAGATTAGACAGAAATGCTCAGTTAAACTATGAAATTACAAGAAACCCCAGACATTTTATTAAAATGAGAATAGTTAATTGGTATAGGCCGAAAAGGATACACTGCGTAACAATAAAAACCTTACATACGGCTGACCTGGACATATGGAATCCAAGTATGAGAAAATTCAGCAGGAAGTCACCTGAGAATCAAAGTAATTTTAAGGTTTAATCATAAGCTCGATCAGCACGATAATTTCGCTTTCAATCTCCTTTCCAGTCACAATTCTCTTTTTGCCCTCTTTTATCTTTTGATTTTAGGTTCCCCACGAGCTCTTAGGGCCCGAAATCCAGGAAAAGTTATTAATGCATCATCAAAACCGGGCCCTGATTTCTATCAAGGCCCTGCGATTGTTTCGGAGTGACGTTGGTTAAATCTATCCAAGGTACATGTCAAGTCAAATAAGCTTGGGAAAAGATATGCTTTATCTGTTAGTGCACTTGGTTATCATTTGAAGAGCTTTTGCTAGTATGATTCAATTTACACTGATTCTTATTCTACACTACATCAAAACAACTAACTGAAATATGCTACACTTAAATTACTAGTGCAAAATTTACGCACATTCACATTCCACATATCAACAATTTTGAGTTATTTGTCGTTTTGACTCAACTCTAACATCCTCATAGTTACACATACAAAAATATGCATAAATAAATGGAAGTAGGTATCAATTTTCAAGTATCATCAAGTGAAAGTTACGTATACGCAATGAAGTTATTAAAAAGGCATTCAAGTGTAATTTCGTGTTCAAGTGCCACCAACGCACACACACACACACACACCCCACTCACACACTCACTCACACACACACACACACACACGCACACACACACACTCAAAATGATTTGGGGTGTGTAATTGAGCTTTGATGCTGGCAAAGACATTTAAGGCAACTGCAAATCTGAAATGTAAGTACATATGTTAATGTGTTTATATGTAGGAGTACATATATGTACATATATATGCCTGCATACAAACACACACACTCACACACACTCACACACACACACACACACACACACACACACATGCATATATCTTCATATGTTTTCTTGGTTTTTGCGGTATGCTCCATATGCATTGTCTTTATCTTTTGTGGCCCAAAAGGCGCGCGCAAGTTTCAGATATTCATCTGTGTGCGTGTTGTTTTACAAATACTCTTTATGGCTTGTAAATGGGGTATTACCAGTTGGCTCTGAAGTTTGCAACACGACCACGACACTAAAAATCAGGTTTATTTAAATGAGAGCCTTACAGAAATGAACTTAAAACGGCAAACAAGTAATTTCCATCAAAATCAAATGCGAACGAGTAGCTTGTTAGTATATGCAATACTGAGATTTGAAACGAAAAACTTGTAGGATTGTGCTTAAGGACAAAAGGAAAAGCAACACTGTTGGAAGACTATAATTTTAAAAAGTAAAACAACAAAACTTCAATTTTGAAAAACAAAAAACCAAAAAGAGAGAAAAAACGAACTTGCAAGTCACTTAAGTTTGTTTCCATCTATACAAATTCTGTTAAATTATTGGCTCAGAACGTTACGTTTGAACATGCCTGTGTCCAGGGTATATTAATAAAGGTATGATAGCTCTGCCGACGTCTACCGCGGCAGAGAAATTTAATCTACTCTCGTAGTTGTAAAAAAACACTACATATTTTAAATAGTAAATTCGTAAATAGTATCTATTCGTAGATACAAACACACACGCTTCCTCATCGACTTTATCGACTTCAATGTCGGCAGAGTTATCATACCTTTATTAGCGTACGCTACCTGTGTCTTAAAACCTTTGCTATTGTGCTGAGCAATGTATAGTTAACAAGGTAACGTCGTCGTTGAGCGAACATTCTTAAAATTTTGTGAGAGGCTGAAATAGCGACAAAGATAGGCGCAATTTACTCTCGTTGCTGAAAACGCACACATACAGCTGTAAACATAAAGCAAACATAATAGCACATACATATAACATAAACACACAGCCTCTCTCATTGAAATTCGCAAGAGAATGAAAACTAAGAAACTGCGCTGCTGACGTCGCAACGACGACGTTACCTTGTTAAGTATACATTGGTGCAGAGTATATATGTTGCGTGATGACGAAAAGTTCGTTTTCATATATTCGTTTTGTGTGTCTTTGCCGATTATTTCGAGTTGTTGTCAATGGGTCTGCATTCGACACACACCGTCACAGAGACACACACACACACACTTAGAGAGAGATAAACATAATTGTTGTGTGTACGCACACTTTGGCATGAATATCAGCATGAAAGATGAAATGAGAAATTATAATGAATACAGCTTTGCGGTATCTCAGTTGTGTTTTTATTTTGCCTTCCGGCTTCTTTCCAATGCTCATTTTGTTGCTGTTGTTATTTTTTTGTGCTTTTTTCTACCTATATTTTTTTCTTTGTAAATACGAAGTTGTAGCTTATTGTTTGAGGTTGCGTTTGCGGTGCGAAACTTGTCTGAGGTTAGTGATGCTGTCGTTGTTGTTGGGGCCAGTGCTTTATGGGTTTACACTTTTTTCTTCTTATTTTTTTTCGCTGAATATCAGTCAAAGTACTTAAAAAAAGGCGACGTAATCGACGTGGGGAAATTACCGCATAACTTGTGTGTGAGTGTGTGTGTGTGTAACGGTTTGTTGAGGTGTGATTGCAAATAAATTAAGCTGTATAGCTTAAGTGGGGGCCTTCAAGGGTTTGTCAACAAGTACTTCAAAAATCTATGTGTGGAGTTAGGCCCACAAGCGCTGTTCCGTTGGCGGGTTCAAACCTTTTTTTTTTTTCTTTTGACAATTATAAGCTAATATATTTATGTTCCGCTTAAGTTGCGAGCTTAAAGTAAAAGTAGGAAAGTAAAAAAAACGTTTAAAAATTCCCCATCGCACATTTGTATTTTTCTTTTTCAAAAACGTACAAAGGCGTCTACATTTTAAAGAGAAATTCTCTTAGATTTAGTATACCTTAAAACATATTTTGTCTGTTATATTTGGTTATATATGTGACAAATTCCTCATTGCTAGCTAGAAGTTCGTGTAAAAGCTGTCTACGTCCAATTCATAGGCGAACAATTCCTAGTTGTACTCCGATCTGATTCAGGGTTTGTAGTTGTTTTTATTGTTGTTGTAACGGTTCTGGGAATTCTGCATGCTAGTTTGCGTTGTGGGGGATGACGCATAATGGGTGGGTTTGGTTGTTAGTATAGCTGGTGTGGTGAATGCTTCAATTCCCCTCACCAGCATTTAGCAATCGTAGAACTGTTTGCCGTGATTGGCTGCATTGATATCGCCGTTTTAAAAAACTTGCATTTAAAACAAGGAGCACTAATGGCAACAAACCCTTAGCTAAAATATAACTTTTTGGAACGCTGAATCCGAGCACTGTTTTTTTTTAAATCGCGATTTGTCGAAAACTTCTAGGCGAAACAAAACGTTTTGAGGACATTATATATCGCTTTTATCGCCCATCTTAACATATATATGAAATCATTGCTTAGAAAAATAGACGTTTTTATGTAAATGGATTATTCGTACTTATTGCATATATACAATCGATTACTTTTTGGTAACAATTTCATCGGTTTGCATATAACTTTGAAATTTTAATCATTTAAGTAATTATTTTAGTTAGGAAATTTATAAGTTTAAATTTTGATGTGATTAATTTCTTTACTCTAAGTTAATTAAAAATTAAATTAAATTAATGTTTGTGTGTAAAAGTATCGAAGATGTATTATTCGGCTATCACTTCGTGTACTATTTTTACTTTTTATCAGGTTTTTTCACATATGTACTTATAATGATCGCTTATATGAAATGTTTTGCAAATAACCGATTATGGTTTATATAAAATATTATGCATATATCTGATAATCGTTTATATGAAATTATCAAGAACTGTGCTCCATTTTTGCTATTTCAAGTAAGCATTATCTACTGTAAGATAGCAAATGTCATATTTTTGGTTGCTTAGTGTTATTCTTCTTCCTAACTGGCCATTACAACCCGTTATCGGATTACGGCCTAATGAAAATACATTTTTTTAATGGAATTGTGGTTTTAAGTGGTGGGTCCTAAACCTTACGCACAACCCTTTTAAAGCCTGTGGTGGCTTTACTGGTCTCGAAAGAACCCATTGTCATTATTCATACGAAAAGCTTTGACCTGCTGTGGTGGTATTCTCTAACCCGCTCACCACACGGGAAAAAGGGGAACAGGATATTCCACAGTCGGGCACCGTCCCGACTGTCTGCATCAAATTTTTAATTTTACTTTACCTTTATCCTGGAATTATTAAATATATCGAATAGCGTCACCATCGATAGTTAAGCTGAAGTATAAAAACTGTTCCCTATTACAATTCCAAATTCCATTTGCTGATTTAACAATGCAGTTAGTCTCTTGGCTAAAACCTACATTTACTCGTAAATTTGGGGTCACTTGCATATTACTTGGGAACCTAACTTCAAACAGAGATGAATTGTAACTTAAATTCAATGTCCTATACACACTTTTGGTCTACCTTGTTTTGCTATCACTATTGCTCAATTTGGCCTAAGAGAGAGCGCAACACAAGCAGCAAGACGCATTTCAGCCAAAATTTTGAATGTTTAAACTAAGAGGATTCCACTCTATTACATTCATGCTCTTTGGCTGTGCGGTTCATTTCGCAAAAAAACGTACATATATCCGGGTTTGAACTAGTTCGGTTCAAAACTGGCTTGTAGCCCTGATTTGAATATTGATATATGCAGCATAAACGTCAAAAATTTTAACATTTTATAGTAACTCTTAAGTGTTCATGTACATATTTCATAGACAACTTGCGGCTCAACTTTACATTCATTCATGGTGTTGAACTACCAAAGTTTGCTGACATTTATCCCAGCTAATTTGCAAATGATGCCAAACACACACTAAAGCCATAACTTTATAAATATAGTTACTAAATAAATAAATAAAAAATGCCCATAGAAATTTGCATAGGCCAAAACGCTGTTATGAATATGATGAGCTGCCGTAATTCCCCAAAACCGAAAAAGATTTAACCTTGAAATACATGCGTTGAACTTTTAGTTTTGGCTAAAATATTTGCCGATTTCCAAATTCATTGGTAATGAAAAGCGTAAACTTTTTTTTTAAACTGACAAATCACAGTTAGTAACTTGTTGCTACCGTTTTACTATTATGTATTTTGCTATTAATTTGCTGCACACGTTTTTTTTCACTGACATTGAAACACTTTTATTATTGTTTATACTTTTTTATTTTTATACTTTTATAGTTTTTTTTCGACCAACTTGCTGGAACTTGGCCAAGTTTAATATAGTTGTAGTTACAAGGAAAAGTGCAAGTGAAAACAAATTTTAACACGTTTTCGAGCTTGATGCTCTTTTAGGGAAACGAATTTTGTGCACGTTTCAACATGTCTGTTGTCAACTATATATAAATGTTAACACAGTTTTTTTTACGTTACATATTTTTAGTTTTTACAACTTTGTGTTTGTTTATATTGTGATTAATGTTGTTTAAAATTTATACACGACTTTTGGCAATTTGGGCATTTGCATATTTCTCTTTTTATGGCGTATTTCATATGCATTTTTGCTGTTTTTAGCTTAATTGAACTCATTTCACTTTTCACTCACTCACTCACACTCACCATAGTAGCCCAATTTTGGAGCGGCTTAAATCCTAAACTCCTATTTTGCTGCAGTTACTCACGGCAGCAAAATATGAACTAAACTGAAACATGGAACGCCTAATACAAATATGCCTGTGAATGTCTTTATAGCCGTATTTGTACTTACTTATATACATACGGTTTTTTATGTGCAAACATATAATTTTTGGCGATAACAAATTAGCAGTTATATGCAAATTGAAACTAAAGTGTGGCAATAATACCCCAATGCTCCCAGAGTTACCTGACCGATGCTTATTTAATACTATTTTGTTGGTATTTAGTTTTTCTTTTCTTTGCGTAATTGCCCAGGTTGTGTGTTTGGTTTGCATACCCTACATACAAAGGGTAAGAGGTACATTACATTACATATACAATATGAAACAGTCTCCTGTCAGTTCTCTCCAACTTGGCATAGTGTGGCGTGCCCTTCTTTTCGCTCTCACTGCACACACATGGCACCAAAAAAAGGTACGTGCAACCATCTCGCTCTCCGGTGCACGCTGCTAACACAGCACACACACGTGAGCACATACGAGCGTGATAACAGATTTTCGTGACGGCATACAAGTTGGTCTCATGGCGCGCCAATTGATAATTTATATCACAAATGTCTGTGTTTAGCACCTAGCCATCGAATAAAAATCAACAATTATTCAGACCAAGAGATATATTGTCACAAAGTATGTCTTATGCCCTAGTTCTTTATTTGTATTTAGTTTTTTTTAGTATGCCACCCCATTTTCCCCCACAATCTCAACTTTATCTTTTGTTAGCATCCATCTATGGATCTAGTTACATATTGTAAAAAGGTCCAAAGTTCGACGAAAGTTTGACAAATTTCAAAGAAGTTTCTGCAACTTAAGATACTCTAAGTTATACAAAAGATATATGTAAAACGATACTTATTGCCACGCACCTCAACGGTATCAGACTCCTTAAAAGCTCCATGCCACTTTTCGGGAGCTGATGTTAGATCTTAATCTATTCCTCAACGCAGCGAAATGCCAAAAAATGACTTTGGTGGCCATCTTGCTAAATAGGAAGGTTGTTCAGCTCAAATGGGATAGGGGTACAGACCTAATAGCCTATTCGACTGAAAATAATCATCCTTTGCAAGCTGCAACAAGGCAAGAAGCGAAAGGTTTGCTCATTGTGTGGTATCTAGGAACAACTTCTTCTGAGGGTGTTAGAACTATAATTAGTTTTTTGCACTGCCAAAACGTACAACCATAGATGAATCTGCTAACCTTCTCATATACCTAAGAAAGGCAGACTATTGTTTCTCAACGAACTACATAGCCCAAAACTTCTGGACTATTATCCTTATAAGGGATGCCTGGGTGATTTTCATGGGTTTCTACACGTCCAGCGTAGTTCAGCAGAGGTTCTCGGCATCTAGGTGGTCTATGTAAAGACCAAAATACGGTTGATATTGACTTCAACAGTCCGTTAATAAATGTGGCGAATCCTTTAACGGAATTTCAGAATAATTCAACAATATTTAACTGTAAAGGCGGAATAAGAATGGCAGCTTCTAGCGTAATCTGCATAATTTAAACGTCAAAGAGCTGCCGGAGTTTTACCACTAAGTTAGTGGAATGATATATTCTATACTCATGAAGGAATCTATTAGCTAGCAAATGCATTCAGATAGCTTTCTTTATTTTCAATGATTTAGTTAAGCAATCAAACTTATATCATCAGCGGAATTTGCCGAAGTTCACCTCAAAGAGGAAACTCCGCAGCATTGTCAATGTCAGTGACAGTCAACCAACAAAAAATCAAAACTATCAGATCTAAGCTGAACCAAAGCCTCTCTCTGTTTTAACAGAGAACCATCCCATTTTCTTTTGTCGTAACCATGATGAGATCCTTATCTCTGATAATCATCTTCACATTATCTTTTAAAGATAGTGCGGATGTCTTCGTTCCCTTATATAATAGCGAATCTCACCCCCTTCCCCCGTGACAGATTTTCGCGGTTTCAACCAACACCATAAAAGCTTTTAAAGCTTTCCAAATTTGATTTTCATGGGTATAGGATATCCCACTGTTGGGCACCGTCCCGACTGTCTGAATCAAATTTTTATTTTTTCTAGTTGTGCTTCAATTTCCATATCTTCTCAACTGCAAAATTTATTTGCAAATTCACTCTTTAACGCCTCTTACATAACCACACTGGAACATCCCTTAGTATATAGAGCACCAATCACGCTTTCAATCAGTCAAAAAGCGGAATAGCTTTCACCCTTCCTCTTACCACCAAACCGTCTCGGGTTGCTTTTGATTCATTTATCTTCTTACTGGCGAGCCACTTTCCTTAAGCATATGCTTTTGTAACTTTTACTAAATAAAAATTCCACCTTCTGGTCAAGGGTTAGGAAACTCTTAGAACTGGTGCATAGCTGGCTATCTGGCCACACCAAGTCGGTGCTTAGCTTTTTCTTAAAATATTTTCTTTTTCTTCCTATTTGTTGTTATCTTTAAGCTTCCTATTTTTCCTATTATCAATTTTACCTCTCTTTTCACCTGTTACCTTTTTTGATAACACTTTAGATTTTTGTGGCAAAATAAAATAAAATGGGTTCATAACAACCCGCTATCGGGTTACGACCTGATGTAAATACATTCTTTCATCGTAATTGTGGTTTTACGTAGTGGGTCCCAAGCCCTACGCACAACCCTTTAAGGCCTACTAGTCTCGAAAGAACCCAGTGTCATTGTTAGTCGCCTCATACGACAAGCTTTGACCTGCTAAGGTGGTATTCTCTAGCCCGCTCACCACACGGGTGCGTACTTTTAAAGGTACGTTCATCGTTTAGCAACCCTTCTTTAATTTTAAAGAGAGTCTGAAATACGGAAGTCGCTCTGCTGATGTCGCAACGATGCCCGTATCTGTAAAAGTACACATAGCTACACATCAGATCACTGTCAAATAAAGACATATTACAAAATGTGCGCGGTTTTATTATTTAGAACCAAACAATTTCAAGTGATGAGTCTCTTCTAGAAGCAGTGACAGGTTTTTGTCACCACAATATTTACATGTTATGGTATTTTATAGTCAAAGCCGTATAATTGCACGTCGTTAAAACAATTTATTAATTTTGGAGGAACTTTAATCTAACGCATTTTAATTACACTCTTTGCTGCTACCTACATAAGTACATTTAAAAGCATGCATATTGAATTTTCAAACATGCTTGAACATGATTATTATGCAATTATTGTAAATGGCAGAAATAAAAACAACAACAAAAATGGCCAGTAAGAAATAATCATAAAGTGACAACAGCCTGACACACTGGCCAGCCATTAGAGTGGCTCAAAATTTTTGTTATGCTCTTTTTTTTATGTACAGTTGTTTTTTTTTTTATTGCGGTCTGCTTTTTGACCATTTTTGTTTGTTTTTCTTGAAGCATTGAAAACGCATTCATGTGGCAACACACACACAAATACAATAGCAAAAATTTGATACAGACGGTGTCCGACAGTGGAATACCCTGTACCCTTTTTCTTTATAAACACTAAAAACGGTAAAATGGGAACGGAAGTATCCACTTTTATATATCTTTTCATAAGATCGATTGTGAAGTTCCAATTGACAAGTTTTCCTATTGGGAAGTTGACTATTATGGTGGCAAAAATCACTTTTATACTCGTAACTCCAGTATTCTTGGGCCAATGTCGTTGAATTTTGTAACATAGATCAATATATGTCTGTGACAATTTTCAAATTGAATTTGCATATTTTTGACTATAACTTTTGATGTATTTATCCGATTTCGATAGAGAATACCACCTCAGCAGGTCAAAGCTTGTCGTATGAGGCGACTAACAATGACACTGGGTTCTTTCGAAACCAGTAGGCCTTAAAAGGGTTGTGCGTAGGTTTTGGAACCCACCACGTAAAACCACAGTTCCAATGAAAGAATGTATTTACATCAGGCCGTAACCCGATAACGGGTTGTTATGGCCAGTGATTAAAAACTCCTGCTATTTTCATTTGCTCCTGCTCCTGCTCTTGGTCCTGCTCCTGCTCCTGACAGTTCGGTAGCAGTAGCAAAATTTCTGCTACTGCTACCAAACTATCAGGAGCAGGAGCAATAAATTTTACTACTGGTACCGAACTATCGGTAGCAGGAGCAGAAATTTTGCTACTGCTTCCGAACTGTCAGGAGCGGGAGCAATTATTGTACGACTCCTGCTACGGAGCAGGAGCAATTTTAAACACTGGTTATGGCCAGTTAAGAAGAAGAAGAACATGAAAACGACGCACATCTTTAAAAAGTTTCGACTTGATAGATTCAACAGAGCGGTTGTGAAGCGCTCAAATCTGTCACGGGAGAAGGGGCTAAGATATCGACTTTGTTCGATAAACTCCCTCAGCCTGCCTGTTACATACATTGCACAAATCTATAATACCCTTTTACATTGTGTGTACAGGGTATAAACAACTAACATACATTTGGTTGGCAAAAATGTTAGCAAAAAGAAAAGCAAAGCAGCTGAAAACAACGTTAGCCGCTAGCGGGAAATGCCTGTTGGTCAAAAGCTGAGACAGAGTGAGAGAGAGAGACAGGTAGAGAGGAAACATGCTACTTTAACGGTAGCAACAGGAAAAACACTTGCACTGTGTCAGTGGAGTGAAGCCAATTCATTGGAGAGCACAACTTTGACAGTGCTCGTTTTTAGACAGCTGAAACGAGAGCGAAATGCCAGGCGTTACCTATTGCAAAATCGTCTATTCAAGGTAGATAATTAGTTGGGCATTTAGTTAGTGGCTCTTAGTGCCTTGTTTTCTTTTACTTTTTGTGAATGCTCACTTTTTCGACCGTTTCGGACGTGTTGCATGTGGCGTATGAGTAATCAGTTAAAATTTATGTGTGCAGCCACATAAATTTTCGCTTGATGCCGGCAACTACTGTGCATAGGCAAATTTAAGGCAATGTGCTGTCGGACATTGCACATTATATAAGACATAACAATTTGCTGCCTGCAGACTCAATGCAAAACTGTAAATGCGCCTAAAAAATGATTACTACTGCCTTATGCAAATTACGGACTCACTTTGCTGTACTAGAAAAAAACACTGCAAACACAGTAAAACCTGTTTGTGTTTGTAATTGTGTACTGCCTAACGCCTTGACAAACTCGGCTGTACTTATGTATAAGTTATGGCTTGGCAGCGCACATTGAACTACAAATTTTGGGCTGGCCAACAAACTTAACCCACAGGCGCCACAAATGGCCACAACGAAGAGCACACCATAAACAAACAGTAATCATGTTGCATGTTGCACCTTGGTAAAGTTGCTTTTTATGCGCTGTAGACTCTGATAATAGTGTATATTAAGTTTGTGCAGACTGCTGAAATTTGTGACCTTAAATATTGTAATATTTTTTAATCTTTGAAGTCTGTTTTTTAATGACTATAGAATTGTTTCTGGCGCACATACATATTTGTATAAATATTGATAACAAAGCAATAAGAAAAGTGCATTGTATCTTATGTACAGCTTTCTAGTAGAGATACTTTAAATTTGTTTTGCATTTTTAGGAAAACAGCAAATAACTTCCACTCAAGAAGTTATATGGAAATCTTCGCGAAACGCTTTTAAGAGTGACTCACTGTATTAGGGAAAAACATTGACCAAAAAAAAACAAGATACAAATTTAACTATGTAATAAAGTTCTAACATATGGTAGTTATTTAATTTTTTTCTTCTTCTTCTTAACGGGCCATAACAACCCGTTACCGGCTTCAATTTGTTTAAGTTTGTTTTATTCATTATGAAAATGTTTGACAAACACATCTAATTGGAACAATTAATTTGATAGTCAGAAATGGTTATTTTCAGAATTGAAAAAAGATATTTAAAGCAAAAATATTATTTGTATAAATATTTTCGAAAAATTGTGTATTTTCAGAAAAAAATTTCACAATGAGAAAAAGCTAAAAAAAAGAGCAGAGCTTAGGTTTATTTATTGGCTTCATGAGAGCTTTGGATTTTTCAGAGTTTAAGTTTAACTTAATTGTGTCAATTCTTTAGAACACAACCCTTAGGAAATATTTGTTTGCATTTAAATGGCTATTTGCTTGAACTTCTATTAAAAGAAGGATTGAAAAATTAGTATAGGTTTAATTGTGAATGTTCAATGCGGTTTCGGGCTCGGTTGTTTTGTAAAATAAACAGTTTTTGTTTAAATGATCGTTTTTTTTAAAGGTTATTTGGTAAGCTACTAAAAAATAATTTCCTTATTTTATTTATATTTACAAAAAAAAATAAGTCCTGTTGACGAATTCTGAATTCCAATTCGCTATCAGAAGTGGCCCAAAGGATATTAATTCAGACTTAACCTCAAACAACACTTTAATATTTTAAAAATAAGCGACAAAATCAGGGATTTCAAATATTAGTTATTAAGTTTAAAAAAATTGTAGCGAAAAAAGTTACCTAGAAGAATTTGAAAACACTAATTGTCTTATTTTTGAATGGGCTATCCATAAAAACGATAAATTTTTATAAGTAATTTGAAATAAATTGAATGTTAAGATAACAATAATGGGAAAAGCAGCTAAAACTCAAAAGATTCTAACTTGAAAACTATTGATCAGATAAAACACATGACATTTTTACAGGTTGAAGGTTGTTAAAATCTAAAAATAATATTGGTTTTTTTGTTTTTATTTCATAATTCAGGCAATTCTTCACAGATTCTTATCGTTTGACTCAGATTTAAACGTACTGTCGAAAAAAGGTATTAATATATAACACTTTTTCACGAAATCATGCGGTAAATGTTGGTCAATTTCAGACTAAAGATCTCTCTATGCAGATTTTGGAAAGATACGCCTTTTTTCTTTCTAAAACAATTATGAGAATCGATTTAATAATGGTGGAGTGACAAATAGATTCATATGTTAAGGCAAAAAACCCGTTATTTGCTAATAAAACAAAAATTGGAAAGATCACCAGGAAAAAAGTAAATTATTTTGAGTTCCGCTCGACCAGATATATGTACAACCTATACTATGTTATTTGTGGGATGTATGTTCACTGTCGCACAGTGTTATATGTAAAAATGTATGATTATTTGAAAAGGTTGTTTCATAAAATAAGACCTTTTTAATTTTAACCGGTTCGACCGGTTGGCAATCCTTTTAGTTAACAATAGGATATAGCTTTGAATCACATTTTTCGGCAGATGTTTTGGCAGAACCAAACAAAGAATTGGTAGCAAAGATTTCTTTACCAATTTGTGTATAGAAATTTCAGCTTTTCTTGTAATTTTGAAGGCAGTCAACTTATTGAACTATATTCCAACAAATTGTACTATAAAAATTTTAGACAAATAATTTCCAAAGTCATGAGATAATCTAGAAACAGTAGTCTGTAACCACGGGGGATTTGCCTGGGTGATACCTGCTCTGCTTTAACACAACCTTCTCTTGGTGTTCCCTGGTTAGCTGCCCTAATTGCCACCACAGGCTTTAAAAAGGTTGTACGTAGGGTATTTTGTACCCATCACTGTTGTTACACGAAGCGAGATTATCATGTGAGCAAGTGAAAAAATCTCTCACAAAATCTAGGTCGATATTAGAATGCATAGGGTTGCAGGCGAGAAAACAATAAAGAAAAAAGTCTGTAAATAGCTTTTGGATTTGAAGCAATTTGTTCTTATTCGAAAGAGCACAATGCATAAAGGGTATCTTATAGTTGGTTGATCACTTCCTATGCAAGGCAGCATGCGACAATTTTGACCAAATGGAAATTGCCATAACCCAGTTTCTTGTGGCAACTGTGGCAGCAGCAACCCACTGGCCACTACTTGCTAGCATTTGGCTATGATTGCAACATTTTGTGCTGCATTTGTGATTGCCTGCCTGCCACTTCTATATAAATACAGACTAGATATAGTCGGTTTATAGTCAGGCATATATCGGCTTACATTTCGTTTTCGTTTTCATTTTTGGCATTCATGACAGAAAACTTGTTTGCTGCCGGCCATTCGCCATGGGACGAGACAAGATAAGCCAGCTACAAGCTACAAGCAACAAGAAACAATAACAACAAACAACAACAACAAACAACAACAACAAACAAAAAACAACAACAAGAAGACAACGTGTTGACGTCTGGTTGAGGCATCGCGGGGAGCACCACGTTCTTGTTGCTACTATGAAGGCAGCTTCTGCTTTTACGCATAGCTGGTTTGCTTCTTCCTTTGCAAACGTCCTTAAAGGTCACTCAAGTTGTGGTTGTTGTTGTTGTTCGCGTTGTCGTTGCCATTATAGGGCAACAAGCCATGGCACTTGCACCGGTTTTCTGTCCAGTTATATCGGCTACTGCCGCAACTTGTTGCATGCCGCGTCGCGCTGCATGATGCCGTTGGGATTTTATCGCAGCAACACGATCAATGGCCAATTAAGTAGCCAGCCAGCTCCGTCCATACAAGTTGCATGATGCTGCAAGCCTTCATTTTTTGTGTGTTTTTTAGCTGCATTTTTAACGGAATTTAAAGGTTAACTGGTACAGTTTTTCTTCTTAGCTCTTAACGACGATTTACATGTGCTTTGCTAACTGTTTGATATTTTTATTATGTCTACTATACCTACATAAAAGCATATTAAATTTTTTATGGCTACACTTAAGCCATTGAAAATCGCATTCAAGTTCAAATCCCACATAATATGTACATAATAAATTCGTTATAGTAGGTATACATATATGTAAAACAGTTGTATATAGGCTCAAGTCCGCTTAAGGTGAATAAACCGACGCCATATGTGTGCAAATTATGCGCTTTGTTTGACTCACTTGTATGTCTGTATGTACATACGACCATATACATTTTTATACCACTTGGCATTGAAAGTGAAAACTCATTGAGATTCTAAGCCAGGCGACGTGTTGCTTCATTCTGCTGTATCTTAAAATCGATGCAAATGTTCGTCAAGTTGATTCGACGGATATTACATAATGTTAGCAAGCTTTGGAAGCAATATCTATTAATATACCTTGGACAGTGGTGTAGTTTAAACATTTGGCGCTTGGCACAAGGAATGGGTCTAGTCCAAGGTTTATTAAAAAGTTTATGCTTTTGCACTGTGGAGGTGTATCTCATTAGGTATACTTAAATATCTCTTAAATAAGAGAAGCATTCATTAACTTTGTTTTTTTTAAACGCAAAAGAGGAAGATAAATTGAGTCGAATTGACAATCTTCGAGAATCAAAGAATCTAGTTAACATTAAATTTTTTGGCATAATACACCATCTATTTAGCATTTACTCCTTCTCCATTAACAGATGGGTAAGTAACTGTGAACTTAGTGGACAATATTGGGAAATACAATCAGTGAAATAATAGATACCATACACGATACAGTTTAAAGGTACAATGTTCAGTTTGTCACAGTGTGAGTGCATGATACCGTTATTGCTTCAAATCGGTCATTGGCTATCTAGATATCTATTGATAACAGCTTAACTTTTAAGCATCACCTCCAGCAACGGAAAACCTTTAATGCATTGACTGCCATTGTGTCGAACACTGGATGCCATAGAAAACGCTGCAAATGTTTGATCGCAAACGTGATATGGTAATCATCTGCACGCATCGGCAGCTTGCACCTCCACGGGTGTTGACTTTGTAGATCCGTTGGTCTCCGAGGACTTGCTTGACTGTGGTAAGACGGCAAGACAGATGCCGTGCTTTTTCCAATGGCGCTTAGAAAAGAAGACTGACGCCGTAAATCCGGCCGTGTGTGAGTAGGAAGCACGGAAAGTATAGGTTTAAGAATGTTGCATACACTGTGCAGAGCCCAATTCTGATCGGGAACAGCATAAATAGTTACAGACTTGATGGATATACCACTTAGTTTGTGAAATAAGCAACATGCTAGCAGATAGAATATAATGTTTAAGTCGCTCCATATCTTATATCCTAGATGAGAGTCTAGCTGTGGCCTTTATGCCTTCTTACCCTCAAGATCTTTGACTGAAACTTTGGGCACTCTACCAATGGAAATATCTACGTTTTGATCGTCTTGTGACTTTGACACAAAAATACAACTTCCCAGAGCAAGTTTATCGAAGTAGAAACTGGCAGGGTTTCATTCATATTGTATAACTTGGACAACAAAGACTTGTTTATTGAAATTCAATACAAAGAAAGAGGAAAAGATTATTGTTTGAAAAACATCAAATCCTTTAATGGGATGGAAGCGTTAGAAAGTTAGCGACAGCCTTAAAAATATGATTTGCTAAACCTTTTTGAATTCTATTTCATTTCTATTAAATTTTACTTAAGATCAGTTAGAGTGTAGACTATCTCTTTCCAGAAGTCTCAAGCTCTAATACATGGACTTCAAGAAAATGTTCTTAATTAATCAATTTACAAAATTCAGTTTTTATTTCAAAGTTGAAAGGAAGATTACTCGTAAGACACTTGATAGTTTTTCGGTTAAAACATAGGTATGGAAAGTATTACAATCTGCACGTACACATTTGGTGCTAATGCCCTGTCTTTAAAAACCCATCTGTCAAATTTTCAGCTGAGTGCCGTTTTCACTAAACTGATTTTATTATTGCTTTACTATGTGCCTGGAAACAGCTTTTGCATAAAGATATTTTGATTTTTTGTTTATGTTTTAAGGAAATTTATATGCGAAAGCCAATGAATTTGTGTCTTTCTGTTAAATTGATATCAAAATATAGATGTTTTTTTCTTGCGTATCGATACACCGATAACTGCAAACAATCATCATGCAAAAGACAATAAGTTCTATCAAAATTGGTTGTATTAAAAATGACAGCAAATGCTTATATGAACTTCAGCTGAGTTAAAATATAATTTGCAGTGGTACCAACGTGGTATAAAAAATACAAGGTAAGATAACTCTGCAGACGTTCAAAGCCAAAGAGAGCGAGAGAGAGAAGGGCGGATCCCAACCTCATAGCAGAAAAGAAAAACATTCATGCATAAAGTGTTTATATGCACAAACAGTTGCAAACAACAAGTAATGCGTTCACATGTACATGCTCAAATATGCATAAGTGTTGGTTCACAAAGAAATAACATGCGTGGACCTTCTTCGTTGAAGTTCGTTGCAGAATAAAAATTAAGATACCACAGCAGTAGACGTCAACCGAGTTATCTTACCTTGTATTCTCTTCCAATTACATGTTACACGCTTAGCCAAATCAGCTAGTTTATTATTTTACTCGAAATTGGGGCTACTCAGTTACTAAAAACCGTTGGTGGAATCGAGGCTTTTTTTGTTTAAAGGACGCACCTGTGAGCGAATTACAGGCTATTTTAAATGCATTTTTGCTATGCTTTTGATCTGTGTCCCTATTTTAAGCAGAAAATGCAGCAATACGCATCCCGTAATGGGTTCAACTCTGCTGAACGCATTGGCTATATCACTTTTAAAGCGCAAAAACTCTATGATTCACTTATATGTAAATAGGCATCTGCGACAGTTGGGATAGATGTATTACTTTTCCAACTGTCTTAAAAATCGACAACTTCAAAGATAATACGTATGTATACCATACATGCATTAAAATGATTCATTAAGTGCTTTAACTGTGTAAAACATCTTTACAAGTGCATATCAAATACTTTGCCTCTCTTGTTTCGAAACAGCTTATTCAAGCAAAACATTAAGTATTTACTTAATGGCTTGTATTTAAACATGTTCACTTAGCGCTGACCTTATTGGATTCAATTATGGTTCAATAAGCCTCAGATGCATTGTACTTAAATGCATATAGCGATTCTCATAATAATGATATACCGCTATGTCAACAGTTCCAAGATCTTCACCAAACCGCACAATTTAAAATCTAAGCTGCATCTTCAAACGGTAGCTGCTGTGCCACTCAATGCACGCACATCATCAATCATCAATCCTCAGACCTGCATAATAATCATAATAATAACGATGCCAAACCGTTTCCAAATCAAACAAGCCATAACGACGACCATATACATTATAGCGTATCGTGGGGTCTATAGCATAATAAATCTATAGTAATTTAACAATTATAAGGCAGCGGCGCTGCTGCTGATGACGTCTTTTTGGATTCATTGGCGGTCAATGAGTGAGTGCTGCGCATGCGCATCGTGCATGCCAAGCGCATTGCTAGTGCGCGGGTGTTTAGCCTAGAGATGGGCACGAGACGAGACGTGAGCGTGAAAATCGTGTTGAATTCTAAAGTGCCGTGACGGATGTCAATTTAATGAGGTGTGTAATTTGCTGTGCATTTTATGAATTAATAGAGTTGCCATGAGAGTCGCGTATAGATTCATAGCAAACATTTATATTAGGCGCTTGGCTCATAAAGCTTGTAGTTAAACATCATTGTTGTAAATCTGAGCCATTAAGTACATCTAATTAAACTTTATTCTCACTGACTTAGACCTCAAAAAGTTACAGCAACTAATAGGCGATGATTCTAGACACTATCATACTAACATGAACGTAGGTTATTTTTAATTAAGATGGCTGCCATGCACTTTTCGTCACACACTTAGGCCTTATTACGGCCCATTGCGACACCATGGGATCTACGCACTCCTTCCCTGTTCCTGAGTAGACATAATCAAAAAGGCAGACCATCCAGATACATAGAAAAAATCTGCGATCCGTTTAGTTCTGATTTCAGACAGATCTGATAAACTTTTCAAGAAATAGCTGCGTTTAATGCATGACATTTATTCTTTTATTTCTTCGTTCAAGTAGTAGGTACCGTCTTTTAATTTCTCGGATGGCTAGAAACTATACTGATCTACAAAATTGAAACCTTTTGATCATATATTGATACTCAATATAAAACTGCACTCAGCTCTTACGAATTTCGCAACTATCGATATTTTGGCGAAAGCTTTACTCAAACCACTATATCTCCCCAACTATTCTTTGATAGACCACAAACTGAAGCTATAAGTTTTTGCAAACAGTTCTTATTAGGCAACAAAAGTAGAAGGAAAATGTATGAATTTATCTAAGGTGCTTGGTAAAGTATATGAATAAATCGATTTGTGACGTGACGTTAAGGGTTGAAAGTCTTCAAAATTTTGGTGACGTCATTTACGAACAGCCCCTAAGTAATCTAACAATGGTATTTAAACGATGCGAATGAAAAATTTGGCAGATCACTAATAGTAGAATTTAACAATACAACGAGACAACTTAAATTGAATTTTACAGCGTGTTCATCGCGTAACGAACGGTTAATTTGAAGTGTTGCTAAAATATTTATGAATATTTTTTCTCTTATATCAGTGGGGCCATTTTCTGAGTACAAAATGCGGATAGAAAGTATAGAAGCTATATTGGCTATTGGCTTTTGGCTATTTCCGGTTTTCCATTTTACTTTCTTGCTTCATGATTTTAAATCTTGGATCTTTTATCATTCCATGTTGTGAGTAGGTGCGTATTTTTAAAAAGATCAGAATATTTACAGAGTATTTGTAAACTCAATAATTACTTGTTTAAATTTATTAATTAAAATAAATATATCGGTTTAAACATAAATACCAAGAATAACGAATCAGCTGATATTGATAAGCTATCGATATGTTTTATCGAACTCATTTTTTGTGACTCGCAAAGTGCCTCGTGCTTTTTTGCATTTCGTTTTAACTTTTATAGCTTCTCCATTTTTCTATTGATTTGTCAAAAAAATTAAATAAAAGTGTATTCGGGGGTGTACCAGAAATCTTTAAGACGAAGCCAAATTTTCAAGTAAGAAAGTAAAAATATCTCATGAGCGTCTTTCAAAATTTTACAGGTAATCTTACAACGGCTATCAAACGATATTTGACAACTCACTGATAATCGCAGTTTGTAATACTTCTAATTCCCATTTAAAACACTGGTTCAAAAAAATTAAGGTTGAAGTTGCAAAATTCGAATTCGAAAAACAAGATGCGGGAAGCAAAGGAGGCGCCAACGAAGTATTTTGTGCAGCACCAAACTGTATTTTATACAAAACAACACTGAATCGCACTTTACAGCACTGCACAAAATCTCGCTCGATATTTTAATGCATCCTAATATGAAGCAAGTCACATAGTGTTGCAGGCGAGACAACTTTTGGGCGAAATTACTGTGCCTAGAAAAGGTGCGAGATACGAATCACACGGTCTCGCTAAAAAAATCACGCTTCGTGTAACAAGAGTCTAAACTGTTATGCTCAAAGTCGCCTTTGATAGCGCTTAATAAAAACTTTGGTAAGACACACTCGATAGATTTATAACGCTTTTACAGGCACATCTGACACATTCGCGAATTATATTTGGGATGAAATTCGCGTTATTAATTTCGATGAAAGAGATTTCTGGCACAGTGGGTACCCTGTACCCACTTTAACCATAAAATCAAATTCCAGTGTAAACTTTTTTATTGATGCTTTAAGCGGTAGTGGGGATGATTTCGAAAAATGTCAATATTGTTTTGGTTTATAAGCATAAGCTTGAGTCAGTTCAGTTCTATAAAAATTTAAATTCTGTTGCAGTTTATAGGAGGAGGCATTCGCATATTATTACTTTTATCTTTTAAAGTTTCTATCCTTTCTATCTTAGTGATTTTCTCGACATACATGCACAGTAATAGTGTGCATAATTGTGCCAAGTTTCAATGGGATAGCTTTTATGGTGTGGGAAGGAGGTAAGACATAATTCGATAAACTCGTCCATTTCCGGGAAAATGCGCATCTTGTGGTAAACAAATTTTTTATCCAATAAGAGTTGGAGTCTCCGAGAACGGTGCGACAAAACGGACAGACGGATAGGCGGACATGTCTATATCGACTCGACTATTGCTCCTGATCATTTTTGCCCATGAAACATATGGTTTGCTACTGTTCATACACTGTGTACACTCTGTGTACAGTGTATAAAAAGCGAGTAACTCTTTCTTCTACATTACACCAAATTTTTGACACGTCAAAGGGGTCAGGGAATGGCAAAATCAAAAAAAAAGTATTTACAATAATTCAAGTTTAATTTTTTATGTTTTGTTTTTAAAAACTGTTATTTGCGTTGATGTTTTTATTCCAGACTCAAAGATCTTTAAGAGCGTTACCGCACATTAACTCGAGTATGATAACTTTTTTTTTTTTTGTGCATATGCGTCTGAACTTAAGTTAATAACAATTAATTGCGGTTTTAGAGAAATGTGTGTTAAAACGGTTCATTCACATTGTGTTTTATTAGAGCGGAGCAACAGCGTTGAACACCAAAAAGGTTTGGTACAAGCTTGTTTTTTTAATAGAATTCGCAAACTGTTTTTACAAGAAAGATCGTCTCAGAAGTCTAAAGGAAGAGCTTGTACGTGACATCTGTATAATAGCTGTAAATGGTATGATAAGATAACGAGGTGCCATGCTTCTCTTTCTTTTGGGCACAGCATTGACTTATGCTGCTTTAAGATATTCGAATAATTTTGTGCAACGGCTTGTATGAGAGCTGAAACGCATACTTTTTCTTGAATTTACGACTCACGGTACAGAGGAAGGGAGTGTGCTAACCACATATTCATATAAGATGAAGACTTGAGAAGAGTCACTGCACTTATTCACCCAAACACTCCCTCGTGACTTTATTTCGTGTCACGCGCGCATCTCTAGCTGAACGCATGACATCGTTGCTGCTGCTGCTGGTGCTGCTAGCAATGCTACCAAAATCGGTCGCAATGCGGCCAAGGATAAAATTAATAAAATTTTGCACGAACTTGCTACAACAACAACAACTACAGCAACAATTGGTGTAATAAAAAAACTTAATGTGGTTGTATTTTCATTTAAATATGTGCTAACTTAATACAAATTAAGACGATGCGCCAATCATTTTTTTAAAATTATTTGCTCCTACAGCATAAACCTCTAGGTACACTTAAAAAAATTATATTTTGAGTTAGCCCAAAGTGATCTAATTATTGCATGAATTTCTAATGGTTCGACCTTGCCTGATTGTCCAAGGCATAGCTTAAGCGTGCGGGCATTTAAAGTTAGTTAGACTTCATCTGGCAATTAAGTTTAATCATTAATCATACGCACTGTTGGCTTTGAGCTGCACCACAGTGTAAGTTTGCCCTGCCCCAGCAAGTGCTTAAGATGTGACCTTAGCCAGTTACTACTTACGATAAATTAAACGCATACTCACATAAGACAAAGTTGGCTGGCTGCTGCTGCTGACCACCAGCTCACCATTGCGCTGCTTCCCGAGCAGCGATTGATGCAGTCGATTGGTGCCATAGTACATCTCCCAGATGCTGGGCTTCTTGCGATGCCACTCAGATACGCTGTCCTGTTTATTGCCCGCGCCAGCCACATTCTCCTCCTCCGTTTTGCCAGCATGGTAGTCATCATGTGCCAGCACGGGCTTGTGAAAGTTCAAATTGCGCTGCATTTGTGTGACTAGCGTGGGCGGCAATTCCTGTTCTGGTTCTGAGCTGGGCGTGGTACCGCGTGAGCCCGTTGTGGTAGTTACCTCCGATTCGATATAACATTCGGCGGCGGGAAACACTTCGCATATGGACTTGCGTTTCATCTTAAAGTTCGGATCACTAGCACAACGTATGGTCATGATTTGCTCGCGAACGCTCAGCGGCCGGCCGCTGGCAGAGACGAGCACGCTATCTCGCACTGCCTCATAGGCGTTTAAGGTAACATCGCTGCCAAAGCTAAAGGAGCTGCGACGTCGTTCGAAGGCGTTTTGTATCTTGCGCACATGCTGATTGCGGCCCAGACCACTGCAGAGCTGACGTATCTCCTGCTCGCTGTGCTGATTCATGCGCTGCAGATATGATTCCAGCTCGTTTTTTAGTGTTTGTATCATGCCTTCCAGCTCCTTGGGTATATCGGAGCTACTAGAGGAGTGCTCATCGTGCAGCTCATTGCGCGAGCGTGACAATAAGCGTATCTTATCGCGCACATCCTCCAGCAGCTCACGCGTATTTTGAAAATGCAGCTGATCCTCATAACGCTTAACATAGGGCTCTTCCGCTGTTGTTTGTGTGTTCAAATCCTTGCTGACAATATCGCTTTCCACACGGTAAGCATCTTCCGGACAGGAATTTATGTATTTGACACATTTATAGTTGTTCTCCTCGACTTGCTCATCGCTTAGAAAACTCGGATTGTCTATGCCAGACTCTTTTGTGCGTTTGCTGCGACGCTCGTTGGTCAGCAAAAATGCATCCAAGTCTATGTCCAGCAATGAGTCATCGGACAGTTGTTCCGCCCAGCTATGTCTGCGTTGTTTTTGTTGCTGCTGCTGCTGTGTGGCATAGCCCTCCATGATGGTGGGCAGCTGATTGTAGGCACGCAGCTTTTCGCCTATGTCAAGGCTGGGTGTGTTCACTGTAGTCGTCGCCAGCGACATAAGCGACATAATAGGCTCCTGTGAGCCGTAGAGACATGGAAACGTCTTCAAATGGCGATCTAGATTCTCAATACTGTTCTCCAAAATTCGTAGCTTCTCGCTGTAGTGGGGCAAACCCAGCGGCGACTGTGGCTGTGGCGCCCCAGACTGCATATTGTTTGTCTTGTTATGCTCATCATCCGCCTCACCATCTTCATCGACAGCAGCTTTGCGACTACCATGGCCTTGCATATCCACACGCTGACTATTCTGTGTGTTGGCTGCCACCGTTGCCGCTGCCGCTACCGCCGCCGTTGCTGCAGTTGCTGCTGCTGCCGGCGTTGTCGCTTTCATTGGCAGCTGCAGCTGAGGACGCATTCGGTTCGCCAAACTTTTACTCTTTTCGCCGGCATCTAGGATGTCTATGACCGGTTCGCAATAGATGTGCTCGTCCAACGAATAAGTGGAGCATACATTGGAGCTATAGTAACCGGACGAACCACTTTTGTCGGTGGAGTAGTGCGACTGATGTGAACCCAAACGGCCTGTTGGCAGTGCTGCAACCGTTCCCGACGCCGCCGTTGTCATCGTCGTGCTCGTCGTGATCACAGGCGAGCTGCGCATTTCATTTTCATGGCCAACACCGAGTCCAGAGTCTGCGGTATGCGTGCTGCTGCTGGATGCAATGGAGCGTTTCTTGTTGCGGGGCGGTGGCATGACGACATTTGCAGATGTAGTAGCTGTTGTGGATGTTGCTGTTGTTGGCGGTGTTGTTGCCGCTGCTGCAACTGCGGCTGCCTCAGGCTTGATTTCGTTTTGAAAACCCGTCTGACTGTCATGACCATTGGCGCATTGGTCCAAGCGGCCATGCAATTTGTTTGCCTGGGACATCATGGCCAGCTGTGGGGCATTATGCGCAGATAGCGCTGTCAATGGCATTGAAGTTGTGTGGCCGTTGATGCTGGGGACAGAAGAGCGGAGAAGAAGCAGAAATAAATGAAAATGAAAATCATTGCAAAGATTGAAGATTATTGCCAGTTGAAAGAAAAATTTCCATTCAATGAAAGTGGTTAATTCAGTTTTAGCTAAAATTGGGTTAGTAGTTTGTTTATGTTTTTATTTTTAGCATTAAAAAATGCGTATACGACACGGTAGCCAGCCTACCAGTTGTCTCGTTTGAGTGCAGCTTATCTTCTGTTTTGACTGGTGTTAGCAGACTAAACTAATTAGTATGATAGTAAAGAGAAGATTTGGAGTCGTCTGCAACTATCACTCACAATTTTATTTGATATTTTTATTTTGTAAAAGAAATGTTGACAACGATTTTTGCGTAGGACATAAATCTAATGCAAACCAGACTGAAATTGAAAATTTCAAATTTGTCAACATCAGATAAGAAGAGTTGTAAAAGAAACAAGAGCGATAAGATTAATAGGTTGTGTCTAAGAGATGCTCTTTATGCAGTCTTTCTATTAATTGTTATATCGACATCTTTAGATTATTTCAGACAGCAAGCAAAAAAGCAAGGTGTGTCCAAAAGTATAATTGACCTCGGGAGCCATCGGCTACAATTTGTTTTTAAATAAAAAGTAATTAAGTTAAACTTTTTGTGTTTCTGATCAAAGGTATTACTTAATAAATTAAATTTATTCTTGTTCTCTCAAGATTTGCCTGCAAATTTGTAATTATTGATTAGTAAAATCGAGGAAATATTCTTCTTCGGACCAGCGATCAATCAACATAGCTCCTTACCTCCTCCAAGGATTTTGTAGATTTTATTTAACGGAAGGTAGAAATGAAAATAAGAAAGTTGGCAAGAAAAGGATTTTCATAGACATTTGTATAAAACTGTTTTAGAAAGACAATTTTGAAACATTGAAAATTACTATTTATAGATCTCTTGAGACATATAATGCTATTATTTTAGAGATTTCATTAAAAAAAAAAACGTTTTGTTCTTGTATTTTAATTCGTATAGTATTAGGAGATCAATTCGGTTTTGAAAAACGCTTCACTGTATAGAAGACATACGGCGCCTTGCAAAATATCGCTGCTCATGGTAAAAAAAACTATCTAGGCCAGTATTGTCAGCTACAAGAGACATAAAAAATAAAGCGAAAGATTCTTAATGCAAAACTGTTTATTAAGATTTCAGTTTTTGGAAATTATATAGTCTCTGAGTCAACACAAAAAACAAATGACACTCCAGTCAATCGTCTGTCCATATATTACGTAACCACATTTTTGGCCAAAACCCCATTCCTTCACTCATCATCACATTGAGATTGGTTAATTGTTCAAAATACTGTCGCATAACCAATTTTATTATTATTTAGCGTTTTAAATCGTCACGTTTCCAGGTAAAATATACATTCTGTAAACTGCAAGCATTTTATCATTCGAATGGTGTAGGTTTCACCTTAAAACTGTGCGTATTTGCGAAGTTATCGTTACTACACTATAGATATGCATACCAGATGTATTAATTTGATTTATTAAAAAAGTAAAATTTCCAAGTAAACACTCATTTTACTTCACCAGAAATGAAAACAATGTGCTGCCGATTCTATGAGTACACGAATCAGTTGTTTAATAGAAGCACAAAATTTTGAAAAAAGCCGTATAGCAAAAAGTGATATTGCAACCATCCTTAAAGTTGTTCTTTCGTTTGATAGATCGTCGCCGCTGTGACCTTGAAACTAATTTATATTACATAGCTGTATCGATAAGGACCTTGAAGTTTGAGCCTGGTAGAGGCCCTCCTGGTTTACGAAAAGGCTGACTTGTATTCTGGAAACTGTAGCTGTGTAGTACTCTACAAATTGCACCAAAAACCGATAGTTAGTTATGCCAGCGATCTTTCACCATCCTTCTGAAAGCCAGGCTTTCCTTTGGTATCCTATTTTTGCTTTGAGAACCTAACTGTTATTTGCCGTTCATGTGTGTTATCATAGTGTTAGTGCAATCGGTTATCATTTGAAGGCTGAGAGACCCGCTCAAATTAATTGAAGGACATTTGCAAGTTTGGTGTACTTAGTATTTGTAGGGTTCAAAACCGAAAGCTTCTCTTTTTAGAGAAGTTTCGTTTATAATTTGTGTTATTTTGTTTGTTGTTTCTTGTCAACATATTTTAATGCATTCTAAAGAAGCTTTAAATTTGTGATACTAAATAGACATTTCCAAAAGTTTGGAAATTTAACATTCTTAAAAACGTGTTCTAAACAAGATTTGTTGCTTTGCCATTAGTTTTGGTTTACAGTTAGATATGCAAGAGTTTGGCTAATTTATAGAGTCAAGTGTACATTTAAGTGCATGTATGCGTGTGTCTGTGGTGATTCATTTGATTTCAAACAAGGAATTTGCGCATATCAAGTTAGACTCAGAAACAGACTTTGACGTGACGCAAATGTATAAGTAACTATATATATTTATATCCATATGTATATATAGTATTTATGCAGTCAACATTGTAGATAACTAAAACAACTATTTCAATATGACAGTTTATGCCAGCTGCCACTCACAGATGGCGCCAGTGGCGCTTGGCTTGTTATAGCTGTCAGTAGTAGGTTGTGGTTGCCTGTTGTTGCAGTTGTTTCTTTGTTTGTTTGTTGTGTGTGTCTTGTTGGTTACATGCAGCGCACTAGGTCAACATCAAATTGCGTAATAATGACTGTGTGTGTGTGTGTGTGTGTGTGTGTGTGTGTGTACGTTCTTGTCAGGCAAGTTGTGCGTTACGCACCCAAATTGATAAGTTTTGGCCAAGTTAGACCCCGTTAGACAGCTGTTATTAAGCCCAACTTGATCCATGTTTAACGATGCGTTGCGCCGCCTTGGCGCGCACAACTTCATAATTTGTTTTGGTTTCATGTAATCGGCAAGGTTATCGGCCAACACACTGAAAAAAACACACCTAGTACAGCTTAGTGTTATAAATTTGGCAATATATTTTGCATTTATTTTAAAGAGTGTTAATTAAAATGTTCAGCCTCGTTTGCATATTGTGAGCTGGCACAAAACCGTTAGTGAAATATGTGCATATGTGAGGCCGCTAATTGTTGTTGACTTGTTGCCAACTAGCATTAAACTTGCCTTAGTTTATCTATAAGATACATATGTACATAATATACTGTTGACTTGGACTTTACACGTCTTAAGCAGCAAATGAAAAATTACCTAACGTCCTTCTAGCAACTATGGCAAATCAATCAAATAGTGGTATAAGCCAATTGATTACCAAAACGGCAAGATGCTTAACTTAAGTGTCTAACCTTCGCTTATTTAGAATTGCATATAAATTAATATATAAATAACACACTGTTCATAGCTAATAAAATAAACAAATTGGTTACGACTAACAGCAATTATGGTCAACACTAAAGTAATATATAACTATTTATTAAGATATGCTAAAAACGCATGCTGTAAAGGTCAAACGAATTGCTTTTTGTAGATTTTCAATTAAAATTCATAAGCTGTAATCAAATATTAACTAGGCATATGAAATGCAAGTCCAGTCCAAAACCAAAATAAATATCAATTGTGGTTTTTTCCGATATTATCAGACGGCGCGACGCTGCATGCGTTTTTAATGAAGTTGGGAAAGGGCAAAAAAAAAAAACAAAAAAACACCATAGTAGCTCCCTAGCAGCTATATGAGTACTATGTGCTAAAATTTACATTGACCTTGCATGCCATTGTGACTAGGAATGTTGAATGCCGCATCAAATGGTAAACAAATTCGGTGAACGGTGGCTAAAACATTATTAAATTAATTTGTTTCGATTTTTTTTTGCAAAGGTTTCTCTTTATATAGTATGTGTATTACGCAATTCTATAAATTTAAAATCACCTTTCAAAAAATATTTTAATATCAAAGAACCTGTAGCGAATGTTTCTTCTATTTTTTTTTTTTTTGTTAAGCGGCCTACAATATTATTGTCATATCAATTTATTTTGCGTTTTGAAGCACACATTTGGTTTCATGTTTCAAAATGTAAATTAATGAAATACAAAACCGAAAATCAAAGAAAATATAAATAACATTAAAAAAGCTGAAACCATTTGAATTGTGTTTAGATTGCTTTGGCTTTTTGTATTCTGATTGATTTCGAGCTCATTTAATTTTGATGCGGGGAAATATTTTTTGGATTAACTTCGAAAGATTAATGATGAAAATGTGCTGAGCAGCTTGTAAAATATTGAACCTACATGAACTTTAAACTGCATGCAATTTGTTATTCATTGAGCTAACATTTAGTGTTTTGCTAAAGATAACTCTGATTTAGGGGTCCACAAACTCCTAGGCAATTGAACTCAATTTTCCAAGTTTTTCACTGCGACGTGTAAGATATTTTAGCTTATTAGGCTTTAGGTTAGATATTATGAATAGTCCATAAATGACGTCACCACCGAAGGGTGGTCTTCTAAATTTTGGTAACGTCATTTATGAACAGACCTTGACAGAAAACCATAAATTTGGACTTTCAGGCACGAGCGACTTTTGAGGTTTGTGTCCAAAAACTCATGGGTCAAATCGAAATCGGTCTATGAAAAGATTATAGTGGCATTCATTAGTTTTAAATAGAATAAAGAGTTAAGTTGGATATAGAGATCGGAGTGGAACCTCCTCAAAAATATTCACGAAATTCTCGAAACCAGGAAAGGTAGTTTAAACATGATGATGATTACCCATCAGAGTTCTTTAATATAGTGGAAGTATACAAATTTTTAAACTCTGGGGTTTTTACCAGGTCACATTTAAATCGGTTCATAAATGGTTATACTAAATTTGGTGAAATTAGGTTTTTTTTATTTTTTTTATTCAATTTAAAACTTTAATTACTCGACTTAACGATTCTAAAACATTTTTATGACAAATGAGAAGAATATGACAGGAGGGATTACGTTCAGGACAAAATAATGAACATTTTAACTTAAATTTTTCCTTAATTCAACAAAAAAAACGTGGACGCTGAAAAAACTAGCGACGCCTCCTTCAAAGCCAAATGTCACTAGGATGCATTTGCCTCAACCTCCTTCTGCATGTATTTGTGGCCAATGCTCCTGCCGGCTACAATGCCTATTTAGCTCATCCATCACTGTTGGCATGCGTAAATCACGATGAATCGTGGAGTTACGCAAATACCACGGCGCCCCAGTCATGCACCTAATGCCCGGGTTTGCATCACTTGGATCCTAGCGGCCGCGACTCCCCAAATTGGCAAGCCATAAAACCACGTAGTAACAAAACTTGTAAACAAGCACCTTATTGTTAAGACTCAACTGGCTTTTAGGACGCTAGAGCCAGTTGAGATTTTTAAGCTTAGAGTAGCAAGCGGCTGTGGTCATTGCTATATGCATACACCAAGTAAGACGCTTGTCGAAATGCATACCCAGGTATCGGAACCGAATTTCTCAAGCTGACAGAGCCTGAGCGTAAACACGCAGCGATTTTGCCGGTTTTGGTTTTAACATAGTTATTTAAAAAATCAAAATTTTGGAGACATGCCGAATTTGCAAATCGCGAAATTTCGATTTTTGCGAATTCGTTATTGCGGTTTCGAATTCGGCAAGTCGTTTGTTACTCGGGAGCCTAACTTCCAATTTAGATGAATTGAACTTAATTTAAAGAACACTAAATATTTATTCAATGATCCTCAGAGTGGTGTGGTCTACCTATCCTCGAAAGTGGATGACAGGGCAATGAGCACAGTAACTGAATTAAATTTTAATTTTAATATCATATAAAAGTATTAACCTTCAACAACCGCTTTAAAGACATGTCTCGCGGTAGCCTCTTTATTCATACGCACAACATTACCATGTTCTCTTGATGATGTCAATGTCGTCGTAGAGCTCATAGTGATCATCGTTTCATCGAACGTGGTAGTCAGGCCTAAGATCTTAAGGTGTGCGTTTCGCCAAAACACTCCAAGTGCATTTTCATCCCACTGAGTCATCACCCATGCTTCAACACTTTAAGGCAGAACAGGAAGAATGAGCATCTTATGGCCTCTACTACTCATTTGCTCACTGACACCTTTTATTAGCAAGAGTGATTCTCCGCTGACATCGTTCTTCATTGTGTTCTTCGCCAAGGTAGACGAAATTTAGGTACGATAGGTCACGATGATCAATTATGGATGTAAAAAAAATCGACTTTGTACACGCTACAGTGATTTGGAAGACTAAAAGTTGGAAAGGAACCAACTCGAATGCGGATTTCCGACTTAAAGCAAGACTTCGCCATTATTTTTATATTATAACAACATTATAACAGATTCTATTAGAGCATTCTTTTTTGGTATTCCAAGTCATCGGTTATATAACATATACTAAGTATGACCCAATTTTGGCGCACCCAAACATTTAATCAATAACTAATTAGCAATAAATATGTACATTTTTTTGTCACGTGATTAAAGTTGTTAATTATTAAACTGCTGTCTGTTTTTGTTTTCAAGCGCTTAGACAACTTTGTGGCATCAATATGTACAATATATTTTAAACCATAACTGGCTTGACCTTCAAATGGACAAACTGACAAACTGACAAATGCGACATGTGTGGCTTCTTTTATTTCAATTAATAAAGTTGATAATTGTTGCAGCTGGCTGCTTGTTTTACATTGATTGTTGTTATTGTTATGGCCCGTACTGTTGTTGTTGTTATTGACCGCTTCTTCCACAGAAGATATTTCTTCTGCGGATGCTGCCGCTGCTGTGCAAGTGTTTGCCAAGTCAAGTGGCTGTGATATGGCCAGCACCTTCGGCTGCTGCAGTGCATCAAAAAAGAGGTGAAGGCTGACAACAGGCGCCAAAAAAACGGCAGCGGCAGCAATAATAACAACAACAACAACACCAACAACAACAACAATTGCAACAAAAGTAAGAAAAACCGCATTTTGCATTTTGCTTGAGAAGCGGCAACTTGAACTTCGCTTGTCGCATGCAACAATAATTTAACTGCAGCTGCTGCAGCAAATTAAGTTTATTTGCTTTGATATTGACACAATTAAATGATACAATCAGAGAGTTGGCAATGCCATAGACCGCATACATGGCGTATGCTTAATGTTGGCATATGTGCAATTTGTAGCACTTTATAAAACAATTCCAGCTATAAATAATGGTAGCGGAAGGGTTTCTTTAGCGTGCCAATGTTTAGATACTCTTTATAGGCCAATATGTAACGAGGTCTTTGAGTTTCGTAGATCTCGAAATGCAATTTTTTGTAAACGTTTGTTGCCTTTCCTATAAAAAAAACCTTAAACATTTTTAGAATATCCGTACTTCGAGTTTTTTCTTCTTGATTTCTAAATAATCTGAGCATTCTTTTTAGATGCTTTTACTATAAGGTAAAACAATATGATTTGAATAAAGGGAACTAGCATTTATAGCCGAAAAACATTGACTCTTTTGAGCAACAACAATAGTTATACTCTTAAATTGAGCGCTTTTTTCAGGAAGTATATCATATATTCATTTTAGATACTTTGCATTAAGATGAACAAAGGAATTGCATTTGAAATCCATAATTGAAGAATGTAATTCAAGAATAAAAAACATTTCTATGCAAGAAGAAAAGTTATATGTATTGTACAGGCTCAAATCAATATTCTCGTGAATGAACTAGCAAGAACCGGTGTTGAAAACCCCTTGATAATTCCAGCAATGATTGAGATAAACCACATACTCCTATAACTCCAATAGGTTTAAGAACTTCCTTACCATTGTAAATGGTCTGCTTGCTATACTAACATTTCAGTCGGCTGAGGTTTACCAGCTTCAATATCTGTAGGTTTTATGAACCTGAGACGGAATTCTTGCCATGCAGTACTGGAGAAAAAAAGGATATCCCTCTTAGGCGGGTATAGAAACTGGATAGAATTGGCAGGAAAGCAAGTTCAGTAGAGGAACGGGGTGGGGGGCTCACAATAGATTCTAAGGATTGCGGTGCACTAGCCTCCAATAGCATTGTTATTATTGTTCCATTGAGCACACTCACGAATGATATTGTCTAAAAATTCTAATTCCTAGATTATAAACTACAATGTTAGTGTTTTTGGAGAAACCTACAAAGCTCTCTTAAATAACGGAACGGAAACCTTCAAATATATCGTATATCGTGCGAAATGTTAAATAACCTAGTCTGCAAAGAGCATGAAAGTAATAGTCGCCACATTGTGTATATAATGCATACATTTTGAGAGAGAGAGAGAGAGAGAGAGAGTAGCAACCTCACACAAATAAATAAAAATGTAGAGTTTTGTATAGGTCCAGGATTCCACTCTATTACTTATATTTCTTAAGTTATTTTTCTTTCTGGCTGAGTTTTCTGCTCTACTTTCGATTTCGATATAACAATGCAGTTTATATTGACACAACTAATAAAAAAAAGCTATCATTATGTCATAAGACCGAATCTTTTCAACTGAATTTCAGTCAAGAATCAATCCGTCGTTATGTTATAAATAAAAGATTTGCCATTTCAACTAACGGAAATAACTTCAATCATATTCGCTATCTCAACTCCTTGAAAACGTTACATGCTTCTTGCCCAACTTATAATGCTTCAAATTGCAGGCAGGGCATAATATTATGCAAAAAAACAAAAACAATTAATTCATGCATATGTAGATTTAATCAGCTTAATTTTGTGCTAATTAACACTCCGACAGCGACAAATACCCGCAGCATGGCACAACAAGAATAACAACAGTCACAGTAAACTGTAAAAACAACAAAACGACATAATCAAAAAAGTGCACAACTCTGAGCAACAGTGCGTAAAATCTTCATTGCTTTAAGCCAAAAGCATGAAGCATAATTATATTGCAGTTATAAAACAGTGGTACACATTATTTGTTTTGGACCCTTTTCAATGTCAGCCTCAAGGTTAATGCGCCAGCCAAACTTATGCCTAATTACCCATAAATAATATTCACGCTAATTGATGTTTATGGGAAGTTAAATGCTTCTGAAGTGGCAAGGGTCATTAAGTAAAACAGATTTTGGATTATGAGAAACTATTTGTGCATATGCAGAGTTTGATGTTGTCACTGTCACTTTTTCGAAACACATCCCCCTTCCCTTATCAAATTGTAACGTTTTATATCGATGGGTAAGGGAGAGTGGGCTCCGAAATAGTGACGTCACTATTACAGTCAAAACTGTAAACCACTACAAAGTCAACGCTGAGGGCTAAAGAGCGAAATTCGAATAATCATGCCTCCTCAATCATTTATGAAAATCATTGATGAGCCTCATCTGCTTATTGTATATTGCTAAGATTCTGAGAATATTAGATTATGGAATGCAATATATCCTTAATAATTTTTAGAAATGAAATTTCTGAGTATTTCAGAATAGTCATGGCAAATGTAGTTGGTTTCACTCATATACCAGATATCCATTAAATAGTACAAAACGCTCAAATAGACTAAAAGACGGGACTTATTTTTCGGACAGACGGATAGACCTAGTGCTAGGTAGTACTACTCTTAGTCATTTTAAGTTGGCTTATGAATACATTGCAAATAACAAAATTAACTGTTCTGCTCTAAATTTGTGAGAATCTACTTACTGAGTAAGTCCGTCAGCTCCAATCTTCCAGAATTCCTACTAAACATATCTAATCCTTTTTCTATTTGGTTTTTCTTACCCTGCTTCAATTCACTTTTAAAACTCTAAAATTGTTTGCTGACTGAGAACTTACCTCTGATACTTGAGCATGGCACGAGGCAGTAAAAAATTCTCCTTGCTCTGCGCTGCGGCATTAGGCGTAATATTGTTGCTACCGCCGGGATGACCTCCATGTCGTCCAAAAAATGCGCCCAATCGCTGCAAATACGCAAACTTGGCATTGCTCTCCATGCCGCGCCTCTCCGAGTAGCGCCCGCTGCTGCTTCGACTGCTGCTGTGGCTGGCATCATCATCCGGCGTACTGCTGCTGCTGGCTTGCTCTGAGCATAAGGAAGAGGCCACGGGCGGCACAGCCTGACGTGGACGTCTATTGGCATTGGCGTGCATTGTTGTTGTTGCTGCTGTTCTTTTGGCTGCCTCATCGTCATCCTCATCATAGGGCAGCACTTCGATTGCATCAAAGTCGTAGGAATTGAAATAGGCTTGCTCACGTGTGCGCTTCACCTGAGCTGCCTCGGTAACATGATCGGCGGATATATCTGTGGCAGTTTTGTTGCTGGTTGTGGCTCCTGCTGGACTCTTGCAAATGGGCATGGCGACAGCGGGAGCTGTGTAGCTGTTTACTGTAAAGTGAACGGAGAAGAATTGCAAAAATTAACAATTAAAGACTTCGAACTGTATTTGTTTATGGCTTTTTATTAACAGTATATTAATTTTTTTTTTTTTTTAAATATATATATTTATATTCCCAGCTGTTGCTGTACATCCGCTTTGGCAAACTGGTTGCCTGGTCATGAGTATGCTTAGTGCTAAAAATGAAATACAAAAAATGTCGCTACTTTTGGCATATTTTTAAAATATTTAATTTTTTTGGTACGGTTTCATGTTTTTAATGCATTGGTATACCCTACTTTAGGGTGTGTGCCTTTTTAAAAAACCAAGCAAATGGGGCAACTACAGCCGGACTATCCCTAATATAATATACCCTGTAATCTCGAAAAGTCACTTCAGCTTATGGAAAGCAGTCTTATCAATCTTCGATTTTGACGAGCTTTAAAACACAGATTGCAAATTATTATTATTGTTTCTACGTTGTAAGATTTGGCTATAGGCAGTGAAAATCTGTTGCAGAAACTGCGAAGTGGTATCCGCCCAGGGACAGACGGACATGTCTATATCAAATTTACTATTTAACTTACTAGAAATCGGCGGAAAAGCTTGAATACATCTGTTAGTAGCACAAGAGTTGTCGAGCGAAGCTAGCAGGGGGCGGAGCACCCTTGTTTATATACATTGTGACGTCTTACTCGATGTCTCATAGGTACTACAAAATTTGTTTTCACTAACTTTATATATTCTTCTACTATCAAAGTTATTACGTTATGCGCGGGCTCGTTATATCTTATTTCTCAGATCGTGTGACAGATTGTGTGACAGTGATTTACGTTTTGTGCAAGCAAGCTTAACATTTTTTGACCGATTTTGATCAAATTTAGCTGTCGATATATCTGCATATCCTGGTTACAATTAAGACACTCTAAAGAGCATCTCACATTCGTGGCGTGCACAAAGCACAGTCTGTTAAATTTACACATAGTGTACAAGGGTATTATTGATTTGTGCAATGTATGTAACAGGCAGAAGAAGGCGTGGCAGACCATAAGTTTCATGGGCAAAATGTTTTATCATTGACTCGGGTAGCGTTTATACCATGTCCGTTTGTTCATCTCTTCGTCTGTCCTGCTGTCTGTATAAGTTGATAGATCTGCGAGACGATAAGGGCTAAAGACACACAATTTTACCAAAAATGAGCGTAAGATGAAGTTTGTCGAATTGAGTTGATGTATGCCCCTGTTTCCCCCAGCAGACTTTCGCTGTTTACAGACGCACCGTTTGATCCATCGATTTGAAACTTTGCACAGATTTGCATCGTGATTATGTGTATCTTATAAAATTGATCGAAATCGGACAAATACATAAAAAGTTATAGTCCAAGGCCCCCTTCCCCGCAGTCGATATACTAAATGTAGTAAATGTATTTTTGCTTAATAATTTCAATTTCAACGATATTGGCCTTAGAATACTGAAATTATGGTCATAAAAGTAAAATTTGCCCCAATAATAACCAAATTCCCAATAGGAAAACTTCTCAATCGGAAGTTTCCCAATAGGAAACATAAAAGACGTAAAAGAAGATACTTTCGCTCCCATTTTACCGTATGCGGTTTCGGTTTTTATGGAGAGAAAAAAAGGGTACAGGGTATTCCACTGTCGGGCACCGTCCCAACTGTCTGCATGAAATTTTTTCGTTTTAATTTTTGTTTTTGGAAGTCACGCGCTGCATGGTGCTGCATTAATTAGCAGCTAAGTTATTTTTTTGGTGTAGTATATAAGTACGTAGGTAGGGCGTATATAACAGTTGTAAATCTTTGGGGAATATGAATCTTTAAGCATCTGGGGCGTCAACGATAGTTAGTTATGTCAGTTTAGCACAGCGTTGCCGTAACTTTTAGCTACGCTCATAATTAATAAGTATGCATTCATGTTTTTAATGGAACCAAGAAAAACACAAACAAAAACTTGCATAATGCGGCAGTTTCTGGCTTTCATCTTACAACGTCCGCGAAGACTCCCCCAACTGCTGTGAGATTTAATCAAATGTCCAAAACGCGTTGGTAATTTGCAAATGCCAAGTGATAACTGTCCGAAACAAGAAAGTGCACGCCGAGACGACAGCCATCATAATCTTCATTATCTGCATCATGATCATGAATGAGATGAAAATGGAGAATTCACATAGCAGCGGCAGCAAGCAGGAGTTTTATGTAAAAGCCAGTTCAAATTGCAAGGTATATGGTTAAGTCTGTGCTGTAAGTCTGAGCTGCTGACAGCTTCAAAAAACAACAGTTATGATGGTGTTCATGAGTGTGTGTGTGTGGGTGCATTGCTTGTTTGCGAGTTATCTCAAAAAAAAAAGCTGGTGAAAATGAAAGAAAACAAATTTCAATTGGTTTTGCAACACTTAATGTGCTTCAAGCTTATTTTGAGCTAACTTGCAGGTCATATCGCAGCTTACGTGACTGATGCGCATAGTTAGAGATAATATATATAGATGTGTGTGTTCATAAGTGCATGCTCTTCGGATTTCTTGTTCTGCAACCTTCAATGATTGCAGCAATAATGATAATAATTGTATATTAATCGCAGCTCGTGTTACCATATGCGAATATCTCGGCGTCAAACGTTGTGCACATGTGTGCCATGGTCAACACACAGTTACACACACGTACACATGTGCATTTTCCAACACACACACACACACACATACACACACACACACAGTTAGTTTTTCTAGTTCTGTTAGCAAAAACAAACGGCATAAAGTGACAACTCAAAGTTACTTTTTTATGTTGCTTTATTTTTCTCTATTATTTTGTTGTTTTTATTATTTCTGCAACGTTTGTCGTCTTCAAAATGCATTGACAGCATGAGGTAAAAAAAAAAACGATAGGCTAACTATGCGGTGCAGAAGTTTGTATACCCTAATTTCCGCTTTTGCAATTAAAAATGTGTATTAGCAGCCTGCGAGACTTCCTATACTTATAAACACTAATGAGAACCCCGCAGTCGTATCCCGACTGCAAATTAAATGAATTAACATTTTTTTAATTCAAATTCATTTAGCATTTCTGGTTTTTATCTCTCTGTGATTTATATAAGCAACTCTCATGTTTTCATGTTTCTTCATAGCCCGCACGGCATAAACACTTGTCAGTTCTTTAAACAGACAGAGAGTAATGCCAATAGCTAATAGAAAAAACGTACAGTTACCAACACATGTAAATACATCTTAATTTAAATGTTTTTTTTTTTTAAAATTAAATAAAACTTATATTCGGCACTTCTTATAAAAATTCCCTACACAATGATATAGGTTAAACCCATTTTTTTTTTTATATAGATGGTGAAAAAGGGGTCCAAATATTTTCTTTAGCCTATTTATATAATAGATAATCCAAATTTCAAATATCTTATCTGTCACTCAAATGCACTAAAATTATTATGGCCGAGGTTCAGTTGCTTTTTGATAAAGAGAACTGGCCCGAGTTCGAAAGCGAGAGTGCGACACTGTTGGAATAGTGGGTGAATCATTGCGCGTCACGCCTTAAAACTTAGAATTAATTATATTTCTTCTCATTTCTCGAAATTCTCTTAGTGTTGCGCTTGCTCAAACCGTTTCGTTTGTACTTCGGTACATTTGTACAATTTGTATTTATTCCCTTTGCAAAACTCTAGAGAATTGGGGCGTTATCCAAATATGTTTTAAAATCCAGCGAAACTTTAGTATATGAGCTATCTGTTTCGTTTATATACGTTTTCTGCATCTACTATATTGAGGAGATAGGATAAGCGGCTTTTTAGTCCAAAATGGCATTTTTAGCCATAAGTGCATGGTTAGATATTTAGATTTTGAATCGATAAGTCCAAGTATTGATTGAATAAGGGTCATTTCGACAAATACTAGATTCTGTACCGTACATTTTCTCTGTGCTAACACATTTTTACACATTTTAGTTACACATAACAATTCTTATCGCTTCACAAGAAAGCGTCTCATGTTTAGACCTGAATAGATAGCATGAAATCTCAGCTAGTCCAAAATGTGATTTTCAAGCTGGTCGAATCTAGTTTTAAGGGCACAAAATCATGAGTTCGAAACCCACCGCTCACAATATTAATGTGAGCTCTCGTATCATGACGTGGCTTTCTTGTTCTCCTGCCCCCTGCTATATTATCTATTTGAATCGCAGCTCAGAGCAGTTTCCAACCATAATGCAAATCGGACTTGCATTATTGATTGAAAAATGGCCGATGTGAAACATCGCAACTGATGGTGTAGGCTTTATTTTTTTTGTTGGTCTTTTTCTGTCAACCATACATAAATAACACGCTTCCATAAAAAAGCATTATTTAAGAGTGAGTTCAAAATCTTAAAAAAAGAACTATAAATAAAAACAATAATACCAATATAATAGTGCAGAGACGAGAATCGAAGCTACAACCTGTCATTTGGCAGGTCGAAGGATTACCATAGCGATCCTTCTATGGGGTAGGTATAGGATTCTCGTAAGTGCTAGCAGGCTCTTCTATCACTATCAGTCCAACCGAATCAGTCCAACCGATGACTTACATGCTGGTTTTTACCCCCTAGGCCCGCCTAAACCTGTTTATATCAAAAACAGATTTCGAGAGTTTGAAATCAGAATGTCGCATGTTACTCTTGAACCTGACTTCCTGTCGAGATGAATTGTAGATCAAATTGGAGACTAATAAATATCGGTTCTTCAGACAATTGCAGCAGTTTTCACACACTTGGCAGTTCCATGCAAACGAATCCAAACTGATGATGTGGATATAAAGGTTATGACAGGTAATACTATAAATAGCGTAGTACTTTGAGTAGTTAATAGGCTCACACAAAAATTTTGGGCAACAGAAGCTTACTCGTAGCGTCTTGTAAAGAAATCGATATACGACAGTTACATGTGTGCTTTCATAAGTTCTTACGGAAATAGAAATGTTTACTCCCAACTTTAGTCGAAAAGATTTAATGCAATATAATGCGTCACAAACTTCTTTGATAACTTTTAAACGTTTCTCTCGCGCTAAAAGCAGAGTATAAAAAGCAAAGATAAAGAAAAACTATAGACGTGCATATGACAGCAGCAGAAGTGCCAGCAGTGCCACCTTCAAACGACTCTTCGTTGTTGAGGTTCAGCTGATTTCCGTTGCCACAACAACTATAAAATGGCCGGCAGTGCATGCAGCATGAACTTTTGATTGCCACAACTTGGCTGACAACAACAACAAAAACAACAGCAAAGACGAAGCATTTCCACATTTGTTAAAGATAAAGCCATCAAATTGGAACAGTCTGGCAAGTGACAGATGACGAATAAGTGTGACCAAGCCAGCACTTAACTATGTCATTGCGCACACACAAGCAGCGAGCAGTGCGAGTATTTTCCTCATTCAGTTTTGAGTTTTCTTTTGATTTTTTAATATTTTTTTTTTCATATCCATCATCAATCAACATTTGTCCGCATTACAAAGCTGCGAGCCCTTAAGTAAGACACAATTTAAAGCTGGTAGCAGCAATTTAATGCTTGGCAATTAAGTAGCTGTGAAGGCTGTCAACGGGGCGTATGATTATCAGCAAGCTTTTAAACGAATCGCATTCACATTTATTCATTTGCTTTTCATTTCAGTGTTTAAATATTTTTGTTGTGGGTTCAGTTGTCAGACACTTGAAATAGTTCCTCGTGCATAATAATACAAACATTTCAGAAATGTTCATAAAACTATGCAAGAATTTGCATAAATTTGACAAGTTATGTGCTACGAAATAAATATAAAATGTACTATGTACACTGAACGAAATAAACATCTGCATTGTGTCAATACCTTATGAGTTTCGGATTTTTTCCTAAGCGGTTAGAGTTATATACGTATAATATATATAAATAAAGTAGTTCATTTGAAGTAGTTCGTCGAGGCACAGAAATCGCATTGCTAATTGTTTATTGACTTCTCAATTAATTTAAATTTTCAACTAACTTTGTGGTTTTCACCTTTATTCAGAAAAACGCTTTAATCGAGGCTTAAAACCTTTAAAAAAAAACGATGAGTCTCTTGATTAGAACACTCGCAAGGCAACTTTAGCAAGTTCACCAGATTTTCCGGTTTGAATTGGGTGCACTGGAATTTTGTGATATGGATAAAGCTAGATGCAGCTAGAGATTGGAAACTGACCGATTGTTTTGAAAAAATACAGAACAGAACAGTTATTTAAGGAATAAAATGTGGATTATATGCTTTTTGTGAAACTTATTGTTATTGTCTCCAATTTGGAGCTCGACAAAAAAGTGGTCCGAGAAAATTCAACAACAGAACAACCTTTTCCATGCGTGCTGCACAAGTTCTTGCAGAACGAGCTCAAAACTTTCAGGGGCGAAGAATAAGTGAGAGAAAACGCATTACCGATCGCGTTAAAAACGAAGATGAAGTCGTCAATTATTAAATCCTCAACTATTGCGATTTGCCTGGCAACTGGATCTGCCGTCATTATGCTACGAAATCTTCATGCCCCAAAACTGTGCAAAGAAACTCGACTGATTGTGGCAAAGCACATGAACAATATGATAGTGGCAAGGATTTTAAAAGACTCGTTCAAAGGAGATGAATGCCTAATTCCACGAACTCCCTACCCTTCAACCGATGTATCGTTCCAGTTCAAACGTATTCAGTTGGCAGTGAAACTTGCGTTTGCGATGATCATAAACAAGTTACAATGGCAATCGCTGGACGTGAATATCTTGCTATATGTGGCGTGCTCCCGAGTTGGGAAACCATCCTCACTCTTCAATTTTGCTCCGGAGCAGCTCTACATTGAGGACAATCATTGGACTATTTTTTTTTTTGGAGATATCAATAAATTGAATAGAAATCAACAAAATGAATAGTTGATTTTGTTCTATTTTAGCTTAACTTTAGAGATCAATCTATAAAATAAATATCTGAAATTATATTATTGTGTCACCTGTTAAAGATTGCAAACTTTCGATGAAAAACAAAAATTCGCGGGAAATCGTGAATGCTCAAAATTATTTTAATCAAAACATCTATTTTGCAGGCCAGTTAGTATATATAAATAAAATAGAGTTTAAAGCTATCTACGCTAATGAACATGACAATTCAATTCAAAAGTAAGTAAGATAGTAAATTGAATTGTACTTTTGTGTATTTCTGTATACGCCATTAAAAATGGTTATATGACATATATGTTATTTGTTCTTAATCAGAGCTGTGATATAAATTTTTAGAATGGTTATCCTTAAATTTCAATCGAAATTCGCCAGATCAAATGGCGGAGCTCCTGAATGGCGTATACTGTGCGCCGCTCGCAGGACAAAATACGCATCCTTTCGCTAGAGTGTCTTATCATCAGGCTAAAAAAAATGAGGCACTAAACAGCGCAAAAGACATAATGAATCCAGGGTATATGGTGGGCTTGAAGAGGCGAGAGTTTACCTATTAGATCATACTGATATGTCTAGTTTTCGGCCCAGGAACCTTGCCAGCCATCCCATGATCTTGAATCCCCAATACACTTTCTAAGATATATATCTGTCCATGAGTATTGAAAAGACCTTACCAAACAGAAGGCCGCCTGTGCGGCTAGTGCATTCAGCACCCTTTAATGACCAACTTTTGACATATAGGTGTAGCTAATCCGTAAACTATTGGTGTTTCGAATTTTTAGTACCTTCGGGTATGAAACTCTACCAGGAGTCTAAACGGGTGCCACGAGTAGTCAGTAAAGCCCGCATAGCCCTTCCTTTTTAGGATCGGCTATGTGCTGACTTTATTGGTTGCGGTTTTTATACAGAGTTCCATATGACATCGGGTCGACAACGTCCTTCCAATACACTCGAAATATATCAATCCGTGTGTTATATGCTTGCATATTCGAACACCGTGGGATTCAGCCACATATGGCAGGTGCTTACGTTAAACCAACTCCGGTGTAGGTCAGGTATTTACTGTACCTTTTCATTGTCTGTCGAAATCATCGAACAAAGAGCAAATATTAAGTTTTGTTTTAAGCTCGGTGAAACGTTTATCGAACTCATCAATTATGGTGTTTACGCACTTCAAAAAAGCTAGTGTCCAAAATTAGTGTTTATAGCGGATGCCATCTAAAAAGTAAGTCGTCCGAAATCTTCACTAAGACACATGGAAATGAAATTGAATAGCTCCGTCACATCGATTTATGGCATTTTGACTGAGTATTTTAACAAACGAATGGTATGACGTATGACAAAAAATTGCTCCGAATTCAACATTCGGAAGACTTCATTGAGAAAGGCAAAAAAGAGCAAAACTTCCTTGCATTTTGACTGGTGGTGGTTATAATACGATCCTGAAACAATACGCAAAAGGGTCGAGTAGCTGTCGTCAGATGATCCAAATCCAAATGTTGATTTGTTTTTACAATGCTGTACTCGTCGCGACAGAAAGATGAAGTTGGTGTTACACTAATCACTAATTTCACATATTCATCTGATCGATAACACTCATTGGCCCGCAGATGCCCTTGACCTACATATTGCAGGACATATCCGTCAGCGAGCAAAAACGCTCATTCGCAATGCTTCTCGATCGTGCAAATCGTTGTATTAGCTCAGGAGAAGACTGTTTTGTATAACTTCCCGGTAAAAAAATTTTGTACCCTTCTGTTAAACATTAGTGTTAATGCCACGAGTTGTACATTTAGAGACGTAAACAGGAATATGATTTCCTAAGAAGCAAAACAATACGTTTACAAAAAAAAAGTACATTTTTTTCTCGCAGTGTATTATTGTTTGAAACGGCGGCAGGTCAACAGTCAGTAGTATAAATCAATTGTTTTGCCTACTGTTTGCAACCGCAAATATTGAAATTAAATTCAAATTTTTTCGATATTTTTCTTTTTGTCTTTTTGCCTTTGATGAACATGCCAAAACATTTGAACGCTCAAGTTGATTGGGGAAGCACTTGAAATGCTCGTGCTTTGAAAATAGAAAAATACTTAACCAAAATAAATAGAAGTTGCTCTACGACTATGAATACTTATGATCAATTTATTTATAGTTCAGACAGACGAAGTGCCTGCGGCAGCCTCTTTGATATGCAAATGAGTTAATTGCAAAGCTAAAAAACAAAATAAGAATTGAGTTTAATATAGTTAAAGAAAAATTAAGTGTGTTCAATAATTAATTGAGAAATTTTTGTGTGCCAATAAAAAATTGTTTTATTTATTTAGTGTTTAGTTTTTTGTACGCCTACAACTTGATTTTTTGTTTTGTTTTTAGGATATATTGAATTGTTGCTGTCAAATATGTTAAGTATGACTTATGTGCCATTTGCAAATTAATCAATTTTTAATATGGGATTTATTGTTGTTGTTGTTGTTGATCGCGTTGAATTGTGCAATTGCTGCGTTAAACAAAAGACTTAAGCGACAAACTTGCTGGCAGGCAAGCACACACACAAAGCAACACAACAACAAGTACAAATAGTGAAAAACAACAACAACATGAACAGACATTGCAAAATTGTGTTGCAAACAAAAGTTAAAAATTTTCAAAACAGCCACAAACAAACGCAACAAAAACGAAACAACAATAGCAACAACAGTTATAGCGGCAGCAATAAATAAGCGACGCCTTCGCTTGGCATGTGGCTGCAGCAGCCGAAGCCGAAGCCGCCGCCGAAGCCGCAGCAGCAGCAACAAAAATAACAATAGCAACAACAACTAATAAACATAAAACAAAAGATTTGTGCATTAACCTAATACTACACGTAAATAAGTTAGCAACTTTGAAAACAAATCTAACAGTCAAACACAATACTAAGTTGTTTAAATGTTGACAACATTGTTGTTGCGGCTTTTTGTTGCCGTTGCCATTAGCAATGTTGCAGTTGGCCATCCATTTGGTTCAAAGTGCAGCCAACAAAGAAAACATAATTCGATGCGCCAAAAGAAAAGGTCAAACATGCCACAAAGCTACCTGATTATGCAACTTTTGAGTAAATGTAATTTGTGTTTGTAATTTCTATCGATTTTGCATGAACTGACTTAAAAATAGTTTGGACTTGGCATTAATTGCTTAATGGAACTTCATTGATAAAATGCATAAAGCTTATAAACGACCAAATAAAAGTTCTAATAGTACGTATATGCAAACAAATCTGAGATATTTCTTAATTTATTCACACTTTAAGAGGTGTAGACATTTAAAGGTGGTGACGGAGTGCGTTTGTGGTGAATGCTTCATAGATTGCGTGAAAACATGCTATGTACATATTGGCTCTCCTGGTGGAGCTGTTCTGTGAAAAACCGTGTGTCGTTTTTAGTTAGTTTCGGTAAAAATCTATACCAAAACTTTGCCAAAAGGAACTGTATCGACTCGGTTAAATAAATATAGTTCACTTGATACAACATCGGAATCTTCAGACGCAACTTTATTGTGTTATTTTGTTTGGAGTTGCATCGGCAGCTCTGGAGCAATTGTCAATTGTCTTATATAATGTATAAATCAATTTAATCAAAGAGTATCGATTCTAATTAGAATATAATTATTATTAATGTTAATATTGTGTCTGTGGCCGATGTTATGACAAACGGTTAACTGAAACGTAAATCGGGTTGCTTTTGTACACATTGTTAGAGAGTTGTTTGAATGAGTCTGGCAGCGCCGTGCCTTTTTACCATAAATATCGGCATTAGATCCTTCGAAGCATTTGTTATATATTATACAGTAGTATAATTCATGTGCTCAAGTAAAAGCTGAAGTTATTAATTGAGATAAAAAAAGATTTTTTCTTAGAAATCGATATTTTTCAGTATGAATGGGAAAGTGAGGAAGATGATCAAGAAGGGGAATGGAAAGGAGAAAGACAAGAGTAAAAAAAAAGGGTGGGAATGATGATGTTAATTGGACATGGTAATGAGGAAGACATGGATAAATATGTTCTACCAGGTGAGCGTTGAAAGCAGGGGGCGGAGCTCCTTACTTTATTATAAATATAATAAACTTTTACTTTTCCGCAAATAAGCGTTGCGATTAACCAAATTATTAAAATCTCTAATTTACTGATTTCGACGATTTAAGCACATCTTAAACAACTGACAGCTTTTTCGGCGATTTGGCGATGTTTGTACCCTGTATACCAAGTGTAAAATGGTATTGTAGATTTGTGCAAAGTATCTCCTCGAAAACTCACCCCCTTCCCCTGTAAGAAATTTTTGCGGTTTACACCCACACCATAAAAGCTATCTGATTGAAACTTACCACATCTATGCACACATCATTTAAAGATTCTATCCGATTTTAATAATTTTGTAACTGTAACGATTTTCAATTGGATAATTTTTATGCAGTGGGTGTAAACAGCGAAAATCTCTCACGAAGGAAGAGCGTAAGATATCCACACAAATGCACATCTTTCGGTAAAATTTTTGTGCCTCTACCTCTTATGATGTTCGAGATGTCATGCCTATATCGACGCGACTTTTGCTCCTGATCATTTTCGCCTATGGAACATGTGTGCAACACTACAGGGTACAGAGTATAAAAACTGGTATTGAATAGAGGTTTTGCTTAACTGCTTGTGACGTCACATTATGGGGTAGCTGACTAATATGGCTATTTGTTACAAGGGGACTGGGGAGGGTTCGTTTTGGTGCTTTAACTCCACGAACAGCCTCTTGAAACAATAACATAGTCACCTAAAAGCATGTTTCTACATTTATTGTTTTAGCACAATTTAATTTAATATGTGAATATATCCCAATTTATGAGCACACACTAAACTCGTTGAAGCTCCTACAAAACCAAAAACTAATGTCTTTTGTAGCTCTCTTTTTTCTTTTTGTCGAATCGTTTAAGTTGTCAGAATTTATGTCGCTGCAAGAGTAGCGTTTCGACAAAACGGTCTTGAGTTTGCCGCTTAAAAGTTGAGTTTTTAAGCAGATGGTCATGAATAACGAGTGCAGTTTTTGATGTTTTTCCATAATACTTAGCGTTTTTGTAACCAAAAGAGAGTTTACTTTTCTCAGGTACAAATGGTCTTTCAAAATGGTCTTCACTGATCCTTCTAATAGCCTAATATTCAATTTTTCGACTTGATTGACGTGTTGTGCATCAATTTTCAGGAGCCTCTTTGAACAACTTATAACACTCGTAAATAGTAACAGATGACAGAGACTGTAAATATGAGTCTACAAAAGACAGAATATATACAAGATTCATTCTAAACGTATTTGGCCAATCTCGGACTCACCCATTGACAAGTATGCAGGCAGTTGCCTTAACTAAAGTATCTAACTAACATATACAACATTAAAATGCAACAATGTACTAAAAATCCACTTGCACTAGAGTAAACTTTCGCTCATTTGCTAAGCCCGCATTAAAAAGCAATTCAAGGCGATTTCACATTAACTCCGAATGCAAGCCATCAATTGGGGCCAGGCAAAAAGCCTAATGTGCACATAATTAACCCATGCCACACAGAGGCACGCAGACACAGTGGCACATTCACACAGCTGCATAACTGTACATATAGTACATATGTCATACTTATATGTTTGTATTTTATGTACATATATATCTGTTTGGGATTTCATATAGTACATGCATGCTAATGATATGGCATTAGTGGAGTTCAGCGGACGCAGTCCCAGCCACAGTGGCTTTAATTGCAAAATGCTCAGCCATACATTTGGTTTAGTCAGTCTGTCAATGAGTCAGTCTGTCAATGAGTCGGTCTGTAAGTCAGTAAGTCGGCCAGTCAGTTATTGGCGCAATGATTGTTGCAAAATGTCGCTGTGCGTTCAACAGCTTAATTAAAGGTTTGACGCTCACACTAATTGCGTTGCACCAAATGGACGCACACACATACTCTCACACGACTTAACCCAAACTTAAGCCCCGTAATAAGAAATATTTTTATATTTTTTGTCAATGAAGTGGTTGTTTGTGGTTGCATGCAACGAGGCAGAAATATGAACGAACGCCTCAAAGTGCGTGTGGCAACAAAGTAGGCGCATGCATATATGCTCATAGTTGACACAAAATATCCGAAAAGAAAGGCTTCATGTTGGCCATGAAAGCTTGGATACTCTTTTAACAAATCCTTTAAATTATAAGCGTTACAGCTAACTGTGGGTTTATCTAATAGGATAAAAAGACGTCCAAACCATTGTATACTTAACAAGGTAACGTCGTCGTTGCGACGTCAGCAGCACAGTTTCTTAGTTTTTCATTCTCTTGCGAATTTCAATGAGAGAGATTGTGTGTTGCTCATGTTATTTCAGTTTATGTTATATGTATATGTGCATGCATTGCTTTATGTTTACAACTGTATGTGTGTACATGTAATTTTTTTTTTTCGCTATTTTAGCCTCTCACAGAGTTTTAAGAATGTTCGCTCAACGACGACGTTACCTTGTTAAGTATACATTGGTCTAACCTATGGAAGACCTGCAGCGCATCGTTGAAGTTTCAGTGAAACTCAAAGCAGCAAAGAAACTATAGGTAAAGCCACGTTGGCGATAGATATCAAATTGCCATTTATAGACTTAGTATCGAAGTATCGATATTTTTAATGACTGTACCAGCGAAATTGCAGACAAGGATAAAACGTTTAAAAAGAATTTTCCAACTAATCATAAAAGAAAAAAATTGAAGAAAAATCTTATAAAAATAGACCTATTATTCATACGAAGCTGTCAAATATTTACATGGTTAACCACGTGAAAAGTGTGCCTGAACTTGAAATCTGTAAGCCAAAGACCCTTAGCAAATGCCAAAGAAGCAACTTCTAGACAAAAGTATTATTAATGCTTAGTTAAGTTATGAGTTAACTAAACGATGACTATTAGATAAATATGCATAAATTAGACAACAAAAAATTTAATTTAATTTTCGAATGAATCGAAAAAAACCAGCTTTTTTTTGCCCTTTTCAAAGACGTGTAAAAAAGTGATAAGTTTTAACGGTTTTAATTAAGTGCAAGTTTAAAAAAAATGGAAATGTTACCAAGCTGGCTAACTAATCATTTAAACAATAAATCGCTAAAATGGTAGCAGCGTTTGTATCTGTATCTAAAGCTGTGTCTTTAGTTACTGCCATGCAAATATTTAGAAGCCAAAGGCAAGCAACAGCAAACCAGATTATGTAAATGCCCCAAAGCCACAATATGTAAGGAAGGCAGCGAATACAAATGCTGTGTGCACTTTCAAAGCCATTAGGCTGTCGGTGGAGTATCTGCAAGTAGCTATAGCTACACCGTGAGAAAAGTTTTAAAATTACGTCAAACAAAAATAGAGTTACAATGATACTTGTTGCCATAAGGGGCCTTTTCAGCAGACGCTATCGGAAAGTGACGTTTCGGGATTATTCTGTGATTCCTTCGAGGTTAATAATTATTCAAACTAATTGTATTAAAAACGCAAATATTCGAATTCCATTTCGGATTTTATAACGATCCAAGTATGGGTCAAATTTTCGGTTACTTCTACAAAATTCAAACTTTTTTAATATTCAGGAACTCTGATGTGTAACTGTGTTCAAAGTACCCTAACTTTTTTTTACGGTCACCCTCAGGTTTCGCGAGTAGTTTTGAGGAAGTTCAATTTAAACCGATTGCCAAATGAAGTTTCAACTTAATTCTTTATTCTATTTAAAGTTAATGAATGCCACTCCAATCCTTTCATTGACCACCCAAAAAACTTGGAATAAAATATGAACTGAATCATTGCGGATTATTTGTTAATCAGATGAAGCCAAAGCATCTTCAATTTGACGTTTGTACACTATCGAATGATGAGGAAGTTGGAAGTATTTCAGACGCAAAGCACACGAACAGCTAAACCGCGAGCGAGAGGAACTAGATGTGCAAGAGCCGGATTGAAGTTAGGATGTTCTTCGAAAAAGGCAATCGTCTGGAAGAAGGATTTATTACCGGTACGGTTGTGGAGATAAAACTATTACGACTTATTATTGGGCGATGAAGGGAATAATGCCCGAATTAACTTTCCGACGTCCCAAATTACTTGGATGTGTCTGCTGGCGCAGACGGGTTGCTAGCAGAATTATTCAAGACTGGCAGTAATGAATTGAAATGGACAGCAGTCAAGTGTTTGGATCCCCGGTGTCCTTTGCCGTGATGGCACAGGATGCGCCAACTACCTATTATTTGCAAAATAGCCGATCGGATCTCATCAGTGTGGCTTTAGGCCTGGTGCCTCCACTATTTACCAGATATTCACATTACGCCTTTTCCTGGAAAAGACCCACAAATACCAAATCGACACCCACCATATTTTTGTCGATTATAAAGCAGCTTTTAATAGCACGTTGAGGGATCGCGTACATGCCTCAATGTCTGAGTTTCGTATCCCTGTAAAATTGGTGCGACTATGCGGAATGACACAACTCCGTCAAGGTAGAAAATAGCTTCTCTCAACCGTTTAATACCTAGCGAGGCTTCAGACTACTCCAGCAACCTCTTCAATTTTGTGATGGAGAATCTGTTTCGAAATGCCAAAAAACATCGGCCTATAAGAGTGTCATTTGCTCGCATACGCAGATGATATCGTTATAATGCGTCATGATAACCTAGGCCAGCATGTAGATCAAGCGGAGAATCACTCTTACCAAAAGATGTTTCTTTGGTCTCAGTAGGCAAATGAGTAGTAGAGACCACTCTCGCCTGATGAAACTAAAACTCTTTAAGACGCTCATCCTACCCGTTTTACTTAATGCCGCAGAAGCATGAGTGTTGAAAACGCCCTTGAAGTGTTTGAGCGGAAAGTACTCCGTTAGATCTTTCGCTCGCTATGCGTTGGCAACGAGTGCCGCAACTCTACAACGACATTGACATAGCAAAGCGAATTAACATCTAGCGGCCAGCGTGGCTTGGTCGTGTTGTTCATATTGTCGAAGAAAGGTCTTCAGAAGAAGACGAAGGGGCAGGACATGTGTCGTTGTAAGGACCAGGTAGAGAAGGCGCTCGCATAGCAGGGGAGCCTGGAGGGCTGCTCAGGTGTCAAGAGTAATATGTCGATCCTCTCTCATATCATGAATCGTTCATGGGTTATTGTTCTGAACAGTCTCAATAGTTCTCAAAATAATGAAATTTAACTTAGAAATTACTTAGAATTGTTCTAATATGTGCAAAATATAATAGTAGAGTTGACATTTGGGAGTTATCCGAGTAAATATGCTAGCAAGGTTCTTGTTTAAATACGCAACCGTTTCGTATTGCATGCCAACTGTTTTTCTCAGTGTAGTACAACTCCGTAAATGGCATATTAGAACCGCTTTCGTTGACAACCGCAACAAGCTGACAAAGCACAAGCTAATAATATAGCCAGTTGAAAATTTATGCTAAGCTGAACCTTGCCCTTGAGCGCATTGTGACTTTGAAGATATGGTATCTCTGGCGACTTGGCAAGGCAATCATAATGATGCCACTGATGAGGAGCACCACAGATTCTGCCTCTGTTGTATGTGCGCGATGCGCCGAGTGTGCCGTTAGCTTGCTCAACACATTGGCGCAGTTCCGACTACATTGTAATGCGTTAAGCTTTTGACTTTTGCTGTTACTTCTTTTTGTCTTATTTTTAGTATTATTAGTTGTTATTTTTTTTTCGCTTACAAATTCCGTTTTGTTGTATGCAGAGAACGGTTTTAATTAACCTTGTGGCCATCAATAACGCTCTAAAAAGCAGAAGCGTCAGTCATCAGTGAAATAGAATGGCCAGACATTGAACATTGCTTGGCTTCTTGTCTGTCATACTGTTCGTATTATCTACATACTTCAAAGTGTGAAGTATCTTTGTGAAGTATCTGAAGTGTGCTGTGCAAACTGGCAAGACAACTACTACTAGTGAGATAATTATGCATCAAATATGAAAATTTCACTTAGTCGTTTGGTTAACCAGTTTGGCTTGCAGCTTAAATTAATCCGACTTTAAGCAACTCACATTTGACTAACCAACACTTGACTGCTACTAAAATTTGCTGCATCAAGTTTTTTGTTGTTGTTAGTTTGTGTTATTTTTTAATATTTCACATTTGTTAGTCATATAGATATTTTTGTTTATAAATTCCAAACTCTACTTTGTGTACTTGGTTTTTCTTGCAATTTCGCAACTTTCGCTGTTTGCCAAAATATGGCAAAAAAAAAAACGTATCAAGAGGTTGCAGTGGTTGTAGTTAAAAAATGCAATAACAGTCAGGTATTTATGGCAAAGATGCTACTTTGGGTTATGCCCTCACCTAGCCTTGAACCTATGTACTCAGTATAGAAGAAAAACTTGGCCAAGACAATCTTAACGTTTACGAGAATTGCAAGCAGAATATAGAAAATCGTTTTCCATACAATGATAAGGTTTGTTATGATCAAAAGCAGTGAAATTGAATAGAAAGGACTAAAATAAATGGCTCCGGCCATGGTCGCTAACCACCCGTACCTTTTTTGCCGTGGATGAGCCACAAAATAGCCAGGAACCTGGGCTTAAACACCATATCGGTTTGCGCATAGTAGACCAATCTGCCTCGTGTGCACACCTAGGACCGCCTTAGCTAGGATTATCATGGTGTTCCGCCTATAGATCGCTGCTATATGCAGAATCGAACGCTCCTCTTGACGCCACAACGCCTTTAAGCACAAGCACACTAACTACACACATATTGTATTTGTACACACACACCTGCAATTCCGCTGCAGGTTGTCGGTTTGATCTTAGTGATGGATTATCCTAAGCCCTTGATGGGACATCATCCTTTGCCACCGGATCCCCTATGCGCTTATTCGCCAACGCCGCGAGCGCACCGATACACTTTTTCCCGCACTAACAACACCAGCACAAAAAGTTTCTTATTGCTTATAGCTTAAGTTCCAACTAACACCAAAATGTTGATTGGTGGGCACCGTGCTTTCGTCCAGCTGCTCTACTCGCCAACTCTTCTACTGTCTCCTTACTGGCCGCCTGTCTTCTAGACTTTACTGCTCTCCACCCTTCAAAGACCGACTGCATCTCAAGACCGACTCACCAAGACCGAATCACCAAGACCGACTCATAAGGTTTCTTTCCACCCACTAGAAAAATAAGAAAGCTTTGTGAGGTGTCGAAATGTAAATAAAATAACCACACACAACAGAAAGCAATTGTTTCTTATACGACAAAAACATAAAATCAGAACATTTATTAGGTACTGTTAGCGAAATAGTTCAATGGGACAGGTATGTATCTTTAGCAATGGACTTTTTGTAAGGTAACAGGTACAGTGTCTGCGAATTTGCTTATTTTTAATTAAAAGTTTGTCAGTTTTCAATAATTTATACATAACTTTGTAGGAACAAGAATGTCTTAAAATTACAATCTCAAACATAAAGAGCGTGCGCAATTCAAGGGCGATTGGCGATTATTGTTTACTTCGGAGAATAATCTTTTAGGGCTATTCATATATGAGGTAATTACTGAGGGATGAAGGGATAATCTTCAAATTGTGTTGCTATGAGATGATGGGGGAGAAGAGTGTGCCAAAATAGTGATGTTACTGGAATGAAATATAGGTTTTTGTGCTTTTAAGATTTGTGACGTCATGTTAGGCGGAGGTTGATTGACTATCCTGTCGGATATTTGCTACCCATTTAAGATAAGATCCGGCTTATCGGACATTCATACTGAAGAATTATGTTATTTAGAATCAATTTTAATGAATCTTAATTATTTCAAAAAATACTTCTAAACTTTAATACAAGGAATTATTCAAACTGCTTCAATTCTGGAATTGAATGATTTGACCTGCTTATGAATAAGGATCTGGGAGTTGGGCCCATATAACGAACAAAAAGTATGTATGCTGCTCCCCAAGCTCGGTGACTGTGAAATTTCCAAGCAAGTACGACGTGATATTTCACACAACGTGAGAAAAGATACAATGCAAGAGATACAATACGAGGGAACACATTTGTAGTTTAAATAGGCGTCTTGAACTGCTGCTGATTGGTGACGTTGATGGAATTTAAAATATCCACGAGTTATTGTGCTTTTATATTTTTTAACTTTTATGTCGTTCGCCCTACTACTTCTATCGGATATGGCTTATTGCCTGAGTATCAAAAGTGGTTCAACTCTGAATAAGACATTCATTCATTGCATCCATATCTACATATCTTCACAGCTAAGCACAAGAGTATTTACCTTTACTTGCCACTATGAGCTTCCAAAACATCAATACATATCAATATATATAATATTCAAAGAATATTTTACCAAACTAAATGCAAAACTTAATTCCCTTTGTGTATCTTTATTCCAAAGATGAAATTATATTTAACAAAAAAAAAAATTAAATTATTTTATTCATAAAATTTGTTTCTCTATAAGATTCAAAACCACCAAGCAAAGAAATACAAAATATGTACTTGCAACTTTTCAAAACTAGTTTTCAATGCAACAATTTTTTATATATATTTTTTACATTGTGCATTCATAAAGAAATAAAAACTTGCCACACACTTAAATGCCGGCAGTGGCAAGAATGCAAAAAATGGCGAAATAAAGGACTAGCAGAAGCATTTAGTGTGCGTTTGTATGTAAGTATGAGAGTATGTTTGAGTGCCATTGACGTGTTTGTGGGTCTGACGTTGGGCGTGGCTCAATGCTTTCCCAGTCGGATACGGTGGAACGTGGCATGCCATGTTGGAATGCATGGTGTTTTTTTTTATAAGTATGAGATGTGGTATGTAATTATTGCACAATTTATTATAATCGGCCGTTTATGAAATAACTAGGTTTATATTATCCTCGATGGGTCTCGTATGAAGAATTGTTTAAAAGGACATCTTTTAGCGATAATGAAGCATAGTTAGCTTCCAAATATTATGTACCAATAATAAGTAATTCGTATACTAAGCCATCCTCTTCTCTTTCTGCAGCTTCTTATTCATATCTATACCTCATATCTTCATATATTCATATCTACATATCTACATAACTTCATATATTCTTATCTACATATCTTCATATCCTCATATCTTCATATCTTCATATCTTCATATCTTCATATCTTCATATCTTCATATCTTCATATCTTCATATCTTCATATCTTCATATCTTCATATCTTCATATCTTCATATCTTCATATCTTCATATCTTCATATCTTCATATCTTCATATCTTCATATCTTCATATCTTCATATCTTCATATCTTCATATCTTCATATCTTCATATCTTCATATCTTCATATCTTCATATCTTCATATTTTCATATCTTCATATCTTCATATCATCATATCTTCATTTTTTCATATCTTTATATCTTCATATCTTCATGTCTTCATATCTTTATATTTCATATCTTCACGTCTCTCACCCTTCAAATGGTATCCAAATGTAATACTATAGACTAGCTGTTTGTGAGAGCAAACGACACGTCAAAAAAGGAATTAAGCTGCAAAACGAAAGACTAGTATTGTGTATTGTATTATATTTATTCTATTCCAACTGGGTTTTTTCGTGTGTATAATTCTCTGTGTGTATGAAAGTGTTTGTGATTATGTGTGTAGCGTACTACCAAGTGTCACTTGAGCATGTTTTTTTTGCTCGTCTGCTATTTCGGCTTGCCTGGCTACAGTGTACTGCGGCGTGTTTGGGCCTTGTTGTCAAACATTGCAATGTTTTCTAAAGTGTGTGAGCTTTTCATAAGCCAGAGGGGGTTACAAAAGTGTGGAAAGTGTAGTGTATGGAAAAGCTTGCCTTATAGTGTACATTTTTACAATTTACGAGCTGTTAGTTGTATGAATGTGTTGATGGGTCTGAGAACTTGACAATCTGTCCTTTTGTTACCATGCACAATTGAATTTTTTTTTTGAGGAGGTTAATTTTAAAATGTGGTTTTTAGTTAGAACTTCAGCTACAAATTAAGCTATCATATGTAAAAATGTTACTAAAAATTAGTTAAAAAATGGGAAAAAAAGTGTATGCTCAATCATTAATCTGTGAATTCTTTTGTTTTACTGTTATGTACTCCTCTGACGTTTTTATTCAACAAACAGTTTCCGCTCTGAACCTTGCAAAACAATCGAATACATCAAATGGTTAACTAATTTTTAAATTTTATATTGTTGTTAATAAAAGTACACCAAACTAACAAACAATCCAAACTAAGTTGTCAGCTATATCATGTCAGGCCTATCTAACCTATAAAACAAGGTTTATAACCCAAACTTTAAAAGTGACCCTTGGTTATAGCAGTGAATTACCTCATTACAACTTATAATAGTCTTTAAAAGTGTTTTTTTTTTTTGTAAAACATGTTAACACTTCCTTCACAAAACAATCGTCAAAAAATTTAATTTCAACTTAAAATTAACAATAAAAACTTTAGTTAAAAACAAAGGCCCTAACCCAAGTTAGTATGCCAACAAAAGTAAAACCATTACTGCTACTAATTCAACTTTAAAAACATCAATCAAGCAGACACAAAACAACAAATTAATTAAAATGAGCACAACAATTACTGAAAAAATTAACTTGAATGCATTGCAGTGAACAATTAAGGAGCCCTTCTTCAAGCCCAAAGACTTGACATTGTAGTTTAGAAAAGAAACATTGTAGCGCCAGAGACGAAATACTACCTATACCAAAGTATAACTTAAATCAAGAGAAATCTGCATATAATGCTACGAAAGCAACGCATATGCATATCATACATCGATAGTCAAGGTCAAAAGCAAAGTCAAACTCTGCTCTGCTCCAAATGCATACAGCTTTTGGACAAAGTTTCAGACAGACATCTCATTGACTTGACTTGATGAGTGCGTGTCAAGTTGTTGCTTTGTGGGCAACTTGTGGCCAAAGACCCCAAAAATAAAGAAACAAAAGCAGAAAACGAAACCGATAAAAAGTGTCATAATTAAAAGAAATAACCCAAAAAGTTGTAGTTAAAGCGCAGGTTTTCAGTTATAATACTACAACAATTACATACATACATACATAACACATACAACATTATGTTCAAGCAGCAACAAGCAACAGGTGTAATTTATGGCCGCTTGTGTTTGAATGAGTGTGCGTGAGTGAGTGAGTGAATGAGTGCGTGAGTGCGTGAGTGTATGGGTGAACTTGAAATTGTGTAATGTGGCCAACAAATGGGCGAGCCACAGTTATGCGCAGGTGAGAAAGCAAGAGACAATGCAAGCAATCAAATGCCGGTCGGACATCCGCGTTTTTGGGTCACAATGTCTAAAGACAGCACAAAAGAGACATAGCGAGAGAAAGAGAGAGAGAAGCGAGAGCGCGCGAGAAATTGAAACAAAGTCAAGTATAAATATATATAAGCAATTGCGACATGTAATTAATGATAACGAGTGATACAACAACAAATGATGCGGACGCTGCCAATCAACAAGCCGATGAGTACACAGAGAGAAATTAAGTATCCGAATGGTAAAAGCAGGAACAAACATTTCTAAGTATACTAAAAATTGGTTTCAAAGAGCATAAGATACGCACACAAATGACAACAGCAGTCAAAATGAACTCATAAAACCAGAGACTTCAAAATAGTAGATTGGAAATAGAGAGAGAGAGAGGGAGAGAGAACCCTCTTAAATTAAATCTTATTTTGTTTAGTAGGTTTTATAACACCATTATTGTGTTTTCTTATAATAAATTTCGGTTTAGAGATTTGTGCAAATGAATACTATAAATCGATAGTATGAGATTTGGTGTCGTTCCCTTTGTGGGTTCAACGTGCTTTTTCGGACTTTATCGTGCCTTAGATTTTAAGCACTTTAAAGTAAATTTGTTGTTTAAATCGGCGGTTTGTCCAGAAGCACGAAAAATACTCGCCAGAATTGGTGTATTGATTTTAAACTCATCTAAGCAATCCTCTCCTATATCCTATTTTTTCTTCGTCTGAGACTAGAATTGCCGAATTCTCCAAAATTTTCAACAAGTTTCTTGACTCATAGTTGCATAGACACTTATCAAAATATGGGTATTCACGGATTACTTCCCAGTATGATATTCTTGGCTACAAGGAATACATACTTATTTGTTTTATATTTCATTGTTCAATATACATATGTCAATACGTAGAAAACAATAATTATTTTATTTAAGCTAGAAATTTATTACAATGTCTCAGGAGAGCAGCCACTGCATAATAATGAATTCTTTGAAAAAACTAAGCGAAACTAAAGAGAAGCTCGAGCGTTACAAGGATGATTACATCATATGTCAAAAACAGTTAGCCCTGGAAATAAAAACCCGAGAATCTTTGGAATCCGAAAACAAGCTCTTAGCAAAGAAAAACTGTGTGTTGCAGAATGAGAACAAAAGACAAAAGGAAATGCTGGAGATACTAAATAAGAAGGTAGATCAAATGCAAGATGCGCTCGAAGAGAATAAGAAGTTGATAAAGAGCATGAAGCATCGGGAGCATATGCTCAAGAGTGACTTGTATGATTGTCATTGCACAGCGCTGAGAAATGAAAAGCATGCTGCTGCTCTGTCCCAGCGCATGTGGAAGATCGAACAGGATTTGTGGAAAGCCAATGAATGACCAAGAGGTGGAGGCGCGAAGAAAAGTTCGAGCATATGGGGAAGCGGCTAGTCGAGAGCCAGCGTTAAGTCAAGTCAAATTCCTTTTATAAATATCGCTTAAGTTTCGCAATGCCAATGGTATAACTTTTTAGATACTTTCGCTCACAACACAGCTTAAGAAAACTCTTTACTGATGTAACATATTTTTTTATTTGATTTTTAAAAACCTAAATTCAACTATATGCGTATTTGTGCATAAGCACTACGAATTCAATCTCAAACAACATGTAACCATCCGCCAATATCCATAAACATAAATTGAATACTCTTTCTTAAAAAAAAATTAACTGTGCCAAAAAAATGTTAACTGAATAAAACTAATCAAAGTAAAAATATACTTTTTCTATATTTATAGGTCGTATATTACCTACATACATATAAAAGGCATACTTTTTAGGACGCATATTGCCTAAAAAAAACTGCTAGGCAATAAGAGTCCCCAAATTTAGTCCCATTTTCCCTTGCTTATAATTTAGGTGGAATTTCGTAAGATTTTAGATTATTGTTTTCTGAATGTATACAACCAGACAAATTTAATAAACTTAAATAGATTCTATAAGTAATGACGGTGGGAATGCGGATCCAGAGCGTTCATTTGTGAGTACCAATTCCGCTCCAAGCTTTCGGTTTTTTGCAACAGCTCTTTGACTTTGGTCTCAGCGTCATCTGTACGACGCTGGCTCTCGAGTAACCGCTTCTCCATTTGCTCCAGCTGTGCCTCGCGCTCCATCTCTCGTTTGAGAGAGCGCTCTGCTGCTTGCTCCATGTAGCATAAGTTCTTTTGCCCCACAAGCAGCTCTGCCTGTAGCTCCGCAATCTTGTTATTACTCTTCGATAAGTTTTCCTCGATGCGCCACATTTGTTGGGTCAGAGCAGCTGCATGCGTTTCACTTCTTAGCGCTGTACAATAGGAATCATGTAACTCAGTCTTGAGCAAATGCTCCTGATGTTCCATGCTCTCGATCATCCTCTTACTCTCATCGAGCTCATCTTTCATTTCATCTACATTCTTATTAAGGTTTTCCAGCATTTGATGTTGTATCTTGTTCTCATTCTCCAACACTGAGTTGCTCTGCGCTAAGAAAAGGTTTTCGGATGCCAAAGTTTCACGTGCTTTTATTTCCTGGGCTAACTGTTTTTGACATTTGATGTAATCGTCAATGTAACGCTCGAGCTTCTCTTTGATTTTGCTTAGTGTATTCAAAGAATTCATTATTATGTAGTGGCTACTCTGCTGAGACATTGTAATAAATTTCGAGCAATGCACTAAGAAAATGTTACAATGATTTATTTTTAAGTATTCTATGTATGATGTGTGTATATTGAATAATGAAGTTTAAAGCAAATATCACTATTTACAGCACTTCGTAGTCTCGGGATTATCGCCAGGGCTGCCTCTCTGAGTGTCGTTCATTTTGCATCGAGCTGTTAAATTCTTACACTCTGTTCATGAGCGATTCATCACTGCGGTCTCTGGTAACTTTTGCATATAATTTTGTGTCCTAAGACGTTCCTTTTTATATTTTCACTTTGAATGAATATATAAAGGTCGGCAAAGCGAGCAGAGACGCCGGCCGACTTTCCTTATTGCAATGGTATTTGTGTGTCAGCAAAGAAACTTGTGATGCAACGAAAATTTGCGCAGTTATCAGTGGCAACTTCTCTGCTCATTTTGCCGACCGTTGTATATATCCAAGAGGAATCAAACGTCCCTTAGGAGTAACTTTTTTTACAAATATTAAGGGTTCTATTCGAATATTAGGATATTAGGATATTAGGAATATTAAGGAATTGAAATTTATCGACCCTTACTGTTATCGATTTAAAACCGAATTGGCAGGCAGCTGGATTTCTGGATTTCACAAGTTTGTCTAAAATCGATCATACACACATATGCTCGAATTGAGTATAATTCGCTTATTATTATAATTCGCGTATTTTGTCCAAAAATTAGAAAAACTATTGTCTTTATTTAAGCTGAAGTTTTTGTTTACATTTGTGTGTCAGGTAAAAGCGTAAAATGTATATTAGGCTGCCATTTTAAACGGTTTTTCACTCTGTGTGTGCATATGAGTGTGTGTGTGTGTGTGTGTGTGTGTGTGTGTGTTTGTGTGTGTGTGGCAGTTAGCGATGAACGATAGATGCTCGATGCGCCGAAGCGATTGTTGCATTATCAAATTTGACATGCATATTTAGCTCATATTTTATGCGCTTTTTTGTTGCAAACTGTCTTTCAAGTGGTTTGCTTTGACACTTCATAGAGAGACTTAAGTATTTGTTGGCGGTATGTTTACATTTGTGAGCGGCTTGTGTATATATTTATGTGACTTTGTCTGTGCTTTGGCATGTGCTACTTAGCTTTGCGCTTTTTATGCTAAACGCGCGCTCTTATTATTATTTTAATTAGAGCTGCTCTTTAATGCGGGGTTTTTAGTTCAAGTCTAAGCATTGTCTGGGAACATATGCGAGTCTTATTAATTTAAAGATACATTTATCAGAAAATTAAAACAATTTAAATTAATTGATTGTTGATTTAACCATGTCAGGGGTTTTGAACTTGATAAATGTTAATTTTATTTGTCTGCGCTCTTTTTTGCTCAGATCCAAATGCTCTTTGAAAGTTGGTTTTTGATACTATATTATAGATAGAGTTGTGTATGTATTATATAGATTCTAAACTTATCAGCGTTAGAAGGTTTTTTTTATTTTAATATATGTAAAATGGTTAATTAAAAAGGCAAAGGACAACAGTTTGTGAATGGTACCAAATAGTATATGCACACCTACATATATATACATATATGCAGATTTGTAGTTATGTAAGTTTTAAAGCAGCGTGAGCTTTATATGCATATATGCCAACACTATTTTCAACTCCGTATTAGAACACTGTTTAGAAAGTTGTTATGATTTTGGACAAAATACTTGAAATTTTTTCTTTTTAGAATGGATTATGATTCACCACTAGCCACTAGTTGTTGATCAATTAAGAATATTTGGTTAAATTATAAAATTGTCCTCTGATCATTCGTTTTCCAGTTTATTTTGTTTTTAAATGTTTTGCACAATTTCACTGAAATACATTTAGTTTATATATAGAAATGAATCCAATATTGTGTCTGTGAGTAATATTACGACAAACGATTTAGTGAATCATCAACTAGGGTTAGCAAGTCGCACGAGCAAGGGGGCAGAGCCCCTTGTTTTATATAAATAAAGGAGGTGGATACATTTATGCATTATAGAAGAAGAAACAAAGAAAGAAATTACACACTTTATTTATTCATAACCAAATTAGCAAATGAAAGAGCAAAAATTACGCCCTAAATATTATCATTGATTGAAATTCTGAATGCAGCAGGTAATAGAGTACACGGTTAGTCATGAAGGAGATGATTAATTTTTGAACGAAATGTTTACAGTGAGTTATGATATGCCAAAACCCAGAACAAAACGCTCCAAGACGTTTTGAGGAAATCATCCCTTTCGTCAATTTTCCTAAAAAGTCAAAGTCTCCTAAAACAGTCAACGCAAATAGGCATTCCGAGAACAAGTCCCCTACGCAAAATTCATGATGATTATTTTAATTTAATCCATATAAATATAAGTAAAAAACAAATTCGAACACCTGTATAAGCCAAGGCGGGCTCAACACATAATATTTCGCGCAGAAAATTGCAGCCCCTACGCCTCTGAAAATATAGTTTTCCCGCGAAAAGCCTCTCTACGATCAAAAAGTGTCTGTCTGGTGTTGTGTTTCTGAGAATGGTGTGATTGGGCAGTACTTCCTCGGGTATGAGTGTTCGAAGCCTGTTACCTTCAGTGGTGAGGGCTATCGCTATTATGTTTGAGTCAGATTGTGCGTAGGATGTGCATGCGGAACTTCTGGTTGCAACAAGATAGTGCGCCATTCTGTACTTCGGCTGATACAATCATTTTTTTTAAGCCAATCTTTGGCGTTTACGATTAAAAGCTGCCAGACTTCTGTTTGTAGGTTTACACAAACTTCAAAGTGTATATCGAGAAGCTACGATCTCTGGCTCAACTCAAGATCAATATTAGTAACGCTCGATAAATAAATAACCCTTTATATCTTCAGAGGAAAAGAAAATAGCTTGAACCATATCATATATGTTAAAGTAGCTGTTAATACCGATCGACATTAAAATCATAAAGTCGAGTTGAATTCACAGACTTCTAGTTGTATTAATGTAATACTTAGCATGTGATTGAATGCAACTGTATAGCCTTCTTCCTTGAAGGAAAAGCCACAAGTATGTAATGTATGGTCACTGTAAGCTTCGTATCAAGAAACTCTTACGACCATAAAGCCTCCGAGAAATGGAAGAACGTGTCAAATTGCCGTATAGCCAAACAAACTTGGCCTTTACTTGGCAAATTAACAGTGTAGCTCCTTTGATAGGGAGAGATGTTCTGCCAGTACAGGACACTGGCTTATTGGTTTTCACGCAGCACGACTTGCCCCATTTAATGAATTTTTGCAGGAGCTGCTAGGACGAGGAAGATGATGAAACGGTCTTCTGCTCATGTCCAGCTCTAAGTAGACGTAGGCTCAAGTATCTAATAGTATTAACTTCTAAATATCATCTCCAATCTGTCTGAAATTAGAGCTAAAACGGTTGCATATTTTATCTCTGCATCTGGATTGTCCACTCCCCGATTTTGTATCTACGGTAGCAAAACCGGCCGTAATGCGGCTTAAGTGTGTAAGGCAGATTGCATAGCAAAATACTGAATGAAATTTATTTCCGTATTTTATTATTGCTTTGAAAGTTTAAAAGCCTTTTGATGTGTTTTTTATAAACTGACGTTTACACATGTCTAAACATATGGGGTTCAATCACAAACATTCTTTAGCGCATTTAAGTCGTAGAAACATAGAGGGTTTTCGGAAAACTAATTCTTTGAATAGCTAGTCTTACAGTTTCTTTTGTCAGAAGTAAAGGCAATGTTTGTACGATATAGTAAAAGATGTTACTTTGGCCTCAGTACGAAAATGAGCAGTAGAAACCACTCTCGCCAGACGCAACTAACACTCTTTAAGACGCTCATCTTCCGGTTTTGCTTGGGTGATGGCACACTCTGCTGTAAATCTCCTTGGTGTGTTTGAGCGGAAAGTACTCCGTAAGTTCTTTGACACTATACGTGTTGGCAACGACAACCGCATACTATGAAACGACGGTCTCTATGAACTGGTCAAGCGAATAAACATTCAGCGGCTCCGGAGAGCTTTACGTCAGGCCATAACCCGGAAACGGGTTTTTCGTTCTCTCTCTTTCACTTTATCGCTCAATATAGTTTATGCAACTTTTACCTATCTGTAACTTTAAATTTGCATATGCAATACAGGGTGTTATTTTTAACACAATTATTTGGTTAGAATATTGTTTGCTCTTTTTTCTTTCTTGATAAATCGTTTTTGAGAGACTCTCATGAATATATTGTTTATAGTTTTCAGGAACATACCTGACGATCTGTGCTAGAATCAGCGTATGCCATAGTCATACTATGCCAGCTGTTCTTATTCTTACTTTTTTTTTCTGCCATATGGTATTAGAGAGATATTTTATGCGATCTGAGATCTGTCGGGCTTTGTATCCAAGCGCTAATGAAATGTGCGAAACTTGTTTTCAATTTTAAGAGGCCAACTCTTGCTTAATTAGTTGACACGTTTTCTGCAAAGCACCCCCTAATAAATTTAAGGCTGTCACATGTAAAACCGCGCTCACACAGTCATTCGGTGGACGCTGGACTTGGTGGTAGTGTCGGGCGGTGGTGCTGGGTGGTGCTATAACAGCTACTATAACGGCTTCAATTTTTAGTTCTTTTAAATTGCTTATAATTCACTAGAAATAAAAGCGGGCCAGCAATTTAGAGTTATAGCAATTAAAAGGCAATTTGTCTGGTGTCTGAGCTTGGAAATAAGTGTATTTCATTTATTATCAATTTATTTGAAAGTTATCGAGTATCGACTTAAATGGCCAACAAATATTTTGGCTTAAATATTTTAAAAGCTCTAATTTAATTTTATTAACAATTAAGCATATCACAAAGCCACAAATCATTTTTTATAGAGCATTTAGCTATTATTTAAGCGAGTGTGCGTCAAATATCTTGTTTGAATTTGTTTAAATACATATATGTTAGTGGCAAAATTTGGCCAGAAACAAGTTCTATTTGGTAATCAGCGTTGGCCAGCGGTTTTTTTTTGCGCTTTTGTTTATTTTAGCGAATTCCGGTTCGACGAACCTTTCATTTATTTGGCTTAATATGTTTGCCAGCCAAAAAGAAAAAAAAACAAAACCAACTTTAAACAATTTTCAAGTCTAAGGAAGCTCGAGTTTTATCGAATGCTACGTTTGAGTGCATTCGATTGTAGCATTTCGTATGCGTGGCATGCCACACTCAGGGCAACAGGCTGTCAATATCAATATCAAAAGCGCTTATTATGCAAAAACAATAATAAATATAAAATATAAATAAAATCAAATAAAAAAAAAGCAAAAAAAAAGAGTCGAAAATATATGTTCATTTTGGCATTTGATTAGCCAAACTTTTTTTCGTTTGTTTAACCACAATAACCATTTGAGGCTGTGGCTGTTGCATGTTGAGTCATGCAATTTGCATGTGCAACATTATGTGGCCATATGAATTCATGCATATTTTTGTGCACTACTCAACGCGTAATTGTCAGGCACTTCAATGAGCGTTTTAAACCGCATAATTAAATTGGTATATTTATTGGTAAACATATTTAATTAATTGCTTGTGGTCACTTTGCTAATTCAAAAATTGATATTGCAAAACTAAATGAAATCAAATATAAGGGCAGCTTGGTTTGTTTGCATTTGCATTCAGCAATTAATCATATATAAATAAACGTGTAAAAAAAGCATGTCATAATTATATAATTCATTAATTTCACATGTGAATTGCACAAACTGACCAAATCAGCACCCACATTGATTGTGGCCTTATAAATACCACATAGTGTCGCTATTTATAGACCCCTCACTGTACGATATTGGGCGTTGTCATAAAGCAGCTGACAGACGTGTGAGTTGTTCAAGAACAACGAAAGAATTCTAAAAACATATTTACATTTTGATTAAGTAATTAAAACGTACATTTAAGGAAGGCCTCATAGGCATAAATAGTATGACATCTATTACAAAACGTTTTGCAATTAATTTTGATTCATTCATAAGCATATTCGTTTAATACTCACAACAGAAGGAGTTCTATTACGAGTATTGCAATTGGGCTGCTCGAAGTTTACATACACTATTAGACTTTTAAGTTTGGTGATAATCAAGGGGCTCTGGAGCCACTGTATCCGAATCCGATAAATATTTTAAGAATTTTTCCTGCCAAATCGGTGATTTATTCTGAATAATATAACTGGTACATACATATATACATCTTTCATCGATAATTTTTGACCTCTAAAAATTAGTTTGAAATTTGTTAATCAATGTATTCAAACATTTTTTAAGTTAGAATCTACAGCACAATGGGCGTAATCGCCAAAAATTTGGAATATAAAATCATGTAGTACATAGTCATATAACTACCATAGCGAGATCTACATAATTTTTTGATAAACACAAACTTCGTTAGAAATGTTTGATAACTAGTTTAAATATAAACTTTTGCAAATGAGTTGTTGTTAAATCTTTCCTTAAATATGATTAACTTAATATTGTAATACAAAAATCTACAAATATCGAATACACATCCATTTTACATGCCTTGAAGTTTGCTTTTCATATTAATATTTTAATATTTTGTGCAAATTTACTCAGTTTATGCAAAGTTTGCAAATATTTACCGCCAATTTGCAGCAAAGCAAAAGTTGCCTCATATCGTCTACCTATAAATGTTAACGCATCGTCCACCTTAGGTCCGAAAAGCATTGTTTCATAAGATAAAACCTGGCTAAATTCGATCATTTTTTAAGTCCATTGTCAAAAATGTGTTTGCAATAACGAGTGCCTAATAAAAGGCCATTTCAAGTGTGAAAAATAACTAAGAATGAATGCAATTGAAGCGACTTAAGTACCGCCTACGCCTCTACAGCCGCAGCCCATCCCTGCACTAGAGCCTTGCACATATGCAATATGTAATATATATGCAATTACACGTATGTAATTACAAAGTCCATTGCTTCTATTCGATTTGCAAAACTTTTTTATTGCAGTTTTTTTAATATTTTTTTTGATCAAAAATCAAAGCTATAGGTTTTTTTTCCTGAGAGGCAAGGCAGAAAGATAATTGTGTCTAGCTGCCGTTTGCCGAACGATGTACGATGTCCCAGCTTCAGCAGTGGCTTTCCTTTGCGGACACCGATTTTGTATCTGTTAGACATGTTTCCACAGCAGAAGAGCAGCCCCGCCAAACGCACTTTTCGTTTTTGACCAACATTGGTACACTTTGGAGCGAAGCACGCGTTAAAACTGTTGTCAAGGATTTCAAGTTCTGCAAAAAGATCACAAGAAGTATGCCAAAATGCATGCCAAGACAGGCGACAAGTATCTGCAGCAGGCAAAACCGAAAGATTATAAGAAGTTAAAAGGGGAAAACAAGGCTGCACCCAAGAATGCCGAAGCTTATGAATTTAGACTTTGGGTTCGAATTCAAGGATCTCTTCGATGCCTATGGTTTCATTCAACTTTGATGATATCAAACAAGTCTACTCCAACGAGGTTGTGGCCGAGTCCATTCCCTACTTTTTTGAGAAGTTCGCTTTGGCTTGGCAAGTACAAACACAGCCTAGAACTCTGCAAGGTATCAGTTGCAGTCTCATAACTGCATGATAAAGCTTTTGCCTCGGTGTGCCGTCATTTATGGTATCTGAGTGTGTTGTGGATAGTGTGTGTCTGGATGCTGATGACGCAAATGCCACTTGTGAATTAAAGGCAAAACCATAATTGTCTGCTGGGTTTTGCGTTTTCTTTTTTTTTCCACAATCCAACAAAGTGTTTCAATTTCAGATTGTTCCATTGTTATGCAAGTACAGTCTGCATAGTACTAACAAGAGCAATGAGGAAGTGTGTAAACCTTGCAAATGTTATGCAGAAACAGTGGTAGCCTCTTTAAGAGTATCAAAAATATGTTGTAAGATGAACAAAGAGAAGCAGCAAAGTTAAATAAAAAAATTATTTAATTTAAACTTAGTTTTTTTTGTGTGTTTCTTGTGGCATTTGTATTATTTATGTGCGGTCAACTGGTTTTATATTTGTTATAAGTTGCACACACACACACACACACACACACACACACACACACACACACACACACACACACACACGCACACCCACTGCAAGCGTTGCGCTTAATTTGGTAGGACAAACTTGTTATATGTTCACTTTGTTTGTGATTATGTTCGATTATAAAATGAATGTTTGTTATTATTAAAAAACATTGTTAGTAGTTGCTTTGATTTAGTTTTATGACAGATTTATTGTGCCAAATCGACGCGTGTTTAGATTTTATGCGATAATTAAGCCAACTTTTAACTTTTGCTAATGAGATGCATAACACCTACTAGAATAAATATGTATGTATTTACTGGCTAGTATGGTATATATGGCTGCATTAGCTGGTTTTTATGGGTGCGTAAATATTTGTCTGGTATTTATAAGCTTCTTAGCAAAAGGCGCTGAGTCGATAAATTATAATACCATGTTTGGCTTGCAAATACTTGAGAGACTATTTCTCTTTTAAATGGAAACCTAACATTGTTTTGAGCTTATTAAATGCTAAGAATCGGTATGCTTGTAGTTATGGCGATTGTTTATTTTTTTATGCATATTATTATATAATTAGCTTAAGTAACAATTCAATGTATTAACAAATAAAGTCATCATTGATTGAGCCTTTATGGTTAATGCTATTGTCGTTGTTGTAGCGATATGTCTAATGAACTTTCGCCAAATTTTGGACAACTTTATCATTAATCACATTGCCAAAAAAAAAGAGCACAAACATTTATGTAAGCTCAAACACTTCGCTCTATACTGCAATTACACAAAAAGCTTTAAATAATTTCAATTTGTCGGAATTTATTTAACAATTTAGCTTAAATTTTTGTTGCTTACGTCATTGACACTAACAAATTGAGCGACACTTAACAAGATAAGGGCTGGGCCAAACATTTTGCCGGGAAATTTTGGCTTTAATAAGCCGCAGTTATGCGTTTTTGGGGCTTTAAAACCGCTAACAGGATTACAGCTCTGTTTAAAACGGTGTCAAAGGTGTTGCCTGTAACCGCTGTTCTATTTGTATTTGTTTTACAACAAGCTGTAATCCCATAAAAGCGCTCGTCTTATCGCATTTATGCAAATTTTGTATCAGTTTAATGACATCATAGCAACCCAAGGGGGCTAATTTATTAAATTTGTTGCAATTAGTAATTAGTTTATGTTAATTACTTTCGTGGTTTTGTCTGTCATAATAATAGTAATAATCTAAAATAAGTAAAACTTACCTTAAGTAGTAAAATGAAATCCGTCGTTATGTATAAGCAATTATTGCGTTGCAAAGTTTAAACAGTTGCATAAAGTCCTCTTTTTAGTGTATTTATGTATGTTGCTTTTTTTCAAGCCAAAATCAATGAGAAAAATGCATTTTAATTAAAAGTTGGCGAAAACTGTAACTGTTAAATGCTGGTCAAGCATTTGTGAGAAATTGCTTAAATTAAAGCTAGCGGTAAGGCAAAAAGTCGACACTGCCCGACTACAATATACGCTATACCATCGGCAACCAACTAAAAAAAATCAATCGCAAAATCTACTTTTTGCGCTTAAGCAAATCGCTTGGACATACTTAACATGACTGAAAGCCTAAAGAGTACACCAAATTTGTATCCTCTAGACTGCATAATGAATCTAGAATCTCTTTTTTTCACAAAAAGATTGAAAAATGTTTTTGTAGGCGAAAGAGTCTCAAATTGAGACATTGTTGTATGCACATAGTAAAGTTCCATACATCTCTTTCAAACCAACAGCAGTACCTGTTCTTTATCTTTCAATTAAATTAGTATCCTTAAAAGGTTTGTGCGTAGGGTTGGGCACCCACCACGTAAAGCCACAATTCCAATGAAAGAATGTATTTACATCAGTACGTAACCCGATAACAGTTTGTTATGGCCAGTTAAGAATTAGAAGAAGTAGAACTATAGGCAGTTATCCCAGAACTAGCTTTAAGAACCTTAGGGCACAAGCCATCTATTTATTTCTAACGGAACCAACATAGTTCTCAGTCGATGGGAATGATATTGCAACCAAAGATAAAGGTTATAATATAAGAAAGGTATCGAGTGGGTTCTAAATTTAAGTGAAAAGCTATAAGATAACACGCAGGCTTTACATTTCTGTGAACATTTTAGTACACATTTTTTGGGGAGCTTTACGCATTTTGTTCCTGGTGCTAAACACCGAATATCTTGGTCACTAACTTAATGGATCTACCCCTTAACCTTTGTGTATAGGGTATGAAGAAATCTGAACACATAAGTAGCAGCGGTGTTTTTTTCTTAAGTTTTGTTGTTTTTGCCTTAAACAAATATTAAAAAAAACAAACAAAATACACATTGCATATAGTTACATGTACACATACACATGAAGTTGGCTGCAAAGAAGATGCGCAAAGCGCACGTTAAAACCAACTTATGCAATTTATTTTTGTTTGTTTTCAATTTCTACTCTTTGCTTTTGGTTTCTTTCTTTTAGTAGGCCGCCTGGCGAAGCGCAAGAAGACACGCTAAATAAATTTCAATGCACATGCACAATTTGATCACACTTTTTTCTTCTTGAATTTCTTGGAATTTCTTCTTTGATTTTGTTGTTTGTAATTGTGTCAGCGAGCACTTCATCTTCTTCTTCTTCGTCATTTGCTTTGACTATTTACTAATATGATTTAGGCACCTTAATGTTTTGCAGCTAGTTGCAAACACGCTGATCACTAGGGCACTTTGGCGGCACTTGGCGGCGCACTTGGCTGATGCAGCGGCAACTGGAAGTCGCGTTAAGTCGTCGGTATCTACAGCGCGCAACCCGACCGACGCGAACGGCTGACAAAACGAAACTGAGCTAGCGCAAAGCCAAAGACAAGACAAGACCCCAAAGCGAACAGCGAACTCGGAGCATCGAACACCGAAGACCGAAGACGACGGGAGACCGAAGACTCAGCCAAGGCAGATCACAAAAGCCACTGTAAACGCGATTACAGCTGAAGCGGCTGGTGTTGTCGGCAATGCAGGTGATAAGGCCATGGGCGTAGACGAATAAGAGGGGCTGATATATATGTAAGGTTGGTTGGTGGCACTATGCAGCGGTTGGCAGCACCATTATCGGCAGTAAGAAACGAGACAACAGCAGCAGTGGAGAGTTCGTCCCGCGCAGGGTTGCAGCGGAGAGATCGTTTTGGGCAGTCGAGTTACGGAAGTTTAAGTAGTCAGTCGAGTCGAGAGTCTGTTGTTTATTAAAGTTGTCAAGTTGATAAAGTTGTACTGTAATGTTGATCAAGTTGAACAATCGAACTGAAAAGTTGTTAAGTTACCAGCCGGTGTATATTTAAAACTATCTTAACTATTATATAATCTTTAAAAACTATAAATTACTCAATAATTCTACATACATAATTGTATATAGCCCCCGTTTGAATGAGCGGGTTATGGAATACCACTTCAGCAAGTTAAAGCTTGTCGTATGAGACCACTAACAATGACACTGGGTTCTTTCGAGACCAGTAGGCCTTAAAAGGGCCCAATGAAAGAATGTTTTTACATCAGGCCGTAACCCGATATCGGGTTGTTATGGCAAGTTAAGAAGAAGAAAATATACATAATTGCGTTGTGTTTTTAAACAGTTTGTTTTGGTATATCATTTACTGAAAGCTTAAGTATTTTAGTTAATTGTGGGCGCAATCAAGTTAAATAGATTGCGTATATTTCTTTGCATCATCTTACAAAACTAATATTGTCGAGAGAATTTCGGAAATGACGGATTGTAAAGAGTTTGACATTTGCTAAATGATATTAATGTCGGAATAGCATGTGCCAAAGCTATGGTGGCTGCGATGTTGTCTCCATAAGATATCCCCCATAAGATTTTAAACAGACAGTAGTTATTTCAAAGTTTTCTTCCTTTTCGCTCTAGTGTACATATGATGAATTGATGAATCTAGCTTATATTACATACTTATAAACAATCAGCGGTAAAACTCTAGATGGTTGTGTATTAAGCCGAACTAGAAATCTCTGAAAAAAACATTGTTCAAGAACACCTCTTGACAGATTTTCAACGCTGTTTCAAATGTTTCTGACAAATCGAATGATTGCATTTGGCCTGTGATCAAAATTATGAAATCCACAATAGTTATTGTGTTGAAATACGGCTGAGGTTCATTTGAATTTTCCTTAAAAATCCGTCTATCAGATGCTGATTGCCATTCTGCTTTTGGCACATGACAACTTAGGTATAAAAATACATATATCTGGGTGGAAATACCTTTTTTTTTTTAATTTTTAACCGAGGCTGATTTGTAAATAAATTTTACAAGCCAGATTGTTTCTAATGCTACATGAAAAAGTTTCCTATGGAAATCAATGCTCCTTGAAGCGTAAATCCATTTTTTGAAGTGTGAAGAATTTATCTTACAAAATAGTGCAAATTCTACAAAATCTATATAGGAATGGGAATAGAGCTCACATAGAGAGAAGCCATAAGTAGTTGGTGTCAAAGTCTCACTTATCACACGCGCTTTCGAACGCATAAATTGAATTAAAGTTTCTCATAAATACAAATACACAATTACACATTATTAAGAAGAACAAGTTATAACAATACTAAGTAAATAAATCTCAAATAATAATACACAATATAAATAAACTGATTCTTATCGCGGATTATCAGGGGCAAAATATATTTTGTACTAAGCTAAGTACAAATAACCGTATAGCAGCGGAAAAATGTTCAATTTATAATACGAATACCTCACCCCAGAATTTCATAATTTTTTGGTATTTTTGGCTCTTTGCTGGCAGAATGTTCAGTTGGGTCAGAATATTCAGTCGGGTCATAATGTTCATAATGGTCATACCATGGTCGACCATTATACCAATGTGCTGAATGGCTGATTGGGACTCTATAGTTGTATATCCGACCAGCAGCGTCATATCCTGGCACACATCATTATTTGGGCAACTGCTACTAAGTTGGCAGCAGTAGAAGTAGTGTGTTTGTGTGGAAAATAGATCACTTTATCACAAAACACCTTATATGTATGTGTAAATGCAACAAAACATCTATCAATTAATAATATAAAAATAAATTAATTAACAAATTTCAGTAAAAAATGCTGACAGTTGGAACGGTGTCCGCCAGTGGGTAAACCGTGTACCCATATTTCCCATTTTGGTGCCGATACTGAACTACTGGGTTCAGTACCATTATTACCTATATCTTTTGGCCATGGAGCATATATTGTTCTACGCATCCTTCTGCCTATTATATACACTGCATAAATCATTAATACCCTTTTGTTGTTATGTACAGTGTATAAACACCCTCTTTATTTAATATTTAATCAAGAGATTGAACATAAAGATCTTCGAGCACAACTGCCTTACGGCAATCGTTATTGAAATGTCAGCAAATAAAGTGAAATGCATACGCGAAATATAGTTTGATTTAAAAACCAAAATAAAAAATATCTAAAATTAACATACTGAGCACACTAAGAGCCCATCCGGATATTATATTCTCGGCCACGTTGCAGGTGCATTGCAGTGCAGCAGGGAACAGCCCTTTGATAAATGTGTGATTGCTCCCCAAGAATAGCAAAAAGTGTAGCATACTTTTGGGCTGTCCGCTTAAAGCGCCTGCAACGGCAGCTTAAGTGCAAAAGCTAATCCCGTCATCTTATAATGGAGCTGATGTCTTAAGCCAAAGGATATAAGCTTAAAATATTTAAGACTCACATACTACCTTATATGTGCTCCAAATGAAAGCAGACCTGCTGAAAGCGCTGCACTGTGCGTATATGCGGATTTTTAAAGAGCACCCAAAAGTATGCTTTAAATTTATGGCACATTTATTACACGAAATTACCGCACAAACAGACGCGGCCATAAAAAATGGTCTGCATTTGCGCTGCTGCTGCCACCGCTCGAAGCGACCGACCGCCTTGTAAATGCATTATAGCAGAAGAGACGACCGCAACGCGGCAGAGCAGTCACAGTATTGCAGCGGCAACGTCGTCATTTAATTATGGCTGCCGGGAACTACAATATCCTGTCCTGTCCTGTCCTGCTCGCTGTGACGAGCTGGCAAAAAGAGTATATACTATATAACAGGGAGCACATAAAGGCAGCGTAATAGCGCATAAAACGAAAATAGAAAAAATTCAGTTGCATAAAAACTTTGATATTACGAGTACTGCTAAGTGTTTTTGACTCTTTATACCCTGTACACAAAGTGCAAAAGGGTATTATAGATTTGTGCAATGTATATAACAGGCAGAAGGAGGCGTGGCAGACCATCAGTTCCATGGGCAAAAATGATCAGGAGCAATAGTCGAGTCGATATAGACATGTCCGTCTGTCCGTGTTGGGCCAGCTTTCTCCGACACTATAAGAGTTAGAGCAAAAAAATTTTACCAAAAGATGCGCATTTTCTCAAGGCTGATGGAGTTTGTCGAATAAAGTCGATATCTTACCCCCTCCCTCGTGACAGATTTGTGCGGTTTACAACCGCTCTGTTGGATCTATCAACTTTTCAGAGATGTGCGTCGTGTTTATGTGCATTTATGTTTCGAAAATAATCGAAATCGGATAAATACATCAAAAGTTATAGTGAAAAATATGCAAATTTCACCCCCTTCGCCAATAAACTGCTTCAAAATTTCACTGCGTGTATGGTATATATATGTGTGTATATGTATGTATTTTTGATCTTTGTTACAAAATTCAACGACATTGTCCCAAGAATACTGGAGTTACGAGAATAAATGTGATATCGATCAAAAGGAAAAAAGGTATAAAAGTGTATACTTCCGTTACCATTTTACCGTATTTAGTATTTATAAAGAAGAAGGGTACAGGGTAGGATTGTTGATATTATATCGATATATCGATAAGCGCGACATTTTTAATTTTTGATACGATGATACCAAATATCGATATTTTTTGTGTCAAATATCAAATATCGGCTTCTATGTACTCGATGCTCACTGCTGTACATAGCGGCACTTTTTAAAAAAAAAGTTATTTTCCCACGCGTTTATAAAAATTGAAGGTGCTTTGAGTTTGAAATGAATAATATAAAAATATATTATAAAAAAATTGATAAAAATTCAGTGAAATGCCTATTATTCGTAGGTCCTAGTTCCTGAAAGGCCCATGGGAACAAGCGGTAGATTGTGGGATAAAATATGGTTCAAACCAACAATATGGTTGAGCCTAAAATCAATGTGAAGAAGGAAATAGGGTATTTAGAAAGCAACTGTTTGGAAAAAGGGGCAGACCCATTGGCTTATTGGATGTGTGAAAAGGATGAATATCCCAATATTTATAAACTAGCCCTAAAATATTTGACACCATCAGCCAGCTCTGCAGCATCGGAACGGGTGGCATCCGTTGTAAAACTTGTTGTAGACAACAAAAGCAGACTGCTTCATGAGATTGTAAAAAAACGCGTCTTTCTAAAGTCGCTCAATGAAAAATATTGGAAATAATAATAAAATAATTAAATTTATTGGGCGATATATCGATTTTTTAAAATTGATATCAATATATTATATTGTAAATTTCACGATTTCGATATATCGAAATACAATATTCTTAAAAATATCAGCAATCCTAGTACAGGGTATTTCACCGTCGGGCACCGACCCGACTATTTGCATCAAATTTTTTTACTTGTTGTTGGTTTTTAGTAGGATTGGTAACACAAAGTAACAACAATTAAGCGCGGCCATTAAAAATTATTATTAAGAAGGACATGCACTTGTGCATTGTGAGTAGCAGCATAAATCCAGCGCTCATTTATTAAGTCAGCGTCTGTATGTGTGTGTGTGTGTGTGTGTGTGTGTGTGTGTGTGTGTGTGTGTGTGTGTGTGTGTGTGTGTGTGTATGTCAAGTGTCATTGTCTTTTCAATGACCTTCGCACTTGCATGTGGCCAAATGCCGCTATGTGACCTTTTTGGTCACACGAAAATTGCCTAAATAGCAGCAGCATAAGTGCATATGTGTGTGTGTGTGTGTGTGTGTGTGTGTGTGTGTGTGTGTGTGTGTGTGTGTGTGTGTGTGTGTGTATGTGTGTTTGTGTCGGAGAGGATTTTGTATTTTAGCTTACGCTTATGTCATCGGTGTCATCGCATGGCTTCCCAGATGTAAAGTGCCGGCAGCGCAGCCAGCGGCAGCAAACGTTAAATATAAAATCCTATTTATTTGCCAATTTTACATTCGAGTGCACAGCAAATGACAATGACGTCAGCAGGCGCCACAGGCAGCGCCAAGTACAAACCAATACATGCAAAAAACTACACACACACACACACACACACGCAAATGGAAGCTTACACCAATTTAGAGCTGCGGCTCGCCTTAGCTGCAGTGTAAAGTCCAACAACGCATAATTTCATTACCAAAGCTTTGCATTAGTATTGGTTGGCGTTCAATGATGTCATATGGTTATGGACGCAGCCAAAAACAATGCCGGATGTGGGTGGGTTTCGCGCAGGCGCCTACAAAATGGCTGCCACAAACACTTTACAACTAAGAGCTGAAGTTGCAGGCGCTATGCTGTGACGTCATGGCTCTCTTTTGCAGCCGGATAGTCGTTGATTTGACCATGATGCCAACTTGACTTTAATCGCTTCTGCTCTCTTTCACATTTGTCAATGTTTCTGTGTGTGTGTGCGTGTGTGTGTGTGTGTGTGTGTGTGTGTGTGTGTGTGTGTGTGTGTGTGTGTGTGTGTGTGTGGATTTGTAGCTGCTTGTAACAACACACACAGCTGTTGTTATGATGTGCTTTTATGCTTCATTTGTTACGTTTCTTATACCCGCTTCTTAGCTCTTTGTGTAAATATTTATCTTAAAGCGTCCTTTGGTCGCTCTGTCAATGACTTTATTTATTTTTCCTGTGTAGAGTTGTCAAACTTTTTGTTGATTTTTGGTTTTTATTGTCGCCTTGGAGTGCTCTTAACTCGTTGCCGGGAAATAATGCCAGGACATTAACCTCGTATGCTGCAAGTCATGCCACTTTAACATACTTACTCACATAGTCCTTGAATACGCTGCGAGTCACTTGTGTTTTGATATGCTCTGATTAAGGTATTGAATTACACGGCCATCATAACAACAAAAATTGAAAGAAAGAAAACCAACGCGCAAACTGCCAACACGGAAGTAAAGAAAAATATAAATGGTACATAGTTTTATGAAAGCTTGACTTAAGCCTATTATGCATCCTCTACGATTCACTAAACTGTACATGAGTCACGATAAATATTTTCGATGAAACATATCGAATGATAGTAGAATTTCATTCCGCAAATCCCATCAGACTTGCCCTAACAAACCAACGTAGTGAGTTAAAGTCATAACTTATGAAATTTCCTATGGGTAGTTTCGAAAAAATGTTGAATGAAGTAATTGTATTCACCAGCTTCAGAAAAGACATCATGTTTTTGCCTTAATTGGCTATGGAGATAAAGCCGTAAGAGTGGGTTTTTCCCTGAATTACCTCTGCAGAGTGACCCAAAAATTTAAGTTCATTAAGGCATTGTGATTCTCTCAACAGAGTATTAGTATGGCATCGTCCCGCCCTTTAAAGCAGAGGTCGGCAGCGCATAATATTCAAGTTGGCATATCTCTTTACGGTAAAGGGACATACATACATATTAGATGAAATGCAACTTAACATTGAAAGTACTTCACCCAATGGCTTAGATTCCAGTTGTCGTTTATTAAACAATTCCATGAATTTTTCGCAAATAGTTTTACATCCGCAACTATTTCTCTTGGCGCCCAAAGGATTGGCACTACGTAAACACAAACTTTTCCGCTTATATTCTTGTAGCTATTGCAGACAAATGAAATTTACTTACACATTGCCAAATCAAAATTCGATTTGTGCCAAAATAAATCAGTTATGTTTGTAAGCACAAACAAAAACAAATACCAACAGACACAACGACAAACAAATACAGCAAAAACAAGAAGCAAACTTTTCAGGCTAAGACAGTTTCAGTTTCAGATTTTTCCTCTCTTTAGCTTTAACTCACATACAATACAACATAGAAGAAGGTTGCATAACAAATTTATCGCCGGAAGTGATTTTCAGTGAAATCCAATCAATAAAAAATTATGCTTCTGCTAAAAATAAAAGCCAAAAGAAAAGAGAAACAGAACATCATTTTTTTTGTTTTGTTTTTCCAGCACGGCATGGCGCTGATGCTGACGCTTTTTTGCCTACGCATTCGAGTTGAGTACGCCGAAAACTAGGCTACGGAAATTTTGCTAAGGGCTGACAAAGCGCAGCTCCGTGCTTTTCCTCTGCGATTGTCTGGGCTTTGTGAGTGTGTGATGGAACGCACCAGCTGAAGTGCCAAGCTGCTGTAAAACGCAGAAAAATGGCCGCAAATTTATGACTCGACTTGGTCTGGTGGCTTTTCTTTTTTTCCAATGTATGGCTTATGTTTGGGTAATTTGCAAGCGAATGTTTGCTTAATTTATGCAGCATATGCCAATTTTTTTGTACATGAGTTTCTATATAAGTACATTTTTATTAAGGCGATTTTATGGCAAACAATATTATTATATACATTTATTATAAATTAGGAACAATCTATTTCTTAGTTGATTAAAAGCTCATTTATAAAAATTTTATGCAGACAGTCGGGACGGTGCCCGTCAATAGAATACCCTGTACTCTTTTTCTTTATAAACTCTAACTACGGTAAAATGAGAACGGAAGTTTCCACTTTTATATCTCTTTGCAAAAGATCGATATGCCTGTAAACATTTTCCTATTGAGAAGTTCCAATTGACTAGTTTTCCTATTGGGAAGTTGGCTATTATGGGGCAGAAATCACTTTTACTCGTAACTCTAGTATTCTTGGGCCAATGTCGTTGAATTTTGTAACATAGATCAAAAATACATTAATAGATGTCTGTGACAATTTCAATATATTCCGGGGGTGGGGCAGTCATTAAGGTAAATCGTTTGCGGGGGAAGGGGGATTTTCTTTATTGAAAAAGTTGGTAGTTTTAACGATTAGGGTCACACGAGGCGAATTTTGTAACTCTAGCTCACATGTTTCCATATCTTCACGTAGTAGAATTTTGGCACAGTTTATAGGCGAGGGGGGGGGGGGGGTGGAATTAGCATAATTTTGACCAAAACTATTGATGTATTTATCCGATTTGGATTCTTTTTGAAACATTCTCCAAGAAGTTTCGAGTTGACAGATTCATCGGAGCGTTTGTAAACCGCGCAAATCTGTCACGGGAGAAGGGGGTAAGATATCGACTTGATTCGATAAACTCCCTCAGTCTTGAGAAAATGAGCATATTTTGGTAAAATTTTTTTGCTCTAACTCCTAGGTCGGAGAAACCTGGCCCAACACGGACAGACATGTCTATATCGACTCGACTGTCGCTACTGATCATTTTTGCCCATGGAGCTGATGGTGTGCCACGCCTCCTTCTACCTGTTACACACATTGCACAAATCTATATTACCCTTTTACACTTTGTGTACAGGGTATAAAAATGATGGCAGTTCTTAAATTTGAAACAGAAGTCAATTTCTACTAAATCGGATGAGAGTAAACAATTTAGGACAATGTGCACGGAAAATAAATCTTACTAGCTTTATTAGCACTTTGTGTATGATTTGGATATTACGAATTTCAGGGGTTCACTTGAGAAATTTTTACCTAGATAAACTGTTTACTTCCTGACGTCCTCATTCATGGATAACGGCGTGGATATACCGCCGCATAGCTATGACGAAGCGAGCGTCGCAATGAAACGGCCCAAGAACAACAAAACTGCGGGCGCAGATGACCTGTCTGCAGAGCTATTCAAGACTGGCGGCATTGAGTTGGTAAGGTGCAAGCACCAGCTCTTTTGCCGAATATGGCTAGAAGAGAGCATGCCCGATGACTGGAATCTTGGTGTACTCTTGGTGTACTCTCTATATGCCCCTCTGTCTGAGATTGAAATTCGCACAAAGTTGGTGCGACCAAGCAGAATGAAGTTGAGCAACACACGCAGCTCCGTCAAGGTAGGAAAGAGCTTCTCCGAGCATTTTGATATCGACCGAGGCTTTAGATAAGGCGATGCCCTCTCTTGCAATCTCTTCAACTTTGTGATGGAGATTATGTTGTAAATGGCCGAAGAAAATAGGAATGGGCTAATGTTCTATGAGAATGTCCAGTTGGTTGCATACGCAGATGTTTTAATTGGTCGTACTAAGCGATCAGTTACAGGAGCATTTGTGGCTATTGAAAGAAAATCTGCCAGGGTAGGTCTGCTGGTTAAGGTGAACAAGACAAAGCATAACGGTTGGATTCTGAGATTGATTTTGAAAACTATACTTTTGATGTTGTTAAGGATTTCCTCTACCTTGGCACCACCGTCGACGGAAGCAGACGAAGCAGAGAATCACTCATACCAATATAAGTAGGCAAACGAGTAGTAGAGACCACTCTCGCCAGACAAAACTAACAATCTATAAGACCATTCTTCCCGTTTTGCTTTATGGCGCTGAAGCCTCTGATGAAAATGCTCTTGAAGTGTTTACGCGTTGGCAACGACTACCGCATCCGATGGAACGAGCTATGCGAATTAATGTCCACCGGCGACAAAATGACAGACGCCTTCGCAGGGTGGACCAAGCAGTGGGCACACTAGCTACCTTAGGTATCACCAATTGGAGAAGGCGCTCGCGAAACAGAGACTCCTCGCAGCTGGCGTGCTGCGTTGCCAAGCATTATTCTACAAGCCCAAGCGCGGAAACGTTCTGGACCCATACAATGAAGATATGGACCTATGCCACGGGTGCAAGTCGACCTACCGCGCTCTTAAATTCTTAGTCGCTTTCATTGTGGCTAAGTAGGAAACATGGTCAGTGCAACTTATATCTTATCCAGTTCATGATGGAGCTTAGCTGTCTTGAATCCTATTTGTAGGTTAAATAACGAGACCTATCAGTTATTGCATAAACTGTGTGCGGAGTATTGAAGACAGTACATGTCTTTTATGTCTATCCTTGATTCCATGCTGAAAGGAAGAGCTAAGTTTCGGAATTGTAAGGGCAATAATTGTCTCTGACTTGAAGAATACTACTTAGTCCGCCAAACTGAGAGTTTCTGAAATTCTTGCGTACTTGATCATATCGTGAGATAAAACTTAACGTTGGTATCGTTAAAGGTAAATGGTTTAGCGGGAGCATCTCGAATTACCATTACCATCCGTTCTACCACTGCCAAGTAATACTACTAGTTCTTATACTCCAGTCACTAAGTCTCTTAATAGTAGAAGTACAACGTCTCCTATTTATGCAAATTAACTGGTGGCCTTTTATATTTTGAAATAAGGGACAAGAACAACAACAGTTTTATAGTTTTTCAAAATATATTCCACGAAAATCGATAGACTTTCGTATACGCTTGGATCAATTTTCGAGATACTATACAACAAGTGTTTTGAACGCATAAACTGCTTCTTTAGCTGTGGAAAGGTTTAGATTTTGCAAATTGTTCTCGATATGCGGGATCAAAAAGAAATCATTAAATATCAAATAAGAATTATGTTTTGGGTGCTCAAAAAGCCTCTCGTTAAGGCTCGCATTCTCGTGATCACGAATGATTCGTTATTGGCGGTTGGTTTTCTTAAAATGTCCGATAATTCCTGGCCATTCATTCTATAATTTCATAGATACAATATTCATCTGTTGTCAGCCTGTTGCGTTTTTTTTAAAGAAACACATCAATACGACCTTTTTTTCGGGGTTTTAAAGGTTCTTTCCTGGCCAATAATTCATTTAAATTAGATAAACAACTACGAAATTTAAAGAAAAATAAACAGTTGGTAACCAACTCAGGCTTTTCCGCACGTTTATCAAAACAACCGAAATTAGCTTGTAGAAATTTAAACAAAAAAATGAAAAAAAAATAATTTTTTTTCAAATTATTTACTCTTATTGTTTCTCTGGCGACCCAACTATAGCGACTACAGTGGACACATTCAATAGGAAACCCTTTAAAGACATGCCCAACACGATAGAAAAACATTTAGCTAGCTAAAGCCGATATTACTTAAGTCATTTGAATAGCACACTACATCGACAACGTCTACTACAACGACTACGACAACAACGCACTCACACAAAAACGTCGGCAAATCCCCGGAAGAGTTGTCAGGGTGCTTAAATTGTAGAAAAACATAAAATTAGAGATTTTAGTTTTTTGGCCAATCGCAATACTTTTTTGCGGAAAAGTAATAGTTTAAAATGTTCACGTTTCAATTCGATTTCGGAGCGCTCATACATATGTTCTAAGTATGCGAATTTCAGATTTGATCTAACTAAAATAGAATTGTGCATTACCGATATATAAAAGGCATCTCTCTTAAGAGTACTACTAGTCCTAGTACTGTTAATCGTGGTACAACTTTTAGTTAGAAATCTAATTTGATTGCAACGACTACTTCCAATTATACTACTATACGTCTTCTTAACTGGCCATAACAACCCGTTGTCGGGTTACGGCCTAATGTAAATACATTCTTTCATTGGAATTGTGGTTTTACGTGGTGGGTCTCAAACCCTACGCACAACTGTGAATTTAGAACGAATGCCATGAGTTTGGTATAATCGAAATAAGTGGATTTCTCTAAATATCTGACGTCCTCTAGTTCTATTTAATATTGTGGAGTGTAATCTCGGATGCATTGTCAATGGAGACGGAAGTAGGAGCAAAAGTTGAACTTGCAGAATTTTTTTTATTTAAAGCTGTTGTGTTTTTTTTGTTGAAAGCTGACACGAAAAATATGCTGCATTGTTGATTGTTTTGAAGCTGTACAAGTCAATGGTGAAGTGCTTTCCGATCAAAATAGCTCACGTAAAGAAATGCAGTAAGACTTCTTCGAACAGAGTGCCTACAAACATTCTACTTTTCACTTCTGTTTGCAACTTACAATTTGGCAGCAGCGATTATTCAGTATAATATTACATAAATCCTTTGCTTTCATAAATAATTTGCTTTTGCTATATATAAATTCAAGTTCAGCTAATTAGTAAGAAACTCGATTTTGAGATTGTGTCAAATAGAAGCTTAACCTGACCCACATCAGCATTTGACAGAAACCCTTTTGTATTGGGCTTTCCCAATAGAGTCGGAGTAAAGAAATTTAATAAAAACTTTTCCAAAAATTTTAGCAACTTTTAGTACTTGACAAATAAAATTTGTGAAAAACAATTTTTAATTTGAATATTCTGCAGAAACATAAACAGAAACAAAAAACAATTGTAGCAATTATTTACTGTGCATTTTACAAAACCGCTCAACTCAAAACCCAAAAATGTAAGAGTTCAAGTTATGCGCCATTTGAGATGAATCAACAAAAGCGAAAATGTAGAGACAGATAGGAAAAGCGAGGAAAAGCTGGGAAAAGCGAGGAAAAGCTGCACGAGCAACAACCATTTGTATTTTAATAATAGTAAAAACAACAACAAAGCGCTTGCGGCTAAGCATGCAATGTGAAGAAGAAAATATGTAAATAAACAAGAGGCAAGTCCAAAGGAACAGAGAGACAGCAACAACAAAAAAACAACAACAACCACGAGGCAGGAACAAGCCCATCAAAGAGAATGAAGCCCAGCGCTAAAGCCTGACTGCTAATTTATTGCTCACACACACACACACACACACACACACACATACGAACAGGCATGCCAAAAATATTTAGCACGTGCAATTTACTAAATGAGAATGAGTTGTCATGACGTCATATGCATCTAACCGATGGGCACACGCGGCGTATGCGTATTGTGTACCACTGATAACAACAAACCGCGCTCTTAAATTCCATTTCGTACCACACACATTTCGCCATCCACAAAAGAGAGCGCCTGCTGTTTAAGAGCGGCTGGCGTATAAAAGGCCGCACGCAATGCGGATGGCGCTCATTTTCGATTTTCGTGCCGGCGCTTGCAGGTGAAAGCTGCTGGAACTCAGCAAGAACAAAAAAAAAAAAAACACTGGCTACTATATGATTTCCAATTCGACAAGAGCGACTAATAAGCAAACAACAACAACAACGATAACTGAGAGACACAAGAAACTTTTCCAAGCAACATATTTATAAACAAAATTGAAAAATTGAAAAAAAATACTATAAATAAATAAATATTTTTGTAGTCGATATAAAAAATATATAGTTAAATTTAAACATAAAGAAAGTGCTTATGGTGCCAAAGAAATGGGCTTTAATCAAAAACAAGAAAATGTTTTTTATTTTCAAGTGAGTCAAAAGTAAAACTTATGCGTGTGTCCGTGTGTCTGTGTGTGTGTGTGTGTGTGTGTGTGCATGTAAATAAAGGTTAAGAAAAGTTGAAAATTCTTTAACTGCGCAGCAAAATATGTTAGCATTATTACGGGCTACAACTGCAAGTGAAAGTTGATATAAGAAATTGCAAAAGAAAAATTTAAATTAAAAATAAACATATTACAACAAACGGAGACAACAGCTGCAAAAGGTAAGTAAGTCATATACATTTCATTACAAGCAATAAAAAACATAAAAGTAAAAGATGCGTATTTTGTATTTAACACGTGTCATGACACGGCCATAAATGAGAAACTGGGCTAAGAAGTGAAAAGTTGCCAGGAAATATGTTAATTTACTTTACTCACTCATATGTACTCTATGTATATTGTTCAGGTGTGTGAATGTGCCGATTGGTAATCAATTCGTCAGAGTTTCTTTTGTAAACAACAACAAAAAGAGCATTAAGAAACAGCGGCAGTAATAATAAACAAAACATACACACAGAAACCGCAAAAAAAAAGAAAGAACAGGGGCGTACACCTATGATGACATACCACAAAATGTTGAAACATACACACACACACACATAAGTGAAAAGCATAAATGCTATAGACCACAATAAAGTAAACAAACTCAGACACTAGAAGAAAATGCTTTTCCGTATCCCATTAGTCATAATTCAATTGTAAATTCATAAAAAGTTCCTAAACGTATTCTTGCCGTGGTTCTGGGCTTGAATCTTCTGTTCAAGAAAGGCTTTGTACTGAAGTTCTTTTATAAAGATGAATTTGAGAATAAGTTAAACTCATTTTAGAAAGTCTTTGTACTCATTCTGAGACCATTTTAACTTTGAAATGAGTCCACAACGTAATTCTTCAAACACCTCAAAATACTTAATACTCAAAAAGAGAACAAGGGAGAATAAGAGAAAAGAGCTTAAAAATTCTCTATGTGAGGACAGAATTCTGAGTATTTTATTGCTGATATAACTACATTTTACTCTCACTTTTTGATTGAGTACGAATTGTACTTATTTCAAATATTTCCAGACCAATATGTACTCAGAAATGCTTGTTCGCATATTAAGTATACGAAAATTAATTTTGAGTATGTCGTTTTTCTATCTGTGTTGTATTTCCATAAGTTCCATATTGTCTATATATATTGCCTTATCCGTCTTCTAATTGCTATTTAACTACATTTAGCTACTCTTGCGCCTTGAGTCGGAATGCGTTACAAACCTCCTCTTATTTGTCTACATCGAACCGCTCCTTTAATCCGCAAATACAACTTTACCTGAAATTTCTGATATTCACTACTTAGCTTTATTTAATAAATACCTTTAAAACAAATAGTTTAACTTCTACAAAATACAATATTCCCATTTTCGGCCCAAATGCTGTAAATATGTTCACATGAGTGACATTTGGCGAAAGTGAAAATCTATATATGGGCGAATATAATACTTTTCGATTTAAATCGCTACTTGCAGCAAGTCGCATTTAAAGTGAAGTTTTTCTCGTTGCTGCTACCACTAAAGTGTTTCACTTTGAATTCCGTTTCAGTGTTTCGTAGTCACTAGCTCGCTAAACAAGTTTCATTTAAAAAATTAAAAACAATTTTGTTATATTTGTTTGGGACAGTCAATATTTTAAGAAATCATTAGTTTTATTAATTATTAGTAATAACGCGAATCTTAAGTTTAATTGTCTTCTTAACAATATTACCAATTTTTAGCTTTTAGCGAATAGAATGAGTTGACGCAGTCCTCATAAGACAGCATCGAGTTCAAAATGAGCGTCCGATGAAACATCATTAAGGACCGAGCACACAGAGAGCAGAACTTAAGAGAATCGAGCTGAGCATTTCTGTGCTGAAAATTCAAGCACATTATCGGTAATACAAGTGCAAGAAGAGCGGAGTCGAAATAGTATTTTTCAGTGTAAACTTTGTCATCAGGCTAAACTTCGGGTCTGTTCAGCTCAGTTCAGTGTGCGCGGGGCCACAGCGATAAAGCTTGCTGACCATAGTGTCAAACTCGCTTCCTTTGAACTTTACTCTATGAGTTTGATTGATTTAACATAATTTTGGAAACTAAAATTTAGAGCTTTTCCCGTTCTTAACAAGTTAATCGCAATCTACCTTTTGTGTTCGAATTTCATTGCTTAAAATATTTGCGAAATCTTTGCCGAGAGTGAGTATCGGAACAAGCAAGACGTGATGTCAGGCGTGGTGAATTTGAGAAGCAATTCTCGCAGTGCCACTTAGGCATATATAGAAACTCGATACGCGATGCAACCTGTTTGTAACCAAGCCAGCTATAGTAATACTGAGCAGGGCGCACAATACGTTCCAAGATTGCCGTGCGCTACTCTCAAAAACCAACATTATTATGATTTTTAATATTGATAGAGTATTTTAAAGTTATTCGAATATAGTTTCTATATAGAATAAGGTTATGATGCGGAAAAATTGGGGAAAATGCAAATACTGTAAGTTGATGACATTTATGCGGTTGAATTATTTTATTAATGGGCAATGCTGTCAAAGTTTATATAAATGAACTGCATAGGAATTTTTCATTACCCAAATTCTATTCGGCAGTACGCAGTACAATACTGTGCGTTGCCATCTTTTATCATGGGAGTTGACAACTGGACAGTATTTGTGATACAGGCCTCGCTCCGTAGTTAGCATAATCTCTGATGTTGTTCCGCACTTGTTTAGGGTAATTCCTTAACGCGGCAATGACTGACTTAAGGTGTTGTATCTGCTGTGCTCTCTGGTGTGCAGTCCGTGATTGAGCTGTACTCCTTCGCAGCTGTGCGCATCATGAAATTGTGCAGCAAACAGTATAAGTAATCTCTTTCCTGGTGATAAAGCAAGCGGGCTGTACTTTCTGGAATGCCGAAAGTAGTCGTAGAAAGTCGCTTATCGAATAATTATATATTATAATCGTTAGACTTTGGTCAGGTTACGGGAACCATACGGTTTCATGATGCGCTTTAGAAGACGGAATGCATCGTCCCCAACAATTAAATGAAGTTGAGCATGTTCTCTGGGAAGTTTAAGCTGTCTGGGTATATGGCTTTGATCAATGTGTAGTGGGAATAGGTTAACTTCACTTCCGTAGACGCCAACATAATTATACATGAGTTTATATGATGCGTCGCAGACTCCCAAAACGATACATATTGTAGATGTAAAACGCACTACCATTGTTGAGTAGCGCTTTTTTGCTATGTGTTTTACAGTTAGGAAAGTTATATTCGTCCATAAATCTCCTGTAACTTCGTTTCTTTGTTCCATGCTGAAACTTTAATGAAAAACATACATCCCTTCTATTCAGTGCAGCCGCATGTTCATCTCCTCTTTCACAGCCCAAATAAATTTAAAATTTGTATCCATTTTTTCCTTTGCTTGCAATGTTTGTTTATAATTTTAGCGCTTTTTTAATCACAACAAGTACAGGGTGACCATGTGGTTGTGTCCTTTTGTCGGTTATCTGCTCATCTTTTTCATTTGCCAATACGATCCATACGTAACATGAAAATATTGTGAATTTCGTGTACAAATCACGAAGCGGTATCTAATCAAATAGATTATATTTCTTAGAAATTCGAATACGTTGCAGTTATTCTTTAAAATAAATTAAACTTTTAATTGTTTTCCTGCCATTTGTCGGGAAAAGCGAACAATTGTTTAAATAGCTATAAATAATTCAGAATAAAGCAGCTTCTAAAAAATATACTTTAGTTCATGATTTGTTTCGCACTAAATTTAAAGTTATAGCCACTTTGGCTACCGAAATGTTTATTGTAAGGCAATATACTTTTTTAGTATTTAAAAATTTGATGCCGATTGTCGCGACGGTGCCCGACAGTGGAATACCCTGTACCTTTTTTTCCCCATAAGCACTAAATCCAGCATACGGTATCGATTGCGGGGGAAGGGGGTTATATTGAAAAAAGGTGGATAAATTGTTTTAAAGATTACGGTCACACGAGTCTCCACACCAAATTTTGTAACTTTAGCTCACATGTATCCATATCTACACGTAGTGGAATTTTGGCACAGTTTGTGTGCGTTTTGCATTTTTGACTATAACTTTTGATGTATTTATCCGAATTCGATAATTTTTGAAACACAGATGCACATAAATACGACGCACCCCTCTGTCGAGTTTCGAGATTGAACGGAGCGGCTGTAAGCCGCAAAAATGTGTCACATCTTTTGGGACATTTTTATGCCTCTACCTTTTAAAGAATCTGATATCTTGACGTTGATTCGAAAGGACGGACAGACGTACATGTCTTTATCGACTCGACTAATGCTCCTGACCATTTTTGCTCATGGAACATATGGTCTGCCACAAACCTATAATACCCTTTAACACTTTGTGTACAGGGTATAAAAATAAAAGAATGTTTCGCGTCTTTTAGCGCGATATATAAACCCGTTCCCAATAAAAACTGTTGAGTCCAAAAAGTCAATTGCACTTTCTTGCAATTGTTTTCGTTGCCCAAATATAAAAAAACATAAAAAATATTTTACAATTGCCAGTTTATATGAACTGCAAAACATTTAAAGTCCTAGCACAATAAATTATCAAACAACTGCAAACCCATAAACACATGTACACAAGTTTATGTGTGTGTGTGTGTGTGTGTGTGTGTGCCAGTGTGTACATTATAATGTACATTGTACAAACGCATTTCAACAAGCAACTAATTGCATTTAATTTTTCAATTTTTGTTGCGCTCAACAAAAGCCAACGGAAAATAGTATAATTTCTGCCCAGCAATTCGGAAAAGTAAAAGCAATAAAAACAACACAGCACAAAATGTGCTCTCGTCCGTCGAATGCTTGGCATATATATGTCACACACAGAGAGGCACACACACACAGCACTCACCTACCGTGGCGTAGGTCTCCGTCCGGAGAGCCAATCAGTCGAAAAACGCCGGACAGACCTAACAGTACTGCTGGCCAGCAATGTGTCTGAAACGGGCACAGACAGATTTTGGGCAAACATACAGACCAAAGAGAGACCATGGAGCCGCCAGCGAGGGGGCGCAATACAGAGCCATTTTCATTTGGAAAAAGCAAAAAAAAAAAAAAAATGAAATAAAAAGGGAAACTGTTTTCCAATTATATACTTTTTTCGAGGAAAATGTGATTAGATTTTTTTTTGCGAATTTTGTCTTGGTTTTGCTGCTGTGAAGAGATGAATGGCCGGCCATAAAAAGCGTTTCACAGAAAAACCAATGCATAGGTAATTATCGCGTTATAATGAATGAAATAAGATTATAGCATTTATGCGCAGTAGATTGAAGTTTCGTTATTTTTAGATTGAAACTGTGTATGCTGGGACTTAGGGGTAATATGTGTTTTCGAGCGTTGCTCAAATAATATAAATTGCTTGCAGCTCTTATTGATAGTTAGATTTATGGACTAATAAATCAACGTCAACAGGTTGCAAATCGGTTGCATAGCTCCGAGCAGAACGTCCAACAAATGTCAAAGGCAACAGTTCGCTTCAGAAATCGAATGGGAACAACACTAGGTAACAAAATTGAGCTTAATTTGATGTTTTTTGCTTAAAAACTACATTATCCATGTTTTGAAACAATGAAGCCGATTATTCACTATTTCCGAGACATCGTAACGAAAAAAAAACACTCGATTTTCCGCCTCTTTCAAATCCATAACTAGAATTTAGGGTACAAAAATGTTCTTTAACTACTGTAAATCGAACAAAGAATGGTTTTAATACCTTGTACACATAGTGTAAAGGGCGTGGCAGACCATGAGTTTCATGGGCAAACAATTTTACTATCGGCTCGGGTAGCAGTTGGACCAGGTCCGTTTGTCCGTCCGTCTGTATCGATCGCTATACACCCATAATAATAGGAAAATGCTTACAGGCATATGGAACTTGTGAAAAGAGACATTAAAGTTGATACATACTTCCGTTCCCATTTTACCGAATACTGGATATTATGGGAACAAAAGTGTACAGGGTATCCCATTTTATTGCACAAAAAGTTTTAAGTTAAAATGATTTAAAACTAAAATACTATTTGATGTTTTTTAATCTTGTTTGCTCGCTTAAAGATTCTTTGTGAACTTTTCGAAAACATTTCATAGTCGGAATTTCAAGATGCCGTTGCATGAGCATATTCTTGGTCATGGGAAAGCAGTAGATCTTCCGCGTAGCCAAATCACCAGTAACAATGCGATGCACAGTGCTTGTAGCATTGCTAGCATTATACAACACTGGCTTAGTCTAGAGTTCAACGCGTTACTCACTATCTTCGCATAACTATACAAGCGTTGAAACCAGGAGCGATGCGCACTGTGGGACATCTGCAGGCAACTGACGCAGATATCGTTGGCTTCCCTAAAACCCATGCAAACACTTCTATTTTATCTTACTATAAGATGGAATAAAATAATGTTCATAAGATCCATAATGTGTATCTGAAAAACGTAATACGAAAGTAAATCAAAAATATAAAGGGGATTCACAAAGAATATATAATTCAATAATACGGCAGTTAACCCAGTTTATTACCTCAGTCAGTTTTAAATCGTATTTGACCAGAATCCATAGAGCTTAAAAAATTATGAATATGCTCTGTGATTTTTCTTGTGTTTTAAATCCTAATAGGGGAACCATTTGAACCCTAAGATTTATGCTCAAAAATCTCCAAACACAATCATGGTAATAATTCTGAAATATCCGCCTACAAATGGGCACTTCTAGTTCATGAATGAGCGAAACCACCAAAAACCACCAAGTTTTGGACCAGATTGAACTGTTTCGCTTACAACATCTATCATGTAACGCAAAAAATGTAAGTGGTACATTTACTTAGTGCAAAGAAGTTCTGTGAAAGTATGTAACAAAATGATCAGCGTGACAAAATGAATCGCTTTAATCTGTTTCTCGACGTATGAAAGAGCTCTGATCATGGAACAACGCCTTTTTCTTAACTTGTATTCAATTTTTTATACTTCTAATAGAATTTTGAGATCTATGTCCACATTTTTCACGTTAAATACTCGAAATTGTTTTTTTTTTAAATTGAAAATTTTGGAAGTTTTTTTTAAAACTTGAGAAACGTATTAGAAGAAGAACAAACCAAAATATATATTAGAAGATTAACCAAATATATATTGCAACTGGCGATAAAACAGAAGTCTTTAAACTCTTACTATAAAAAAGGAAAGTAAAGGAAATAAAAAGTAAAAAGTTTCTATAATGCCTTATAGTGTCGATCAGCAGTTACTTTTAAACAGCTTTTCATTAGCTACGAAATTCAGATAATAATGATTTGAAATCCATTTCTCTTAAAAACTTTTGGAATAGTATCTCGTACATTTATATATATTTCTCTTCTTCTTTCGCGCCATTAATGGAATTGAAAGTCCTTTGGGCCATCTCAGTCTTAATGTGTTTCTCGCCAGGAGACAAGCTAATGTCTTATGCTATATATTTAATAATTACGATACAAAAACAAAAACAAGAAATCATTACTTTTAGGACCTTTTCGTTGGTAACATAAATGCAATGTCAATTTCGACTTTATTATTGAAATCATTTCGAATTTTTGCTAATAGACCTCTGAAGAGAGCATAATTAAAACTGTCAAGCGATTTATTTAACTCACAACATCAACGTCAAGAACACCCAGCGCGTGGATCCCCTCAGACAGCCCACTGCAGCCGGGAACAGCGGCAATGTGTGACTGATTCAATTATTCTACCCATCCACCTGGACAAGCAGGAGCAGGAGCTGCCTGTCATGTTGCTCCTTTTATCACACATACAGATAATTTGATTTGTAGCGCTGACGTTGATGCATAAAATGAATTTTTAAATTGACAAGCTTTAAACGTGCCATAAGCAGCGAGCAGTAAGTAGAAGCAACCAAAACAACAACAACAACCACCGGAAGTACGAGTAAAAATGGCAGCCTTAAAGAATGAGTATGGCAACACGAGGCGTATGATTGATGTGGCGTGTCAATGGCGAATAGTTTGTAAAGTTGCATATTGAAATTTAAAGCAGTTGCTGAATCTTATCAAATTGCGGCGCTGCTGAGCTGCTGCATTGAAATTGCAAATCAAATTACATTTAGTCGAATCTCGTTTTCATTTATTTTTTTATTTTTTTTGTATTTTTTCGCTACTCGTTTTTTGTGAGTAAAGTCAATGTCATGTACAAAACATATACTCTATAACCAACGGGCGTCCAACAACAAATTTGTTTGCTTTGTTGTTTGTTGTTTTTATCTCTGCTACTAATGTTGTTGTTGTTGTAGTCTAATTTGCGATAAACTGACACAAGATTGCAGCTACTTTATTCAAATTATGTGATAAGCCGCAGCGTCGCGCAACCCGTAAAGCAAACAAAATACCAACAAAAAAAAAAAAAATATGAAAAAATTACACACACACACACACACACATTCTACATGTGGTGGGCGTTTATCCATTGAACGAAACCTTCAGTTTTTCATGCGCCAAAGTTTTGCTTGGGTTTTGCTTTTCATTCAGCTTGATTATATTTTTAAAATACCCTTAAATGGTACATTCACTTTTAAAGGCTACATGCGTTGCACAGAATTGGACACTCAAATAGGCAATTACGCAAATTTCGACAAAAAAAAACTGTGTTTACCCTACAACACATGTCTATATAATCTCGCAAAATCTCGAGAACACCTCGAAGGATTTGAATAATTATTTTTTTGTTTTGTGCACCTCAAATTGGTTTGGAAAGAATGCATTAACAACAGGCCGCAAACCGATAACGGGGTATTATGGCCAGTTAAGAAGAAGATTGAGGTCACCAGATCAAAACTTTCGATGCAGTTTTTCTCAATATTGAGTGACTGTCAAGAACTCTACTCAATTATCTTTCATGTTATTATTGAGTTTTGCTACATCTTTTCCAGCAATCGATAGCCGATAATCGAATAAAGTTCTACAGTGGCAAGTAGCATTCCATTACGAGTGCCGATAGATCAGTAACTATTGAAGAAAAGCGAATCGTTTATCCGGGAAAAAAAAGTACAAGGGGAAGAAGAAGTGGTAGATGATCCAAACCAAACTAATTTTTTATCGTTGAATATATTTAAACTACCTTTCCTCAAGGTTTTGATATTTCGCGAATATCGGTATTTTTAAGGAAACCGCTATATGATATCTATATATCTTTTTTATTTTATTATTTCTTGAATCAGAAATCCCATTTGCAAAGAACGAAATGAGCGATTTTGATGCAAAACGGATGAAAAATGAAGAAGATATAATAGTTTAAATGGATATGCTCAACATTAAATACCTAATCGATAATTCTTATCGCTACAATCTTTTTAATTCGTGACTTTTCAATTGAATAGTCACTATTATTAGTGTTCGTACATTTTATAGTAGTGTCTTCCAAAGACTGACGCATTATGCTCAAATATTAGGAGTGTCTTTTCTATGATGTGGGAATCCAGGGCCTGACACCTGTGTATCATATTGAAGCGGTACCTTCCAAAAGGTTCACCGTCAGCGTTTTGGCCAACGGTTGAGCAATAGTAGACTACCATTAGGGCGAGATTCACTTTTCGCACTTGCAGGTGTCTATAGATTACCTTATAGCACTCCGTATGGTAATACTGGCTGTAAGATCAGTAGAAGTTTATTCATAACTCAATACTTGTGGGTTCAATCATTATAAAGTCTCTATTACCGAATCAAACTAGTACTGACAGACAAGATTGAAGAGTATTCTTTTTAAGTATTCTTCCAACTAAACCCTAAAACCAGTAAGAGTATGTACCTTTCGGCGAAGTAGAAGTTTGACATCTTCTTCTTCTGACAGCTGCCGTTTGTTATGTGTTTTGCTTCTTTTTTGTTTATTTAATGTTCTATTGTCTTTTACTTTTGTAAATTTCATTTCATTCATGACACTATTTAGGTTTGCGCTGATTAGATCACAAGCCACTGCAGATAATTTACATGGAATCCATGTTGGCCTGGCTACAAGTGCCAACTAACGAGTATTTAATGTTCGCTTTTTATGCGTTCAAACCATTTTTTTTTAAGGATTGTATTTAGCGACAAATCTCATCTTAATTACGCATTTTCACAATAAAATGCCGTAACAAATTGCGCTGAAATAGTTTCAGTTGTCTTTCGTTATTTTAAGTTGACCCCATAGGCGTTTTTTTTTTCATATGGTCCATTTTCCGGAATGCGTCATCGATCAAAGTAAACGTGAATGGAAATCAATCCACGTCACGTACGTTTATGTAGCTCCTTCTAAGCGCTTTTATCTATGTTATTTCTTTCATTCTTCTCTTTCGGTTTGGTGAAAATGTGTTGACAGCTTCATTGATTTTATTGCCAGCGAGAAAATGCAGGCGCGTGTGCAAGTGAGCAGAGTTCTTCAATATTAGCTTAATGCATTATTTAGTCGATTAGAGCACTCTCTCCTCAGTAGTTTGTTGAAGTACGTACGTATAGATTTAACGCATTTTCCTACACTTTTCACAGATAGACTCTATTAGTAGTTAGCTCTAGTGTGAAAACCAATAGACTTGAGTGATACTTAATTGAAACATGGATATTTGGTAACGTTTTGAAAGTTAATCTCGGATTTTTATACCCTGTACACAAAGTGTAGAAGGATTTTATAGATTTGTGCAATGAATGTAACAGGCAGAAGGAAGCGTTTCAGACCATATGTTATAATGGCAAAAATGGTCAGGAGCAATAGTCGAGTCGATATAGACATATCCGTCTGATCGTCTGTCCGTATGAACGTCGAGATATCGGACACCATAAGAGGTAGAGGCAAAATTTACCAAAAGATGCGCATTTATACCGAAAAGATGAAGTTTGTCGATCACGTCGATATCATGCCCCCTTCCCCTGTGATATATGTTTACAGTTTACAGCCGCTCCGTTCAATCTATCATCTCGAAACTCGACAGAGGTGTGCGTCGTGTTTATGTGCATCTATGGTTCAAAAATGATCGAAATCGAATAAATAAATAAAAAGTTATAGTCAAAAATATGCTAATTTCACCTCCCACCTCGCCAGGCGCATCCTCCTCTATATAGTTTTTGCAAACTCTGAGTATACTCTTCTGAAAATTTCAGAACTAACTCTTCTATTGACCATATGAATGAGAAACTCAACTAAACAACTTTTTGTTCCCCTTCAAAACCAGTGAAGTACCCAGTACGATTTTTAAAACCCTTATTCCGGACAGGCCAGGACAGGTCCAGTGGAATTGGAGTTGGAGTCTTGTGTTTTAGTCCCCAGGTATTAGCCATAAAGTAGAAATTATCATGCGTGAGAGGCTCTTATAACGTTTCAAACAACGTAACATATTTAAAGTTATAGCCAATCAGCTAACAAACCTCAATATCATCAAATTCTATATCGGTAACAAGCTGACGCAAATCTCTACACGACAAATCTCAGATGACGCAAAACTTCGTTCTTAGTCTAATTTGGGCTCCGGAACACCGGGACATAGAAGGCAACAATAAAGCGGATGAACTTGCCTAACTAAATACTACTGCTCCCATCCTTCCTACGGCAGGAAGTGGCAGAATTCGACTTATCGATAGACAAGTAACAAACAAACAGCTGTCCTCTGATCCCTTAGCATTGAGAGATACCCACGTCTTTGTTCAAGCCTCTACTGGACACTGGCTAGTTGGCGTTTACGCAGCTAGGTTTCTTGCCCCTACATTGATCTCTGCGGAAGCTTCGGCGACAAAGCGGAGAAGAAATCGGAATCGGATCGCGATCAAAATTTCTACTTCTACTGAGCACTAGAAATTCGTGCTACAAGCTAGAAAACGTCGCACATAAATTGACCTGCAATATCATACTACAAGGAGACCGACAAGTTCCGCATATTCCAGCCCATTGGTTAATAATGCTAATAATGGGAAATTAGCCAACGGATTTAGTTTTAAAGCCCCGATGAGGAGTGTGAGTAAAAGCTGGGTAATTGTCGTACCGCAGATGGGGATTGGTCATACACGAACCTAGCAAAGTGTCATGCTGAAGTCCACTGCAAGAGTTTCTAAATTACTTTAAAGATATCTCTGTTAAGCCGAAGACATCCGACTGGACCAACTAAGAAGATTCATAAAGCCATCTGAATGCATGTGAGCAAACCTTACCGGTGCCAATCTCCCAAATGGTCCGCTTTTCCAATGGGGACTCTGTTTTGCAGCAGCTGTTCTCGTCAGTAAATCTTGTGTGTCTGAGTTGCTTGTCGAAATGTGTTTGTTAACAATAATCTACTAAAATGTCGAAAAATACGCTCATGAAATGCGAAAGAAAATGTTTGTATGATAGTACACTACAAAAATATATTAAGCCAAAAGTTTTCAATCTTTAACTAAACATACATTAAGTATACGCACTGATGACACCTAAGTTGAACGTTGCTTTGTGCAAACACTCAATCTAGGGTGATTTAGTTTTTTTTTTTCAATATATATGTTTTGCAACTATTATCTGTCTATCGAAACGGCGGCTCAACTTTGTTTAACTAAACATTTCGTATTCTCGATTTGTAAAGTAAATGCGACTAAATAAAAATTTGCCTATGATAATCACTGTGTATCATCTATGCTAGTCTACAAACTTCTTGTAAAAAGTTTTCGAAACTATTTTCCATCATTGTTTAAATGTACATTAAGCATACGCATTGTCGACACTTACGTTGACCGTCGTCTTGAACAAGCACTTAATCAGTTAAACGCAAAATATAAAGTTTTTAATTTAAATTTGATCAAAACCAACAAAAAATAGGCAAACGCAGGAGACCCGAAGTTCATTTTACACTTTTCAACAATGACAAGCAATTTTTTTACCCATATTTTGTTCTACAAAAGTTTTCCACAACATGAAAATTGGCATTTACCTACATAAACACTCACACTTACACACCTGCACAAATACAACATGACCAAAATTACCTTGCTGTCTACTTTGCAGCTTCGTTGTTCAAGTTTCTTCCTCACTCTCTCTGCGATCTCTATGCTAAACATATGGTTACAGTGCCTTCAACAAAACCGTGCCCCAAACGAAAAGTTTTTCCAGAAAAATGTGCATACATGTGTGTGTGTGTGTGTGTGGGTGTGTTTCTTTCGCTATATATAATTTTACATTGTTTGCACTAGGAAAAGTTTTTGGCATTGTTGAAAGGACTTTATTACTACAATGGAAAATGCGCTTAGGCAGTAAAATTTATATGCTACAAAGACCCACACACATTGCTACTTACAATATACACAATAGACAAACATATACAAAAATGAGTAAACACAAAATGTAAACCATTTTGAGGGTTCTTTGGCCAGTTCTATGTATAGAACTCATAAGAGAAAGGTCACTTTTTCATTTTGTGGTAATAGAATTTTTAGCTTATACTCTATGGAGCAATTTTAGTAAATATTTTAAGTGAAATTGAGCATGACAATATATGAAGATATTTTTTGAGTTATTTGGTCAATTAATAAACTTGTTAACAAATAATTGTTGCTCAACTTGTGTGTTGTTATGGCAAAATGAAGGCCAACATTTAATCAAGAGAAAGTTTGATGAAAGTATGCCACTCCTTTTCCTATCGGCATTGGTATCAGGCTTTAAAGTTATTGCAAAGCTTTATGCCACACAAATTTCCGGCGCATTACACGGATTTTAATCTTATGTATTAACGGCTAATGGCTTTCAGCTTTTTATGCAAACTGGTTGAGGCTTAATAAAACAAGACGCATCATACCTTTCGTATCTAAAGTTCTTCCTAGCATGTAGGAATGAATGGAGTCAGCTGATAAGGTAAAATGTAGAGTTATAAGTTAAGTGGCATTGGATATATTCTTCTTCTTCTTCTTAACTGGCCATAAGAACCCGTTATCCGGTTACGGCCTGTTGTAAATACATTATTTCATTGGAATTGTGGTTTTACTTGGTGAGTCCCAAACCCTACGCACAACCCCTTTAAGGCCTGGGGTAGCTCTACTGGTCTCGAAAGAACCCAGTGTCCTTGTTAGTCGCCTCATACGACAAGCTTTGATCTGCTGGGGTGGTATTCTCTAACCCGCTCACCACACGGGGTACTAATGACACATAAGTCTAACTAGCAGCCAGTTTTCAACATTTTAGCAACACACATGTTATGTAAAATACTCTCCTTCTATAGATTTAGTCCAGCGTTTGATACCTTCCAAATAAAAGGTTCGCTCAATGTCTTTAAATAAGCGCCTGTTTCAATGATGACCTCTTCAGTCAACACAAATCTCTCACCTTCAGATTTCGAAACAGGAATGTGCATATGTGGATTGCCAAAGGGAGAATGCACTTTTTCTGCGCCAAACCCACTCGTTTTTGTTCTAATTTTTCGTTGAATCTGTCCAACAGCTCTCATGGTCATGTATATGATGATACCTCGAACAACAAAATTTGATACAAACAGTCGGAACGGTGCCCTACAGTGGGATACCCTGTACCCATCTTTCATATAAAAATCAAATTTCTGTGCATATTTTTGTATCGATGCATTGAGGGGAAAGGGCATAATAACGGTAACTGTACTACGATGGTAGGGGAGCTAGTTCGGTCAAAGATGGGCATTGTTTGGTTTATATGCCTAATATGAGTCTAAGTACAAAACTTTGTGGGTCTGGATTAAATTTTAACATTTCTATAAAAGTGAAATTTTGTTGCAGTTTGTAGGAGGTGGGGTCTAAAATTGGCGCTTTCTTATCCACATTTTGTAATGTTCGATTTGATCTTTTTCATTTTTTCGCACCACACATGCACAGTAACAGTGTGCATAGTTCTACTTAGTTTTAATTGGATAGCATTTATGGTGTGGATGTCAGATATCGACATGATTCGACAAACTGCTTCTACCTTGGGAAAATGAGCATCTTTTGGTAAAATTTTTTTGGCTCTAAATCTTATAGTCTCTGAGAAACTGAGACCAACACGGACAGACGGACGGAGGGACATAGACTGGACTATTGCTCCTGATGAAATATATAGTCTGACACGCCTCTTTCTGTCTGTTACATTGCACAGACCTATAATAAACTTTTACATTTTGTGTACAGGGTATAAAAACTGACGCCATTAACCTGTTTACTGGCAGATCTACTTTGGCCCACTTACGTTCACGTTGACCCCTAGAAATACACACTCTACGGTGTGTTGTGATATATCCATGTTTCGTTCACGGTAGCGAAAGAGCGCCACAAGTGGGCACTACTGTGGAATCCATCGCGCGAATAGAGTTTTCACCTCTACATAAAGCAAGTTTATAAAAGCACCGTTACCACTTTTTGTTCATTTCTGGTTCTTGGCTGAAGATGTCAATACAAATGAAATACAACTTCGCGTGTTTATTGGCATTATGTTCTTCATGTCAGTCTATCGCTTTCCAAATGTTTGATTGCATTTGGGTAAATATTCTTCTTCTTCTTTACTGGCCGAAACAACTTGTTACCAGCTTACGGCCTGTTGTAGCGCAATGCTCGAGGGCGTCTTTGGTTTGTGCGCGCCTTCTCCAATTGGTGGTTCCAAGATAGTGCTACTTTCCGCTCAAACACTTCAAGGGTAGCTGCAGCAGACTTGGTCATAACCCATGCCTCAGCACCAACGGAACTTCTACTCATTTGCCCACTCAGTCCAAAGTACCACCTGTTGACAAGAGTTGTTCTCCGTTTGATGCTGACATCATTCGACATTGTGACGCTCGTGCTAAGGTAGACGGAATCCTTGACAACATCAAAAGTATAGTTTTCAATATCAAACTGAGAATCTAACCGCCGCTTCTTTTTACTCGAAAAAATAGCATATAATTTGACCCATTCTGGCAGATTCTCATTCAATAGCTGCAAAAGCTCCGGTTACTACTCGCTTATTTTTCCTTCTAACTTTTTTATATCAAAAACGCACACAAACATGCTACGTTTTGTTGTCTATTACCTTCGACTAGTATGCTCTGCTTCGGTAAGTGCTTAGAATATATATGTGTTGCGTTTTTAGCGTCACGCATCACGCATTTGAATGTGTGTGTTCTGTAGGTGAGCGTCTCGCCAAGCAAAAATCGTGTTCTAGTGAAGTTTTACATCAGAAAACAAAGAGCGGATAATGATCTTAGCAATTACTAAGATTTGGCATTTGCTTACATAAGTTCGATTCTATTTCGGTACACCAAGGTATTCCCGATAAAAGCACTAGCAGTTAAAAAATCCGTAGCATATAAGAAAGTAATCCTTATAGATTTAATAGCGAATACACTATTGCGAGACTCTATTATATAGCTTAATGGGAACAAATATTAGATTCTAAGGTAATAATAGTTAATTCTCAAAACGCCACGCAAACTTTAAATTTCCATACTTTTGCGGAGTTTTTGTAAATTAAGTAAGTTTTTTGTGATTATTATCACAATCGTGAATCATGCGCTAATCCTAGTGCACAGGAAAGTTAACAAACATATGCAAACATTTAAAAATAATCAGGCATACCAGAATTAAGCCGGAGCTTAACTTTTTCCTCAAACATGGAAAATATTTGTACTGTCCAAACAATAGAAACGATTAACTAGGTAGATGAAAAGAATAAAAACGCGTAGCTTTATCTTTGCCCAACAGATTTATGCCCAACTCAAAGCAAACAAATTGCGGCTACTTCTATTAATTACGCTCTCGTCTACGGTTTTTTCCACTTTTTTTCAGAATGCTTTAAGCCGCAAACATTATCCGACTGTCTACAGAGGCGATTGACCAACAAGCTGGACAGTTTTTAATTGCAAGCAGAGCGATTCATAAGGAACCAAAAAAAAAGGTGTGTAAATATGTTTAAAAATAAGATAAAACAAAAAATAAGCACAGCTGTATGACAAACAAATATAAAATGCAAATGAAAGGCAGATAACCCCAAGGACCCAAGAACCCAAAGACCTCACTGCTTAACCCCATAAACCCGGGCGGCATTAAAAAGTAGTGAAAATAAATGGAACATAAATTATTTACGCGTTTGCCGTATGAAATCTATAATAAATAAAACTCTAGCATGTTGATTTTGTGATAAAATAAAAAAAAAAAATTGATGTAGACAGTCGGGACGGTGCCCGAGAGTATTTTTTATTCTACGGTACATTTTTTATTCTACGGTAAAACATAACCAATTTTATATCTCTTTGCATAAGATCCATACGCCTGTAAACATTTTCCTATTGGGAAGTTCCAATTGACAAGTTTTCCTATTTTCCCAATAGGTAATTATGATTATATGGCTATTATGATGGCAAAAGTCACTTTTATAGTCGTAACTCCAGTATCCTTGGGCCAATGTCGTTGAATTTTGGTAAAATTTTGTGTCTCTAGCTCTTATGGTCTCGCAGATCTATCGACTCATACGGACAGACGGACATGGTCCAATCGCTACCCGAGTCACTGATAAGACTTTTTGCCCATGGAACTTATGGTGTGCCACGCCTCCTTCTGCCTGTTACATACATTGCACAAATCTTGTACACTATGTGTACAGGGTATAAATAGAACAAATATTTTATAAAAATATTTTTATTATTATTTTTATTATTTTTACAAAAAAAAAAATAGCGTATGAAAACGCAGCAAGGCGGAAATGTTGTCAACTTGTTAATACATAAATAATAACAAATTCAATTTTGTTGCCACTTTTGGGCCTATTAACATAATTGAGTGAATAACTGTACAGCCTTGTATGTATGTGTTAGCCAAGTGTGTGAGCGTGCGTGGAAGCGTATGTGTGAGCGAGCTTGTTAAATTTTATGACAAAGCATAAAACACTAATGCGAAAGGCCATAAAAAATGTGCACAAATTATGGCCATAAAACAATTTATCAAAATTTGACATTAAATACCAATACACTTGCAAAGCTACATCTAAGCACACCCACACACCCACACACACACACACACACACACACACACACACACACACACACCCACACACACACAGACACACGTGCAGCTATCAATCATTAATGGCTGGCTTTACAAGCCAACAAGGACATGCTCATTAGGCGTGCCAAATGTCAAAAGTGCCAACAAAATACAAAAAACAAATAGCACAACAACAACAAATTGTGTAAACCTAGCAAACAAATACAAATAAATGAAGCATACATTTTAGTGCAATAATTGTCTCATTTAGAGCATATTGAAAAATGGAAAGCCATCAACACACACACACAGATACAAACGCACACACACAGATACAAAAGCCCACACAGATACAAACGCCCACACAGATACAAACGCACACACACAGATACAAACACACACACACACGCAAATATATCGCTAGCCATTTGTTGCAAACCATTTTGCAATTTTGTATATTGACAGGCAGCATCGATGACAATTTCCAACCAGTTGGCCATTGGCAATAGCAGCCGAGACTTGGCCAACATTTCGCAGCCATTTCAAGGACAACAATTGTTCATTTTGTTCACAGCAGTTTGCTTTGAATGCATTGATGCCTTTCCTTCTGCATAAGTATGTGCCTTGTGTGAGAGTCTTTGTATAACAAATGTTAATGAGATGTAAATAAGGCGATTTGCCGATGTGCTGCTTTCAATGACATTTGCATATGTCGCACAAAGAGTGCCACAACAAAAATCCAACAACCACAATACGCTTGGCCAACAATATTTGCACATTACGGGCCAAGAGGCAACATGGCCAAGAGACAACGGCGTAACGTCCAACGTCTACCGTGCGATAATGGCTGACAAGTGTGACCAAGTAGGGAGTGGCATTTATGCTACGCTTGGCCTTCATGTCCTTTGTCAACTTTGACATTGGCAAACACGCAAACACACATACACACATATAGCCATACGCGTACAGTAGAAGCTCGCCAGTTGGCACTATGATTTAGCTTTTAAATCAAACAAACTCTTCAAAACCAATGCGGAAACGAAGGTTTTCGTTCGGTGTACCAAATAAAAGTTATAGTTCCAGAAATTGTACCATGTTGGTTTTTGAGCCTTTGCCCGCAACTGTGTATGGCAAGGCAACATGATCTAAGGCACCTATGCTCATGCCATGATGTCTCTACATGATCCTACCATTGGAGATATAGCTTACTCGAAGACTTAGGAGCTTATTCGACCACAACCGAGCCTTGCCTACGACAAAGTCATTCTAGAGTTCGTTGTTACATCTTACTGCTCACCGCTCGAATAGACGAAGGACATCTAAGTACATCATAATACGACTTCATCAATGTTTCATAGCTAAAAAACTAAACGAAAAGGATGAACCTCTTGTAGAGTAATGGTTGCGTCCGGAATGCTAACAAACTAGCATCGATTGCCAAGAGTCAACTTTGATTTGTTCATTGTGACAATGGTGCCACATCAAAAGAATCAAGAGCCATCTGAGATCCGCAGCCTTCGAAGTTCATTCCAATCGATTGCTGTTTAGTTGTGTTCACATACTCAGAGATCTAAGAATCGGCATCTGTCACAAATATGTCTTATAAACATCTTTTAAAGCTCCGCGACTAGTTTTATAACATTTCTTTGCACCAAATGTTTATTTATGTAAATATATTGTATATAAGCAATACACATCCGATATAACTTTGAGTATGACTTCGACATGACAAAACTTATGCCCTGGGATAACTCAACCACCTGACACATGTAACAGATTCAGAGTTGCACGAAATGGTGAATATGCGGCTACGATTGAATTGAGAACCAACTATTTATACATTGAGGTTTTGATGGTGCTTCGTCGCCGAAGCCGAATTAAATCAAATGGCTTTGAAAATTGTAGTTATTCACGATTGAATTCCATTTTTTGGCCAAAATAAACTTGTCAAGAAGTGCTCTTATATTAGCAGCTTCTCAAATTTCACAATGCAAATTCCAGTTTTGATCAAACAAGCCTAGAAATGCTCGGTACCTTTTGTTACAAGTCGCTGATTGTTATGACTCACATGTTAACAATATTGAAAACTTGGTTTCTTTAGTGCCTGTGACTTTGATGCAGGCAATAACTGTTGAGTATTAAAAAATGAAATCGTAAACATTTACACTTTGGAATTCCTGGTCAAAACTGGTTTTTTGTAATAATAAAACTTCAAACTATAATAACTGGCACATTTTGTTTGAGCCGATTCCTATTTCGAGTGTTGACTGTATCTAGATATAGATGTGTGTGTGTCTGAATTTTTCTTTTCGACATATACATTTACGTAGAGAATTGTCAAAATGCTGCAATAACAACTTGAACTACAACAACAAAAAGAAGAGCAGCCACGAAGTTGGCCACGCGCTGCTCTCCAATTAGGTTTGAAATGTTGCCAACAACATTTTCATGGCGTATTGGCACTTTTGGATTAATTTGATTTGAGCACATACAACATTTGATTCGTTGTTGTTGGCATGTGCCTTCGAGTGTCCCAGTTCTAACACTCAAATGATCACATACTCGCACACTCACACACATATGGATTTTACGTTGAAGTTGATTTTGTTGTTTTGTCTGATGTTGCATTTGACGTTGCCCCGAGCAACGACAACTTACATATAAGCTGCTTACATCTCCATCGTACAACTTATTTGTCCATTCAACCATCACATAATCATTGCATACTTTTATGCGATGCAATTTAAGAGTAAAAGCACTCACACACACACACACACTAGTCAATTATAAATAAAAGTAAATCCCCTTTAAAAGCTGCACTGAAGCAGCTTAATGTTTTACCAGGTAAATACTCTATATGAATAGTACTTATTGCATTAGGCTTATTTATGGAGCACCCTAAAAGTGATTTCGACCAAGTTTAAGTTTGCGGTTTGGTTTTCAGTGAATGAAATTCAATGCATTTTTCATTTATCGCTTTAAATTAAGTAAAAAAACACACAAAATAGCTGAATGTCCCCCTCCTGTATCCCTCCCTCTCTGTCTCTGTCTCTCTCTGCGACTGTTATTGTTTTTTTTAGTGTACAATGAAGACCATAAGCCAAGAGCCATTTTTGGCAAACCAAATCATTTAATACTCTCACAAAGAAGCACTAGACAGATAATATGGTTAAAATAATGGTTTTATTATAGTATTAACTTTAACTTGAAGTATAATCAACCAATCGACCAAAAATCTTCCGAACGATTGGGTAACTCTGCAGTTATCAATGGTTATCGGCTGTCACCGTCGATGTGGCAATATTATTTTTTCGTAAAGCCGACTATTTAGGCGCAATATTTATATTATTTGAAACCCTGTTAACCGCGACGCTTCAAATACCTTAACAATGGTGCGCAGATTGTGCAGGGCAATTGCGACGTGCTTCTCCAGTCGAATGCACTTCCGAAAGTTACTGTCTTTCTTGACAAATTGCGGTAACTTCGACACAAACTGGACAAACACATTCCTCTCCATTCTGAAACTTTCTTTGAATGTAATGTCACTTGCTTTGTCATCTGCTATCCTTTTCCCAATAGTTGCCATGGAGGTCTTGCTTTTGGTGAGAAAGCAAATGCCAAAACATATCATCATCAACATTGGCTTCACAATCAATGTCATCCGAATATTTTTGAAGTTGCTTATAGTCATTTAATATTTTAGTTGTCAAACTTAACTAAAAACAGCTGTTCGGCTGCGGCTTTCGCCCGTGGGACTGACTCTAGCGGCTCCAGTGTGCATAACGGATCATGGCAAAGTGTAGCGCCATCTAGCGTACGCATAAGCTAGTGCTATATTGTGGCATCTATGCTCACACCGTATGATGTGTGACATTGATGTGCTACAGTCAAGGTGAGTGAAAAACGCGAGAAGAAACAGTTGTGAGCAAGTTAAACGGCTTTTGCCAGTGTGACTGACTCTAGCGGCTCCAGTGTGACAGCATTGTATAACGGATCAAGGCAAAGTGTAGCGCCATCTAGCGTACGCATAATCTAGTGCTATATTATGGCATCTATGCTCACACCGTATGATGTGTGACATTGATGTGCTACAGTCAAGGTGAGTCAAAAACGCGAGAAGGAACAGTTGTGAGCAAGTTAAACGGCTTTTGCCAGTGTGACTGACTCTAGCGGCTCCAGTGTGACTGCATTGCATAACGGATCATGGCAAAGTGTAGCGCCATCTAGCGTACGCATAAGCTAGTGCTATATTGTGGCATCTATGCTCACGTAGTATGAAGGATGTCATTGATGTGCTACAGTCAAGATGATGAAAAACGCGAGAAGAAACAGCTGTGAGCAAGTTACACTGCACTTTTCATTAATTTCGTTCGTTTATAATATAAATTTAGGTAGAATACAGTTCGATTATACTTTGATTACTTCGTTTAGTTACGTCGAAATAGGTTACAGCTTTTTGGTCCAACCAATTAGTTTATATGCTGGCGTCATCTAAGCTCATTCTTGTAAAGCCATGCCATCGTCAGACCATACAAGCATTACGGCATACGAGTACGTCTTACATAAAAAAAAATAATTCAAGGCGCTGATTAAAGATCGTGTAACCTTAGTTAACGCTAAATACTTGCATTTGAACAGATGGCAAAGAATAAAGCGTCGATGTTTTGGTGGCTCAGAGAAATGTGTACATTACTGTGTATTAAGTGGAAGTTCTTATATATTGGGTTTTAATGTAGTATTTGAAAGTATTCCTAAGCGTCAGACAATTTTACAACTCTAAACACTTAGGGTACAATGTTAATTGTATTCAAAGGAAAGTAAGGATAACCTTACTATTTCCTGTTAACTCTTTTATACATTACTTTTTTATGCAAATAAAATAAAAAACTATGACTTTGGAAATGGTTGCTTCATCACGTTTTGACTTCTTTCTCAAACAAATGTTTTACCTTTGAGAACACTTCTAAAATAAGCCTTATATTGATTTCACTTAAGAACTTAAACACCTACACCGCAAACTTGTTTACACATTTGCAACACTTTTCCTTTGGAGAGTATCAAATACAAGCATTTTCCAGCATTTGCAGATACACATATATTATGTGGTCTTACTCACATCGACGTCAACGGCATTGGCAATGGGGCTCTGGGTCTTGGTTTTGGGTTGTGCCTGGAACTGGGTCTGACCCTGTGGCTGCCTCTGACGCTGACAATGACGACGTAACATTTCAACAGCCCTTGTGGCTGCGGTTTTATTTTTCGCCTTTCTGACGTCAGAGTCTGTGGTGTTGAGTGTTATTGTGTCTGTATGCATGAGAGTGTATAAGTTTGTTTGATACTTTTGGCACACGGTTGTATTGGCTGTTGTTGCTGTTTATGGAATTGATGGAACTTACAAAGCATTGCATGGTTTTTCTTATAGCTGTATTTGTTGAAGCCCAAAACGAAGTTTTTAAGTGCTTTGACTCTGCCTTGCTTTTTTCTTGTAGCTGTGGCAATTTCTATTTCTCATTGCGGATTTGAACGAAATGTGATGCTTTTTGAGAGTAAAGTATCTTATGGTAGGTCATAGTTTCAAAAACTAGCATAGAGTAAAGCCATAGCCTGGTTGTAAATCGTTACCAATTTTGGCGTATCTCTTTTTACGTTCGACTACACTAAATCTTGAATTTGAATATCTTGTTACCAAGTTGGTCGAGACAGAGCGTTGTATGGGATGCTAACAACAGTGGTCTGTGGGCATACGTTCCAAGAGGTAGAGAAAAATGGGCCTTGAACTTATACTGCTTAGTGGCTTGGGTAAAACCAACACCACTTGAACATAAACAAATCTTTATTTCATCTTTTATACTTTTAATCTTTTGATTATACTCTATTTATACTATGCAGCAAGCAGCTAAGGGGTATTTTATATGTTAGTGGAAAACAAATTGTGCTTAACTGCAAATCGAACTAAAAATGTTTGTACATTCTTTTTTTATGGTAGAAAGAAACTTCTACTACAGTTAATTCACCATAGAAATTTTTTCATACATGTTATTTTTTCGACTTGTATGGTGATATACGGTTTCTACGGTAAATCCAAATTTCTTGTTCAATTTTGCCCACAGTTAAATTCTGATTTATTGACTTACAGTAACCACGGCAAATGTAACTGCAAACATTTCCCTGTTTTCCACCGCTTTACTTCATTTGATTTCACTTCATTATATCTTTCCACCATAGTAAGTGCAATATGCATTCACAGTAAGAAAAGCTAGATACTGTAAAATGCAATTTTACACTAAGAATATGAAGCTACTGTGAAACAGTAAAATTGACTGAATCGAAAATTGATTGAATTGCAGTAAGTTACCATAAAAATCGGAAAGTTTTAACAAAGCGCCATCCAAGCGTAATACCCTTACGGTTTCACTTATGTAAAAGTCCACATTCGATTTCCTAAATCTAATTGAAGAATCCGAACTTGTTTGACTTACAAACTCTTATTTTAGAATACCAACTCTTAAAGCTATTTGCCTACATATGTGTTATGGTTTTGCTTAAGTGTATCTGTGTTGTTGTTGTTGCAAAACCACACCGTAAAATATGCAAATCGCATGCCGCCTATGTACACAACTTAGTATATAATATGTATATAAACACATAATCAATCTGTTGCCAAAGGAAATGCCACAAACTTATTAAATATTTACGATATACTTGTTGCAAAAGTTGAGTAAATACAAAAAACAAGTAAAATCTACAGATTTTTGCTACATTACCAAAACCACAAGCAAGTAAAATAAGCAAAACGAAAATCCTTTTTGCCTTAATGACCCTAAAATCTTTTTGCATATGGTTGAGATAGATGCAAGGTATGCGCTGTGTGAGCGTGAGACGAGGGAAGAGTCATGGAGGATTTCAGAGCATTTCGATTACGAACCACTGAGAAAAATTCATTAAATTTATCTACACTGTCAGGTGTTTGCCTGCCAAATGGCTAAGGTTGGCCAGATCAGATCATTTTGTATTTTTATAGTATGTACGAGTGTGCCGAATGATGCTGATATATGTACGTACGTATGCTGCCGTCTCTCTCTCCCTTTCTCTATCTCTCCCTTTCTAACTCTCTAGTATCTGTCTATCCATCTGTTTATTTGTTTAGCTATTTTTATATCTATCCAAAGTTTGCATAGCTTTCCAGCTGGCCTGCCGCCGTGTCGCTTTGACGCTCTGCTGCCAGCAGCGGCAATCAACGACAACAACAACAAGAGCATCATCCTCATCATCGTCATTAGTATCTAGTATCTAGTATCTAGATAGTAGATGGGCAGCCGGTATGCTTTGTGTTTATAAAAGACAAAACAGTTTTTATTGTTCAAATGATTTTGAACAAGTAAAACTAAACACACATAAATTTCCATTGAAGGCTGTCGATTTGTCTGCCATTCGTCAAAGTGAAAAGTCAAAATAATAAAATGGGGCGAACTTCAGAGACCGCCTGCGAACCCAGTAAAAGTTTACTCAAAATGTGAAATTTTACAGCTAGCTTTTACCATTACCAATACACTCATGTGTGTGTGTGTGTGTGTGGGTGTGTGGGTGTGTGTTCATAGCAATTTTGCAACATACTTCCGCTGGGGTTATTTGGCGGCTCTGTTGCCGTGACGCTTGACTCTAAATTTAGCAAACTTTTCTTTTTCTCAAGTATTAATTACGCATTCACAGCACGTACTTTGAGGCTTTGCTGTAAATAAAATTAAAACTGGCTGTTAACACACACACACATAAGTATCCAAAAATTGTCTGTTTAAGCGCGAAATTTTACATAATTCAATATGAGCTCTTGAAATTAATGAACTTAATGTGAACCTCTGCAGCAAAATCAATTACATTATGTTCCTTAACAACATTCTCCAATAATTCCATAGTAATTCTCTGGGCGCAAAATGATGCCAATTAAGGATGAAAGTACCATAAATAGCTTGCTTGATATCGATTGGCTGCAACCGGAAATATAGTCAAATAGCATCAAAACGCACAAACTCATTGGGAGTTTCAACACGAACTGGAATTACTCCTCTTCTAGTTGACTTTTGTATAGTATAGACCTACACAATCGGTGATTGCGGTCTTTGGGGCTTGGGACCCACCACCTAAAACTAGGTATATAAGGCTCCTGAAGGAGTGCGCTGTTGACAAATCATGAATTTCCCTGCTAAAAATGGTCGGTTCAATACGAAATTTTTGTAGGATGAAACTTTAGTAGATTCAAACTTTAATTTTCATTCTTAAAGTTTTTAACGAGCACGCTTCTGCCTTACATGCAACGCCAGACCATCATAAATCTTTCTGGAATCAACAAACACCGTATAAGTTTTAGTTTAAGTTTAGGTAGACTGCCCCCTTTTTTTTGGGAATTCGTATGTGGTTGAGACACTGTCATATTCCCCTTGAAAATTTTAAGAATGCATCCAAAACTGGAAAATGTCAAAATGTGGAATCTCTTCTTAATGGTCTTAAATAAGTTTCCAAATATTTACTTTTTGGGTCCGAAGCATAAAAAGCTTAAAATTACTTATGAATTGAAAGTTGCTGCGGTTTAAGCTACTTGTCGATCAGCAACAATATGAATAGATAGAAGTATATAAAGGGAGAAAGAGAGAAAGAGAATGAGGGAGTACTAAAACTATGATCAGAACACACTAAAATCTCGGAAATTATTCTGAAACATGTCCAATCGTCAAATAATCTGCACGATTAAGATGAGATTGGGAATGAGGATGACAAAGACGAAGAGGATTAAACACATGAAGAGGAATATGGCCAAAGTGGAATAGGTGCAGGAACATAAATCGAATTTGTATCGCAATCAATTCATGTATTTCACAGTTGTGATCAACTTTTGAGAAGAAAAATAGGCTATCAACCGGCTAACCAAGACGTGACAAAAGCAAGCAAAAATCTGTATAATTTGGATATACATATACGTCTGGATGTTTCCAAGACGCAAATCGATAGATGAAGATGCCTACAAGAAATGCAATTTTCAATTAGTTTATTACTAATTACGAACCACTCGGGATACAGTCTAATAAGTGACTACCTAGTTGTTGGCTTTTATTCTTCATAAAGAGAGGAAAAGTTTCTTTTTTGTAAGTTTACAAATCCTGTGGCTATTCTTTTTTTTTTTTTTGCTTGAAATGGAAGCGCCGGGTTTGGTCGATGCAATTTTAACATGCTACCCAGCACGCGAAACCATGGGCGTATTGTGAGAACAATTAATCTCACGTTTTCGACCTGTGAACTGGTCGCCTAGATCGTACGATTTGACCCATCATTTTGTGGGGATATTTAACATAAGGTCTCTATACTGATAAGCTAGCAACTAGCGCCGCTTGGAAGACAACATAGCTCGTTTTATTGGTGAGAAAAAGTATTCGGAGATTGGACATTCCGGATTAAGCGGTGTAAACATTTACACGACATAATAATTAAAAATTTCACTCAATTTTGCAAAATATATTTTTTTGTTTTATAAACAAAACGCTTTAAAAATCACGTTTTTCTTATATGTATGAAACACGTAATACAAGGATACCTATAGTAATGTTTCGTACAATGCATCACATTCAATACCCCTAGGTGTGACCAGACCAACTTATGTACATTTCGGTGTATTTCTATGGAAATATTGCGCTTTTGGCATTCGCACAATTTTGATGAACTTAAGGTGTAAATCTTTGTATCAAATTTTTATGTTTGTCTGAAATTGTTTACCTCTGCAGGTGCTTTCTCCTATGTGAAAGCTATTAAGTAAAGAAAAAATCAGAATATGTACGAAAATTGTAATATTTCCATGCAGATACACTGAGGTATGTATGTCTTTCCAGACCCAAGTGTATCGACAATCGAAACTCTTGTAGAGTTGTACTCATGATACAGAGTAATCTGTTGTAGTTGCAAGCTTTCCAGACTTAGATTCTCTCACGCGCGTTGCTGACAATAAAGCCGGTTCCTTGTCTGCAAGTGTCAGGGTTCGAATTAACAAAACAAAAGTAACAGCTTGCGTTATTCATAGTTGGGCATCAACGCCTAGAAAACCCCAAAATTTCCTGCTCAAATCGTTGCGCCAAACAACAAATCACTTTGAGGTCTTCTTATATTCCATTATAATTTCAAAATTTGCTTAGCTTGTAAAAAGTTTAAATTGCATTAAAGCCAGCTTATATGAGCTTTGACATAGAGAACATAAAACTTTACGCCATTTAAGAAACCAACATAAAAAATGACAAACAAAAGCAAAGTGCACGGCGCCTTTTCAATCTTGGCTCGTCTCTTTTTCTTATTATTTTAAGGACTCTCTATCGACGTTTTTATCGCTGTGTTTGACACTCGCCCAAGAGTTAATGCGCAGCGGCAGCGTCCACAGTGGCACAGTGGCACTTAGTGCAAAATCTACGCGCAAATCTCATTTATATTTAATTTGTCATTTCAAACGCTTTTGACATACTTTGTGCTTGATCCTCGTAAAAACGAAACGTGACATTACATAGACAGAGGCGTACTGTGGTGACAGTTGACCAAGTGTGGGTGTGTGTGCGAGGGGGTCTGTGGCTCCCACATGTGTGGAAGCGTTAAGGGGACGGCGCCCTTATGCATGCCACAAATGCCACAGCTAACACTATGGCTGTACATAGACAATAAATTTTATTCAATTGCTGCCAAGAGGCGCTGGCAGTGGCAGCATTTGGCGCTGGCATTTCGGAGGTAGCAGGGGGGGGAAGCCCTTGAAGTGACAAGCGATGCGATGTGACGCCAGCTTTGTCTGCTTTGTTTTGTACAGTTGCTCTGACTCAGAACGCGCGCGTTGTGTGTGTGTGAGCATGACCAGCGTTTGACAATAAGCTTGCAGCAGAGTAACAATGACTGTCGCGCCATTTTGAGCGTACACTTTATTTTCCAAACTCTCACTCTCTTTCTCTCCCGTTCACTCCATATCTTTTCAAGAGTTTTTCTTTTTTCAATTGCTTTGCTTGGCCATTGTGATAAGCGCGGGGAATGCCATGCTTAAAACGCGTTTCCTGCGGTACTTGGCTCTTGGTTCGCCATTGTTGCCGCAGACATGGTCGCCATTTTGTGCTTTTTTGTTCCTTTTCCAAGTCAGCGAAAATGGAACAACTGCAACCAACGGTCATCAACATTGATGTGGCAATGCCAACTGTCGCTTCATTTTTTATGCACTCTTCTTGCTTTGGCTTGTTCATTTAATTTCATTTCCTTTCGCCTGCACAATGCCACGCCCACAAGCCGTGTGTTAATTGCTACACTCACATTTCTGTGCAGCTCTCTCTCACACTTGTTGCCTTTTGGCCCGCATCCAAAGCCAATGCTAAAAACAGACAGTTTATGGCATAGTTTAAGCCATTTCACATGCGGCTTAACCGCAAACTATGCACAAATAGTACACCGCTAAAAAAGTTGCTACAGTTGTTGTTCGAAACTCTTCTGGATGTCCAAAATTTGTACAGCACTGATCCTAAAGTAGTTTTTGTCAGTCATACGTTTCCAATATCGATTCCGATTTCGATTGGTCGATTTCACAATACATTTTATACAATCACTAGCTTCACCCTCGCGCTCCGCTGCGCATAGATAAAGCCGTCAATCTATATATCGCTCTTACACTAGAAGACTGTCATAATTCAAAAAACGTGATTTTTGAGTTATTGATGCAGAATTATTGGTCATAACCTGCTTCATGTTATATAAAAATTGCATGTTCGTATCTTATAGAGCGGAGAGTGCTGAGAAGGCATATGTCATTCTTTTTCCCACTAGGTGGTAGCAAATTGATAGCTTTAAACCCATTTTCAGATGTAATCTCATAAGTTTCGGATCCAGAGCTCTTCTTTTCCTTTTAGCTGCCTCGAGACCTATAGAAACAATATTGTAAAGTATCTGTTTTGACTCTTGATCCTTTTGGTAATGCTTGTAAAAGGTGCAAAACGAATGCAGGAAGGAAGCATTCTCTTACTTAGATATATTTGAAAACCTTTGTGTGGTGATTTTCAAGCAATTATTTGTAACAGCAAACTTTCCATGGGACAATCATTTCTTAGTTTCAGTAACAACATTTTGGAAAACAACATGAAAAGCTATCTCTAATTTTAAAACTTTTTACAACTCATTGGTGTGGGTACTACTTGAATTTTTTTTTTCAGTAAATGCGAGGTCTGGAGAAACTATTGCAACCCATGGCTATATGCATTCCAAAAAAGATTTCAATTTCCCCAGAGGTTCTATTCAACATATCAGCTGCCTTTCAAAAAAGGGACCATAAAAATACTTTTCCGAAAAAATCTTCTTCAAAGTCTTCAAACTTTAGCAATAACTAGTCGGCAAAAATGTTTTCTCTTCCAAATTGATCGATGACTAAAACTCTTTAATAGTACCTAATTGGAACATGCACCTGAAAATAACGCCTCCTTACTCACTGGTTTTGAATTTTTAGACGCCCAACTTAAGAACCTCTACACCTACGTTTTGGTCATTACTTACTACTTCCTCCCCTTACCTGTCTTAATCTTTGTCATGTTGACGATACCACGATGCCAAATCAATTTTATCCGTCAGGAATTCTAGCAAACGAAATTCAAGCAAAGTCGCAAATTTTTAGCATCGTGCTTAAGACATCGTGCTAAAACAGACATAACCTAAACTTATTTGAAATATGAAAACTCAGTCATCCGCTTCACAAATTTTTCACTATTTAAAACTGAAATGTGGCACAAATTATCCGTGAAAAAACAATTAGTGGTAAACTTAGCAGCCAAACGATGAAAAAAGCGAACATAAACAACAAAATAGTGCTATAGATGCATATCGATCTATTTACTATAAGTTCAAAAAAAGTCGAGACATTGAAACTTACTCTCACAATCGATTCAACACGGTCTTAAACGGCTATGTTAGGATCGACTCGGAGGACCGCCCATTAGACGCGAATGCAGCTTTGGGCTTAATGGGTGTTTGACACCATAAAGTGTGGTCCCCTAAAGCTAAATCAAAAATTGTAAAATACTTATGCTAAAAAAAACACTGAAAGCGACTCGCAATGCCCAAAATATCACGTCGCGATGAAGTTCACTTATCGGAATTTTTTACAGACAAACAAGTAGTGAAAGTATGTTGAAGTGCTTTTTTAGAAGCAAGCTTGACTCAGCAGAAGCAAGAAGACATTAAGCTTTTCATTGGAGTAAATCATACATTTCATTTTAAAGGAGTAAAGAATACTTTACCTCGGAAAAACTACTGAAACTTTGAGTAGAAGAGTGGATAGCTTGCACAAATATATAAGACGAGCTGATGATGATGTATGTACTACCAAACGATCCGGTACCTCGAGAAGACTAGGCAAACTATGTGTAATACTTTTTGCAGCAAAGGATGGTAGGTGGTGGACGGCGGATAGTTTAATTTGCATACATATATATATTTCGCATTAGGTATGTGTTCATCAAAATCTTTGGCAATGCCCAATCTATTCTAAATTCTTCTTCTTTATCTACATGAAGAGAGTAGAGACAATCCAAGGGCATCTGCATCGGACTGCCTCATCACCTATGTTTCAGCTCCATAAAGCAAAATAAGAATGAGCGTCCTTTTAGAATGTAAGATTTTTTTTGGAGAGAGACATTTCAATTACACTTTGCCCAACATCTATTGGCAAGAGTAATTATCCGCTTGAATGCCAAGGTAGGCAAAATCCTTGGCAACATCGAAAGTATCGTTTCAACGTCAATCTGAGTATACAACAGCAGTGTCTCTCTTCTCGAAAAAATATATACCTTGTCTTGCTCTCATCATCTCGGTAACTGCTCGCTTAGTACTACCAATGATGTCAATATCATGTGTGACACAAGTGAGCAACTGGACATTCTTTAAGTGTATAGTCCCGTCCAGAGATACTTCGGCCTTTTGCAAAACAATTTCCATTGCAAAGATGAAGAGGTTGCAGGCGAAGGCATTACTCTTCTGAAGGGTCACTCAGTCTATAAAGTCGCGCTCGCTTTGTCGGGATACCGAGCTCAGACAGCGCCATGTACGCGATCCCTCATTGGGCTATAAAATGCGGCTTTATAAGAGACAAAAAGATGGTGGGTATCGATTGGTTGGTTGGTTTTTCCATGAAAAAGCACATTTGGAAATAAGAACTTAAGACCATAGAAAGCATATCCTTTAACAGCTGGATATAATTCCTAAGCATCAACCATACTATGCACAAAAGTTGCAGCATTTTGCAACAGTAGCAAACTCCGCATACCCAAAAAGTATGCTACAAAAAGTTGTAAAAACAGTGCATATATTTTAAAAATTTGATGCAGACAGTCGAGGCGGTGCCCGACAGTGGAATACCCTGTACCCATTTTCTTCATAAACACTAAATACGGTTTAATGGGAACGGAAGTACCCACATTTCTATACTCTTTCATAAGATCGATATGCCTGTAAACATTTCCTATTGGGAATTTCCAATTGACAGGTTTTCCTATTGGGAAGTTGGCTATTATGGGGGCAAAAACTACTTTTATACCCAAAACTCCAGTATTCTTGGGCCAATGTCGTTGAATTTTGTATCATAGATCAACAATACATGTATAAATGTCTCTGGAAATATTGGGGGTGTGTCAGTAATCAAGGTTAATCGATTGCGGCGGAAGGAGGGGTTCTATTGAAAAAAGGTGGTTGCAGGTTTAACGATTAGGGTCACATAAGTCTCCACACCAAATTTTGTAACTCTAGCTCACATGTACCCATAGCTACATGTAGCGGAATTTTGAAGCAATTTATTGGCGAGGGGGGTTAAATTAGAATATTTTTGACTATAACTTTTGATGTATTTATCCGATCTCGATCATTTTTGGAACAGACACCTCTGTCGAATTTCGAGTTGATAGACTCAATGTCACGGGGCAAGGGGCTAATATATGTACATAAAAATTTGTTGCTTTAACTCTTATAGTCTCCGAGAACGGTGCGACAACACGGACAGACGGACATGTCTGCATCGTCTCAACTATTGCTCCTGACCATTTTTTCCCATGGAACATAAGGTCTGCCACGCTTCCTTCTGCCTGTTAAATACATTGCACAAATCTATAATACCCTTTAACACTTTGTGTACAGGGTGTAAAAATTATAGTTTATGCGTATAAATAATTCCATGATATATTGTCATTTGCTTAACTATGCAGAACTCTATCCTGTTTTTTGTTATTATATCAAGAAAAATAGAAAAAAGACGTTGCTGTGACCGGATGCAAAGTGCATCGTGCATAGGGACACACCTACTTGGGATTATATATATGTATGTGTGTGTGTGTGTGTGTGTGTGTGTGTGTGTGTGTGTGTTGGTGTGTGTGCACAATAAGCACCAAACACACAAAGCTTGTGAGAATTCATGTAAAAAACGGAAATGAAATGTGTGTTTGCATGTGTGTAAATGCTTGTTTTCGTTATTGGCAGTGTACTCTGTTGTAGCTGCAGTTGTTGTTTTTTTGCCAATTTATTCCCACCATTTGTTGGTATTGTCATAAAACAAAGCATGTGACGTCACAAAATATTTGCTCATGCCCGCACAATGGCTAAGTATGTATTCAGATATGATTGTGTATCTGTGTGCATGTTTTTGTTGTGCGTGTGTGCGAGAGTGTGTGAGTGTGTGAGTACAGTAAGCGCCTCGGGATGCATGGATGCAACTGCTAAGCGTTTTTGCTTTTGAATATGCATATGTTGAATAAACAATAATGTCGAAATGCAAATATCTTAAAACTGCATTTTCTGATAATATACGAAACTCATTCATATTTGAGAACCTTCAATGTTTAATCTAGCATAAAAGTCAGATTTATTATGGAATGTGTGAAACAAAATCAATTGTTTATTTTGTCTGTTGCTGACTTTTAAAGCTTTTTATATGTTTTCGGCAAGCAAAACACAATTTGATTTATTTTAAATGTTAGAAAATTGCAGGGTGCTCTTAAGCGGTACAATTTTCAAAGTTTGTTTATATATGGTAGAGAACAATTTAAAGCTAAATAAATTTTTAAATTTCATATAAACAAATTGTTGTCAGATTTCGAACAAATTTACAAATGCATTTAAAACAACAAAGAAGCAAACCATTAGAAGCTGATATGTCTTACAAGTGTAACAAAAAAAAACACAAGCTTTGTGTTATTTGTATTTGAAAACCGAAACCGAAGTGGAAGGGAATAAACTAAAAAATCCTTTAAATATGCTTAGAATCTCACATTTCGGTTCTTCTTCAAACGTTTGTACAGATTCCTGGCATTTTTATTTATTTTTTTGTGCAAAAAACTATAGTACTTAAATATAACACAACAGTCGAAAATCAAAAAATATCTGACGCCTAAAATATTTCACGCCTGGCAGATGTGAAACATAAAAGTTTATAGTTATTGAAAGACTATATAATTAAAGAAAACTAATTGGTATTCGGAAAATATACGGACTAAGAGGCTCCGCCTCCTGCTCGCTTTGGTCCCCAAGCTCCTTGCCTCTTTCGAGGTAGATCGTATTCCTCTTCTCGTTCCCCCTCCCTTCCCTTCTTCTTTTTCTTCCTCATCTTCATCTTCATTTCGTCCATTTCCTCTTTCTTGTTCCAAGAGCTAAAAGAGGTAAAAACCTGATTTATGTTTCACCCTTCTCGCTTCGGTCCCTCTCGATGTAGATGATATTCTTTACCTTCTTTGTTTTCCTCAAAGAGCTATAAAGTGAAAAAATACGAATCAACTCCCCTGACTCTGACCTCTTAAGTCGGTTATACATACGGTTAAAATACTGCAAAAATTTGGCGCCTTGAGCAGCATAGAACTCTAAAAGGCTTACAGTTCCGAGCACACAGCTTCAGTTGAAGGGGCTTTAAATACCGAAAGCGACGATTCGGTATGTTGAAATTTATATGATCCGAAAGAAACGGACAGTTCATGTCACGACAGCAATGAAATTAAGGCATTTGCCAGCTGATCAATTAACATCATCTCATATGATTATAGGCTAAGACGTTACAGCCAAATTAAGCATCTCTGCGTTAAAAGTAATAAATGTTTATGATACTAATGCATATTGAGGCTGAAGTAGTCCGAATCTCAATAGTTATGCGATTGACTTGTTCATTGGGCCAGTTTCAAATTGGTTTGGTGTGATTATTATTAAAATGATTCTTTTTTTGGGTCCAAAGTAACCTATCTTCTATATAAATATAAAAATTAATCAAATACTGTGTTTGTGTCCGATAGTGGTAAATAATAAATCGGGTTGCTTCACTTTACAAAAGAATGAGGATGGAATTTTTGATTATATTTCATTTTGGCGGATGAGTCTGGCAAACCTGCCTACAGATAAGACACCTGTCAACTAGATGATAACGGAAAATTAATAGAAGAAGAAGAAGAGGAAGAGGGGAAGTGAGGTGAGGAGAGGAGAGGAAGGGATAGAAAAAGACAACGTGTGGAACGAGATGGAAAGAGAGGGTGCAGATCCCGATAAGTATTCGAGAGTTATCGAAAGTTTTCCGAGTAAAATGTATTGCAACGCAGACTGTTTTTCAGTAAAAGTTCGCATGAATGTGCTGTTAGCCTTTAATTTTACATAATATTCTAAGCGATTAAAAAGTGTTCTTTTTTTGTCATTTATGATTTACACTGTATACCAATAAATATGTACACTTCATTTAGTCCATCAATATTTACTTTTATTTTATTTTTGAAAACTTTTCACGCTTCATTTTTTTCTTGCATTTTCAGTGATAATAATTGAAGCAAAATTCCGCTGCAGCTTTTGATAACTTTCATGAATGGAATTTTCCACAAGCGCGAAATCAAATAAAAATGAATATAACAGCATATTTGTATTCGTATTTATGCTATTTTTTTTTATATCCATTGGCTTGATTGGATGCGAAAACAAATCAGTCATGAACTTGATTAAAACAAACCATGTTGCACTTTTTAAGCAGAAAGTTTTGCCATTTTTTCGTGCTATCTGTCATTTGTAATAAAGAGCAATAATCATGCATATCGAATAGAATCAAATGCAATTTGCATATAATAAATTGGCAGAAACGAAGTTTTCTGCTGTACTGCAATCAACTTATATTAAATTAGCCTTTAAATTGAATTAAGCTCAAATAGTTTTCGCTATAAATTTGTGAATGCGTAAATCTAATGAAAAGTTAAAACAGTTAGAGCACATAATTTGATGTCATAAAAATGAAATTTGTTCAACAGTTCCAGCAGTTTCCATTAAAATTATGCACATTAACGGTCATTAAAATCTTTAGCCATTAAAAAGCGCCAAAACAAATTGTTATTGACTTGGCTTGAAAATTAGTTCAAACGCTTTTGCACATTAAAAAGCCAGCAAAACGAAGTTTAAAATACCATCAAAAAAGATCACAATATACGTCCGTTTTTTATTGTTATAATTCAAGGGAATAAAAGATATTTCCGACAAACATAAAAAAATTTTGCAAAATTTAACGCATACAAACATTATATGCTGCTACTTTTTATGGCCTCATGCATATATCTTTTGGTTAACACAATAAACATACCAAAGTTCGGACAGGTTTTTCAGGCCCACAAAAAGAACCGGAGTGAACCTATAAAAATAAGCAAAGACAAAAACATATCAAGCTGCTGACGTTGATTGTATGCGAATTACATTCAACGAGCATAATCTAATAATATTTTATGTGAGCTTCATATAAAAAAGCCGTGCGGCGGGCAGTTCAGCTGCCAAGAAGAGAGTGCGTTGAACCCAAGTGCCGAAAATGTGCTCCAGCATCAAAACATACATATGTACGTATGTTAAAAAGGAAATCCATGCCATTTATTGGAGTTTTGTGCGAGTCACAGCAGGAAAATGGCGGATGTCATGACATGGTCGTGGCTGATGCCATTTGATGGCAATTTATAGCTCTCAATAGGCATTTTATTATGGCCAGGGCTGGCCCACTTCTTGGAATGGTCTCAGCGGCTTAAAATGTCCTACGTAAAAACTCGCACACACTCACCAATACAATGTGGTTCCATTAATGGCCGCAATTAATAGCGGCAAAGCGCGTTGCGTATACGACGCGTGGTACCCAACTTATAGGCACGTATTTGTGTGAGTGTGCACTTTCTTTTTATTGCCTTAAAGCATTTTTATTTGCATTGGAATTAGTTTATTATCGCTGATGTAAAATATGCTAGTGTTTTAGCTACTTAAATGAGCTGTGTCTAATGATAATGGCTCAAAGGGGCGCGCCCCTCGAGTAGAACACAACAAATAGCAAACCAATAACATATCTGCTAAATTTCAGTTCATTATTTTGTTACTCTCGGGACCAAGTGATCGAGATTACGTGTGAAACGTTTGCGTAGCTATTCAATAAAAAGGATTTTAATCACCTTAGCACTCCCATTTCTGGTAAGCAGTTTAACAACTGCAAAGATACATTCTATAACAGTGATTCCGAAAAAACTGTCACGAATGATTGAAGCAATTATGGCAATCACTTTTTACAACAAACTCCAATTTGCTTTAATGTACATCTAGAATATTAGTAGTAGGTAGTAATTTACCTACCTAGCAATGGCATAAGGAACAAGACCTCTTGGCGACCGCTTACAGGAGCTACCCTGTTTTTGCATGAAAGGAACAATGAGAACCTGTAGTATAGCGAAAAAGCTGTTAGGGATATAACACAGCTTCATATAGTCGAAGACTTTCGCATGAAAGCAATTTTCTTAAGAATGTCCCCGTAAGAGACTACTACTAAAAATTAAAGATCGCGGACACATCTGCATATATATCGTCTTCTAGGCTAAAGATTCATCAGTTGCGTAAACCTGAATAGGGAAAAGCAATATGATCAGAGTAGGAAAATTATTAGTAAAGACCATTCTCACCCGACTCAAGTAGACGCTCATTCTACCCGTTTTGCTTAATGACGGTGAAGCATGGATGACTTGATGAGTTTGAGCGGAGCGCATTATTAGTAGTAATTAGTAGTAACATTCAGCGCCTCCACTGGCTTCGACGTGAAGAAACTTCTGGAAGAAAGCACTTCAATGGTCCATTATTCAATCGGTAATAGTTTTTATGGCCAGTCAAGAAGAAGAATATTATCAGATAGTCAGATTAAAAAAATGCTCTTGCAGGAACTATAATAAACTCCAAGCGAGAAACGCTTGACTGGCTTACTTAGTGGACGCTGTAAAATGAATGGCCATATCATCACCAGATCCATAACCTAAATTGTCTTACTCTTAAGGAGTTATCCTTTCAACAGATGCTCCATTCTGTGATGATGTCCCTCTTAGGAGAGTACAAAATCGCGATGCACGATACAAGCAAGATTGTAACTATTTCAGATAATTACGGTTATTTCAGGGACGAAGCCATCTAGCAGGAGAAAAACAATTTATTTTTATTATTAGTGCTACGATTCCAAGTAATCAAGTTATTAAAAACATTGGTAAATTTGTCAACATATTTCGAAGAAAACAGCATAATGGCTCAATGAAATTTTTGCTATTAAATTTTGCACTGCTAAGAAGACAACAAAATAGTAATAAGGTGCATACTTTTGTGGGCTTTTGAGTTAGTTGTTTTAAAATTCACAACCTGTTCAATTTATCATCTTTTCAAATCCATAGAGAGGGACCTAGATGTGCCTAAAGTTGGGGATATCTTAAAAGAGCAAGCCGCGCAGTACACGCTGCGCCTTCAAAGCCACGCAAACCCATTGGCAAGGCGCCTTTTAAAGCGACGCAAAAAAGGAGGCCACACAATAAGAAGGAGATTATGGAGGTTACATCCGGTCGACCTCGTTAATAGGTTTATGTAAATATGTACATAAAATATATAAAAACATAGACTTAATTGTACATTTTTAAGTTGTTTTAATATTTTTTCTTTAAATTTAATTTAAGTTGTTGTTAAAAATAACAGTAAAATTAAATATAAATAAAAGTTACATATACTTAAATCGCTCAAAAAATTGGACTTTGCAAAAAACGAGTTTGATCGATATGCCTGTAAACATTTTCTTATTGGGAAGTTCCAATTGACAAGTTTTCCTATTAGGAAGTTGATTATTATGGTGGCAAAAATCATTTTTATACTCGTAACTCCAGTATTCTTGGGCCAATATCGTTGAATTTTGTAACATAGATCAAAAATACATACATATTATTGTCTGTGAAAATTTTCAAATCAATATATTGGGGAGTATGGCAATAATTAAGGTAAATCGTTTGCCGGGGAAGGGGGGAGCAGTTTATAGGCGAGAGGTGGTGAAATTAGCATATTTTTGACAATAACTTATCATGCATTTATCAGATTTCGATCATTTCTGACTTCTGTAGAGTTTTGATATGATAGATTGAACGGTAAACCGCACAAATATGTCACAGGGGAAAGATCTTCATCTTTTCAGTGTAAATGCGCATCTTTTGGTCAATTTTTGTGCCTCTACCTTTCATAGTGTCTGATATCTTGACGTTCATAAGGAAGGACAGACAGACGGACAGACGGACATGTCTATATCGATTCGAATATTGCTCCTGACCATTTTTGCCCATGGAACATATGGTCTGCCACGCCTTTTTCTGCTTGTTACATACATTTCACAATCCTATAATACCGTTTTACACTTTGTGTACAGGGTATAAAGAATCACGTGCATTCTTAATTTGAAAATAGTGATGTAGCGGTTTGAGTGGAATCTCTTCAAAAATACCGATATTTGCGAAATTGTTTAAACCTGAGAGTGTCCGGAAAAGACAGTACGGAGCGATTTTTGGGGAAGATACTATAAACATGATTACCTATAAAATATTTTTTTTAATATTAAAAAAGTTGGAGTTTCGTAGACTAGTGTAATAGTGTAATTGTGTCAATTTATGAACTAAAGAAAAAATAATTATTCTCAATGAATTAAAAGAGGTTACGATTATTGCCTATATGCAAAAACTGCGCTGCATTTGCGCTATTGCCTATAAGCGATATCTAATGTAACCGATTATCGTTTATTTGAAATATTTTGCATATATCCGATTATCGCTTATTTGCATTAAAGCGATATTAACTGTATTTCATAAAACCATAAGATGCAACAAAATGTATTGTATGTTTTTGATTGAAAAATTCACTGATTGTGCTCAAAAACAATCACATTGAGAATCTTATACTCTCCAAATTTCTTAAGACTACAGACAACTTTGAAAAGAGAGCAATGGCCAACAACGACTATTTCTAGTTCGATTTAAGAGATGAGGGAACCAGCCTATGTGACAAGCCCGATAATGCACATTACGGACGAACCGTACAACTGAGACACTGACACACTGACTGGCTGATAAGTTCATCAATTATTCAATTTATTTAGCATCATATGATTTCAAATAATGCCTGCCATTTGCTAAAATTAAACCAACACTGCTGCCGGCTGAAATGTTTTTCACGCATTTTCACTATGACTGAAAATAGCCGACGGCAATCAGCACAACAACAACAACAATAAGAGTGAGAGCCGCGAAACAAAAGCTGCATAAAAATATTTGGTCTAATGAATAAATAAAAATGCTAAGAAGCCAAAAATATAAATAAACACTTGGCAAATAGCTAAATTCAAATGCCGCTGGCGCTTTCGAGATACTATTCGTAGCTGTCCAGCTGTCCATTTTCCGAGCGTATATAGCGTATACGCAGTGTAGTACCTGTGCCTCTGTCGTTGACATGTGGGCGTGATACCATAATATTTGCATGACTGTGCGATATAGTGCGCATTTCTAAGTCTGTGTGTGTGTGTGTGTGTGTGTGAGTTTGTGAGTTTTTCCAAAATGTCACCAAACGGCGACGAGTAACGACAAATGATTTGAACAAGATGATGGCTTAACTGACAGCCAAGGCTACATCGATAAATATGGCATTAAAGCAGGGACGAGAAGCAAATCATTATGATTATTGTTATGATGATGGCTGCTCTTGTTGTTGCTGTTGTTGTTTATGTTCGCTGCTAATGATGATGACGTGCCTGGCGAAAAGTTGACATGATTACTAACGTCAGGGGAACCCATCGGTTTTCCCCTAATGGGCGTGGCGCTGTTTTATAGTTATAGTCAGAGCTACTTAGCTAGTATGACTAAAAATATCGGAGCGCGTGTGTGTGCGTGTTTTGTCGCAAATTTCATTAAATTTATAATAAGCACAGAAAGAGGGGCAGGCCCCATGCCACGCAACAACCATTAGTATATAGATACATAAATTAGTGCATAGCAACATCTGTCGTCGGCTGCAAGTCAATAAATTTGTATTTAGGACTTGGTTTAAACACATAAATCATTTAAGTTTACATAATAAATGCATTTTTTGGACAAATCCGGCTCTAACGCATTTAGCACTTTATGCACATGTGTGCGTGCCCTGTGTGTACGTGTGTGTGCATCATAATTTGTCACTATTTGCGTTAAAATTTTATCATTGCATACTTTCAGGCAAAATGAATATTGGCATCGCACAGAAATGGGATAAATTATCGCCGCGAGAGTTTTTGCAGCTGCAGGAATTGGCCTCATGTAAGTGCGATACGTTTGTCTCGATTTGTTTTATTTAATTTGTATTTATTTTAAAAATTTTTAATTAGTGTTTTCCATTTACATATGAATATGAATATGGAATCTGATAATTATGCATTTTGGTATTTGTTAATATTAATAGCACTTGCCAACACTATTATTTATGCATACTATTTTTGTTTGTTGAAGCGATTTACACTGGACAACAGCTTTTTAGTTTTCAGCGCAATGCTGTTAATTACATGGATTGCATTATAGAAGCCAGTTTTTTCTTCTGCCGGAATGAAATATTCCTAAAAGGCTCAACAAAAAAGGTTATTTGCATTATAAAGATAAGCATAAAGATATTTGCTCTGTGATTAAGATGTGCAAGAGTGGCCCGACCTACTGTCATGAGTGTTCTCTTTTCCCAGTGCCCCTTCACAGAAGTAGTCTGCAGTCGATCGGTTCGCAGAAGGCCGACGTTTTTTTGGGGCTGAAACCAGCACTTAAGTTATCGGGTGGTGTGATTGGATTGGCCTGAGTCGTGTGGCTTGATTCGGGTTCTGTGACTTTGGTGCTCTATAAGCAGTGTCTACAGGAAAGGGCAAGGGGCTCCATGATAGCATTTAAAGCGAAGATGATAAAAACACCCGCCATGCCTAGGGATTGAACTAGCAAACTGCCGCTGCTTCTGCCAAATACTTAACCCCTGATCTAGTGCAGTAGTGCACGATTAGGATTAGTTCTATACAGCAAAAAAAGTTACTCTTAAATGGCACGGGTCTGCTACATCCCAAGGCGCTCGGACTAGCATCTACATCTATCTTAAACCATTTAGCTTATTGGGTTATCTGATGTAGTGGTCATAGCTTCTGTCTTATTCTCGTATATAAACCGAGCACCCCTGCCGTTTTCCTGCTACAACGGTTCGGCACTTTCGGTCCATGAGTGCAACTTTCATTGAATCCGCAGCCGCAGGCGTTGATTAGGGGATTGCTTCCTTCGAAGAGCCAGTTGCCAAAACGGATCATATATGTGAATTTGGGGCTGCATATCCGAATGTTCAGCTGATAGCCACAATAGTTAAGAATCTGTTTTAAACTTTATACCATAAAAAAGGTGATGGCCAAGACTCGAGAGCAGATATTTACAGATATTTATATTCCGTAACTGCAAGGATCATTGAATATTAAAATATGTTGGCATACCGAAATGTTTCGAGGACGCTTTTGTTTTGCGCGCGCCTTTTCCAATCGGTGATACCAAAGGTAGCTAGTGTGCTCAATACCTTCCAGCGGAGGTAATCCCTTTCGTCCCCTCCCTTGGACACTCGCATTGAAGACCTTTCTCGCAGGAGCTTCTTCTTCCACACTGACAACATGACCTTGCCAGCGGAGCCTCTGGCACTTAATGCGCTTGACTATGTCAATGTCGTCGTAGAGCTCATAGAGTTTGTCATTCCATCGGGTGCGGTAGTCGTTGTCACCGCGTAAAGGGCCATAAAGCTTACGTAGTACTTTCCTCTCAAAACACTACATAGGAAACATAAGAAAGTTAATCATTCATTTTATATTAAGTTAGAAAGTAACCTAAACTAAACCTGAATGATAACTGACCCTTGAATGTTCTTTTTGCAGAACGCAAGTTTAAGCTAAAGACATTTTAATTTATGTGATCCAAATTAGTTTAGAGAAAATACGCCTAAAGCTCAAAACAAACCGTGTTGCTCTGTGTTGTTTTTCCAGAGAAAAACCTAATTGAAGCTTAATTGTATTACATTTTTAATTAATTTCTTTAAAGTTGTAAATGCGTATTGTCAGGATTATAATTTAATTCAGTATTGTTCACACATACATATGCACAATGAAAAAAGTTTGCCTTTGGGCCATATAAAAACTAAATTGACAGATTTATTATTCTGTATTCTTGTTACTGAGTATAAAATTCAAAATGGTGTTTCATGTGCAATTATTTGCCAAAATGTTGGCTGCTAATTGAATACATTTTTTTTACAGAATACTAATAAAAAACAGAAAATAAATATTATTAAAGAACGATAAATGAATTTATTTACCATGTAGTTTATATTATTTATTGCTTTTGGCCCATTGGCTTGCCCTTTGTGTGTGTGTGTGTGTGTGTGTGTGTGTGTGTGTGTGTGTAAGTGTGTGTGTGTGTTGGCTCGGTCAACCAGAAGATTGCGCTTGTGTGCGTGGTCCTCTGTTTGCAGCTCTTCTGACATTTTGCAATTAAATGCAATCATTGAACTACACACACAAACGAATACTTCATATTCAGAATAAAAATATGAAAAAACCAACAGGGCGAAAATATACCATAATGATGTTTGTTTTCAGTCTGTGGCAAGCTGATAAAACCATTCTGTAAGATTTAAGTTTTAATGAAGGTAAAATTGCCATCTTGAACTCGTCACTTGGACAATTTTTTTAAGAGACACAAAAATGTGAATTTGTGTTCGGAGAGTGATGTTACTTTGATAATAATGGAATATTTATTTTAAATATTTTGGAAAACGGGTTGCGTTTGTTTTTTATGCAGGCTCCCAAAATGTTTTAATACAAGATTCAGAAGTCCAAAGAGGTCTATATATGTATAACAGACAGAAAGAGCGTGAAAGACCATAAGTTCCATGGGCAAAAATAATCAGGAGCATTGGGAAAAAATTTTCACAGAAATTGATATTTCATGGGAATATAAAATTAGGCGTCTTATAATGACACTGGATTCTTTCGAGACCATTAGAGACTCCCCAGGCCTTAAAAGGCTTCTGCGTGAGGTAAAAACCCAAGTTGTTATGGCCAGTTAAGAAGAAGAAGAAGGATTTGCAGTCTAGCTATTATATTGATTCATTTTATTTCATCTTTAACAAAGGGCACATTAGAATCTTTATGCAATACAAAGTTTTAAATATCCCAAGAAGCCCCTGTTATAGCTTTGAGATTTTCAGATATGTACTCGACTTTTTTTTTAATTTTCTGTAGTAAAAACATTCCTCATTCCAAGAGCTATAAAGTGGATCAGCCCGATTTCCGTTGCACTAAACCATACAGAATTTAGGATTCATTGTACAAAAAGTGTAAAAGTGTATTAAAGATTTGTGCAGTGTATGAAGCAGGCAGAAGGAGGCGTGGCAGACCATGATTGCCATGGGCAAAATGATCAGGAGCAATAGTCGTGTCGATATAGCCATGATACAATACGATAAGAATCAGAGCAAAAAAACTTTACCATAAAATGCGGATTTTCCAGTAAAAGAGCAAGTTTATCGATTCATGTCGATATGTTACCTCTTGACAGATTTATAAAATTAAAATTTGGTACTTGGTTATGCACACAAGTACTGAAAATCATTAAGATCGGATAGAAACTTTAAAACTTAACTTTTTTAGGCTTATAAGCCAAACAATGTCCACCTATTTCCGAAACACCCCCTCTACTCCCTACCCCACATCGCATCGATACAAAAAATTTGATTTTCATGGGAAAAATGGGTGTAGGGTATACCACTGTCGGGCACCGTCGCGACTGTCTGCATCAAATTTTATTTGTATATAATAGATGTAGCTGTAGCCCGTTCAGACCGCACAATCGTCGGGTTATCGCATGGCCAAAATGCCATGTGAGGTTTAAAAAGTAAGATCAGTGTACTAGCTGCATGTATTGAATAGGGTTCATGGTGGAGAAGATAACGAATATAAGATAGTCAACGTTCAAACCTTCTCGTTGTAGATATTGGATGACAAATAGCAACAATAGTCTATTGCAAATTCTCCAATTATAAAAGGCTACAGATTTGTCTCTTTGAAGTTTATGTTGCTACCAAATAACTTTAAACATTAGTTCAAAACATGTTTCTATACTTAGTGTGCTTAAGACTAAATGTGCACAAATTTTCATTAGCAGGAGCAAAAGAAAAGCGCTTCCAACGCAAATATGTACTCAGTATGCTTCATTAGAGCCAAACGTGCTCGGCTGGCTAAGTGCATTTGACCACCCACACATCAAGTATATTCAATTTTTGTCCTGAAAGAGACAAGAAATGGCGACAGTGGCGCCATTTTAATCGTCGGCTTAAACGCTGTCTAAGTGGACAATGAGTGGTAGCAGTTGCTAGTAGACGTTCTTGCAGATACATTGATACTATCTATAGTATCTATATATGCACAGATACATTGATGGATGGAAAGGCAGAGCTCCGCGCAACATTTACCGAGCAATTCTGTTCTTGCCCGTAGAATGCACTATAAAAGTGTGCGTGTTAAAATAACAAAACTAAAATGTATCCTAAGAGTATAATTAACTAATGGAAGGAGCTTGCATTACATGTTCTATGCCACTTGTGTTGTTGTTTTTGTTGTTGTTGTTGCTGGGCTGGCATGCAATGTAAAATTACATATTTAGTGTGAAAGTAACATGTGGCAGCCATTGAAATGGTTTTACATATGCATGCAATTTACCTTTGCATTTGTTGCTGCCACAGCTTTAAGTTTGAGTTTGTGGCATTGCACAAAATGGCTGCCAGCCTCAGAACTTAGCACACACACACACACACACACACACACACAGCTGTTTACCGTAACTTAATGAACGCTGTTGTGGCTGTTGTTGCCGACTGCAACCGCAATTCAGTAAAGTGTACGCACTTGAATAGTTGAACAGTTCATGTGGCATGCAGCTGTTGTTGACACATTTGGTGTGCCGAGTCAGCGTGCTCGAAACCAGTTAGACCGTGCACACCTCCTCATACCACAACGCACATTGCAACCTGCACAGAAGTTACTTGCATAGAAAACTCATATAGAGAATACCATATAGATAGATAGTATGTTCTATTTGTGTATTGCTTGACTTGACTTCTTTCAACCTGTCAAATGCACAGGTGAGTGCAGCATTGAGCATTGGTGTGTCTGAGTGAGTGTTTGGGTGTGAGAGATGAAAGACAATGATTGTGATTTCTGTCAATTTCAATGTTTACAGCAGTTTCTATTATTTAACTATTTAATTGTAATTATATAGCTTTGTTGTCTTTATTGAAATTTGACATGTTTTGTAACTTAAAAAGCCTTATTTCGGGGCAAAGTTTACATACTCCAAAAGTAGCTATTTCATATTGTTATGACTTAAATTGTTTGCCTGGATTCAATTTCCAAAAAACCAATTATTTGAGGCACACTTTGCAGCGCAAGAATTTACAACCAAACTTCTATTACAAATTGTTTTTAGTATAGTTTTGAGTTTTTTTAATTGTTCATTAAAAACTGTGTACTCTAATTGGTCCATAAACTTTGAATGTAATAATAACTCAGCAATATATTGAAATACTGATAAAAGGCAGTTTTATTAAGATGATTATATAAAAATTTAGTGAAAGTTACTCATATTGGTAATAAAAAACGACGGAGTAAGTACAAAAGCTGTTAAGTTCTTAAGGCAATTCGGAGATGAATATCTTCACTTAAAAGGGCAAATAAATAACATTTCCCGATTTCGCCAAAAGTTCTTGACTCGGTGGACGAGTCACTGGGCACACTTTTAAGTAAGCCGCGCAAAAGTATCGATACGAAAACTTGCACAGAAATTTCATTTTCAATGGGTACTCCACTGTCGGGCACCGCCCTAACTTACCATTTTTTTTTTTTTTATCGAAAAGCCTGACCCTCCTCTACTATTACTTTATATCTGTGAATTATATAAACATGTTTTGTTTGCAAAATGAAGCAGGGTTTTTAAAACCAGAAGAAAACATCGTTCTTTTAACAGCGAATGTAGTTTATTTCGAGGTCAATACTTTAAACTCTGATCTGCTTGCTCTCGACGGCTGACAACAAAGCGTTTCACATCAGAAATGCTATATTTCTTTTTATCTTACAATATTAAATTGAATCGGTTTAGCTTTACATTCAGAAAAACAAAAATAAATCATATTTAAATACAGCTAGCACTTTGTTACAAGGTGACTGGACAAACGAACAGAGATTTGGTTACACTCGAATAGCTAGTGAGCCGAGGGAAGAGTGCCCGCTGTTTGTAATGCCTCGATAATGCTAAAGTACAACGTGGTGTTTCCTCATAAGAGCTATCCAGGGCCCATACTGAATGTTCCAAAACGAAGAATGGAACTGGTGCTGATTGCTTTCAGACGAATATCCTCACAATTATAAATGGCGCATTGTTCGTGGCCTGGGTCTGCAAGACCAGTTCGCGTTACAATAGAATTAATGTGGTTTCTAGACATTGCGATATGAAGAGCAATGAAATGGCAGCTAAATCGACCAAGAAAGGTTCAGCTTCCCACAGCTTGAGCGATGAGCCAGCTCTTGCCAGCGCGACAGAATTAGCTGTGTAGATAGCGGTCCATACAAACACATTTTGCAAAAAAATCTTCCAATGTATGCCGCGTAACTAATGAATTTTTAAAAGAACTGAACGTTTATGTCTGCCGATATCTTCTCGAGAAGTGAAAAGACCTGCGAACCCTGTTGAAGTTAATAAAGGGTCATAATAGATTTCGTCAACAACAATAGTACAATATTGGTCTCATTGATTCCCTAATTTGCGCGGCCTGTCTTAAAAACCAAAACTTTTTGTGTATTTTCCCGGCCCTTGCAAGCACACGAATGTGTATTTTGGCACGTGATACACTTCCCATGAGATGTATACTCTCCCTTTGCGTGGTCTTCACGACTTCATACGAACTCTGCAAGATTGTGTTGAAGGCGTACCGTCCTTTAAGTCTACTCTGTTTTCTTATTAATTTTCTCCCCGCAACTGTACTTTAACTGTTCTAACTTGCTCTAACGGGTATTGCACAATGGGCAAGGTTGAGACTATTCGGTACATTTCGGTCGCAAGAAAATTAAAATAGTTGGATTTTACACCGAAAGTTGCCCAACTAATTGCTATTATGTGGGAGGCATTACATAATTGCATTGCCTTTATTCCCGGCCTCATCTAGACGGGGGGAATCAAATGCTCCAATAGCAGGTAGAATCGTTCAAAAATGTATATAAATGATGTATATTACAGCCCACTAAGCGCATGGTGTGAAAAAAAGTTATAGACTTATAAAATAATAATTAAAATATATTAATGACTTTCTCTGTCAAAACTGAAACATACTTCTATGCTTCTTTTCAGATTCCACACGCAAACTACAAGATGTCCTGAAAGAATTTTGTGCGCCCAGCGCATCGAACAAAGGAATACCAGATGGGGTAAGTTAAAATCGCACAGAAAGCTTAGATTAAATTGTATATTTAATGAGGTCAGGTGTTTTATATCTATGCCGCAATTACTATTTGAAATCTATTGTATTGCATGCCCAAAAGTAGGCAGCATTAAAGCGCACAAAAGTCAAGGCTTTTGCCATGGCATTGGGTTACGGCAAGGTTACGGTTGTATAATAAGCTTTTTACCTTGCCTTATACCCTACATATATTTAAAAGATGTTATTGTATTGCTGGCAAAGCTGGCGCATTGTGAGTTGATGAAAGCCACTGACAAGGAACTGTGTGTCCAACTCTATGGCGTTTTGTAAGTGAGCCAAGCAAGTGAAAGATTAAAAGTAAATCTTCTTATACCACATGTACAGTGTGCACACACTTGCACATAATAAATCACACACAACTCTTCAAGTTTACGCTTGAGTGCGAACCGAAATTGGGTCTGTATGATAGTATCTACAAGTTCTGCTACTGAGGCTGAGCATCAGATTTCCTTTAACCGACAGGTTTATATAGCAGTAAATTAATTTGAAAATGCATGCAACAACAGGAGTTGCTGCTCAGACCTTTGTCTGTCTGTCTGTCTGTCAGTTTGTCCCAGCTTAACCTTTTTATTTTGATAAGAAAAAATGCCAAAACACGTACAAATCGAAATTAATAACAACCCAAGAGCAAGCACCAAGCACTGGATAAACCGCACTGACATGCATGTGCCGGATATCAGCAACGTACGAAATGTTGATTTCCGTTTAAGCTTAGCAAAGGATTTCGGGGATTTAAGCATGAGCAACATTGTTGTTGTGTTGGTCTCAATTTATTGTCAAATCTACTCAAACTTACTCGTTTAACCTCAATATACGTGCAAACACACACGGCAAAGCTTCATACACTTGACTACAAAAACACATACACATTACAGACTTGAGTTAATCTATTCGCTAGCAAACGGCTTCGAATAACTCTCGAATACTCTACAAATCAGCGCAAATAAAATCTACGAGTACTATTGGTATAGAGATGTTTAGTACACATATTTAAACCCTTTTTACTCTTTACTAAAGTTTTCATTTCTTCACCTTTTTTCTTTTTGCCTTTTTATTATTTCTTGCTTTTGCGTGCTTTGCCGATGTTTTTTTTTTATACCAAGTAACAATTGCAGCTTTTTGTATCGATAAAGATGAGAATTGCTCTCATCTCTTATGAAACGATTCTTCATTTCGATCGAAACATTGTCTTCAGAGGTTCGTTCCGTCGTGCAACTCTACTAGTGTACTTGCTACAACGAAATCTGCAGCGTTCTTGTTGTTGAATGACCAACTTTGTTAGTGTTTCTGCAGCTCATTTAAGGTATGGCAACTGAATAATAAACATATGCTCAAATAAGATTTCAAATTTTCAAAAAAGAAAGCAATTAATTAATTATTTCGATTTGACCTCCTTACAAACAACAGCATTTACTACGGGTTTGCGCTTAGTTATTCAATTCCTTTGTTGTAGTGCGTTTGTTCCTCAAGTTCGTGTGTTTTTTAATTGCACTCTTCAGGAAAAAGAGTCCAATTTCGATTGCTCAGGCAAAATGCTTTCCTTCGTTTTAAATAGTGTTAGTGCATTTGATTGTAATTTGACGAGTGAGAAGAAGCTTGTGCTCACACTACTTGCGAGACATTTTGAAGTTTTGCAAAAACCAATTATGACTACATATTTAAATGTTCAAAAATTCATTCTAAGCAACTTCTCTAGTAGTGATTTTACCATTATACATAACAATTTTCTTCACTGGTTCAACGATTTTAACAGTTGTTGAATTGTCAATAACATCCTTTTGATCTTTCGTTGAGTAACACTTAAAAAATGAGATCCTCAAAGAAAAGTCCCCAGTTAACTTTTTTTTTGTTGTTAACTTTCCCTTACAACCCGTCAGGCTGCCTTGATCTTCATGAATTCATCGTGGCGGTGCCAAGATATATGAAATCCATATATTAGACAATCAACAGACGCAAAGACTTCGCTCAATACGACCAATTATGTCAATATCATCGGCGTATTCGAGCAACTAGACACTCTTATAGAAAATGATCCCGTTACTAAGTACTCCGGCCTTTCGAAACACTCACGATCGGTACGAAAAGGTTCAGAGATTTCTTTCTGCAAAGTCGCATCAACTTAGCACGATACTGAATGCAATCGAGTTAAGATTATTTTTCACCCAAAATGCAAATTTGTGTTTTAGTAAACGTCTTACCTTCATATCTATATTCATTACACTAGACCGCAAATTGAACAACAACAACTTAATAAGCTGTTGCAATTAATAATATCGCAGAGACTGCACTACTCAAACAATGCTTAGTTATAAATTAAAAGTTTTCTTAATAAAATTTGTATAGTTGCCCGTTGTCGAAATTTTTAGCTGTTCACAACAAAATTAAACTATAATAGCAAAACTTTTAATTTTAAAATTTGAACATTGTTTGAATTCCACAAGCTGCTAACTCCAACAAGAACAACATCAATTGCAATAACAACGACAGAGAGAGACAGCGAGTTTAAGCCAACTAACAAACTGAAGAAGAAAGGCTTTAATTAAAAACTCAAGGCGAAAAAGTTGCACATTCATTTGAAGACTCATTTATTATGCTTATCGCTGCTAATAGAGCTGCCCGATAGTCATCACATTGGCCATATAAATTTACAGCATTTCATCAGGAATTCAGGGGAGGACAACATAATTCAGTGCCAATGTCACTTCAAGCTGACGACGCACAGTGGATCCAACTGACTTCTTTTTCGGCATAAATCATAGCTTTTGAAGGAACAAAGATATTTAGAAAATTTTAAATTCATGGAACAGAGTATTTCTTAAGCTTCTGCGATACATTGCGTTAAATATGATATAATATAAATATATATACTTTCGCCAGATAGACAAACTTTCGACGAAGAGGATTTATTGAAAAATAAGTACAATTTAGAACAAGGATTTTTTCCATAACATGCAGTATTGATATCAAACTTTAGTTACCCTTAGTTATCTTATAATATTTGCCGAAAAAGAAGTCAGTTGGATCCACTGTGCGACGTGTCCACTTTGCCACTTGCCACGGCGCCAGTGTCGCCTGACCAAGTTTCCTTTTAATTAAGTTAATTGAAGCCTTGAAACTGAACTTACTCACTTGTCAGGCGACATGTAAGCAGCTTTCCATAAAAGCAAAAGGGATAAACAACAAAGTGTTGGGGTTACGACGATTGCATAACCTAACATTTTCAATACATTTCATTTGCTCAAATACTTACAGGTATACCAATTTTACTTGGCAACAAAAATAGAGATAGAGAGAAAGCAATGTACTAATTATCGAACTGAATATGCGCTTTAGTATGGTGAAGAGAAAGGATAAACAATTTCTCGATTTATGCTTAAATTTGTCAAGAAGTTTGTTACTCTTTTAGAAATATGCTCATATGGCAAGCGACGAAAACAAAAATGGTTATCCAGAGCGCATATTATACATATATATGTATGCCTCTGACCATCACCTTGTTGCAGGCAAGGTTCCCATGCGGCTAAGCAAAACGAGAACGTGGGTTCTAGTGCGTAGGGAAAGCTGGACATTCCAAACTTGCAATCACAGCAGACTGCCGAAGCCTTTTCCGCTCAACACTCTGTGCAACTCACTCAACCTCCCTCAGAACCTTATAGCGCCTATAGACGGACTCTGATATCGGCAGGGTCTGAGACGCCTTTTCAGACGCAAATACCGCAAGCAAGAAAAGCGCGAGCGAGAGGAGATCGAGATGTACTGGAGCAGATACGACATAGGACGTTCTTCCAAAAAGAAGGATTTAGTACCCGGCCGTCTTCCTGGAGAGATGCAGAGTAGTAGTAGTGTATGCACAGGGAGCGCTGAGATTATGGAGGGAATACTTCTCTGGCTTACTATCGTGCGATGATGACGATAATGCCGTTCCCAGAGGTAACTCTGTATATATCGCCGCCTAGCAAAGACGAAGTCAGGGTCGCAATCAAGCGGCTCAAGAACAATAAAGATGCTGGCGCAGGTGACCTGCCTACTGAGTTGTTGGAGACTGGCGGTAATGAGTTAGTAAGGTGCATGCAGCAACTTTTTTGCAGAATATGGCTAGATGAAAGCATGCCCGATGATTGGGACCTTGCTTTACAGTGTGTAAAAGACTACAGGCGAAAGAAATGATCGGATATTATCAGTATGGTTTTAGGCCTGCTAAGTCCACCACAGACCAGATATTCACACTACGCCAAATCCTGGAAAATACCCACAAATACCAAATCTAAACCCACCATCTCTTTTGTCCATTATAAAGCAGCATTCGATGGCCCGTTGAGTGGTCCTAGAATCCTGCGAGGAGCATCTTCAACTCGGTTGTCGAAGGGAGGCGACAAAATAGCAGACCATGCCTCCGCTGGAAAGACCAGGTTGGGAGCACACTAGCTAACTTTAGTATCACCGATTGGAGAAGGCGCGCGCCGAACGGAGACTCCTGGAGGAAGGCTTTGCATCAGGCCATAACCCGGTAACGAGTTGCTATGGCTTTTTAAGAAGAAGAAGATTTTTGCCTGTTCAGTCTATAGAACCGTCTTACAGTCATGCAGCGTATGTTAGTATTAATTTATTATTAGTACTATCGATAAACTAGTGTGAGGTTATACTGGCTATCCTAACATTGAGTATTATTTGCTACTAAGTCCCAAACATGCCCTAAAATCATCCAATGACTATACTCAATGATCTGTTTAAGCGATAATCACTTTTCGGCTCCTCTTATCTACAACGAAGTTTGTCAGCTTCGAAGAAATGTACAGCTTGAGTCGCTATTTACCACGAAAAGGTACTAACTCTTCATCTTCTGTCACACATTCAATAGACTTTTTTATAAGTTTCATTTGGCCGACGTAGCCGTACAAAAAAACTGTACTAAATACAAAATAAAATACTAAACTTTATATTAAATTAGCCTGTGGTAAAAATTAGCCCAAAATACAGGATTCGTTACTATTTCTATACTGGCTCGTGGCTGTCAAAGCCTTAAGATTTTGTATACTATAAGTATATAAGTAAAAAATTAAAAGCCACAAAGTTTCAGCTTCAAACTATAATGAACACTCGAATTATTTATTGTTAAACATGCGTTTGGCCAAGTATGGAATGCCGTGGTTTCTCCAGCACACATTCCATCCCACAATTCCCATTTGGCATTTGCTGATTGTTTACCGAACCAGTGGTCAAGAATTTGGCCACCCAGCGTTGGAGAGTTGCCTGTGAAGCGTCATCGCGTCTGCCGCAAAAAGAACGCTATGCGTACAACTTTTACACTAACGAACGCTCAATAGTTTAGACACACGCCACAAAATTCGCCAAAGGCCGCAGATGTCTAACCGAGCCAATTTAAGAATCCAAGAAAGTCGTCTATTCTAACGCCGTCGTTGCACCATGTCCGTGTGTAGGAACACGTGTAGATCGTAAAGTAGTACATCGTGAAGTATAAGAGCTATAGCTATAAAAACGGTGTATACATTGCTTTTATCGTGCTTTCATTCAGTTAAATCGATTAAAAAAAATGATGGTTTTGAAGCTGTTTAATGCGAAAAACCAATCGTTTACTCTGACCACAGCTCGTTCCAACACGGTTTCTTGTTCCGCTCGACTAGACCAATTAAAATATAAATAAATCTGTGGTCATATGGAAGAGTAGCTTAAGTCGACATAAGAATATGTTGAGGTTTTGCGTTCTAGAGCCTTATAGAAGTCATTACAAGTCGCCGTTCCATTTTTAAGTTTGTGAAATCAGAAATGTACAAGTTTTAAAAAAGAAATGGTGACTTGAATTCACATCTATAAAGCTCCAGAACGCAATAACTCAACATTTCCTTATGTCGACTTAAGCTACCCTTCCATATGACCACAGAAATATAACTGTGTCAGAAATCTCTAAATGGTTTAGCATAAAGTTTTCTTTTTTAAAACAGTTTTCCTGCGAGGTATCCCAGGCTCTGAAGTAAATATCTGGCACATGGACACTATGCTTTCTGGCACTCACTAACTCAAGTGACAATCAAGCGCTACTGATTCGCTTTCGAAAGAAACCCATTTTAAGCCAGCTTTGTTTGTTATCTAGTCAAATATTGTAGCGCATTTGTATACTGTAAGCTGCGTTTTAAAATCAGAGATTTCTGTATATGAAAATTAACTTAATGCTGCTGCTTAAAGTTCTTAATCTAACTATAATCTATACACAAAGTAGACGCCATTTTGCCAACTTGCTATGCTTAATCCTAGGAACGCTGCTAAACCGCTGGCTCGTTGACATATACAACTTTTAGAGGCTTTATTTAGTTCAATTCCATATACATTTTGTGTTCTAAATAAAAGCAGAGCTTATGTCAACAAGAGATTTGGCATCCAAGCTCCTTTCACACACACACACACACACACACACACGCGCAAAGAGACATATGCGCATATTTGAGCAGCCATTTTGTTTTACTACTTATGCGTTTGGCTTGCGGCCATACGCACATATATATACATATATATATAGTGTATATGTCGATTGATGGGCATGTGTTTTACTTAATTAACAGCTGCATTGTGCTTATCACAAAATGAGTAAAAAATTGCAAATTTTCAAAATTTTGCACATAATTTACAGCCCCCAAAAGTATGCAATGCCGTAATGGATGCAAAACAGAGATTATCGCATTTAGCTGTTGACGCCTAATGCCTGATAGTAGTTGTTGGTTCGCTGCTAGCTACCGTTAGCTGCCATTAGCTGCTTTTAGCCTGTTCGTGATAAACGCCAAAAATGTTGCGTCAAATGGCCCGAATGCTCAATGTGTTTATCATGTGTGTCTCTATATGTGGTTTTTGCCTTTAATGTATATTACGTATACGTACTCGACTATGCATTCAGACATTTTAATTTGATTAAGCAAAGCCAAAGCAGAACGTGACTAGCTATGACGTGGCCCGTAGCAGCTCCTGCTCCTGCTCCAGCTCCAGCTTCAGCTGCTCTGCTGATTCGCACGCGGATCTTATTGCGAAACATTTTTCGGCAGGCGAAATTCGCGCCTAGGCATTAATTTGGCGTGTGTTAGTATGTGTGTGTGTGTGTGTGTGTTGTGTAACACAATATTCCATTCAACTTTTCTTACAATTTTGCTAGGTCTTAGTCGAGCTCTTTAGCTATATTTTTGTGGCATTTCCGGCCAAAAACAAATAATGCAGATACTTTTTCTATTTTTATATATAAATTTCCATTTGTTTGTATTAAGTTTCATTATGTCCAAGCCAACACCAACGCCAGAATCAAGCTCAAACCCTGCTCTAGAGCTTTGCTTTCTATCTGCCACATGGCCTGTCATATATTTCATTTTATGCGCTTGAAATTTAAAACTCAAGCTACAGAGCCAGCGGCAGTTTTAACGTCCATGGCTGCCTCATAATGTTCACTGCTGTTTTGGTTGTTGTTGCCGCCGTGTGTTATTAAGCGTTTTGCAGCAAATGAGTTTTCCGCTTCATTCGCTCATTTTCCAATTAATGTCGGTTCCTTTTAGGTGCGGGCAATATTTCCAGAGTAACACTCCACCCATTGCAACCACATAACAATTGCATAATCAAGCGGTAACATTCTTAAAGCCTGCCTTGTCCTCTACTATGGAACGTATATACAGTACAAACGTAAACGCAAGTGGCACAAACACGTGTCTATCAATGTCACCGCAGCAACATCAACATCAACTGTCAAGGCTTATCAGAGGTCTGAACGGACGTACTGTTATTTCAACCGCCGCATTGGCGGTGCGTGCTTTTTGTGGGAAATCGGAAAATGCTGTTGCACTTACCAATGCCATATCTATTGACATAACACAATGTTGACATGTCATTTGCCGCCTCGTTGTTGTCACACTCTCAATTGCGCTGCCCCAAAAACAAATCCACAAACAACATTTAAATGCGCGTGTACGTAACACCTTCCGGAATTATGTCGTTTTTAAGGCAGGCTTTTAATGCCCACATAAATAGCTATTTAATTATAACCAACGAAATATGATATATATAAGAGGCTTGACAACCAACAAAAGGCTCAAACTGGGAAAAGGGTCACGTTTTTTGTGATGCAAATAATAATATACACAATGTTGACACAAGGCAACTTAAAAGATTATCATTACACAAAACAATATGCCGAGCATAATAATATTAAAGATACTTTGGTCCCGTGCTTAAACAGATATTATTCACTTTAAGTAAATAAGGAACCGGGATGCAAGTTACAGAAGATACGCGTGACGTTGATATATGTAGGAGAAGCTTGAATAGACGACAAACTTGTGGAACTTGTGTTAACTCACCCACAAAACCTAGCACTTGCTCTCAGTTTTCCTCTCCAGTTTCTTTCGCTAAATAGTACAAGGTGGATATGACATGTAGGCCACAATTTGTTTCTCATCTATGATTGAAGATATGCTACCATGTTACTTCTGGTAAGCCAGTTATTTCAGCAGCTAATCTTAGACAGACGAAACAGACATGTTCAGTGCCGTCTATGATCCGTACGCAAAATGCGCGAAACCTATACCACAAGGACATAAAGCAGCCAAGTCGCATCTGATAAACAGATCTAATATTATTTTACGTATTATAATCCATATGTTAGATTAAAGCCATAGTGCTCTAATGTACAGCCTAAAAGTATACATATGTAACCGCATTTTATCGAGCATGCATTCCTCCGAACACCTAAGCTATACCAGCGATTTGTGTTTCAACCACAAAACTCCCACGAGGAGTTAACAGAACTTAATCCGATGTATAGGAAATGAAGTGATCCTCCCAATCAATGCTACCATGCCAGGGTTGGGAGTTTCCCGCAAGTTTCACTTCCACCGTTTGCGCAATTGTTTAGGAATCCATGGCCTTGGCTGGAGTCCTGAGCGGAGGCTTAAACCCAAATCTCGCCGGCAGTAGACAAAGCTTTCGTTCAGAATAAAAGAATGTGTCCCACGCCATGAACCCATCAGTGCTGCTACGCGCAACATATCTCTTGATACCTCAACTCCATCTCCCACTTCCAACTGGCAAGCGGTTGGAGTTTGAGCTCTAAGCAGTAACTACTAGATCTGCAAAACTATCGAATTTTTTCTTTTGTGTCTCATCATGATTTTGGATCACTATCGATATTTTAAACACACACTAAGCAGGAAGTTAGGAAGGAAAAAAAACTCATAGTACTATCGACAGTATCAAATCTTTTCAAATCGATGGTACTATCGTTACTATCAAATCTGCTTTCTGAAACTATCGGAAATATAGAATAGCGCCTCTATCGATAGTTTTGCAGCTCGAGTAACTAAATGGCCAAAAAATTAAAAGCAGATATGCAAGATAAGCCGCTTTCACGAAAATATACTCTTCTTGGCCTCAACTCATCGGAGCAGCCGGACATACATCACTGAGGTATCAAACAGTGCACAAGACTATCAACCCGGCATATATTGTCCGCTTGTTACGTGGATTGAGACCCGAGTCGGCTCCCAACGTATTGCGCAAGGCCGCTATGTGCGGATTAAATTTAATCTGCTCTACGGCTGTGATATCCATGTACAGGTATTTCACCGTGTACGACTGCCTTGCTCCGCCAAATCGCACCAATGGCCGCCTGTTGGGAGACAGTGTCACCTTCAACAGCACAAGTGACGTCTTGCTGATGTAGCTGTATCCCATCAGTAGTTGTGTCAGATAGATGTCGGCTTGTCCGTGCTTCCTACTCACCCAGCACCGGATATCGGGAATCAATCTTCTTGTCCAAGTGCCGTTGAAGGAAGTTCGTAACCTCTTTTGCCGTCACGTCATTGTTGCCTTTCGACAGCATGGCTGTGGCTCGTTGCACCGTAGCTCGGTTGCCAGCAGTTCGGAAAGTGCAACACCTGCCAGGACCAGAGTTGCATCCTTAAAGACCGTGCGTTGGGCATATAGCACTCGAAGGATGCTTCTGCGGTATGCGGTCTTGCATACTGTCGAATGCCACCGAGATTGCCTGTGCTCATTCCGTATAGATGGATCTTAATAGCCTTCTCTTCATTAATAAAGGAGCAAACAAATTTATTTTTAGACATCTTGGAATTTTCCTAATCAATTTAATCAGCAAATTTGAATTTGAATAAATTAGCATTACTTTATTTAGTAAACTAATGGCTTAATGCCGTAAAGTAAACGCAAATTAAAACTATAAATATTTATTTTGGAATTAAGTAGGGTCGTTTTTTTTTAAAGTTCATCGATGCCTTTTATGTATGTAACAGCTGATTTTACTTCGCACAGTGGGAAAACCTCAATTGGTTGGAGTTTTTTTTGAAGGAGTGAAGATATTTTCAAACTTGAACATATCTTCTCTCATACAATTAAAATAGGAATGGTATAATAACTTTTAAACTTTTTCTTTAAAGCTCCAGATCGCCATAACTAACTTATATCGACTTAAGCTACTCTCCCATATGACCACAGATACAGATTGAGTATATCTTTTTATAAGTACATATATGGGAAGATAAATTTTCAACTCATTTAAACTTTTTTGTACTTTTCAGTTTTGGGTACTTGATACCATATAAACGCATATTCTTCTAAATATATAATTTATTTTACTATACTTTAAACCAAGCAATAAAGTTTCATAAGCTACTTAAATATGCAAAAATCTCAGTGTTCAGCAATCCTGACATTAAAAATTATAATTACAAATAAATATAACTTTTTCTTTAATAGCATTTTTATGAACACTCTTATCTCGTAGTCAAAATAGCTTTAAATTAAAAATTTTACAATTCCACCAGCATATACTGTGAATATTAATCATACGCCCTGTTGCAGAAGCAGCCAACAGTAATAAGCTCGTTGCCATTCCACGCCAGTGACAATAAAAGTAAAAATTAAAAAAAAGAAAACGCTGAAACTTTAATTTAAACTAACTGTGATTTCATGCCAACTGTGGCATATAATTTGTGCTGCGAGTGCCATATATGGCCGATGTACCATTTATATGACGTTTTAGACTTGTGCCAACATAAGACCAGTTATTTATTTAAAGCTTTAACTGATATTTGCAATTTGCATTTGCCTTTTTGCAGGATATTGATTTCGATGGTTTCCGGCGCTTTCTCGATGCATTTTTGGACTGCGAGACGCCTCTGGACTTGGCCAAACATTTGTTTGTGTCCTTCCTCAAGCCAAATGTCACACAGGCCCAACTGCATGGCAAGGCACTCAATCAAATGGCAGCCATTAGCAGCACAGCGGCTTGTGCTCCAGTCACAGCTCATACAAAGGGTGAGTGAGCGAGATAACGTTACACAGAGAGAAAAACAATGTTCAGAAATTAGTTGATATTGTGAATTTTTTGAGAAGTGATACTAAATGAACTACAAGCTAACTTAAATTAAGTAAGAAAATTACTCAAAGTCTCATTTTTGTAAAGCATTAAAATTTCCAAAATATTATTTATTACATTCGTTGATACTCTTAGGGTTATATAGCACGGTCACTGATTTTCTGTGGCGGCCCTGTTTGGACTACAGCTACCAGTATCCAGAGTTCTGGAGAGTAAAATTAGTGGCCTGAACATTAAATGAGTTCTGTCTTGAGTTCTGGATACCAAAAATATTTTTTTTCAAGCAAAATTGACATGATATTATATTTCTAGTCGCATGTTAATACTACATTATTATACCATTACAAATTTCCCTAATTATTTACTTTGCATCGTTAACCCTATGTAGAACACATTTTTTTCCGAATTCTTATACCAAAATTTGACAAAATGGTCTTGGAGAGTTCAGGAAAAATTGGCAAGTAGGTTTTTTAGGGTGGCAACTGTAGTCCTTTTATTAGTTATTTTTCTATATTTTTTTTTGTTTTTTCTATAAAAAAGCACTTGACACATACAAAGTGTTCAAGCCTGTTTTTAAATTCGATTGGTTGATTTCACAAGGCAGTTCATATAGCAGTTTCAAGCAGAACAGAAATCGGAATAGAAATTCGGAACATGCCCTATTAACTGTGTAGCAATAAAATGCATTTTTGATCAGCTGCTCTCGCCCAATCATCAGACAACAAAATTCAAATGAAATTATCTTTAGTACCCATCGTTTGCAGAACTCCAAAGAGGACGATTTACTTTTCAGCATTCCTTTGCTTATTTCACAAGTCTGCACTTGAATTTAGAATATTGAATAATTCAAGCTGCTTCTGGTCTTTTTTCTCTCTGTGTACTGAGATGCTCTTAGCATCTTTGCAAGCGCATGTGAATAATTGCAGAACATTCTCGTCTATGGTTGTCTGTTTTCGTCTTACCTATTTGTTCTGTTGTTTAATTAGGCTCCATACCGAACATCAACAGCATTGCCGAACTAATGCCCCAGTGCAGCGGCGGCGGCGGTGGCGGTGGCAGCAACAGCGAACCGACACGCAGCAGCTTTGTGGACAAAATCCATGGCATCACGGATAAACTGCAACAGTCACTGGGCGGCCATTTAACACACGATCCGAGCAAAACCGGTAAGTTGGCCTTTTGAGCGTCTAATGCCGCAACAATGTAACTGTGTAACTTGTGGCGCCACAGGCAGCGTACATCCCATGCTAACGGTAACTCCTAGTCCTATGGCCAGTGGTCCAAGCATATTTCAAACAAACAATGCAGCTCGCCGCTCTGTGGACTCCAGTCCCTCACACTCACAGACTAATCACTCGCAAATGTCACGCAATTCATCGAAGAAGAGCAACAATTCCGTTAATTGCAAAATTGATAGTGAGTATTCATTAACCTTATCTATGCTGCACACAATGTGCCCTTAAGTGTCTCTGTGTGTGTGTGTGTGTTTGTGTGTGTGTGTGCACGCGAGCTTAATGTGAAAATTGTAGGTTCGGTTGCATGAGTTTCAATTAGGCGCATTGTGTGCAATATGCCAAGCGACAACTGCCAAGTAGGCAATCATCGGTATCCAATTGCAATTAACTTGTAACACACTCGACTTGCTCTGACACAATATGCAACATATGTGTGTGTCTAACTTCTTAGTGGAATTTCAATTGGCAACATTTGACGCAGACACCGACAACGACGCCTTGTTACTTGTAAACTGATTACTTAGGCGACAGACAGACAACACCAACACCAACACAACAGCGAATTCAAATTGCAGTTTTGCATGGCATTCGGAAAATTTCACAATAGCAACAGAGCCACAACATACACACTCGTACTTAGGCACTGTTGCGCACACACACACACTCACTTACACACACACACACACACACGCCCTCGCGAATACTGTGACATTTATAGAGTTTGCGTGTCGCGCAAGTTGTGCATAATAAACGAGCTCTTACTTGACTTATTCCTGTAACTTTAAATGTAAAAGAAAAATATTTTCTAGCTCAATTGACACTTTTATGGTATATTTTTGTATGCATACATAAGTAAGCAAATGGCATCAAGCTACTATTTATAGTTGAGATGAAAAACCATTGTAATTTTTTCAAGTGCTTTCAAGACAATGGGAAGACATTGCGGTCAAGTTCGCGGTTCAAAGAAAACTACTCATTCAATAAGGACCCTCATTGAGTATTCTTGGTAAAATGAAGCAAAGTAGTGAAATTCCAAAGCGGCCCACTTGGCTTCTTCAGCATGGGTAACTGCTGCGTCACATATCTAAAGATATCACTGTATCCCATTTTTTTTAAAACATGTTCAGAAAAATAACCTATAGGTAACCCGGCAGACGCATCGGTTTAAGCATAAGTTTTGTTTGTTTGTAAAACACAAACCTGTCTTCGTGAGTTGGTCCCTTATCTGAAATAATAAATATTAGACCTAGACAGGAAATTATTTAACATAACATGGGTTGGATAAAAATCACGGTGCTCTATGTCACCTAAGTGTACGTAGCACCTAACGTCCATCCAAGAACAACATCATGCATGCTCTTGGGTAGGAGCAAAGTGTATCTATCATATATTCTGCTTCATAGGCAGCAGAACCCGGTTGAGCTGCAACTCCACGCCGAACACAAAGTTCTACTCCCGATCAGTGTACTCAAGTTGATGTATTGATGTCAGCTATGAGAATCCAGAAGTGAACATTTAAGTTCATCAGCAATTATATTCACAAAAAGTTTGGGAATCTAAGCATTATTGCACCATAGTTAGCCACATCATCTGCCGTTCGTTTCTTGAGGAATGAAATTGTGATTAAACGCATCCGTTAACTATGAAAAATTTCAGAATTCAGTGATTTTGTTAGACAGCATATAAATGGGTATTGACAGGGCGTCAGAATAAATCATAGTACGACGAAAGTATTTATATTTAGATCTCATGAGAATGGTACTTTAAACTTGACTTAAATTTTGTATAATATTGGTATCAACGGCAGTCCTAGGTAAGGTATACTGAATGAAGGGAGTTATTGAGAGTATTTTGAGCCTCTATGTTTTGCTTTTTGAATGTCACAAAAAATTGGATTACCTTAACTCGTTAAGAAACATTTCCTTGTTTCTGGATATGCTTTAACCACAACTAAGCCGATACAAGTAAAAGGCAGCAGAAACCGATGAACAGAAATCTAACCACAAAATCGATTTCAACAGTTCTTCTAATATTTTAGCCGAAGAGTAAGCCAAGGGTACCTCTTTTCATATACACTATAATTACCGACCTTTTGAATTTCCATGCTAACTTTACTTATTTATTCATATACATACATAATATTTATAAACTCCAATTAGAGCACAACTACAGTGTAATCAAAGTAAAAGCACACCCAGTGCACACATTTCCTTGTACCAAGCGTTAATTTACAAGTTTATAAATTATGAAAATTTCACAAGTTGAAAAAAGCAAAAAGCCTGCAGGGACCTACTCAGAAAATGTGAGCAAAAGTGAGCAAAAGTGTAAAAGCCAGCCAAAAGTGCGGAAATAATAATAAAGTAAGCTACTAAGCAGGTCAGCACAAAGATGGCGAACAACATAAAAAAAACAACGAAAAACAATAACAAAACAAAAAACCGGCAACAATGGGTCAAGTCTTTCCTTGCAAGTTGCTCGTAAATCAACTCCCAATTAGAAAATTCACTTTTTTAGCACACAAAGCGAAACGAAGCAAAATGTATGCTAACTGTCGCTCTCTCAGTTACTCTCCAAAGCGTAAAATTAACATTTATTGCGACACACACACACACACACACACACACACACACACACACACACACACACGCACACACACACTCTAACAATGCACAACGCAATCGCGGCCTAAAAGTATGCTAGAGAAAATGAAAAGCGCCATTTTTTTTATACCGTTTCTACATTGCGCTTCCGCTGCTAACTTTACTTATTTGGCGTTTGCTTTCATTTATTTCGCTTCGTTTGAAATGTGCACAAATGATTAATGAACGTAAATTTCATAATTTTTTTTAGTTGCTGCTGTTTCCCTTTTCTCCTCTTTGTTTTGTGTGCTTCTTCCTCTGGCCGTGTTTCACGCATTTTGCCTGCAATTGTGACGAGTGAGCGCTCCATTTGAAGGCGCGTTTTTCCTCTTTGCTGCGCTGCTCCATTGTCCTGTTTGCACTCAATAATGTCAGAGCGTAGCGAAAATTTCATTTCGTTTGGGTGGAAAACTCTGAAAGCCGACCGAGTATCTGTTCAAAAGGGAAAAAGAGGAGCGTGGCAGGCATTTTCATACTACATTGGTATTAGCATTGTATTAAATATACGAGTCGTGTGTATGTGTGTGTGACCCAAACGCTAATTGGATTAGTTTTGTTTGGTTTTTTTCATGAATTTTTCTGAGTTTGTGTGTGTAAGTGCCTTGCTTTTTTGTTCACTAAATTAAATTCATTTTTTGAAATACATACATACATATTAACACACATATACATTTACATATTGACATTGATCTTGCTTTTATTTGGGCCAAGTTATTTGTATATTTAATGCATTCATCAAGTTCAAATTGTTTGCTTGAAATATGTACTAAGCAAATTGCCAAATGTTGTCATTCGACTAGGGCTCAAATGTAGTAAGTAAATATTAAATCAATTTATAGATAGCTTACAAGCCCAGCAAACATAATTAGCTAAGATACATGCGTATACAAGACACACAGTTTTAACTATACATTATTGTTAGGTTACAAACAAACATTGTACAATGGGTCGAGAAAGGCTAAACGGATAGGTTCAAACAGTAAATCGAGAATTGCAAGAAGTTTCGGGGCTTACGATTCTGAAGAAGAAATAAGCTTTTGCGTTTTCTTGATGTGCAACAATAATTGCTTGTCAAACTTGGTACAAAAGCATATTTGTGTTTGCTGTTGCATGCCGTTCCTCCAGGTGGCTCTGCTTCCGGCACTCCTTTTACATTCCGAAATCAGCATTCAAATTCATAAGCCTTTTCGCCTTCTTTGTAAATACAAACGTTAATTTCGAAAATCAATGAGCGTTGATTTAAGGGCGTTGCTGATTTAGAAATTTAAACTAGCTTTTGGAATTTCAATGTGGCGATTCCAATATGTCACCTTATTTGAGAAATTGTTTCAAAGTATTTGAAAGTGGCATAGTTGAAGTAACGCCGGATAGTGAAATATCCTATAGTTGCTAATAGGCAAGTTTATTATTGTCTTTGAAGAGTTTTACGGTACATTTTTTTTTTTTTAATTTTACTTTCCAACTGCATTACATAAATTCTTTGTTTATTATAGTACGATTTACGGCCCGTCTTTCAGGCTGCATTCCTTCTTCTTTTTGAATCGATGCAAAAATCAACACAATGTTTTGCTTCTTCGTTATAAATAAAGAGCTACGATGAGTCATACCAAGCCATGGTCATCGTCCGAAACAAGTAGTAGTCGGAAGAATCAATGTCTGGAGAAATCAGCGGGTGGTATATTATCTTTCCATTGAAACGTATCCAAAGTTTTCTTGACAACATTTGGCCGAGCGTTATAGTTTAAATAGACGACTTTTTCCATATTCAAGTGCGTTTAAGCTTCAATGTGCGGCTCAATTCCTTCAATAGTTGTTGGTAATGCTCACTAGGGATGGCTTCCCTAGTCTGGATCAGCTTACGGTAGATCTTCCTTCATGGCTCGGTTTATTCAACAACGGCGCTCGAAATTCCGCAGCGAGAGAATTTCATTGTTTGTGCACAATACCCATTTCCAAAAGACGGTTTGAAATCGTTCCCTTCTCGTTCGTCGTTGCTGATGCCAAAAATGTCACATTCACAAGGCCGGAGCCAGTACTCACTATCTGATAAAGGAATGGATCTACTTGTCTTTGCTGGATCTCCAATCAAGTTTATTAAGAAGTAGCAGTCTTAGATACTAGGCAAAAACGATCAAAGTGACAAGTAGTGTAAGGAAGGTACTTTATATTTGCTAGTGTTGAGTACTACAGTATGATTCCACTATGAGAACAGCATCTGTCAATCGAATATGATAATGAATTACGTAACAACGACAGCAGACTGCTCTCTAGCATAACTTCTAGGTGTGCTTCACTTCACACTCACTAGCCCTTAATGGCTGAGTTGTGAGTTATGTTTACCATAAATCAACATCTATATTTTCTCTTAAAAAGTCTGCTAGCCGCGTGTGCCCGACACAACCCCACCACACACCATTTACCATGACTGACGCCTTAACATGAATAGAGTTGCCAGATGTTTCGATGTGATCTAATGCTACTAATGCGCACTATAACGCCCAAAACTTACTTAAACATCAATATGACCATTTTTGCTCTTTTCTGGCCCATTGTACATGTCTTGAATTCAACATACAACGAAAAAGCGCTATACTTACTGTGTGTGTGACGTTTTGTCAATGTGTGCGTGCCTGAGCCCTTAGGCCAATTATCAAAGCTTAAATGTGTGTTTGTGTATCATTCGTATTGTTGTATGTTTGTGTAACTTATAAGAATGCTACTCTCTGCATTAACATATAAATTACAACATCAACATCAACAACAGAAACAACGCCAACAAATGGGCTGTCTAAATGGCTTGATATGGTAATCATGTGTACAAAAAGAATTTATGTCAGAGTAAATCAGTGTTCGGAGTCCCGGACCAGACACCCTCATAATGACAATGACACCTGTAAAATACTCGCCCAACTTGTGCAGGAAGCAGCTCAAATAAGCTTTATCTAAATCAGTATAATAAACATAACAGCTTCTAAGCAGGAAAACTATTCTGGGTGACATTGTCATGGAGCTTCCTGCTCTTTGTGTGTTTTTGTATGTGTCAGCCTTATGTGATTTGTGATTGTCACGTTCGAACATCATAAATTAGTTAGCTATTATCGGTTCGTAATTATTTAGTGGCAAAGCATAAATATTGCAGAGAATTTATCTAAACATATGTAGATAGTTAAAACCAATACTGGCAGATGTTTTGAGAGTATTAAGTAAAATTTCATGACGATACAAAATGAAATTATCAACATTATTAAGTGGCAAAATTGAAAAATTGTTTGCATTTTTCTTTTGCTGTACAAAAATAAGTGAACCGCATTGAAAAGTTTTAAGCACAAGTTTATATTAATGACAGTGTATACATCCAGTCACCTCTGTGCAAAATTAAATCTGCCAAACAGGATTGAAATTACACACTTTGGTGTACTAACTTACGATTGATTAAAGAAAATTAAAAACAGAAGCTTGGGTAAATTAAAATCAGTTTCAAAACTCAATCAATTAAGAAAATTAATATGATTAATATTGAATTATGTAATTATTTTACATACAAGGTTAATAAATAAAATTAAATAGGTTCGACATTGTTATAAGGAATCAGCACTTTTCCAGAGCTACAATGCGACAGCGTGTTGGAAAATTTCAACATACGCCAAGATGCGTAACTTTTTCAATTTTATGGGCCATGCAGGAATTTTAAACTCGTCTATTAAGGGCTATGGTCATCACGTTCGTCATATGATGCAACATAAAAGAACGATGACCCATCCCTGGCACTAAGAACGCCTTGCCTAATGTGTTATACCCGATAGAGGCAGTCAGGAGAAGAAGAGGGTAGATTAGGTACAATGATTTCACGGTTCCTACATCAAACAAAGTCTTTCAGGCTCTAATAAGAAGTACTAGGAATCGCGCAAAGGGAGATTGTACAGCCCACTCATGTGTAGTGTGTGATTTCGCGAATTGCGAATTCGTGTCCTTGTAAAGAACGGATCGTCACATAGAAAGCTGCACGTGAGGTCGTAGGGCAGAACAAATGTGTTAGGATTCGACAATAACCCAACTAAGGCAAGCACATCTTTTTCATCTGACGAAGAAGATAACTAGATACCTTTGAATTTGGCTCTTTCAGAAATGATTTCATTTATTGGACCGACGTTATGCAAAAATTCTGCAGGGCGCTAAGCGCAACCTGATTGTCAACTACAAAGACTTACAGTAATCCCAAACAATATTTTATAACATTCAGAATTACGAAGATTTGACTCGTCCCTCAACTCGCTGGTTATTAGTGTGTGCCCAATTCCCAGTTGGTTCGTCCAGACCTCGTACTACTGAGACTCTTTTCATATCCTCTATATTACTCCCAATGATAATGACCTTTCTGTGTCATGCAGGATAGTCATTGATGTTTGACTGCTGTCATTGCCTTATACTCTTCCACTCGAATTTGAATAACAATTGCTAACTAGCGAAAGCAACGAATTTTGTATACTATAGTAATCGATTGATAGCATTGTTGCTTCCAACGGGAGAAGGACAAGTATACGCTGAAGCTATCACCTGTCAGATAAAGCAAGGGATCTTGTCTTCGCACTATTTCGGACCCTTCAGCTTGTTTAGGTGTAACGTTTTCATTCCTACAGTTCGAAAAAGCAGTATCACACCCTAATACGTTCAAGTTAGCATGAGTGAAATGATGATGAAATTGATGTCTCTGTAACCTACATACACGGTTCAATGGTAGACAAGCGAGTACTTGGCAGTCTCTGCTTCAGGAAAATCAGCAACTGGAAACTCTTAAGGGTTCCATGCAGATGCAGTGCTTTGAGAGTAAACTTTATAATAGGAACAGTGAAATTTAAAAACTCTTTAATTATAGCTTTTATTCACAAACGAAAACGCCGTACAAGCTTTCTACTACAACAATGATAAGACTATTGACACATTTAAAATACAATAAAAACTCATGATTCCGCATCTTTATCATCATTTGCTTACTTTTTGATTGGTTCTGTTTTTTCATGCAGCTGATATCAAACTTTTGGCTCGAAAACTGTCACATTTTGATCCATTGGCACTTAAGGTTCCACTCAAGGATGTCGTATGTTATTTATCACTATTGGAGGCTGGACGGCCGGAGGATAAACTCGAATGTAAGTACCCAAAAACCAATGCACACAGCCAACTATTCATACACTGCGCAATCAATAATGATGTTATTGTGACATTCATTGCCGACCCACGCAAGTATGCAATACAGAATGTGAGTGTTGTTCAACATTCATCGCTTCCATTTGCAATTTACTGTTTACACAACAGTTTGTTTAATTTCTTTTCATTTTGCAGTCATGTTTCGGCTATACGATACGGACAGCAATGGTGTACTGGATACGGCCGAAATGGATGCGATTGTTAATCAAATGATGGCAGTTGCCGAGTATCTTGGATGGGATGTCAGCGAACTGCGTCCGGTACGTGTCGAGCACTTAATAGGCTTTTAATAAATTATGCCACTACAAAATCAGATAATTAAAAGCCATTTAACATTGCATGCAAGTGATATTTAAATTAAACTTAATGGGTTGTAAAGTAGGCGCTACTTTATACTACTTGTAAATATGTATAGTACATTTGGCCATAAAAACCCATTACTGGGCTACGGCCTGATTTTGGGCACTCCTCCTGGCGCATTATAACATATTTCATTGGGAGGCGGGTTTTACGCAGCGGATGCGGTTTTTTTAGATATGCATAAAGAGTTAACATCAAATCTTCTTTTAGTTTGGCACTTCGAATGCTAGGGCATTGAGCTGAGATTATTTCTTTAAATTGCGATATCTGCCAAAATCGCAAAAAAAAAATATCCTACACGGGATGCATTCCACACTTAGTTCTCTTTAACTTGGCATAACATGACATTCTGCGTTTAACATAAGCATGCATGCTCTTCTTTTCCCTCTCACATGTGCAAACTTTTCGCACACACACAATTATAGTATTATCGAAGTGGAACATCATCCAAGCAGTAACAGATTTTACTGCCAACGAGTCGGTCTTACCGCAAGTCCCAATTGATTGCCGTATTCTGATTCAGCGACCGTTTAAGGTATATTTTAGATAAGGTATTTTTTAGTTACTTAGTTTTCTTTGAGAAGACTTTATATCAATCTTCCCTCTAATGGAGACATAACCAATATTAATGTATGTACTGAACTATTAAACCAATCATATACTTGGCCAACAAACAAGAAGTTATGGCCTTTGGCTGTACAACTTTTCCTATTACTTGCTCTGAGCTTAAGCTTACTGCTAAAAAGAACTTTAAAGATAACAATAGCTACAACAGCAACATCATTTACGAAAAACACTTGAAATTAATTTCATTTAATTGCAAGCTGTTCTACTTACCCGTAAGTTTTGTTTTGGTTTTCATTTCAACCGCAACTACAACAGTACAATATAATAGCCTTAATAGTTTTGGGTAGTTATTTTCAACAACAGCTACTACAACAACAAGAACAACACCCACTACAGCAATTTGAGTGAAACTCGAAATTCCAACTCATGGCTTATATAACGCAATCAAATAACCACATAAAAGACCAGAGAAAAAGACAAAAAAATACTAAAACAGGAAATGCCAAACATTTCTTTTCCACATGGCTAAAACAAAAATAAAGTCAAAAGAGCGCAAAACTCAATTAACAAAATATTCTCAACAACTGAGTCCGGAGCGCGAAAATTTCATCATGATGAGAAGAAGTTCATGACTTTGCAGCTGCATATTTGACATACGAAGCACAACACACATACAGCTACACACACACACACACATACACACACACAATTATGGTCACAGTTGACAAACACACACTCGCACACACCACATACACATTTTAATCAAGAAACGTTGGCACTTTTGCTTTTTGTTACGTAAACGAACCGAAGTTAAAACAAAATGGCGTATAACTTATAACTTGGATTATCCGTGTTTTTGTGATTTCAGTTTTATTCTAAAAAAACTGATGAATTCCATCAACTTATTAACAGCGCAGACATTTTTTTCCTTGCTTTTCATTTTGCCGTTAAACGCAAAAAGTTATCAAAGCATTTTAGCAATGTTTGTTATTTATTTCCGGTAAATATAAATTTACATTTTCAAGAAAAAATATATAAAAATGAAAGAATTTATGCAGAAACAGACTGTAAAAAAAACAGGTACCGAAAATAATTCCAAGAAAACTTCCTTGGAAATTGCTGTATTTGTTGATTGCCTGCTGAGTTTCATTTCATATGATTGCATTAATTGACTTTAGATTTGTTTTAATATAAAATGTCCTTAGACCAAAAAAAAAAAAACAACATACATTTTTATAAAAAAATTTCGCTTTTCATTTTTTTTTTCTTTATGTTAGAGAATTATACTTCATAATTCGCACTTACTTACAGTTGAGGCTTAAAATCCCAAAATATTGAAATTTCGTTTCTTTAAAATAAAAAGATTTTTGCAGTTTTGCAGAGATTGACAGCGCGCATCTTTCTTTTCCTAATATATTGAAACTGTTATATCCCAGTGCCCACATTATAATAACATTCCCTTCCACTATTTCGGTTAAGGAGTAATGCTCAGCTTTGCATCAGTGCCGTAGCCAATCTCGAATATATGTCTAACCTTAACTGATGGTCAGAGCTACTATCATATAATTTTATGACACTCGTATTATTTTTGGGATAAGACCAACACTAAAGACATAAAGCAAATCCCAGATGGTATTAAGCTTGTGTGTGCTGTGTAAGCAGCGTTCACAGAAGTAAGGATGTTGATAGTAGTGAGAGCGAAAAGAAGCGCATGCATGATTATGTTAGTTTGATGTTGTTGTTTTCGCGCTAACATATGCACTAGATGGCGACACATTAGGCCAAGTTTGCGGATTCGAGATTTCATGTTAACCCAATTATTTGTTTTCTACTTAGAAGATTCAAGTTTAGATTTGATGTTAGTATTTGGAAATTGAGAATATTGAATTTTGATGCATATGCATACATATATTATTATTTCGGAATTTGAAAAATTTAAATATTATTTACCTTTCGATAAACCTTCTAAACTAACATATTTTAGTTGAATGCAAGCAAGTGGGACTCTTGTCTTTTAATCTATATCTTTAAGATACCCCCCCCCCCCCCTCCTCAGAGGGTAAAGCACGTTTCCTTACGTCCCGTAATTCTTTTATTGCTAAAAGCAATCATAGCCTTTCGGCCCAGAAGTCCTCCGCCACCCTTTTTACCACTTGGACAAAAGCTCTGCGTGTCCTTCGACAATCTTTTCCAGTTTGCCAAGCTCTCTGGTACGTACTATATATAAAGTAAGTCTAAGAAAACTGTAGTCACGACCTATAAAGTCATTATACGCCCTCTCCTCAATTTCGCTGAACCTATTTAGTTCCCTGCAACGAGCAAAACTCAGTGGAGGTACCTCCAAACGAAGCAGAATGCTGCTTTCAGTGTGCAATTACGCGTGGCGACTATCTGCACCATGAAATCAGTATGCACCCTGTTAAAGAGCACTGCCTTCTCATCACTCGCCAGTTTCTTTAAAAATAATTTTAGGTAAACTCAACCGAATGCTTTACAGAGGCTTTGAAGAATGTCATGCAGCACTCAAGGCTAAATGTAGTTCTGGGTGGTAGAGTGGCTCAGTTATACTCAGGATTTTCCAAAATCCTACACAGTTATGTGCTAGCTCTGCCAATCGAAACCCACTGAACTCACACCAAAGTCACTCTGATCGAACCCAGTCGAGGCGGCTCGTTTCCTCGATCTGGACTTGAGTGCCCCAAATGTTCTGTAAATCTTTGTCGCGCACCTCATCACTAATTCTCTTATTCTCTTACCTCTTACTATTTCTTATTGTGTCTCTATATATTTGGGATTGTTCACATACGTATGTTTTCCTTAATCGGTTAAAACATCAACATTTTTTCCAAGTTTAGTATCATTCGAGCGTCGACATTTTTATATAATAGATACTAGTGGGCTTCGCCCCCTATGCACTTCGTACGCCAACCCCATGATCTTAATGTGCAGATAGGTCCTTCTAATCCTTTTCTGCAACTTCTTATCCGTTTCCATATCCCAATCTCCCACAATTTCTAATCTTATTTTCACTTCCCCTGTCTTTATCTTCATTTTGTCTTTGCTCTTGGCCTTTTCGCCGTCGTCTTTGTTTTTGAATTGCTCTTAGCGTTCGCCTTCTTCTTTCGGTCGCTACCCAATTGTGAGGCATGAAAGATCTTTGTAACCTGAAGGATAATAGTATTGAGAAGCAGCGTGATGCAATGCGTCAGTACTTCTTTTTCGTTCTGTAAGAAATTGTGTCATGTTAACATTCTTTCTGATCCGTGCCTTAAATTTGGTTAAATTTTTAAAATTGTTAAGTAGGTCGTATACGATTTTTACATTATGCCTGCTTATATTTGACGTACTATGTATGACCTTTGCCATGTCTAGAGTAATAACCTGTGCGTCTATTTTGGTGCACGCCCACTATAGAGTATTAAGTTAAGTTATTCGAATGTATTCCTTGTCAAGCATTACTGCCAAATAAAAGTCAAAGTTGATTCTGAAAACAGAGCTACAAATTAAAATAATCAAATGAAATCAATTTGTACATTCCTAACAAATGCCAGAGATAGCAATTATTTTGAACTTCTCAACAGCATTTGAAACACTTAAAACATTTGATAATTGGTTTCGACAAACAAAATTCATTTCATCTGCTTTCATTTTCACTCGTGTTCCAACAAGTTTTAAAGTTGAAAAGAGAATTCCTTTAATTGTTATTGCTTTTGTTTAGTTATGAGCACTTTAAACATTATCTTTTTCAGTTCTACGTGAAATCGAACTTTTTGTAAGTTTTGCCATTGATGCCATAATTCCTGACAGGAGCTCATTAGGCAAATTCTGGTATAGTTTCTTACAAAAGCCAGCAGACAAAATAAACTTACATACATACTATTATATTCAAGTACTTTGGGGCCACAGGAAATGGCAATAAAAGTTGCTAGCACTTCATCACATTGGCCTGGGAGCAAGTACAAGGACAAGTAGCATGCAACCTTTCGAGCCAAATTACCTTTATTTTCTTGATTTCACTTTATCCTTGGTTGAATGTCAATAAGGAAATCGCATGCTATGTTATATTTTTTTTTTTTTTAACTAACACCGCATCACCCACAGCCAAGAGCATTTTTCACACGCTTTGCTGCAACATTTTTATTTACAGATACTGCAAGAGATGATGGTTGAAATTGACTATGATGCCGATGGCACTGTATCCTTGGAGGAGTGGCAACGAGGTGGCATGACAACCATACCATTGCTAGTCCTATTAGGTGAGTCTACTTGAACTATGCCTGACGTAGTAGCTGCCAACGTTTGAATGCGTTTTCTGTCCGTCTGCCTGTCTGCCAGGCTGCCAAGCTGCCTGCTGGGTAATTTTGCTAGCTGACTGAGCATCGAGCTCTCTCCAGCCATCTGTAGATGGCTCACAGAGGACTCTCGCTGGCTCCCTGGTTGCCTGACTTGCTTTGTGCAATAATCAAGTCATTTCAAAGTGCAAAAAGTTGCAAAAAGAAATGTGTTATGGGACTTTTTTTTGTAGCTAGTTTGTGTAACTGTGTGTGTTTGAGTGTTTAGAGACAAAATATGCAAATGCAAGCCTGCAAATTGTACTCTATGTATCTTTATACGCTTCCTGCAGGTGTTGACAGCACTACACTCAAGGAGGATGGCATCCATGTGTGGCGTTTAAAGCACTTTAGCAAGCCGGCCTACTGCAATCTCTGCCTGAACATGCTCGTCGGTTTGGGCAAGAAGGGTCTCTGCTGTGTGTGTAAGTACTCTAGATTATAAACAAATTAATTGCATGTGCTATGAGTACAGCAAGTTATTTCTACCATTTAGTTATCGCTCAGCTGCAACGTTTATACGAAAGTCAAAGACGTGAACTCCAAATTTACTATGCCATATAGTTTTCCAATATCAGATAAAAACTGATTAAAAAAATTTTATGTAAAAAATGTATGAATTTTTATAGATTTTAGTTGCTGTCAACCATTTTTGAATTGCATTACATCTCCTCTTATAGTGGCATCGTGAGTTGGCATAATGTGGCGCCATTTAGCGTGCACAAATTCTAACATCAATTAGCAGGTTTCTATCGAGGTACAGAACTTTCTCCTTTGTGTCTATGTTTTTTTTTCACTAGGAAGGAAAAGCAACGTATCAAATCTTTTCGAACCGATGGTACTATCGATAGTATCGAATTTTGATATGAGAGACATATCTATAACAGTTCAGAAGACAGGTCTCTCATTGCTCAAGTGAAATTGTGACAAACTGCCTTCATCACTATTTTGGAATTTAGTTTAAAATAGTGTTATCAAACTCCTTTGTTCAAGGAAACTTTACAAAACTGGTAAAAAAAAAACATCTTGTTTCGTTGTACACAATTTACGCAATAAAACATTGCTACAACGACGCTAAGCTAATTTACACATATAAACTTGAGATGAACCATAGGACCGAACATTAGAAAAAAGACCTAAAATGTAAAGTAAAGTAAAGTTCGAAACAACTGTATCTATTTATTAATATTACTAGGTTATGCATCGTATAAACACAGCAATTGGTTTTTTAAGCATTTTCATATTATACGCTACTCAAAACGTACCGATACTTTACATACCTATTCAATTAGCACTTAATTACATGTAATTATTTTCCTATTACAGTATGCAAATACACGGTGCACGAACGTTGCGTGCAACATGCGCCCGCCTCTTGCATTACCACCTATGTTAAATCGAAAAAGCCCAAATGCGGTGGCAGTGGCAGCACCGATCTGTTGCATCATTGGGTCGAGGGCAACTGCTATGGCCGCTGCTCGAAATGCCGGAAACGCATCAAGGCGTACCATGGCATTACGGGCCTAACATGCCGTTGGTGCCACATGATGGTGAGTATGACACGGCTGATTGAGTTTGCATATATGCGATTGCTTGACTGCGTGATGTTCGATGGCACACTAATGAACTATTCATGGAACTGCGGCCAAAATGAACATATGGATGGATGAGCCGCTGGGCAAATAAGCAAATGGTCAAGCGGTCAGTAGTGTCAATGTGGTCAGCCAAATGAATGGATGGCAAACCATGAACCAATGAAATGATGCATAGTTCGTTAAAGCGAAATTCCAGACATTGCACTCGTTTTAGCCAGGCATATTACTGTTTTGCAACATCAAAGCATTTTCCTGCGAAAACATAAAAAAACACTGGCACAAAGAAAGTTCTTAGCTGGCATACCAAAGCACACACATGTTATAAAATTTGTGCAGAGTATAAAATTCCAATTATTTTGATCAAGCAATGCTGAACACTAAACTTCTAGTCATGTTTTTCACATGCAGCACATATTTTCCTGAGCTTGTCAGGCGAAAGTGATTTCCTCCCATTTTCCCCTTTTTTTGCATTTTTAGCTGAAGACAAGTTATGGCCAGAAAATTGTCACGTCTTGAACAAATTATGCTCAAGTCTGGCGCCTTTTGTAAGCACATACATGCATATATCTGTCTCTTAGTAGTTGGTACACTAAGAAAAAAATACCAAAATATTGTTCTCTAAACCAGAAAATAACAAATGTGATACAAGTGCTTTAAAGTGTTTGTGTATATTTTTGCATATGAACATAACCAATACAATTACCTAGCAGAAACGAAACATTTTTTTTTTCGATCTTTGGTGTGACGCGGTTTACCGTTAAGATTGGCCAACGTAACGTTATACATACGTCACATAGGTTATTCGAACGACCACATACCAAATGTAGTTCAAGCAATAAGTGAAACACTTTTCGTGTTAGCTAGAGGGCTCCGCCCCTTGGTCGCTTTACTCGCTAACCCCCGTGCTCCTCTCGAGGTAGAGCATATTCTTTCTCCCGTTCCCGTGTCCCTTCCTCATTTTATTTTTCTTCTTCTTCCTCTTCTTTTTCTTCCCCTTCCTTTCATCTTCCTCTGCCCCATCCTTTTTCCCTTCCCTCTCCTCTTCCTCTTTCTCATATCTCTTTCTTTTCTACTTCTTCTTCTTCGTCCTCTTCCTTTTGCCTCTTCCTGTTTTTCCTCCTCTTCCTATTCATTTTTATCCTCTTACCGATCCCCTTCCGGTTACCCTTTCCGTTCCTATTAATAGGCGTTTCCTCACTCTGTGATCATTTGGGTAGGGGGCACTGCCTTTTGCTCGCTCCGCTCTCCAACCCCCGTGCTCCATTCGAGGTAGATAAAATTCTCCGTTGCTCTTTCCTTCACTCTCTCTCTAAGTCCAGCTGCTGTTATATGTCTCAATATCTTCCTATCTTCTTCCTCATCTTCATCCTTTTCATCTTCCTCTTCCCGTTCCCCTTCCAGTTCCCCCTCCCGTTCCTTTAAGTTTTGGAAAAATAAAAGTAGTCTTTGAGATTTTGTGTAGTTTTATATAATTTTACGCTTTTTTGTCTATTTATATTTGATCATTTTTGCACCGCACATGCACAGTAACAGTGTGCAAAGCTGTACAAAGTTTCAACTCGATAGCTTTTATGGTGTGGGTGTAAGCCGCGAAATTCTGTCACGGGGGAAAGAGTTAAGAGAGAGATAATGGCAAAAAAAAACTTCTTTTTTTTATTCCAAGGATCTATCAATCTCTGCACCAAATTGCAAATCAATTGGTTCAGCGGCTTAGGCGTGAAAAGAGAACAAACAGATAAAAAGACAGACAGAATTACTTTCGAATTTATAATATTAGTAAAGATAGTTTTATTATATATATTTTTATATATATATATATAATAGGCAGATTCCCTTTCAATAGCCGCAAAGGATGTTGTAACTGCTCGCCTAATACGATCAACGATATTATCTAAATATATGAGCAACTGGATACTTTTACAGTTCAATATTGTCCCGACGTACTTCTGCGTTTGGCAACACATTGCCCATCACAAAAAAGAAGAGTTTGTAGAAGGTTGCCTTGTCTAAAGCCTTCCTTGATGGAGCGGAGCTTTATAATCGACAAAGAGATGGTGGTTGTAGATTTTGTATTCTCTTCTTTCAGTTCCTTAGCGAATGGCTTTCACAAAATACACTCGATAGGGCCTTATATGCAAAAGAAAGAGAACTGATACCAGTTAGCACCCAGGTGTCACCCGTCTTGAGGACATGTCGGAGAAGCTTCCAATCATCGGGCATGCTCTCATCAACCGATATTCTGCAAAACTGCAACTCATTGCCACCAGTCTTAAACAGCTCTGCAAGCAGTACATGGTATATCAAGGCAACATCTATGATTGTAGACGCTGTAAAGTTGACTCCCGAAGCCGCATTATTCACATCATCTCCCAATACTAAGCTGGAGAAATGATCCCGCACGTTCGTAACAAGGAAGTATTTACAGCTAATGTTGACTCCTCTGCCCGTACGAACATTCAGCATACTGAATGCGTGCCGTCCATCGATCACAACGTGATCAATCTGCTTAAGGGTAGATTGAATGTAGCCTTGCGGATATCGGGATGCTAAAGTCTGGTAGTACAGACTAGGATGTTTCGCGCCGTTCTTCGAGGCGATCTCGTGAAGGCTGAATTGTCCGACAGTAGGACCAAAGATGATTTGACTGGACTATAAAGCGTAAAGTCCGCTACACTCACGAGCTCTTTTTATTTATGAACGACAATTTAGGCCTGTTGGACTGACAAAGAGTCTCTTATGAATAATCAAGATGTTAGGGCCTGCCTAAATGGAGGTGCCTGTCCAATGCAATTTCGTCCCAAAAGTTAAAAGGGCATATAAAATACATTACAAAAATCCTACCCATTGTCAATACCAGTGGTAAACCTCCAGAACTACAGGATAGCTGCGAGAGTGATTTGCTAATTCTCTCTGTCGCTTTTCTGACTCTCACATATTTAAAGCATGCAAGTGTGTGAAATGAGCCTACCTTATTAGGAATATATATTTAAAGCATGCAAGTGTGTGAAATGAGCCTACCTTATTAGGAATATATCTTTTTCAAAGGAATGCTAATACAGAAAATTATTGATATGAGTACTGCTCATATCAGATTGTCCTAAAGTTAATAACGAAATTGTGACTATGTTTTCATGAAGAATTGCATCTAATTTTAGAACGGCATTTTTTTTCTCAGTGTAGGATATACAAACACAAAAAGAGAGAAATGCCAACTTTGTTTTATAACTTTGACAAGTGCAGCAGATATAATTCCGAATTTCTTTGCTTATCAAAAGTACAGCAACAACTGCAACAACTGCAACAACAGCAACAACACATAGCGTACACATCACGTAACTAGATAGCTGCCATTGGCAAAAACTGCACCAAATGCAGCAAACTTTTGCCGGGCTATAAACGTTTTGGTTTTCTTACTACTTAAGGATGGGATGGGTGTTGGCATGCCACATGCGGCGTGTGTTGCCAATATACATACTAAGTACATACATACATATGCAAATATTGTTGAAGTAATTTGTGTGTCGGGTCTTTTGTTGTGCAGTTTTGCGCTCTGTTTGTCTATTTGTCCGACTGTCTCAAGCTGCTGCACGTGCCCCAGCGTCTTGCGCCTGAATAAACATAGAGACCAAGTATTTTGCAAAAAGCTTGTGTACTCTATATTTAAGGCAATTGCCGTTTTAAAGTTTGCTTAAATATAAAAATATTGGTTTTTGTCTTAATATTTGCTGCGGCTACGACGTTGCGCTAAATCTCATTTAGCTAAGAATTAACAATTTGAGCCCGCTGGTAAAGTTTCTAATCGGATTAATTAAGGCGAAATGAACGTTTAAGCTTGCGCAGGCCTGGTTTTAACGCCAATAAAAATACGTATACGCACCATTGGCTGCTGCTATGCTACGGCCAGCAGTAGAGCAGAAATTGAATTTAAGTTACAATTTCTACTCATTTTATGAACTGGATTTTTGACTAGCAGCGTTTACGTGGCTTATATTTTGAACTTTGGCTAATTTGATTGCGAAATCTCTCTTTCTTTTCCTCTCTCTATCTCTTTCTCCTTTCTGCTTACAACAGCTGCACAATCGCTGCGCTTCATCGGTTAAAAAAGAATGTACCTTGGGCGAGTATGCGGAACTAATAGTGCCACCAACTGCTATATGCCCGGCCGTATTGGATCGCCAACGTTCGGTTAATCAGGCCAACAAAGTGAGTTGCCATACATTTTAAAACTATGCCCAGCTAATTGCCCAGCACACATTGGTAACATTAGAACGTACTCCCTATTGCATTGCCTTGTATAAATGGCCAATCTATAAACATTAACTAACATTAACTTTCACATTCATTTGCTTTTGCTTGTATGCCTTTTTCGCCCACGCCAAACACACACACACACACACGCACACTCACCAATCACCCAATCAATCACAACATTTACACAACCAAATTGAAATCAAACACAAAACTTTGGCAAATGGCCAATGCCCAATGCCATATACCCTACACGAATGCACGCCAAAAAAAAATTGCTGTTAAACCAAAAAAAAAAAAAACAAGAAATCACAAATGCATCATCATCAGGCCACACATTTTCAAATAACGCCGCCCGATGAGAACAGCTGCCCCTTGCTGGTGTTTGTGAATCCCAAGAGCGGCGGTCGCCAGGGTGATCGCATATTGCGCAAATTTCAATATATGCTCAATCCCAGACAGATCTATGACTTGTCCAAGGGTGGACCCAAGGAAGGTAAGCTATATGTGAAGAACAGGAAATCAAGTCGACAAAGCGATTCGATAAAAAGTATACCCTCTAAAGCATAAAGCAATTAAATTGCCCTTAAGGTCATCACACTCCGATATAAAACATCTATGCCAATGCCTTATCTCCTTAATCGGGCTAAAACCATGTCTATGGTTTTAATCATGCTCAAAGAACAACCGCAGTAGAAGAGATAGAGCATAACTAAGCACGGATTTGAATCACTAGCATCAAAATATGTGATTCTCACCAATAGACAGAAAATCGGAGAAAGTTGACTTTTCCAACTTCAAATGACTTTTGACTCATCATAAGTATATTACTTATTAGATCTGAAATAAAACTGTGACATTTAGATTATGTCACCTTCACTTTACTTACGTACTTAAGATAGCTAAACTCATCAGAAAAGTAAAAGTGGCATATAAGTCAATCGAGCCATTTGTCACCATTTAGCGACGTAAACTAATCGAAATTTGGAACCAGTGCGAGAGATCAAAACCGAAAAGAGTATTTATATAACCGTGACCGACATTTTTGTTGCCATCATTTTTTTAACATGTTTTGGGAATAGTTTCGCTTATCAATATAAGGCTTATACATTGATTATATTGGGTCTCCGAACTGTCTTTTGCATTTTTCTTCTCGTTTCTCCGCAGATATTGCAGATCAGTTGATCATTAATCATGATCTTTTACATATATTGCACAGATATATAATACACTTTTACACATTGTTTACATGGTATAACAATTTTGATAGTCTTTTGAGAAAAAAGGTACTTTGATTCAATATTTAACCGAGTTCAAAAAAGTACAGCTAAAGAGTAAAAAAAGACAAATAGGGTTTCCATTAAATAGGTTGTACATAGTTTTTGAATACTCTTGAAACGAATTTAGTCAACGTCTCAAGTAGTCCTTAAATTAGTCTTTCTATGTTCTCAAAAGTACTTTCCCAGGCATATTTCCCTTAACATAATTAATTAATTATATTTGTGTTCTCTACTGATGTAAGCTCCGCCCTCAAGCGTATATCTTAAAAGGTTAATACTTTGTTCCGCTATCGCTTACGATTTGATTCCCTACCCAACACTACACATTCACACTCTGTCCCCAGATAGTTGCAATTAAAATGCAAAACTTGATTTTAGGACTCACGCTGTTCAAGGATTTGCCCAACTTCAAAGTAATCTGTTGCGGCGGCGATGGCACTGTTGGCTGGGTCCTCGAGGCCATGGGTAAGTCACAGCTCGCATTTTCATTACATTAAATTATAAACTCAAACGTACACTTTGACACTAGATTCCATTGAGCTGGTCACGCAGCCCGCCATTGGCGTCATACCGCTTGGCACTGGTAACGATTTGGCACGCTGTTTACGCTGGGGCGGTGGCTACGAGGGCGAGAATATACCCAAGCTGATGGACAAAATAAAACGTGCCTCGACTGTAATGTTGGATCGCTGGAGCATCGAGGTAACCAATGCGGCGCCAGTCGACGAATTGCTTAGGCCAAAGGTAAATTTAAGTTGTCCACTAAACGACAAATAAAGTCCAGCCAAATTTAGCGGCAACCTTCAGCTGTTGCCAACCGCATCCAATTACCTGTCACAATATGGCAACGCCAGGCCATCATGGTCAGTGGTCAAAGCTAATTTCCTGACCAACTAGTTATGGCGCTGACCGCTGATAAAACTGAATTTGGCTGAATCTGGCCTACGTGCATAAATAACTCCGTGTTTTTGCTATTTCCATTGCAGGTAACTTTGCACTCAAATATGCAAAAAGTGATTGAGTTGTCGCAGAGTGTTGTGGTCGACAAATCGTTGATCGAACGTTTTGAGGAAATTCAGCGCCAGAACTTCATGAGCAGCAGCGTGCAGGGTGGGGTCGGCGTAGTCGGAGGCTATGCCATGGCTGGCAAGTTGCCCAACTCGGCTGCATCCACCTCATCGATTATGATGGCAACGGCAAGTGAGTATACGCAGGATATGACAAAAGCAACCAGCGGCTCCATACACACAACAACAACGACAACAGCAACAACAAAGAAGAGCATTTCAATGTCGACATTCGAAACGAGGCGCAGCCAGCAGAAACCATTGACTGCCGCACTGAGCAATGGTAGCACCACAAGTAGTGGCAGCGGTGGTGGAGGCGTAGCCGATGGGAGTCGCAAAGCTAGCATCAATTCGAATGGCCAACTGCAAAAGGAGACAATGGAGCTGACAAAGCAAGAAGCCGAACAAGTCCCAAAGGAGACTGCCGCTGCAACAACAACAACAAGGACAGACGTTACAGAAAAGCAATCGCTTGAGACGCTGTTGCTGCAACACAAGCAACTACAACGACAACAGCAACAAAAACAACAGCAACTGCAGCAGAGCGAAGAAAATTTACTGAATTCAGGCAACAATGCGGAAGTTGTAGAGGAAACAGCAACGTTTGGGAATAATCAAAAGGATAATAATAGTCAGTGCAATAGAAAGAACAACATCGTTAAACAACAAATTACATTGTCATTGGATTTGTCAGATGATTTCGAAACAGTAGCAACGGCAGCAACACCAACAACTGCAACAGCCAATGACAATAACAATAGCAGCAATGAGGCGCCATCTCCACAGACCCCTCCAACGCCCTCTATGCCAATTGTGGACTCCAGTACGGGCATTTCACAGCAGCAATTGCCACATCAGCAGCAACAACAACAACAGCAGAAGCCCATCAAAGTGCAATCGGACAAGGACTGCACAGTGCCCTATAATATTATCAACAATTATTTTTCCGTTGGAGTGGTAAGTACACAAATATGTAGTAGTCTCACATCAGACTTTATATAGTACACATATAACAGGGCCACCAGTTCAACAGTTGAATTGAACTGGCTCAAATGAACTACCCAGTTAATGCATCCCAAGTGACGATTAAGACATTAACGTTCGTGAGGAATGTGACAATGTGACAAAACAGCTTTGTTATTATTTATTGATACTTTGTTCAACTCAGAATTTAATTATATAATTATACTTTGGCGTTATGTAAATTATTGTTATATGCATAGGTACGAACAGAAGGGATTATGACAACCATCAGAAAGAAGTAAATTTGACTGATTGATCGATTCAAAATTACTTTTATAGAAATAAGAGCCTTGTACGAATGCATTCGCCTGCGGCCTGGCACTCAATTCATTAAAAAAACACCAGGCAAATAAGAAGAGATTGGCATTTCGAATGAATAAGAATAAAAGTTCAAAGCCGACGAAAAGAATCAAGATTATTATTATATTATAGTCACAATATTTATCCCTGGCATCGACGTTTTAATACAGAAATCGACAGAACGATTTCTTGAGGAGAAATTTCCAACGGCTTCCAGAACTCGCTGATTAAAGCGGAAGAGTTGGACAAGTTAGCTACATGCTTCGACTATACGATGTCATCGTCCGCAGTGAAAACTGAACACAAGTTTTATTTTGTGAAAATATTGTCGATTTTGAAACTGTCCATATTAATTTATGCAGGAATTTACTTCTTTTTTTTTTGAGAAATTATGTACAGGGTATCGACGCCTGTTGCACATACGCCTTCTAGCTCTAATGGAAAAATTCGTTACCTTTTTTGAAAATACGTTTTATACTGATGTAGAACGTCCCTTCAGACGCATCTCTTCTTCGTTTTCCCTAAAAGCCGCATGCAGGCTTTTCTCTCTGACAATTTCGTTGTAGATAGAGTATAGAGTTCTTTGTTCAGCGTAAAGGCCCAAAGATCTTAATGAATATTTTTGCCTTAACAAAAAGAAAGAGATTTTTTAACAGACTGTCAAAGAAAAAGGTTGAAAATCAGCGTTTTGTAGATTATTAACTTCGTATGGAGAGAGTAGTCTACAGACCACTCATTTGAGTTGACCCACTGAGACCAAAGGATAATCGATTGGTAGAGGTGATGCTCCTTTACCTCTATGCTGGCAGCGGTGTTCATGTTTATTGTTGGATAAGGTAGACGAGATCCTTCAGAACATTAGAAACATACTTTTCAATTACAATCGGAATATTTTCCTGTGTATCCTATTCTATTGCTACATATATCAAACTCATGTCAGGTAAATAACAAAAAAACTATAAATTGAATATGTAGGTAAAACCGCCACACATAAATAGCGGTACTTTTAAAACCAGTACATATACTATTCGTACCCTTCTCACGTATATTTAGGAAAATTGCGTAGCTTTGCAGCCTTGACACATATGAAAATTTTCCAATTTGCGGGTTCTGTACTTTTCAGTTTTATGCAAAATGCAATCATATCGTCTGTTGCTTATAATTTACAGTTAATTCCTTGTCACGCGGCTGTCCAGCAACAAGTTATGTTGCATGTCAAAAACAGTAACAACAACAAAAGCAACCACAACAGGGACAGTTTCTGTTGAATTGTCATAATTAGTGTGGCCAGATGATGTAAAATTTGTTCTCAGTGCCATTTCTGTTTAGATACTTAGTTTTGTTGCCAGGGTCAGGACATGGATTTGCAATTTGCATTTGACATGGCACATGTTTAATTTGATTATGTGGTTCGAAGAATAATTACATAGCATTTGATGGTACTGACATGGTTACTGCTGGTCATGGCACATGTCCAGTGCCTGTTGTTGTTCACGAGTCGAGGGATTATGACAGGGATTTCTGTTTGCAACGGAATGCACGAATGTAATTAGGCTCAGCTGTGTTACGAATGCACACACTAGACATTTGAGTCCTCATTGTAGTTAAAGGAGCTTTCGTCAACAGAATAGATAATCAGCGTGATTATGCACCCTTAGGCCAGAGTTCTCAATGGTTAATCGTTGCAATAATCATTGCATTATACATACATATATGTATTTATACATACAATTAGGTTATGAAATCAACAGAGTTGTATAATTAAAGCTTATTCAAGCTTGAAGGCGCTGTGAACCGTGTTTCTTGGAAATATAAGCCATAATACTTAAGCAAGTTAAACTCACAGCTTAACTATTAATTTTAACGGAATTTCCATGAAAATTTGGTCGAATTTGAGGCGAAAGCTAAAACAATAAATGTGCTGCTTAGTGAACAGGTAATTTCAACGGAATTTCTTTGCGAATTTCGGTGAAATAGAAGCGAAAACTATACTATTTCTTAATTGACTACGAGTTCTTTTCAAACGAATTTGTTTAGGAATTGGAGCGAATCTGATGGGAAACTATTTCATTGGAAAATACGGCGAATTGGGGCGTATGCTTTAGCAAAGCTTATAACACCCTGCGTTATGGCTATCTTTGTTATGTCCTGTGCTTGTTAGAGATATCCCCAATGCCGCGATGTTTCATAAGCTTTACAGGTGGAGGATTTCGTTAGCAGAATGCCAAATCTACGAAAAAGCTTCTTTAGAATTACCGTCTGGCAATATAGTAACTGACTACGTGCCACTTATTGAAGACTAAACGTTAAGTATAGCAGAAGCAAAACTAGATGCATGTACTAGCGCCAGAGCAAGAACAAGAACAAATTTCCATAATCTTCTCGGTTGCCTGTGGACGCTGCACACTTAAATGCAACACCAAACATTTAAAGAAGATTTTAGCAACGAATTTAAAAGCAATTATGAGAGGTGGTTTGCGTTAAGGGTTAACATTATTGTTTTGTTTCAAATTTTTCAAAAATGATACAATTTCTTGCGTTTCCTTATGCTCTGAATACGTATTCCTTTTACATAGCCTACGAATTGCATCCCACAAATCGTTTATTACCTCTACTTCCATCACGAAAGTATTCTATTTCATTTTCGGTTCGGTTTTCGTTTTCAATATGTTCAGAAATTTCACTTCAATAGTCTAGCTCAGGTAATTAAACAATTGTTTTGCCAAATCTGCGATCCAAATTACCATACATATACGTACTTATAAATGTTCAGATTTATGTTCCTGGTGGAATCTGTGCCTTCCAACTCTCAGCATTGAATTTAAGCTTCAGGCAATGATTTATGCTTAATCACAACTAATTTGATTTATTAATTTAATAATTCGCTTATCACAAACTATAATGGTTTTCACTTTCGCTCAATTAGTTTAAAATAAACGAAAGTTAGTCTCACGCAACAACATTCGATCGCATTTTACTTAACTTCCGCAATCAAAGTTCACTTAACCAATGCGTGCACTTGAATAATTCATTTAAATTGACTTCATCATTTATTCATAATTTGACCACGCAAGCCGCACATTTCCGGCTAATACAAACCATGCACGCCTGACGAAACGGACAAAACCATTCAAAGTTTTGCCCAACAAATTTCATAAACTCTGAGCCAAAAACAAAAACGGTTTAATTTAACCAAAACGAAACGAAATGAAACAATAAAGTGGCAACAATTTAGAAAACCCACGAACCCTTTTAACGGTTACATGAAAACCCTGACTATACGCATAAATTGTTATAGGTGAGTTCTTGGGTTTGAAGTTACGTAGCCGCAGCGTTTGCCAACAACCGTGCACGTAAAAAGTCAACTTAAACAATAGCGCTTCCCTGAAAAATTGTATACCAACATAGGGCAACAATTGAAATTTTCCAACAACAGACATTTTCATATCTGCATTGCGCACTTTTTGGCGTACTACGTCAGCAATTCGAGCGATTAGTCAAAAAGTATTGCATACTTATTTTGCATGCAAAGTGGCCAATTCCAGCACTCAAAAGCGAATGCCAAGTGCGGCGAATGTTAGAATACACACACACACACACACACACACACACACACACACAATGACAAATACACACTTATAGATGGCTATACAGCAAGTGCATAGCAGATAGATACATGCATTTTGGGTGTATTGCAGCAATACTGGGTTTAGTTTTCCATTAACACCCTCTTAGCTATATCCTGACAATGACTTGTATTATAAAATTTAAATTATTTAACATTTCGGGAAAATTTAATGTTTACTCCACTCACTCAAACAATGCAAATTGCTTTGGTTTACTAAATGTTAAAGTCAACCTATAATTCTTTGACTACATTGCGTATACGTTATGTGTGACAGCGCTTAGCCAAAGGCAAGAAGTTAAAATGCATAGAGGAGGCTTGTTTTATTGCCAGATTAGTTGACCTTTGGCAGAGCTCAGGAAAAAAGTATAAGAACGTGCGTAGTATATATGAACTTACATAATGTGCCGTAAAATGTGAACCCTGCACGTAAAATATTTATATGGGTATCTCAATAAAAATACGGTTTTTTAGGCATTTAGTAGCTTAGATAAGTTATAGTTGAAAAGCCCAAAATAAACAAAAATTTTGGCATAAAATGTGGGGGTCACGTTGTGTATGACATTGTGACATAGACATAGACCAAGGTAGTGTAAGACACCAGAAGGGCATTGAGTCGGGGACTGTTCGTTTTTCCAGTGCAATTTAGGATTGCAGTTGAATTTATTTCAAATAAAAAAGAAAAATAAACTTTTTAAAAATTAAAAAGCCTGCTTTTGCTTCTGCCTGCCATTGAAGTCAGATGACGAAAACGGTTTTTAAATACTTTAATTTCACAAATTTTGTTTTTCTGTCCAGTTCAATTGTTACATTGATTAAAAATCTTTACACCACGGGTTAAAACTGGGATTATAATAACAATTTCAAGGTCTCACATCAGGCCCTTAGTTTCATACGCATGCGTTTTGTGGAAGAGGCACATCTGCTTAGAGATCACAGAGATCACATTAAATCTAGCTAACAAACTCAGTAATAAAGAAGTCTGAGCAAACAAACTGAGATTTGGTCAAGCACTTATAGCCAGCTAAGTGAAGGAAGAGTGCCCGCTGTTCTCAATGCCTGGTGGCAGTGTGAAGCGATACAGGACTTTTAAAGAGGGCAATACTTGTATCTTTTACAGAGACAGTTCGAAGACCAAGAATGGGGCTGGTTAGCGTGAGATAACAGTAACTTCATTAACTTAACGGCGGACAGGCTGCGCTTATGGCTTTGGGGAATCCGCGCACACCGTCAATCGTAGTGAGTCCGTCAATGTGTGTTAAAACGGACTTAACAAGATTTCACGTGACAAAATATATAAGGAATGTTGGAAATCGACAAATGGATGCCGAGTAACCACTGTGAAAGAACCAAATATCTTCTTCATAAGAAGAGGCAAAAGCTTCGAGCACTGGTTGGGTCAATGACAGAGCAAAATACATTTGGCCATCATCTTGTCAAACGGGTTTCATTGATCACACAAATTGAGTGGCCGGCCTTAAAGAGAACGACTCGACAGAACACTTTCTGTGCTGTCCGGCAGCTGAATGAATGCAAATACGCTTTTTTGGCAGTGATACATTTGCCATGATTGGGGTGTATACTCTCACTTTGCGCGGTCTTCGCGACTTCTTAAGGTAGTCTAAAAGAGTGTGTATTTTCTCCTTTCCAATGTCATTTTAGTTGCTCTGCTAACTTCCTCTAAGGATAAGGCTGGTTGTCCTTTACTTTAAAATATACCAATCATACACAAACCAGTAAAAAGTAAGATTTGCTATCCTGCTAGCAATTAAGCTACTACACCATCCAGAATTTATAAAACTTAAGCTGAGAGCCAAAGCGGCAGAAACAACAAGCACATCGATCCCGATCTTGAGCCCTAAAACAACGCATTCAATAACATATCGGAAAAAACAACCATACACACATACATATATGCATATGGATTAACTATCATCATCACTACACAGCTACTAAAAGTGGAGAAAAAACTGAGAAGAACAGCATACTGGATGAGTGCACCAGAACTAAGACTGACAATGACCATCACCTCACCTTCACCATCATCACATTTGTGATCAGAAGGATAGATACCTAGATAGCAGGCACAATGCCTCCTAAGGGTCACAGTACTTTCCATTAACATATTACTCTTATTATCATTGTGTGTTTTAATGTTTTTGTCAAGATATCCTAAGAACGTAATTCTGTGCAAGAAGGGTTGTGTGATCCATGGTTGTCGCTGACATTTTTAAATTACTTTTATATTTCTTTGTTGAATTTAACCCATCCCAATGGAGTCAAGATTAAGGGGGAGAAAAATGGTCCAAATACAACATGCTCAGGAAAATTGAAAAAAAGGCCGATTAACCGTAAAACAGGAATAATGGAGCAGTAACAAACGATATTGTTTGAAGCATATGCTTGGTGGTCGAAAGCAGCTCAGCTCATTCTCATGTAACGGTATTAAAGCCAATTAGGCTCATATATTTGCCAGCGCATGTTACTCTTGTACTTTAACCCAAGAACTAAGATATTATTAAGTCATGGAGACAACTTTCTAAATAGTAAAATATAAAATTTAATTAAGAACAATAGAATTCCATCGGTGCTTTTATGTTATTGAAAGCGATGATTGTGATTGCTACTTATAACTTGTACAAATTCGAAGCAAAATATTAACACTGTTAAATAAGCCGAACAAGTTCAACGAACTCTATTCACTGTCCATAACAAAACAAAATCTGAACAAGACAACTTTTTGCGAAATTGTAGCATACTTTCGGGCTCAAATTAGAATTCAATGGACCTCATATTACCCACAAATACGTATACAAGCATAAGTAGCACATTGAAATTAATGAGCATAACTAACGGTCTTGTCAAGTCCTCACTTTGTTGGAGTAAGTTTTCTAATTATAATTTCATGAAAGTGTTAAATTAGTAACTACTCAAGCTTCTGGCTTCGGTGACCATGAAGAAGCTCGAAGAGCTGCTGGTAACAAGTGTGGCCAAAATCTAGCAATAACAAAGAGCTAAGTAACACATTATGCTCTAGGGACACTTTGGCAAAGTACGCACACCCACACACACACACACACACACACACACATACTGGCAGTCACCAAGGCAATAAATAGCAATGCGAGGATGAAACTTTTAAAAGTTTCATATCAGCCAAGGCTGTTGAATAATTTAGTATAATTCACGATATGAAAGTGAGAGTAAAATATAAAAAAAGGCAGATAGCAAGCTCGCATTGTTATGTGTGTGTGTGTTTAAATGGCGGTGCGTGTGTGTGTGTGTGTGTGTGTGTGTGTGTGTGTCTGTGTGTGTGTATGAGTTAGGCCACAAAGGAACTAAGTAGCTGGCACATGAAAAGATTTAATGCAGCCATAAAGAAATGTTAAGTGACAAATTTACAGCAACCACAAATAGAAATAGGGAAAATACAAGAAACAATCCATAACAAAGTACAAGAGACAAAATGTGTGCCATAAGGAATGGCAAAGCAAAGCAAAAGAACAAAACGAAAATGAAATGAAAATGAAATCAACGACAAATAAAACGGGAAATATTGTACAAATCAGTAAGCCAAAACTTGAATGTCCTGTGTCCTGTGTCCTGTGTGTGTGCTCAAAATAAAAATGTTATCAACTTTCATGTGGACGTGCCTATAAGGTTACGTGTGTGTGTGTGTGTGTGTGTGTGTGTGTGTGTGTGTGTGTGTGTGTGTGTGTGTGTGGTGTGTGTGTGTGTGTGTGTGTGTGTGTGGGTGTGTGTGTTTAGTAAGGGACACCATTTGTCAAGTGCGGCTAAAGTTGAAATCCTTTTTGTGCAAACATTTTACGCTTGAAATGAAATCAGCCTAATTCGCCATACAATTGCAAGAGAGCGGTCCAAAAGCAAAAGCGTCATCAAGTGAAATATGTTTTTCTCCATGGTTGGTGTATTTGCACAGCTCTAGGTACAAACACATATGTATACACACACACACACACACACACACACACATACATATATATATAAATATATGGTGTGTGCATGTGCTAGTATTAGTTTATTTATGACTCCATGTTGCGTCTGTTTAAACAGCAGGGAGACTAAAGTAAACTGTCGACAATTTTCATGGCATTCCAAGTAGAAGCTATTCTATTTGTGTTGTTGTTGGCAGGATTTCACTTGTCGGCTTCGTTTCGCACTTCCGCTAACATGAAATCCATTTAACACTTCTCTGCAGTTACACGAAATTCTGAGTGAACGGGAAAGAGAGTGGCAAAGAGAGAGGGACAGCTTGAATGTCATATGAGTTGTTATGCCGACCATCAACGACCCTGGCAATACGAGTTCTGCTCTGCCACTTCTTATACAACTTCTTGAACTGTGCCAAAACGAAAGCGTGGTGATTACGGTGGCGATAAGTTTGCTGGGGTCGGGCGTCAGGGTTGCCAAAAGTAATACAGCATGAAGAGTATTTTACGCTGACGCTTTGGTTTAACGTCAACAATTGACGTTAAGCGCGAACTTGTGCGGCGCAGATAAAAATGGCGTAGCGTCAGTTGGGGATGCGGGGTGGCAGGGTTGCGTACGTTTTTGTAGCGATTGAGACTTATATGCTCTGTCTACAATGTATATTGTACTTGTGTAATTGTGTGCGTTGCGCTTTTACTTTTACTTTTAAACTCAAAGTTATGTGTAGAAACAGCTTTTATGAGCTTGTATGGCGGCACATCATCAAATAACTCATATAGATTATGGCCTGAAGGTAGGATTTCACTGCACGGCACTGCTTTTACACAATTTATAGATGATATTTATTATGATAATTATGAGTAATATTGTTGCGTGCTTTTAGGCTGAGTCACTCTTAAAGTTGGCGTTAAGAGATGGGCTTTCTTCAGTTATACAAGCAGCTCCACATATGTATATAGGCACAAATCTTGTTTAAATTACTGTTTTTTATAGGAATATATGCATGTGTTAGCATATTCCACCCGACATGACGTTACGTACCGTAGTCATGAGTCATATAGAAGTTTGGGCTCTATGCGGAGCAACTTCTGTTGCACTCTTGTCACAACTGATAAGATTGATTAGATCTTCAACTCAGTGATGCGTGCTTTAATGCTCAATTGCATTCAAGCATATTGATAAGCCTTGGAAGGGAAAGCTAGCTTCAAGCTTTCATTGAGTAGCCGCCCAACAAAGGAACAATACATACTTATTGCGTCTTGTCATAGGAAACACAGCTAAAAGTTAATAAATCGACGCCTATCTAGTTTCTATAGTTTCTGTTAACAGCACTGTGGCATTCTGCCCACTGTGCAAGGCCTGATAGAGAAAGTTAGGAGAGTGAAAACAAAGTTGAATGGAGAGAAAGCATAACAAAATGGAGTTGACTTAAAGCCAATGTGTTGCACTCGGCTTTAGTCAGGATTTACTTAAAATCCGTCAGCTCTGCCAGAATTCTCGTTCTCGTTTCGTTGGCTTAGAGTGAAGGGTCACCCCAAATTACTTTAGATCACTAGACATGCAGTGCCTATATTACGCTTCGAAGCAACAAGAACCGGGGCGATCTTGCAGACTTTTGGCGTTTCAACAAGTATCAATAGTATTGTATTGTGGTATAAACGATCTGGACGAAGCTACCCGGTAACAGCACACACGTATTTTAATTTTTTGCAGAAATTGGTCCACGATCGATCACTAGTTAATATATATACCATATACATATACAAAGGAAACTAGGCAAGAATAGATTAGTGTTTTAGGGCCTGATTTTATTGTGCGGATGATAAAGCATTGACGATTTTTTGATGATTACCCAAAAATCATGCAAAAGTTGCATGGTGCGCTATAATCGCCAAAAGTTAAAATATTCTTCATTCAAAAATTTTTGTCTTTCCTTCTGCGATGACCAATCTTCGATTGAAGGGGATCATATATCAAAATGATTCGTCTAAACTTTACCTGAGCAAAATTCCTTTTCCTTTCCTTATCAACTTTTCTGGACTCCGACAATACTTGTTGGTGTATTATACCATTGATACTATCAATGAACCTTAACGTAAAGTACGGAGTTTATTATAGTTGAAAACTCCCTTTATCCCCTTATCCAGGCAATAAGCATGGCGGTTTGAGTGCTTAACTTCCTTCGATAAGCCATCTTACCTTACATAAATCTAATCTAATCTTAGCTGCACATTAGAATGTGGCGTAGAGAAATAGTATTTTGGTCATATGATATCGAGAAAATCTATTATATAACAGATTTTCAAACACCAAATGGACAAAACGTATGTAATATGTTTCCACTATGTTGCGTAGGAAATTATAAATGGAAAAGCGGAAATGCCACTGAAATCTTAGCTTTATTTCTCTCTCTGTATGTTTGTTATCACGTCATATAACAAACGCTAAAGGTGTTTTGCACAAACAAACAAACACAAAATGTGTATATAAAGCTATTTAAGAACATGCAAAAAATATGCAAAAACTGCATAATTAACGAAGAAGAAGCAGAAGAGAAACAAAAACAACGGTAACAACGTTAAACACAAAGAGGAAGAAGAAAATAATAGCCACAAAGTGGCTGAGCATCAGGATTACCCGCGGCTGTGGCCAGGCCAGGATGTAAAACTGACTTGTTAAAATTGCCAGCTTGGTGTGATTACACATCAAAGATAAAGGTGAAAGGCAAACGATAGAAAGAGAGATAGAAGAAGAGAGAGAAAGAGAGAGCGAAAGCCATGCATAATGTAACTGTGTGCGTGCGTGTTTGTGCGTGTTTGTGCTTTTTGTGTAGGTGGCACACGTAGGTACACGTGTCGGCCGTGTGGCAGTGTGGCACAATGTGCATGATACTCAAGTGGGTGTGTGTGTGTGTGTGTGTGTGTGTGTGTGTGTGTGTGTGTGTGTGTGTGTGTGTGTGTGTGTGTGTGGGTGTATGTACGGTGCGTTTTCCTGATTGCATGTAGGTGTTTCCAACCAAACGTTGGCATTCGTGTTATGGCTTCTACTAGGTTGGTCAATTTATTTTTACCAGTTTGTAGGAACTCGACATAGATACTTATAGTACCTTGCATTAGAAATTACTCTGAGGAGCGGCTCCTCTTCGCCTGTTCAGCTTTGTTCCTGGCAGCGTTATTTTTAGCTAACATATTTCCGAATTCGCTTAGCTTGAAGGCGGTTGAGTATTATACTTTATTTAGAAGTTATTCATTTCAGTTCATATTTCGATTACCTTTTGCTGCTATTTATATAAATGCAACAGAAAATTGTGCACAGAGAAAACATTTGACTTTTGTGCCACGCACAAGATTATGAAAGCTTCTATACTTCTTTTAAAACTCAATAAAATTATACAAAATTTTAATGAAATCATAGATCTTTCAGCATCATTTTAAAAGCTCGAATTCGAAAAACATCATTTTATAGGAATCTTTAAAATAAGAAGAAAGGTATAGGAATTCAAACGTGCTTTTATATTTTCAATGTAATTTTAATAAAAATAATGTTAGTGGGGAGTAGTGCACCGCGACCTAAAAGTTCTATTGTGCCCGCTACTGAGCTTAAAGCTCCTCTGACATTCTTATCTCTGCAATAAATTTAAATATTTGGGATGGTTCCATTCTGTATCCCCCCAGGAGGAACAGCCTTTTCCTCGACAAGGCATCACAGTCAGGCAGTATGTGCAGCGAGGATTCCTCCTCAAGTTCACAAAACCTGGTATTTTCTTCACTCTTGTTCCCCAGGCGATTGCTTTGTAAGTGAGCATCGGCCTTATTACCATCAGGTACAGCCATCCAAAGATTTTGGGTGAGTTTTTCCATGATTTTCCTGCTATTTTCCGGCACGTGTATAAAGCTCTGATGCATTTATTGGTCACCTTTGCGACATGGGAGCCAAATTTTGAGTCTGCGGTTGAATGTTACTCTTATTTACTTGACTTCCTCGCTCGCGTCAATAGGACATCCCATAAGACGAAGTTTACTCACATTCTGTAGCTTATATCATCTGGTGAACGGAACGCGGGGTCAAGGGGAATCCAACTTCTCTGCACCAATTTTTGGTAGTGTTGAGTCACTTCCGTATTATGTCACAAAGAGCGCTCTCAAATTTTCGTAGTACACCCTCACCTTCAAGTCTTTCAATATAATTTCAAATATTCAAATCCAATGAATTTCTAAGTGCATGCAAGGCAATTAAAAAATAAAATAAAATGGTTTTAAAAACTCGACTTTTCAATGATGCCACCGATGTCTCTGATTTGGCGCAATCACGTGAAAATAATAAAAACCTAATATAAGCACCCCCGTGTGGTGAGCGGGGTAGAGAATACCACCACAGCAGGTCAAAGCTTGTCGTATGAGGCGACTAACAATGACACTGGGTTCTTTCGAGACCAGTAGGCCTTAAAAGGGTTGAGCGTAGGGTTTGGGACCCACCACGTAAAACCACAATTCCAATGACAGAATGAATTTACGTCAGGAAGTAACCCGATAACACGGGTTGTTATGGCCAGTTAAGAAGAATTAGCATTAATGCACTTCTTTTCACACTCACTGCAGCTTTCTCGCTCTGCGGTGAACGCTGCCAGCGCAGCCCACATAAATAAAATGATAACGCCACCTGGCGTTCATCTAAACCTATGCGTCTCATAATATGAGCGCAGGCACAGTTTTCCGTGACGGCATACGAGACGATCTTACCCCTCTAGAGTGCCAATATCTGTTTCACATCAAAAAAGATTTTTGACGTTTTGTACCCGTTTAGAACGTTTCTTTGTCACTTAAAAAGTTTTAAATAGTTGAAACTTCGTAATAACACACAAAACTTTATTTTGATTTATTCAATTAGCGCTTTTGTTCGTATAAGAAAAGCTGAAGAAAAGTTTTGCAAAATGTTTTCAAAAACTCAACTTATGTTTGTTTCTATGTTCTTTAAACAACAAAAAGGTATATTATTTAATTCGAAGCAGAAATTGCTAACTTTAACAATAAGTTTTCATATCCATCTATTTAATTGGATCATTTTGTTTTTACGTTAAAAACTAACTATACTCCCCCATGTGCGCTTGTCTCTCTGTCCGGGTGAGAGATTTTGACGGAACAGCGATTTTAATTCAGCTTATCAGGATGCCCAAAATGCAAGCACATTGCAGCATTGCACTCTCTTATTTTGGCGCCTGCTGAGCTACGTCTTTGTACCATGCATGCATTATTCATACGCCCTGTTGGCAGGGCATTGTTTGTTGCCTGTTTGTAGGCGCATTTATTATGCAAGTCAACACCTTGCAACACACGGCGCAGCTGCCTTTTGTGGTCTACCCCTGCACTAAGCTATAGTTTTGGTTGTTGCATTTACAGTAAATAAGATTAATTACCAACTCCAACGGCAAATTCAATTGACAATGTGTTCGTATGTGTGTGTGTGTGGGTGTGTGCGTGTGTTTTTTTTTATTTTTTACGTAAGTAACCATAGAAAACGCCATGGAGTGATGAAATTCTTCAAAAGATACTGATGGTCCGTACCACCAGCATGCACGATTCATGTCGTAACCCACGATAATGCCTACATACTAACGACACCCCTTTACACCACCACTCCCCGCGGGAGGACCGCTAAGTATTACTTCGCAGGGCCGGGTTGCGTATTATAGGCACACACATCTTAGCTCTCTTTTGCATCTCGGAGATCCTTCTAGATGCCTAGATGAGTTGATTCACGTTCTTTCTTCTAGCAATATGTCCGACTTATCACGCGCTCTCCGATTCGCCCCGTGCCCTCTCGCATCGTCGCAACTCACTTTGTATGTGTATCAGTAGCTGGGTAATTCCGAGCCAGTTATCTTCGCTGTCCATCATGTGTCTCATTAGCTCCTCTGGGGAGGGGATTGAGCCGACTAGCGTTCTGTACCGTGGGCATTGGTAAAGAACATGCTCCGCGATCTCTTTTTTTGTTGGACAGCTCGGACACAGGGGGGTTTGTTCGTGTCCGAATCTATACAAGTATTCCCTATATCCTCCGTGGTTGGACATGAACTGTGTAAGATGATAGTTAAAGCATCCTGTCCCTCGTTCTATCCAATCCTTCAGATTTGGAATTAGCCTGTGGATCCATCTTCCGTTCGTTGAGGAATCCCACCTGGCCTGCCATGATGCCATTGACGCTTCCCTTTCCGAAGTTCGGACAGCACCTGTCGATGCTCCGCGCATCGCCGAACGCCAGGAACGTGGATCTTCTTCATCTCTCGGGCCACCAGGTCAATGGGTAACATATTGGCCAAGAATAGAGCCGCGTCCTCCGAGATAGTGCGGAAACCTGATATTACTCGCAGTGCGCTCAATCGGTAAGGCGCCGCTGGCTTCCTCCGCAGATCACTTCTCCCATCCAGTGTCGTCACCCAGACAGGCGCTGCGTATAATAAAACTGATGCGACTACTCTCGCCAGGAGCAATCGTATGCCAACCTTGGGCCCTCCTACATTGGGTAGCATCCGGGAGAGCATCCTCGATGCCTTTTTGCTCGCATATTCCACGTGAGGTCTGAAATTCAGCCTGTTGTCCAGTATGATGCCCAGATACTTCGATCTGATCCTCGCGTTGCCCACCTGCACTTCCATGAACTCCACCTTCTTCCTGCTCGTAATAAGGACGGCCTCCGTCTTGTGGCCAGCTAATTCAAATTTTGCGTCCTGCATCCATTTGCTTATCGTTAGTATGGCCGCATTAGTAGCCGCCTGCACCTCCTTCACTTCCTTGGCCACCACTACCAGGGTGTGTGTTTGTGTTAACATGTTTATTAAAGCTTGTAAAATGTGTGTTTGCAAGTTTTTAATTAGCTTGTGTTCAAATGCCAGTCATCATTTAGGACCAACAAAAGTTGTTACATGTTACAGCTGTTTCAGCTTTTATAATGTGTTGCAGTTAAAGGGTTAACACTATTTTAAAGAGCAACATGAAAATACAAAAACTTGTACAAAAATTGCCCTTGATAACCGCTGATTGAACGTGACAATTCATCAAAATCATTTATTACCCCTGACCCTTTTCTAGCACATTTTCATTTTAGTTTTTTTTCCTTCCCTTTTGCAGGATGCCGCCATTTGTGTCAAATTTCATTTGGAGCGTGAAAAAAATCCTCATAAATTCAACAGCCGCATGAAAAACAAACTTTGGTATTTCGAATATGCAACATCTGAAACATTTGCTGCATCCTGTAAAAATTTGCACGAGAACATTGAAATTGTGGTGAGTGTGCAATGTCAAGTAGTGTTTTAGCGTTTTTCCAGATTGCTGCTATCAGGAAAAAGCACAATAGCTCCTTCGGCAGCTGCCAGGTGAAAATTGTTGTAAACATTTTGAACGTGCTGTGGCATAAGCAATTCATAGAGTGCACTCAAGGACTCAGATACCATTGAATATCAATACAAAAATGTACGACAGCTTATTATATTTGTTTCGCTTTGCTTTTTTTTAAAACAGTGCGATGGCGTTGCTTTGGATCTGGCCAATGGACCGCACCTGCAGGGCATCGCCTTACTCAATATACCCTATACACATGGTGGCTCTAATCTCTGGGGCGAGCATTTATCACAGAAACGTATGCGCAAGAGCGCAGGACCATTTAGCAAGAGCAAGAAACTCAAATCCACCGATAAGGAACTCTCGACGACAAGTTTTACTTCAGTTGATCTGTCAGTGGCCATTCAGGGTAAGTAAGACGCTAAAAATATTCACTCTCGAACCCAAAAAAACCCAAAAAGATCTAGTCTAAGATTTACTCAAAAGCATATTTCAAATTTTCAAGTTTGAAGTTTTGCATTTGAGTACAACCGATTTTTGATTTTCGGTTGTTTTTACCAAATATAACAACAACAAAAATAAATATTTTTTGCATTTTGGCTGTAATTTTCGCATGCCGAAAGTGAATTTAATTCCAAGTAAAACGAGAGTTTATTCATAAAAAACTTTCACCATTGATGAATGAAAACAAAAATTACCAGATCAGCACATCGTCTGTTAACTTCATAACGAGTGTAACTTGTAAACTAATGATCGCAATCTCATGAAATTTTGACAAGTATCATTTGAAGATTAGTAGAAACTGAAATTTTGAACTTGTGGCACGAATCCCCTTCCTCAGAAGTGACTGTCGACTTTTACACCTTATTCAACAAATTTGGGCTCAATTAAATTCCTAAGTCAACAAATTTTTGATTTTCTAGCACCGTTTTCGAATTATCGATATTTCCAAAAATTTATAAATTAATACATTTTTTATTTATTATTATTATATTTATTATTTAGAGAGTTGAAAAGTCAACAAATCTCGTATTACTCGGGAATCTTACTACCGAACAAGACCAATTGTAACTGTAGAATACAGAGCAATATTCTTTATTTTAGAAAGATAGGGATATGGTTTGGACCACTCTGGGATATTGCTCAGGCGTGCCATGTAACTTTCTAAATCCAAAATGGTGGTCGTTCATTCAGCAGAAGCAACAGTCTCCTAAAAAATATTCTCTTGAATATCTTTGCGAGAATAGCCAGAAGACTGATAGGCCGGTATGAAAATAGGTCTCAGGGCTGTTTGGTTCGACTGTGGCGAAGAGGTCTGCGGTGGCCTTTTACTGGCTGCATCCAACATTATTTTCAGTAGTGTGGGCCGGCTTGTCCCTTGCAATGCAGCACCCTTCTCAGTCGACGCCCTGACGGCGTCCTGTGTATCTGGTGACCACAATTGCATTTCTCTGTTTTAAGGGTTGGCTGCGTTTATTCCCGATGGTATGGCAAAGTTGTCTGCTGTGTGTATATGGTAAACCCCCCGCCTTGATCCGTGTAGAGAAAAGGAAATGGTTCCTAAAATCGAAAAGTCAGATTACCATAAGAGTAGATAGATGAAAACGACAGCAAAGCAGCAACATGTTAAAATAAATGAAATCAGACTAAAAATTCGATATTTTAATTAAATAGTAATTTTATGATATGAAATACAATTTTAAGCAGTTTACTAGCGAGGCTCTATGTGCCAATCACTGATTTGCAACCGTCTCAACTCCATCTTCGTATAGATTAGTTGCAACTTTTGTAAAACCATAAGAAGAAAAAAATTGCATGCCGACAGTCGGGGCGGTGCCCAACAGGAATACCCTGTGGATGCAGTTTTAACGATTAGGGTCATACGAGTCTCCACACCAAATTAGCATATTTTTGACTATAACTTTTGATGTATTTAGCCGATTTCGATTATTTTTGAAACATAGATGCACATAAACACGACGCACATCTCTGAGAAGTTTCGAGTTGATAGATTTAACGGAGCGGTTGTAAACCGCGCAAAACTGCCACGGGGGAAGAGGGTAAGATATCGACGTCATTCGATAAACTCCGTCAGCTTTGAGAAAATGCGCATCTTTTGGTAACATTTGTTTGGTCTAACTCTTATATGGACATGTCATGCACTAATCTAAAATACCCTTTTACACTTCGTGTACAGGGTATAATTAGAGCAAATAACCAATTAACTTGGTCAGTGGTGGGTTACAAATCTCTTTCAACCGCATTTCAATCCAACAGCAATCCGTCAGTCTCTTGGATATCTACTTTGAACAAACCTCAGCCAAAAAATAATTCGAAGCTTTGAAAATCTAAAATTTAACTTTAAGCGCGAAAAACTTTTATTATTATATTTCCGTTTGGTAGGCAATCTTAAAAGGATTGGAAGTTATGTTAAGCCAGCGTCTTAGGGTTCGAAACCTCTGGTGTTTAAACCACCTAAACTGTCAATGCAGCAACTAACAAATGAAACTCTTCTTTTTTTTAAAACAGACATAGGAGATCGTTTAATAGAGGTTATTGGGCTGGAAAATTGCTTGCACATGGGGCAAGTACGCACTGGCCTAAGAGCCTCCGGAAGACGCTTGGCTCAATGCTGCGAGGTGATTATAACAACCAAGAAAACATTTCCAATGCAAATCGATGGGGAGCCCTGGATGCAAGGGCCCTGCACGGTAAGTTGTGTTAAAGCAACCATTGAAAAATCCTTATAAACCATAGATAACTTATTTTTTGGCCAGATCAAGGTGACTCATAAGAACCAAGTTCCTATGCTGATGGCAGCTCGTTCGGAGAAAGGACGCGGGTTCTTCAACATGCTCTGCAGTTGATTTAGACGCAGCGCATCAACCGATTTCATCAGTACGCGTCCATCGGGTGCGTCACGTCTGGACTCGGCTGATGAGCTGGAAGATGAGTTCCATATAACTAGAAGTACCACCGTCCATAATATAGCTTAGCATAAATAGCTTTAATTGTTTTGCATACTTAGTAAAGGCTTTGATTTTGTGCTGCATTTGTTTAACTTACAAATATTTATATACATATTAACTATTATTTATATATATAATATATATACATATTTATGGCAAGTGAGTTGCAGAGCTTTATATAACTAATTTAGTATATTAGCAACTAAAAACATGCATTCCCCGTCCGGTTTGTGTGTAAAACAATGTATTTGTATTGTACGGCATTAAAAATGCAGCTATGCTAATTGTAGAAACCAAAAAAATAAAACTATTACGTCATATAAACTTACTTATGTGAGTCAGTGTTAACGCATGTGAAAGCTTTAGATGTACATCAACTTAAAAAACAAAAGTGCATAAATACCAAATTGATATATACACATTATTTACTAAATAAATATATTTATAAGTAAGAAAATTGTAATAAATTCAAAAAGAAAAAAAAACAGAACTTGTCCAATATGCAACTAAAATGAGACCAACATTGTAGTGCGAATTTTAGCATTCTCAAGTAACAAGTAGAGAAAAACCAAACTATTCATATAAGAGCAAAAATACATAGAAAGAAACATATGTTTGTTATATATGTAAACATAAACATGTAACTTTATCCGTCATCAAATGTGCGTTTCAGTGCTGTGTATCTTCTTTTTAGATAACTTCAAACTTTGCTTAATTCATTAAATTGATTTCCTAAAATTAAACATATCATAATAGGCTTTTCGTATCTCAAGTTCGTATATCTAGTTGATTTCACTATTAATCCGGGAAAGATTCAAACTGGCTGATGATTCCAAATAATGTAAACAGATTTAATTTTGCACTCTAGATATTTTGAGCGGCAAAATTAGAGTACATGAGCGTCGGATGAGTTAGATTTTTAGGTGTTTTATGCGATTAGAGCAAAGGAGCGCTGCCATTGGAAAGACCCATAGACTGCTCCATGAACAAAAGCACAAGTCCCATACCTTCCAAGCAAACTTAACGGCCTCTTCGGAAATTGGATACATTCATGCAAAACTTAAGCTTACTATAACTAGAGACCGAATACATCATATGTAGAAGTTAAAGTGTTCCTAACCCCTCTGTTTCTAACATAGTCGTATGAAGATCGAAATCAAAAGCGCTACGAAAAAAAGTTCTATTTGGACTTTCCTCATCAGAGCTGCCACAACAGAAGTCAGAATGGTGAAAAATTCCTTATGATTGTTATTGCATTTAAGCTATTGCCATTCTTTTCCCTAGTCTGCAATACATAAGCATATATGAAGTAACTGGACTGAGTCAATCCTATTTCCAGATGTTGTCCATGTGATAACTGAACATTTCAGCAAGAAACGCTCTGATCATGTGGCGGGCAATGGGCCAGGACCTTAATACGTATGAAGACCTCTGGGTCACGATTCCTTATGGCAGCTTAGACTAGCCATTGATAAAGATTCACTTGATTTGATTAAGTTCAAGAAAACTCATCAGATTAGAAAGCTGTTTCGAATTTATATTTATTTCAATCGAAAGTCATATTTCTAGTATATTTAAAGTAATATATTATTATTATATTTTTTTATTGCATTTACAACTTTAAAAACAAAAACAAAAAACACAAAAGCGAGTCTTTAAAAAAATTCACTTATGGCCATTTCCAAGGCTACGCACGTGACAGTCATACGATTTCAATTTGAAGAAAAAATAAATGTTTTCCTTCTTTTGATGTTCGGATAGCCCCTTAGAACCGTCGAGAGTATCGTCTTAAGATATTAGTAATACGTGACGTGACAACAAATAGAAATGGATTTTGTCTGGCTTTATTTGACTGAAATAACATTAGCTCTATTTATAATTTTGTTGTTAAAAAACCTCGTTGAGGTTTCTTCAATCTTATACGTGACATGACGTTCGTTATGTGGCATTCGTTAAGCGACAAATTTTATTGAAATCACCGAAGTAACACGAAATTTCTAAAACAAAATTTGAATTTTTTTTTTTGTATTCTACATCAAATTAAGAAAATTTCAAAAATCACCCTTATTTGTCGGGCTACTTATTTTCTTACGCTAAATGAGGCACTTTGACCACTGTGCTTCGGTAGCCTATGTTATATTTTTTTATTTTTGTTTAATTATCACTCTCCTTCGACCTCCTCTAAAATTACGTAATCATACAAATTTCCATGATGAATATGAACACATTTTTTCATACATAATTAGAAGCACTATACAAAACATAGTTCTACTTCTGTTACATATTTTGACTCACATTCATAATTTTATTTTTTTCGATTGTCTTTAATACCATAGTCGGCAAAGTTAGAGACTTTTAGACCTTTTAGCCTTCTAACGAAGTGAAAAAAGAAAGTTGCTTACGATCGTCTTCAGGATACATGCTAAACATACTCCAAGGAGAAGGAAAGTTTTCGTGTATCACTGCTTTTTAGCCTTATCGACATACATCAAGAACGTTTTTCCATTCTTCTATTTGCTGTTCTGTCATAGTGAAAAATAATGTACTTACTTTGCCCCTGTAAATATAAGTGTGCCAGAAGGCATTCTTTTGGGAACCATGTTCCGCAAAGTCCGAAAGTAGTTCCATTCTTCATGCTTCTATTTGCCGTTCTGTTATAGTGAAAAAGAGTGTACTAACTTTTCCCGTGTAAACACATACATATGTGAGCAACCCCTACGTCAAACATTTTTTTCTTTTAATTTTCGCTGTAAAACGCTCCGTTTTGGAATACATTTTGTAAAGTTAGGCAGCTAAAGAGTATTATGCACAAAATACACGCAGCAATCGGTTGTATAATGAAAATATTATGATTGTTTTGTAACAGAAATGCACTGCGGTTGGCCAACCGATTGCTGTGTGTATAGGGGCATTCGGCTTCTACACTAAATTTGCTCAACTTAAAACTTATTCTGCTTCTGCTTTTCTTTTAAAAACTTTATTTTAAGTTTTTTCAGTTCGATTTTGCAATTCAACACAGCGCTGCTTAAACAATAGAAGAAAAAAAATACCTTTAAGAATAGATATATATTATTATATACACAAATTCAATTGTTTATTTATTATATATATATTATATATTAAATGTACATAAAAATGTAACTTGATATACAAAAATATCAATTAAATGGTGCAGCTTTAAATAAAGTTTTATACATATATAAAATATATATATTGAAAAGAAAAACTTAAACTAACTTACCTAAATACTAAACATGTATATATAATATGCAAAAAATATAAATATGAGGCATAAAATACATATTTACCGAAAAAATACTCAAAAGTAGCAAAGGAATATTATATGGAAATATGGAAAAATCACCAAAAAAAAAAGTAATATATTTAGAAATATGTATGTATGTATAAGTCGTTAAGCATTTATTTGTATTAGCTAAAAGCCAAACGATATACATATAAACAAAATATAGCAAAATATAGTGAAACTTTGGTTCGACTTAGTCAGAAACTTTTCCATTGACGTTTAAAACTTTTAAATTCACATAGTTTTATATTGATTCGTTATGCACATTCAAACAAACCGTTTTGGCCAACTAAATAAATTAGCATTTGTTTTATTTCAAAGTATTCAGGACTGCACAATACAGTTCATACAGACACTCCGAGCAGTCGGAACCGACATCGGAATACCTAACAGGAAGGTTTATACTATTGATTTCTAAATTTAAGATCGCTTGTATATAAAAACAAACCGCTCAATGTGGAGTACTACTTTTTGAAACTGATAGTACACAAACTTTTGAACCAAAAGCCAACACATTCTATGCACTCTCCTATTGAATATATACTCTATAAATGTACGTGTACGTGTATGTGGCATATATTCTTTGAATTACAATGTGAAAATAAAAATTAAAACATTTTATTTCGCTAAAGAAACATTTTTAATGCAACACCGCGAGCCCACAAAACACTTTCGCCCCAAAGGGTGAAAGTGTTGGGCTTTGGCAACGGTTTGCAGATACCACACAGTAGCCAGTTAACATTAATTATAAATGAAAAAGCTAGTAAATTAAAAAATAAATAAAATAAACACATAAACTTAAACAACGCGAAACTAGCTATAAAACAAACTATGCTTAAAAATAAATATTAAAAAATATATATACGATAAATTGCCTAAATATTTAGCTGCCTAAAACAGAAATATAAGTATATAAATTTTAACCAAATTGTAGCATACAATTTCCAATGTAAATTTTCATTCATCAACTGCTAGACAAAGTTTTGGCAACTTACTAAAAAAAAAAACTAACTAAAAGTGGTTTTAAAATATACAATATTTATATATAAGTAAGTCCTAACTTAGTTTTAAGCGTAAACTAAACAGCTATATACTGTAAGCTGATAAAATGAACTACTTAACAATGTACAAATTAAATTTTTCAACTTGATTTCTATTGAAATGTATAACACGCTTAATTAGTTTAGTTACAAATTTGTTAAATTAAACAGCAGCTTCTTCAATTCTAAAACTTAATAGAACTATTTTCAGTTTTTTACGCTTTACGGCGTAAACTCTAACTCACTAATTTAGTTTTGTTTCTTTAAAAAGCAGCTTATACCTTAAAATAATAATTTTCATTTTTATTACGCTTTTAAAAAAAACTCATCCAACTTCAGTTGTTGAGTTAAAACTTCAAAAATTTCTTGCATAATTTAGTAAATTGGTACAAACTATACTACTATAAAATATAATTAAAAAAAAAAAACACACTAATATAAAAAACAAAACAAAAAACTCATAGGTAGCACTCAAAGTAGCGAATTCAAAATATATATAAATTGTAAGATCTGATATCTGGCATATTATCCATCTATACTCATGTATTTAGTGTTTAAAATAGATACATAATAAACATATGTTTGATCTGTCTATATATGCATAGATGTTAAAAATACAAAAGTATTTTTTATTTAAAATTATGCAAATTTCCATAGGCATTGCGCAAATTCAACTGTACATGCGGTCCATACAGACTTATAAAGGTCAGCACCCGATTTTTACTCTGCTGCCCGAATTGTGCCAAAACCGCAGCAGTACGGCAAGGATGCAGGCACATAAAAGGACGAAACAACACTGGATGATCCATTTGCGTTAGCATTTGATAGAAATCTATGCCTTTGTCCTCATCCGCTGTCAGCTGTGGCTTAAAGAGACTCCAAACTGCTTCCACATCCAACAAACTGCCATCTGTTGTACATAAACAAGTTTTTCATCAAATGTTCTTAAAGTTTTTATATACGTACTACTTATTACTTACCCGATCTGTGTGCTTGAAAATACAACATGGGCACTTGATAGGACACACTGTAGACTATATGATACTCTACTTGAAGCACAGTATCTCTCAATTGGTCTTCGTTTGCTTGGCATCTGATTTTTTGCTTGTAGATAAGATAACTGTTGGGTTCTTTGTCATCCTAAAAAGAGAAGACATTATATATATAGTATAATAGCACAATTGCATACGGGAAATTATTCGGAACCGGATGTCCTACGCAATTCAACTCGTTGGCAACCTTTCGATTAGGCAGTCTGGCTTAAGAAAGTTTCGCTCTGCTGCTGTTTTTAGTGGGAAAACGTGAGGCAGAAAGTTCTTTGTTGGCTTTAACGTACTTTTGAACTATTCAGAACTTGTACAATTTTTTTTTCTGAATTAACCCATCGCTGCCGATCACGCTCTCTAACAAAATTCCCAGGAGTCATCTCATCTTTAGACGGAATAGAAAATTAAACTCAAAATGAAAAATCTACGACGCGAAACGAATCAATCGGTATTCGACAACAACTTGAATTATAAGAGACAGCATCTATGCAACAGATGTGGAGCTTTCTGTTATCTTCCCTTAATTCAGCACGTAGAAAATTACAAAGTCTTAAAACAACTTGAGGTTCATTTAAAGAGAAAGCGGTTGAAATTTCCGTGCACAAAGAATATCTAATAGTTTCTACACGAAAAAAGACAAAAAACTCAGATGCGATTCATCCAGAGATGGAGAAGTAGATCTTGTTGGTAGAGAAAATAGCAATAAATACATTTAACGTAATTTGGTCTGAACTGCAAAAAAGATCAAAAGCATACCAAATAAATACTTGGTAAAATTATTGTTGTGGGGTTACCCCTTGGAATCGCTTCAACTCTTCAAAGTGCCCATCATGCTGCTACAACTATGCAGACGAACTACATATCCTATGTACTTTCTGTGGTTGGAAATGCCAACTGGGAGCATTCGCAGACGACGAAGCGGATCTTCACGAGGTAGAATTGGCAGCATCGGCAGCGCAAGCAGTAACTTCTTCGCACATGCCCACAACATGGCCTAGCCAGCGGAGCCGCTGTATGTTAATTCGGTTAAATATGTCAATGCAGCTTTGTTGTCCTGGAGCCACTTGATTGCGACCCCAACCTCGTCATATATCCAGGCCGTCATCTATGATGGGGAACGTCGGAAAGCTTACTCCGGAAACGGCACTTTTCCCGTGATCGCCCGTTAATAAACCGGAGAAGAACAATAGACTATCTCATATGAAAACTAAAAGACTAATACTTGAGTTCTATTCCCAAGACAGTGTATGTGTGAGGCTTAGACCGCCACATTGCGCATTTAGCAAGATAACTCAATATAACGCCCAAGGATTCTGCTCAATTACTTGGTGAAAATAGATTACCATTCTATACTATTGCATACACACCTTTTCTAAAAGCATCCAGCTATCGTTTAGTTGCTCTGAAATCTTCAAAAACTCTTTGGCCTCGCTGAGAAACTCTGTCCAACTTAATATGACTAAAGTATTCTTATGCTTTTTGTTTTTAAAATCATCTTTGTATATGAAGTTTTTTTAATTTAATACATAAGGAAAATTTCCGATAAGCTTGAGACTTGAATTGCTGACCTAAAAGCAGAAAATTAAGTCTTCTTTTGGTATTCGCCGCCATTCTAAACTGGCGGTATCAAAAAGCATATAATAGAATGCAATCCCAGATCGTTAATAGATTAACTTTTTATTTTTGCTGAAATGCGTCTATTCCCAAGACAGTGAATGTGTGAGGCTTAGACCGCCACATTGCGCATTTAGCAAGACAAATCAATATAACGGCCAAAGATTCCGCTCAATTACTTTGTGAAAATAAATCATCATTATATACTATTGCATACACACCTTTTCCAAAAGCATCCAGCTATCGTTTAGTTGCTCTGAAATCTTCAAAAACTCTTTGGCCTCGCTGAGAAACTCTGTCCAACTTAATATGACTTCGCTCATCATGTTATTTATTTCAGCTAAAAATGTAGTTTATTGCAACAATTATTAAATAACACATAATTAAAGCATACATAAAAATGGCCTTTTCAATACGCACAAAGTAAACAATTTATTTCATGCTGTTTTTGTTAACTCTTATGCATAAATTGGAAATGGTTCAAACACTTTAAAGCTCATCAAAATTGCTTACTTAAAATAAACACATAATTTGTCGAAGCTACAAAAAGTACTACAAAGCCTTGCTAAAAATATAATTCATTTAATTATATATGTATATAAGTAATTAAGTTAATTGCAATTCAGGAATTCTCAAGAACTAACCACTGCGTGGTTCATCTAGTGCGGACACCTGCACGCTCTCATTGCGTCGCACCTGCACTACAGTAACGGTTCCGGCCTTATCATCGAATTTACAAGTGACCGTAAACTCCCTAAGTTGGAAAGTGAAAATTTGTGAGCCATACTTTGTGCGCAAATAAACGGAACGTGGATCAGCCTCCAAAATATCAACAATGCATTGTTTTTGCACTTTCAACTCCTGCAGCTGCGTTTCAGCATGCTCGTTAAAGCATACCTTTAAACGATGGCTCGTTACTACCCAATTGGGTACGCGCACAGCGCTTGGCGGTGGTGGTGGTTCGTTGCTGATTAAGGTATCATCGTTGAAGTTACTATTGCTGGCCGTGAAACCGGCGGCACCGTAGAGCTCCATGTCTGACTCCTCGCCATCGGGCTCCTGGCGAGAGCCATAGAAATCCACGCTGGCGTTATCATTTGGCCCAGCTGAAGTATGTCCTGTGGATGGACGTACTCATAATTTCAAGCATTTTCAAGTTTTACATATAATTTCAGCAGATACCTGAGTCCATGCTTAGCGTTGGCGCATCGTAATAGGGTATATAAGGCTTGATATCTAGCACCGGAGAGCCATCTACCATATCTGTGCCGAAAAAGCTTATTGTGGCGCCGTCAATTCTTTCAATTTCGACCAGTGACAAACCTATGGGGCAGGGACGATGTGGTGAACGCGTTGAAAACACGCCAATTCGTTCTCCACCTAAACGCGGCGGTGCTACCTTGGCCTTAGGATGCGCATTATTGCGATGAAAATGATAGATCAGCCACATGTGCGAGAACTCCGTCAAACCCTCAAGCGAGTGCTCCGGATTTGTAAACAAATCGGCATTTAACTCTAGAACGCTGCGCAAGCGACTGCCCACGCTGGACTGGCGTGGCACGGCGCGCTTTTCCGGAAAGGCGCTGCGTATAATGCCTATGGGCCGAAAGCTAGCCGAATCATCCCTGCTGCTGCTGTTGGTGCCATTGACAAAGTTCTGGCTGGTATTCTAAAGCGTGTTATGTTAAGATTGTATGGTTAAAATTGCTGCTGTTTGTTATCCTTTTTTACGCACCTGCGCCGTTTCTGCCCGGTTATTGACCTTGCCCTTGGTATTGGTGCAACCTTCACAACGAAAGTTGTGCAGCAGCCGTGTTATTGTTTCAATGTCCTTCCGTTGCACATGCTGCAAGTTGCGCACTTGTTGTCTGTATTGTTGAATTCAAGGACAATGTTATGAACTTGACAATGAACAGTAATAACTTTAGACAATCAAACGCACCTCAAATTATTTATTTCGTTCCGCGCAATCGTCAATTGATTTTTCAAATCATCCTCGTGCATGTTCGTAATGCAAAATAACAAGCGTATACTTAAAATTATACAGCATAAGCTAACATAAACTTAATTAAAGGCCATTTTACAATACAAGTTTATTGTTATATTTACCTTATTTAAAACGAAAACGTGCAAATGTGAAAAATGTTAGGACAGGTCTCGCAGCAGCCACCACCTCAAGTAAAAAAGCCACCGCAATGCTTGCTGTAAAACTTTTACAGCTTACAAATAATTTAAGTCTCTTAATAATTGCTTTAAATTATTTAAAGCTTAAACAGTAGCTTTATTTATTGGTTGTTTAAGTCTTTTTCGCAGAATGTTGTTTGGCTTGGTAAACAGACACAAGTGCTGCAAAATGCTAGCTAACGAAACATCGATATAAAGTGTATGGGCTAATATCGATACAGCGATGTCATTTCGATGCCTATCGCTATTATCGGCATACTTTGACAGCTCTTCAGACACCACAATGACTGTATAAAATTTTGTTTTAAACACTGAGGTCTAGCAAAATTTTTGCAATTAATTTGTAACGTTATAAATTGTAGTTTTTGTTAAAGGTGTGTACACGTGCATTATTATTCGCAACTAAACCATTCAATTATTTGTTTATTACTAGGTAACTTAGCACAGCATAATCATGTCTCGCGGTAGCTCTGCCGGCTTTGATAGACACATTACAATTTTCTCGCCTGAGGGCCGCCTCTACCAAGTGGGTATGTATTTAAAAGCTGTCCATATTGCAAATTATTATCAATTAATGACTATCTGTCTGCTTTAGAGTATGCTTTTAAGGCCATAACCCAGGAGAACATAACATCGGTTGCACTCAAGAGTGGCGACTGCGCCGTGGTCGCTACTCAAAAGAAGGTAACAGAGAAGTTGATTGTGCCGGAAACAGTCACTCATCTATTTGGTATTACCAAGAACATTGGCTGCGTTATGACTGGTCGCATTGGTAAGCATATTTCAATATTTACATTGAAAAAAAGTTCACCATAATTGCCTTGTCATCCCCCAGCGGACGCGCGCTCCCAGGTGCAAAAGGCGCGCTATGAAGCAGCCCACTTTCGCTACAAATATGGCTATGATATGCCTGTAGATGTATTGTGTCGTCGTATTGCAGACATTAATCAAGTCTATACGCAAAATGCTGAAATGCGTCCACTTGGTTGCAGCATGGTTCTGATTGCCTACGACGACGAGCTGGGTCCCAGCGTTTACAAAACTGATCCGGCTGGTTATTTTTGCGGCTTCCGCGCCTGCTCCGTTGGTGCCAAGGTTATTGAAGCCAATAGCTATTTAGAAAAGAAATACAAGAACAATTTGTCCGAAGAGAAGGCCATACAATTGGCCATAACCTGTCTTTCCAATGTACTGGCCGTTGATTTCAAACCAAACAGCATTGAAATTGCTGTTGTAAGCAAGGAAAATCCAGAGTTCCGCATTTTAGACGAGAAAGAGATCGAGGAGCACCTCACTAAGATTGCCGAGAAGGATTAATATTTGGAAGTCGATAGATGTAATTTCTACTATTTTGTAAATCCCTAAATGGAAACCACGGTTTAATAAAAACGGTTCAAATTTTTATTTTACTTTTTTTTGTGCACTTTACCGCCATAGCGTAATACAAAGTCGTCCACTTTGAACTTGCGCTTACAGCCTTGATAGTTCATAAATCGTATTTTGCCAAATATAGCTCGCTCCTTCCAACCCTGATCGTGCACACCGCCAATGGACCACATGCAGCCAACATAGCCATTGGGATCACGTCCATCCAGACTGTACTTGTCGTTCAGCAGTATTGCGTACTCTAGAGCCTGCTCCGGTGTTTCCGCCCACTCTAATATCTTCTTGGCCCAATACATTCGCAAGAAGCCATGCATTTTTCCTTCTTTGACCAACTGCAGCTGAGCAGAGTTCCACAAGTCATCATAGGTGCGCGACTGCTCCATTTCCTCCAGCGTATAGCAGGGACTACGCTTATCCTTCCTATGAGCGTTCAGTGTTTCATAAGCCCAGGAATGCAAGCCTTTCAAGCTATCGTAGTGCTCATTATAGTAACAAAAATTGTCGGCTAGCTCGCGACGCACAATGGCTTCCTCGCAGAAGGCATCTGCCGATTCTTTGTACTGTGCGCGAAAGCGCTGTACTTCAAGTATACAACGCTGCACAGAGATTTGACCAAAATGAAACCAGGGCGACAGTCCTGACAAAGCATCAGCATTGGGATCATTACGCTTTTCATTAAAGTAACGCAAGCGGCGAGTGCAGAAATCATAAAGCTGCTGACAAGCAGCCGTATAACCCGGTTTGGCCCAACTTACCTCATCAACACTCATGTCACACTCAAGCATAGCATGTGCAGCATTCCAATCCACCGTCTCTGCTTGTGTGTGACCATGTGGATGCTTGACTACAGGTGGAAATTCGGTCAAAAATTCTGGCAGTTTAGAGTTGATTTTGTTTCGTATGGTACGCGCGGCATATTCCTGCTTTTCGGACGCTACCCAAAGAGGCACTATGTTGTGCGCATCTACTTGGATCAAAGGTACATTAGAAGGTAAGGTTTTGGTTACATCGTCCACCCATTGACGCGGCACACGCAGTGGCGCAAAGTCGCAAATGACGGCTCCTATGTCTTGGGCTCTAACATGCTCCGGCAAACGCTGCACTGCTGGGCCTAAGAGAAGTCGGAAGTGTATGTTCAGCGCTTGACACTGTTGTTCCACATCCTGCAAACCGCCAATCATAAACTTGTAATGGCGCAGCGTGGCATTAAGAAACTTTGGAACCAAGCAAAATACCACAGTTAGAGGCAACTCTAGTTTAAGCGCCAAGCGCTGAGCAAAGAGCAGTGCCCAGTTGTCCTGCACGCGAGCATCACGTGACATCCAGTAGACAATACCACCTTTGCAGTCCTCCTTAACATCGTTAGCCTTAGAAAGAACTCGTACGCGTTTTTTTTTGAAGGCGAATTCTTGTATATTGCCAGCGCTTGTATGGCGCTGCTCTTCTATGTGTTTAAGAAATTGCTCTAAGTTAGTGTAGCTGGGCTTGGCCGACGGGGTCGCTTTTGAAACAATTGTGGCGGCTTCCTCCTCGCTGCTATCAATTGAATCCTTTGGTTTCGAGCTGGTTTTCGCTTTTTTAGTGGGCTTAGAAGAGGCCGAGCCTGTGGCCTTGGCGCGTTTCATAATGTAAGCCGATGCGCAGAAGCTGCGTACAATTTACAAATAATGGGCTTATTGAAGTAAATATATGATGCGTGCTTACTTCCGCAAATATATGCAATTTGAAACCAACAAACTCATGTAATATTTGCAAATTGCACGGCGCCAATTATAAGCATTTTTTGCTTAATATCTGGTAGCACTGCCAGTTTGAGTTTCGGCCGCACTGGCAACGTCTCAAACTGCAGTGTTGTAAAACAGTGCTATAAAATGCTATACAAATAGAAAGGCGCTAATTTGAAACAGCAGTTTATTTCTGATTTAGTTATATATTTTATGCACATAGCACATAGTATACGGGCTTGGGATTTTTGGATTTCATGAAATTGTTTATAACGCTATTGATATACAGTTATATTTGGTATGTATGTACATATAAATTGTACCATTTAGCATTTATATATATTATTATAGATTTTGGGCTATATCGGAATTGTCTTTTATCATTTGCACTACGTCTTTACATGATGTCAAGATTTCTATCTGCTGCAACTTTTGGAACCATTATATAATGTTATATACGCATGTACACTCAAATTGTTTTAATTAATTATAAAGGTTAAACTTTTGTGTATATACAGCTAAGTTATGTTAATTTTTGTTACTTTCTCTGATATTTAGTTAAAATACAAAATGAATAATTGTTTTTTAAAACGTTACAATAAAAAATATAATTAACACTAAAACCTTTGACTGGAATTCGAAAGCAATTAAAATTAACTAGTTGTAAACGAGTTTACAAAATAATAAACAAAATTATCACAATTAATAAAAGCGCGGAAAGTATTAAAATGGCTGCCCACTGACGCTTATCTGAAATAGTCAAAATCAAAAGAAAAATTCGTTATTTAAATGTAATATGAGTTTAAGAAAATGTGTAGCTTTTATATATTTCACGTAGAACCATCTACCGATGAAACACCGTGTTAGTCTTAGCTCGTTATATGTATGAGTACCAGGATGTTCCAGAAATCCGTGAATAAAAAGCTTAATAGATTTCTAATATTTTTCACATACTTCTGGCACATCGGTTTAATCAAAGGTATAACGTCTATCGATAGATTGTTGCACGAATTCTTCAAAAACTCGCTTATTTTGTACACTCATTCTATATTTTATACAGGTAACTTACCATTATTCATATGCAAAACTTTGGCCACTTTTTTCATTGTAGTATCCAACTTGGACTCGGTTGTATCAAACTCATTGCCAAAGTCATCCAGCATTACTGCCTGCTCATCCAGCTCAACGCCAATCTGACGCGACACAGTCTTTAACGTTCCAATGGAATCACTAATCATATCCAACTGTTCATCTTGGCCCTGTATCATGCGCTGCTGTATAGACACTGTCTCACCAATGTACCTATGCCCAGGACTATCCAGGCTGCCACCATGATGCTGCTGTCCATAATGTCCGGGACTGTCAAGCGCGTTCTCCAGCTTGGAGTACTTGGTGCCACTGTGGCGCGATGCAGCTGCTGCTGCTGCAGACATGGTGCCAGCAATTGTATTGGCCACAACCTGACTGCCGCTATTGATCAGTGAGTTGGTTGTGGTGGCAATGCCAGTATTGGGGCAATCTACTAGATAGGTACGATCGTTGTGCGATTGATGATGATGATATTCGTTGGTGTGATGATTCGTATGATGGCTGTTGCTGTCGTTGTGTTCGTTTTCGAGTAGCGGCTGATGTGCAGTTATGTCTCTGTCCCTGCTGCGATTCAGGCTCATCTTCTCCTTCATCTGTTTGACTTCATCGCGCGTATTGTCGATGAAATTTCGCCGGCTGGAGAGCTCACGATTATCGATGCGAAATTTATTCGGATTTTTCTCTACAATGCGTATAATTTGGTTTGGTTAAGAAAAACCTTTGCAAAGCTAAGTAAAAATGCAAAGAAAGAAATTGATTTTTCGCAGAAATGCGATTTGTTTTTGTGCAAAAAGGATATTTATAGTATCTTCCAAGTCTTCCAAGTCCCATTCTATGCTACGCAATGAATTACGCAGCTCAGTTGTAGTCCACTCAACCTCCGCGCCGCCGTTCTCGCCCAGCTCACGCCAACGCAAATAGAGGCCGCGTGTTTTGTTCAGAGCTTTGAATACCTCGCTGCAAAAATGAAAAGCCAAAAGGGTTTTAGTAAAATTGCATTTGGCATAAACTGCACACGTCGGACATACTCCTTAACCACAAAAAATGGATCCTCCAGAGACATGACCCGCTCTGTCACGTACTATGTGCAATGAAATTTGCAGTTTTGTCTATTTTAAATGGGTTTTGTTTGAAAAACCAGCAGCACACTTGACATTTATTTTCATGGATTTTTCCCTTTCGTGCTCCACAGTTTTCCACACACACATACACGAACACACAAACGTGCTTATGCACACGAAAAGCTACCCCCAAAAGTCGTTTGGGTAAATAATGCAAGCTAGAAAATATACATATATATATATATAGGGGTTGTGCGGCCGTTACATATACGATTTTCCCTTTAATTTGCTGAAATTTCAGTAAAACTACAAATAAAGTAATAGCATGAAATTCAAAATTAACTCGATCTAATCTATTGTAGTGGAAGTAATGATTGTAGAACAGCGTGTTTATTATTGATTATTGCACTTTTTGCCGTCTTATCTTGTATTTTTTATGAACCGAGTAAATAAACTCCGTCACACGGACCAACAGTGCGGTTTGAACTCGCTCGAAAACTGATGTTATGTCGCTCTGGCCAAGAAGCAAGTGAAGGCATCTCTGTTTATACTCCTCCAACGCTTGCGCATTGGCCCACAACCACTAAACAGCACAACAGCTAAGCAACAAACAAACAACTGATATTATTTAAACTTTTCAACATGCCAATTAAAGAAACAAATTTTGTTGGCAACACGAAAAAAAAACCACCTTTGTCACAAAGTAATAAACAAATGTGGGTGCTCCTCTGCCAGGGAATGCCTGGTATTAGTTTAACTCACCTGCTGCTCCCAGCCACCTCATTTAGCAAGCTTTTGTGCACAAACAGTATGCCTTATTTAGCTATACGGAACTACAGCTGTTCTATTACTAACAATTTATTACACTTAAAATTAATTTTAGTTTTACTATTTTATTTAACTAATTTTGTGCTCTTACTTTACAACTAGTTCAATTGAACAAAATGATTCAGTGCACAAAAGAACAATTGAATTAGTGGAGCTGCTATTTTTGTATTGTACAACACTGTGTGCAGGCTGCCAGTTTACCGCGCAAATTCATATTTAGTTAAAAGCATTAAAAAGCGTTAACTACGCATTATATTGCACTGCACCAAATTCGAAGCTACGTTTATGCAAATTTTTGCGTGCAATTATAATTGCATTCACAACTTTAGTTGGAGCTTTAAGCACTATTGACTGATAAGCAAATAGCGACACAAACCAATCAACTCAGTTGTTATCAGAACTTTAAGCGTTGTGGTACGCTTCTGTCCCGTAATTATCAGACACCTGTTTGTTAAAACTCTCGGTTCTTATTCACAAACCCCATAAAAACTATGCTGCAAAACGATCCGGTACGCAATTTACAATATGACAGTGATATACGTGTGGCACAAACGGATACCAGCGATCCCAGAGGTAAAACTTTAGTTAGCAATAAAAAAAAAAACTAAATTGCATTGGAATGAATCACGAAAGTTTAAACTTTACCAGCTGATAAATACATTACTTTTTGTGTTTGTATTTGCTTATTGTTGCTATATGGATTAAGTTCGAGTATACGTATGGGTGACGATGGAGCAATGCGTTCCTTGCTGACGCCAACTACTTATATCTTATCGACATTTGTTGTTTATGTCCAATGCTGCCTTTGTTGTGGTCTAATTGTTAAGTTAACCGAATAAGGGCTACAAATAGTAATTGAATATACTCCAGATATTGTTCTTTTTTTGGGATCGATACGAATTTCACTAAGCCTCATATGCCTCAATTCGGTTGGTATGTATTTAGGTGCATGAAAGTAAGTAAGTGAATTACTCTACCTAAAGAGCATGAAAGTAATAGAGTGGAATCCGTGATCGTTACATTGAGTCGACTTGCTACAAAGCCATTACGGCAGTTTCAATTTACATTAATAGTCAAGCGGTTAGCATGATCATTAGTTTAATATCCACAAACATCCAACATCGTTTCTCTAAAGATTTCTGATAAGATACAGGCGATCATTTGCTTTGAAGTCCTTCATCAGCTAACAACTTTTGGATTTGATTCATTTTGGAAGACACATACATGAGATTTCTGTTTTGTTTCGGTTTCATACGTATAGATCCACTTCCTTTTAGCATTGCTCATTCCCAAAATATAAAAGGCAGCCCTCGTACATATATCTCCAAGAATCAATCCGATAGAACACCTCCATTCTATGAGTTATTCATAAAAAGTTGTATATTTATACCGATTTTTATCACTTTTATTTTTATTATAAATTCTTGCAGTTTACGATGCACAGATAAGCATTACCTCTCAACCACGGCCAACGTCAGGTAAATAGAAGTTTTTCCAATAAAAATATTTTTGTTTATGTATACATAATATATTATCATTATTCCATAGAGGCGCCACGCATACCCTTGCCGATTTCCACAGTTGGCAGCAATCGCACTTTTATACCCTTAGCTGGATATGATTGTCTGGCAGATTTGCCTTCGGTGCATATTGAACAAACCTTTGAGCTAAATGAATGTTTGTATAGCTACAGATACTTGTAAAAGGCCCATATGTACTATATTCTCCCAACTACTCATAGCACTTACTGCAGTTTCTTCGGAGAATCGGTATGTGGTGCGTTCTCCTTTGGGCGATGCCATATTCGCTGCCTCAGAGAGCAGCACAGCCAATAATCGCCTTATATGGGGCACCGCACGTCCCTTTCAAATGCATCTACTCGATAAAACACATCAGGAAGCTTTGGTGCTACACAAAAAGTTTGCTTTGGGTGCATTTTGTTGTCAGCCCAAGAGTTTAGAAGTTTGGATACCACCAGGAAATGTCTTAGGCCGCATTGTACAATCGCCTACTTTCACGTTACCTGAGTTCTATATAGAAGATGGCAATACGGGTCAGCCCATATTCTGTGTTGTGGGACCATCTAATGCGGGTTTCTGTTGCTTCTGCTTGCCCAAAGAGTGCTACTTCAAGGTGAGCCAAGATACCTTTTAATATTATATGTGTACTAAAGTTAATCATCTTTATAGATTCACTCCGGCGGGGACTTGCGCGCTTCTATCGATCACAAGTGGCAGGCAAGCAAATCACAGTACATAACCAATATTTACTTTAGCGATGCGAAACTGACGGCCAAGGAGCGTGCGCTCATAGTGGGCTCGGCGTTTTTGCTGGTGAGTTGAATACTAAGTTACTCAATGTCAAGAGCCTAAGCCTAGTTTCTGTTTCTATTCTTTGTAACAAAAAACCTTTACACGAAAAGCGCTGACTTTGAATATCTTAAAATTCATTGACACTTTTGAAATAACTAAGAAAGCCGAATCGAAGTCTTGTACAATTGTTAACCTTACTGTCTTTCATTCAGAGGTTAAATCCTTATTTGACTGAGTTATTTTAGTAAAAGATAGTACTTTTCAAAATGTATCTTACAAAAGAAAAAGAAAAGGATTTGTGATGGATTTTCAACTCTTTAGAGCAGATTGCTGTTGGATTGGCCTTCTAAACCTGCCTAAGAGGGACATACTTCCTCTCGCCTCACACACTCAATTAGTACATGCTGCGAGGATTCCTTTTCAAGATCATTAAACCCACAGTTATTGGAGTTGGTAATGCCAAGCTTCCTCTAATTTCCTTTCATTCTACAATGTAATTCAATGCCACAATATTCGTCGTAGCAAAAAGTTGGCTAATATGATTTCCTGAAGCAAAGGCCTTATCCGATTGTATTGCTATTTCTATCTATAATATATACCCATAATATAATCTAAATACCCTTTCTCATTTCAGGAGTATTTGTACTTTCAAACACGTTTTTAATACGCCTCTTATTCCCAACCATAAAATTACGCAACTGGATTTGTTCACATTGATTTCTTTATTTTTTGTCATTTTTTTTAAGGTTTTTTTGTTTTAAATTTTGTGTATAAGTTTTCATACTTGATTTTTCAGTTTTGATATATTTTATGCTTTCACATATACATTAACAATAATGTAATAAATCACTTCATATTTTCTTGTTTTAACCACATACATACATATACGTATGAATATATATTAAATTTACTAAATTAAATTTCTTAAATTGTTTTTTTTTTTTGTTTTTCTTTTTTGCATCATGTTAAATATTTAAAATATACTTTACCGCAGTTTGTACAATAATTTTCATTTATTTATATTTGTATATAACCTTTATGAAGTTGGTTATTTCTTGCTCTAACTAAATAAACTTAATTTAAATATGACAACATAAAGTTTATTTTTGTTTCAGCTATTTAAAAGAAAACAAAAATGAAACAAACAATTATAGAGTCTCGTGGTCTCGTTGCTTTAAAATTAAAACAAAATGTTTAAAACTCGCTTAGTTACTGATTAGTTTGTTAACAAAAACTTTTTAACACAATTTTAAATTAGGAAGAGCTACGTGATTTCATTTACAAAGCCAAAATTTGATTTTCTTCTTTCTTTATGGAAAACACGATTGGGGGGTGCATTAGGGACTAGGCCTTATAAATAGGTTCTTGATACATATTACGCACAATATACTTTACTTAGTAATTATGGATTCATGTATGTGTAATTATGTATGTTAGATAGACTCACAGCACTTAGGGAGTTTTCATTTCGAAAAAAAAAAGAAATTTCAAATTTCATTCTGTGTATCGATTGATCGATCCAAGTGTATATCAGCAGTTTTATAACTAGGAATAAGGTTTTTGTTTTCGTTTTCGGAGCACTACATGGTACAGTATATATGTATGTGTGTGTTATGTTTTAAGTTATGTATGTTATGCGCACATAGAGTTGAACAACTTTTCAAAAGCTTAAATTCTATATACTTAAGTTTTCAATATAAATACATATGTATGAATACCGACTGCACTTGTAAATCGATCCTTGACGTCTTTAAATATAAATACTTAAGAAACACACACACACACACTCTCGCAGAGAGTTATATACATGCTCAGTTGTATATAGAAAGTTTTACATAGCTTAGTTTTTATGTTGTATGTATGTATTTTTATTTAGATGTGTGCCCAAATGCGATATGCTTAGACATTTGATATGCGCTCGTTTAAGAGTTTTTGGTCGTTGAGTTTAAACTGATTTGAGTGTGTGCGTGTGGGTTGTGTCTAATTGGTAACTGCTGGAACCTGACTGAAGTCCAGTGGCCTTTCCAGTCCAGCCATTGGAACTACGTACAATGACTGTTGGTTTACTGGCTGGCGTAGCTCAAACGCCGGCTGCGGCTGCCACATTTGCGGCAGCATGGGCCTCACTCAGGTGGGCTACAACATGTACATGTACTGTCAGTTGCCTACCGCTGCAGAGGCTGTGGATGCGACTGCCGGAGCGGACAGCATCAAATCTGACCGGGCACGCTTCTCGCTGGCTTCACGCTCTGTGGGATTATCGCTCTCCTCACCGTTGCTACTGAAACTGCCCGGCAAGCGACGCTTTAGATTGTGCGTCAGACCATTACCCAGCGATTCATCTTCAGACATGGAATTGGCACGTTGCGGTGTATTGCCCGCACTGTCATTGTCCAGCGAAGCAATGGCCGAGGCGGCTGCACTGTTCGCTGCACTGAAACCATCCTCTGAGGCGCTGTCCTGCGAACCAATGCCTGCACTGGAATTGCCTGTATCCTGGGCTAGCTGCACCATGCCCGAGGGTGTTGTATAGCTACTCAGCTTGTTGGGATCCTTTTCGAGCAGCTTTTGTGCCAGCAGTTTTAGCGAAATCAGCGAATTCTCACAGTCGCTGGTATCAATCTCTGTCAGGCTTATGCCGGCACGTTCAATTTCCGCATAGGTACCAAATGGCAGCTTCTGAAGACATTCTAGTTTTTGCACATGCGTTTTGGATCGCAAATGCTTGGCCAGGTGGCCGTGAATGCGAAATGCTATTTTACAGTCGGTGCATTCAAAGGGTCGTGGATTCGACGTCGTTGGCACGCCAAAAGTCGAGGTCATCATGACCTTGTTCTTATGCGCCTCGCTGCGTTCATGCTTCTGCAGGTGGCCCTGTGTGCGAAATGAAATGCTGCAAGGTTCACACTTGAACTTGCGCTCCATATAATGTATGTTCATGTGCAGCGTAAGCTGATGCTGGCGCTGGAAGGTTTTGGAGCAAATGCTGCAAGTAGGCCGTGCATCGCCGGCAATAGGCGTGGGCACACCACGAGGAAAAGCCACAGGTTGTATTTCGGCAGTAGTTTTGTTGGCGCTTTTGAATCCATCTTCCCCCACAATGACTGTGCGAGCTGCAGGTGGATTGCCGAGCACACCGCTAAAGTCCTTGGCATCAGGTTGCTGTATGGCAGCTGGCAGATTAGCATTGTGCCCTTCGCTATTTGTGGGCGTAGGTGGTTTCTTGGCCGTTACAGAGCCGTGCTCTTGGTCCGACTGAGATTCGCTCTCCTCGCTTTCTTCTGGACATTTAGCGCTATTAGTAGGCTTTACTGGCTCCGGTGCTGGCGGCTCAGGTGTCTTAGCCTCGTACACTTTAATTGTGGGCAGCTCTGGGTCTGCTTTGCTGGTCGCTTCTATAATTATACTGCTCATTACGGGAGAGCTTATGCTGCTAGTGGTAGTGGTCACCACGCTGCTTAACCTGGGTTGTTGTGCTTCTGGTAGGTAACTGCGGCTGAACTGACTCTGCTTCATCTTGGCATGTTGTAGAGCCTGCTCCTTGATATATGCCTGTAGTAACACATCCTCACCGTCGTGCTTGGCTTGCTCCTCCATCTCAGCCGATATTCGCACTTTGTCCGAGACGGAAATCAGAGTTTTCATAAAGCCGCTTCCATTACCACCACAACCAAAGATGACGTCATGCATTTGTTGCGCCTGCGACTTGACGACACTTGACGGTGGCTCGGCAGCGGCGCTTGTGACTACTATGGATGTGCTTGTTGTGGGCATAGCACGAGGCTTGGTTAAATCCATTGGTGAGCTTTCATCACTGGCCACAGGCACGCTATTGTTACGCTTGGGCTTGGACTCCTCCGGATTCGAGTAATACTGTTCCTGCTTTTGATAGTCAAATGGAGGCTTGGGCGACGTAAAGGAGCAAACTAAACGCTTGGGTTGCGTGCCAGCAGCGCTTGAACCTACCGAGCCAATGCTATTGGCTGGACTATCGGCGGGAGCGGGTGCGTCATGTACCGCTGGATAAGGTGACACACTTTGCGGTATGGGAGGCGTCATAGAGAGCGATAGCAAACAGCGCGCAGCTTCATGTTCCTTTAGACGACTCTTGGACTCGTCGGTGTCTGTGTGTATAAAATTATTTAAGTGCAAAAATTGTTGATACGCGTTTTCTGAGTACTTACCGCTGCTTTCAGATTCATTGTCGCTATAATCATCAGAATCGGATTCACCAGCCATGGAAGACGTTCGTCCGCCCGCAGAAGTAGAAGATTGTTGATCAAATTCCACATCAGCATCAAGAAATTCACCATCGGCAGGCATAGGACCCGGATTTATGCCCAACTCAATGCACTTCTTGAAATGCGTTTTTGATTGCATGTGTTTGGTCAGATTGCCCTTGGTCTTGAAACTGTGTGAGAAGATAAAAGGAATACAATTCTAGTCTGCTGTGTCTCTACCGATTCATTTTGAAAAACTGAGACTGATTGGCGGGAAATAGCTGTTTATAAAATGACTTGCAAATAACAAGTTTGCATTAAAAAGTTATCGATACTAAAAGTGTCACGATTACTATTGCACTTGAAATTCCTTTCCCACCAAAAACTTATCAATTAATTTTGTCAAATCTTTAAACTTACCTAAAGTTACAGTAGCTGCAGGTAAATGGACGCACATCCGTGTGTGTGCGTATGTGCTTCTTCAGCATGGATGGTTTTTTGCAGCGTATGCCGCACTCAGAGCATACATAACGACCGCGTCCTCGTCCTCGTATATAAGTATAGTCCTCATGGGATTCGTAGCCACCAACTAATAGCTGTGCACTGCCATCTAGCTTCTTGGAAGTCTCCTCCGCAGTGGATTTTCCGTCGGCATTTGTCTCTACGGCCGCGATTTGCTTCAACTGATGATGATAGAACTGGTTCTGACTATTGACAAAGGGCGTGCTCACAGTCTGCTGTGAATTGACCAGCGTATAATGCAGCTTATCGCTGCCTGCCATAGTATTGCTTAAGAGCTTTTGTCGTGAATCGTACAGAGAGATCACTTGCTTAGGCTTGAAGCCAAGCGGATGTGGATTGTTCTCTTCGCACACCTGCCAAACGCTATACATCGACAGCTTGTGCATGTCAGCCACATAGGAGGGCTGTGGGCAGTTTACGGTGCAGTAGAACATTTTGGTGCTGCATTTGAGACCTAAATACGTGTAGGCATGTCCATTGAGATAGAGCTGCACGCAGGACTTTGAAGGTCGCGGAGTTTCCGGTGAGATTAAGGGCAGCGTATTGGCTGTGGGCGTTATGCCATGATGACGCTTGGGCGTAAAGGTTCCCGGCTTAAGCGGTAGACTTGTGGGCCGCAAAAACTTGTTCTTTGATTTAAGCTCACTAGATGGCTCCTCCACAGCGGTTGTGCCTGTGTTTGGTGTGTCCACATGTAGTGGCGCTAAAGCTTGCGCATTTTCCGGCAGTTTAGGTACCTGCTCACTACTCTTGGACATTTGATCAAAGTTAAAGTGACGCACTTCCTGTTCCGGTGGTGATCCCTTCATCGGCGAACTACCGCGCTTTCGGGGACTTACATTATCAGCCATGCTCAAAAAGTTAAATGTCTTCTTTGGCAGCTCCAGCGTATTGACCGCCGTCTTGCTATTCCATTGGAGCGCGCTGCGCTGTGCTGGAGTGGGTGGCAAGCGACTAAACTCGCTGGGCACATTCTGCACGCCGCCAAACGGGGACAACGCCTTAAGCTCACTGTTACCGGCAGCGACTAGCAAGGGACTTGGTTGCTTGCGATTGGGACTAAGCCCGCGTGTCTGTGCAGGCGGCACCTGCAAGTGTTGCGGTGGTGGCGGCAGCAGCGACATTTGTGGTGTTAAATTGCTAGGTCCTGGTATGCCTGGCACATAAGGTATAGCCTTATCAGCGGCACTCATAGGCGGCAGCGTTAACGGATTATAAGCCGTAATTGAGGTGAGTGGCGGAAATTGAAAATGTTGCGGCGTGGAGCTGCTTGCAGAATGCAGGAAACTGCTCCCATTGATCTGAAACTTGCTTAGCAGATCTCCGGTTGCCTTTCGCTCCTTGGCAGCCTCGCTGGGCTTGGGTGAGACCTCTTGAAAGCTGCCGCCTGACAGCAGCGGCGTTCGTATCATTTTCGGGCTCTTGTCCAAATCGGGGCACTCGGAAATTGGTATCATGCTGCCCCCAGAGGACGTAAAACGACGCAAGCGGTCCTCTTTTTTGTTCATGAGCTCATTGGCAGCTGCATTAAAGGCTGATTGCAGCTCCGCATTGGCGTTGCCGCTGAAGAGCTGAAAACTATAGCTGCTGTCGTTGCCCAGCTTGGCGCGCTTATTCGTGGTGTTCTGTTGATCCTGAGTGGCAAACTGCCGATCCTCGTGCATTTTTGTAATGACAACAGCATCCTCTTGCATCTTGCGTGGCGCGTTCTGCTGTGCATAGTCCACGAGCGGCGTTTTGCCAAGCAGGGGTCCGGGAGAGGGCAGAGGCGCATCAACAAAACGCAGTGCATTGGCTTCCACGCTAGGCGCGATTGTAATGGCTGCAATTGGTGTGACCGTTGTAATTGTACTGCTGCTGGTGCTACTGCTGGCTGTAGTGTTGACTGTGTTGGTGCGTGCTGGTGATTGAGATGCACTGAGCCGACTCAAAACCAGGCTGCTGGGTTTCGTTTTGAGTTGTGACCAGGCTAGCTTGGCCAGTGATACCGGATTCTTGGCCATATGGCTTTTTAGCTCGGGCAGGCTAAGAGATAAAGAGATCGAATTGGAACGAAAATATTTGGTGGATGGCGATGAGGCGGGACTTATGGGCGCACTTGAGGAGGCATCCTGGCAGTATGTGCTGTTGTGCAGCTTCAGATCATCCGCGCTGCGAAATTCGTTAGCGCATATTGGACAGGAGTAGACGGCATCATCACCCTCGCCAATGGGCATGGCCAAGCCGCGTGAATTCAATAACAGATTCTTAATAATGGAGTTATTTGGCGGCACATTTTTCGGTGCAGAGGCTACAGTGTTGTTGGCAGCGCTTGAATTTGGCTGATCAATAGATTGACGCTTTTTGGGCGCAGCACTAGTAGCTGCCAGTGGTACAGGTAGCGGCGTTGCCTTTGGTTTAGCCGACAAATTAAGCGGCATTATGTGTGGAATTGTCGCTGTCGGAAGCTCTTTGGGCATGGTCATGGCAGGATCTTGTCGATATTGCAGTGGCTGCATGGACACTGGCAGTGGCTGTGGTGGCAAATGCTGTTGCTGCTGCTGTTTAGTGGGCGTGGGCGGTGGTGGTGCGGGCAGTGCGCCGGGCTTGGCATTGACATAGCCAGTCATTGAACTGCGCTTTAACAGTCCATTTGGTGGAGTTACGGACGTCTGCTCCAGTTGTTGTTGTTGCTGCATAAACATTTGATATTGCTGCTGTTGTTGTTGCTGCTGCTGCAGCAGTTGCTGTTGTTGCTTTTGCACAATGGCTTGGGCGAGATTGACTTTGGTATCACGCTCATTAGTTCCCACTGCAGCTGTGTGGTTATTTAAAGTCCCCGAGTTGCTGCCAACAACTACGTTGCTGCTGCTGCTGGTATTACTGCTGGAGTTGTTGTTGTTGGCGTTGTTAAAACTACGCGAGCGATTCAATTGTTTGGGATATTTCTTTTGCAATAAGATTTCCTTATTTTCCACTATGGCCTCATTCTGTGAGATTAGCTTGGAAATGTGTTCCTGCACCTTTTCCACATTCTGTACAAAAAAAAAAATTAAGAAAATTACTTTTCCGACGACTCTTCAATAACATTCAGCAATACGTACCACCTGTATGCTGCCACTATTGCTGGCAAAGTTGCTTAAATTGGCAGTGGGCGTGGCAGGCGTGGCGGGTGTGTAATGCGTAGCCTGCTGCTGGTTGCTGAGCACGGCTGGCGAAGCTGGCGGAGGCACAGCTGACGCAGGCGCCTGGTTATTGGTGCGTACAAGCTGCAAGTTGTAACACTTATGTTAAAAGAATGTTTTTGTAATTAAACAAGCTTAAAACAAGCTTACCTGCTGCTGCGCTGGCTGCGACTGCTGATGCGCCTGCGCTGTGGCTTGTTGCACTTTGAGCAGCGGCGAGTGTTGCTGCTGTTGTTGTTGTTGGAGCTGGAAATGCTGCTGCTGCTGCAGCTGTAGTTGAAGTGCATGTTGATGATGCATGGCTGCTGCTGCTGCCGGATTATAATACTGCTGCGCCGGAGGTAAATGCGCGCCAGGATGCGGCTGACCCAAGTAATAGACACCAGAAGCCGCTGCAGCCGCTGCTAGAACGGCCTGCTGGGAATATGCGGTCGGATTGGTAGCTATAAGCAGTGATTGCTGTACATGCAAATGTTGTTGTTGCTGCTGTTGTTGTTGTATTTGTAGCTGCAACTGCAGCTGATGCGAGTTGATGTGATTGTTCAACTTGAGCTGCGTGCTGGGCGAGAGCGTTGGATGTTGCAAATGCTGGGACAAAGACAATTGGCTGTTGAGTTTGTGCTGCTGTTGCTGTTGGTGTTGCGCTTCTAGCACATTTTGTTGTTGTTGATGCTGTTGTTGTTCCTTTGAGCCAGGTGCATATAAAGAGGCATTGTGGAACTTGGGCTTATATGGTTTATAATCAATAGACTGACGATGCTGTGCCGTGGCTGAGTGTAGCGTATCATGCGCAACAGTGGCCATATTGGTTGCTGTAGTTGGAGGCAGTGTGCCTGCGGCTGGTGAGCCTAGTGGCAGGTGTTGTATGTGCGGTGGCACAGCTTGTTGTAGGTAGGTGGTCTTGGCTGCAGACAACGTAGAGGGCGAGGGTGTAGGCGTGGGTGATGCTGTACCTTCATCAAACGGCGAGCCCGATCGACTGACCTGTAATTTGTAGAAAACGGATTTAAGTATAGCGATATTTTAGCAAAGAGAATACTAGACTTACCAGTTCGGAACTGCTGTTGCTTAGTTCAGCATCCACATCCTGATCGGATAATCCATCTTCGGCATCAGCGGGCACTTCCAAGCCCCGCGTGCGCGCTGCATGGGAACGTGATCTTAAAGCAAAAAAAAAAAAAAAACATTTTAAATCGGTTTAGAAAAACACCTCAAAGATCTATCAATCAATCCTATTATTTTGTCCCCATTTATTTAGCAAAAAACATTTTTATTTTTAGTGCAATTCATTTCGATATTTTCCTTTCCTTTTGGCTTAAATTTTATTTGAAATTTCTTGAAAAACATTTCCCGTGCTCCAAAAGATTTTTTAGCTCATTGAGGGATTGCTTTTCGGCTTTGAAGGTATATTTGGCATACAAATCCATATATAGATGTTGGGTTAAAAGTAGCATAGATAGAGTTGTTACTTTGGATTAAATACCTCTCCTGATTCTAAGTTCGAATCAGTATCAGCTAAAATTTACATTCCACCACTGGCACTGCTATATATACATAATATAAAACTTATTATCTCACATATCTGAGTTCCAAGACGATTCCTACCTTTCACTATAACTCTCTAACCCAGCTTAGACTCACCTGCAATGTTTGTAGAGATTGCTTTTCGTCTTGAATGCTATGCCACAGGTATCACATGGATAAGGTCGTTCATTGGTATGGGCACGTATGTGCTTCTGTAGCACCGATGGTTTGGTACATATCAGATTGCAATAGGGACACACATAACGACCCGAAGATGTGCTCGCATTCCCGCTGGATGCTGTTGTTGTTGCAATGGCTGTTGTTGTTGTTGTTGTTGTTACTGATTGTGGCGCCACCGTGTGTGTTGGCTGTGTTTGTTGCTGATGTTGGGCAAATGTTTGCGGCGATAAGTTCACATTGGCCATATAATTGCTAATGTTTGATGTAGGAGCTCTTATATTATTTATGTTGTAGCTATTTTTGATAGTATGATTGTTGTTATTGTTGGTTTCCATGCTGCTGCTGTTGCTAACAGCAACATGCTGCAAGGCATTATTAGCATTCATTTTGGCCAGTTGGCCTTTAGCCTGTGTTGGTGGGTGGTTCATTTGTTCTTGTTGTTGTTTCTGATGATAGACATGGCTCATGACATTGGCATGATTACTATTTATAAAATTGGCACTGTATTCCGCAGGTTGCTGCTGCTGTTTCGACTGCTGCAACAGGTGGCCATTGGTTAATGGCTGAGAGGCAGTAGAAGCGCCAGATGTGGCAACAGTCGGCACAGGAGCGGGCGTGGTTGACGGCTGTGTTTGTGGTTGTGGCTGTGCACGTAACGTTTGCACGGGCGGCGGAGGCGGGGACAATGAACTGTTTGATGACAAGGAAGTCGTGCGCTGCATGCTGGATGGGGTTACATCGCCAGCAATCACTATTGCTCCATTGCTGCTGTCCGCCTCTGTGGTGCTGGCCAGGCGTTTGAACTTTTTGTGCAAGTAACGTGAGTTCGTCCAATCAGCAGCAGCAGCGGCGGTGGCGGCGGCAACAACGGACTCATCTGTGACGGCAACGCTTATTGTGGGCGTTGTCGGTGTGTTGCCAATCGCTGCTTCAGTGGATTTGGGCTCCTTGGTGGCGGCAGCAACACTTGCAGCGCTTGCAACATGTTGTAGCGTCATTTTGCTATCACTTAGTATATTCTTAGCTTGGGCTTTATCTCTAGGCTTAAATTCATAATTTTCACTAATACTACTATCACTGTGGTGGTTGTTGTTGGTGTTATTGTTGTTGTTGCTATTGCTGACAGTGTTGTCGCTGTTTGTTTCGACGGCAATGCTTTTTACGGGCAACTCTTGAGCTTTATCTTTTGCACTTGTACTGGGTTTGTTGTTGTTATTGTTGTTATTGTTATTATTGTTGCTGCTTGCAGCATCGGCGGTTGTTGTTGCTGTTGTTGTGGTAGTTGTTGTTGTTGATGCTGTTACTGTTTTGCTATTGGCTTTAGCTTGCTTTGTTGTTGTTGCTGTTGGTTTTGTAGTTTCAGAACTTGTACGATATGTTTGCTTCTTCGTTGTTGTTGTTGTTGTTGCTGCTGGTGTGCTGCTGCTGCTTGTTATTGTTGCTGGTGCGCGTTTATTGTTGCCTACTTTGATGTTGCTTTTGTATTGTTTATTTGTTGTCTTGTAATGCCTTGTTGCGGCTGTGGTTGTTGCACTTTCCATAGTATCAACTTTGTCTGTTTGTGACGATGAATTACCACCGGGTTCATCTGGAATAGATAGATAGGATTTTAGTTAGTTAGATGCAAATACATATGTATTATCTTTATTTCCAACAGGAGAGAAAGTTAAATAAAACTATGAACATCGCCCAAGCCATAGATACATATTCAGGCCAGTATTGTCAAAATATCAGTGAATAGAGTGACGTCATTCCAAATTAACAAAAGAACATTAATTGTAGAATACAACAAGCAACTGGAACTTTTCTGTCGCCTAAGGAACTGGGCCCTTATTAAATCACCAGATCTATAGAACCTTATTTAATATATTATTTTTGGAAAAATAGAATGTCCCCTTTTTAATTATATGTATGTACCATGCCTCAGCAGGTCAAAGTTTGTCGTATGAGGCGCCTAACAATGACACTGGGTTCTTTCGAGACCAGTAGGCCTTAAAAGGGTTGTGCGTAGGGTTTGGGACCCACCACGTAAAACCACAATTACAATAAAAGAATGTTTTTACATCAGGCCGTAAACCGATAACGGGTTGTTATGGCTTGTTGAAGAAGACCATGCAAATAAAGCCCTTGTAATCTATAGTTTGTTCTGCCAATTAAGAACATCAAGCTTAACTTCTTTTACTAATGCTTATATGTTTCTGTACTTTTTATATATGCAAAAATCAAACCGGCTCTTCCACAATGACAAAATCGACATATTTATCTACATAATTTAATTAAAACGCAAACACTAATTTTTATATTTTAGCGAAGTGACTTAAATTTTTGCAAATTTTCGATTAAATATATACAGCGACAACAAAAACAACTCCTTGCTTGACTTGGTTATATATAAGCTAAAAGATGCAAATTAAAGCGTAGAAAATTGCGTGAAAATATCAAATAGCATGGGTAGAGTAAAAACCTGGATCGAACTTGTTCATCACCATTCAAGCGGAATTTGGCACATTCACAAGTGATATGCTTATGTGTATTCAAAGTAGTATATGCTATATATCTCTAGTTAAAAAGCGACCTCAAGCCAAATGCCAACGTTTTAATTGGTCTTACTTTAAATAAGTAATCATGCTTATTTACCTAGACAATGCCCGCCTAGTTAGTTAGCTTGACAGAAGTACTTTATATACTAGTTGTAAACTAACAGGCAATTGAGTTTATTAAATATTTACATGCAGCTAATACACATGTTTAAGTTGGATGGCTAACAATGTGACCTTTGAACAAAAGTTTTGCGATTGTCAAGAAGAGAATAAGTTTGGTAAACAAATTATTGGATGTAATGAATAGATTAAGTTGAAATTCATGCGTTTACAGTTTGTTATAATTATATATACTATAAATACCAAAACGAAATTATGAGCAAATGCCAGCTCTAAATAAACAAATAAGCAATTTCTAAGATCAATCTATCCCTCTTCTATAGCACGATATCTATATTCCAATAGTGTTGTCGTCCCTTTCGCTCAATGGCAAAACGCATTTTGTCATTCGCTCTTAACAAATAAACACCCAATACTTGTCTCTATCAGATAGAAACGAAAAACGGCGGAACACCTTATGAAAACACTCTTTTGCCTTCACCATCATTGGGTTTTGTTTTAAAATATCATTTCTAATCAACATATTATACATGAATTTACTATTTTAATATTCATATGTTATTAAATGTACATTAAATGTATTTGTATTTGCTTTTTGTCCAACTCAATAATCCCCCAATAATCTTCATTAATTTCATCACCCCAGTACGTCATGGTGACAGCTCAACATTTTGTTAGTTGTTATCATTATCAGCACTAATTGCTCATGCATCTTATCAGAGCAACTGATAAAAACACAAAACTTTGTTGGCACACGCTAATTCAAGTGTGCCCCAAGTAGCTTAAAGGAACTGTACAAACGTGTCAGAGAATCGCCATTAGCTTTGATTGGTGTATATATGTACATAGTACACCCATAAGTGTGTGTCAACAATCCAAAACCGATTTTTTTTATCAACTTTCTATTTCGCTTTCGTTTATGTTAGCAGCAGAGCGCAGACAAGACCCAAAACAGAGCAGTACCCGGTTACTGTACCCACCCAATAATCGGTCCCCAAGAGTGCCAACTATTTAAGCCAACCTGTTGCTTTGCGCACACGCACGTACGTTTATCAAATATTTAGAAATACACACAACGTATCACACAAGACGACGTTGGAGTTGGGATACTCTTTTATAGCTGTCGTTAAGTCTTATAAGATAAACTATACTGTACACTATAAACCAGTGGTCCGCATTGGTTGACATTGTGTTGGCACAATGCTATAAACTTTAACACTTACAAATTGTCAGTAGATTTCATCATTATCATTCTACCATTCTGTTGGCACAATGGACAAGCCTAGTCTGAGTCAACCTCCTATGATGAGCCTAAACAAATCTAATCATTCTATTAATTTTCTATACTAACTATTTGTCGAGTTCAGAAAGCGAAACTGAATTTACAGTTATGAAGATAGAATATCAACTGAATCATTGCATTGTTGTAAAGCGAAAGGGGGATAATATCATGTCAAAAATGAACGAAGAAATTTGATTAATGTTTGAATTCGAAATGAAAAGAAAACTTTGCATTAAACTATACAAATTTTTTGTATTTCTCATCAATTTCGCTTAGATTATTAGGCTCACATGAGCTCACAGACCAAATTAGGAGACTTTATTCAACATATAATTATATCGTACTTTGGGGTACAATACAGTAATACATCTTTCATCATCGCTTTGATTAGTGTATGCGATTTGGATCATGTAAAAAAACAAATGCAAAAATCAATAGCTGGCAAGTTTCTCTCTCTTGAGAGAGCCAAGCACATATGCTTTTCGAGATCTAGAAGTTCAAATCAACTACGCGATATTTTTATAGAACATACAAACTTGATTTATATATGTTTACATGAAAGATCGTCTACAAGTAGATCGAACTCAATCAAACTATTACTTTTGCAAGTAATCTAAAAATTTTCAAAAATACCAGCAAAATGTGAATTAATGAAGTGTTATTAGGAGTATTAAATTATATCAAAGCAGCGCGGTACACCGACGTTCCAAAAGAAACGTATAGTATAGATTATTCCCCTAAGCTACTGATGCTTACAAATTTTGCACATGAATGCATTCAAATTCGCAAAGTAGACGTATTCTCACAAAAAGAGCATACCAAATATAGAACTAAACATGAAACGAATGAAATTAGTGCAGAATTAAGCATGGAAGCATCTCGCCTTGCATGTGAATTTGTCCGTGTTTGCACCTTGTTTACTAGATATTTAAAATACTCATTTCGCGTTTTGATTGCTTTCATGCAAGGCTCTAACATGCCTCCATATGCATATATGATATACAAATATACTTCCAATCTCTAAGGAAAAGTGTATTATGGTATAACTTAATGGCACTCAGTGGCAACAAGTATGTGGCATACACTTGCTGTTAATGGCCGCTGTCGCTTATCAAAACTCAGGACAATGCGTGGCGCACATATATATACACTCACGCCCAGAGACACATATTATGTGTATATAATCTGTAAATGGCTCGATTGTATAATGATTAGTAAATCGGTTGTGCGTTGTACTTGTAAATCAAATTGATGACCGACAGACCAACAGACCGAGAGACTGATCCGAACCGAACCACAAATGAATGCTTGTCGCTGTTGTTAATTAACTTTTCCAGACATGCATACGTATATATGTATGTATTCTGCATACAAACATATTAAAATACATATGTATATATGTATGTACCTTTATAGATATAAATGTACGTTTGTTTACTTAAGCGTTTATCATTTATAACGTCGAACTTTATAAATAGTGCGAAAAAAAAATTGCCCAAAAATTCCATTTAAATTGTGTATATAGATACATTTGTATATTTTCGCATACATATGTATCTACGTATTGGCATCTTGTTGCTGCTATTGTTCTAATTTACCGGTTGTATTACTCACAAATAATGCCAGAAACAGTTAAGGCTTATATTTATTGATAATTTTCATTTGTAGCTATTTGTTGCTTTATAGTATACATCATATTAAGTAGACGACGTGTTGACGTCAGAGTTGTTCAAGCAATTAAGGAAATCTTAAGTGTCATGTTTAGACAGAGATAGAGCCAAAGATTAGACAGCAACAGCTGCAGCTTATAGATTTAAATTGCAGGCATATGTACTTGTATTTATACGTACTATATACATATATAATAAAAAGCAATCAATTTTAGTTTAAGATTAATTGCATAAAGACGTGTTTTTTGTAACACATTTTCAACGTGCATTAACTTTTAAAAATAGCAATAATCAGAGTAGGTCAATTACAAGGCGCTTAATATTATTTAGAAATATAAAATATTAAAAAAACAGGTCATCAAAAACTGCTGCTTGTGTTTTTCACTTACGCTGCTAATTACTTACACACACATTTATATGTGTACATATAAACAATGTCGTGTCTATAAAGTCAACAGTCAACAACGTCAGACTTTGAGTCGCAGTAAATGTTTACTATACGCTCGCCATATATAAAGCAACAATCTTAAGTACAGTAAACTTAACGATAAGCTTATCACCAATAGAGAGAAAAATACAGCGAACTTACTAAACGTTTTAGCTAAGCTGTTTTTATTGAATAGCGTTAAAACACAAGGGCGTACATAGGCAGGGGTGCGAAACACATCATACATTTCAAGATAGCTCATAGAAGAGAACGTAGCTGGACTCCGAAGACCCAGAACAGTTTATAGATCACACAAATTATCCTTCGTTACGTAGTTCAATCAAAAGATCAGTACAGCGTAGACACCAAAGAAAGCATGTTCGCAATATTTTATACTTTTTAGTAGACGAACTGAATTATGATAGTATCATTGGAAAGGAAATGAGAAGATACTCGCAATCTTAAAATCAAGAATTTTCCAAAATCAAAATTGTACTACGTTTTCGTGTTTTAACCATATGTTCAATCCATGGTGAGAAACGGCCAAAGAAAATGTTGATTATGATTATAATTCAAAAGAAAAGAAAATTAAGACAATATTTTAGAAAGAGTTACTCATGCCGTTTGACACTTATTAAGAGTTAGTCTGTGTATTTGTGAAAAATATAATATTCTATTACATTGCTGAACTTTGCCCCTACCCCCTTATCAAAATTCTACGTACGCTCTTGTCCAAACATTTAAATGGTTTCATTATCACGAATTTTTGTTCAACCGTTTTTTTTTTTGAATTATTTGTTCATTTTGTGTATTGTGGGTTAAAATTCGCATATTAACTTTTTATTCAGACAAATGCAATTGTTTGTCATGTGCAAAGTGCAATTTTATACATATATGTACATATGAAAAATGAATTAAATTGTGCATATCACAGGCCATAGCAGCAGGAACAACAAAATCAACAACTTATCTGATATGCACAATGCTCGCCTCACTGCATTATTTACACACAAGCACATGTGCCTGTATCTATGTTTGTATCCATGGGTGTGCATGTAAGCGTGTGGTGATAAGTTGATGCAAAATTGAGCGCACGCCCGGGCCCCACAGTGGGGCAATGGCAATCTCTAAGCTGTCTACGTCACACAATTCGTTTTAGATACGCTTGTCAGTCGCTCACACACGCACACACACACACACACACACACACACACACACTCAACCACCCACACACGCATACATTTTATGTAATAAGCACAAGGTGCGGCTTTATTAGTAGCGCCATGAGTGTTGTTTTGTATGGTTCTTGTTGTTGTTGGTGGAACCTTTGGCTGCTTGTCAGACCAATTGTCAGTGTCTGTCTGGTGTGTTGATATGTCGGTACGCTTGTACCGCAATTAAAGTGCATGACGAACCCATTTGACACTGGACTGGGCACGACGTCATTCAACAAATTGCACATAAGCTTAGTTTTTGGTTAAACAGCTGCGAACCGGTTCCTTTTATGACATGAACACTTTGGAATTGTTAAATAATTGACAGTTTCGTACATCTACTATTGATTTAGTGGGCAAGTATGCGATCCCATGATGCAATGAATAAACTTTATTAAATCAAGTCGTTACACTGGGAATAACATTTTCCGATAAGAAATAGTGTAAAACTTGCCACAAACGATCACTTAAAGCACAGTTTTGGTCACAAAAACAACAAATTTAGCTTTTAACTATTCTACATATTTGAGACAGTTGTGATCAAAATCGGTCGGCTATATTATATAGCAGCTGACGACGGACTTGACCTCTTGCTTGTTATATCCCATGAAATAATAACAAAATTAACATTGGCATTGCGCTTGCTCTGTTAACTTACATTGCACCAATTCGTCTGCTAAGTTCTCTGGCGACGTTGACGTCGACGTCGACGACACACACGTTAAATTCGCGGAAATGATACGGAATTCCAATGAAACGTAAGATATATAAAATGAGCAAAACAAAGCAAAGCGGCCAAATAACAGCAAAAAAGCAACGACGCGCACACACACTTACGCGCGTTGAACTTGTAAGCCGCAAAGCAGAAGAGAGTACAAGCGAATATGTACACAATGTTTTGTTGTTGTTTTTTGATTTCAGTTCAAATAATAATAATAATGAACATAAGAAGTTGATTAGCAACATTTACAACTTAACAAATTGTAAATAAAACACAAGCTAAAATAGTTCAAAACTAGTATTAAAAAAAAACACAAGCGCGCTGATTACGACTGCGACTGCGACTACGACCGACAACGACGGCAACAGCTTCGCAGGCGAATTGCGAATGCGAAGGCAAGCAACAGAAATTCATTCAAAGACCCAAACCAAGTGGCAAAAAAGAACAACAGCAACAACAACAACAAAAGCAATGGCCACGGCAAACGGCGACAATACGAACGAACTTGCGAACGAGCAGAGCAAAAACAAAAGCACAAGACGTACATACATAGCTGCTTTGGAGGTGAGCGGAAAGCGGAGAAATGAGCAAAGGAAGAGCAAGAGCAACAGTACAATAATCAAATAATTGCGCGCGACGTTGGGGCGACAGCAACGACGACGCGACGTCGAGGCTACGTCGCATACCGCAAGATTCGCACTTACTCATTGTTAGTGCATAGCGGGGTGCGCGGCGCTGCTATAGACAAGGCGGCACAAACACGTAAGTCTCATACACACACACACACACACACATACACTTTGCCAATTGTCAATCAAAAGTAAACACAGGGTCGGTTGACTATGGCGGCGGCGCCCCTGGCCGAGTGCTGCGCCGACGGAAGCTAACGCTGCCTTTGCCACTGCTATAGTTGCCGTCGTTTTCGTCGTTGCGCATGAGAAATGATCAAATCAAGCAAAAACGTAGCCCCCCCGCCCCCAACAACAACAACAGGTGACGTGAAGTGGGGTAACCGCCGTCGCTGCTGCGCCGTCGCCATTGTTGATTACGTATGGCAGCACATACATGCACACTGGAGCGAAGCATAAACACGCGCACAGACACATACGTACCCACAAGCATGCACAATAAATATGCGAAAATTTGCTGACTAAGGAAGGTCTGGGGAGCACCAACCAACAGCGACGGCGACGGCGACGGCAACGCCAACAGCCAAGAGCCAACGATAACAACAAAAGCATTTAAAACGCAGAAGCAAAGCACAAAACGTAATAGCAGCAAAAAAGTGATAATAAAATAATTATTGCTAAACATATACGCCACACACACGCGCACACACACACACACACACACACACACACACACACACACACACACACACATAAATGCTGATCGTATGAGCAAGCGCAAGCAAGTAACCGAGCGAGTGACTGAGAGGCAAAGAGAGAACGCGCTATACGAAACTAGAGTTGCCGCCTTAGCTGCACTGCACACACACACACACACACACACGCGGCGCACAGTGCAACAAGCTCGTCCAAACAAATCAAAAACTGTAACTGTTTCTCAAAGATTTTAATCAATGTAATTAATTGGACAATAAATCAGTTAAACTGAAACATAATTTTATTTTATTCATTTATTGATCATCAAAGTTCAAAAAAACTAGTATAGTACATATTTTTAATTTTATTAAAAATACATATTTTTATGAATAATTTGGATTTGTATTATTTTATTTAAAAACAAGAGTTTAGTTTTCCTAAACACAAAGGTAAAAAAACGAATGAAATCTGTTTTTGAGTGGATGGCAAAAGATAAGATTATCAGTGGAATTACTGTTGTACTGATAGAGGACGTAATTTTTGGCTGAGTGGAACCAGACTCAATGTGTAATAATGGTAAGCAAAGCCTTTCCAAAAACCTATTAGTTAATAAATATATGTACTTCAATATGACATTTTTTGCATACTAGACTATTAAACGAAACAACTTGTCAACGAACGTGGAAAAGAAATAACTTTTTGCTTGGACCGTTCAAGAAGTCTTATTTTTACCCACTTCTCATATACTTTGGCGGCACTGTGCGACGTGGCGTCGACTACGATTACATACATATAAATAACATGACTAAGCCAAACAACTTGACAACACTGTCGGCGTCGCCAGCGTCGCTGCCAGCGTTGTGCTTTTCGCTTTTGCTTCATTTTCTGTACATTGAGTCAATTCACAAGAAACGAGGAAACCCGCCATCGTTTCTGTATGTCTGTAAGTACGTATTGTATTTGTTTATATTTATGTGCGTGTGTCCGTCAGGCTGTTATTTTCATATGTGTGTGTGTGTGTGCGTGTGTGTGTGTGTGTGTGTGTGTGTGTGTGTGTGCATGAATCAAGCTAAAAATTTTAATAATTTTGTTGTTGTTGTTGTGTTGGTACTGTTGGCCGCAGCTGAAAACAAGTTTAGCTTGTTGAACTGAACTGAATTGAGTTGCTGAACGAACGAACGAACAGCCATAGCTGAGCGCGTGTTGAGTTTTGTATCTGTGTGCGAGTGCGAGTGTGTTTGTGTGTATCTGTGTGAGTGTGCTTGAGTTGCTGACTCGTAAGGCTTTTGTTGGCGCGCGGCAACTTTTTGGTTTGGGGCTTTTGGGCAGAGGCAATGGCAGCGACTGACGCAGCGGCAGCGCGCTACTTGTTTTTATTGCCGTTGTCGTAGTCGTCTTCGTCGTCGACGTCGTCAGCGATAATATTACACTAATACAAATGCAATTGAAAACTGTTGGAGCTTTTCAGAGCGCTTGATAAGCGCGTTTTGGTTTTGCTTCGTTTGTTGCTCTGTTGTTGTTGTTGCACGTAACAACTCGACTGTGATCAATATAAAGCTGGCTATGGATGGAAACCTAGTGGAATTGGCTATGACGTCGGATACTTGAGAAACTTACATATATGCATACATACATATGTACACATTGAAGTGTTATAGGAAATCAAATTAATGCGATTAAGCAGCTCTCGTTTTTCACGCCAAGATGATAAGCATAGACAAAGAAATTATACTCTATGCAAAAGTTTTGATAATGATAAGTATAGTGGTCGTTGGTTCGTTAAGAGATGTTTATATATAGATATTTTGTTTCTGTTTTGGTGGGGTTTTCAATTATCACCAGCTTGCAATCATATTTGGTTATGTCGAAATATCCGCTTAAAACTTTAACTCCAACCATAAACTGAAGAAATTAGTTGGCTTATTTTTGTTGCTGCTGTTATTTTGATAGCTCTCTTTTTCAAAAGCTAAAGTTCAATGTACAGAATAATGCAAATCAGATAAGATATGCCGCTTGCAGTCAAGGAACCTATCAAAAGGGCTACAGCTAGTACTATTTTTAAATTACTTGTTATTTACAATTAGTTTCAGTTTAAGAAAAACTATTTAGTTACATTTTTATAGCATTTCAAAAAACATAGTCAAAGCTTTGAAGCTACATATATAATAAACACCCTTGTATCGACCCATTATATTGCCTGAGAATTCCAAATATTTAGTATATGCTTTACCAAGTTTCAAAATATCTTGACTAATCACGTACATAACGATGAGTAAGCTAAAAACTTTTAATACTATGTATGCACATATTTTTACAAATAGAATTTCACAAAACGAAATTCTCGTTAAATGATTTTTCTGGCATTATATTTTCCGGGCGCGGAAATTCCCAACAGCTTGACGTCAGCGAAATGTACAAAATTTATAAGAAATCTTTATATAAAATCCGAAAACGAGTGCCAAAGTTGTGGTTTATTTGGCAAAGACATATGTACATATATGTTATTAAGAATTTTTGGCAATACATATTATAATGATGTAATTACACAATGTACACATAACAAAATCTAAAAGCCTATTGGCATTCTTTGTTTTTTTTGATTAAAAGCATAATATGTTGATGCGAGTAAGCTTTTACTTTTAAGAATTATTGCGTTGAGTAAAATATAAATAAAATAAAAATCCTAAAATATTTATAGGATCAAGGGTGTTATAGATGTAAAAAAATGTAAAAGGAAAAAGGAGGCGTGGCAGATCATTTTCGTCTGTATGTATGAAAACCTGTTCCTAACAAACTCGAAACCATTCGCCTTGATTAACGACATAACGACAACGATTTGACGTAAAAATTATGACAGGGGATCTCCATTGTTGTATCATTAATTCATATTGATTAGCTCATTGAATTATAGTTCAAAGCAGAGCTAAAATATTGTCATATACTCTAGTTTTCATTTTATATCAGGTCTAACAACGTCAGCTAAAAACCCAGACGATTTCCGAAAAAATAGATAATAGACCTAAATAAGCGCCTAGTTCATTTCATATATATGTATTAATAGAATCGCTCGTTTTTGACTAAGCCAAAAAATGTTAAATAATTGCCAGGCAATTTCTGTTTTGTTTTTGTTTACACACACAATAAACGCTGAGGAAATTGAAAAAAATTTAACAAAAGATCACTCGATTATGTATGTGGTATATACCAAAGATTTTGTTGTTAATTTCTGTTTATTTCTATGTTTTCTTGGCAGCTATTTGCCATTTAATTTGGCTTGTCTTTGACTTTTGCTTTCTTTTTTCGCTACTTGTGCTCTAAAAATGTATTTTTAAAACGCCAACTACGTAAGACGACATTCAAAAGTTTTATTTCTAGTATCTATGGCTTATATATGTGTCTAGGCCCAATGGCAGTTGCGTTTGCATATTTAAGTTAATAATTTGTTCATGCTATGATGGCATCCAGAGTAGATACCATAAAAATGCGATTTACTGAGTTGCTCTATAAATAATTTTATGGCTATTAAAAAATTATCAAATATTTGGGATTTTTTAAAATTGAAATTTTAAATTTTTTTAGTTCCCATTTTAGTTTGGATTTCGTGTACTTTATCAGAATATTAGTTGTAAATCAAAAAAAACATTTGGTAACCAACTCAGGCTTTTCCGCACGTTTATCAAAACAACCGAAATTAGCTAGGACAAATTTATTACTCTTATTATTCCTCTGGCGACCCAAATATAGCGACTAGAGTCAAATTCAATGAGAAACCTTTTGAAGACATGCCCAACACAAAAACATCGCTAAATCGCCGGAAAGTTGTCAGAGTACTTAAATCGTCGAAAAATATAAAATTAGAATTTTTAGTTTTTTGGCCAATCGCAATACTTTTTTAAGTAAAAAAGTAAAAAATCGGTACAGCATATCTTCAGATATCTTGTATCCAGACCTTATTCTTATACTAGAACAGTTTGAAATAGTAGATTTAAAAAAAACGGAAAAAAGAACACCTTAAATGTGTAGTGTCAAATATTATTTTAAATGTCACGCAGTATTCTATTCTGTTAGTTAAATTTTATTTAAATACACGTAGTATTTTCGCGCAGTGCGTGTGCTTAAAACGTTTTCGCAAAAGTTATAAATAAATAATTAGAAGTAGAAGCTAATCATAGCATTTAATATATATATGTGTGTATTTTCAAATCGTGCATTCAAGCGCAAACAAAAATTTTTCTACAATGTAAACAGCAAAAATGTATACCCAAAAATTTCAAAAGACATACTAAATATAATATTTATAACTTTTTTATTATTTGGTCTTTTGCTCTTTGCTTAGTGGCATTTGAAGGACGGAAATATGTGTGTTTTTGCATATTAGCGAGAAAAGATAAAAATAAAATCCAAATAATAATATTGATGTATGCAAAACGCTTGCCAAAACTGGTATCTGTCAGACCAACGCAAGCAGAAAGATAAACAAAAAAACTAAGAAATAATAATATTTGGTCATAGACACTTTCTGTGGGATGTATTTTGTGATGCTAAGGATGAGACATGGTAGAATTTGCATGAAGTGTGCAAAATTGCAACGTCGCACAGTGGATCCAACTGACTTCTTTTTCGGCAAAGATCACAACCATTGAGGGAGTAAAGATATTTTCAAAATTTAAAATGGATAGAACAGAGATGTACTTAAGTTTCTGCGATACAGTATAAGCTGTATATAGAGGGAGCTTCAAAAAACGGTAGTAAAGTTCGATATTAATACTGCAAATGTCTTATCCTTGCAGGTCATGGAAAAATTCCATGTTCAAAATTGTGCTTATTTTTTAATAAATCGTCCTCGTCGAAAGTTTGTTGACCTAGCGAAAGTGTGTACGCTAGGATCAAAATATACTCCAAACATCTTGACAACAGATTTTCAAAATATTAACGGTTTATTAAGCCACAAGCACATTTTATAGGTGCAAGGATAACCCGTTAGGTGTATATAATATCTTACTTTACTACCGTTTTTGAAGCTTCGTCTCTTTACAGCATATTTATTGTTATATATACTTTATACTTTGTTACATGCCTTTTAAATTTTGAAAATATCTTTGCTCCCTCAAATGTTATGATTTTTGCCGAAAAAGAAGTCAGTTGGATCCACTGTGCGTCGTCTAGACAATTATAACGAAAAAGATTGCAATTCTTGAGCGCTCGATAAGATCATACGAATAAAACACGCAACAATTGTAATGCTCGTGCAAAGGTTCTGCTTAAAAACTCAATTTTATTGTACAATATTAGTATCTTCGGAAATGCAACAACTTGCAACTCATATAATTTTGTTATTCTGAAGCGCAACCTATTAGGATATTTCAAAGATACTTAGGCACTTACAGCATAGACAAATGCTGTGTTCAAGGTCAAGTGCACATTGAGATTGCCTCAAAATGCTGAAAAAACGCCATAAACATATGTCATATGTCAAAAAAAAGATGTTCCATAGATATGTGTGAGGGTATTCCTCAAACACACTCATTCACACAGAAAGAGAGAGATACATTTTGTATGCGCAAGGGCAACTATGCGTTACATTTGACCCATAACTGTTGCATGTTAATTGTTCTTACAACTACACACAATGCAACACTTGAGCTCATTCTCATAGGTCTATCTAGATTCTAGAAGCCGACGCCGAAGCCTCAACTAATGTAACTTAAAATATTGTTGTTGTTGCGAACTGTGTTCGAACTATAGATACGCCTCAGCTGGGTATCTCTAGTGAGCGCTCTTAAGTGGATTTCCACCTTTCGTTGCATTGTTTAACGCATTTACGTTGTTCTTGTAACGTCAATGACGTTGCAGCAACGCGCAAGCCTTTTGTGTCTGCATTGCATTGGCCCTTGCCGCCGCCGCCGCCGCCGGCGTCGCTACTAACGTCGACGTAGTCAGCGTCGCCGTTAGCGCAGGTATCCTGGCGCCGGCTTAATTTAGGTTTGTTAGCGCAGGTATAAAACTAAGCAAGAGCGAGAGAGCAAGCACGTGCAAGCGAGAAGCATGTATCTAGTTCAAGTCCAATGTGGTATTTTTTCCTTATTGCTGCAATGGGAAATTGAGCGCGCAGCATGAGCCACACACACACAAACACACACACACGCACACACACACACACGCACACGCACACTTAATACATATGAAAGGCAATTGCCATATGTATGTATTCCCTTTTAGCTGCTACTCACCCGCGCACATTGGCTGTTGCTTTGAAGACGAAACCGAAACCAAAACTACGGCACGATGACGACGACGTCGACGTCGACATCAGACATCAGACGTCAGCGACGCCACCTACAGCAATTACAACAACTACAATGCCCGGCAGAGCGGGGGTTGCCCTCGGCAGAGTATTCTTTTCTAATGCTGCCGCTGTCACGCTATCGCTGTTGCTTTTCCGACTTTGTTTATTTTGAATTTTCACAGATTTTCTTGGAATTTGAGTTGCACTCATCAACGCACACACACACACACACACACACACTGTAGAGAGAATAACTATTCGTTTGCTCTCATTTGATTCTTTTTCTAATTAAAAGTTGCTCACTTACAAATTGGTTTAACTGCAGCCGCTCAGCGACTGACTTTTGCACTTTGTATTTTGGCTATTTGCGTTTGCTTCGCTAATTTAACACATTATATGACACTCGTTTGCTTTTATATTTGCCGAGCTGAGTTTATCTTTTTCTCGTTTTGAATTCCAAACTAGTTACACTTGGTCACACATCTAGGCGATATTATATTCATATTTTAAATATTATATCATTGGCTTTTGTTTATATTGCCATACACATATGCGTCTTCGTTTTGGTTGTTTGTTTGTTCTTCTTCGCACACACGTCGCTGTCGCAGACCAACGCGAACGACTCTTAACGTACAACGTAACAGCACAACGTACGATCAACGAATGTTATTCGTGTGAAAGCAGCGTGCACAACAGCGTGTGTTAACAGCGGCAGCAACAGCCAGTTAACAGTGCATTAACAGTGCATTAACAGTGCTATGCTTGGGCTTCCAGAGCCAGATCGTGCATGTTTTGGGCTTAGAACAAAAAAAGTTTTAGTTTATGCAGTTATTGCAGTTGTATGTTGGCAAACTGTGTTCGACTTTTGCATAATGCTAATAACTTTTACACCACTTGCCACTAAAACAGCAGCCACACATTTTTCTGTTTTTATAAGTTTATAGTTTTTAAAGTTTTGATTGCATTTTATTTAATACGGTCGAATGACTTGTTGAGTGTATTTTGCATTTTCATATTGTTAACTCTAAATGGTCATTGTTTATCGTTTCCACGACAAACATTAAAAACTACGCGTTTTTCATCATATCTTTTGTTTGGATTGTGATTATTTATTGTACAACGTCGGTTTTGATAAAGTAAATAAGTCTTGAAGTATCAATAAAGCAATACCATAGGGTTAGTTTTTAAGGATATATATATGTTTCTTACACATATTGACTACTTTAACTAATACTAATATGTATGAACTTCTAAACAAACATTGCTAAAAAAGTGATTGAGATTTGAGCCAATTGTTTGCCCTCTAAACGATGAATGACAAAATCCACGTGCGGGAAGCACTAAAAATATGAACGAACGAAATGATAACGGATATTTACGTGGCCCATATTTAAGTTTCAAGCGCCTTTTTTAATCAAATAAAACTGAATTATGCTCTGATATTCTACAAAATGGTTGAAGTTATAGCATGAAATTTAAATTTATAATAAATTGCTAAAAATAGCGCTACAAATTTTTTTTATGTACTTAAACTATGCAAAAATTAATGTTGTCAATAGGTGATTCCAAATGCGATTCTAAGGAAGGTCATCGTCGATTAGAATTGAAAATTTCAACTACGTAGATTATTTAGTTTAGATATTATAATGAAAAATTAAGTGGCACAATAATAAAAAAAAAATAATTAAAAAGTAAAGTGCTTGCTAAAGTCGAAAACGCGTAGACCGATTTCAAGCAAATTTTCACACATTGTAGACAGTTTTAGGCAGAAGGTTTTTGTGGTGCGGTTTTTCATATAAAACATTCTAAATGTGTTTATACTTATATTGTAGGCAAGCATTAAATTTGACTAGGTAAAGAATACTTTTGAATTGAGGTAGAGCAGCTTGACTTAGTATGAAGAAGAGAGAGAGAGAGAGAGAGAAAAGGAAGAGGAACGGGAAGAATTCATTTATATATTGAATTTGCTGACGGCTTTATGAATGCTAGTATTCCATAATAAAATTGTGTGTGCTATTCCAGTGGCCAGCAGTGTATTTACTCTATAACCGCGCACGCTTTGAACCGCCACTGGTTGAGTACATGCGTGACTACATACACCATACATACATACGATTAACAGCAATGACAGCAGCCACGGACAGACATCGCTACACCAATAACAACAAAACAGAGACAAGTGCGCTGGCGTCGCCAAGTCGTCGCCGTCAACGTTCTTCGTCGTAGCGCGGCTGCCATATGCATACAAGTGTGTCTGTGTGTGTGTGTGTGTGTGTGTGTGTGTGTGTGTGTGTGTGTGTGTGTGTCTGGTGTGTGTGTGTGTGTGCGTGTTTGTTCTTATGCTTTGCTTGTTGCTTGCGCTTTATTTTGGTTATCTTTTGTGCATGTGTAGCCGAATTGGGCCCTGAGCGCCATCTCTGTCTGGCCCCACTGTGCGCTCAGCAGACTCAATCGGCTCTCACTGTGAGCGTTCGCTCGTGTTTTGCGAATTCTGCGAAATGCGAACCGCCAAACAGCCCATGGGGCATGGGGCAGACACCACATTTAGCAAGGGAAGCCCCAAAACACCCCGACCCGACCCCGCACCCTACAACGAATGCGTTTTTTCGCTGCTGTTCTTTGTCAAATAAAAAAAAAAAAAATTGCGCGCGTTGCTCGCTTATTAGATCAATTGAGTGTATTTTTGTGGTTATTTTCAGTTCGCTGAAATACATAGCGCCATTTTTTTTTTGGCTAGAGAATTTCGTTATTTGTTGCGTTTGAATTTTTGATTTTTTTTTTTAAATTTATTTGAGTTTGATTTTTTTTTTGGTTATAAAATGTTTATGTGTGCGTTTGTGGTGTTGATTGATTTTTTATTGAGGCTTTTTGGTGTTTTTTTGTATCTGTGTGAAATATTTTAGCTGATATTGCTTTTTTTTTTATTGCTACGAGTGACTTTTATTTTTTTTCTAGAAATTCATTGGAAATTGTTGTTCGTTATCAACTTGTGACAGAAATGTGAATAAGTTGAGTGAATAAGTTTGATTAAAGTGTTTTGTGGGATTGCAGTTGTCATTAACGTTTTTGATTTGGTTTATGGGTTTATCAATTACGTTTGCATACATATATATACATGTTTATGCATAGAAGGGACATAGTTTTATTAGTAAGTCAAAAGGATTTTTGTGCATTTATTGAGTGTGCGTTAGATAGCTTTTTGCATAGGTATCTTTTTGTGGTACCAAAAACATGTACAACAAATGGCTTTACTTAGTTTCTTGCAAAATTAGAGAAGAAAATCGAGTCATGAGTGTTGATTTCAATGTCAAGATTATACAAAGAAGAAGAATATACATTTTTATATATTTTATATATTTATTATTATATAATAATACATTATTTTGCGTGAAAAATGCGAAAAAACCTTTTAATCTTATTTGAGTGGTTCGTAAATATCTCTCACACGAAAACACATAAGTAATCATCTGTACTCTGTTCTTAAGGATTCGCTTTAGGACCAAAGATATAAAATACATGAAGCTTGATGGGATTAACGAATAATTGAGCTATCGATCACAACAGTCGATAGTCGATAGTCAAATACTTGAGATATGAACCTTGACTTTATAACTAAGCCAAATATTCTATGTTTGGTATGTCGCAAAGAATCTTAAGAGTTAACAGGTAATAATACAACAGCTGATAACGATTGGTATGTCTAAGTTAATTACTTTATATTGCAGTGAAGAAAGTAAGCTTTTAATTTGGGTATAAACAGCAGAAACATGTTGTGGATTTAATGGAAATATAAGTTGAAACGGAAGCCAGTTTATCAACGTCCATTGAACACCTTTTAGAGTGCATACAGGCATACGTACACACAGATGCAAATGTGACCAGAAAAGAAGGGGTTGCCATATAAAGAGGTATTTATTGTATATAGAACACATATTTAGACAGTTGACGTACGATAACGTTAAACGTTTGCTATAGCCGACGTTGATGATATCACAAAAAAGGTAAACAATCTAATCAATAAACACAATAAATGTCTATGACGAGTGATACGCACACACACAAGCTCACAGACACACACACATTATGTAGATGTGTGTGTGTGTGTGTGTGTGTGAATAATACTGAGTTGTACTTACAGTTAAGTGTACAGAAGGCGGCGGCAATGGTAATAGCTGGCCACATGCAACACGCGACGATTGATTACAGCAATAAAATGTCTTTACGAATCGATTGATTTAAAAATAAACATACATGGCGTATGCGTGCTGCGTAAGTAAGACAAGGAAAGCGCATAACTTGCGTTGAGCGGCAATTAGACTGTGGCAACAATTAACACACACACACACACACACACACACACACATACACACACACACGCACACACGCCTTAGTGTTTGCAATGCCCCAAACATACACAAATAGGCAAGTGGCCCCCCTCGCCCCCTTTAAAGTTTCTCACTTAAAGCCGCGCAACGGCAAATAAAACCATTAAGAGCAAGAGAAGGGACGGTGCCCGACAGTGGAATACCCTGTACCCTTTTTTTCCCCATAATCACTAAATCCAGCATACGGCAAAATGGGAACGAAAGTGTTTTCTTTTATGTCTCTTTTTACAAGTTTAATATGACTGTAAGCATTTTCCTATTGGGAAGTTCCAATTGACAAGTTTTCCTATTGGGAAGTGGTGGAAAAAACTACTTTTATGCCCATAACTCCAGTATTCTTGGGTCAATGTCGTTGAATTTTGTAACAAAGATCAAAAATACATTGCAGTAATCGAGGTAAATCGTTTGCGGGGGAAGGGGGGATTCACACGAGTCTACACACAAATTTTTGTAACTCTAGCTCACATGTATCCATATTCACATGCAATGCAATTTTGGCATAGTTTATGGGCGAGGGGGGTGAAATTAGCATATTTTTGACTATAACTTGTAATGTATTTATCCGATTTCGATAATTTTTAAAACATAGATGCACATAAATACGACGCACACCTCTGTCGAGTTTTGAGATGATATACTGAACGGAGCGGCTGTAAACCGCAAAAATATGTCATTGGGGAAGGGGGCAAGATATCGACGTGATTCGACAAACTTCATCTTTTCGGTGTAAATGCGCATCTTTTGGTACATTTTTGTGCCTCTAACTTTTATAGTGTCTGATATCTCGACGTTCATACGGATGGACGGACAGACGGACATGTCTATATCGACTTGACTATTGCGCCTGACCATTTTGGCCCATGGAACTTATGGTATGCCACGCCTCCTTCTGCCTGTTACATACATTGCACAAATCTTTAATACCCTTTTACATTTTGGGTACAGGGTATAAAAACGAACAGCCGTCAACATCGAGACATTGCAACCAGAAGCTCCGATCGAGCGCACGTTGCCATTGCCGCCAAAGTGACGACAACAGACAATGGTTCCAACCGAACAGACACACATACAGACATACCCAAACAATCACTAGCATCAACAAAAACAACAACGACGACAGCATGATCATGTCTGGGCAATCGAGTTATGTTGGCGACGTAGGTCTGGATCGGTTACTGTTGCTGTCGGCTTCCAACTTTGTTATTATTGCTCTGTTCGTGCAACATGCCCCCTCGCTGCAAGCGCCAACAACGTGTTCTCTTGCGCTGTGAAACAGGTTTCTTCGCGATCGGTTTTCTACCCCAACTTTTGTCTGGCCAAAGGGCTAGGTGCCGCAGTGTCATGACTTGTCGTCATTGTCTTTGTCCAACAGCGTGCATTGAGTCTCCACATTAAAAGTAATCAATAGAGTTAACTTCTTTAATTGACGACGGTTTTTCAAAAAAAAGAAACCGCGACAACAATCAAAACTAATTGAATGTACATAAAAGAATACAGCAATAATACAATGTTCAATGATATTTCCTCTGTGGACAACATGATAGCAAGAATGATTCTTCACCCATGTGCAGAGGTGATCGAAATTGCAGATAATTAAAGCATAGTTTTGGGCGTTTTCCAGTGATGCAACTAGAGTTGGGCGTAATAATTGATTGAGTCTTAGAAGGAAAACGGTTATTCGCTCAAAAGTTGCTAACTCAAAAATATTAGCTTTTTCTTTCTTACACAGAAATGCAGGAATTGTTTTCTTTATAGAAGAATTTGGGGGGAAGAATATTCTATACTTATAATGAATTATTTTAATTTGCTCAGTTATCCATATCTAAAAGAGATTATTTGCATGACAAACGCTTACTTCTCGAAATCGAAAAATGTTTTGCTTAAATTGCGTGACAAAAAGGATTAGAAAGTGCTATTTGCATAAAACATGTTTTTGCCTAACTCACTTAACGAGTTCAGAGATCTAGCGATTCATACAGATGGAAAGATGGATATGGCTAATTAAAAAGGGTTATTTGTGTAAGAAGCGGTTATTTTCGTAAATTAGCCTAACAAATGAAACGTTATTTGCATACGAGTCGAATTATTTCGTGAATTGGCTTACTACAAATAATGTTATTCGCAAAGAAGCGGCTATTTGCGTAAATTGAAATACAAAAAATGGTCATTCGCTTAAAATTGTGTGCTTATATTAGCGTACCAAAAGAGGTTATTTGCATAAAATGCTTGTAAGGATCGTTTATAAAAATTTTGTTGCAAACGCAAGGTCACTAGGTCAAGTGTTAAGCCATAATAACGTATTACTTTCAGAATATAGGTATGCATATTTTATAGAACTTTTTTTTATGCTTATGTATTACTCACTTAAACAAATTCTTTGTTTTTTTTTTTGCTTCTGAGTACCAAGTGGCATAACGGCTTTAAATATCCAAAGGCAAATCTATGTTATGCGCACTATATAAACGTTTTTATAGCAAGTACCTCTTGAAGTGGCAGCAAACTGTTCGTTAAAAAGCAATTCAGCTAGTTTGCCATTATAATATAAACTACTAAGGCTGATTGCTCATTTTGCTCGCACGCAACGTTTGACGCTAGTTTCTATTTTGAGCCAATAACAGCAACAGAAAAACAACAACAACAAAAGACAGCAACAGAAAAACAACAACAACAAAACCAACATGAGTGTCAATTTCAGTTAATATTTGCACAGCTCAAGAGCCAACGGCAATGATAGCCATATAGTGAGCCCCAAAAGTATGATGACAACAGCTACAACAACTACAACAACGCCAATGACTGAATGACGAATGCTTTGTCGTTGTTGTTTTAGTTGTCTGTTGGCTATAACAAGTCGATTTCGTTGTTTGTGGCCAACAAAATGAGCGCTGCAGCCGAAAGTCAACAATGAGCCAACTGAGACCATACAATAAAGTTAGTTGCTTTGCTTATGGCCAGGTATAAGCGATTATAGACAGGAAATTTGTCTTGGCAAAAAAAAAGACTACCCTAACAAGTTGAATTCAGCCGAATGTGTGGAATACTCTAGAGCACAACAAAAGTTGTTTTCCAAATCTCTTCTTAAAAACTATAAAAGTGTATTTAAACATTTTGAAATTATTTTAAAACACAAGTCCAATATTGTGCAAATTAGGTTTCAAATGCTTAAATTTTCATCCGGAATTCGATGTCCCAAAACTGTCTAAAGGAAACACAGCCAAAATGTAATTAATTTTAATCTTATCTTTAGTTTGTCCCAAATGGATTTGCAAGTTTGAAACTTCGGAAAGTTTTAAATTTGCGATCTAGAGTTAAACAAGGCGACAATCGATGAAGGAAAATTACTGACATAATTTTGATTAAGCGACGTACTTCAAACAAGCTTTTTAACATTAAACCATCTAAACATTTAGCTTCTAAAATAGGTAAAATCAGTTTTGAACAAATTTCAACCTATACAGTACAGTATTTGTATCAAATTACTACTCAAAACCAATACGCTAATGTACCATAAGATTGTGAAATCGATTGTAAAAACTTTTGTCTAAAGAAATTTTCAAAAGATTTTAAATGAACTTTAAGGCCAAATAGTCATGATACTTCCGGCACGCATCTGATTGCTTCTATATGAACATATGCCTTATTTCAATGATATATCTAAAAATTGGAAAGTTTTTCTTAAACTATACTTTAACCTTCGTAGAAGACTGATAACATCATTTAGTTCGCCTTATCAACAATACTTTGAAAAGTTAAGAGTTCTAACAACTTATACAGCTTTTTAAACTTATTTATTAGAACATTTGGTAAACATGGGCTGTTTAGATAATCCCAGGGCCTTAAATGGAAAATTCTTAAAAGTATGTATGTCTTTGTGTTATTTCAATGGTACTATCACTGTTGCCTGTCACTTGAGAACTCTGGGTAAGGAAGCAAGTACTCGATAGCCGACTTCTCGTAGGCAGTGAAAAATCGAAATAATCGTGCCAGGGAAAAGTACCATATGGCAGCCCTTTTGTAGGAAGTGGTTATTCCAAATCTTATCTCAATTTTTAAGTAATCAACGCATTAACTATGGTCTATATGGTTCCAACTTTTGTCCATAAACATAGATCTTCAAATGGAGTGCATATATCTAAGAATATGCAAATGCTAAGACTCAGCTAATAAACTTACCACAAAGAGTATTATAAAAGCGCTAAGTGCGCACAAGGCATAACCATATTTATTTGTCAATACGTGAAATGTATCTATAGCTTTGGTGATGTCTATAGTTAGCTATTACCTACAGTTTGGTTTCCATTAGTTTGAACGTCGATCATTCATAGGCTGGCAAATATCGTACTTTTAAGCAGAGTGCACCTTGCTGATTATAAGAAGAAAACGACGCGAGTCTGGAGTCCATCCATTCTTGCATGCCTTTCAAACAAACGTCAGAACGTAGCTTTGAGTATGGTTGTATAATTCATTATGGTTGAGCTCATTATAAAAATATATCATCTATTCCTTAATTTTGGGCTGATCCAAAACCAATTATTTGTTCGTTTCCAGGTATTCTCCACATAAGCTTTGATAAATAAGACAGGGCAGCGACCCCATCTAATCTACTAACTGTAGTCGTAACTATTTCATTTTCACAATAGAGGGAAAAGATACATGCATTTAGTACTAATAAGGCAGACGCTCACATGTACAAAGTCTCAGGAATTAGAATGTGCAGCTATTATTAAACTTTTGAGGTATTGTATCTTAAGATACATCAATTATATCAACCAACCGAAAAGCGGTCTGAGAGAAAACGGAGCCTCGCTTATCAAATCGCTTAGGGAGAATTGGTGCGAAATAGAATTTAATACATATGAAAATATAAAAGGACGCTCACATATAGCAACCATGCTGTTATTATTATAGACTTGATATCTGTTTGTTGGAGAAAGACTAATCTAACAGTGCTAGGTGATAATTTTGTTACGAATTCATGTTCGTAGCTATTAAGGTAGTGTATCTAAAGATAGTATTATTCAATGCGATCGAAAAAGTCCCACACACACATACATGTATACATTTGTATCTGGCTGTATAAAATCATGTATCTACGTATTGTACAACTCATACACAGCTGTCTGTTTGCTCATTTGCCGTATGCGCGTCTATCATTCGATTGAAATTCTCTGCTGTATCTGTTAGTTGTCTGTTTGGTCCGCTATGAGTCGACGTCGTTGACGTCGTCGTCGTCTACTATATAGCTCCTAGATGTGTGCATGAGTGTGAATGTATCTATAGAGCATGAGTTCATGTTGTTTTTATTGTTGATTTTTCTGTTATACTTGTTGTTGTTGAAGTCGACGTCGACGTTGTCTTCGTTATTGTGTAAATAACATTGGCGACTGGCTGCCTCTTGCTGTTCAGCTCGATGCCGCTGATTGGGAATCGCCAGTTTGGCGACTCTGCTGCACAGATACAAATGTTTGTGTGTGTGTGTGTATATATGTGCATACAAACAGCTAGACCGACACGCAGATACTTTTGTACACATTCTTTGCCACTTTGCTCTCAACGCGGGCAACGCGGAGCGACGACGACAACGACAGCAAAGACGCCAGTGTACTTGTTGCTTATTATACCCTGTACACAAAGTGTAAAAGGGTATTATAGATTTGTGCAATGTGTGTAACAGGCAAAAGGAGGCGTGGCAGTCCATATGTTCCATGGGCAAAAATGGTCAGCAGCAATAGTCGAGTCGATATAGACATGTGCGTCTGTCCGTGTTGTCGCACCTTTCTCGGAGACTATAAGAGCTAGAGCAAAAATCATCAGTGCAAGTTTGTCGAATTTTGTCGATATATCACACCCTTCCCACGTGACAGATTTTCGCGGTTTTAACCCACACCATAAAAGCTATCCAATTTTTGGCACATTTATGCACACTATTACTGTGCATGTGTACTGCAAAAATGATTCATATCGGATAAGAACTTTAGAAGATATGGCTAATAATGTGCCAATTTTAGGCCCCCTCTCCTATGAACTGTAACAGAATTTCACTTTTTACAGAAATGTTAAAGTTAACATTTATGTTGACCAAATGTGGTACGTTAGGCTTAAAAATCAAACAATGTTGACCATCCCCCCTACCCCCGTAGTACCGTTACCGTTATTACGACCATACCTTTCAACGCATCGATACAAAAATTTGGATGAAATTTGATTGATGAAAATGGGTACAGGGTATTCCGCTGTCGGGCACCGTCCCGACTGTCTGCATCAAATTGTTGTTGTTGTTGTAGTAGCGTATATTAAATCAGTTTATATTAAGCAGCCAGCAACTGACTACGACGACGACGACGACGTCGACGTCGCCGACGATCGCAGACTTGCGACGCCAACAAAAATGCTGTGAATGTGAATGTGCTACACGTTCTGGCCGTTGACTAAACGACCGACTGACTATCTGGCCAACAGACTAACTGGCTAACTAGTTGCTTGGCGGTTTCTTTGTCGTTTGTTGTTGTTGTTTAATTTTAGTTTGGCGTTTTTGCTTCTGTTTATATCATGGCCGCATACTTGGGCAGCAGCTAAATATACAAGTATCTCAAAATGTTTGTATCTCAAAATGCTTGTATGTATGCTCTTTTAGCAGCTGTTTTTATATGGCCTGCGCACATAAGAGACAAGTTGCTCGACCAGACAGCTTTGAGACACCTCTTAATGACTTGCAAATCAATGGATTTAATGTTATTGCCGAGTTTTTACCTGTGACAAAAATCCTTCAATTTGCCGCATAGACAGACAAAATGGCATCATTAAAATGGGATTTTCCCGGGTAAAACCCATAAAACTTATCAATAGACAGACGGCGCTTATGCTTGACGTTTGGCCAAAAGGATATAAGCATATTCACACACACGCACACAAGCCACTTGACTTGAGCTCAGGCCACAACGGATCTCCGTCAGGCACAAAACAATTAAATTTGTAAGTAAATTTAAATCCCTTTAGAGTGCGATAGCTACAGGTACCACCTAATACTCTAGCACGTGCAGCGCGCTCAAGGCGTTTCAATTAGTTCCAGTGAAGCAGCCGCCAAGTGCCGAACGCTCTAGATGCCTCGAGATATGGGAACTTCTCTTGTTGCTATGCAGTGCACTTGATTATTGCTTTCTAATGTGATTTACATTCTTCTTCTTTCCCGTTTCGCATACCCAAGTGCTAATTTTAGATATTATAAGGCGCGTTTCCTTGACATTCAGTCAGGTGTTGCCAATTAAGCTCTCATTTTAGTAAAATTGCTAAGAAAACATTTTTATCTTCAAGTTGTATTATAATAAGTGCCTCTGTTTTGGAGTACTGTGGAAGGCTAGGATTTGTTAAATAAAAATCGACAAAAAAGTAAAAGTTCAATGACGCAAAAGGAGCAAAATACTTCATTCTGCATGTGCAGAAAAACAAGCGGCAAGATTTAAGAATTATCCACTAAAATCATCCGAACCTATACTTGATTGCAATAAGATCTATGCTAACTTACGAGGCAATCGCATGGGCCTTGATAGCGGACTACTCAAAATGTCCTCGGCAAAGTACAAAAGAAAGCTTGTGTATGTATTACAGGTCATATAGAACCACTCGGTTTTAGAATTGCAGTACTGCCAATGCAACTGTCAGAATGTATGGGCAACAGCGTCTTTCAAGAAAGAGTTTTCACAAATACGCCTATAAATTGATAGAAAAAATCGTTCTAAAAGTACGGAAATCATAAAAGTTCTCTCACAATAGTGGGTTGTATCAGTTTTTTCTTGAACCATGAATGTAAGTTCACCACATCCCCGTGTGGTATGCGGGTTAGAGAATACCACCTCAGCAGGTCAAAGTTTGTCGTATGAGGCGATTTACAATGACACTGGGTTCTTTCGAGACCAGTAAGCCTTAAAAGGGTTGTGCGTAGGGTTTGGGACCCACCACTTAAAAACACAATTCCATTGTATTTACACCAGGCCGTAACCCGATAACATGGGTGGTTATGGCCAGTTAAGAAGAAGAATGAACGTACGTCTCCTTTTGAGAACGGTTATTAGGACCGCTGTTCCGGTATTTAGATCGTCGTGGTCTTAATTTTCACTTTGTTTGAGAACATTTTGTGCATGCAGTGCAGCAAAATAGCAGGAAACGGTGCTCCGAACCAATTTATAGGATTAGAGCAATTTTGTGGCATAGAAGAAGCGCTATCTACACGAATCAGAGTCAAGATCGGTTGTAGGGAGCAAGATATATTCCAGGAGCGGCTGCCCACTACTCCCTCAACAATATTAAGCTTTTCTACTAATACTTCTTATAACAACCGGCTTTATTGACAATATTAGAACTACGCCGTAATTAACAATAAGGCGATTGATATTTAATATAATATATATATGTACATCTGTTGTAAGCCGTGTACATGACACTCCTTCCGCTATCGCACAATACTGTGAGAGGCACCGGTCTCCATCCTATTTCATCCAAAGTGATCTCTTTCTTACGCTATATTTTTATCTCCTCAATCGCACTTAAAATTTTAGAAAAGATTTCAGAAACTGACTTAATTTTTTTATACTTTTTCAACATAAAGAAATAACTTTATGAAACTACTTTTTTGTAGTGTATGCAATTATTATTATTTCTTTCTGCTCTGACGTGCACTACGTAAGTTTTCAAAATGTGATACGCTATTAGATTGGCTCAAGATTTTATCATTGGTTATCTTTTACTGGGAAGTTTATCAAAAGCTATGCAGTAAAAAAATACAAGACGCTTTAAGTTGACTCATTGCACCTGCAAAGCCAAAGGTGCCACAACTCATAAAAAACCAAATTTCTAATCTTGTTTCAAAAGAAAGTCACAACTAAGTAAGATATACTCAAATGACCTTCACGGCTCTTGCAGCCATACTGATAAACTACACTGACAGAAAAGTAATAGAGAAAGTACACAAAAAGTGTTCAACTGTCACATCGGCACACACACATATAGACTCGTCCCACAGATGTCACATTCATGTGTAATGCCGTTTAATACCGCTATTATAGTGAATAAATATACTATTATTTATGTATCTGAGTTAAATATGCTGCCTACAGATACAGATAGAGTGTCGAGTATATAGTATAAGTATTTGAGTGTAAAAGCTTATTTTGATAAGCGGCATGGCGTGATTCACAGCACAGTTCACACACAATCGAATTCATAAATGAAATATGTAGTATGTATATAGAAATAATAAATAAAGAAAATATAAATGCATATTATATACTATGTATGTGGTAAATACTTCTAGCTTGATTCTATATCAACAGAAAGATTATAGCTTGCCATATATACTATATACATATTAATAGACTTTTGCTTTCGTTTTTGCGATAATTATTGTGCACATATTTACTGGGCTGGGTTCTATCAATTGGTACCGGCTATACGACTACGAATCGAATACGTGACGTAGATATAATGACCGATATGAAGCCGTATTTTTAGAGTTTATAGCGACACTTTCCCAAAGTGTAATTAGTCTAAACAAAGAATCATAAAATACTAGTTACTTAATGGTTCAGTTAAGGTAATAGGCATTTACAGTGACTAAACTATCTTGTTAATGAAACTAAGTCTGTTACTGATACTAACACTATTTTAACTAATTATTTACAAAAAAAAGATTCGCCTAAAAGGTACATCTAAAATATGCACACCTTGTTTGCTCTATTGGAGTTTCAAAATGAATACCTTCGGTCACTAACACACCAGGTCTCTACCACCTTAAATATAACCCCTCCCGGCCGTACTGCCCCCAAAGAGAGGTATCCCGAAAATCTTGATGTTTCGTATGACAACTTCTTTTAGTTTGTAAAACGAGACCGTGGTGGAAATATAATTCTAAAGTCTTAGCCAGTAGTAGTTAGGGCAAGCATAAGAGATTGACACCAAGAAATAAATTAGATAGAATCGTAACTGGTTACAGTACGATTATGTATGATGATCACCACCAGTAGAATGTCAGTCTGCTCCCCGTTCGAGAGCACTGCATTCTCCTTACACAGCAATTTATTTTCATCTTAGCCCAGGAAGGCCTGGTTAGTCCACCACCGACCATATATTCACACTACGCCAAATTCTGGAAAAGACCCATTAACACCAAATCGACACCTACCATTTCATTGTCGATTATAAAGCAGCATTTTATTGCCCGTTGGGGGATCACGTATATGCATTGTCTGAGTTTGGAATCCATGCAAAGTTGATACAAATAACGTTAAGAACCACACGGAGTTCGGTCAAGGTAGGAAAGAGCTTCTCCTGCGACCTCTTTAAATCTTTGATGGAGAATGTGTTGCGAAAGGCCGAAGTATGTACATCGTAACTGGACTGTATTCTATAAGGGTGTACAGTTGCTTGTATACGCAGATGATATCGATATCGTCGGGCGTACTACGCGAGCAGTTACCAGAGCCTGTGCGGCTATTGAAAGAGAATCTGCCAGGGTGGGTCTGGTTGTAAATGAAAGCAAGATGAAGTATATGCTTTTTTAGTAGAGATACACAGCGGTTGTCAAGGATTTGGCACCACCGTCACAATGAAATACGATGTCAGCAAGGATATGAAGCGGAGAATCACTCTTGCCAATAGATGTTACTATGGTCTCAGTAGGCAAATGAGTAGTAGAGACCACTCTCGCCAGATAAAACTTGTACTCTATAAACGCTCATCTAATGGAATGGCATAGTTAAGCGAATTAAAATCTAGTGGCTCCGCTGCCTAGGTCATGTTGTGCGTATAGATCAAGAAGCTCCTGCGAGAAAGGTATTCAATGCGGTTGTGGATGGGAGGAAACGAAGGGGCAGACCATGTCTCTGTTGGAAGGACCAGGCAGCACACTAGCTACCTTTGGTATCACCGATTGGAGAAGGCGTGCGTAAGGCAGAGTCGCCTTGAGGATATCTCGGTTATGGCCAGTTAAGTGTTAGCCCAGGAAGACCACCCAAACCACACAGCGATAGCACGCTCTATCTAACTCAGAAAGTCAGCTTCCAAGACAAGTGAGGTCCGCCTTAGTACTTTCAGGATACTTTAAGATTCTGAACAGTTACTTGTCAAGAATGAACCACGATGTAGAGGATGTGTAGGATCTGGAAACTTGATCTGTAGCCTGTGTCTATTTTCTCTTCTTGTCTTTTTCGCTTTTCATATGTCTGCGCCTGAGGATATATCTGCTGGAGTAGCGTATTGCTGAGTTGCTTCGCTGTCAGCTGCTGTAGTGCGGAATGTAGACCATGTTAATCATACATATCTTCCAAGATTCGGAATTAACAGTGCTCTTTAATTCTGCAGCACTGATGGTAAAATTCAATCTGGACATGGAGACCTTATTTTAAAACAGCTCAGTTCCCATTCATGCCGTTTTCTAGCTACTATAGACCTGGTGATTTTCCAGTCCTCCCTCTTCGACTTCGTAAGGTTACAGAGTTTAAATAAATATAAACTATTTCTAAAAAAAACTTCGATTGTAAAAGCTTTTTAAACTAATGTCCTTATTTCCTCTGATTTGCATCATAAATTGTTGAGTTTTATGCAGTATTTATGGAAATTGCTTTCCCTTTGCGACGCTGATATGGGAACGAATGATTCGTTCTTTGAACTAGCTTCACTTTACTTTCATGAGAAGAAGGATGCCAGATGGGTGCAAATATCTGACAAATGTTTTTGGTTGGTGTTCGATTTTATGATAGATGTGTATTTCGGAAAGATGAAAAAAGTGTGGGCGTCCATTGTCGTAAGACAACACCACTTGCCGAAACGCAGTATTAACGCTGGTAACTGGCTTAAGTGTGACTTAGAAAATTTTATAAGTGAATTGTTGAACTCACCTTTTAGTTTTTCACGTGCGCTTTCCAATGCGGATTTGCGTGAATTGACGGTGGCTTCTGCAAAGAAAGATAAAGGAATATTAGTACTGAAATTTATATGAATGCTTTATAAATCTTAAGCACATAAATCTCTTACCATCAGAAACTAATATAATAAAACTATCTTGACTTGTTTGACAGCGAACTGAAATATGTTAAAAATTTAACAAATGTCTGTATTATATGCTCATATTTATCGAGTATTCAAAATATTTCTTTTGTTTTGTTTGGTTTTCTTCTTTTTTTTTTCATATACAAAAGCTATTTAAGCCTTTTATTTATTTATACTTCTACTTGTGGCCCCCATGCATTGACACTGACATTTCACTTTGTGTGACGTCAAGTGTGCCGGCCAACGCATACAACTAAACAAATAAACAAACACACACACACAAACACACACACACACACACACACACACAGATACTACATACGCAGACACAGTCAATAAAGTACAAAAAGAAAAGTGTTGCCATTTTCCACGCAGAAAACAAACCAAACACGCAAGAAAATTATTTCTTGTTGAAATGTTTATAAATTTGTTGCTGTTGCTAATTTTAAATATAGCGTACCTATAAGTGTTTTTCTTCGAGTGTATGAGTATGGCTAAATATTTAAGAATTCGTGTGAAAATTTGTCGATGCCAAATGAAAAACTCACAGATGTTTGTTAAAAATAAATTGAAGCACTCGCGAAATGTGGCGAAATTCCCAAAAGCAAAATGAAAAACCAAAAAAAACCTTTGCTTTCATGGTATTTTAGTTTTGATGGAACTAGTATGTATACATACCTTATATACATTTTTTCATGGCGCATTCTTGGAATGTCAAAAAAAAAACCATTTGTAAATATCAGGAAATGTAAAGTATTTTATATTTAAAATTTACATTTTTGCATCACGAGACTCGCACTAAGCGTTCATAAAATGGAATTATTAAATAACTATAAATAAAGCGAGGAGAAAATCGTAAGAGCTTTAGTGTACAATTTCAAACCTAGTTGATTTCCCGGTTGCGGTTCATTTGATAAAGGTTCACTGAACCAGGTTTCAAGGCACATTGTAGCAAACACTGGATTATGTGCAATCGGTTCCATGTAGAAAAAAAAACCAAAACAGATACAAATCAGGTTGAGTTATGAAGTTCATTCCATCATTATTTACCTCTCAATCGGAAGTATTGAACTCGATTAGCACCTAATCACAATTTTGATGCCGATTACGACTGGCTGTATAAACTATGTATTTAAATCGCCCAATCAAAATGGGATTTAAAGTCGGGAACTGGCATCAACTTATTATTGAAACTTCCATAATACTTTTGATAAAAATAGACAAATTGGTGAGGATGTATCACAGAATACAGAACCAACAAACAAAAAGACAAACAAGCAAACTTCCCGCTCTTCTGTAGACCCTGCTAACACGGCATAAAACCATCCGAGCGTAAAAAGTAATTTTCGAGACGGCATACGAGTCAGACTTACATCAAAATGCGTCTATTCCCAAGAAAGTCTATGTGTGATGCTGCTTGTGTTGGTCTATATCTCTTGGACCAACTTGTTCGCAGGCAAAATTGAGAAAAGAAAGGGCCAAACAAACGAACATATATGCGCTGTCTTGGGTATGGATGCATAGTCGACTTAATGTAACGACCGAGGATTTCTCTCTATTACTTTCATGCTTTTTGTAGGTACTAACAACAATGGTAACGACGATGCCTTACAAACAAGATGACAGAAGGCAACGATTTGGATTAGGTTACTTAAAACTTACATTGGTTCTTATGGCCCCTCAAGCTAGACAGTGTCCAAACTCTACACTAGCCGCAAACCTGCCTGCCAAACTTTTCAAGGATTTTCAGTCAATGTGAAACCTTTAATTAGGAATATATGTATGTATATTTAATTATTACATCTTGTTAGACCAATTTTGAACCCATTTACAAAGAGCACTTTGTTGGTATACTGTACACTCTGCACTGAAAATTGATTTTCAACAACAACGACCAGATTTCATTGTGCACAATAATATGATAAGAATTTGTTACATATTCATGTGTAGAAATACATAATTACAAAAGCTTATTTGTGGTTTTCAATGAGCGATTATAGAGTTGTGGCAGCTTATCAGTACTTAACTAAACCAAGAAAATGTGTCTACTAGTGATTCGAAAGCCGCACATTGCTATTGTATTGTACACAAAATTGCCCAAGTTGTAATCTATGCATGTTTTGTACTTTGAACATTGCGATAAGTTATAGCACACATAACTTGATGTGGACGCCCGTACATATGCAATGAAATTGGCCAAAACGAATGAATGAACATGAACTTGCATGCAAATTAAAGCGGCAACCAGGCACACAGCATCTTGAGGTAGTTATATAAACAAAAGTTGCACCAAACTCGCTGGTCACTCGCTCGTTTAGGGCAAACGAAGTCGGAGAGTCGAAATCGGTGCCGGTGAGTCGGAGTCTGGACAGTCATTGAACGTTGTCTGCTTCGATCGCAGTACATACGTACGTCATTCAGACCAAAGGAATCGCAATTTTACCACCTGCTGCCAAAGCCAAGAAACCAGATGAGAAAAAATACACATACTTATACAAACATATTAGGTTGGACCAAAACAGTATTGTATGCAAACTATGCCTTGTCATTCCTACATTTAAAAAAGACAGTGCATACATATGTGTTTGTTTTGCTCTTTCTCTATTTCAATTTTGCCTACGAATGAGTTAGTTTAAGAGAGAGAGAGCATAATAAGAAGCCTCACACATACAGTGCCCAGGATTCCACATTATTATCCTTTCATGCTCTTTGCATTAGCTGATCGATATCATTGAAATCGATATATATACTAAAAACAACAGAGTTATTATCGACATCAGTTGTTTAATTTACGTTCGCTCCTTTACTAGAAGACTATGTATATTGTTAGTACAAATTAGTTTGGTCCATTTTTTTGTATTTATTTCATAACAACATAATTTGTGTGAGTATTATTAATTGTCTTTTTCGCAGCCCACATTATATTTTTGAGTTCCATATCAGAAAAAACACTCGGCTTTTGGGACAATCGAAGCTTGGAGCTATTTTTCGGATTATACGATAGAAGTGAACTTGTGACCTGTCAAATTGTGTTGCATCCTTCGGTACTAGGAGTTCGACTCAAGACGTTTGTCTTTAGTGTAGAGCAGGGGCAGCGTTTTCAAATATTTTAAAGCTTTTAATCTGGCAATGCACGGTATAATCGAATCAAAAGCAGCCGATGGCGATATCTCGTAATGAAATCTTCTAGTTTGAGCAGGACATATTGCAACCTTTTGGTCCAACCAGATTCAGTGAATGAGTTCCGAACCATAGTGTTCGGTTTTGATGTTGATGTTATTTTTCTTGAGGTTATTGTACTGTCAAATAGTTAATATCTGCACATCGGTCTATGGCACATATTTGAGCCCTGAAAACGCTGGTATAAGTGCCCATAGATTCTGACCAACGAGTCCGTAGTCCCACGACTCCTTGTCCTGAACCTTCATTAGTTCCCATACAATAGGATGAATCTCTTTTGGCGTTGTTCAGGCTTGATTTTTGCTCAGGATGGTAAGTCAGAAGGCATTTCATTCCTGGGTTGTATGAATAATGGAATTGTCCTTCCCAAACAGGACGTCCTCGGTGCGGAGGTGACCCGTTCTTATTAATGTTGCTTTCATTTGGAGCTCTATTACTATATGGAGAGGTGTTAGATCCATTGGAACTTCCAAAGCCGCTCTGGGACAGGTTCTCATGGCATTGTCATACGTACACATTCCAGACTCTATATTTTCGTAAAGTTGTTTTTGAATGAAGCTACATTCACTCTTGTTCCCAAGGCGATTGGTCCATAGGTGAGCGTTGTTCTTATTGCCATCACGTATAATGGATTCAGTATTCCTTTGGAACAAATTTTGTCGAAGGAATTATTGTGAGTCGCTTGTCGTCATCGCCGTTTTTCTTTCTGTTTTTTGACATATCATAATCAAAAGTCTTAATAGCTGATGATAGCTTTTTTTTTTAGCCCTTCATTTCTCATTATTCAAGTTGGATGGCAAAAAGGATGTCCCCTGGAACATTAACTATTCGTAGTTTAGCAAAACACAGGTTTGAAACACCGTTATCATCTTCTCCAGGAAACGACTTGCAGTGGTGGATGGATTTGAAGCTATATGAAAGCATGAGCAGTGGTAAGTATTTGCCAGCTGAGGTTATTGCTTTAGTCTTTTTTCGATAAAAGTGTATCACTAAATACTAAAAAGTAAAGGTTGAGGGTTTGAAGAAGAATGGAGTAAAGGTGCAACTTTTGATTGTGACTCGATTCCCAAAAAAGCCATCAAGATGATTTAAATTCAGAGTGACAGTGTCAGATGAATTCAATAAATCCCACAAAGAATTTTGCATTCTCAGGCCACATTACTTTTTCCAGCCTTTCATATACATTTTAGAGCCGTCTTCAATACTTGTGTATAACTTCGGCTAGATGAACAACTATAATACAAAATAATTATGTTTATTTCGCTTAAAAACTTTGTTCTTCCATCTTTGGTCCAGCCTAATGTGTATATATCTATATATAAACATCGCACTTGTTTATGAACGAGCGCGTCTTGTTGGCGCGGCGGCTCACATGGACGACCAAGTTAGCCGGGTTCAAAGCGGAAACATGGGCATCAAGGCACAACAAAGACTACAACAAATTGGCAACAATACTAGCAACAACAACAGGTAGGAAATTGCCGTCTTCGTCATCATCATCAGCTCATGCGCTTCTGTTGCTTCTTTGCTTTGGCTGGATTTGCTTCAGTTTAAAACTGGTTAAAAGCGAAATTGCCGTTTCAATGTCCAACCTGTTTTCAGGTGTATGTGTGCGTTCGTTTTAAGCAACTTTTTGGGGAAGCCGCTCAAAATGATGTGCCTTTTTTTGTGATCACTTTTGCCAATTCAAAATGTTTATGAAATAAGTTAACATTTGTCTATTTGTATTGTATATTACGCATACGCCATGTGAGCTCATTGTTTGCTTTTATATATATATGTATATATGTATACTATATACGATATATTTGCTAGCTTGTAGAGTCAGTTGATTTTTGCAGTATAAAACACAAATGCTAACATTAAACAGACGCACGCACACCTAGTCAGAACAAGCTGGTCCAATGACTGCCTCACATGGCGTATGAGTAATATGCATTATAAGCCCATAAGTCGCCTAATGGCTGGCATACAAACATGCAGCAATGCATATATATATATGTATGCCTGACTGGCTGACTTATGACTCATACGCCCCCTTGTACCAGCAACCGACATACAACCTCTTTTTTTATGGCACATATTTTATGCCATTAACCAACTGACCGAGCGCATGCAACACACACTTGTAAGCCACTTGACATGGCAACGCACTGAGCTGATATTGTTGTTCCAAAAATAAAAATATAAAAAAAATAAAAACTCAAAAAATAAAAAATAAAAGCAACACAAAACGGCATAAACAAATTAAATGAAACTGGAAACTCTCTTTCAGGCCTTTGAGTGCCTCGACTTCAGAATGTTGTTGATGATGATGATGATGATGAGTCGCGGTTAAAATTTTTGTTCTGTGCTTGTATTAAAGAATTTTAAATTTGATTGCTTGCTGTGTGAACTCTTTAAATACTCTGCGCTTGATAGACAAGCTGTAGCAGTTGCAAATCTTATAGAGTATATAGTAAATTCTTCATTAGCTGAATAAGTTAAACAACTTTGATTTGGAAAATGCAGGAAAACAATCGTAGGCTATGAGGCTATGTTTTCGACTGTAAATAATAATAAAGCTAGACAACAATCGTTGCAACTTTCGGTTATATTGGTAATATTTACCTTGAGTCTATATCTGTTGTATTTTCGCTATCGAACGGATTATTAGTTGGTTGTTATTGCTAGGAAAATATCAACTATTTTGATTGCTTTTCCTTTAAAAACCTATTCTTAGTTTTTACTATCGATGAAGAACATTGAAACAAAAAAAAAAAAACAGAGCGATTCTAACTTGTGTTCTATTTACTAGCTAGACTAACTATTTTCTATTGATTATATTCACGCGAACTTTGCTGGAATATATCGATATATCGATGATTTTCTCAGCAGCAATGAAGCACACAATTTTTGATAGATTGCCTGCTCCTAGGAAATTATCGACAAAAAGAAATTCACCAGCTTTAATCCTAGCTTACAAGTGCCACCAAAGGTACACTATATTGTTATTTAACTCTTACAATAGTTTGTGTTATTGGTGTGGAAATTATCGACTGTATGATTATCTCAAATAATACACTTTTAGATGGTAAAAATATCGCAGCCCAAAATCTATTAGGTGATGGTACTAATTAAGTAAGTTAAGTTACTCAATATTTAAGTATCCTTATTTGATGGTTAGATTTTGATAATTTTTCAGTTCTTTCGAAAATTCTTCCCTTAACTATTCAGCTGGAACTTTTAAAAACTTTCACGTAATTTGTTGGAGCTAGTTTTAAACCTACAAGGAATGTGATACTCTTCAAATTAATGAATGAAGTTTAGCAGAACTGTTAATGCCTATAGACAGAACGGACCTCGCAGATCTTAGAGGCATCACCAGTTCTGCATGCGCCATTGGCCGCTGAATGTGGACGCACGATTTCTGAGCAATCGGAGCGCTTCAGGGTTGACGGCACATTCTCTGGAGGCAAGTGCAAGTAGCTGCGGAGCTCCTCAATGCCCACGTTGGTCAGATACCAGTATACATATATGCATAGCTTTAATGACGAGCAGATTGGGAATCGACTCCGATTCGTGGTGTTTCTGTGCGTCGAAATCCTTTTTTCCGCCCTCTTTGAAAAGGTATTCCTAAATGGCGACACGATGAGCCTTTGGCATGAACACGAACTTATTCTATGGAGCAGAGAGCACTCGCTCTTACACCAACTCACTCGTAGCCAAAATTTGAAAAAAGCAATGTGTATATAAACGCATTTCAGCAAGTCGAGTCAATGTCACTCCAATCAAGGATTCCATTTCCATTCCACTCCATTTCGTATGCTTTGGTATAAACTGTATTGTGAAATCGACCAATCTAAATCGAATTTAAAATTGGGCACAGATATATAAATCTAATGATAACCTGACCTTTTATAAAAGGGCTTAAGAATTTTGTTTTCGGTATTTCGAATAAAAAACTATATTTTTTTATGTATGCATGCCACTTTTCATCGTATGTGTAAAATACTGCTCACGAATGATTATATTCAAGCATGATAGGGTGTCATTATCACTTAAACTGTAGTCAGTTTTTAGCTTTCACCCTCAGAAGAGACAACACTTAAACCGCTATATTTTCATTGCCAATTGAGTTATTTACGAATGAACAATGAGTTGAAAATAATGAAGGACCCAAGATGTGCGATATTCCCATTTCCTGAGCAGCCATTTCACAGACAAATCAGACATTACAATATTTCAGGCGGAAATGCGTAAAAGAGCAAATTAGTTTGTGCAAGTAGAAAACAATCGATGACAATATCGATAATTCCGATTGTACAGACGCAAAGCACTAAATAAAGAGCATTAGATTCTCATCATGAAAGCGTTATTTTTTTTGTGATTTGTATTATACACACATTTTGTGTGAAGCAGTTTGTAATTTGACTGAATTGTTTTTTTTTCTGTTTTCGTGTTTGAATGACGTACTGTGACGTAAGCAAAATGCCACAATAAAGCAAAGCAAAAACGATTAAATTTACACATCAAAATGAGCAATTGAAGAGGAAAAAAATTTAAAAACAAATGAAATAAAGCACAGGGGCAGCCGCAGCTACAACAACAGCAACAAAACGTCGCTCGCATGTGCCTCTTGATTGCGTAATTAAGCGCTCGACTTTGCCTTCGATTTTTTTTTAATATTGTAGTATTTTTGTTTTTGTTTTTATTGGGGTTTGTGTGCATTTTGTGCACTAGTTCGGTTTTTATACCCTCTACAAAAAGTGTAAAAGGGTATTATAGGTTTATGCAATGTATGTAACAGGCAGAAGGAGGCGTGGCAGACATATGTTCCATGGGCAAAAATGGTCAGGAGCCATAGTGGAGTCGATATAGACATGTTCGTCTATAAAAGGTAGAGGCACAAAAATTTACCAAAAGATGCGCATTTAGACCGAAAAGATGTAGTTTATCGAATCAAGTCGATAACTTGCCCCCTTCCCCTGTGACATATTTTTGCGGTTTACAACCGCTCCGTTCAATCTATCATTTCGAAACTCGACGTGTGCGTCGTGTTAATGTGCATCCATGTTTAAAAAATGATCGAAATCGGATAAATACATCAAAAGTTATAGTCAAAAATAGGCTAATTTCACCTGGGTATAAAAGCAATTTTTGGTCACGCTTCCCAATAGGAAAACTTGTCAATTGGAACTTCCCAAAAGGAAAATGCTTAGTCATATTAAACTTGTTAAAAGAGACATAAAAGAAAATACCTTCGTTCCCATTTTACCGTATGCTGGATTTAGTGCTTATGGGAAAAAAAGGGTACAGGGTATTCCGCTGCACCGGGCAACTTTTTTTTCCCCAATTGCATATTGTTTTGCAGTGGCACAGAAACATAGGAAAATATTTGTAAGCTATTTTTTTTTTTTTTTTTAAATTGTGTTGTGCTTTTATTCTTTTATTTTTTACATGGTGGCACACACAAGGCTTGGAATTTTTAATAATGCAAAACAATAATAAACCAAATTGAACGAGGCATAAAAATAAGTGCATGTGCAATTTTTTTTCTGATATTTGTGGACTTAACTTACAGCGCTGCCAATTTCTGCAGCTGTTTGCACATTTTACTTAAAAATAATAAAAAAAAAGTAATCAAATGTATGCTGCATGTGTGTGTGTGTGTGTGTGTGTGTCTGATAGGTACTCACAGTTACTTACATATGTCTGTATGTTAATGTTAAGGCATTGCAATACGCAGAAGGCGACCCAAAGAGCTTGGGAGTCAATATGACAGGCGGCCAGATGTTTGGAGCTAGACGCAAAACTATGCAAAGTATGTATAATTCATGGGATTCGTTAAACCATTGGCAAACTACACTGAGAGAAAGAAACAGAATGCCTTAGGCTTAAAACAGAATAGTTTGATCCATATGGTCATTTTAAACAAATTTTGAAGTCTTAAAAAAATGCAAATGAAGTGATTTGTTGTCGCTAATGCGACGCTAAGCTGAACTTAGTTTAAGAACAAATAAAGCGTACAATCCATTAATCAAACAACAATCAAAGAGTATTCATAAAGCGTACAATCCATAAATCAAACAACAATCAAAGAGTATTCAGGGCCGTTGCGTGGCCATTTTACGGCCCATTCTGATACCGTGGTATCTACCCTGTTCCTAAACAGACAGTATGCAGAGATAAAATCTGCAATACGTTTAGGCCTAATTGCAGACAGATGCTTCAGCTTAACCTTGCTCAAGCGTTTCTTCCTCGTCCCAGCAGCTCTTGCAAAAAGCGTTGCAAAGCATCTCTTCCGATAAAGAAAACATAGCTCCACTGCGCGGTTATGGTTGTTTTCAGGCGAAGTTTACTTAGCAATTCGACAGTTCATTTTTGGTTTGTGTTCATAATATTTCTCGATGTAGAGCTTACAAGTGTCCAGAGTTATACATTGTCCTTTCACCGTAGTAAGCATATTTCGAAAGAAGAAAGAGTGATCATAACTTGATCATAACTAGCCTTAGTCCAGCAATAGTCTTCTGACATAAAGCTGGTAAAAGAGGCGTGGCAGAATGTTGAACGAACTTCTTTATAACAAAATGATCAGTAATGACACGGGATTATGAATGTCTGTCCATTCGTTTGTCTGGACGTAATTTTTCTCGCTGTGTACATAAGTTGACAATAGTGGGGAACACGTATATAAGTGGGAGTGCAAGAATGCGAACAAAGGCAGCTGCATTTTAACAAATATTTCTTCTCACAAAAGACGTTCAATATGAAACAAAAAAACAAAAGCAATGTAAGCAATAGAGCCTTTAACATCTGCATTTCAGACGGCTAATAAGGAATTCGCTCAAAAGTGAACCCAACTCCAAATATTCCTTTTTATGGTTGGCCAATTGACATTACTATTTAAAAACTCTTACTTTAGCTAACTTAATAAAATTTCGTGCTGCTGAAACCATATAGTTTCCATTAAATTAAACTACGCGATATTTCTTGAGTTTTACTTTACGCGTTATACGCTGAGAGCAGTTGAGAGTTGTACCCCAGGAAAGCAACTCACAAAAGGATATTTGAAGAGAATTCGAACGAAACCTAGAGATTTCTGGCACACGCCTTATTGAGCAGGTTTTCACTCTGGATGATAAGAATAAACTGTGAAATACTTTTAAAAATTGTCCTTGTTGTTTGAAACTAAAGCTAAGAACACTGATTCACAGGAATAGTAGCTGCAACGGAAAGAACTTGGCTGGTTTAAAAAGGCGACGATAAACTTTTTCTAAAGAATATGAAAATACAAACATAGTTTAAGGCACTAGGCAAAAACAACATTCAGCAGTGTTTTAGGATTCCATTCTTATATCCTGTACCTACATCTAGAAGACCACAAAAAAGTATATACCAAAATGATAAGTACGAGAAAAGAAATCGATGCAGCAAAGTTCTTCTTCGTTCAGTCCGTCAGTTCATATTTTCGTCAGAGCGGAATGCTTGTTTCTCGAAAGCCAAAACTTAATCCTGTAGGTCTTCATTTGCAGTTAGTTTTTTAATATTTAGCCCTTTCATCGGCTTACGGTTTTTCTTCTTGAAATTTGGAACCTTTCTTCCCTTATTACCCATCCTTGGGAATGGCTGGAGTAAAAAGCAGTATCAAGAATAACGGAAACTTGTACAGACAAATTATTCTCATTATTTGGGGATTTCGCAATAACTAGCATTCAATTTTTACTGTCTACACTTTAGATACACTCATGAACATTGCAATAAATCCATAGGTGCTCCATATGAGCAGGGACTTAATGGTTCTATGTGCCACTAAGGTGCTTAAAGTTATATTATACAATGGTTTTCTTTGAACGTTTTTTTAAATCTTTATTTGATATGAGCAAAACATTTGGCACATTTAAAAAAAGGCTAAATGTGGAAAAAGAAAACGCGAAAATGTCATTATGCGGAGCAAATGACGGTAGAGTTTTTCTATTTTAAAGAAGATTATGTTAAGCGATGGTAAAACCGATGGATTTAGTCGTAAAATGAAACAAATTGTTCTATTAATCCGAGCTTCTCGACAAAATTAAGTAGACATAGAGAGCCTTTTTCCAGCTTAGTTCAAACCTACTTGGAGCGAAGATTCTTTGCCGTCAAAGTTCGTACTTGCACGGGTGTTCCTCAAGCTTTTCATCTCTGTAGCCACTCGCTCAGACAGGCTGAGTCTTTTAAGGACTTTGGCTTATCCCTCGATAGACTCACCTTCAGGAGGCACATTGGCATCACACAAGCCAAAATCCGCGAATCCAACAATAAGTGATAGGGAATCGCCAGAAGGTCGTACGTAAAATAGTTCTAGATCTTTACGAATAAAGCTTTGAGCCTTGTTACACGTCACCTTAATCTGGCGACCGTGCAGAAGCAGATATCATTCTTCTCTCCAGGTTTAATTATAGGCCCAACGCCACCGGCTGTCTAATCATCTAGACCATAACATCCCGAAAAGAAATCTTGAGAAACTTGTATCCTGAAGTAATCACCACTCCAGCCTTGATAGTAACTTTGTTCCAACCCAGGATGCTTCTAAAGGCCATTGACGGAAAATATTTAATGAAAAACAATAAATTGTTATCATACAGCATGTTGATTTTGCTTAATCATTTGGTGAACTATAGTAAAAGATTCAAGCCCTTAAACTAAAAAATAAAGCACTATGTTATAAAAGGGTTATTTGACACCTTCAATTTAGTAAATGTGCCTTCCCTGGAAGAATTTAGTAAAGGTTACGCGTACATAGAAGTATTAGTATCCCATTTAGGTGTAGAAAAAATTAAACCATAAAAGAAACTTTGTCGGATATAAGTACTATTATGTTTTCTTACATATTTTATGCGACGTTAATCAGAATCTGATACGAAAAACATTTATCGAAAAATCATGTTATTAAAACACGTTTTGGGAAATATACACTACGAAACAGATAGAACCGGCTACTTAATTTTATTCAAATTAATTTTAATGGTGACTTTACAAATTTAATTGTCTGAAATAACAAAACAAACAGATTTAAACTACTCCTACGCAAGCATTATTAAAATAAATACTAATTGAAGTACTTAAAATGTGAAATATTTTCAAATAAATCAGCAAAAAAAAATTGAATAAACAAAATTTGCCTGCAACAATCTAGCGCTTATATGTAGTATTCCCCATTTAAATGCAAATAAACATGTGACATGCATGCGATTGTGTATTTGATTTGCAAATACAATACATATAAACGCCTATTTGCATGTGTATTAAAAAAAATTTGATGCATACAGTCGTGACGGCGGAATACCCTGTGCCCTTTTTCTTTATACACACTAAATACGGTGAACGGTACGGTTTTCCTATTGGGCAGTTGGTTATTATGGTGGCAAAAATTACTTTTATGCCCAAAACTCCAGTATTCTTAGGTCAATGTCGTTGCATTTTGTAGCATAGATCAAAAATACATTTATAAATGTCGGTGGCAATTTTCAAATCTATATATTGCGGGGTGTGCCAGTAATTAAGGTAAATCGATTGCTGGGGAAGGGGGGGTTCCATTGAAAAAACGTGAATTTTGAAGCAGTTTATAGGCAAGGGGGGGGTGTGTGTGTGAAAGTTTCAAGTTGATAGACAAAATCAAATCTGTCACGGGGTAAGGGGGTAAGATATCGACTTGATTCGACAAACTTCATCTTACATTAAATTACGCGCATCGTTTGGTAAAATTTTGTGTCTTTGGCTCTTATGGTCTCGGAGATCTATCCCCTCATACAAACAGACGAACATGTTCCAATTGCTAACCGAGTCAATGATAAGACTTTTTGCCCATGGAACTTATGGTCTGCCACGCCTTCTTCTGCTTCTGTTACATACATTGCACAAATCTATAATACTCTTTTACACTTCGTATACAGGGTATTAAAATATGTATATATTTTTATGTGTTTCTGTGCAGCTGTAGATTAACGCGCTGTACAAATGATTAAAGATAACGTGCGCACATTAAAGCCAACAGCTGTCGTGTTTAAGTGCGCGCGCGCGTGTGTGTGTGTGTGTGTGTGTGTGTGTATGTGTGTGTGTGTGTGTGTGTGTGTGTGTCTAACTGTATAGGCCGTCCATTTTTGTTACGCTTTTAATCCGGCACACTATGAAGCATTCTGTTGCCTATTGCTCATCGTAAAAAACCCCAGAACAACAGCGCATAAAAGTGATAGCAAACACAAAAAAAACTACAACAAATACAAACGCAAAGGCAAAGCACAAAGTATAACGATAAAAACGCTGAAATCGCAATTATCAAAAGTTATTCACTTTTATACTTAATTTCCTTTGAATTATATGTTGCTCATACGCTGTGTGTGCACGCACACGTTTGCGCACGCTCACGCGTTTTTGCTCAGTTGGCAGCTCTCTTTCTAGCTCAAACACACACACACACACACACACACACCCACACACACACGAACACACACACACACACACACACACACACACACACACAGACAGAAGCGCGCTCATTTACTTTGTGAGCGCGCACAAGTTGACTTTGTGTTTTTGTTTTGTTTTTGTTTTTGTTTTGTTTTTGTGTTTTGCTTTTGAGAGCAGCAGGAATTCCCTGTTGAGTGTTCGCCAAAGAAGACGACTCAGACCTCGCGCCCCAAAAGACGCGCCCTCTCTTCGCTCTCCATCGTTGAAGCAAGCAAAAACGTTTAGTTCGTTACGTCGCTCGTTTTATTTGGTGCGTTGTAATATACGATTCGTATCGTTGTTGTTGTTGTCGTTGTTATATTGTATTTGTTTTTGTGCTTTGCTTTTTAGCTTATGGAAGCGTGTGCGTGTGTGTGTGTGTGTGCGTATGTGTGTGTGTGTCATATTCAAGCATTCAATTTTGTCACAGTCTCGTTTTATTACACTTTATTTGTTTTAGCTGCTTTGCATTTTCATTTTTTTTTTTTGCTGATTACCGTTATTTTAGTTGGTTTGTGCTCGAGTTTGCAGCTCTTGTTTAGTTGAGCGCTAAAATATTAGATTTCGTTAATTGCTTAAATTTGTTGCTATTAGCTTGTTGTAATCAGGTTATAGAATCGGTTTGCAAGTGTTAATTTTCGAGATAGCAAATGATGTTTTGGTAATGAAAACTCATAAAGATGTACTTAAATTATCTCTATCTATATACATATATAAAAAGTAAGCCTCAAAAAGGTGATGTGCTCGCTAAACTCGAAAACGCGTGGACCGATTTCAGCCAAATTTTCACACATTGTAGACAGTACTAGGAAGAAGGTTTTTGTGAAGTTTGCTTGAAATGGCTTAACCAGACACACCCACAAAACAACACACACAAAGATTTGCCTAATTTTTTTTTAATTTTCTTATGCATACCATGTAACCCACCCACACACACATACACCAAAGCGCAATGTTAGAAGCGAAAAATAAAGATGTTGGTGAAATTAATGAAAAAATGTTAAGTCATATTCCGGATCAAATCGTAACATACAAATTATTCGAAAGTATTACGAACCCAGACGAAATTGTGAACTATCCGATTGAATTTTTAAATTCCCTTAATTTGCCTGGATTCCCACCTCATCGGTTACAATTAAAAGTTGTTGCTGTTATTATTATGCTTCGCAACATCAACCAACCTACATTATGCAAAGGAAAACGGTTAGCAGTCAAAAAGGTTATGAATAATCCTATTGAAGCAACAATTTTAAAAGGAAAATACAAGGGAGAAGATGTTTTAATTCCACGCATACCAATGATTCCCCCAGATTTTCCATTTGATTTTAAAACACTGCAGTTTCCAATACGTCTTGCGTTTACAATTACGATAAATAAGGCGCAAGGTCAATTATTGCAACTGTGTGGATTCGATTTAGTATATCCATGTTTTGGACTTGGCCAATTGTATGTTGCACGCTCTAGAGTAGGAAAGCCACCATATTATTCATTATGTTAATACATCAACTCAAAGCCGAGGGTCCTTAGTTAAATATATAATTCAATTAAGCAAATCCAGCTAAAGGAAATATTTTCTTGATTAAATAGATGGTTTTTTTTTTTACAAATTGATTAATGTTGTTAACATTTTTTATTGAAAGTAGAGAGATTATGAGCCAATTCCACTAAAATTCATCAAAGTTAAAACAACAACAATACCGACTTAGGGAATCTATCTGGAGAGATGTTAAGAAACTTGAAAATTCACTTTTTCTTAAATAGATTGAAAAAAAAAATACAATAGATTTGTTTTGTGGTGGCTCAGCAAAGGAAGTTAACCCTTAACTAGCCCATTGTGCCATACCCTTACTTAGAGAGTTAGGAGAATGAAAAGTGAAAAGGAGAAAGATAATGCGAAAGTGGAGACGACCGAAGTGGCGGGCATCATAGAAAATCTGTAAGACAACGCAAAAGAGAAATTACTCTACGTAGCATGTAAAGTGCAGAATTGCGAGTTTTTCTTGGGGTAACACTGTCACTTTCATGACGCCTTCTTTATAGACATGGGACTGAGTATTAGTCCTGGATCGCTCAACCTCTCTCCACGTTATACTTTCGAACGAGCAGGCATTGTAAAGAGCTGGCACTATTTAAGCATTCGTCATATATTTTTTTGAAATTGTTGTCATTCCGAATCCGATACTGACATCTCGATGTAGTTCATCGAATTAATTACTTTCATTTAATTTTTCAAAAGTTTTTTTTAGTCCTAGAAGTGTAAACAATGCAGTCGATTCAGCACATTGTAATCGAAATCGGGAAAAGGCATGACTGCACCTGAAACTATTTTGTTGAAACATGATAGTAAAAGTGTAATCTCAGATAACTTAGTCAATTTTGATAATAAATTTCATTTTTTTTTTTAGTTTTTTTGAAGAATTTGAACTTGATAAAAAAAACTAAAAAAATCTGTGTTACCAAATTTTATTGTCATATGTGTCTTTTCAAAGAATAACGAGGACGAGGGCGAGGATTTCAAACCGGCATAATGTCATTAATGCGTGCGAACTTTAAATGACAGAAAACAAATTTCGCGAGACTTCATAGATTTTGGAATAAGATTTGGTAATTACATAAAATTCGCTGGTTTGAGTCGGAAATTGTTTACAGTAACATGATAAAAGAACTGAGTATGTTTTGAAAATTTTCATACGTTATTGAGACGAAGTTATATGCGAATTTTTGAAGATTCTCGAAAACTCAATTTACCTCTTGAATTTATGCAAAAATGTAACTCAGAATGTATTTGACTAAAATAAAATGTAAGAAATTCTTTGATTTTTTGGTTTTATGAAAAAAGAATAATGAAACACAGTTAAATAAAAGCAAAACTATAATGAAATTTAAGTCGAATTGACAACTACGTTGTATTTTCAAACACATATAAAGTTTATTTTTCTAAAGGAATAATTTACAGAGAATACAATGATATGAAATATTTTTTCTATATAAAATTATTATTATTTCTGCAAAGTTCAGTGCAAAAAAAGAAACATTCAGTTTCTAAGAAATTCGACATAAATTGCATGATGCATTTCGCATTCATCAAAAGATTCTTAAAATAATAAAAAATGTATTAAAGTGTGCTCATAGATGCTTTAACAAAAAGCTTATTTCAAGTGAAATATGTGCTTTGACTTTCATGTCATTTCAGGAAAGTTATTTGCTTGTGTGAGTGTGAGTTTTTGTATCTGTGTGAAGTAAGTTGAGCCACAAATACAGCACGTAGCCGAAGAACGCATAGAACGCCAGTTTGGCGCCAGAGCATAGAATTCAGTACATAGAGCAAATATCTGACTATGCAACTGTCGGTGACAAGCTCGTGCTAAAGATACAATCAAACACAGAACCGTGGAAGATGATGATGACGACGACGACGACGACAACTCAAACTAACATGAAACACAGCAAGAACAAAAACAGCAACGGAGAAGAAAAAGAAAACAAAGCAAAGCACAATGGAAGTGGTAGGCAAAGAGCCCAGGAGTATCTTACGGATACAAATAAGCGTTGTGGAGCAGAAGGTGGGCTTGTGCAGGAAAGTTGATTGAGGATTGCCGTGGCCAAAGCGCACACACACATGCAGACAGAAACAAGCTCAATTCCGTTTTTTGCCTCCACTTTTTGTTTTTGTTCGTTTTGCACATTGGCAGCTGTTGCCGCCAGAATTGAGGAGCAACAGATACTTTTCATTTGCCACATTGTAGTCCCGCCATCGCTGTTGCTTAGTATCTTTCTTCTTTTGGGCGCACTCAAAGGAGGGGAATCACTTGGCAGCTCAGCAGCATCCAGCCAAAAGAAGAGGAAGCATAAAATATAAATGAAATGGCTATGTCTGTCTCAGGGTCGTTCTGTCATTTATGCCGCAGCTACTCACACACACACACACACACACACACACACACACACACACACACACACACACACACACACACACACACACACACACACACACACACACACACACACGTTGTGGCAAGCAGCAGGCAACGTGTTGCCATGACGCAGTCATTGTGGAGCAGGGCGCAAGGTCTTTTTGGCCAAAGTCTTTGCCAGTAATTTATGTTAACGCAGATCGAAAAATAAATCTTATGAAATAACGAAGGACGCCATAAATTTCAGCACAAGTAACTTAATGTACACTGCTCTGTCCCACAGCGAACTAGCTGTCTCTATTGATGGTTGAAGTTCAAGATAATGAAGGTAGTTTTTATATCGTTGTTGCATAGTTACCACACACTACAATACCATTTTGAAATGCGTTGATGAACTTAAATCTTAAAAAACACAAACGTAAACAGTTGAAATCTTGAACTTGAACTTGTTTATCTTCGTTACTCTTATCCGAATAGCAAAACTGAATTAGTTTTAGACATAAGTATACCAAAATGTACTGTAATAATAAACACAGAATGTGACCAAAATAAGCAGGAAATCTAATCAATGCGAGCATTTGATATGTGTATAACTGTACAAAAGTTAAGAAACCGCTGGAAAAGTACACATACTGTGCTTCATGAATAATCGGGACAGATCTACGAAAAATATATCCCTAAAAACACATTAATTCGCCTTAAGTAATTGAACTTTCGTAGAGAGAAAGATGGAATAAAATGTAGTATCCAGTGTGCGGATGCAGTAAGGATTGTGTTATTGGTGTGCGTTAGAGAGTGATGAGCATGAAATAGGTTTGTGGACTCTGTCTTACACGCTCAAGGCAGTGTTACTGGGAGCTAGGTACAGATTAGGGACACAGGGCCACCGTTTAGTGCGACTGAGACCAATAGTGTACCAGCAAGTAACCACTGGCTTACAAAGAGATTCTGGTCGGGGGTCCGTCCGACGTGTCCTTCTTAACGCGTAGTCAGAACCCAATAATACAATAAGGCACTTGGTGTCTCGGTGGCGGAAAGGTGGAATATACTGCAGTGGCGCGGAGACGTACGTCTGGGACATGCAACGGTGCTCTGGTGGAAGAGGGCGAAGGCCGCTGTCCCTGGAAGCACTCCGAGGTGACGAAGAGCGGCCCCTCCCCCTTGCACCACAATATTCAGGTCGCGTACCACTAGGTGAGCTTTATTTCGAGTGGTAGCTTGTAAAGTTTTTACGTTTAGTTAGTTACGTTTCAATAGCAATCAATAGGTACAAAACCAGGAAAATGCCGCACAAAGGTCGAAATGCCTAGCTACGGCGGTCCTTTGCGTGCAATTGTATCGGCGTGCCGCTCTATAGAACGTCAGCGGATTTAGTGCTTGAGCCCAGCATCTTGGCTAGCAGAGACAGAGTCTCATTCATGGCACAACAAATATACATATTTAAATTATAATCCATTTGTTGTTCGATTTAAGTGAGGTGCAAAAAGGCCCAAACAGGCGTAAATATATACTTAAGACTAATACAGATGGTCTTTTTATTAATCGGAAGTCTCAGCAAATATGAATATGAAATATGAAATATCCTTGACATGAGACTTATACAACGGTGCCGAAGAAGACTCTATGGTGTGGTTATCAGTACATAAGCTTGTAGTCTGACTACTTGAAGGCAATATAAAGTCAACCATAGTTCCCATAACAAAGAGTTTGATATCACTTGTTTAGCTATTGAGCTTTTTCAATAGCTTTAGTAATAGTTTATATAGTTTATATTTATTGTTTTTATGCCGCGGGGGCCGATGTACAGTAGTGTAGCTCTTATGGTTATAAGTTTAAGAATATGCCGGCGGACCCGATGTAGCCCGTGCTATTGATGCTTATGTACTAACTAAGTAAGATAATATGAAAGTTATAAGTAGGCGATCCGATTGACCGTGCCGAAGTGTAGCGAAATGATAAGAGAGAAGCAAAGTGGATTATCTAAGCATGTTGGCTGCTGCGCGGGTTCTGCTGGCTGCATAACCAAACATCATTCTTATCTTTCTCTTAACAGATCTTGAAGATCATCGGCGTCTGTGGTGGCCATATTGTACCCGTGCCTGTTTGCAAATCTTAAGATCACAACATATAAATAATAATAATAAAAAGTCGCTACCCCGAAAAAAAAATTATCCTTGAATCTGTTGCTTTTAGCTTTTGAGCTGATAACTCAAAATTAAAAAAATTAAATTTGTGGTTAGTCTTGCATATTGGGAGTTGGTGGCTTTTTTTTAGGAACCAAAGAAGGAGCAGAAGACAGAGCTATTTGTATGGTATCGTAGAAATTGCTTTTAATTTGAGCCTAAATCGTCTTTCACTAAAGTCGAAAAAGGGAAACAAGCATAAACAAATTTCGGGAGACATTTTTTAGCTCGCATTTGTTACTTTACTTTTTTAAATATTATTGATGCAGCGCAAAAAACGATTTAACAACAATTTATAAAATTTTCTAATTACAACTAAGAATACATAAATTTTAGTTTTGCTACGAAAATCAGCAAGTCGGCGCGTTTATTTGCCAGTGGAAACGACTTTGCCACTTCGCTTAGTGGCGCGCTCTCATTTCTATTTAGTTCACGACAATACAAGATCCTATAAACGATGATATAATGATACTACATTCATACTTTACAACTCAATAGATACGTAAATGGTATACCATTCAATCGAGTGGATACTGACCATAAATAGGTACCTGCGTACTTGCTACAAAAGCATTTGCTTCATAAAAACTTAACAAAATCAAAGCACTCGAAATTGTCATGCCATGTAGCCGGACAACGTCATCATTCGAATCACAACTACAACAACAATAACAACAACAGCAGTACTTAAAGTGAGTTAAAAATGTTTCACTTTGATAAAAACCGCCGACCAGACACTCAGACGTCAGCACAGGCACCATAAGTAGTGATTCTGCTGGGCCTGGGAATGTCAACGTGTTGTTGGGTTTGGCGGCGGAGTTGGCGGGCATGGACTTGGTTATGGGTTATGTATGCTGCAAGTTGCATGTGGCGTGACTGCGGTCTTTCACCTACCCCAGGTTGCCGCCGCATACATTGTGTTTATTATTATGTGCAGCGCGTTGTTTTTTTTTGAGTTTTTTTGTGTTTTGCCACAAAATGTTCAAATTTGAACTTGAGAAGTTGCAGCATGGAAACGAGCGCATGGCAATGTGGCATGGACCATGCTGCTTAATCCTTTGTGGAAGCACAGCGATATATTTACTACCAACAGCAGCGGGAAACCGTAGAACCGGCAAGGGTAAACCTGTCTCCGTCTGTTTATTGTTTTGCGCTTTTAGGCGTTCTGAGTGTGCGTGTGTGCGAGTGGATGAGTGTGTTCGAGTGTATGAGTGTGTGTGTGTGTCTCTCTCAGCCAGCAGGGTAACCTAGGCCAAGATATTGCTTGGCTGCCTGGCCCTTTAGCAACTGCTACCTGACGTTTTAACCTTGTTTGTGTTGGCCTTCTTTAGTATCTGGCTACGACACAAGGCACTCGGGCATATAGGGTGTGTGTGTGTTGTGTGTCTGTTGTTTGCAACATATTTTTATTTATGATACACTTACATACACCTATAAACTGTATGGTTGGGTTACCATTCTGACTTGAGCCTGTTTTTTGTTAGGTTTTCTTCTTTATTTTTTTTGTGTTTGGATGCCTGGCACTTAACTTTTTTGTTCATTTTTTTTTATTTTTGTTTTTTTAATCAGAAACACTTTTGATATTCTGCGAAATTTTATAGTGTGTTTATTTATTTTAGAATTTTTATATTTTTTATAAATTACCAATATCAAGTTTTTTTCCTTTAAATTGTATGTGTCCTATTGAAACTGTTAAGAGTCTATATTAGTATTTGGCGTGAAAAAAACACGCAAAACTTAGAAGAAAATGAGTTTGTTGTTGACTGTTTACAGCCGAGAACTTAACTTTAAACAGCTTTCCCAACTATTCAGCACCCAGATTTTGGTTTGAAAAACAGGAAAAAGCCCTGCTGAATGAGCATAAATCACTACAAAAAATGAAACAGAATCACCAACTATTATACTATCCAAAAAATGTGCACCGAGTCTGGCAATGCCTAGTAGGTAGATATAGAGAGATAGGTTAAGGTAAATCCACAGGATAAAGATGAGCTAGAGGATAAGAAGATAGTATAATATCCGCAGTTAGACTTAGTACGACGAAGAGAGAGAAAGAGAAAGGGAAGGAAGAGGAGCGGAAAGGTGAACGGAAAGGGGAATGGGAACGGGAGGTAGAATTTGATCTACCTAGTAAAAAAATAATAATTAATTCTATACTATATTCAAAGTATAGATTCATGAACATGTAATTCCTTTGAATGATGAAATGAATGATTAAAGGACACGATATTGTGTGGTTCACCGTGTGGTGGACACAGAGAGATCGCTAAGTGCACAGGGAACACGTAAATCATTTAAAGTTTAACGTTTTTTCATTCTTAAGATACAAGACTCCAAAAAAAGCTCTGCAATAAGCGCGAAATACCAACCAACTATGCAATTCGTCTTCTTTTTCGCCGGTAGATACTTAGCAAGTTTTTGTACTTTACTGTAAGTTAAACACAAAACCTATACAGTTTTTTGCTAAAAATCCCTTCTCATAAACATTATGTGTTTTTCTGAAGTTTGGTTCGCACCAACAAAGCCTGTGTTCACAAGTCCGCTTAAACCAGTTACCGAAACTCAACCTAAGCAGATTAGTAGAATTGAAGGAAAAATTTGATTCATACTTTAAAATAAGCGAATGTTACAAAAACCTTCTGAGGTTTGCCACCCTGATTTTAATTGTATTTGGCAGAAATCAGTAATTCTTCTTCTAGGTTCTGCACGGAAAGGATAATATCCTAGAAGAGTCTTATTTTTACAACTTGCTCGATTCCATTGCTGCCAAAAGCCATATCTAAAGCAGTAGTTCACATACACACTCAAATCAATATGAAAGCAAAACCTAAACTGACAACTTACATTGACAGTTACATAAAAAAAATGATCATTTCATAGTGAAAATTCAATTAAATTTCAATTTTACACTTCTATCTGTCAGTTTGCAGCTAATACCATTTCCCCAAGCAATTTGCTTGCTGTATTTATAGTATTCACAAGTGTTTGTTATGCGCAAATTTCCAACACGGAATGTGCATTAAACAGTTTTGCAAACTTTGGTAACCACTCACATACAAACAAACAATCAAACCCAAATGAAAACTGATACGTGCTGATAATTTATCGATTACCAACACTTAATCATAAGCGCGCAAATGAAATTCCAAGAAATATTCTATTGTATTTCTCACTACTATTTCTTCGAGTGTGTGCGATAAAGTGCAGTTTGATTGTGTGTGTGAGTTTGTGTGATGGTCTGTGTAAGCCGGTGAGTAAGTAAAAGATAGTCGAGCAAATGTCGTTGATGGAAAACTTGTTTGGCACAACGACAAAAACTAAAACAAAAAACAATATATACAAAAAGCAACTTGTCAAAAGGCAAACCCGTCAACCGCATAGAAAAAGCATCAAGTGAATCATAACCTGGCCAACAAAAATAAGCGTAGCAAGAGGGGGCAGCCATATAAATATATCATTGATTCTTATCGTGAAACCAAAACGAATCGAAATTCAGGCAATCTGAAATTTGTTTATTGAAAGTGATATATATATTGATATATAAATGATATATAATTGTTCTCATATATCCAAACCAAACTATAAACGGTTTGTATATAAATATATCTTTTGTTTGTCTCATACATCTACTATATAAATAGAATATATTATAAAAGACATTTATGTTGATATGTCTACCTGTTTTGGTTACCGTTTTCTCTATTAGCTTTTGGCATCTGCAATAGTATTTGTTTTCTGCGAAGGCGCGCATCAGGTCTAAAACAGGCCTGAAACTTCATGACCAGGCCTTCCATCTACTTTCCAACATAGCTTTAATTGAAGGGCTGATTCAGGGCTGAAAATCATAGGTGCCCAAATTCATTGGTGATTCAGGGCTGATTAATTTGCAAAAACGGCCTGAGCTTACACTTCGGCTATGTTTGTGTAAATAGTCGACAAGTGATCGGTCCTGCGGGCTATGGCAGAACATGACTCTTTTCTATGTATTAGTGAATCACAGCTCAGTTTTTCATATACATAAATCATACATAGAGAAAGAAAAAGACAGAAATGCTAAATGATTTGGAATTTAAGAAAATTATGGATATTTATTTGCAGTTTTCATTAAATAAAGGTATTCCAAAAATCAAAAATCCTCGTATTTATTAATATGTAAAATATTTTGCTTCCTACGGCGAAAAGTTATTTTTATACCCAGAAATGTATTTACGGTAAGATTAGGTGCTTAGTTTGAAAAACGCTCAATACAGAATTTACAGAAAACCTGACATTGCCTTTTGATAAACTTAAGCAAAGACCCTGATTACGTTGAGGCTCCTTTATTATCGGGATACAAATTCCAGATTTACCGCATTTAGCGATTATCTTTACTGTAAAACTGATCAGTAATAAAACAAAGAAATGGTTCGAAAGGAATTTGAGGAATTTTGTGAATTAGATGGATGCAATTTGTTCAAAATTGTGGGAAATATACCCAAAGGCTTTATTTTGTTCCTGTGCAAGTCATAAATTAAATCTTGGTTACACGTTGGTCTGCAAAATATCGAAGCATTTCCATTTTTAACACACATTTTCCATAGAAGGAAATCGATGACGCGAAATAGTGAGTTAGACGCCGCTGCCACAAAATCTACATTTATAGTGTGCACTGCGATGATTGCCAAATATTCAGCTAATCTCGAACCTATCGTGAAGTTTCTTCAGTCCAAAAGTCTTGACCTATTCCAAAGCTCAAACAGTATTCAGAAAAGCATATACATCTAGGCTAACCCAATGACAGCAGTACCGTTCAAAGCATCCTGCATCAAATGGACCGAATGGAAAAGATAGCTGCTTATTCCATAATTGGATTTATTGAAATCTTCCCCTGAACATCGATTTGCGAAAACCTACTCGCCTGCTTTTTCGTTGCTGATGCTGCATTCGTTCGTAAATATTTTTCGTTCCTTTCCAGGATTATGTTCAAATCTATTTTAATATATAATAAATGATATGATACTTATTCTGTTTTTGCAACAAATTACAAAATTTACTCGATTTTTGACTGTTTGATTTTTTCACCTTTGCCCCTCTCTCGATGAAAAGCTGGCTACGCCTATGCCAACAAATGCAAACGAACAGTTTATAGACGTCTCAACTCCGCCGTAAGACCCACAACACTTGGCTCGCAAAATGTCAGCTGATATTGAATTGTGCAATTTTGTGTCAATGGTTATTGTTTCGGCCAATATATTCGTATACCTTGTATACTTAGAATAGATGTTGGATGTGGTTGGCTTTCGAAGCTGATTTCAGTCTGAATCACTAATTTTTGCACAGTCACAGTCTAGACATTGATTTATAGGTAAATATTTGTGACAAAAAGCAAAAGATTGAACTTTTTGGCGAAATAATTAAAGACAAGATGTTCTTATAAAGTACTATTGGCAGATTGGGTCAAAACGGAAAAGCTATTGTTTTGATAGAAGAAAGCATAAGCTCTGATTTCACTTCCTGAAAAGTGAGCCTTAGCTCTAGTAAATTTTGTCCTACACGTTAAAACTACTTACAAATTATGGGTTGACTTTTCAAGAGAAGGTACAATATCATTTATAAAGGGCTTCTTGGTCACTTGTCACGATATCTATATTGAAGTAACGGCTTGTTGAGCAGTTATCTGTTCGTAATGCTGCCTTAGAAACAAGTGAGCAGAATTTTTCGGTACGAAAGGTAAAAGTTGATGGATTCGACTAATCAAAACTCAGCTGAATTCTCAGATAGTGAAGTTATGGCTTAAGAAGTAGAAACTTTAGAAGGATTGTGAAAATCAGCTTTCTGTAGCAATCTCCGTGACGTCATTCTCACTCAAAATTGTCAGGGATTGCTCCTGTGTTGAGTCGATATAGACATGTCCGTCTGTCCGACACTGTCACTGTGCATCTGTGGTATGAAAATCATTAAGATCGGATAGAAACTTTAAAATTTATTGTTAATAATATGCCAATCTTAGACCCCTCCTCCTATACACTGCAACAGAATTTCACTTGTTATAGAAATGTTTGGTTAACATTTATGCCAACCAAATGTGAAACGTACACTCAAGTTAGGCTTATAAACCAAATAATGTACCCCCGTAGTACAGGTACCGTTATAACGCCCATATCTCTCAACGCATCGACACGAAAATTTGCACAGAAATTTGATTTTCTGTCGGGCAACATAACATAACAACAACTTAACATAACTTTGCATAATAGCGTAAAAGCATAATGTGCTACAATCACGGCATGTAGGCGCCAAGTGGTTTTTTCCGCAAAAGCTCGACAATAGGTTTTACATCGGAATTAGTTGGTCTTATCTAAACTTTTCATTGAGTTGTTGAACTACATATATCTAAGTTCTCATTTGTCTAGTTCGATTATTTCAGTTGAAATGATAGATTTTGGGCCAAACTCTAGTTTATAGCTAGCGCCATCGCGATCCCATTATTGTAAAGCCATGCATGTAGCACACTATCCGAGCGCCACACCATACGAAACGTGACGGCATGAGAGTTGCCCTAGATTCTCACACGCATAAAAATTCACATCAAAAAGTCAACTATTTAATACTCTTTTATACATTATACGGTCATCTTTATATGAGGTTCTAAGCGTTTGAAATTGATTAATTCGCACAATTATTTCGTAGAATGTTTCTTTTTCAAATGTATAGTTATTCGCTGGGAGCGAAAAAATTCATACTTTACTCTAGAGCCCAAGCCATAGTATAAGGATAAAGTAAGTAAGGTAATACGGTCGACGTCGTGTCTTAAATTTTTTGAGAGCCTAAGAGAGTGAGAATGGGAGGCGCAAATCACTCTTCTAGTTTAAATGACAAAAGTTCATGCTCAAGTATTGGTATTGTGTGTTTATAGACACTCACATGCAGCTGTCAACATGAAGCAATACATGCACATGTACACGCAAACATTTGCAAGTTTTGATTAACAAGGCAATAACATGCGTGAACCCAACCTTCCTCATTGACGTTCGCATATCAATGCAATGGACGTTATTCTTATACTATGGTCTATGGTCATTCGAGTTTCACACTCCAGGTTTCAAGTTAACCCACTTTGCTTGTAAATAACCTATTGTAAATTGGTTTTTCTAGAAGCCACAGTACTCCTGAACATAAGAAAATGTACTATTTCATTTTTGTGAAAATCACTGTAAAAATGCTGAAGGAGGCTTCAGGAATGTCGACAATCTCGTCTTTCGATGCAAGACGCTGGCAATCTCTACTTGACCGATGAATGTATCGATTGCTTTTAAGATTTTAAGTAGAGCTAGTGAAACAAAGATGGAATTGGCGACATCGCAAATTGATTACGCAGACTGGGTCAATACTGTGGAACAGGTACGCCCTTTAATTCGCTGTCAGGAAGAGAATTGGATAATTTGCAAGCGTATTACGACTTTGTCGAGCTAAAGTGCGGTTTTTATTCTGGTTTTAAGAACTTATTCGGTCTTCTTGTCAATTTCTATTTAATTTCGTGCTTTTGTGTAGGTGTGGCCGCCTTTGAGCCACTTTGTTTTAAGAAACTGTCGTCAGTGTTGCTTTTGTGTTAGTTGTTGTTGTTGTTGCTAGCATTGTGAAATCATTTTTAATAAACTTTTATGCCAACCGCAACTTAATGCTTGCCACAATAAAATGACGCAGTCGCATGCAAACATTGTAAGCGAGCTGAAGTGGTGTGTGAGTGTGTGCGAGTGTGTGTGAGTGTGTGTGAGTGTAAGTGAGTGTGTGTGAGTGTGTGTAAGTTGGCTGACTAAACGAACAGGTTACAAGCTGACTGACATATACGACCAACAAGAATTGTGTGGTTTTATTAGTTGAAGTGTGAAGGCAGCTGGTGCAGACACACACACACACACACACACACACACACACAAAAACACACACTTGCACTGATAGACGCACAAAACCACTTGGCGAGTTCATGTAGAAACTTGGCTGGTCAGCATACACACACAGATACACACACAAACAGATACACACACACAGATACACACACACACAGATACACACACACAGATACACACTAGGCAGCGCGCGTGTTTGTCTCTCGTTGATTTAGTTTGTTTTTGTCTTTCGTTTATTCTTTCGTGAGCTTCCCCCATATTTTGGGTAACAACAACAACAACAACAACTACAACTACAACAACAACTACAACTACAACAACAACTACAACAACAACTACAACAACAACAACTACAACAACAACAGCAACAACAAACATGGCATAAATGATGGCCAACTCGAGAGCGCTGAATCAAGCAGAAACCGGTATGACGTGATGCTTTTGTTTTGCTTCATTTTTAGGCTTTTGCCGTTGATGTTGTTGTCGTTGTTGGTGTTGGTGTTGTCGCTGTTTTGATTACTGACTCTGCACAATTTTATTGGGAACCTATTCAACACGTTTTGGGTTCCCTTGCTGTCTCTTATGCTATTTCATTTTTCTTTTTGGTTTTTTCGAATGAAAACAAAGATTAGAAAATGAAATAAATAGCATCAAATGATTTTTGGTTGTTAGTTTTTTTTTTCTCCTAAATTTGTGGGGCATTTCTGTTGGCTTAGCGCGCTGTGACACTTGGGCGTCGACTTTGTGACGCCACGCGAAGCATTTTGTTCTGACAAGTTTTCTATTTTTTGTGCTTGTATTTATTAAGAATTTTCGTTACTCATTTGTAGTCTGAAATTGTATTTATTTGAGACGCAACAAGTTTGATATATATTATTTATTTATTTTTCTTTAATTTTGTTTTCATTTGCCTTCTTTGTGGGCGGCTGCTAAGAAAACACGTATGAAACATATACATACAAAATTTTTTTAGATATTATTGGAAGTTTTTCATTTTTTTTGCTTAGATTAGGCTAAATTCCATTTATTTGGCAAATTATTATTAATTTATTTAATTTGATATGCTTTTTGGTATGATTTATAACACATTTAGTATACAAATTAAAACAGACTTTAAATATTGATACATCATAATCGCATTTGACTTTCAATAGCTGCAAAACCTTTCAGGTCCAAAATTTTTTTTATTTATAGCATAGCTGATTTATCTTAGTTCACTTCTTCGAGTCCACAGTTGGTTAAGGGCTCATGGTGTAACGTTCCAACCCTTTTTTTAACCCAATTGCCCATGGAATTTGCATCTGCATTGTCAGCGATCCTCAAACAACTAGATTAGAACTAGAACTAGAAAGATTTTTTAAACTTAATCACATTTGCAGATCGTATCTGTTAGCATGGCTTCACCAAGGCCGTTATGACCCAAAAGGAGTACTGTATGTATCGCCATGCTTATATTCCGCAAGGAAGTTCAGATCCGCTTTCATCAAAGATCTTCCTAGTGTGACGTATCATGTTTGCCGACGAGTTCTAACTTAATTTCCCATTTAACGATCTCACGTCGTATCTTTATGATCTAATTGTAAGTCCCTTTAAAATTGAAGTTCTTTACACTCGAGTTTCCAATGTACTATATTTATGACGTTTCATGATTAGATGTAACTATAGAAGTAACTTCATGAGTAGTTCTTAGTTGGTAAGCATCTAAGCACTAATATTAATATTATATTATATTAGATCACAATAAAAGTCTCCACTATTGTTTTTGTTCCTTAAGGAACAAGTTCAGTTCGCAATGAAGTTCTTTCTAATCAGCTAGAAAATGTAAGACTCGCTTCGAAGTATCTACATTTAAGGCTTCGCTTACTCCGAAGATTAGTATGCTCTTAAATATGCTTTGTACATACTTAAGTATACTTGTTATCAGTTGTTGTAGCATGTTGCTCTGAGAAATTTATGAACTTATATATTAATATAGTATTTATACTTATGTCGTCGCACTTGTCGCATTTAGCATTGAACTAAGCAATGAAAGGTTATCAATAAACTCGAACCGCTTTTTAATAAGCAGAAAAACATTCGCTGTAGTTTGACAATTATGTCGTTGAAAGGAAAAGTACGCGCAGTAATCTTTATATCATAGAACTCAATAAAACTGATTTAAAATAAAGTGATATTTTAATAGTAGTGCCGGGTTCTGCTAGAACAGTGTAAAGCTTCTTGTTGTCGCTCAATTTCGAATAGCCAGGGTGCTCCATGTCTCAACATTGCCCCCAGGTTAGCTGATCTAAGCAATGTCTCGCTTGGGCTTTTAGCATTTGGGACCCCCTGACAAAATTCAACTCACACTTAAAGCTGTGGGACAAGCTTTTGATAGCCCTTTGAAAGATCGTTTATAAATCACTTTGCACCATGACGTTAAGCAATACACGCAGCTCCGTTAAGGGAGAAACCAGCTCTGAGAACCTTTTGAGTTGACGTCTTCTGTGCCTTGCTCTAACTGTGTGGCGTAGGCCAGGAACGGTACCATTTTCTATAAAAGTGTCCAGTTACTTGCTCTGCTACGCAGAAGATATTTACCGCATTCCTAAGCCAAATATTTTTAGGACATTGGTGATAAATTAGCGCCAGACAAATAACATGTCTTCTTCAAGTAGAGAGACGAGGCTACCTTGGTAACATCAGAAGATCACTCTTGCTAATTGATGAGTAGTAGCGACTACTATCGCCCGGCGAAACAAACATTCTATAAGACTCTCATACATGGAAAATGGGTGTTGATGCAGCCTAATGAAGATGTCTTCTTATTCCGTAAGATCTTTGGCCCTTTATGCGCTGGTAAATACTATAGCATGACGATATTGACATGTCAAGCAAATTCAAATACAACGGCTCCGGTGGGTCGCTCATGATGTGTATGTGCATGAAGGAGATTCAGGGAGAAAGGCTTTCAATGCTTCTGTTAAAGTAAATCGAAGAAATAACTACCTTTGGCAACAAGGAGTGCAGAATGTATGCGCGAAGACAAGGAGCCTTGAGAAGCGCCCTAGGCAAAAAGAAGAAAGATACATCTATGTCTAAGAAACAGTAAAGCTGTATCTTCTTTTTGAGTAGTTGCAATTTTTGTTTTGAATCTGTATCTGGAAATTTCCTAACTTATCGCATTTTTTTTTTGGTTTTATAAATTTTGTTGAAACAAAGAACATTTAGAATAGTATGCAAAAAAGGTTTTGGACTTATTTTTACACTTCTAGATGCAATGAAATACAACATTTTCGCAGCGAATTTGCCCAAATTTCCTTAAATTTTCACGAAAATAGGCGAATTCAATTCGCTAGCTGAAAGTGGTAAGTAAGTATCCCAACAGGAGAGAAAAATTAATTTCAGCGAAATCGTCCCGAAATCGAGAACCCGAACGGAAATGAATATAAAGTTTTTTTATGTTATTGATGTTAGTCAAATATGCGTACTAAAACACTATCTACTAAAAGCACTTGAAACTTTATAAAAATTACAAAAAATGTGTTTAAAAAACTCTCTATGATACAAATTTGCAACAGTGATTTTCGCACTTAAGTAAGAAAAGCTTTTAAGAAAAGTTTCGTTTGTTGAAAAAACTTTGTTCTTTATAGACTAGTGTAGATAAAAATTGGAAAATATATATATTGGAAAATAAGTAGTGATAAAGTGAATAAACAAAAGCTTAGTACATTTTATGAAGCCATTTAACTAACGTCGAAGTCCTTTGAGTTGTTAGCAAGATTAACTAATTTAAAATCATAATAAGCAAAAGCTCATTATATTTAGATTTATAAATCTAAAAGCGTATAGAAATGAAAAACTTCAGTGGCCGTAAGTGACTTCTTTTCTATGTTCGCTCAGCAAATGTTGCAAAACAAAAAGGTCGCATTTGATTGATCGCCTTACTTTGTTAATATTTTCAGAATCGCAACCAAAATTCTAACGAAAATTCAACAACAAAAAGTTTAAATAAATAATGAGGCATGGACAAAGGTGCCACAAGGCATACATGGATACCAAACCCAGCTCGAATTCCGAAAAATATATGCAAAGAAATAACTCTCAAATTATGTACTTCAATTATAGCAAAAATATTTTGCCAACACAGAGCCCTTTGTATAATATACAAATATAAAATGCTTGGGTCACTTTGTGTGTTATTTAGCACAAACACACACACACACAGACACACATACACGCGCACTTAACTGTTTGTGAAGCGGTAAGAAAACACGTTGAAAATGTACACAAAATGGCACACAGATGCGCACAGATACATATACGTGTAAGCTACACAAGTGAATTCTCGCATATCCGCAGGCAAAAGGAGAAATTGTATTAGGTTATCCTTGTCACGTATAGATACACACACACACAGATACACACACACACAGATACACACTTACGCACGCAACGCGAAGGCAAATGGCCTTTCACGGTCGTTGCCGTTAAGCAACTTGCCCAGTTACAGGCAACAATAACCCAGCAGCAGCAGCCAAACCAACAGTTAGTCAGTCAGTCCCGAAGCCAGCAACAACCCACAATCCGGCCCCAAACACTGGCTCATCCTGCCACCTAGCGCACACTTCCTTGTTGCACCCACACGCACACACAGATACACACACAGATACACACACACACACATACAGTGTTGCCTACTTATTTGTGTTAAACTTTTTACAGCTTTTGCTGTTGTTGTGAGCGTATGGCAGCTGCGGGGATACGTGTGGCAGGGTTTGGGGCTGGTTCGGGGGGACTTGGCTTAATGCACGCCACTCGGCGTGTCCGTCGCAGCGTCGCTGACTGACTGACGGAACAGAGCAATGACGTTGTCGTCGTCCTCGTTGTCGTAGTCGTGCTCGTTTCATTACGGTGTTGCCTGCGCTGCTGTTGCTGCCGCAGTCACTGTCAGCGTCGCCGTCTCGGCTGCTGCCGGCCAACAAAATTGAATGTGCACCCACAAAGGCAAATAAAACTTTATCATTTGGGGAAGCCCTCTGTGCGCTTTCATAGACTTGCCTTGTGTGTATGTGTGTGTGTGTGTGTGTGTGTGTGTGTGTGTGTGTGTGTGTGTGTGTGTGTGCTGCAAGTTGTTGTGCCTTTGTGTGTATTGGTGCCACACACACACACACACACACCCACACAAGCTTACATATGTATTTTTATACGTTGGCTCGTTGCTTGGTTTGCTTTCAATGCGCTTTTCCTTTTCGTTGCCAACTTTTCGTGTGGCAAGTCTATTTTCCCTTAATTTTTTCATTTTTCGACAGTCTTTTTTTGTTATTTTTCTTTGTTTTTCCAGGTATGGGGTCTTATTTTGGTTAAGCTAGGGCTGATTTTTGTACTTATTTTACGTTTACATTTTCATTCACTTTTTACCTTATTTTTTTTGTGTTGCTACTTTTCATGCCATGACCTTTTTAGTGTGAGCTCTGCTGTAGATGTGTGTGTGTGTGTGTGTGTGTGTGTGTGTGTGTGTGTGTGTATCTGTGTGTTTGTGTGCAGGAAACTTGCTGTTGCTTTTTTTTGGGCGTGGCTGTTTTACAATAGTTATTTAAGGGACTTTGTATTATTTTGCACTTATGTTTGTTGTGACGCTTATTATTGTTGGTAGTTTTGTTTTTATTTTGTTTGCACAGTTGCTGGTTCATTTTTAATTACTATTCCTGGAAGTACTCCAATTGAGAGCAGTCCACTTTTAACATTTTCCTTGAATCGCCGTAACAAAATATTTTTAATATTTTAAAAAATTGAATTATTTATTTACATTCAGTACAAATTTTAAAGAATTTTCTTATGAAAATTTGATGTTTATCAATTTGGCTAATAGACTTTTAGTGTTGTGAAACGGCACAACGCAAAACATCTCCTCAGTGTATCGGGAATTTTATTCTGATTACAGAAATCATTCAAATTGAAAGAAATTTATAAAGTTTGATAGGGATACCGAAACTACAGATAAGTAGAATACGTTTCGAAAAAAAGGTCTAACATTTTGTTAGAAAAACTAAAGATATCAACTCAGATTAGGGAAAGAGGGAGATATCAAAGAAAGAAAATTATATTTGTCCAATAGAAGCCAGGACAGCGTAAGTGGGCCAAAAGTTATTCAAAAATTATTTGTTGGATTTTTATCGGAAGTAACTCAATACTCTTAGGAAAATCATAAAATGAGAATTTTTATCAACTTTTACAGCAATGAGAAAATCATAGCCGCGATCGAATGACCGATTAACCCTATACGGTTGATAAGAGCTCAAAAAGATTTCAGAATCAGCTACAGAAGAATTAAGCGATGTTTTAGAGAATGTTACTAGTTAGATGGGGATTCTGTTGCGAAAGCGCTAAGTACAAAGGAACGGAACTGTATTCTATAACGATGTACAGTTGCTTGCATACGCAGATGATATCAATATAGTTGGTCGCATTAAGCGAGTGGTTACCGGTAGTAGAGACCCCTCTCGGCAGATGAAACTAATACTCTCACCCTTCCCGTTTTACTTGATGGAGCTGAAGCATGTGTGATGCTGTAGTCTGACGAAAACGCCGTTGAAATGTTAGTTAAGCAAACTAAAAACCAGCTCCGCTCCATGTTGTGCTTATGGATAAAGAAGCTTCTGCGATAAGAGTCTTTAATGCGGCTATTGAAGGGAGGCCACGAAAGGGCAGACCATGTCTTTGTCGGAAGAACCCGGCAGAGAGAACACTAGCTACCTTTGGTTTCACTGATTGGAGAAGGTGCGCGCAAAGCAGAATGGCATGAAGGAGTGCTTCACATCAGGCCGTAACCCGGTCACTTAAGAAGACGACGAAATAGTTTTTTGAAGCTGAATTGCTAACCATAGAAGCACTAGTAGCTAAAGATTTTTAAGGTTACCTAATAAATGCATGTTCAACAGGTTGGTTGGCCAAATACAAGGATCCAAAACTTCGCCAAAAAAGATTCGGGTAAAAGCATCTTAAAATAAGAATGATCGCTTTTAAATGAAATGGTAAATGAAAAGATCTCATTATCGACACTTGAAGATATGTTCGTTTTCTGATAAATGTGTAGCTTAATTTTATCATCTGTAGCCCCAGGGCCCAGAAACGAACTCGGGGTATAGAGTTAAATGGAAGACCGACAGAATTAATAGGAGTCACAGCAGACAAGCTAATAGAAGGTGGCTTAAGGCAGACAACTTAAGTTGATCCTTGACCAGAACTATCGCTTAAGTTAGTATCAAGAAATTATTGGAACCCATAGCAAAAGCAGAAACATATGGTACTGTAGTATCCATACCAGATGCTTTTTTATGGTCAGATTGAACCGTCTGATGAAAAAAGTATGTTTTTTGAGCAGATAGAAGAACCGTGCCAAACCTCAAGTTCAAAGTACAGAATATAACTTTCGTCTGGAGGTGTCGAATCTATTTTTGAGCTTCTAAGCATTTAATTGAAATTGAAAATAGATTGGCTAATCTAAAATAGATGGATTGAATCGTAACCCTATAAAGGGTTATTATGGCTCGTAAAGATGAAGAATTGAAAAAATATGATAATCAGGGGTGTTCCAGAAATCTCTACACGGTTTGGCAAAGTTTCATTTAAAGTTTCTTACAAAATCCGTCAATCAGATGCTTTCTTGTTAGATTTCCCTTGCACTCAAAAATATTTCAGATATTGCTTCTTGTTTTAAATTCGATATACAAAGATATTCTTTTTCTGGTGGCCATAACTACCCGTTACCGGGTTACGGCCTGATGTATTTCTTTCATTAGAATCGGGGTTTTACATGGTGGGTCCTAAATCCTACGTACAACCCTTTTAAGGGCTGGTGGGGCTCTACTTATGCCGAAAGAATCCAGTGTCATTATATGTTGAAAGAGATTCCAGGCACATACCCCAATATATAGAATAGAATATTAAAAAAATGTAACTTTTCCATTTAGGAAATAGAAAACTTTGAAAAAAAAGAATGCAATTAAGTAGTAGCTCATTTTACGCTACACGGCAAAGAGGTATCTAAGTTACTTGTAATTTTATAGAGGTACTAAAAAACAATGGTGTAAAGGTTTGAAAAACATTTACAACTGTGCTTTTTTTGTTTTTAACCGTATAAGCATTTATATGCTGCACTCAAATAATGCTAAAGTTTTAATGGTTTAATTAAAAACCTTTTAACAAATGGAATACAAGCTGCAAATACTTAAAGCAACTTTGAAATATTTTTTGCTGCGATTTGACCATTTTCATCTTAATTTTAAAAGCATAGATGTAAAAAAAAAATCGGCAAGTAGATATTGTAATAAAAACGAATGTGTCAGTCCAAGCGAATGCGAAGCATGCGGTAAAGCAAGTAAGTGATGATTTTGAACAACAATACAAAAACAACAATAACAACAACAAGTTTAGCTTGGCAACCACGTGCAAAAATCGTTGGGCAACCCTGTCGGCAGACAATCGGCAGTGAGCGCAAAGTCAATTTGAATTTTGACGTAGCAAGTGACACACAACGAATGAGGAGCACAAAGCGTAGGCAACAAAAGAGACAAGTGACAAGAGACAGGAAAGAGCAACAGCCGAGAGATTAAACAAAGTCATAAACGGAAAGAGTGAGCGTGTAAAGCCAGCTTAAGTGTTCGGTGTTCATAGTCAAGGCGTAGCCAAGTGCGACTATAGACGCTTTGAATATAGATACAAGCAATCCGCTAGATACTTGTATCTCATTTGCAAAAGAACAGAACGTAAAGGGGTTTGTTGAGGGGCGCTGGATGGGGCGTAGTTCGGGAGTTCTCGCTGCTGTGTGGGCAGTGAAGCACAATGTAGGCAGAACTTTTTGCCAAAGTAAAGGCGCAACAAAGTAACTCAATGCTCTTTGTGTGCAAGTCTTGTAACAACTACAAGTATCTGTGTATGTGTTTAGCATGAGCAGCATATACTTAAATATGTATGTATATACTATATATAATATATATATATATATATATATATATATGCATATAGACAGCTGTGCTAGCTGCTAGCAAGCGGTGCAAAGTATCTGTAGCTATGTGTAGCTATAGCTGTAACTGTATGTGTATGCACTCTCTTTGTATTTTTGTTGACAACAAGTTTGTTGTATATTTAGGTGTGTGTGTGTGTGTTTGTGTGGGTGGCACTGGACGACCTAGCAAGCCCTCGGTAAGCGGTAAACGAGCTTGATTTTCAGGCCATTACATGCTGCCGCACAATGTGGCATCCGACTTGGCCTGAACCGAACCAAAACCAAACCCAAAACACAAACGACTGTCGAGCTGGCTGACTGACTGACTAGTTTGTCGTGCTTTACTGTGTGTGTGAGCTTGTGTGTGCTTTTTATTTTGTTTTGTGTTTCTCTTGAAAAGCGCTTCGCGTGTTATTACTGTAGCTGTAGCTGCAACTGTGTGTATCTGTGTGTGTGTTTGTGTGTGTGTGTTTGTGCGCTTGGGGATTACGTAAGGGAATCCCCAACATTTTCAGTGCGCAACGCGCGCCAACTGTAGTGATAAAGGCAAGACTGGCGCGCGCGCTTAAGCAATGAAATGTATCTGACAGATTGTCGTTGCGTTTGCTTGTACGTTTGTTGCTTCTGTCGGTTACACTGACGCTGCGACTGGCACTGGCAGCGTTTCATGTTTTATGCATGCCACTCACTCCCTGTTGCTAGCTCTTGCCCGTGCTCGTGCTCTCTCTTGCTGTCGCTCTATATCTAGCTGGCACTTGTGTAGTTAGTTGTGTGCCCCTTGTATCTTGTAGATACTTTGCCTGTGCACTGGCATGCCATATTTGCGTGTATGCATCGGTGTGTGTGTGTTTGTATCGCTACAAAAGGGTTAAAAGCACATAACATTATACTGGGGGTTGTCGCCTCGCCTGGCCCTGGCTTGTCCCATCCTGGGTTTCTGGCACGGCCTGGTTTCTGTGGGCGCTCTGTGCGCGTAACAAGTGCTCGCTTCGTTGAGTTTTGAAGGCCTGCCAGCAGGCACTTTTTATAGCATTCTTTATGCACGACCCACACCTAACCCCCTACATCCAATATATATTCAACTATGCTGCATCGTTTTACAAACTTGCTCGAGTCTTGTTCGTACTTGAAACTCGAGCATATCACTTTGTAGTTATTTTTTTTTTAGCTTTTCTTTAATTTTGCATTTTTTATGCTGCACTTTTCTTTGCATCAAACTCTTCTGCACTGCTTCCTGCTAGCTGTTGTAGATTGGCAGCGAAATTTTCGAGAACTTTATGGGTTCCGGCGTTCCAAGGCGCTTCTAGCTGGAAATTAAATTATGTCTTTGATGCGTTTGCAATGTCTCTAGCCACGCCCACTAATGCATAAAAGGTGTGTGTTTATATGTTTACCGTTCAGTCTGCATCCTTATCCTTTCCATGCCTGACTGCTGCCAGCTGCTGTTAAGAAAACTTACGGCAAAAACTTGGCAATAACATACAGTTAGCTATAACTACCCACAAACACTCTTACATAAATACATGCAAGACATTTTGATTTTATGGCTTTTTGGGCGCACTCGCAAATGTAATCTTTTATCTGTAAATGAAAATGATAAACTTTGTCTGCCTTCCTGCTCTATCTTCTATATCTTTATTTTTTCTTCCGATTACTTTTTGCAAGTTGCTCTAACGAGTTTCGTCCTTGTTTCGCAGCCCAATGCGGCCTTGAGCTGACGCATTCAGGCTAGAACATAAGCCAGGCAAACTTGCCATTTTGTTGTAGTTTTTTCTTGTTTTTATGTTCGGGTTTAGTTTATTTAATGACTATAAGTAGCTTAAAGAGTTTAAGCGGTAATAATAGATGCTTGTTAGATGATTAAAGGGCGAAAATTGTCAGTTGATAAACGAGAGAAGCTAATAGGAGTTGAGAAATTGTAGAGAAATTGCCAAACCGATTGGAATTCAGCCTAAAGCCACTTTTCGAAGAGAAATTGTATTCAGGTTGCTATATGAAATTTTTGTAACAAGCTTGGAGAGTGTTAGACTAAGTACTTGCATTATTTTATGTATTAACGATTTTCAAGAATTGGATACATTTTCGCAGCGTGTTTCATTAGCGTTTATTTTATCTCACGTATATACCTTTCGTTTAGCGTTTTTAGCGAGTATCTTTATAACACATTTTTAATTTTCAGTTTTGGAGTTTTTTTTTTTTGGAGTTAAGGAAAAAACGATTACTATTTTAAGATCCTAAACGAAGCAAACCACCAATGATCAAAACTGTGCAAAACAAAAAGCATACTTTTTTAATTTCTTCTGTTCCATTTGGTAACTGGAAATTGGAATGACTGATGATACTTTTTCAACTTTATTAGTTTCAGCCATTTTGTGGTTATAGAAGAAAATCATCGATTATATTTACGTGCTGGTAAAGGTATACGATTGGATCAAGGTATGTCATAGTCGATATTTTCCGATTCTAGGCGTCCTTTTCGTTTTCGTTTATCAAAAATTAAATAAATCAAGAGCTTTTTTTTTTTTTGAAGGACTTCATATCATAGTAAGCGCATAGTGGGAGTGCAAAGGATTTTCGACAAATGAAGCTGTTATTTGCTATAAATACAAATATGGACTTGATTATTCAGCTAACATCCATAATTTAATGAATATTATACAATTGTAACCAAAAATGATATATGATAAGTTTTTTCGCAGCGTCATCCCGTATTGGCATTATAAACTTGGTAATTCACCTACAAGTAGGATTGAATTCTTTAATTTTAACATATTAATGTTAAGGACAATGAAGCAAAATGTCTTCTTGGATTTAAAAAAGCATGCTACTAATACTGACAAAATTAAATCGGTTTAGAAACGATTTTTATAGTTTGCGATAGGAGCTGACTGTAATGGTATATCCTAAAATCATATGAGTGTGTAATACCTAATGATCTGCCGAGACTTAAGGGAAGGCGAAACTCTTTAAACAAATAAATCTCAAAACCAAAATTTGGTACACCAGGGTTCTTTTAAATGAAGCTTTTGAACATTTTAGATTCTTGATTTTGATGTCGATTCAAAATGGTCGAAATGAATGCATGAAATGTATAGTAAAGTCGACTAATCGCAATCGAATAGTCGAATGGATGACTATTGTTATATTGTAGTCATAATAAAGCGACCTTGAGCAGAAAAGTCTCAAAAACTATAAAGTTCCTTTTGATACAATCCATTTAAATTACAATTTATCTTAATTTAATTAAGTAACTGTTTGACACTTGAATAGAATTCCATCACTGTCAACATTAAATGCAATTACAATTTACTTACTATATTGTATCTATAAGATATATTTGATCAATAAAATGTACTTACTGCCTCTGCCGCTGCCTTTGCGTCTTGCCATTTTGCTTGTTGTGGTTCTCTGGCCAATATCTATTGTGGACTCTGCAAATGGCCAATGTCGTATACGCTTACGGTAGACTTCTTATGCTTGTGGCACACACACGCATATGTTTATATCTGTGTGCGTGTGTGATTGATGTACATTTAATAAGAGTGAGCTATGCACCTAGCTGCCACAGCCACGCCCACACACCTATGCCACACCAACACATATGTATGTAAATACATGAACCAACTTGTATGAGCTTGCAGCGTGCGGTAAGTGGGCGGAAATCGGGAATAGTCTAAGATTGCAAACAGTGTATATGGCACGTCGTTTTGTTTGCAATCTTCTACGTAAATGTCCTTGATGCTTATACGTGTGTGTGTGTGTGTGTGTGTGTGTGTGTGTGTGTGTGTGTCCTTGTGTGACTGATGTTGTTGTTCTTGGCGCGTTTCTTGGCTATTTGCTGCGCGTCTGTTGCTATTCTATTGCTTCGCTATTTGTCCGGAGCTTTAACTAGACAAACAGACAGACATGTCTAACTGTGTTGTGTGTGCGAGTGTTTGTCTTTGCTTGAAATACGTTACGCTTACGTTACGGGCGTGCTGACGTAGCTGCAGTTATTCTATTTACATTGGACAGCTATTAAGCTTTTGGCTCGACTGACGTAGTTCTCATGGCTCCGGTTGTTGCTGTTGTGCCGACTTGTTCTTGTTGTTGACCGTAATTTGCATACAATGACACCATTGTTTGATTTACTTTGCTCATTGCATATTTGGTCTAATGGCTGTTGCCATATTTATGCTTTAATCTTGTTGTTGTTGTAAATATTTTAAATTTTGTTGTATATAAGTGTGTGGTTATATGTATTTCATATGTATATACTTTGTTTGTTGTAAATACTCGTAAATGATTTTTCGTTTTTTGTGGATTTGTTTCTGTGTATTTCTGTTGATATGCTTTCCTTAGCTTTTGTTTCCCTTTTTTTTGTTTAAGTAATTACTTTTTGTTTTAATGTAATTAAAATTAAAACATAATTCGTATTTGATTGTTCGTACGTGTGTGCATGTGTGTATTTATGTCGTCATCTTCTTTATTGTCGTAGGCCGCGCGCTTGACAGTTACGTGACGTTACAGTTAACTCGCTCGTCCTGCCAAGTATCGAATGGCGTTATTTTTGTACTCGAAACGCGTTTCCGTTAGCCGTTGTAGCACGCAAAGTGACAGAACATAGGATGAAGGACGTAGAATCGCGCGAGATCGAGGGAGTGACACGTTGTCAATAATGCTGAGTGCTCAGTTACATTACTTTTGCACACTTTTGGTTCAGAGCAACAGCGCGTATACGCAATAAATTATTTAAATTATTTTAACCCATTAAGCACAAATGTTTATTTTAAAAACAAACTGCAATGAAACTAATTGGCTTTTAATCGTATGCGAAAATAAAGCGCGCAAATGCTCTTATAAGCTTTATCGTAGTGTTGTTGTTATTGTTTCATTCACGATTTCAGCTAAATACTCGTTATAAACAAATTAAAATGCTTAAAATTGACTGTTATCAATTTCTATGTTCACTGCATGCAATTATTTATTCCGTGCTTGTTTTTATTTTTTTTTTTTTTAATTTAAAAATAACTTTGTATTTGTGGCATTTTATTTGTTTTTTATTTTTTCTGCTGAGAAATGCGAAGCGCGCGAATTCCGTTGCGTGCGTCTACGTCGGCGTTCTAATAAGAAATTGCAGCCAGACTGGTTTTGACAGTTTGTCTTACTTACTTGGCTGCCAGCACAAGGCAAAAACAAAACGTGCCTCTCTCGACTCTCAGAGCGCGCTCTGCCGCTCTCTCGCACAATTGCGCGCTCACCAGTACTGCTGCAGAGTGGCTTTCAACTTTGTCTTTGCATTCAATTTCAATTTTGACTTTGCGAGCAAATACAATTTGGGTTTTGTTTACCTTTTTACTGGTTTTGATTTGGTTAAAGAGAGCGCAGCTCGTGTGCCATTTAAGAGAGTAAAAAAGAGTAATAATTTTAAATGGTATCTCTTTGAATGTCTATCTGTAATCTGTGATAATAGTTCGTTACGTAGCGTTTAAGTCTTTAAGTATAAATAAAAAATGTGAATTTGACAGCTTTTTAGAGTTTTTTTTTAAACAAAATCATTACTACGTGTAGATTTTTATTTATTTATAACAAATCATAAAATGTTGTACCTTTTACTTTTCCGCAAAAAAGTATTGGGATAGGCCAAAAAACTAGAATCTCTAATTTTATGTTTTTCGACGATTTAAGCACTCTGACAACTTTTTCGGCGATTTGGCGAAGTTTTTGTATTGGGCATGTCTTCAAAGGGTTTCCTATTGAATTTGAACATTCTAGTTGATGTAATAAGAGTAAATAATTTTTGTAATTTTTGCTAATTTCGGTTGTTTTGATAAACGTGCGGAAAAGCCTGAGTTGGTTACCAACTGTTTATTTTTTATTAATAATAGAATTTTAAAGCAATATTTTATACTACTTCTACTATTAGGCCTAAATTATTTATTTAAATATTTGATAAAAAGCTTGGTTTGATTGGTAAGTCATACGATTTCTTCAAAACTTTTCGAGCTCTCGACCATTATAAAACGCAAAGTATTAACAACAAGAATCTTCACTTATATGGACATTTTTCGCTGTTAAAATTAAATTTGTAATGTATCTCACCAATGAATACTTTTTTGGAGCTGCCGTGTTATTAAGATTCGAAAAGTATATAAGTTTAAGTAATATAATAAAGTTGACATAGCAAAATATTCAAAAATAAAAACAAATTCATAACAGAAAAAAGCTTTAAAAAGAGAATATAGAAGGACTTTTGACTTCGAATTCATTAAAAGGAAAACTGCAATCATTAGATAGATGATTAACGTTCAAGTAATATAGTTTTTAACATATATAAATACACATTTCTTTGGAATATTTCAGTAACAGACGTGAACTTCTACCCCCCTCCAAATATTTGATAAGATTTTGCTATACATTTAATAAGAAGTTTATTATTAATAATATAAAAACTTGATTCAATCCTATGAACAGAATTTTTTTGTAAATGCGTGTTATCTTTTAATATAATGAAACTGATATTTAGGTGAACAGGCCACATCTAGACATTTAATAACTTTTTGATAAAAGTGCATCGTGTAAATACGTGCCGTCACATTTCATTTTATGAAATTGCTAAATTGTATCAACAAAACACCGGAAGCTTAAATATTCACCTTCGACTAAACGTTATCTAAAATTTTAACAACATCACTGATTAGCATATTCGGCTAGTAACTATGGACCTTGTTGCCGATTCTGCATATGTTTGGAGAAACCTATAGAAAGTTCAAAGATCTTAAAAGTACCATGCAGATATGCTCAACTTTTAATTGATGTATGAAAATAGAAAAAACGATATTATTAGCGGACAGTATTACTATGCGACCGACAAGGATTTGCAATTCGTGGATAAAGATAACGACGGTAACTTCAAAGCAATTCTACGTTTTTCTGTAGAAAGTCGCGATAGTGCTCTTAGCCAAAATTTGGCAACTGCTGTAGATAATGCTACATATCTAAGATTTCTCAAACCAAACAAAATCATCTTCAAGCTGTCTCAGAGTAAATAACGAAAGAAATCGTGTACCGCATAAACGAGTCAAAACCTTTCTTATAAGTGGATATGAACAATTCTCAGTTAGTGTGAGATAAATACATACAATCGGGAAGGAATCTAAAGTCAGAGAGGATTTTTTCTGCTTCTTTCCTGTAGAAGATGCGACCGGTAAAGGACTAGACAATGGACAAATAATTGGAAGAGCTTCAGACTATATTTTTTCTTATCGCAAAATCCTGTCTCAAAACATAATATCATCCGTCAAAATGCATAGAGCTTGATGCAAAAGAGCTAAATAGAATGGCCGAATGACGTTATGTTCACAACTGAAGCGTTTGAAGCTGAAATAAAAATTAAGAAAATGTAATTTCTCCATATAACGAAGTGGAGTTCTATTAATATGGTACGTATTCTACGAGTGCGAATGCTGCTCCTTATATTATGCTTCCAACATTTTTGTCCAAAACCCCCCCGCAATTTTTTTCTGCGTTCACGCCTGTTCTGTAATATACACTTTTGTGCGAAAATATACATTGAGAATAATAGAATATTGTTTATCAAACTGAAAAAACAGCCTAAAAGTATGCTATATAAAAAAAGGAATATCATGAAAAAGCAGTATACGGAACTAGTTCAGAAGTTTCGAATATACTAATCACTACTATTTTCCTAAAGGGGAGATCAATGCCCTACACTTAATTTAGATGGGAATATAATTTCTAATGAGACATCGCATCCCTGCCTTCGTATGCACCTTGGCGCACAATTTAACTGGGGCCAACACATAAAAAACACATCTAGGCAGGATGGCTTAAGATTACACCCCAACTCTCTGGTCTGAGCCCTGGTCGGTCATAGACTAAGAAGACGATTAAAACAGAACCAGTTACGCCAATTCCCACCGGGAAGATTCCTGGGTCGGTTTTGTCATTAAAGTATTAAAACATTATAGGTTTATTAAGATTTGGAAAAGTTTATTAGAGTAATCGTCATGGATATAATACATCAAGTAGAGTCTTGCATTATTGCGCATAACGATGCCAACGTTATGTGTAAATGTACCCAATCCACCAATCCACCAGCTCGTGCTTGCATCTTTATCGGGTATGGTATCCAGCTTGGGTATGGGCGTGAGATTTTGCTTGCCTCTGTTGAGGATAATCTGTTGATTGTAGCCCCAAATCGCAGGATCAATGCCCGCAGCCGCCTGTTCCTAATAATCCAATGATTTCACTAAAATACCGTCTTTTGGAACTGTAATTTCCAAATCATTAAAATAGCGCGAAATTTTGCATCCACTTTCGTATAAAACTTACTCCAGAAAAAGCTTGGATGAACGCGATCTTCTAATTTTTCACCTCTAGATGTTAATTTGCGACCTTAATCTCTCCTCCTGACTAGGCCCTTTAGGGTTGTTGAACCTTTCATTCTTGGCATAGCGAATAAGCTGTTGCTGCCGGTGATAACGAGGGTTAATGATTGTCTTTTGGAGTTAAATCTATTGCCGGCTGCAATACAACCATTTTGTCTATATGGATGCAGTGTATAGAAATAAAAAAATAAAAGATTTTTCCGTTACGGTACTATGGAAAATGTGATATTGCGTCGTTGTTTATTAGTTCGATAATAGTTCAATTAGTTCGTTTAGATTAATCGGCGAGCGTAATATAGATTTACACTAACTTATCCACACAGTAACCATGCAAACACACACAGAAGAAATTAATTAAATCTCATAGCTATATATATCCCGAGTTGTGAGTTGGCAGCGAATTGAAATAAGTGAACTCATCAGCACTGCCAATGACATTGATAAGTCTGCGGTTTTTAAACCGCGGAGAACGAAACACTACTGTGTCATAACGCACCTTATAAGTTCATCTATGGTTACCTGAAGTTTCCCACATTGTTGCTGAAAAACGCAGGCACCGCGGTGCGTCGCGTAATCCCCTAGGTAAGGTAGTCAGCTCTTGAGGAGTATGTCAGCTTACTGCCACCGGGTGAGGTGGAAAGCTACTCGTTTCTTAAAGCAGACCACTTAAAGGCTGGTGCCCATACATAAAATTGATGGCAAAGAAGAGGTAAGTGCGTTTGCGGAGCAACATTACGGCTCATTCATCCTATTCAATACTTCTTAAGCTCGGAGAACGACAGTGTAATGGAGTTGCTTAGCTCCATCAATTCCGATTGTGGACGCATATGAAAAAGCTCTCATGACTTCAAAGGGTGCTGAATTTGACTGTTATGGCTTAAGCCGTGGATTACGAAATTATGCAATGAATGTTATATTAATACCAAAACTAACAAAACACACATACCGAAAAATATGCTATTGCCAACACTATTCAAAATACTTTAAAGAGTATTCTTGCGACGACTGCTGCCAAAATTTGGGACGACTCCTGATTTCAGACCAGCAATTCGGGTACAGGTGCAGGCATGACACTTCGGAGCAATGCCAACGTCTAGTCGAGCATATTCTCCAGAGCTTTGAGAGGAAGAAGTACAGAATTGTGACAGGCTTGCCAATAGTAGGCGTTGCCAGACTCTATGCACAGTTTTAGGGAAAAAATTGCGAATTTGTGCCACTCTTTTATATTCTTAGTCCAACTGAAATATTTGTATATATTTGGAAGTGCATTGTGTTGTTGCTGCTTAACTGCTGGTCCACACAAACGTAAACAACTCAACTTGATTTGAGTTTTTGCAAACTCGTAAAACTGTACTCAAAATAGGAATATGCCAGTTAGAATTCAATTTTTTGTACTTGCACTGTTTACATGTACGGATAGTGTGCACATCCGTACTATTTTCTTGATTAATTTTCTCTGTGTATACGCTTTTCACTGCGGACAGAGTTCCATGGATCAATCAAGTGTGGAACGGCCAGCTATTCGAATGTGGAAGAGCGGCAGCGATACCAATCAAAGCTGCTACGCTTTTTAATCGGTGCTCCATTTTATATGAGACGGTTCAGAAATTCGCAACACGTCAAAGTCCTTTGGCGATCACTATACTCATCCTCCAAAAACCTGAAATGAAATCATTCCGCCCCAGAATATATTTCCCAAATTTTTGTATAGTGTAATACACTCCGCGAAATTCAGTTAAAGGCAGTGACATTTTTTTAAATAACATTGAACAGAAAATTTTAAAAAATATTTTGTTTTAACGAAAACAAAATATCACAAAAAAAAGAAATGGAAATCTTACTAATTTAAAAAAGAAATATTGACTTTGGGTGCGAAATTCAAGTAAAGGCACCAGGACAAAACGATACAAATCAATAAGAAACTTAAAATAACGAAGCTTTAACGTTTCATTTCCATTCTCCAGATATAATATTAACTTCAAAAATTCTATTTGGTATTGATCCAACCACTTTAGAACTTCGAAAAAGAATGCATGAATGACAGCGTTATCCTGCTGAATGCATTTGGGTCCAATTGATGGTCCATATTGACTAACACATCACCCACCACGGTGGTGTATTTTTTCTGAGTTCATACAACCAGATATTTTGTATATGGCGGTCCTGTTATGGTAACTGAATGCTGCCCAAACCATCAAATATTCGCCAAAGTTCCGCTTAGTAGAAACATATTCAGGACCCTTTAAATCGTGCCAGTAATTTGTTTTCACCGGAAAAGAAAGACATTTTTCCACTCGGCGATCCAAGACATTTGTTTTTTTTTTGCTTAGTTTAACCTTGCAGTTTTGCGATTACTACCGGCTAAAATTGATTGTACATGAGGTTTAAAGACTGGTAACTTGGAATCAGGTTCAATTTTAGTTTCGCCGATTTATGTTGTTATATTCTTTTAATTGATTTCATTATCAACTGCTAAACAGAGCGATTGAATGTAATGGCAATTTGTCTATTGGTCAAACTAGTATCCTTGTACGTAAGGATTTTGGCGAAAGCGTCTTCCCTTCTCCCATATTAAATCCAAGTACCAAGTACCCTGTACTCATTTTTTCCATGAAAATCAAATTTCTGTGCAAATTTTCCTATCGATACTTTGAGGGGTATGGGCGTAACCGGTAACTGTGCTACGGGGATAGGGGGGATGATTCGGAAAAAGGTCAACTTTGTTTGGTTTATTAGCCTAGCATGAGTCTACATACAAAATTTTGTGGCTCTGGCTTTAACATTACCATTTCTATAAACAGTGAAATTTTGTTACAGTTTGCAGGAGGATGGGTCTTAAATTTGAACTTAATTACCTATATTATTATCTTTAAATTTCTATTCGATCTTGACAATTTTTACACAACATATGCACGAACCGCGAAAGTCTGTCAAGTTGAAAAGGGGTGGGATATCGACATGAATCGATAAACCTCCTCTTTTCCGGAAAAATATGCATCTTGTGGTAAAATTTTTTTGTTCTAATATATAAAGCCTCTGAGAAACAGATACCAACACGGACATGGCTATATCGACTCGACTATTGCTCCTGATCAACATACAAGATAAATATTTTTTTCCTAACTTACTTGTTGGAAGTATTAGAACTGTCTTTAATTGCATTTCGTGGAGTTGATAAAGAATAGATTTGTGTAGCATAAATTCGGTGGCAAGCTTGGAGTCCGCCTGGCAGCGAGTAGGGGGCGGAACCCCCTAGTTCTTCAACATTAATTTATTATCAAAAAGAAATACAGAAATGTTACAAATAAGTTAAAAAGTAAAACAATCTCATAGAATTTTTTATAAATTTACTATACTTTCCATTTTTGTTCAAATTTGTTCCATAGTGCGAAGTAATATGCCACCCTCTCAACCATTGTCGTGCTACGGGCATCAATGAAAGAGAACAGCTGTTTTTGTTTACACAAACACATGTTGCTTCTTATGGAGAGCACAAGGCGCAGGCGCAATTACCGGCTACACACTTTCCAGTTCGAATATTTTCGCGCTGGAAGTAGGGGAAAGTCGGCGAAAACTTTGGCGCCAACTGTTTGTGGCCGTAATTCTGAATCGTCGTGTAGTTCGGCATCAACAGCGCGCGTGTGAAGAGCGTAAATTGAAATCTCGCATCAGCAGCGTCGGAATTTTTCGCGTATTTTCAAATAAAGCAGTTATAATTTCAAAAACTAAGTCCAAATATTTTGTGAAAATTTTGGTGTATGTATTCTTAATATGTTATTATTAATGAAATAGTATAATATTAGTTGTGTCTATGATATGTGTATGAATCAAATTGAAGGGTCTGTCTGGTCGATGGGAACTATCTTAGAATCAGCTGAACCGAGTTTGGCAGATTTTTGAAGGGGAGCTACGCTCTCGGCACAGTACAGTTTTTATGCGGAAACTATGGCCTTCAAACTCAAAAACACAAGCAAATTCAAAGTAATCTAGCTTGAAGCGAGTTCTGCTGTTTAAAAATAAAAATTCTATTTAAAAATATCGTTTAAATCGAAAGTTATAGTAATGAAATTCAAAGGATAAAAATATGTGTGAACATAGTTTGCTGGCATATTTCCTACGAAATACGGTACAAAACAATACTTTAAAATACCTTACAGTTATACAAAAAAAAAAAAAAAAAAAGAATCAGTTGAATTTTATCAAACCTCCTGATAAAAGTTAAGAGATTTGATTATTTTTACTACATATTTCAGAGAAATTGTGCGGTAAAAATTGCGGCAAACTATGATAAAGAAAATTTGATGCAGACAGTCGGGGCGGCGCCGGAATATTGGATACCCTGTATCCATCTAATCTTGTGCAAATTTTTGTATTGATGGTTTTTTTTGGGAAAATCTGTCACGGTGAAGGGGGAATATATTGATATGATTACTCTGAAAAACATAGACCAACAAGGACAGACGGATTAACGGACATGGCTATATCGTCTCGACTATTGCTCCTGATCATTTCTGCTCTTTTTACACTTTGTGTACAGGGTATAAAAATTAAAGATACGTTTTTACTTTTTTTTTCAATATTCAATATCAAGAAGTTTGCAAATTGAGCACGTAGAATATGTGAATTTCACATGTGCTGTCGATAAATTATGTTGTAAATTTTCAAAACACTTACAAAACACTTACTTGTGTGCTCATTTAGCCGATCATTATCGGCACAAAATTTCAATGAAAATAATAATATTTGTACAAAAGAGTTGCAGCTTTATGCAGGGATTTCAAGGGGAACTTCTTTTGATTACTGTTTTGGTAAAAATCGTAGGCGATCGTATTTTCGAAAACTTTTAAAGTATAAAACCATCGATAACTGTTTCGGTTACAGTTATCAATTCGAATCGGTTACGATTGAATTCCGATGATTTGCGTAAACAAATAAAAACAAACTTTAAAGAACCTTTTTTGTGCGAAGAGAATATATAAAGAACATTAAAGCATTAGTTTTTAAAAGTGCTTATTTGGGTTACGATTTACGGCGATAATACCAACCAAAGTCGTCCATTCAACAGTGTATATGAAAAGAGCGCAGTGAACTGTATCTACATATATTTTTAACACTCTTTCAAAATAATAATATTATAATAATAATTTTGAGCATTGAGTATACCTAAGAGTAAGGTTTACTTCCACAATGCCAAGCATAATTATCCATTAAAATCCTCAATAAACGATCTCATAAGTACCAAATGAAATGATGGCTCATAGTCTCTTCAACCCTTTGTTTTTTTCGCTACTCCACGCCCAGCGGAAGGTCTACCCCAAACTTTTCAAAGCGCCACAATCAAAAATTAGAACGATTCCTGAAAAGAACAAGTTTTGTCGAGATGGCTCCTGGTAAGACCTTCATACCCATGAAAGGTTGGCTAACACTATAAAGCCTATCGATTTTTTAGTAAAAAAAAAACGAGAACTTGTCCATTTTTACATCAAATTCAAAATCAAAGCAAAACAGTTTCAGTTACGGCGGATTTCCCTGAAATTATCCTTGCACAACTGCATTTAGAACATCAACCATTCTATTCGCTCAAAAATAAACTCTCAAAATACTAAGCTCATAGTTACATATATTTGATTTGCATAACTTTCGAATGTATTACAACTAATGGGGATACGTGCTCTGTTCCACGAGAACGAAAGGGAAAGGAACACTGTTAGAATAATGATAATATGAACAAAGACAACGAACGGAACTTTTTTGTTTTTCAGAACGTGGAAGGGAAAACAACGGCACTCGCTGCGAAATATTGGTTTTTGGCATGACTTTTGTTCTTATGTGTACAGTCTCTGTTGGATCTGGCATCACACCGTCTTGTTTTATTATGGGTAAAGCAAACCTATTGCATAAGCGTAGCCTTTATTTTTGCACCAAATCTCCTGCTTATAAGGCTTCACCCACATTGCGAGCGGAATTGAACTCAAATTAACTGAGCTCAGCTTAACTTCCTGCGTGATGTCAAACCTTTACCTGAAAAATGTTTACTTTTGTTAATTTGCTGGACTTTTCGTTGCTGACACGCTCAGCTCAAGTTAGTTCTGCTCCGGGCTATATATATGTAAATACACTAATTAAAATTCAGTGTGCACCCGATTTCTTTGCAATAACGCAACGTTTTCAGGTAAAATCTATACCGTTTGAAAAATAAAATTTTTGCGGTTTGCAGAATATAAGTTTCATCTGGGTGCGTTGCGTTTTAGTCAGGTAAAAATGGATTTGAAGTAAGAAAACAACAACAAAATACATTGTACACACAAACGTAGTTATTTAGTGTTTTCTTTTCTCTTTTTCATAATCAGCTGTTATGAGAGCATAAATTCAGTCTTCGACAAGGCTAAAACGAATCCAAGTAAATTTCCAATCGCATAGATTCGACTCCATTTTCTAAACATAATTTCTTTTTAAGATCTGACTTTTGCCATCGGACTTTTGTTAATTACGCTATTTGGAAAAGCCAATCCATTTCAGCAAGTTAATTACAAAATTTTATTATTATGTATTGTAGCTTACACCATTAACAGTTTTTTTTACGAATAAATTTGCTCTTCTTCTTTCCAGCATACAACAAATAAGAAGTGATAAATTGTACTTCATGGCCAAGAAAGAGAGCTCTAAATTAAGCGCAAAAACATTCGTAAAGTAAAATAAATTCTAAGCAGTCTAATTGCACTTTAACAATAAAGATGGTTCTATGATACAAAGATACATATGTGTTTATATGCCCAGAGCTGTGCTATGTATAAACAAGAATAAAAACAAACAGATCCAGACAATTGCGGAAAAAATAAATACAACAAAGTGTATGTATTGAGAGATATCCCCATCGAAAACGTGGCAAATCGATTGTGTGGTAAGTATGCCAATTTATTTCGCTTTCCACAATAAGACAAGTAACAAAAATATGAGAGTATCTACGTGCGTGGGTTTGTGCTTTCCATATTTCAAAAAGGAAAAAACAATACGTATACGCAGCGTGTGCGCCCAACGTGAAATACTTTAAAGATGCGCCAATACAAAACCAAATATTTGAACATTTCTGCTATTTCAATTTCAAGTACTCAAGCACGTGCTCTGCCATATTTTGAGCCATTGGGGCATAAAGATATTTATATACATATGTTGCAGCAGTGGCCGCAAAAAGAACGACGTTGCATGAATGTTGTATTCGGGATTTAACTTTGTTGTACAACTGTATTTAACCATGTTTACATTTTATTCAAAAGTAAACCACGAATGACCAATAATGGCATATGTGGCTTATCACTTGGTTACCCCAAAAGATTATGTTTATATTAAATTTGTATGTCAATGGATCTCAAAGTGTTTGTTGTTTTATTGATATATGAAATATTAAAAAAAGTTGCACAATTTTTATTGCGATTCATTTAATCTCAGTGCTCAATCAGGAAGAAAGCACACAGTATTCGCTGCTGGAATGAATTTAATTTAAAAATGTCGATGCAGACAGTCGGGACGGCGCCCGACAGGGGGATACCCTGGAGGGGTATGGGCGTAACCAATATCTGTACTGCGGGAGTAGGGGGTTGACTCGCCAAAAGGTCAACTTTGTTTGCTTCATAAGCCCATTGAAAGTTTCTTTCCGATCTTGATAGTTCTTACATATGCAAAACAACAGTGTGCATAACCAACTTTCGATCGTATAGCTTTTATGTTGTGAGTGGAAAATTCGAAATTGTGTCACTGGGGAACGTGGTGAAATAATTCGACTAACTTGATCTGCTACCGGAAAATGCGTTTCTTTTGGTAAAAATATGTTTGCTTTAACTCTCATAGTCTGTGACGAACAGTGACCAATGTAGATGGACCGACAGAAGGACACAAAATACATCCCAATCATTTTTGCTCATCGAACATATGGTCTGCCCCGCCTCCTTCTGCCTGTTGCATACATTGAATAAAACTCTAATACCCTTTTACACACAAAAGGGTATCAAAGTTGTGTCACATTGCGACGGAAAAGTTTGTTTAACATTCGCTTTTTAACTTCAGATGAGTGCTTAAGGCCAATGTTAAGGAGCGTATCCACAATGGCACGAATTCTGCTAGCTGCCTCGTTCGAGAAAATCATTTCTGTAATTGAGAGAGTTGTGTTCTTATAAAAACATAAATATATTTAAAACCATTTAATAGCAGTTAATAGTTTATTGCTCTGTGTGGTCTCAGCGATTCTCGCCGCCAAAGAGTTTCACTTGATTTCCGGTTCAGTTTTTCTGGCTAACGAAGTCTCATATTGTTATGTACAACATCATAAGGGGATCAATAGGATAAATGAAACTTATTTAAATTTTTACGATGAGACCATCTTTCCTACAATAGAATAGTATTTTTTTTTAAACTTTTCTATGTTTGCCATTAACTGTGATCGGCTTAGCCTCACTGTGCTATGGGTGCTAAGATATCGATAGCTCTACATTGGATCAGCCCTTACCAGACTGTAATGCGTACTAGAAGTGTAGTAGTATATTGTAAAAAGTACCATTTTAATGCAGCACTCTGCGCTAGATAAGTATGCGTACTGCTCGTACAATTTACGAATGCGTAGTTGTGAGTATGCAAAATTTGAAGCAAACTTTAAACGTGCACTTTTCTTGTACTTATAAGTACGCGATCGACTCAGTTTTATGTTTGCTTTTATATATAGACGAGCATTGAATCTTTTTTACTCATACCCTTTTGTACGCATGAGCTTTACTACCAAATTTCAGTCATTGCAATCGTATTTGTGTGTCAGCTGAGAAAAGTTGTACATGAAATTTTTCGCTGTTGCCAGTGGCTACTTTTCTACTCACTTTGCCGACAGTTGCACAAAATACTATTTCAAATGTCTATGAGTCTACGCATTGCAAGGCTTGACTCTCAAAATAGAATACGATTTGATATACATGTTTACAATTTCCTTAGCGAATTTGAGAACAGAGCCTTCTTCAGTTCTGCAGGCCCGGTATCTCAAGATCTATATGGAGAAGTTGGATATACCCTCTCATGGAAGATGTGAGACATGTGCACAAACCACACATGATACACATTAAAGCCTTAAGCCAAATACTAAGCACACCAAATACAAATGTGCACGAGCAGCATTTGATATTCAGAACTTGCTAATGACTTACAAGTAATTTAAACCCGCTCCTTCTCACATCTAGCTTAATGTCAAGTGGATTCAATCTACAAAGCCTTGCCGAAGGTGAGTATCTGAATAGATGAGAGCAATGCATTTCCATAACGTCTTACAAAAAGTGAGAATGCATGTCCGACTGTGTGATACCCTGTACCTAAATTACAAATCAAGGTAACTCTAACTATATCTTCTCTTCTTCTAGCTATGGTATACATAGAATTGGTACATTATTAGCCATATCTGTATCCATCTGATCTTGATAACATTCACAACACAAAAGCATTGATTTTACGGTTTTCTTACGGGGGAAGGATTTCACATATGAACCCAATTCCACAAACTTTATCGACATAGGCAAAATGCTCATATTTTGCTATCTTTTTTATGTTTCTATCTCTTATAGCTTCCGATATCTAGGTAGGGCTCGCTAACCGAGCCAGTGCTCTCAATTTATGCCAAAATTTATGGTCTGCCACGACTTTTTCTGGCTGTTACAAATACAGATGTATATAACCCTTTAACACTATTTGTAATATCATTTTGGACTGTGCCTAAGAGCGAAAGGGAAAGTGACACCGCTGGAATACTGAGCAATCAAAAGAGCTTAGAAATTATCTAGATTTTTTCTTATTGGTACAGATTCTTTACACCATTTTGTTTCTTTTTCGATATATAAAGATGTAGCGACGGTGCTAGAACGGTGTCATTTGGAGTTTTCGCATACATTCCTACTGAATAGTATTTCGCAAAGTTTGAAAGTAGTCGCTCCAAACTAGTGCCTCTAGAATTCCAGAGGGGTGTAAAATGACCAGCAGCTGGAGAGTCCAATGAGTTGCTTTTAATAACCATTTACTTAAAGCATCCAAAATGGAAACATTAAGCTCATCTCTAAAGCCACAGAATAAGTATATCATGCAAGTTGCAACTTTAACATGTTTTGAATCTTGTGGCAGCTAATTAGTTGCCAGAACTTTGCCTAATTTATGCACATGATTGGCACACTATGTGTGTGTATATATACTATATAAGTAGTATTACTACAACTTTTAGGTACTACACTTCCGTTGGCCATTCGACAAGTATACTACATACATATTAGTCTACTATGTATATACATATGTATATAGTATAGGCTAGTTATTGAGGGTTCGCATGACATGTGGTTGCTTTGCCTGTAGCCGTTGTTGCTGTTGTTGTTTGTAGTTTGTTCTTGTTGTTTTCAACTTATCATGTTTTGGCGTGTGGCATGTAGCACAAACTACGTACATCGATTTCGATTTAGTTAACGTCACATATGTTGCAGGTTTGTGTCATAAGCAATCTCTTCGTATGAGGGCAATGGTCAAGTGTATTCCATAAATATTGTGGTTATAGTTGGTACTAGACTGAGTTGAGATTCTAATTAGGTTGCACCCAGACAAGCACAATTAGCCAGCAAATTTGGTTACTATGCAAGCAGACTTGACGAGTTTCGTTCAATTATTTTTGAGTTGTTAAGCTGAGTTAAGAACATATGGATATGTAAATTGGTTTAAATTCAGTTTTAGGCCTAATCGTATTTGTACACCTTAAAGGGCATTAGAGATTTGTGCAAGTCAATATAATATATCCGTCTGTCCCTATAAGCACCTAGATCTAGGAGATCATAGGGCATAGGCACACAAAATTTTTGGGGTTTGTCGGATCATGTTTATAACTGACTTCCTTTCACCGTATTAGCATTTTGCATCTTAAACACTAACAGAGTCATGCTTCTGAAACTTCTAATAAACTAAGCAATTTTGAGTTTTTGCCAATATAGCCCTGCTCCATCCCGCACACTTTAGATAACTTCTTTGAGTTATAACGTATAGGGTATTCCAGGCATAATCACAATCATTTATTCATTTGACAGGTATTCAGTATTTCAATACCAATAGAAGTTATATCGATAAATGATAAGAATTAAAGCGTGTGCAAGACACAACATTAGCTAGTCACCAATGGGGTATCACTCTTTAAGTCGGTTGCTACACGATGAGAGATCTCAAAGCTAGTAAGCGAAAAGAAATTTGATAGGGACGGTGCCCGACAGTATACCCTGAACACATTTAAAACTTGAACTTATATCTTTTAAAGTTTCCATTCGACCTTGATAATTTGTACACCACACATGCACACTAAAAAGAATGAAGTATAGACAGACATGGCTATATCGTGTATCCTGATCATTTTTCCCTATATCTATTATCTATTATATCTAAGTGATGTTAGTCCAGACCAAAACATCGATGTTTACCATCGCAGAATTCATCGACCATAGACATCGATAGTAGGTCGATGTATCGGACTACACTACTGTACACCACTGTATAATACCCTTTAACATTTTGAGTTCAGGATATTAAAAAACGCGTTCTACTGTCAAAATGTTACAGTTAATGTTACGATGCTAGTAAGATATTTGACAGTCCTTCCTTTTTTTTCATCTTCCCTTCCATCTCTTTTTGCTCATACTAAGTCCAGCTGCGGATATTGTTAGAAATTGTGACATGTGTCTCATCTATTTGCTGGTTTGCTTATATATAGATATAAGTTGAAGTCATCAAATTTGGTGTGAAGACTCCTGGGCAGCCCCAGCAATCGATTAAACTTAAATACCGTCACATGCCGCAACATATTGATCTAATAATTTCTAAAGAAATTTAAAATGGGAGCCACCAAATAAGAAAATGCTTTCAGTCAGTGTATCCCAGCATCTGCATCAAATTTGTTTTCCAATGTTTTACTTGTAATTATTTTTCTTCACCCTTTGACAAATATCGATTTTTAACTTACTCAACAATGCAAATTGACAAATTTATTGTGTTTTACACATATCTCACAATATCAAACTGCAATGAATGTAAAATGATGTCTCTTGAAAGTCGGTCGGTCATGTGGTAAAGGTAAGGCACTAGTGAAAGCTGTGCGTCCTTCTTGGTATCTCTTCTAATACAGTGTTTCCATGGTCTCAACCAAATATATTCTCTTTTTTATACTTTTTGGCTTTGCAATTTCTTTTTAAACTATTTAATTTGAATTTGGATCCAAGTTTTGTTTCACATAAACTTAAACTGAGCCGGCGAGTCGAAATATAAAATGTACTTAAGCATAAATATATGTATATGCATCTATGACTCATTCGACATTTTAGCTGTTTTTGAGTAATTGATTTTAATTACTTAGCGCGTGACTTCAATTGAACTTAAATATCAGCTGAATAATTTGAATAAGCATCTTTTTATTATAATCGCATTTAAACGAAGCACTCAAGAACTTATTCAGACAAATATATATAAGGTTTATAGCAGGCCATAAATATCTTAGGGTAAACAACTTGCCGAGACTCTTTGAGCTTTTTCACAGAAGTTGCTTTACAAGTATTTACATTCATAAACTAAAAGAATCTCACAAATTCATCTGGAAACTTGTTGAGATTTGAATTTTTTGGCCCCGCTGTTGCTGCTCTACCTTCTGCAGCTGTATTTGCTGTAACTCAAAGGGTTCTCTGTGGTACCCATTTTCCAACAGTTACAAAAAAGTAACTGTGCACAAAAGTTGTTGTTAATAAATCGAGCGTAAATTATATGAAATTTTTCAACAAGTTTGTTATAGAAAAGGACTTTTGAAATTCTATAAAGTTGTCTTTTTAATCGCAAGCAAAAGTTTTCTTAATCTATGGCTTCTATGTTTTGTACGAACCGCTTTAAACTTCTCGCAATCAGGCAACTTCAATTCAAACGAAACAAAGAATTGTTGGTATACAAAAGACCTTAAAGATAAATTCTTTAAAATTTTTTCTCTCTTTAAGTTTGTAGTATTCTTAAAGTTGCTCACATACGCAGATGATATCGATATCATTGGTTGTACTAAGCGAGTAGTTACCGGAGTTTTGGCGGCTATTGAAAGAGAATCAGCCATGGTGATTCTGGTTGTAAATGAAAGCAAGACAAAGTAAATGTTTTCGTCGAGTAGCGAGACATAGCGGATGGATTCTCAGATAGATGTTGAATATGTACTATACTTTTGATGTTGTCACATTGAAGAACGCTTTCAGTCTGTTGCAGCTAATAATCTTTCGTACTAAGAGTGAAAGAGAATCTGCCAGGACAAATGTGGTGAAAAATGAGAGTATTACATAATACCATACATAAGACCAGTACCACAGGATTTAAAAGGATTGTGCATGAGGTTTGGGGACCCACCACGTTAAACCACAATCCAAATGAAAGAATGTATTTACATCAGGCCGTAACCCGATAACGGTTTGCTATGGCCAGTTAGGAAGAAGCAGAAGTGATATGCGTTAGTAAGTATCTTAGAGTGATGTTGACAACTATTGTTTTGATATTGTCAAGCATTTTGTCCAAATTGGCATCACCATCACTATTCAGTTCTTCTATGAAGGGATTGGAAAAACTAGGCAGACGGCGCACTAACATAACGGTTTTGTTAGGTTAGTCAAGCAAAGTAAATATATATCATTACAAAAAGCTGACGTCACTATTACAAAGTCAAAATTTCAATTCAATAGTTGTTTTTTTTTTAACTTAAACTATTCCTCACGTTATAGGAGGTTTAAGTAGAAGTTACAATTTGTTTTAAGGGAATGGTGTTCAAAATTTTAAAGCTAGTGGCGACGTCATTTATGAAAAATGTACTTACTTACAGCTCTCCCTCTCGTCTGAGTGTTTTTTAGAGAGTATTGTAACTTTGGCATGACTCAACTTAAGGATCTTTGTGCTTTATATACAGCTTTAATGATATATTTTAATTTTAATAATTTTTGATGTCTGAGTTTAATCATCATTGCCGCATATTCTGTGTCGTTTAACTGTCGAAACGCCCAGCAATTGCACATAAATTAACCGTTTGACAAAATTGTTCACAACATAATAATTATTATTTATGTACTTTGCTTTTAATTGCACAAGCCCGTGCTCGATGCTTATTTAATTTTCCTGACTTGTCATCAGGCTAAGGGCTCAAACAACCATTTGGGGCAATTAAGTGACTTGACAACAGCCAAAATTAATGCGATTCAGTGTCAGAAATTTAAAGTTGGTCAAGTGTTTGGCCACCAGCATAAAGCACCATTATAAACCAGAAAACAAAGACAGAGAAAGCCGGAGCATTAGAGATCATTAGTCAGCACGATAGAAAGTCCTTAAATGGTTATATATAGACCGTAAGCAGGCGAAAGAATGATTGGGTTTGGCATAAAATACTAAATTGGTTTTTGTCACGACGAGTGACACTTGAATGGCCAATGGCTGACAGCCATTTCATCAGTTGGCCATTTTGCAGCGACATTGCTGCAGACCATTACGAAGGAGAGTTGTCCAAGTGTATCCATGTGTACTCCGAGCACTTCAGTTAAGTCCAAGTTAAAGCGGCTAAGAGCAGCTGCGTGTGTGGCTAAAAGCTTTCAAATTCATGCATTTGCATTTGTGAAAAGCATTATGCTCAATTACATTGCGCATACGCCGTGGGACCAATTGAAAACTACTTGTGTAAATGATTGCACATATAAGTATTTTGCTTGTAGTTAAGTCATTTTAATATCTGCGTGAACTACACTTTTTTGATGAAGAAAAATGGCTAAGCTGTTTCCCAAAAAGTTAAACTTGCCTATTTATATACAAGACTCAAACCGCATAGTAGCATCTTTGTAAGAGTGTTGTAGCGTAGTGTAATTAATGTTACACTACGAATATACTGTTTTAAGCATCGGTTCATTCATATATGCAACATAATCAGCATTTCTCAGCAGCCCATTACTACTGTACTTAATAGTTAAATTGAACATTTTCACAAGAACTTAAATATCACTTTTGTAAATGAATGCCTATGTATAATGTATGTTATAAAAACATTACGTAATACTTTATCATTGCAAGTGTGTTAAGTTTCAGTTCGTGTGCATATATAACCAAAAGCTGGACTCCTCTTTAACCTCGAAAACGATATTTAAAGGGATAAACTTCACATTTTTCACATACATTTTTCTACTTTGACTTTGGTTAAAAAAACTCAAATATGAATAATTTAACCAGCGCAAGTAAGTTATTCTTGTAGAAATTTGTGAATGTATTTAATTGAGAATAATTGATTTGAAAACTGAAGGTGAGCTCAAAAAGTTAAAAAAAAGCACAGTATGGCATCGCACGAAAAAAGTGGAAATAAAAATAATAACAGCTTTTGATAAAAAAATGATCAACGATTTAGAAAATAATAAATTTATAAAATTTGGATTATTCTTTTGGGTTCTACAGCCGGTCAGAGTTGAGCATTTTTTTCTGTATGCAAAAAATTCTACATTTTTGGAAACAAATATTATCTCTGTGATTGGTTTTTGTGCTAATTATACAACCGAGGATGATTTTCTTGATTTTTATTCAAAAGTACATTAACCGTTTAATAAAAACCATCTGTGGGAAACGTTGTCCTTTAGGTACAAACCAGAGCATGAAAAATAAAGGCGCACATAACCAAAGCATTGTCTATTGCGAACCCATTACGACTCAAGAGGAGTAAGGAAAGCATACTCAAACCGCCAAATGTCGTACCCACTGAGGAGTTTTTAGAACAATGCATAGATTTGGGGCTGTCCAAAAAAAGCATTGCAATTTGCGCAATCAATATTTTTCACAGCTTCAAAAAGATCGGATATGCCACGAAGGATGAGGTGCCCGATGAGGTAACGAATCGACATTTAGAGGGTTTGCCTGAAGGTCAGGTTGATCTTCTTTCAGAACACCTTACATTGATCAACAAGTGGGGCTGTGATGGATCATTTGGACAAAACGCTTAAGGGAACAATATAAATGCGGTTGACAAATGTATTTCCCAAGCACACATGTTCATGGCACCTGTGCTCTAAGTCTAAGAAGCGACGACTCCGAACATGGCAAGAATCCTCGGCCTTCCTCAGTCCATTATTGTCGTCCTATAATGTTCAAGTATGGAAAGGAATCTTCAGAACTTATCGGATATTAAAAATCAAATCAAGCAAACTAAACCAATTGTTCAACCAATCATAAGTTTTTACACACTATGGTTGATGGTAAAGTTTTGAATGAGTTGACCAATACATATTTAACTTTGAGATGTGCAATTCGCAAACAGTAATAATTGCTCATTGAGCAAAGACCATAATTTAGAATATGGAATTTCTCCATTACATGCAAGGATAAGATTTGTGAACTTTATTTCAAGCTTTCGAAGAGAACACAACACCGAAAGAAAAACAAAATAGCAGGAACACGGCAATACATAAGGAATTCGCTAAGAAGCTTTATCTAACAGTAGACTGCCGAAAGCCCGGATATGCAAATACGAACGATGATGACGAGTATGTCTTGGACGTTTTTTGAGAATCATGAGGTAGCAGCTCTCACTGGAGTTGATAATACAATTATCAAACGATTGGGTATCGTCCTTAATGTTATAAACTGTAAGGTACAACATTTGGTGAATATGCGTCAGTGCCAATCTCCTGGCTCAAATCTGCCCGGAGAAAAAGCTTACTCCTACGGCTCATAAAATGTTGGTGCATGGCAAAGAACTTATAGAGTACCATTTTTTGCCAATTGTAGAATTGTCCGGCAAAGCCCAAGAAGCAAAAAACCAAGAGTACAAAAAATTTCGATGCACGAAGCAAAACATAAAAAGTAAAACAGAATGAGTCTCTTTAATATGTTGGCGGCATCTTCAGATCGTCTTCTAGCATGTTTTTTGCTATCGGAATTAGAAGGTATATTTGATTGAAGATTTTGAAATCTTATTTGATAACGAAGTAGTTAGATACGAAACCAGCAGTATTAAACTGTTTGGGAAGTGGACACTAAAGTCCTACAGCCTGAAACAAAGTTCAACCTTGAGGGTATCGACCCAAAGCATTACATCAATCGATGGTGTTTGGTCAACAACAAAAAATAGGCAAACAGTCGAGAACGAGGATCTAGCAGTGAATGTTTACTCCAATGGTGCATGAAGGAGTCAACCGTTTCAACAGTAAATTACTCAAGTTTCATCGCAATCGATACAAAGTAATCGGTAATCTCTAGCGTAGCTACTGCGGTTGGTAATCATTATGCATAGGAAAAGAGTGTTTTGAACCGTCCATACTAAAAGAAACTTTAACTAAATAATATATTACAGGCTCCAAACCCAAAGGTTGAATGTTTTTTTTATGTTTCAAATTTTTTCAGTTTCTTATGTTATTTTCACTAAAATCTCAGTAATCGTATATGTACTATGTTCCTACTGTCGTATCGGAACTCATTTTAATAAGCAAAACACTTGCAGAGAGAAACACTTACTTAGCTAGCAACAGCTACTAGAGATTCTTGGATGCCACAGCGCAGAATAATCGCCGGGAAACGGGCAATAATGGAAGGAGAGCTGAAAAAATCTTTGTCTTTATTAGTCGATTTGATGGTATCCCTTCGTAGTTTTGTTGCATTGCAATTCCTGCCTAAAAATCTTAAAAAAGGCACAACCTGTTTGTTTTTCCGGTTTCTGCACAATCCAATATTTAATTTCGCATCAGTCAATACGCTGCAAAAAATTCGATACAATCGATTTATTGTAATTCTAGAAAATTTACTATGTGCAAAGTATTCTTCTTCTTGACTGGCCATAACAACACGTTATGTTGTGGCAGGCTGATGTAACCCTTTGCACACGCCTTCTCCACTTTCTGGACCTTTCAACGAAAAAACGGCCTATCCTTTCGTCAAGGTCCCATTCGGATACACTTTGGTCCTATGGAACATGCTATCTATCACAAAGTTGAAGAGCTCATTTTATATTTTTCAACATTGTTCTGCGAAGACGCCCTAGATTTGAAGGGATACCGTGCTTCGATAATCAACTGGCTATTATATGCTGCTTTCTTATCGATAAAAGGATGCTGTATTGAGTGAAAAGTGAATGAATTGAAAGGGCCTTGTATGCGATAGAAAGAAGACTGATACGACAGTAGTTGGCGCAGTGGTGTCACCGTTTTTGAGGATATGAGGATATGACACAGAGATTCCAACTGTCGGGCATGCATTCTTCTAGTCAAATTTTGCGAAAGAGCTGCACTAACAGTTTTAACTCCAGAGACGACATTATCCCCGTTATCTCTCGACAATTAGACGGAGAAGTATTCCACTCATAACGTCACTGCATCCACTACTACATTTCCCTATTGAATTTCTCTGAAAGCAATTGTCCCGAGCCTAAATCCTTGACCCAGACGCTTGACTTTTTGGAAAAACCTCCTAGCATCTCTGGATCTCCTTCGCACGTGCTTTTTCTGCTCACTTCTAATCTAGTTGATTCTTTAATGAGACTGTAAATACGACAAGCTTAAATTAAAATTAAAATTGTTTAAAGGTTGCACCTTTGTACTGCTATTCGATCAACATTGAAAACTAACTGTGTATTAAATAAAGTGCTGCCAACCCTTGTCAAATTTGTATAGGTGTTAGACTGTCAATACGCATTATATATACAATTTTTGAAAAAAGTTCAGCTAGGTTAATGGACAAAAACAATGGGAAAAGGTTTAGTTTTCTCTTTTTTCTGTTTGTTCTTAATTTGATGATGTGCACATTAACAGCTCATGGTAAATGTGCTAAGAGATAAAACTGCTTGTATATGTTACACTTGGCATAAATGCAGACGTGACGGAAATAGTTAATCTTGGCCAAACCATGTGTGGAAAATGCTCTCTAAATTCAAATAAAAAGAAAAAGAGAACCCTTCAAATAAATAGCGCATAAAAAAGGTCCAAAAAAAGGGAAGAGCTGTCGTAGAACTTGTGCGGGGCATTTGGTTTAGTAAAAACATTTTCTAATAAAACATATGTGTGCGAGGGTGAGGGTGAGGGTGACGGTGAGGGTGTGTGTTTGTTGACCGCTGGCCAACAACAACCCTTGTCAAAGAAGTAACGAAGCAGAAGCTGCGGCAACTACTGAGGCATAACCAAAATTTGGGTTGTGACGGCATGTAGCAAAAGTTAAATCTGCGCGCTTTTCGGCTTAGTACGAAATCAATTTGAAATATGTGTGTCAGTATGTATGTTAGCGGCTAACGCCCTTAGCTGTAAACACTCACACACACACACACACACACACACACACACACGCTTAAGTAAACGTCAGAGGGGCTGTTGCAAGGCCCTAAACCGTTTTTCTAATTGGCAAATAGACTGAATGACTTCAGGCGAAAACTTGTTGGTCGCTCGTGGCTTTTGAATGAAGATAAATTGAAAGAAAATTTGCATAACTGTCGAATGCGCCATGACCATTGTGTACAGTCTATCCTGCCCTCACCTCTCAGCTCCCTCAGCCTCTCGAACCGATATCAACTGCGCAATATATATGGCGCATCAAGTGCGAGAAGAAAGCCGAAAGCCCATTAATATATTAAGGCCAAGATTTACAAAATGGTGTTGTTTGCCGTTAGACTACAAAACGCTTTTGCGCCTTTTGGGTATGCAACAGTTTTTTTGTCCTTCGATGCGCTCTCTGATTTCCTTCGGCTTACATGTGCAAATCTGTTTAAAGTTTATTTCAATTAGGTTTAAGCTTATTGTAATTGATTTGTGTGTGTGTCTGTGTGTCTGGTTGTGTCTGGTTGTGTCTCTTTTTGACCACAAAGATAGCCTGACGAATGTGCTTGTAATTTAAATAAAACTGTATTGTTTACTGAAGAGTTTGAGTGGTTTTTTAAGCAATTTCAGTTGAAACAACTTAAATTTGATTTATTCATTTGGGTGAAAGCTGTATTTGCTTTGGCATTTACATTATTTCCAAGAATTCGTCAAGTTTGACTTTCTGATGTTGGTTAAACGAGGTAAACAAAATAATTTAATATTAATGTTGTTGATTTGATTGGATTGAAAATTATTGAATACGACAATATTAACGCTTGCTGATTGCGAGCATAAGTTTAAATCATAAAAGAAGTATTCAAGAGCTTAGCTCAACCAAGCAGTCGTTTTGTTAAAGCCTCTAAAAATTTGGTTGATTTGATATACTTAGACTTAATCTTGGGAATGTTGTTCAGTTCAAATTGCTTGCATTGTCCACCAAAATGTAAGAAGATAAGAAGCTAGACAGTCGTGATGGTGCACGACACTGGGTTAGTCTTTAGTAAAGGCGGTAACTGTGCTACTGGGCTAGGGAGGATGATGCGGAAAAATACCCACATTGTTTGGTTTATAAGCCTAATATGAGTCTACCTACCACATTTGGTTAACTTAAATATTAACCTTAACATTTCTATAAAAGTAAAATTCTGTTAAAGTTTAGGGTGTCATCACGTTTTTGCCCCTTTTTGACTCCCTCCACCTTGTAATCAAGCATAATCAGACGATTAATTAAAAATTGTTAATTTCATTTTAATTGACTGACATTATAGTCTTCTTTGGCTTCAACCAATGGGGTTTCCAGCCAATTCTTAGTAGTAGAATCCAATGGTATAGCGTCTCCGCTTTTATCGCCTTTAATAAAATCATTAAATGGAGTCCCAAAACATTTCGAAGTACTTTTGAACACATTTTAAAAAATTATATTTTTCTCGTTTAATCTATTTTTCATGTTAGGTTTAGTCAGAAAGAAGTTTAGAATATCGTCTTATTTGTGATACCTTAGGGTCTAAAAATTTAAGTAAAACATGGTCAGGGCGAGGTCTATCCACATGCTGATATAAAATCTGCAAACCGTTTGGAACTAATTAAGGACAGCCACGAGATGCTGTCCTCAAAGTAACTATCAAGTTGTTTGAGCCTTCTCTAACAGGAAGGCGGATATGAACAAAGGAGGCGTTTCACCGATTCCACCGTTTTGCCACTCTCTTAAGGAGATATAAAGCAGTAGTACCATATCTAGAAGCAGTGAACTATTTAAAGGTTGTTTTCAAAGGATCAAATCATGATCCATCAAATTATGAAAAAAATCAAAAATGCTTTTTTATATACGTGAAAGTTTTAAAATAGATAATTTCCCATAAAAAAAAGCCGATCTTACTGATTTTCATTCCACACTCGAACTGTGTGCATAACTGTACGAAGTTTAAATTTGATAGCTTTTATGGAAAAAAAACAAAACGCCGTGTAAACGTCGAAAATCTGTCACGGAGATAGGGGGTAGATATCGACATAATTCGAAAAAACCGTACTTTTCCGGGAATATGCATATATTTTACTGTAACTCTTGTAGTCTTCGAGAGCGATGGGAAAATACGGACAGATGGACATGTCTATATCGACTCGAATATAGCTGCTGATCATTTTTGCACATGAAACATATGGTCTGGCCCGTCTCCTTCGGCCTGTTAAATATAAGATTACGCATAAAATTTTCTGTTTTACCTTTAATTATAATCGGCAACGACATACTGTGATTCATTGCTTAAGTCGGAGCAGTCTCTTGACATTTTGGAAATAGACAAATGCAGACATTTTTAATGAGCTTTTGTTTAGAGGCATTGAGAATTTGTTTTTTTTATGTTTCTTGAACTATGATGTTTTAAAATGATCCCAACATTTATGTGACTCTTAGGGCTTGCGCACACATGAACCTGAAAACTGAACTTATTGCTGAACTAAAAGCTTTGCTGAATGCGGTGCTTTTTTCGGCATGCTGAAATTGTTTGAGATGCGTACACAGATTGCTGAGATGAAAACTTACTTGTAGCATTTACTTTTTGTGCTATTACATCACATTTTGTTAGTAACTATTCTATTTGAATAGTTTTCATTCTTTTTGCGAATTCACTTAACAATGTTTCGCAATCCATGATTTTTCAAAACCTTAGCCCTTAGGGCTCTCGCACACATGAACCTAAAAACTAAACTAATTGCTGAATTTGAAAAAAAAGGTCTGCTCAACTTTAAGTAAAGCTTTTAGTTCAGCTTTGCTTATTCGATCAAGCATGCTTGTATTTTTAGGCTGCTGATGTGCTGATATTTAATGCCAGGTTTTGACAAATCATGGATTACGAAACATTGTTAAGGGAAATTGCGCTTATCCACCTTTTTGGAACAAAAAGAATGAAAATTATTCAAATAGAATAGTACTGACAAAATATGGAATGAAATAGCACAAAAAGTAAATGTAAGTTTTCATCTCAGCAATCTGTGTGCGCATCTCAAACAATTTCATCTTGCCGAAAAAAGCTTCGTATTCCGCAAAGCTTTCAGTTCAGCAATAAGTTCAGTTTTCAGGTTCATGTGTGAGCGAACCCTTACTAACGTCAGAATCGATATCGTTTTCTTTCTTTGGTTTTCTTTGAGTGTATAAAACCGTTTATCTTTGTGTCTTTTTCCTTTCTATATAATAGCATCAAAATGCGCGCATTAAAGCTGATTACTGGTATTACCACATTGCACTGCTTGTATTCCTCCAAACATCACACATGATTACACATTAGCCACCTTCATGTACTACATAGTTTCCCTAGTTGTTTTTTTCCTGCGTATTCAGATCTACAAATTTTCTTAAAAGCAGCAAAATGTAATGTTGGCTAAAGGAGGAAAGGAGGAAAAAGCAGCAGTGGAGAGTTCATACCGTGCTTAGTAGCAGCGGAGAGATAGTTCTGCGAGTCTAGTATCAGAAGTTCAAGTAGTCAGTCTAGTTAAGAGTAGATTAAAAGTTGCTTAGTTAATTAAGCCGAACGTTTGAACTGTGAAGTTAAATACATTTTAAAATTTACACTTAAACTATTACAATCAAACCATTCAATTTAAACCATCATATTATCCGGACTATAATAAAAACTATGAACTATTAAATAATTCTACCTAAATAGAAAAAAAATACTTGTTTTATGCGTAGTTAGTAGAGGAAGGACATGCGTAGTCTATTACAACATAAAAAATAAGCATTTACTTGCAATTAGGGCACGATGGTACGCTCAAGCGGCTCGGAAACAAGAGTGATTTTGCCTATAATAAAATAAACAAGTCTATTCAGGTGTTGACATTTTGGTTGCGATAGAACGAAGCGTTCAACGCTCTGGAAAGGGTTCATGGTATTGAACGAATATTTGATTACGTTGTCGTTGTCCTGCCCTAAGGTGCGGCCAACCCATTACCATTTTTGCCCCTTTATGTTGACCGCAATCATGTCTAGTTGCGCACGTTTTAGCAATTCGACAATTGATATTTTTTTTGGGACAAAATAAAACGTATATATTTCCAAATAGGCAAATACTGCGTCGCATAACTGTTGATGAGTACCACACTGAAATCAACACTCTTGATATGGTCGATATTTATTGTACCATCACTTCAATGAAAAAGCAAGTGTTGCCATCATCTATTGTGATAAATTGCTCATTTGTTAACGATAACGCCGACTTTATCTGGTGGCAATGTAATTACTATTTCAACGCCCGTGAATTATGACTTTCTATAGACTTCAGCTGTGCCAAATTGAATGGTATTGGCAAAGCTCACATAAGTATATGCTTATATTACGTATACGCACATCTGTAATATCAACAAACAACAAATTGATGAAGCATCAGGCAACTAAATACCAGCTCAAGCGTGCGAAACCCCTCCATCCCGGCTCATAATAAGCTTTTATGAAAAGCTGGTGACTTTATTCAAAGCTGCACGCCTTGGGGCGTCTTATTCCACCTTAATTACGTAAAGCACATGGCATAACAATCCAGGGAAATTGAAAAGCAATGTGTATGTGTAGTGATTCTTTTTCTTTGCGCGATGCGAGTGTGTCTGAGTAGCAGAACCCTAAAGTTGGCATTCTCATAAGCGCACACAAGGTCCTTTAGATTGACTTTGTAGTAGTCTTACCTTAGTTTTATCTAAGTGCATTTGAGTGCACACTGCTTCAGGCAAAGCTTTTTCCTAGATAACACACAACTTTTCTTTGTTTCGACTTTTTCTGTGAATTGTGTTGACATTTGCCACTCCTCCCCTTAGCAAAAGGTAGGCATGTGTATTGTAAATATTTGAAAAGTCGGATAAAAATGTCGAAAATGCATTAATTTCGCCGAATTCATCTAACAATTGTTCTAAGATCCGGATATGTAAATATAGTCATATATGATGCAAATCATCGAATTCAGTGCATCGACTTGTGTGAGTCTAAGAATCAAAACTGTGTTCTTTTATCGATACGAACTAAAACCGCAATTGACTTGCCTTGCTCACGCTCATACCTTTAAAAGTACTTACACAAAATTTGTCACAAAAGTGCTTAAACCTCTATACTTTGAATAGAACCAGAAAATATGGACATGAACGAAATAGGCAAAGAATCTTTTCTTTTTTATCTCACATCAAAAATACTAGATATAGGGTCAAAATATGAAAAAATTCTGAATTCGATTATTTTAATTTCGAAAGTTTGACCGTATTCGCGAAGTCCTAATCCATTTAACGCCGTTATATTTCTTATTATTTAAGTTCCGATTTTTTTCCTTTTAACCGATTAGTGAATAAAAAGTTGTCTCTTTTCTATGAATTCGATAAATTAATTTTTATGTTACCTTTCTTTGTGCTTTATCGTATTTTTAAATAATTTAAAATTTAATTATTTCGAATTTAAAAACATAAAATAAATCATTGTAAAAATATAATATCTCAAATGTAAAACTTTTTTACATAAATAAAATAAAATAGTGTTAAACACATATAACGCTACAACTTGGTATAATGTGGCGCCATCTAGCGTGCGCGAAAGCCTTGCCTCTCATTTCGCTCTCACTGCTCACACATTACACAAAAAAACGTGCAAACTTCTCGATCTGTAGACGCAATAGAGAACTATCACAAGCGAACCAACATTCGAACGTAGAACTATCCGAGCGTAACACCATATGAACAAAACCACCAAATCTCGCCAATTGCTGTTTCACACCAAAAATTTCAGTAAACTAGGCATGTTTTTGTAGTGCGCTCCTAATATACTTTGTAAGGAGTCATTTTGATACCTCACAGAGCTTGCTTATTTTCCTAGTCGTCTGAAAAAAAGTTTAGAAAGTAAGCACACACATTCCCTAGAATAGTTAGCAGTAGCCAACGACATTAGTAGTAGGCGTTCACAGTATAGGTAGTTTGAGATATGGCATAGAAGTGGGATAGTTATAGTTATGCGGATGCAGTTAGGTTTGCATTAGTAGTACATGTGTGATAGTGTAAGGTCAGAGATAGATGTGCATAGTTAGGAGAATTAGAATATAGGTAGATAAGCAGAGTACCACTGTTGCTAAGCGCTATAAAATAAAGGAGTTAATTTTGGGCGGTAAAATTGGAGCGCTTAAGCTACTGTCAGTAGAGACACTCGGTCTTGAGAGCCAGTCAGTCTAGCCAGAGGCTAGAGGACAGTCGTAGTGGAGTTGGATTCTTTCCAGTTGTTTTTACAACTACCAGTTTCCAACATTTACAAAGAGATAGAGTTTGAAGTTCCAAGTGTCCTGGTGGGGTTAGTGCGGGATAAAGCGTATTAGGGCGCTCGCGAAATTGGCGAATGCGCGCATAGCTGATCCGGTGGCAAAGGTTGGAGGCCAACGGCTTAGGATACCACTAAGACCAGACCGCCGACCACTGGGTATTGCAAAAGTGTGTCCCCCTGTTTACAAGAGACAGACCTTTTTGGTTGGTCTACTGTGCGCAAACGGATATGCCTATCAGCAAAAGACCCTTATCCACGGCGCAAAAGAAGCGGGTGGTTGGCAAGGATTAACAAACTTGTTGTTTGTAAACTTTAGAGAGCGTTTTGTTGCTCTATTTAAGTGTGTGGTAAAATACCTATATAGGTATAAATATGTATATATACTTATAAATAAATATTTGGTCTGTTTATTAATCGGAAGATCTGGCCAATATAGATTTGTTGTGAACGGAAAATGAGTAGCCACGTGAGTAACTCCAGCAACCACCGGGATCAATGTATACTTATAACCGTACTGTCATCGCTGCGACGTCAGCAGCGTAACATCTTAACTTTTCATTTGAATTTCATTGAGTTCTTTTTAAGCAACGAGAGTAACGTGTGCCTCTCTCTTTCGCTATTTCAGACTGTTACAAGATTTAAGAAAGGGTCGCTCAACGACGATTTTAGTACTAAATTAGTAAGACAAGCCATTATGTGTTATATCTGGGAATGGAAAGAACATTTGCTGAAACTTGCTATTAATGCTCGCTTTGGAATTTGAAGAGATGTTTCAAAGCCACAAAATTTGTTTGTCTTTTAAATACAATGTTTACTGTGCTTTTAAATCCATTGTTATTCAAAAGAGTTTCTTAAATCTCATATAAATACGTATTTCCGCGATTATCGTTGAAAACAAAAGGTTTAGAGCCTTCGAGAACTTTTGGTTGTCGAAAATATTGCCCAATATCCGAATAAGTAGTTACTTTAACATATTATACTGCTTTTGATGTTTTAATTGTACACTTGACCTCTATGACTTTTATATTGGCAGTTATGACTCTACGCATTAAACCATAATCCTGAGAGAATGGCCAGTAGCTGTCGCAACAACAAACAGCTGTTAGCTGCAGTAACAGCTTTCCAGCCATACAATAGCCAGGTAAATCCGACGGCTTTGATGATGCCCACAACAAAACAATAAAGCAGTCATAGTTAATGTTAGCTATGACCGTATCTGTCAGATACAGAATCCTACTACACAAGAACAAAGCTGAGTTAGCCTTTTTGGGGGAGGGATTTGGGGGGTTTTTTTTTGATTATTGTAGTTGCAGCTGCTGCTGTTGTGGATACTACGGCTGCCTTTTGTCATTAGGTGCGTTTTTTATGTGCACAGTGGGGCGAGTTTGCGGCCTTAACTGTCATTAAAAGCATAAAAAAGAGCACACTTGTGCTCATTTAATTTTGTTGTTTGACATTTTGACAATGTCGCTATCTCGCTCTTGCTGCATTTCGTACAGTCTGAGTGTTGGTAGTTAGGTATATTTGACTTTTTATGTTTGTTTAGTATTTTAATTACCGTCGAAGACGACATTTTCATTTCAGCAAAAATATGAAATATACTTTTACCTATGTAAATGGTCCCATTCAATTTGTAACACAAATACACACATATACACCACCCATGAAAGTGTATATGTGATTTTTAATTTAACTTGCAAATTAATTTGATTTTTTATACGTAAGTATGTGTGTTGCTCATGTGCGCCATTTTAAGTCTTAATAATGTGTCACTGTCACTGACAGTTATTTGGATTCCCTGCTGTGTCAACTGCGCACGAAAAGTCTTATGGCCATTCGTTTTCTTTTTTTCCAGTAGATACAATTTTTATACCCCTTACACTTATAGAAGTGTGTTACGACTTAGAGAAAGCAAGAAAGACCCTCTCATATACAAATCTTGTATAAATCATGAGAAATCGATTCGGCGATGTTGCATCTAGTACTTTGTTTTAACAAATAACGTCTAAGGTCTGTGGGAGTTGTACGATGAAGGTTTCATTGGTTTACTTATACCCAGTTTTTTCCCTGAAAATCCTAAAGCAATGCTACAAAATTGAAGACTATAGTACTAAAGAATAGGCAAGATGTTAAGCTGAAAGAAAGCATAAAGGTAGAAACCTTAAAATTATACCATTAAGCAAGATTAAAAGCTATAAACTGAGCCCATATCCTTCAAAATTAAGATACGCATTAGCGAAGCAATAGGGGCGTATTTTGTGTAAATATCTCTAGAGGTCTTTAATTACAACATAAACCAAATTTTTGCTCTGTAATATCATAAATGGACTTTATGCCTAATGTGCAGTGTAGGGATAAAGGTGCCTACTGCAAAATAATTTTTTTATGGAGCAGACAATTTTTCTCGACCCTTCATGGCTGTTAAATAAGACAAGAAAGTCTTAAGCGTTTTCCGAAAGCGTAACATATACACCAAAGATCTAGCATCAAATTTTGAAAAATTTTGGTGACGTGATTTATGAATATCCCCTAAGTGTTTTCCTGTACCTTGCTTCGATTGCGAGTTACATGGCAACAAACTCAACATTTTATTTCAAAATTCGAAAATTGTTCTTGATTTTTTGTTTGTAATCCACAATCGAGATAAGATAGGCGAAAACTATATTGAATTGGCTGTTAAATACCTTTATCATCTTGAGTTCCTAGTTAATATGTGATTTATTGCTAAATTGTAATTAAAGATAATTCAAAACTATTTCCGGATTCAAAATAATCGACACAAATTAAACGGAGAAGGTATGTTCAAAAATTCAAAAAATTTGTCGATTGTGTGAGTAAGGGGTATGATTCGGAAAAAGACCAACTTTGATAATTCGAAAATCGTGCTAGATAGTTAAAAAAAGGTTGCGGATTTGTAAACAATGACAAAGGCTTTTTTTGGTGCATAGTGTTATTAACCTAATGTGAGTCGCAATGTGAAAATGCTTTCATTTTCGTACTAGTAGATATACACAAACAACTTATCTTGATGCGATACTGTAACATTATGTAATGAAATGACTTCGTCATAAAGTTCATTGTTGTCACTATCACTAACATAGAACGAACTTGTTTTGTCTTGAGATCATCGAAGTCATAAGAAAAACCATTTACATGGACTAAAAATCCGAATCTTTTCAACAATTTGGGGTAAAAAACGATTGAATTTTCTTTTCATGGCTCTGTAAAATCTTTCCATGGCATTTAGAAATTCATCCTTCAAATTGCCAATGAATTGAATTGTCTGACAACAAGGATGTGTATGATCCGATGTGCATGGTAGAGTATTTAATCTGTTGTGTAGGCAACCCTGTATTGCACATATATCCAAAATGAATTATATTTCCTCCTAGTCGTATAAATTTATGTAAAAAATATTCATTTACTCTAAACAATAGTTCGTATTAGCTCATTACGCTGCGTATATGCTCTACGCTACGTACTCTTTGAGACATTCTTGAGCGCATTCTTCAAGTACACATTATAGTGGAGTAGCGTATTTGCTAGTCGGCACTCCCTAACGGAAGAATCTTAGATGATTTTTTCAATTGTTCCTTTCTATGCCTTGCTGATTTTACAGTTAGCAGCAGCTGTTGCCTAATAACTAGCTGTCGTCAGCACTTTGACGCTTCCAGCCTGGTTCTATTTAATGATTACCATCAAGATCTAAAACAATTTCAATTAATTTTGGTTTGCTTGTCAAAACCATTGCATAGCCGTAGGCGCACGTATAAATTAATCAAAAATGACTGTGGCCTAGACTAGTTTCATACTTGCCACTTGGCAACACTGGTGGCACGTGCGTCTAAGTTTTGACCACTAAACTCTGAACCAGGGCCTACCACACGGTCAGACGTCGGATGTTGTCCAAAAGCTGTGAACTTTGACAATTGGTTTGCTGAGCATTTGCAACAAAAAGTTGCCCCATTTCATTATAACTTTGAATAATTTGTATCTAAAGTGATTAATGAAGTTTTTTTAAGTTGTTCATGCTTGTAAATAATCGTAAAAAAAGTTTACATTCAGCACTTAATGGCACGTAATTCATTCATTATTTAAAACATGAGACCTATAAAAATTTCGGCGTAAGGCCACTTGTGCCAGGCGGAAAAAGGCCGGGAAAACAATCATGTATTCAGCATGAATTTTGTTTTCAACGCATGAGGCGGACTTTTCCAAATCGTGTGCTGAGTTCTAAAAATGTTTTGGCTAAATATATGTGCAAAATGCTAAAACATTAAAGTGATTGAAATATTGTATGGCTCTTCATTTCCTTGACTTTGACAAGCAGAAAAAATTTCTTTTTAAATAAATAATTCAACTAAGAGCTGCGCATTTCGCAAGTATGTTTCCATATGCATAAAAATTGAGCACACATTTCTTCAACACTCATAATAATTATATAGGTATGAGCATTATGTGTTAAGAAAACAAATTAAAATTTTATTAATTCATTGGCTAAAGAATTCTTTTACACTTAATTGCTTCAATTGAACACAACACATAAAATATGTATATGCATATATATTTTTTTAAATTTTATACTAATTATAAACAAAAGCTAAAATTTACTGTTTGGCAGCACTTCGGTGTTTGTTTTGTTAGCCAATGTGCCCAAAAATAGCATCATTTTGTATATAAATTCTAATTGTAAACTTTGTTCTAATTCAAAATTTTTTGCATATGAGTTTCTTTTGGCCCGGAAAGTCACTCTTAATATTTATGCAAATATATGTATATGCTTATGGACCTTGGGATAAGCAGCTACTTTTTATGAGCTTAACAAAATTCTCCTGAAAATTGTTCTACAACAGATTGCTTTATAACAGCAAACTTTTTGAACAAATTAAGTTCACTAGAAAAGTAAACTAGGGAAAAAAAGAAAAATTTCTATGTGTCGAAAGTTGTCTACCCTAACAAAGACATAATAAAGCTAGCTTTGTGATTAAAATGGCTATTTTGGCTATACTCTTCAAATTTGCATAATTGAATAAGCGCCATCTAGCGTTAGCATATGCTAGCGCGAAAGATACAACCTAAACAATGGAGCAATCTGGTAGCTCTACTGTGGACGCTGCTAACACAGCACACACCAGCGTAACACCAGCCGAGCGTGACCGCATACGAGTTGCAAAACGTCTATTGGTTTCACGTCAAAAAGGAGAATATTTGATTTCTCGAAAGGGAAACTTTAGTGTTGCATAATAAAAACTGGCATCTGCCTCTCGAAGTTTGACATGCTGTAAAAAAAGTACTCAGCACGTTTCGACATACGAACGTAATTGATTATGTTTACATTCACTTCAAAAACTCTCTCATTTTTTTTTATCGAATCAACAAATTTCGACAAAATATAACTCAAGAATAATTCATCGGTAAACTCAAATCGATGTTTGGTCACACACCACTATCGAAAGCTAAACAGTTGCTTTACAGACTTTAATCGTGTCTGCCATAAAGATTCCTTTGAAATAAGCTATTTTGCCCGATTTGTTGCTTTGTTTTGCGCCAATTATGTAAGATCATCCTGTCAATCGCTCAAAGAGAAAAGAAATAATCTGGCAAGTATGTTAAGGGAACGTGAGCGAAGCTTACGCTCAGAAACGAGTGAAGCGGAGTTGCGCTTCTGCACTCTTTTCGCGATATTTGGAAGATAGTCCCTTTCGAGTGATGTTTACGCTGCGTTTTTAAATAAAAGAGCACATTTCCTTTCTCATCTCTTTTCAATTGTTGTAGAGCTCAAGCAGTACTCCGCACTTTAGCACATTTCCTTCTTCTCTATACGATACCAATGCACGGGGGAAGCAGTACTCGCCTTCTCTTAACTCTCTTCTCGTCCTAAAGGAACTAGTCGTGGACTATCCACTAAGAAGCAATGTATAGCTAGAGGGATTTCATAAAGTATATATACATAGGCAAAAGTTGCTTAACTCTCCTCTCGATTGTTCCTAAAGGGACTAGTAGTGGACTACCCACATAGGAGATTTATCATTTCGTCTCATTCATTGCAGAAAATAAAACACAAACGAAACCAAAAAAGGTGACGGTAGTTGTCTTGGGTTTTATGGTTGTTTCTTCTCATGAGCACAAACGATATTCATTCCGAATACATTCATTCATACGCAGATAATTGAGGAAATCTAACGATCTTAAGAGGGGTTTTGCTCTGCTGATCGTTTGGCTTATGGCTAGAATCTAATTTGCCTAGTATGTTAACGAACGCATTTATTTTGCGAGCGTTTCATCATCATTCATTTTTACAAAAATTGTTAGTCATATATATATTTTCTTATATAGCTATATATGATCTCTAATTTTCATTTCCAACTAAAAAGGTCTGATTTTGTTTGCTCTTTAGCCGAACTAGAATAAATATTTTAAAAAAAAATAGTAAAAACCGATTTACTTTTCCATGCTTCAACACGCTTTAAGTTTCTTAACTTCACTTTTTTATCCCTTTAAGCCAAAGAAGATATTTGAAAAAATTGCTTTAATTTAGAATTATAATTCCGTTGCCACTTTCATGATGCATTCAACGCAATGCTGTCATGTCTACGTCACAAAGCGAACACAGCCAGAGATGCTTTTCCTCTACTTATTGTAGGCACTACATAAAAAAGAAGAAGAAGAGATGAAAAACATGAGCACTGAGCTAGCAACGTGCAACAAATCCTAGAACGTAGCACTTCAAAATAATGAAATGAAACAAAACTAAAATGCCAAAGTGTTGAATTACGGTTAGTTGTCCGTTGTTGTTGTCGTTGTAGTGGTTGTTTGTTGTTATTGTAATTGTAGTTGTTGTAGCAAATACTGTAGATGCCGCTGGCATCGGATGGTGAAAAGAAAAAGTTTGTAACTTTTAGAAATTTCACTCTAAGCTCGTGAAAACCTTTTCGTGGGTATTCTAACCACTTCAACACTTACGAGAATTTGCATAATTTTCAATGGAAGCCAGATGAAAAGTAGGTGATGGCAGTACAGTGGTAACTGAGATAAGGTATTTATCTCTTGCCTTTCGTTACAAATGTAAAACCAAAACTAAACCAAAGTGACTAATTGTTGTTTAAGCTTGAAAGAATTTACTTGATTCGTAAGTTGGTCAAAGTTGAAGCTTTATTTATGACTTTACGTTCAAATAACTAAGAGTTTCTTACTCCTGGTTTTCGATATTAACTGACTTGAAAATATTTTCGCTTATTAGAATTTGCATCAGATGTTTTTATATCCGAGTTAACCTAGCGTAAATTTGTAGTATAATTAAGATATTGACTTCAAAAGCTAGAAGCCGTTATAGCAATACTCAAATTCCTAAAAAAGGAATTGGACTTTATCTTTTCTTTGTGTATAGTAGGGTATCCGGTTTTAGTTGTCGCAAAATGAAATCATTGAATTTATGCAGTGAAAGTGTTTATATAGTTATAGCCTTTGAAATACTAGAAGTATATTTTTTTATTTTGGTTAACTGGCCATAACAATCTGTTAGAGAGAATAGAGAATATTTGCGGTAACATATATAACCGCTCCATTAAATCTATCAGTAACATATGTCTGTCTGTCCATGTTATAACGTCTTTCTCAGAGATTATAAGAGTTAGACAAAAAAAGGTTTACCATAAGATGTGCATTTACCCGGAAAAGAGCATGTTTATCGACTCATGTCGAAATCTCCCCTTCCACCCTGAGAAATTTTCGCGGTTAGCACCAACACCATAAAAGCTATCCAATTGAAACCATGTACCATGTTATTGTGCATATGTTGTGTAAAAATCCTCAAAATTGGATAGAAACTGTAGAAGATATGAGTAATAATGTGACAATTTTAGGCTCATCCTTTTATAAGCTGCAAAAAAATTTTACTTTTTGCAGCAATGTTAAGGTTAACATTTATGTTAGAGCCACCAAATTTAATACGAACACACATTTTCCCGAAACCACCCCCCACCCCCCGCAGTCCAGTTACCTTAGTAACATGGGCGTTACTATCTATTCAACGCTTTTATACAAAAATTTGCACATAAATATGATTTTCACGGGAAAAATGGGTGCAGGGTATCCCACTGTCGGGCACCGTTAAGACTGTCTGCATCAAATTTTTTTGGATTAGTTTTTGGGGATTTGCTTGTTTGCCATTTCAAATGCATTTGTGAGAGGTTTATATACTTATCTAACTCTTTCATTTGTACTTGTTTTTTTACTATAATTTCAAACCCACTGCCACAATTTCTCTGAAATATAATTCTGCTCATATTTAAAACATCAACATAGGTAATGCGTTTGCAATAGTTAAATATAACAGATAATTATTTGCATGAAAGTAATGGAGCACTTATCTTTTAATGGCATATGAAAAGCACTCAAAGGCTTGTAGTAGTGCGCAAAGTTTCTTATACGTAATTTTTATATGAATTACTTAAGGCTCAAAAAAGTCAAAGTCAGAGCTCTTTGCACATTATCAAGTCAATGACTGCCGCAGCTTGAGCACTTCAGCTTGAGCAATTAGGATGAAATCGGAAAATTCTCTTGTTGAATTGTTTTCCGATTAATTAAGCATGACGTCTTGTGTAAACTGCTTGAGCGGATTTGCATCTGCATTGAATGCAATTGAATTGAGGTCATGCAGTTAATCGTAAACCTAACCAGTCAACTGCTGCAATAAATGAATCAGTTAAGTGATTACAGCTTTGTAGAAAAGTGTCGTTCTATGCGCTTTCAACAGTTGATTCACATTATTAAGCTAATCAGTTTAATTACGCACTGAAAAAAGCTATGCTAATTGTCTTAATCTGATAATTGCATGTTACTTTTATTTGAATGCGTGCAATTAGGCAATAAGTAATTAAAAGTATCCTTTGATGCGTTCCAGGGGGCGTATGCTCAATATTGCATATGACCAATTTTAATTGAATGTGATTTGGCATAATAAGTTGTACTATCAATTTCAGTCATTGTGCAGTAATGCACCATGCAGCGTATTTTGCTTATTAATTATACATAATTACTCTCCAGTGTTATCTACGCTACGTATAACACTGAAGGCCTGTGTTCGACTATGAGGTTATTCTTCGTGGTACCACAATTCCATATGTGCAGAGAGGAGTCTTCCTTGAACACTCAGAATTTACATGTCTAGAAGTTTAGACTTCCCTCTACAGGGTCCAGTGTACAGCATTCTAAGGGAGATCTTGCTCATTCCATTGATTTGTAAAACCTATTTTAATTATAGCAGTCCGTATCGGGCAATAATCAATATTCTGTTATAAATAATCAATGACAAAGCATTCAAGGACACCCGGCATCGTTTGCGAAAACGGTTGGCGAAGGATGAGAGCCGCCCTTCAAGTACATGGCGCACGCGGTCTCCTCTCTCGGCGGCGCAGCTCTTTCATTATTGTAGTCGCCAACATGGCACTGTCTGCCAGACACTCCAGCATGGGGTCTACTTTATGTTTCGCAGTAAAGGGTCAAACGAAAAAGGTCCTCTCTCTGGCAAACAGCGGGCTCAGAAAGAACGAGTACTCCACGTCTTCAATGGCTCCGCTTTCATTACCCGTGACCATTTGACCAATGTAAAAATCAACGACCCAATATCTGCGGTTGAGCCGGGATATATGTTGGGTTTAAGCACATACGCCCACCTATGTGTATTTCGTTACAGTTTGCCATCTTCTCTGCCATTATCCAAAGGTGGTGGCCCTTAGCAGCCTAGTCGCTGTAGTGCCGTGATACTATTCGGAAACAGCTTGCCACTCTTGGGGCACATCTTCTACAGGATGCCTTGCAGTCACCACACTCGTAATAAGGTGTTTGATTCATTCTTTAGAGCCGCCTCTGTTGGCCATTGGCGTAAATACTAGGTAATACCGTTTTACTCATCCAGCCTATCTCGTTCCTTCTATCGCGCTGCTTTCTATATTTGTTACTGCCTCGATTGCGTCATATGAAAAGGTGTGTACGCATCGTAAAGCGATTCGTTGCACTTTCCCCATATATAGTAATTCAAAACAGACTTCGGGTAAATCACGGATCAAAGACGTTCACCCCCCGCAAGGCTCCAAACCCACATGTGGGACCCGCCGTCCTAATTAATCCCAAACATTTTTTTGGATTAGTTTTTGGAGATTTGCTTGTTTGCCGTTTCAAATGCATTTGTGTGAGGTTCTTTTCAACATTGGTAATGCGTTTGTAATAGTTAAATTATAGAAGATAATTGTTTGCATAAGAGTAATGGAGCACTAAATTTTTTTAATTGCATATGTAGTTGCCCTACGAATAGCACTCAAATTCTTGTAGTAATGCGCAAAGAGTCGTTTAAGTAATTTTGAAACATAGATCATAACACTTTTATAAATATATGTTTTCATCTTTTCGGCATGTCTGTACCTCTTATGGTGTCTGATATCTCGACGTTCATACGGAAGGACAGAAAGACGGACAGTCGGACATGGCTATATCGCCTCGACTTTTGCTGCTGACCATTTTTTCCCAAGTAACACATGGTCTGCCACACCTCCCCCTGCCTTTTACATACAATGCACAAACCTATAACACAAGGTTTTATGGTTTTATAAGAAAACCAGACGAAAGTAAAAAGCATTATTCAAACCTAACCTCAAGTAGTTTAGCTACGAGGATGTTATGCAGTCGTGCTTCTACACCCGCCCTACCTATGATATTCCGACGCACTAAAACTGAAAAATCACAGGAGCAATTACAACAACGTTTTTACCCTTACAACACCTCATAGGAAAAATAATAATCTTGAAATCCATTTAATTATCTATTTTATTCAGTTTTTTCCAGTTAATTTCTAAAATAATTCGTTTTTGTTTCTTCTTACAATTTAAGACGTAGTACGTTTTATCAATTTATATAATAATACAATAATTCCTTCAAAAAAACGTATTCTTCTTATGAAAAAAATATTTACAAACTTAAAACATAGCCCCTAAATTATTCCAGGTGCACTTAACAATATATTATCCTCTCAACAGAGTTCTAAACTACTACTTAGAGGTAAAAACCAAAACAGCTCTAAGGTTAAATTCTGTTGGCTCAGCCTAACTTGTAACCACATATGACTGTGAAAACAGCCCAAATCCAAAATAAACATCAGATCAACATCTTCATTATATCTCATGCTCTCTGAAGTTACAATAAAACGGACTCATGAAATGTCTAGGGACTTCGCAGTATTATCAAAGGAAGAAAAAAAATCCGAAAAAAGTAAACGTTTTGGTACATATATCTACGTATGTTCGTGTATGTATACTGAACACAACTGAATTTCCATATCGTGATAACTTTTATGGTGTAAATATCAAATAAACGGTTATTAGTACCACTCACCCATCTGCATCTCATCCGAAGGCCTTCGTAGTTTTGATGTCCAACATTATGACCTTAATATATAGTGTTGCTGTTGTTACTTTTTCTTCTTCTTAACGGGCCATAACAACCCGTTATCGGTTTAGTGCCTGATGTAAAACATTCTTACATTGGAATTGTGGTTTTACGTGGTGGGTCCCAAACCCTACGCATAACCCTTTTAGGTCCTGGGGTGCCTCTACTGGTCTCGAAAGAACCCTGTGTCATTGTTAGTCGCCACATACGACAAGCTTTGACCTGCTGAGGTGGTACTCTCTAACCCGCATGTAAGCTGTTTTTACTACTGGGAATAAAATAACGATTTAGTTGATATGACACCATACTACTGCAAACAGTATACACTCTTAAAACTGTTGCATGTACTTTACACTTGTTCCGGATTAACATAACAAATTTAGTTGTTACAATCCTAACTTAATTAACTATCGCAGCTTTCACTTCCTGCATACTTTCTAGGATCAGTTACCAAATGTACACTGGAAATTCCTGAGACCCACAATCGCATTCCAGCTTCGCACTTTGGTAACGCAGTACATTCCGGTTTGTATGCTTATATATTTATAATGTTTTGTGTTGCATAATTCTAGAACCAAGATGATTTATTTCAGGATGCATTTAGTTGCACTAGTCCGAAGTTCTCTCCAGCTATCCCAATTTACTGTTTCGGCATGCGCCGATGCTACGAAGAGACAATAGCCTAAGGAGCTTTATCTAATAGAGTAACGTCGCTAACTGCAGTTCAAGCTACAGCTGCTAATTCTAAAGCTTTCCAACGCGGTAGAAATTGTGTACCACTTTTAGGTTAAATGTGCCAAATAACTCCACAGACTCTATTATCTATTACGAACATAAAAATTGAGACTCAAGATTTTACACTCATATGTTTAGTGAGCTCAGCCGAACTGAAGCAATTAGGTGCTAACCTACAGGTGGGCCATTTATGAAACAGGCAATAATGCAATTCTACCATCGGGAATTTATATAAAAAAAACTAATGAGAGCGTGTATGAAAGCTCTCACAATGACATTTGAAACCTCCTATTAGACCATCTCACTTCATTACGTGATTACGTAGGTTGGTTTCTATGCTTAATTGCCGTTGATACATTTTAAATAACTAACATCTAGAAATCTCAAGAGGATATTCCACAATTGTTCCTAAATTTCCATTCGGGCAAAACTCTTCACTACAGAAGCTCGTCTTCTTTCTAGTCAGTAAAGGTTGGAACATTTGGTAAACATAAACATGGAGCTTAGTTCCACATCCTGCACTCAGACAACTCTATTGGTGTTACTTGGATGGATTTGATAAAGAGTTGCAGGGTCGCCGCACATCCTTTGAGCTTCCTACGTCTGTTTGGCACCCAAGCTTACCTTCATGGGAAACTGTCTCCTTCACCACCACATCGTACCACTGAACAGATTTATCGGGTTGGGTATCATGTTCTTGATGGTTTTGAAAATAAACACTCCAGCTCCTTCTTCCGCGCTAAGCGTTTGATTGCGTTTTAGGTCAAATTTTTGTCGTCCACTGCGCAGCTCATGCCGTTGAGATCATATCCAGGAGCATAGTCTCATGATTTAAGCGCACTCCAAGTGGCTGAGCATTCATTGCATGTTTATGGGCTGTGTGCTTGACCCTCTTCGGTACACTGTGGACACTGCGGACTTGTCACAATAAAGCTGCGGCGGCAATTTATAGATAACTTTCTTCGGCAGCCAAATATGTAAACACCTTAGGTGGCTTAAACTTCGGAACTAGTAAAACTAATCATTTATTTATTTGGAAAAATGCAACGTAAATACAAGTGTTTCCACTGAAGAAGAAATTACTTTGCTGAACTGCATAGTTTAACTTAAATCTAGCTTAATGTTTATTTATTAAATTGCCACTTTTATAATAAATTCAAGACTTTAGTTCAGTGTAAAAGAAAAAGTCAAGAATTTCAAAGCCAGCGAGTGGCAAATAATGAGAAAAAGCAAAAGATTAACAGTGTTGAATAACACTTACTTATTTGTTCCTCTTCTTCTTTTTGTTACTGCATTACTTGAATGTCGTTATGGCCTTATGATGATATAAGAGATAAAGTTTCCAACTTATATAAAAGTAGCTTGGAGCTCAAAACTTAAGAGAATCAACGCCACTCATAGTGAAATTTTAAATGAAAGCCAGATACAAAGTAGATGACGACAGCACGATGGTAAACGGGCAAAGAGTTTTCTCTCCTGTCGTTACCAATTTGTTGTTTTTGTTCTTTAAGTAATTTAAACCAAAGGTTAGCTGAACTGAAGTCAATTATAAAATGAGCCATCCTTCGCTGCAAATCCAGATATATTGGGCTAAGCAAATTTATCATAGAGCAGTGATGCCCTATGTTTTAAGTCAGGAGCCACTTAGTTAAGCCACTGGCTACTTTAAAAGTAAATTATTTTAATTGCCTTATCATATCGCAGGTCTTCCAGTGAGCAATTTAATATGATTTCAGCACCATTACAAGGTCTTAGCAAACTGTTGAATCCCTTTTGTACGATTAAATACAAAGTTCGTCATTGTGACTGAGCAATAGAAACTTGGCAGACAAAGCGCAATTATTTGCTAAGCTTCATTGTGCCCACGAGCTCGGAGCATCCTGGAAAACTTACTACGCTTAGTTCTTGTCCTTCAAAGTCAATGACAGTCAAGCAGCTTGAGTACTTCAGTTTGAGCAATTAGGATGAAATCCGAAATTTCTCTCATTGAATTGTTTTCCGAGTAATTAAGCATGACGTCTTGTGTTAACTGTTGACTGAGTGGATTTGCATCTGCATTGGATGCAATTGAATTAAGGCCATGCAGTTAATCGTAAACATTAACCTTAACCTGCAATAAATGAAATCAGTTAAGTTATTAAAGTTGTTTAGAAAAGTGTATGCGCTTTCTACAATTGATTCACATAATTAAGTTAATCAGTTTAATAACGCACTGCAAAAATCTATGCTAGTTGTTTTAATCTGATAATTGCAAGTAATTAAAAGTATCCTTTGATGCGTTCCAGGGGGCGTATGCTCAACATTGCAAATGGCCATTTTTAATTGAATGTGATTTGGCATTATAAGTTGTACTATCAGTTTCAGTCATTGTGCAGTAATGCACCATGCAGCGTATTTTGCTTATTAATTATACATAATTACTCTCCAGTGTTATCTACGCTACGTATAACACTGAAGGCCTGTGCTCGACTAGGAGGTTATTCTTCGAGGTACCACACTTTGTAACTCCTTACGTGCAGAGAGGAATCTTTCTTGAACACTCAGAACTAGATTTCTGTCTACAGGGTCCAGTGTGCAGCATTCTGAAGGAGATCTAGCTCATTCTATTGATTTGTCAAACTTATTTCAATTATTTGAGTCCGCATCGGGCAGGTTGAGTAATCAATATTCTGTTATAAATAATCAATGACAAAGCATTTAAGGACTCCCGGCGTCGTTCGCGAGAAAGTTTGGCGGAAGATGAGATCCTTCCTTCGAGGAAATGGCGAACGCTGTCTCCTCTCTCGGCGGCGCAGCTACTTCATTATTATTATTGTATTGTATTGCAGTTTGTTATCTTCTCTGCCTTTATCCGAATGGGTGGCCCTAGTCGCCGTAGTGCCGCGATATTCTTCAGAAACAGCTTGCCACTCTTGGGGCACATCATCTATATGAAGCCTTGCAGTCTCTGCTGTATTTGGGAACCTTCATTGCCTGTACCCATATTGACGATCCGTATTGAATTATTGATGTCACCACACTCGTTATAAGGCGTCGGCTCCACTCTTTATGGCTGCCTCTGTTGGCCATTAGCCTGCTAATAATGTTCGTTGCTTTCGCAACGCCGAAGTATTTGATGGTCAGTTTGGACTCTATGGATGTTGCCACTATAACAAGTGTAAAATATACGACAGAACCTTGAAGAACACCTCCTGTTCAATGACTGAAAGATGCGTGACCAGCTCAACGAGTTCAATGCATTTTTAACATCGAGCGTATATACTAACCAATACAGTTTGAGTCCTCCAGCCTATCTCGTTCCTTCTATCGCGCTGCTTTCTTTTTGTTACTGCATCGATTGCGTCATATGAAAAGGTATATTCGTATGTACGCATCGTATATCGATTCGTTGCAATGTTTCCATATAGCTCAAAACAGACTTACCACCAGTCGCAATCTAGAGTAATCAGTAATGTGGTAATCTTTACCTTTTACTACTTCTCTTCTTTAGTGGCCATAACAACCCGTTATCGGGTTACGGCATTATGTAAATATATTCTTTCATTGGAATTGTGGTTTTACGTGGTGGTTCCCTAACCCTTCGCACAATCCTTTTAAGGCCTGGGGTAGCTCCACTGGTCTCGAAAGAACCTAGCGTCATTGATAGTCGCCTCCAACCACCTCACCGCCATATTTTACTACTAGCTTTGGTTCAAGCTTGTATTCCCTTTATCAATCGTAAGAGATTTTGAAGCAATGTTCAGAGAGAACTGCATAGTCAGCGAATTCCTCGAATGTACAATTCCCTCGTCTAATCTTAGACGCTTGACTGATAAATGAGTAATTTGAATTATAATATGCAAAGCGCTTCGGTCATCGCTAATTTTATGCAAAATTGTGTCCGTGTTTGTCTTTCATTAATAACTAAAGCGTCTTAAGCATATTGAACTAAATTTAAGTTTAAGACAAGGCAGTAAAATTCAATCAACTGTCAAGTTATCTACAATGAAAAGTCTGTTTCGTTAAGTGAAATTATATAAGGCGCGCGCCGCAACATGAAATATGCAAAAACATTAGAGTGTAACTTTCGACTAGGCGCTGCCACCTAATCCCCTTAGCCCAGGATATGTCAAATTATGGTCATGACTTTAGCCAAGTTGAACAGTCTTTAATTTCCATAAATTAAAACGTTATAAATGAAAGGAAAATGAAATGAGTTTCTCATATTTTCAAATAATCGCTAAGCTATTTTTGACGAACTTCTATTGTAATCCTTGACGCCGGTGCGCATTAAAGTTCGTTTCAGAACATGACTCGTAATAATAATGGCGGCGGTCAGAGCAAAACCGAATCCTTAATGATGCAAGAACTTCAATTTGATGTATGCAAATTATGCTTGATTTATATGAAAGCAGTTTTTTACTTGGTATATTTGCTTATTGTTTTTCTCTGCGGAATTTTAGCTGGTTTTGGCGCACATATCAACTCAGGAATTTGCGTATGTTATTCGTACTATTTAAGCCAAGGATGCAATTTGAAAAGCGACGTAAAGGGGCTACATACTATATACTGTTTGAGTATGGGAAATTTCGCGCACAGTTTCGGCGTGCAAAACGAAGGCAATGCTTATTAAGACTTCTTGTTTTGTATGCTCGTTTTGGGCTTTTAAAGAGAATCTTAGGCGCTGTTTTAAAGATTTTGTCTTATTAGGCAACCCTCTCCCCCTAATGTAACGTCACAAACAGTGCAACCAAAAAAATCAAATCAGCAGTGGTCTTTTAGAAACTTGGAATGGAATATCATTTGGATCATTGCAGATAGGCTAAAATTTAATGCAAAATATTTGATCGATTTGTATGAATTCGAAATGAAAAGAAAACATTGCATGAAAATGTACAGATTTCTTCAGATTTTATTAACATTTTGATTTTGATTCTGACTTTATCGTTATAAGTTGCTCCAGTAAAACATTTACGAAATGGCCGTTTTTTTCGAAGAAAAAGGCTTATGCTTTTTTTTTCGAACTAAAAAGGCATGTGTTCAGGAAACAAATCTCTTTAACGCCCAAATGTTCATGTTTTATTGAAAGTCTGCTGGTCACAATCTCACGGTATGTCACATTCTGATCTTGCTTTTTCATTTCTCGCACAGCACATTTGATTTGTCACGGATGTCGTCGTGGTGCGAACGACGCACAGTGGATCCAACTGACTTCTTTTTCGGCTAAAATCATAACTTTTGAGGAAGTAAAGATCTTTTCCAAATTTAAAATGCATAGAACAGAGAAGTCCTTAAGATTCTGCGGTACACTGGGATAAATAAGCTGTGTATAGAGGGAGCTTCGAAAAACGGTAGTAACGTTCGATATTATATACTGCAAATATCTCATGGGTTCTTGGGCATCAAGTTATCCATGGCAATAATATGGCAGATGAGCTGGCAATCAAAGTCACAGCCAAAAGATAGCAGAATTGGATGGATTGATAGCGTTCCACACAGACCAAATCTGAAAGAAAAGCTGGAAGTCCACGAAGAACCCAGTACAAGGGCCTTGAGACATCTTTTTTTGTCAAAACAGGAAAGATATGCGAGTCCTGCTGGGATAAATCACGGGTCACAATACTTTTGGCCAGCATCTGACCAATATGGGCTTCATTGACGACCAAACTTTCGCGGCTTGTCTTGAAGAAGACGACTCAACGGAACGCTTTCTGTGCGACAATCCGGTCTTTGCAAGGACACGAGTGCGTATTTTGGGAGTTGATACCCTCAATATGAGCGAGTATAGTATGAGTATACTCTCGCCATACGCAAATTGTGTCAACAGAGAACTAACTAAAAAATTCTACTTAGGTGAATTTCAGAAAATTGTAAACTTTTAAATAGAAAAGGCAATTGGGAAAAAGAAATAGTCTAGACCTCGTATTACATTAACAGTGAATGGGTGTTTTAAAATAAAATCGTTGATGTTTTACGAACAAAGTTTCTCATTTTTCGAGCAAATGTGTTAAGCGGCTGTTCAGAAAAGGCAGCATCGAGATTTTGAGCCCCTCTCCCTTGTCAGAATTAGTCCCAAAGTTTTTCACAAATCAAACAAAGATTTGATAGACTTTGCGCTGTGCACTTGACAGTAAGCCAAGTTTAAACTCTTAAAGGCCATACAAATAATCCATTTCCATCGAATTCATTCAATTCATGTAAATTTAAAATGTTTTTTGATTTGCCTATTGCCTTATTTGCTGATTGCTTCATGTCGATTTGTCTTGACTCAATCAAGCAATTCAATTCGATAGACAAACACAACAGCCCCTTACATACATATATACACACACACCAGCTACTCATATATGACCTGTCAATGTAAAGCTGTCAAGCGCTTGTCGGCACAAGAAATTTCAGCAAAAATATCTTGATACTTTTCGTTAGATACTATATATAAATATATATTCAACTTGGCGCCCTGTGTAACTGTCAGCTCAGATAAGTACAACTGTTTGCTTACTGTCACTCTGCCACAATCTTATATTGAATATTTACATACTTCATTCATACATGGCAGACAATTGTGTGAATTCTTGTCTGAGGCTGTTGTTTTGCTTCTCATGTCAGTTTTTCATACACAGTTGGGCAATCGGATAAATTTCTTAAGTGAAACGCAAATCCTTCAAGCCAAATTAGTCTGTGCACACAGTCTATTTTGACCAAAAACCTTTATTGACCTGGACCGAGTTCATTAATTGCACAAAGCTATTATGGCCAGGATTCTATGACCACGACATACATCAATATACATTGCATGATGAATGAGTTTCGGCTTAAAGTGATACTTGCATATGAAGAAAAACCAACAAATGCACAATAGACATCGGGCTGTTGTTTATAAAAATGAGACCAGGGTAAACAAAACGATACTGTTGTCCCTGACAATGAATACGAGAAGCCCGTTGAGTTGTTTTTGTTGTCCTGGCTGTCGGTGTGTGCCTGATTTATGTATGAACTTTACATTGTGGTTTCATTTGTCAGCTAGACACACCTACATTCGCACTATATGACCGATGTCTTCTCATTCCCGACATGACTGTATCTGCATATGTATATTTGTTAGTTATTTGCCTAGAGCAATAATCAGTAATAATAGTAGAACCAACCTTGAATTTGTTTGTCTATAGGCTTGTATGGGGTGTGTGTGCATGGGCAGGTCAACATTGAATATTTATACACTCAGGCGAGGCATATACATATGTTTGTTTCGAAATATAATACGTCGAAAAAAAAACCAAAAAAATCCACAGTACTGTATTTTCCCCTTGAAAATCGAATTTCTGTGCAATGTTTTGTATACATATTTTCAGGGGTATGGGCGAAATAAAGGTAACCGTATGCGGTAGGTAGGGGTCAACATTGTTTGATTTATAACATTATGAGTCTACGTAACAAATTTTGTGGCTTAAAGCACTCGGAGCGGAAAAGTATTAAAGTGTAGATCTACCTTTTCATAAATGGATTTTTGATTTGGCTATTGACTTGGAAGGTATAGGGGTTTAAGTGAAAATGGCCATTAGCTCTAGCGGGGTCCCGGAAAAACATAGAGCCCCAATAAATGCAGATATATAATCTAGGCGTGAATATAAGTCCAACGAGACTAAAATAAAGTAAATCGGATATGTTAATCAGAAACTTTTAAAAACTTTGGCGAAATCTGAAATGCCAAAAAATGTTTGTCTGTTTGTCATGACTTTTTCATCGTTCTGAAATTTTCTAGCACATTGATAGCTGAAAAACATTTATGTTTGCAGCTTTATTATATTGATTAAATTTATACACTATTCAAATCCTCATAGAAATACATTTCCAAAAAGTTACGGGGTGAAATAACTTGGTTTATTAATTAAGGAGATGTATTACATTAAACAAAAAATGTGGATTATAAAGAAAAAGGGTACAGGGTATTCCACTATCGGAATGAAGGTGAGCGTCTTGCTAATCAAAAATTTTCGTTTTGTGATTAAAACTCAAGCATGTTTCACATCAAGATGTGAAAGTAATGAAAATTACATCAGCCTTAAGAAAAAGTGCGTTTTGGAAAGTGCACATGGACCTAAAACCTTGTAAACTAGTGTATATGCAATGCTAAATTTGAATATTTATATTTTATTTTTCTTAACTTCATTGTTTATAAGCGTCAAATAAACACATTTTATTTCATCAAATATGCAAAAGTATTTTTGTTGCATTTAAATAAACAAATTAAAAAATTGAATATCAAATAAAATAAATACATTTTTATTTTCATAAATATATCAACACATTTCCATTCAAACAACAGTAATTTAATTGCATGACCTTTGATTCGAGCTAAAATCTGGTCTTTGTCATAAATCGGCTTTCGAGCATAAACCTAATGTATTATGCCATTAGTGTTTGTTACAGTTACCAAAATATAACGGTGTTCAGTTAAACTCTGGATGCCATTATTTCGATCGAATCAGATATGGGCAGACATTTTGGACCAAATAACTTAATTAAAACAACTTGCTTGTTAGTTAAAGCAAATACATCAAAAATGTAAAAATTCATTAAAAAATGAATTGGTAACAATTGTTTATTGTTGTTTTTTTGTTGTTGTTTTTTCCATACAATTGAGTGGTAACACAGCGCACAATGCGCCATATTGTAATTGTCAAGGCAACAAAGTTGGCAAGGTGTCAACGCCATTTTCATTCATATGCCATATGTACACACTTCTTCTTGCAACAGGTTGTATTTGCATCTTTGAAAATCTGTTGCCGTTTTGTTTACATTTGGCATTAAGGCCATCAAGTCAGAACATGTGACGAAGCACATAAACTTAAGTGTTTTTTTTTTTGAGTGGACCAAAAATTGCTAATGTCATTCTAATGCCTATCGAGCGCACATACACAATCTCATTTACAACCACACACATAAATACATGCATGCGAGATGAGTTCAAAAGTAACGCAAATTTGGATAACCTCAGGTGTAAGCATAGTATAATATTGAAAAGGTAAGATTGATCTGCCACTCGACCACTTTATGCATGTCATACATTCAGTCTCTTGCAAACGCCAGTAAAAAATGTTGATTTTTGGCAATCGAGTCAGCAGATCAATCTTAACTTGTTATTATTATACTATGGGTATAGAGGTCTGGAGTGGTATTCATATGTGTTACCGTAACTGGCGTCTCGTTTGAGTAATGAGGTATCATTATATGCAGTGTTACAAGCGGTTGTATATTACAAAACTTCTATCATTGAAAATTTAAATGTAAATCTGCAAATGGGCATTTCCATGGCTAAGAACGTAACAGTCTTCAACGTGAAAAAGCAAAAACGAACTAAAAAATTGTTTTCTTTATTTTGATTTTTGGAGAGCACTTTTTATCCCGTGTGGTGAGTGGGTTAGAGAATACCACCTCAGCAGGTCAAAGCTTGTCGTATGAGGCGACTAACAATAACACTGGGTTCTTTGAAGACCAGTAGAGCCACCCCAGGCCTTAAAAGGGTTGTGCGTTGGGTTTGGGACCCACCACGTAAAACCACAATTCCAATGAAAGAACATCAGGCCGTAACCCGATAACGGGTTGTTATGGCCAGTTGAGAAGAAGACTTTAGTAGCATTACATTTGGTATAGTAGGTCTTTGCCGTCGACATTATGGTATAAGCAACAAAAGAGTTATACGTCATGTTACAGAAATAGAACTGGTTTTTTTCTGCATCTATACTAAATCAATAGTATGCGAAAAGTGGTTGACATTTTGCTAGCAACTTATTTTAATTTTATCTGGAATAACATTAGTTAATTTATATCTAGGTCATATGCTCTCCGAGATCTAGATGTTCTTACGAACGGACGAGCTGATTTTGGTATAAACAGCATATGGTCTGCCGCTCCTTCTTCCGACGATTCTTCTTCTTAACTAGCCATAACAAGCCGTTACCGCAGGCGTTAACAGCCTGATGTAAATCTCTCCTCTAGGCGTCTTTGTTTTGCGCGCGCCATCTTAAGTCGGTGATACTAAAGGTACCTAGTGTGCTCACTACCTTCGTCGCCTCCTTTCGACACTCGTATTGAAGACCTCTCTCGCAGGAGCTTCTTCATCCATACGAACAACTTGACCTAGCCAGGGGAGCTGCTGGAGCTTAATTCGCTTGACTATGTCAATGTCGTCCTAGAGCTCATAGAGTTCATCGTTCCATCGTACGGAGTACTTTTCGCTCAAAGGCCATTTTCATTAGACCACGCCATCATGCTTCAGCGCCATAAAGAAAAATGAAAAGATGCAATGTAAACACTATTAGAAGTTTGTGGGACGAATGGAATAATATTCAAAATTAGCTAAATAATCTTTAAAACGATGTCTGAGGTTGGGGGATACCCAGGGGATCAGCTACAGAAATTTGTGTGTTCTGAAGCAACTGGAGCATTGTTGACGTTTATAAATAAAAGATACTGTTTTACTGATTACTTTGCTTATATAAACACAACTTAGAAATAGACCTGAATTCGCTCTTTGCCTGTTTCTGTAGCGATATTTAGATAATTGCTAAGCTATTAGAAGAACGAACAAGGTGCGTGGGTAGAGCGGCTCATTTATGCAGGAGAAGGATAATATCGGGCTGAAGCGATTGAACACAACCAAGAACAGTACCATGTGGAAGCTAAGATGAAACGTACACCTGTGATGCTATATAAGATCAGGAGGAGCACATGGTGCAGAAGCGAACGGTAAATCATAGCAAGAACAGCGAGTGCAGCAGAGCAATGATATAATATTTATAAGTTAAGAGTCGTCTACACTACAATAGAATCTACACTGTTTGTTTGTATATATTTAATTCTGAAGATAAATCTTACCTTGTAGTTATTATATTATGCAAGCGTCCTCATTGCGCACTCAGATAGCTGTTTTTCTTTTACTTCATTTTACTGGTACTGTTGTGCAGTATTTGTTTTGTTACCAAGCTCTTTCGTCACTAAAGTATTTGTGTTGAAAAGCGAGAAAAAAGGTTATGAGGTAGTTGAAAAGTTAGCTGATGGCCTGCAACTATTGTAATAAGCTATCTACTAACTACTCAAGACACTTACCGGAGTTCCTGCACGTTCGACGACTAATTTTTGAATGAATCTCTGCAATGGAACCGGTCTGCCTTTTATAGTGCTGGCTGCTGTCTCGTCAGCCAATCAGAGCCTAACTCTGCTGTTAGCTTACCGTGGTCTATGGTTGGTATGTTTGTGCTTGTATTTTATGTTTGTTAGAGCAGTCAATATTACTTATCGTACAACGAGGACTTGATTTTATTGTATGTGGTTTATAATTTATTTTACAGACATACTTTAAGTGATGATGATCATTGAATTTGATTAGCATAATCAGTTAATTTGATGCGTTGGCCAGACTTGTGTCAGTGATCGGTTAGAACGAATCAGTTATCAGTTATCACTAATCAATGATTAAAATGTTTGAGTGAAAGCGTCCAAGACGTCAAAATTTTGATCTGCAGAAAAAAGTTACAACCGTTCATATTAAGATGATGAAAACCCTACGATACCTAAAAATGTATATATAACTTTCTTTCAGTGACCAAAACACATCATAAAAACTGTCATAAAAGTTGACAAAAAACCAAAATAGAGTCGTAAACAGCTATTGAAAGCTACTTTTTGAACACACCTCGCATAAAAAATCCAACAAGCATCGAAACGTTCAGAACAGAAACACATAAACCAAAATATAAAAAATGATTTGCAACTTTTGTTTTTATTGCTCACAATCATGAGCATAAATTTATGTACTTGCCTCTCAATTGTCAGATTCATCTGCCGCATTTTCTTTCGGATTCATAAGATTTTCGCTAAACAAATATGTCAAACTGTATTCAAATAGCCTTGGGTTGAATGAAATGCTAATGGCGTTGATCCTTGACCTTAGGCATATTCTTTTGTCATTATGAATGTCATTGTTCTTCAGTCAACGACATCCAGATATGTTGTGATTATGCTAATAAGGGGCGTGTCGTTGTCATTGTTATGGCTCTTGATAAAGTTCCGTGCCGCTAATGATGTCATCGTCCTTGACAATGCATTTTGCAATTGCTCTTAACTTAATCAGCATTGAGATTACGATTGAAATGATGACTTAGATTAATATGCTCCACTTGCTGGTAACTACAATTGGCATATGTAGATTAATTTAAGTCAAGTGAGCACATTAAATTCCTTCTCATTGTCCATTTGGCTAATGCAAACAGGTAATTTTTATGCCGTTACTGCTGCTACTGCCGAAATGTTGATATGTAAGATCGTAAAAACTTGCTTATAGCCTAAACCTATTGTGTTATGCGCAGTTGTTAGAGCTATATCTATATATATATGGGATATGTATAACTGGTAATCAACATTAACCCAAAAAAAAAGGGATACGTTCCCTTTACATGCAGCTATAATGGTATTTCTTATTGAGCTCATCAGTTTTATGCGCTCGCTCACAGACAAAGGCGTTTATACAAATACATAAGCATGTTTTATGCGCATACAGATACATATGTATCTTTGTACTTCCATTTGCTTTGGGCTTCAAGTACCGGAAAACGGGCGACAATTTTTTGATACAATGCCATAAAAGCATAGAATGAAATCAAAATCAATGTGGCATAGCAGCGCACGCATCCTTTTGGCATCCTTCTGGCAGCCTTTAGCATCATCGCGAACAAACACAAAGACATCCTTAGAAAGATTGGACAGAGTAAGCCACATCAATCTACGCCAATACAACGAGAATAAATAAAAAGAAGCAGCGTTTTCAGAGCAGCATCCGAATTTGGCTAATGGCTCAAACTTTTCCATTAGCCAAGTTGGAGCAACAAAATCAAGGTTTAAGCACAAGCGAAACAGTTAAAAGAATCTTGTTTTTATTTCATTTCTTTTTAACAACCTGCTAATCTCTTATACACAGCCGCATCGAACACACACACACACACACAGACACACACACACACACACACACACACACACACACACACAACCACTTACACTTACAAAGAAAAACACACTCTTACAAAAGCGGACAGCAAGCGCTTTGTTGTTGAATTAGTTTCCGCTTTGTCATTTTTTCATAGCATACTTTTAGGTTTAAATGCAAGAATTTGTTTACCTTTGCGTTTTTTTCCCATAGAGCAGTTCAAAGTGCGTGCTTCATCAGAAACAATTTGTTTTAATATTTGGAATTCTTTGTTTTCTAAAATCAAAAAATGTGCAGCACAAACTTAAAGCTGCCTAAAACAAGTACAAAGACACAAACTTACTGCAAAAAAGGACTACGGTGTTCTTTTACCAATGAAAAAGCTTAAGCACATGCCACTTCATTTTGTGTTTTTTAATTAAGTTTAAGTTTCTGAACAAAATTCTAATATATTGAAAGTGTGTAATGTAGCAAAAAGAGTGGTGTCAATATGATGTTATAGGAGAGCGAATTCGTTTTTGTATTTTAATCCGTTGAGTGGTTCCTGCCGATAACGTGAGTTAGTTGTGGTTGAATATGTTTGTTCCAAAATCAAAGAGTAGAGTGAATTTATGAGGAGCGCAAAGTGGCCAAACTCCAAATGCCGAGTGAACCCATGAGAAACGTAATCCTGCATACATACATGTAATTATATATGTATGTATGTGTGTTGAAAATAACTTTTATTTTCGGTCCACTTACGGAAGCTCTTGACTAAAATAAAACTTTTTAGGTAAATTTGAGGTTGCTGATTACGAAACCATCAAAAGTTGTTTAATTTCGATATTTTGTTGCTTTTGAAGTCAGCAAGTCGAATAATACTCGACAATCTTACTTGCGATGTAGAATATCGTTGAATTCGAAATTCGTGAGATGTATGTTTTAGCCAAGTACCTTTCACTAAGGTTAAATTCGTTGTATAAGTGTACGCTGTCCGTGTGCCTAGCATTTGTAAGTATGTACTATCGGTGTGCCTACTTATACAAATTTTGTTTACAACTCACAAATGTTTCGGTAAACATTTTAGTCTTAAATTTGATTTAGTGGTAGTTACATCCATGGAATAATAACACAAGGAATGCACATTCTGCCGACGCGAGTGCCAAATTTTTTTGAGAGCCTACTTATCCTTTCGCTTTGATATTCGCAGCAGAATGAAAAATAGGCACGCGAATTCTGTGAGAGCAGTAGAATGTGCGTTTCTTGTATTATATGTATGTATGTATAAGTTAAAAGTAAAAAAATAATAAAATAAGAAATTCTGAATAGTACGAAAGCTTTTTATTATTGGAAAGAGGAGAAGAAGAGACGGAGAGAAGGAGACCAGTACGAATAACGATGAGACATTTACCAATGGCTCTTGCACTATGTTTTTTGAAAAGAAGTGAGTATGAGCTCTACAAAACTATGCCATTTGGGACAACTATTTTTACAAAAAATCGAGGACATAGTTCTACCATTCAATGAAAATTTTAGCTCTACTGAACTAGTTCAGAGCTGTTGTTCTGTGCAGGTTATTAAGGTGAAATGTCTAATGGCACGCTTTGGGGGTAAAACGACTTCTGCTGCGTGCATGACGTCATGGTAGTCATAAATGAGCTTGATATAGCGCTTAAATAGGCGCGACATTTTGCTAAGTCATAATGCATCAACAAGAACTCCCACAATACGCAGTTCTGTCATTTTTCTGAACGTGCTAAGAAATAAGTGGGCGTGACGACAGTGATTCACATTTTATACAGACGGGTTTATATCAAACTTGCCTCTACTAAAAAAATAAAACAGAGTTTAGCTATAGTAAAAATAAAGTAAGTAACTTTCTAACTAAATGTTTCACATATGTATGCGCGGCATGCCGTGATGGAATAAGTTGTTCCATTCAGGTTAACACATAATTTTGTTTTGCATTAGAACTCCATTCTTTACAATTAGTTTGTATTTGAAATTGTCATTAAGTAAAACTTTATGTTTTGTTCAAAATTTTACGCTAGTTTTTAGAGATTTTTTCTAGATTTTTTTTCACCAAAGCATTTCATTTTTATTTAGTTCTAGTAATTATCTTCAATTACAATGTAAGCAACTATCAAATGCAAATAAAACCGAATTATACATACTAATTGTAATAACTGACTAGAATATTTTCATAAATAAATAAATTTATTGAACAAAAATGTTTATTATTCAATATGTGCCATAAATCCATAAAATTTAATTGAGTTTATGTGCTAACTTTTCCTACCAAATTAGCATAAACTCTCAAAATCCCATTGCAACCATTGTTGTCGTAACATTTGCCAAACCAAATGAAAAAACATCAAAAGGTTTATTCTGACCGAAAAGCCTTTTTGTTGTTTTAATAACACACAGTTATGGATATGCGGTTAACAGTCGTTGCTATAAATGTACATATTTATGTGCGTGTGTGTGTGTGTGCCATGTTATAGAGGGTCTAGTTGCAAAAGTTGATCTAAATGTATAAATTCCATCTAAAAATGTGAGCCATAAATAAAAGGGTTACATATGTATGAGGGTTTATTTTACGGGTTACTATATAAAACGCGTACAACGTGATTAATTAATAAATCACGTTTTATGTTTGTCATTGAAAAGAGTTTTTAGTTTCGCAACTAATGTAATAATGTAATATACCCAAAATAATAACTTTGACCAATTTAATTTTGACATCATTTATTCATTAAAGGCGGTTCCTTTAATTGAATGAAACAAGTTTAATCGATGGGAATAAAAAAATTTCAAACAAATTGAGGCATAATTAATCTTTTCTAACTTTTTGCGACGCTGCTTTAAAAATTTTATCAAAATATATCTCATTTCACATACAACTACATATGTGTTTGACGGTTCTAATTTGTTTCTCTGAATTTCTTGCTTTTATAGCTCTTTTTGCTGGCGCCAATAATTTGCATAATTAAACCAGCTTGCAGCGATTACCAAACCGATAAAGAGATAGCCAGGCAAAAGTTGGGGTAAGTCTATACGATATATAAACACATATAAACATACAAAGTATTAAACGGGGCTCATTTGCAAGTCAAATCGCTTTTGGCTATAATTGGAAACTGTTAACAAATTGCTCAATATGCTCTGAGTCTGTGTTTATACTTTTATTGCATTCTTTTCGATTACTTAAGTGTTGGAATTCGACAACAAATTAAAGTGTCATATATCAGAATTTCGGGCTGCACAATGTTGGATAGATACTTTACACTGTATGACACTATGACAGTGTGACGTGTGCTTTTTGTGCGCCAATGGCTGTCACACGTGGAAAGTGTTTACATTGGAGTCACACAAATTATGCGTCACACGACTGTGACAGAGCAAATGAATATGTTTAGGTGTAAACACCTTTTTACATTATGACAGTATTCGCAAAAAGTAAACAGTGAATAAGAACTACGAAAAGAGTCATCCGGGAGCGAACATTTAATGTGCATGTCACTATTGTTACCACACGGCGCACACGAACATTATTATTCTTTTAAATCCATTTTTTTTTAAAATTGTTATATTTGAATAAGCTGTATTTTTTTTAAATTCAATACACAAACAAACTTTGGTATTGTCACAGTGTAAAAAAGAACCAGCATGTTCGATATGCAGGCACCGAAAAATTGTTTATTTGAACCATTTTTATGACACAGCTGTTTACACTGCGATGACACATTTTGCTCTCCAAAATGCGTCAACTACTGTGACACGGAGCGTCTGACACCAAAAGATTACTTGTGTTCACACTAAGAATGTATGTACATATTCATATTCAGTAGCAGACAGCAAAGTGTGACGCTGTGTGCCCCAGTGTAAGTCCGTCATTAGCTATAAAATGTGACATAAAAAGATACGAGAAGATCGTTAAATAGTACGAAAGTGAATGTGACATTTCGGGCAGAAAAACTAGTTACCCTTGAAGTACAACGTATACTTTATTGAAATGAAACTTGAAACGATTCGAAGATTCAAGATAATTTCCATCATTTTTATTATAAAACCTTTCGCAAGTTCAGTTGCACGTAGTGAGTTCTTTAACTATCGAATACTTCGCAATAATGCAATGTTTTCTGGTAAAACCATTCGAAAGATAATGTTGTGTTTTAGACAGGTTTACTGAAGGCCATTCTTATTATATTTATTCTCCTATCATTTATTGATAAATTCTCCTACTCTCGTGGTACCGATCCCTACTAGTTGTGTCCTGAAAAAATCTTTCTTCCCGCTTAGTTCTAAGTTCTAAGCTTAGTTCTTTTCGTCTTTCCTTGAACAAACTTCTGTCCACTACTTCTACAAATCCTTTGACATTTTCCCTTCCATTGTTAACAACAAAGTTGTTGTTGTCTATACTGACCTCAGTTGAGCTTTGACTCCTAAAAATTCCTACAATTGAAACTCTCTTTTGGGTTTTTCTGCTACTCTTTTATATTGGATCCCTTCCTGCCTACTTAACCATAAGCAAAAGGTTGTTTTCAATGGCTGTAAATCTAAATGAATTATAATTAATGTTACTTCGGCGATTACTTAACGTAGTCATATAGAGCCTTTACTTTACGTTCTGTTTCTCAATGACCTTCTTTAGGTAACTTTGTATCTATTATATATGCCGATGATGTATAAATTTTTCTCACTACAGTGAGCATTTACGCTTATTGTCCGATTTCATCAGAATACAAGCATAGTGTACAACTAATTTACTTCTTAGTTCTAGGCTGGCCAAAACAATCAATTACAGGAGAACGGGCTGATGTATGGTACTCCTCCAGGCTTCTCTGAAGCAATATCATCGGGAAGGCACGTAACTGTTCACATCTAAAGAAAATGGTCCAGTACCGGTGCACTTCGGGTATTCGAAACACGCTCTCCATCGCAGAGTTGAAGAGTGAGAGGTTATAGCCTTGCTTAAAGCTGAGCACGTTATCAAAACGACATATTTCATATTTCAACTTCATTCTGCAAGATGGCACCAACTGTTGCAGGTATACTGAATGTTTAGATACACCATCCGGCCTATCAAATGCTGCTTTAGAATCGTATTTAGCGTATCGAACCGAAAATCACTGCTTTTACGGCTTTTGGCTTTCACACTATATGCGCCTTATATGCAAAAAAAATAAATTCTCATTAAGTGAAGAAGAAGATTTGATAAATAAATACATATCTTTAATCCATTTTCGACATGAATGCATCTGTGAAGTGAAGTGAGACGACACCAACATAAAGCATACCGTCTACAGTGTAATGATATGCATTCTTGTCTAAAATGCAGCAGGTTTAAACTATTTTCATATACAATTCAAAAATATATGTCTGTTTTAATTCTTAACCAGTTCTTTCCAAAAGAATGACATTTTTCAAATGCAGTCTTCTTTTTGCAACTAAATTTCCTGAAAATCAGTGGCAATTATAAAGGAATTAATAATGTTGTACTATGCGATGAAAGCGGGAGGGTGTTCCACTCGTAAGTACTAAGCTTTAAGTACTTACTTATTTACTCATTTATTCTACTGGCCTTGCCTGACTGGTAAGTACTAAGCTTTAAGTACTTACCTTTTTACTCATTTATTCTATTGGACTTGCTTGAATTTTTTGTTATATTTATACTATGTTATATATATAATCTGCCCTTTTTTAAGCTTTCCAATAAAATGGGCTAGTTCGTTTTTATGGGCAATCACTTAGCTTAGTGTGACACTATTTAGTTGGTCACGCATGTGCCCAAAGCTGCTACTGCTGCCACTGTTAGGACCCATTTTAGACGACATAAAATGTATAGAGTTTTGATGCCAGACTCTCTGCACTCATACAATATGCATACAAGTTCTAGTATACGTCGCGCGTAATTTGTTACACTTGAATAGTCCCCGAACGAAAGTGATGGATATTAAATATGCATGACTTGCAGCGCGTTTTTATTCTACCCTCTACGCAATAGTTATACTTGCTAGGACATCCGCAGCCAGTTGTTGACAGTCCCCACGACAGACTGTAGATAGCAGTCTACAGCCCGTGGCACTAACCTTCAAAGAGCATATGCATGTGTGTGTGTGTGTTTGTTTGGCTGCACGTATTGGGTGAAACCAAAGGCCTTGCTTCGCATATCGGGGGCACAATGTGTATGAGTAGTAAAAGTATAAAGTGCTGTTAGTCTTATGCAAAGTGCAGCGTAAACAATTGAAATTCAAATTGCAAAACGAGTGAGAGCCAGAGGAAAACTTGAAAACTAAATCTGCCTTAAAACTAAAGAGCTGTTTTTATTGTCAAAATCGTGCTCTCGATCATTTTTGCAAACTTATTTATTAGCTTAAACCGTAAACTTTTGTTGCCAAACTCTTTGCCATTGCAAAGTTTCTTATAGTTAATATTTCGATTTTTGGCAAAACGTGACAAAAATACTTTACGAATTTGAGTGCGGCGGCTACAATCACAGAAAGCTGAAAAACAGAACAAGAAATTGACCTAACTACATTTTTGCATTGTAAATTGAAATTCTGTTTCACCAACTAAGGGCAAAGTTCCCCGCTACGGAGTTGACAGTTGCCACTAGAATGATATAGTTCTCGCTTTTTGCTGCATATTTGCTTGCAACATGTATCAAATCGTTGTTCAGCTGCTGGAACGCGTCACCAAGTGCACAGACACATATTTTTCACTTTTGACGGTTTATTGAAAAAAAAACGACTGACACGCGAAATATGACAGCACATTTTTCTTGCAGCAAAATGAAAAACAAGCAGCACTTTGTCAACAGTTGACATCTGAGATAAAAAAAATAAACACAAACTTTTACTGAAATATCATTTAAAGATTTAGATGCTTGTTTTATGACTTAAAAAAGTGAATAAACCAATACACAATTGCTTTGCTTGCATTAATATTGAATTCGTTCGTAAATACATTTAATCATTTAAATATAATTTTATTAAACTCTCCCCCACTTTCCCACACTCCTCTTTACTCCTCAAACTCTTCACTCTCACCTACTCCTCACACTCCACTCACACCCCACTCTCCTTTCTCCTTACCCTTTCCGTTCTGTAGGTTGTGGAAACCGCCGTTTTTACTCACATCTATATCAAGACCTACTACAAAATATCTCCTTCAATATTAAACAAATTTTAAATATTTGAGGTTACAACAGGCTCCTAGTAAATTTGTGGTTTCTGATTTCAAATCCGGCAACAGTGATTTTCTAGCACGGTTTTCGAATCATCGCTATTTCGACAGTTCCGACGTCATCAAGTCAGGCACAAATATGAAAATATAAATTATTCATTGCCTTATAATCCACAACCGAGTCAACTATCTAATACCGCTGTCACACTGGAGCCGCTAAAGAGCCGCAAACGAAAAAGCTCTGTGGCCTGCCGCTAAACAAGTCGCAGCTCAGACAATGAACTGACAGTTTGATTCAACACTGCGACCGCCGCTGGTTTTTCTTATTATTTTTATTTTCCACTTGATATTTTGCAATTTTAGTTGTCAAACTAAACTAGAAACAGCTGTTCGGCTGCGGCTTTTGCAAGTGTGACTGACTTTGCCACAGCGCTTGGCGGCGAACTCTAGGGGTTCCAGTATGACTGCGGTATAAGGGACATTGAAAATGTTATAAGATTAATAGAGACAGGTATCACCCTGGCCATTCCCCGGTGAATGGCGATCAGAAGCTTTCACCCTGTTCTACCAGAACCCAAACCCATAGTTCAAAATGGGGCTAAGAAATCCAAAATGGTTTTCGGATTCGAAATCAGCGACCAAAAATTGAGCGGAAATAATTGACATAGGCTTTTTTTTGTTGCATAGTGTCACTTGGCCGTTTTTCTATAAATTTTGGTCAAATCGGTGTTGAAATGTTCGCAAGCCATCAATTGTGTAATTTATAATATTTTTATTGTTTTAATATGTTTAATAAAAATAAATTTTATGCAGACAGGTTGGACAGTGCCCGACGTGGGATACACATTTTTCCTGAGGAAACCAAATTTCTGTTCAAATCGCTTAACTTAAAAGGCCGAAATCGCTTTCGGACGGAAACCTATGCGCCATTGCAGTAAATTGAAGTACCACCTACTCTACATTCCCCGCCCATTCGGTCCAAGGCTAAAACTCACTCCTTGTTACAATAGATCTTATGACACCAGGCACAGGACAATGCAACAATTCCACTTGCACCGCCTGCAAAGCCCCAAAAAGAGATAAGAAGATAATTAGTGTCATGCATCTTTGCTATTGTATGCAAGCATTTCAGTCGATTCATTGATATGGCTCAATAAATTCCGGCTCAATAAATTCCGGCATGCGTCATTATAGCGTTATGCCTAATACGCTTTCCACACTGGCACGTGCGCGACAATTGCAGACTTACAATGCCGCACTGCTTGCATTTTCCTCACTTCATCTTGCGATGCATAGTGATAGTGATGATAAGTGGTGAACTCTTCCCGGTACCGTCTTACGTGCACAGGCCAAGCACTTCATCCTTTGTCCGGTCTTCAGCAAATAACCGAGTGTTCAAACACGATAAGTTTGAATAATCGGATTAATTACACATATGAAATAAAATGGATGCGGAGCGTAGTGAACAGGGATTTTAAGAGAAGGTTTGAATGTTTTGTTATGCCAGAAGTTGAGTTGAGTTTTTTAATCGTTTATGCTAATTTTATATTTGTTTCGCAGATTAATATATTAGTATATATCAAAATATTATGGCATATTCTGACAGGAAACAGATGCTAAGGATCCATCATAATGGAATAAGTATAAGATGTGGTAACTTGCAGTAGTTGCCTATTTTAGTCGCCGCAATCTATTGATTGCATATTGACATGTATGCAGGTTACACTCAGTAACCCAGTGCGAAATTTGGCGCTTACGGCAGCGCTGCCGTGTGCCTTACTTTGAAGCCATAAGCACTTCCAACAGTGAAAAATTGCGCTTGCATCCCAACTTACTTTTGTATGGCGATGGCCGCTACTCACAGTCATGCAGGCCACAATGTGCCTTACTTTTCAAAGACAGTGGACAGTATTGTAAGCTTGTCATTTTTGGTTTTGCACTCACACAATGCGCATTTCTTTTAATGCTTACAGCAGCGCTGCCGTGGAAATTGCCGGGAAATTGCGCTTACATTCCAACTTACTTTCGTATGGCGATGGCCGCTACTAACAATCAGTGCGTCTGTATAAACAGTAAGCGGAGTGTTGTTGCGAGTGCCATCGGTTGCAGGATTTAATATGGTTCTATTTAAAAAATATTTATAATATTGTTATAATAACGTTATATATTAGTTAATGTATTAATTAATAAATATATGTATTAACTTACTTGGCTTTTAGGTGTTGATTTGTCCGATGACTTGCAAAAAATTACCGCACAGAATATACTCACATACACAAGTGATTCTGTTTACCAAATAAACAAAACAAAATAGATGCATGGCAGTTTTGTGGTTCCGTTATTCTTATAAATTTTTTAATTTTTTTTTTTATTTATTTTTATTTTGCAGAGGCTATTATGTGGACAAAAGGCTTTAATCCAATATTTGCACTATTTTACATCATTACACGTTATAACATAACACTGATTTTTTGATTAAGACTATAACATATATAATACTACATTTTAACATGGTTATCACACAAGTTACACACTAATTAACAAATATTTTATACAAAATTTTGTACGATTAATAGGGGTATTTTCATTATTTACATTTAGTTTACACTAAGACATATTATTAAATAAAGGTACAAATTAAATCGATACTTTTTCATTCTTTGCTTTGTGGTGCACACAAAACTGACGATAGAGCAGCGGAGCAGTAAGGTGGTTAAATATTCTGTTCGTAATTGCTTTTGCAAAAACAGCTAAAATTTTGTATTTTGTCGAAGTCGCACACAAAACTGACGGTAAGGCAGCGAAGTTGTAAGCGACTGCTTACAAAACTGACGCTAGTACATACTCGCTGCTATCATTGCTTACAAAAAGGAGTGCTCGGACAATTTCCCGCTGGGAAGGTATGATAACTCTGCCGACGTCGTATTCCTAAATTTCGACTGCGGCACAGAAACCCACCATAGCTGTAAAAAAAAAAAATACCATGACCATTGACTTTTATTTACACGCAAATACTCACACACTCAAGTGTACATTTCTTATAATTGTATCTACCCTTCTGTTCGGGGGACTATCCGCCAACTGGTTAACGGCTAACTACATTTGTAACTGAACTGTAATGCGACTACCTACATGCGAGTAGGTAGTCATTGTCATTGGGACACGCACTGGAGAGATGAAGATGCGTACGCTCTGAAACGGCTGAAATGGAAACAACTATTTGCGTGCAGCAGCAAAAATAATTAGATTTATTTTAAATTTTGTTGTTTTGCTTTTACATATTTCTTGTTATTAGAGCTCGTTTTGAAATCTCTCTGTAAATTTGATTGATTCTGCAACAATAGCCATAAATATAAGTTAATGTATATTAGATTGTTAATGTGTTAGCTACAATTTAATGCATCTATCATGCCGGTTCGTTTCAGTCATTTCTCTCAAATCTCCCCTCACCAACATTTTACCAACTGTCATTCCAATGTTCGCAAAACTACCAGTATTGCACTACTTGATAAATGACAATTGGTACATTGAGAACTGAAGTGTATTTGTAGATACAAAAACCCACCCTTAAATGAGCGTTAGCCACAACCTTATTCATCGACGTTCGCACCAAAATGAAAATTAGGAAACCCTTTATTCAACGTGGGCTTATTTATCATACCTTACTGAGTGTAGCCTGCATACATCCGAGGTATCAAAATCGGTCTACTATATCATATAGTTGTCTTATGAAAAGTCGGAAAAAGTGAACCAAGTCTATACAAAAAGTGAATCTGTGTCGTCGCGCGCCCTTTTTTTTTGCGCGCTCAGAGAGACACTGTTAATGGTACTGCAAATCGCACTTTTTTGCGTAACCTTGTAGTTCTTTCCATCATGTTAACAGTACCAATACATCTAAAGACATCTCCATATAAAATATAGGAATTTTTTTATTATTACATAATAACAAATATGAGTGAAACTTATATATTACTTTTTATATCTTATTAAAATTCCCTACGCAATGGTATAAGTTTCAACCATATTTGTTGCCATATAGTTGGTGAAAAAAGATGAGCACATTTTTCTTTAGCCTATTTATATAATATATGATATGATTTAACAAAAGCATTGAGTTACAAATTTTAATTGCATATTGCGATGTTAAAAAAAATTCGATAACTATTATGGATTTAAAAAGAATAATTAAAATAACATTCATGAGGATTGTTGAATGCATTGAAAAGCTCATTCAAGCCGTAGAAAAATGTGAATGCCTCTTGGACGTCGTCGGACGATACAAAAGGGGGCAGTAGGTGCATAGTTGCAGGGAACCTGAACGCCTCCCAAAAAAAGACTCCCTTGAGTAGCGTGTTCATTTTTCAGTAACAATATAATTCAAACACATAATTAATGTTGCGGGTTGAAACATGAAATACAACCTCGCCTTTTGACATATTCACACTTCAAAGGGAAGAATGAATATTTCGCAAAAAGTTGTTATCAAATTAGCAACCTGCAAGCGAAAAGAGGGAGCGAATAGAGTCTAGTGAGGAGGCAAGTGTTCATTGTAGTTTTCTAAGTTGTAGGCGGTAAGAAGAAAAAGGAATAATGCCGCTTGCGCAATATTTTGTTGTGCAATAAACACAGTTCCGTCAAGGTAGGAAAGAACTTCTGCGAATATTTTGATACCGAGCAGGCTTCAGAAAAGGTGATGCCTTTTCCAGCGACTTCGTCAAGTACATCAAAACAGGATTATATTCTATAAGAATCCAGTTGCTCGCATAAGCAGATGATATCGTTATCATTGGTCGTAAAAGCAAGGCAAAGTATGTGTTTTCCTGCAAAGGAGTAATAGAGATGCCTCTCGCTAGAGGAAATGAGCTTTCTATGAGAGACCCATGCCCAATGTCGCAGCGGAAAGTACTTCGTCAGAGTTTTGGCCCTTTAAGCGTTGGCAAACACTACCGCATTCGATTGAACGACGAACTCTATGAGCTTTGCGCCGAATCTTCTGTGGGAAAGGTTTTCAAAGCTATTAATGGAAGGCGATGAAGGGGCAGGCTTTGTCTTCGTTAGAAGGTCCTGGTTAGAGCACACTAACTACCCAGTATCACCGATTGGATACTGGGTAGTTAGTGCGTTACTTGATGTAGAGCACTGATTGGATACTGGGTAGTTAGTGCGCTAGCAGAGCCTGGATCAGTGCTCTACATCAAGTGGTAACCTGGTAAAGGGTTGCTATGGCCAGTCAAGAAGAGGAAGAAGAAGTGCCAGAAAAAAAGTTGCCAAAGAACAGCCTTCCTCATTAAATTTATTTAAATGAAGAATAATCATGGCAAAATGCGTATGAGCAGGAAGGCTTACCTTGGTAAGTACATCTTGCACATGCCTGCCTTAAGCTAAGCTTACGCTGATTACAGTTGATGTAGTGATTGCTTTCTTTCGCTTATTCCCCTTATAAAAAAAAATAATGAAAATATGCAAAGAGCAATAATTTTTCCAATCTGCAGCTTAACTTTAAATGCTTTCATTGACGGTAAAAAAAAAAACATTTCCCATGAAAATCAAATTTATGAGCAAATATTTGTATAGACGCGTTAAATGCTATGGGCGTTACTAAGGTAACTGGACTGCGGTGGGTGGTTGGTTGATTCGACAAAATGTCAACATTGTTTCATTTATAAGCTTAGCATGAGTGTTCGTACCAATTTTAGTGCCTCTAAACACCTTAACATTGTTGTAAAAAGTAAAATTTTGTTGCAGTTTATAGGAGGGGCCTACAATTACCACATTATTACTTATATCTTTTAAAGTTTTTATCCGCTTTTGATGATATTTACACAACATATGCTCAATGACAGTGTGCACCCTTTTACAAAAAAGTCTTTTAAAAAGAAGTTTATGTCAAAAACCGTTTAGCACAAGGTTCGAGCGCAAACATTCTTGTTAAAAGAATTCAAAACTGTTTACTCCTCCGAGCACTAACATTATGCAACGAACTGGCTATAAATTTGTTCTTTTTTTTTTTTTTAAGAAATCAACTATTATGAATTTTACAAAGAAAATGAATAGAAATAATCACAATTTGTAGGAGCATTTTTTTCCCCCCATTCATAAGTATTAGAGTTATGAGCTGAAAAAAACCAAAAACAAATAAGCAAAACTCAAATTCAATAGTTGGCCTTAATGAATTCGGGTTTTTTGTATAAACCGATTTTTGAATTTAATAAAGTATAAATATGTCTTTTTTATCTTTACGCTTTTTGCTTAGCATTTAAGTATTGGCTGATTTAATATATTCTGCTTTAATATGACGAAAAATATCGAACAAGTTCTGAAAAAATACCCAAGAATAACTTTTATGTGTTTTTTATTGCAAATGCAAATCAATAAAGTGCAATTTTTGACTCTTTCTTCAACTCGAAATAATTGTCCCAGGTATGCGCTTAACTTTGTTTTGATGTTTATTTTATTACCTTCATTTTGTCTAATTTGCATTTGATTTAATCAAATAATCAACACCAATAATGGCTGCAAGTTCGAAGACAAAGTGTTGACTCTTAATTAATTTGTATGCCAAGTTTATTAATTGCTTAACTCAATTAATTAATTGCAATTCAAAAAGAAAGTTACTTGAAATACATTTTATTTTATAGATACATATGTACTTGTTTATGTATTTTGGTGCGTTGCAGCTATTTGTGAGGACTTGTTGATAATCATATATAAATTTTCAATACTTTTTTGATTTTTTCTCTATTGGCGCGCATAAGAGGTAGTAAACTCTCATATGCCATCACGTTTCTATGACAACGTTCGTAATGTAAGATAACTTTACGTAAATGAGATTGATTTGGCGCTGACGTTGCAAAATGCACGATGGCGCTATGACCTAGAGTTGGGTCAAATAGCTCTCACATATTTCAATCGAACTTATCAAAGTTATCGACATTTCAATGAAAAGTTGCGTTTGATCCAACTAGTTGAGAGCTGTTTTTTTTTGGAGTTTGGCATACCGGCCTCGTACATGCCTTTAATTGAAGCTTTTTTCGTGAGTCGGGTGGCCTGAATCTTGTGGCCTGATTCCTGTGGTCTGATTCGTGTGGCTTCATTCAGTTTCTGTGACTTTGGTGCTGTATTAGCTGTGTCTACGCTACTTGTGCCAGCTGCTTAACCCCTGATCTACAGTTCAAGTGCACGACGAGCACGAATTTCAAATAAAACTAAGAAAAATAGTATGTACTCCAATTTTGTGCCGGAACTGAGTTGAACTTCGATTTTTATTTTGATTCATTTAATCTTAATTCCTAGACGGAATCATTTTGAAATCTATGAATTCTTTCTTGGAATTTAGCTAGATAGGAATCTCTGATAAGGCCATAACTACCGAGGTAGGTCGGACAGTCTTCTGCTTCTTGCTTGCCTTCTCTAGTCCATGCTATTAAAGACAGTGCGCCTCATACCTGGTAATTCTTGTCAAATATCAGGCAGCGCCATAAAGCAAAATGGGGAGCATGAGCGTCTTTAATAGTGTTAATTTCATCTTGCAAAAGTGGTCTTTAATACGCAATTGCCTTCTGAGATCAAATTAGCATCGTTTGGCAAGAGTAATACTTCGTTTCTTTAGTTTGCTTGTAATTTGTTTCTTTGGTGGTGCTAAAGTAAAGGAAGACCTTGATAACATCGAATGAATGGATTTCATATCAACCGGAGAGTCTAACTTTGGCAGTTTCTCAATTTGTCCATAAAGGCTTAGGCAAAATCTCGCTTAACATGTTCAACGATGACAATATTATCTGCTTTTTCCGTTCCGGTCTCTGCTCCACAAAGTTGGACAGTGTATCGCCACGCTGAACATCTCGTACAGCATTTAAAGGTTCGGAAATGTTCCTTTCTAACTTGATTGTCTTACAATGAGACATATACGCCGTCTCTCTTTTCGGCAAATAGATGAAGGGTATCAGTATGACATTTTTGCCCATTTCACAGATGCAATATTACTTTTTAAAGTAATCCACACACATTCAAAGTGCCGTGCGTTGAAATCGTTGTCTTTAAAGTTTAACTAGCCTATTTTTCCTCTGTAAATTGATGATGAATGGTCCCAGTGAGCAATTTACGGATTTCATTTTTTGCCAAATTGTGAATGTGTTTACTCAAAAGCTGATAAGTTGAGAAACGCATTAAAAAACATTTTAAATCAGTATAGTGATGGAAATTAAAGCCAATCAGCAATGTGCCTCTCATGAGAGATAATAAACTTCCAATATCGATGAAATGACATTCGTTTGATGACACTGAAACAGCGAGTACTACTACCTTTTAAATAAAAAGAATTAAAGTTTTGTCAAATATTTGGTTTTATTTATCGAGAACTAAACTAATCAATGTACAAAGGTATTAAAAAAAATCCGCCTGGTTGTCATCACATCAACTATATCTAAAAGTGTGGCACAAAGGTGTTGGGATCGATGAGTGTCGCCACCTCCGGTGGGTGCACAATCGAACGTCCTGGATAGCGGTTATAAGCAGCTGTAAGAAATAAGGCAGATATAAGTTTTCGGTTTCACATTCTCCATTTGATGTTAAACTCACCAATAATTTTCTGTATGGCGGTATGAGCATCCAAAATTTGAGCTCCTGGCGCAGCATTGACACACATCAGGCAAATGGCAGCCAGAACCAAAGCGAAAACGAAGAACTTGGACATTTTGGATATATTTGATTTGTTTTATTTAGAATTAGTTTGTGTTTTAACACTTTGAAGCTTGTGTTTTGTCTAATTCTTGTGAGCCGCAGTTGGCGCTATTTATATGTGCGAAAGTGTCCGAGCGAAAGATAGCGGAATGAAATGAGGCGAATTTACTTACGGATTCTAAACCAGCTGATTTTAAAATTGATATTCCGTTTTGTTTTTGTAGTCCATTAATTTTGTTTGTGGCGGCGCCGGCAGCAGCGTCGACTAAAAGATATGCGGGATTATATATGACAAACAACAAATTGTTGTTGTTAAGCGAAATGCTCCCGAATAAAATGAAAAACAAGTTTCGCAGAAGAAGAAGCACAAATGTGGGGAATTCTGACAATGTTCGTCGGCATTGACTTTGAATGTTTGAGAGTTTGTGTTTCTTGTTATTGCTGACGCTTTGTGCTCAAGGAAGTCGAAATGTAAACAACACCGAAATGAAATTCATAATGTTTTGTAAATTTAATTTTTTATTCTAATACACTTATTTATATGTATGGATTGTCCGGCTTGAGTTTTTGCTGTTGGCCAAAAGCGTCTTCCATTGGTGGAATGCCAAAAACTGGGTTTATTCTTGGCTCGAAGCACTGACTTATCACAGTTCATTGTACGACTTGTTGGCTAGTTTATGTGCTGTTTTGTTTATGTTTTGCTTTTTGTTTCTAACACATTCTATACATATTTTATACACAATTTCGGGTTTTCCCGTTAGATAGCCGCTCAAGATCAAAGAAAGCTTTTACGGACGGACGCAACTTTTGATCAGCATGGCCTGGCTTTTTGTCGCCTTCAATGTGCGACTAAACTGCTGATTTATGGCCGAACCGGTTCGACTGGCCAACTGGCTTTAAACTTCAACTCAGTTCCAAACGAAAGTAAAATTTAAGAGCACTAAAGTGTTATGCGTTGCAAGCTGTTGCTGTCAGCGAAGCTTCAAAACCACTCAAACCGCCATGTTTAACCACAACAAAAAAAAGGGAACCAATTCCTGTAAACACATGTTGTAATTGCGCAAGCAAAGTGCGTGGGCGTGTGTAGGTAGCTGCCCATTGGCAGATTCCTTGCGCAATTGTGTGTGCGGGTGTGGGGGGCGTATACGTAATCTGAGTTTATGCACAGTGCGTGCAGGCCAAACTTTGTAGGCAACTTTCATTCAGCTTTCGCGAAAAATGTCCTTTTTTTTTTTGCTGTTCTTCTTCTTTTTTTTCTTCCGCCCTGCCAACCTTGTTAATTTAAAGCGTATGCATGCATTGTTAACGCAAACACGTGCACACGGCTCAGACAGAATTGTCAAAATTCAAATGATTAAGACAAACGACGAAATTTTATCATTTTCCTGGAAATTGCAAATGCCACACTGTGAAAAGCGCAATGTGCGCAATTGTTCATGAAGTTAATCAATTGTGCTGATTAGTTCACGTGGCTGCCTTATCGCGACTTGTTTATTGGCGTTTGATGCGCCCGACGGCAGGCTATATATTTTCCACGTCCTATTAATATATAGTACAGTACATGGTATTCATATATTTATGAGTTTTTCCAAGCTCCAATTTGAAGCTCTTGTTGGTTGTTTCTTCTATTTTTTTAGGGTGAGGACAATTTAGCCTAGAGCTTACTAAGTAAAAACAGGCATTGGCATTGCTGTTGGTGGCTGTGGCAGTGGCAGTGGCAATATTGGCAGCAAGTAAGCAGCATAAACACATTACCCCAGGGATTCTCATACACTTCGTAACGGAATTTGCTTAAGAGTGTTTATTAGGTTTCTGCCAATGTATGCTACAGTGCCAGAGACAGAGATGTATGCATGATATCTGCATAACATGTGTGTTTGTGTGTTCTGAAGGGCACGTGCCCAGGGCAGGGAGCTAAGAGAGCCTGCAAATTCACTGCAATCGAAAAATAAAAATGTTTCCGTAAAGGGCCTAGTATACATAGCTCGTCGTACTAACGGAGCACATGCAAAGTTGAAAATTCAATAAAAACAACAAAAAAAATAGCCGAAAACAACACTTCTGCTGTTTACAAACGAGACCTCTAACATCAAAAACAATTTTTCTTATTTGAGTTGCTTAATTTGGAACTTTCTAGCTTCAAAGATTGGTGTTCAAGCACTGAAAATCTGTTGTGGCGGAATGGGTGTTGTATGCCCAAAAAAATAAAAAGAATTTTCATTCTTAAGTCCACATTGATCTACATACAACATTGATCTACATACAACATACATGACTTTAGCCTTTGGCTATAATATACGGTTTTTGGTTGAAACTTAGATGAAAAGGGCTATATTTTAAATTATTTGGATAAAACTACCAAATATTTTTTTTCCGAGTAATATTACAGGCTATATAAGCTCCGCGGACCAAAGTTGTCATCTATGGCGTTACTTTGTCCAACGAATCATTTAATCGTCAAAACCCCAATTTTTTTTGTTTATTTTTAATATCATAAATAAAACGCCACTTTTTCTCGATCTTTTGGATTGGTAGGTTTTGACATATTCTAGGAGCCAAGAGATCTCCAAGTCTATTAAAGACACAAAATGTTTTTGAAGTACCAAAAACACTGCATTTAAAAAAAAAGAAGGATTTTAGTGACCGTTGACCTTGAATATCTTAAACGCGGACTTGGGATTCATTTTGAAAATTATCATAAAATGCCAAACCAAACAATCTTACCAAGTTTCAACATATAAGTTTTACATTCCATGGATTCCAGGGGGGGGGGGGGGGGGGTAAGATAGCGACTTGATTCGAGAAACTCCCTCAGCCTTGAAAAAATGCGCATATTATATACATAGTATTTTGGTAAAAAATGTTTGGTCGAAAATTAAATAAGCTAAAAAAAAAGCTAAAAGCTAAGCTTTATATTGATGGCAGGTCGAGACAAAAGTTTGTGAAGCAGAATTTTTGTTCGCCAGTGTACTTTATTGACTTCATATTACATGGTCCTAACAACACGATGCAGGGATATGGCATCAAGTGGGACATCACATCCGGTGCCTTTGCTTACATCCTTAACAAGTGTTAGTATTTACCGTGATGGCAAACAAGCTCTATGCCAAAGAGGAATCGCTGTGTCCATTCCAAATAAAATGGCGTTCACAAACAAAGTTTTTCCTAATTACATTTTATCATTTTACATCTTTTGAAAAGAATGATTTTGTTGCACAAAGTTTATAATTATTTAACATTTTAGCTGCTATGTTTTGCACTCATTTTAAGAGTTAGAAAAAGCATGACAAAGACCAATTTATTAAAATAATATTATATAAAAAACTCACAAACAATTTGGCATTAATTGGTCAAATTTTTAAAACTAAACAAATTGTGAAACTTTTTAGCTGTTGGCACAACGCATGGTGAAGCTCGATAAGATTTGTGTTGCAACAACGCTGGTCGGCAGCCATTTTGCTGCAGGGTAGATGGTAACTGTTCTTCATACTATTTCGATACTTTTTCAACATGTATTTACTCTCATTTGTAATCAATTTTGTAGGAGAAATTCAGTTACTCTCTGTATTCGCTGTGCTGTCAAGCACGCTGCAGCAAAATCCCTTGTTTTTAGGTTGAAAACCGTGCATGGCGTGAGGGCCTACAATAAAAACCATGTCAGTGACAGTTTCAATAAAGCGCACAATGAAATAGTCGAAAAGGATAATTGCAGAACCCGTATGATTTTCACCCCGGGCACGCATATACTGTCTACGGCTCTGCAATATTTTCTGTCTGTACACGGACCGAATATCAAATAATATTTGGCACCATTTGGTTTATTACAATGTATTATAAACAGTTATTGTGGCAGAAGTCAATTTAATAATTTGAACCAGTTCATAATTGACTGAATGATTCAAAAAGGCCGGAAGCCACTTTTGCAAAATAATATTTCGGAAAGTGTGTTAGTTAAAGTTAAATTTATGCCTTTAAATCAAAATTTTTGGCAATTTTAATTACCGTTATTTTATTGCCGTTAATTTCTAACATATTACTTGATTGATTTGTTTGTTCTTATAGATCTCACATAGATCACAAAGTAATTCAGAAAGTAGTAAACAAATTCTAAATAAATTGTTTTGGACCGATTAACACCAAACTAAGACGTGTTACGTCTTGCACGTGCCGTGCAACAATATTACCGTTAAGTTCTCTCCTATAGAAGCAGCTAATACAGCACTCACATCACAGAGCCCGAATCAGGTTACATAAATCAGTATACCCAAATCAAACCACCCTAATCAGGCCAAGTGGTGTGATCCTCGAACGCACTGCTAAAGATGTTTCAAATCAAAAAGAAGTTCACTGATATAATGTTGACCCGCTAAGTGGCGGTGATTCGTAATACTCGTATTTAAGAAAATTTTGTATATATTTTACTACAGGACTCCACCCCCTGCTTACTCCCCATGACACCCCCTTCTCGTTCTCCATCACGTTGCTCTTCTTCTGCCTCTGCCTTTTCCTCTTACACTTCCTCAAACTAAGACCAGATGCGGATATTGGTACCAATAGTCTCATCTCGATGGCCAGACTCTGTGCACAGTTTTGGGGGAAAAAAAATTTAGGGCTTTGAGATTTTATGTCGTTTTTTGTAGTTTAAAGATTTTTTTTTGTTTTCCAAATTATTGTGTATTTGGCAAAAACGATCCTCATTTCAAGAGCTATAAAGTAAATCAACCGTTTGTCGTACACAATTTTGTATTCATTTCTATGATCTGTTCGCAAAGTTTAAAAGCGAATTGTAGATTTGTGCAATGTATTTAACAGGCAGGAGGAGGCATGGTAGACCTTATGTTCATGGGCAAAACTGATTAGGAGCTATATACGCGTCCATGTAGCCATGTCCGTTTGTCCTTCCCTTTTTATAGAAATGTTAATACTTAATCCAGAGCCACAAAATTTGGTATTAAGACACATGTTACGCTTATAAACCAAACAATATTCACCTTTTTCCGAATCATCTCTATACATCGAAACGAAAATTTGCTCAGAAATTTGATTTTCATGTGAGAAATGTGTACAAGGTACATTAAATCACTGTCGGGCATCGTCCAAACTGTCTGCATCAAATTTTTACATTTTTGGCTTATAGATTATTATTTAAATAGCTCTACGATTTAGTATCGAAAGAACTATTTTATTTAATGTAACTTTTACTTCAATTTAAGTTCAAATAGGAAATTTAACAATCAATTTGACCTAAAATATTGGCCCGAAGTAGGAAACTTTGGCGGAAATACTCGATATGCCCAACCATGAAATAAGAGCGTGAGATGGAAAACACTCTCACTAAAAACGAGCAAATTTAATGACGAGCTGGGGTTGGTGCAATGCGTGCTCTACGAACTCCTGATGAACGAGCTCAACATATTGGGATGCGTAGAATTGAAAAACAACGCATTACTAATAAGCATAAATAAGCCACTGTTGGGAGAATGAGTATAACCCGCGCTACATCATTGGTTCCATTCATTCCTGAAATTACAGTAGACAGCAACAAAGTTTTATTGAGGAAATGTCACTAATTGTAATCACTAAGGAGTGGTCAGAGAATCAAGATTTGCAATAACAATGGTTGTGCCTTTCATCATGGATGTAGCTAGAGATGCACGATAAGTAGAATCAAGGAAAAATAAGATGGAAAAAGAATAGAAGACCTACAAACTTACTTTAGCTAAGAAATTGAATAATTTTTGTTTTTGAAATAAAACACCTTGACAGATTCTATAGAGTATACTCTAAGTCTATCAGAATAGGAAGGCAAGCCATTGTTGGGTGCCCAAATTAAATCATCAAAAATTCCATTGGTTTTTTGGCCATTGTTTGAGGCGTCTGTATATTATTAAACGTAACATAGTTAACATAAACACCTCTAAACAAATTAACATAAATCGAGAGCAATTGAAAAAAGTATTGAAAGGGAACATTTTCTTCCCGTATTAAGACATGTCCGCAGCAGGAATCGAACTCACGAACTCGTGTCTTGGGAGTTAAACAACCAATCACTGGGCTACGCTAGCTAACTTTGACGCAGTACTCAATGCAACATCAAAAACAAATTTGAGAGCGTTCTCAATAGTTTTCTCAAATTCAAGTCCATTTTACTTATTTCAAGTATTTCGGGACTAAACATAAAGATCGTTCCTTCTTACTATAAGAAATGTTGTACTTGATATTAAATTAAGTACGTTTATGACTTATTACCAGTTTTTAGCTCTGAATTCAAGATTTGTATGCTTATTTTAAGCCTACTTCGGTTTGATTTTAGAATCAAGATTGAGTTCTTAAATTATATTGCTGGGAGCAACTTATTATTATTTAAGCCCTAATCGATATCTCTTTAAGCAAGAGCAAGTAACAGCTACATTGCGGACTTCCTAAGATTGCCGCACCTCTTTGGCTTGAAAATGCTCGTCCATAAATGTCAAAGCATTTCTTGTACTCAAAAATTTGAGAAGCAGTTACGAGTATTACTTGCTACTTGCTTCAAAAGAAAGTGAATTTCATATTCAGACATTGCCTTAAAAATACGTATACGCATGTATCCAAAAAAAAAAAACCCACATTGAAACTGTCATATTCAGAACATGTTGATGTTTTCATTCGGTTTAAACCGAATTCCTCCCACTCACTTTCACATATGCACAAATTTCGCGCATGTCTACTCTCTACGGATTTGGCTAGTAGTTAAATCGAGTTAAATATTTTACAGTATGAATATTAAGTTTAACACATTAGCATAAACTTATTTAAACAGACAGACGGCATGCTGTGGAAAGAGTTTTTGTCTTCATGTTGATTAATCTCACTTTAATTAAGAGTAATGAAAATTAAGCATGTTTTCTTTTTTTTGTCCAAAAGGGGCGAAAAATGTAGCTTTATGTTCTATAATTACATTATAAGCATTTTCGATGTCCAATTAGCTCAAAATAGGCGATTTTTCAATGATTTAGCTGCAAGATTAATGGTGCTTTCTAGTCATTTATACTATACAAATTGCCAAACACAGCGTAATTAGTTTAGTTGTATTCCAACCAATTTACGCTGATTTGCAAAACTAATTAAAATGCCGTACAATGGGTATGGCATTTGTAGCGGACCACATCATTATTTCATTAGCGAAATTATATTTGATTAATAATAATGAAACTAGCTTTAGTTACAATACTAATATTAGTTTTCGCTTTCGTTTAATTAGTAATGAAAATGTTAGTGTACAATTTAACAAAATCTGACACATATGTGCTACCAAATGACACAAATACATATGTGCACACATCAGCAAGAAGTTAAGCACATTTAACTTGAAAGGAAACACAAATATGTTAAATACTCAAATCTTTCATTTGGGCGCACATTGCGTATACGTTATATGCTTTAAATTGAACAAACATAAAATCAACCGAAGAAAGCAACAAAGGCCAAGGACAACAGGACCAAAGTGGAAGGATAGTTGCTTCGATGAAGAAACGTTTAAGGCTACGTTGGATCTAGTGGAGGAAAGACAGGGATCGACTGAACTGGCCACCAAGCAGTTAATGCACAATATGGTAGAAGCATGCGACGCTTCGATGCCAAAGAGAAAACCGTGCAAACGCGGGGCCCCGTGCTACTGGTGGACTGATGAAATCAGCCAACTGAGACGTTCCTGCCTTCAGTGTAGTAGACGCTCTCAGCGATCGAGACGACGCCCTGACTTCTACGAGAGACTCGAAGACTATCGAAGGGCAAGGAAAGCACTGAAAGTGGCCATAAAGAGTAGCAAGGCAAACTGCTTTAAGAAGATTTGCGAAGAAGCAGACGTTAACCCGTGGGGTACAGCGTACAAGGTGGTAACAAAAAAGATGATGGGTCAATCAACAGCGAGAGTCACATGCCCAGCGGCTCTCCGCAAAATAGTGGAGACCTTGTTCCCACGGCATCCCCTGCTGGAGGTGACCAACATTTCGATCGGAACGGACGTGATAGATCCCGTGACCCTGGAGGAAATAACAGAAGCATGTGCACGAATAGGAGACAGGAAAGCGCCGGGTCTGGATGGTATCCCAAATAAAGCCCTCAAGCTTGCTATTGCCTACAAAACGGAAAGCTTCGCAAGGATCTTTACGCGATGCCTACAGGATGGAGTATTTCCAAAGCCATGGAAGGAGCAACGCCTGATTCTATTACCAAAAGGAGGCAAGCCGGCCGATGATCCGTCTGGGTACAGACCAATCTGCCTTCTCGACACGGTGGGAAAAGTTCTGGAGAGGATAATATACAGCAGGCTACTGACTGTGATAGAGTCAAAGGGAGCGCTATCTGAGTCCCAATACGGTTTTCGGAGGGCAAGATCTACGATAGACGCAATTAAAGAAGTCGTGGACACCGCATCGAAGGCTATTGAGGGAAAACGCTGGAGATGGGGCGGTAAGAAGTACTGCGCGGTGATCACACTGGATGTACGCAACGCCTTTAACTCAGTTAGATGGCAACTAATTCAGAGGGCTCTTTGCCGTGTAGAACTGCCACCGTACCTGTTGAGGATAATCTCGAGCTATCTCTCAGATAGAGTGCTCGTCTACGAAACTGACGACGGCCCCAAGCGCTACAAAGTGTCAGCAGGAGTCCCACAGGGGTCAGTACTGGGACCTCTTCTGTGGAACGTAGCATACGACGAGGTTCTAAGACTTTCTCTTCCCCAAGGATGCAAGCTTATCGGATTTGCGGATGACCTGGCATTAGTAGTGGTTGCCAAACACGTCACAGAGGTAGAGTTGGCTGCTAATGCCTCAATTGCAACAATAGGTGATTGGCTCAAGAGCGCTGGCCTTGAGCTAGCTGGCCACAAAACAGAAGCAGTGCTTATTACAAGTAGGAAGAAAATGGAGTGGATGACCATCAAAGTGGGCAGCGCGTCCATAAGGTCAAAACCGAATATACGGTACCTGGGAGTCATGTTGGACAATAGGCTCAACTTCCGGGCACACGTGGAATACGCCAGCAAGAAGGCATCAACCACGCAGGCGGCTCTCGCTAGAATGCTACCAAACATAGGAGGACCTAGAACGGGCAGACGTCTGCTTCTCTGCAGAGTCGTAGCCTCCGTTCTGCTATATGCGGCACCGGTATGGGCTGCAGCACTGAAGACGCAGGATTTGCGGAGGAAGCTCTCAGTCCCATACCGACTCAGCGCTCTGCGGGTGGTTTCAGGATTCAGGACATTGTCAGACGACGCTGCGCTGGTCCTAGCGACAATGATACCAGTGGATATTCTGGCAAAGGAAATGGAGGCAATCTATGTCAGGCGGACATCTACAAGCGAAAGAATAGATCTGGCAGAAATCCGGAGGACGGCACGGGAGGCATCATTATCCAGTTGGCAGGCCAGATGGGACACGTCAACTAAAGGGAGATGGACGCACAGGCTTATCCCGAATCTAACGGAGTGGATAAAGAGAGGGGCAGGACGTATGAACTACCACCTGACCCAGTTCATGACAAATCACGGCGGGTATAGGGAATATTTGTTCAGGTTCAAGCATGAGCGAACCCCCCTATGCCCGAGCTGCCACAGCTGTAATGAGAATGCGGAGCATGTCATGTATCACTGCCCAAGATACAGGAATTTAGCGGGCATACTTCCTCCCCCGGAGGAGCTAACCGGGTACATGTTGAAAAGTGAGGATAACTGGCTAAGGATCAGCCAGGTGATTATCCACATACAAGGCGATTTGCGACGTTGCGAGAGAGAACGTCGTGAAGAGGAACGGATAAGGGAGTCTTAATTGAGAAGGAAAAAGGACGGAAGTAACAGCTCATCTAGGCATCCAGAAGGATCTGAGAGATGCAAAAGAGAGCTGATATGTGTGTGCCTATAATAGGCAACCCTCCCCTGCGAAGTAATACTTAGCGGTCCTCCCGCGGGGAGTGGTGGTGTAAAGGGGTGTCTTTAGTACGTAGGCATTGTCGTTGGATTACGACATGAATCGTGCATGCTGGTGGTACGGACCATCAGTATCTTTTGAAGATTTTCATCCCTCCATGGCGTTCTCCATGGTTACTTACGTAAAAAAAAAAAAAAACACACACACACACCCACACTCACACCCATACACACACACACACACACACACACACACACCCACACTCACACCCATACACACACACACACACACACACACACACTCATACTTACACCCTATTTCATAATTTTAATCCCTCCCATTCAATGAAGTCGCTTGCTCCGCTGCATTATTCTTTTAATGAGCTTCAAAAAATGATTTACTACCCCTAACTTTGGTAGCTTGGAATATGAGATTTTCATACGAAAAGCTGGCTGGAAATTGCTTTATGTATCCGTGTATGAGTAGCATTGTCTGTGACAACAACCATCTAGATTAAAGTCTTAAGTCCATGAAAACCGCAATGTTTTTGGGCTCCGTTTATACAGTTTGTATAACAAACGTATCCACACACTTCTGCTGACAAACACTTTAAGCTTGTTCTGAAGTTTCGTTAAAGATTGAAACAAGCTTTTTCAATCTATCGTAAAGTACTTATATTTTCGAATTAGTTTAAAACTCAACCTGCTTGGATACAGAAAATCGGTCATATTCAAATAGCTGCAATTCAAAGTAGAAAAATTAGTTTCACAATTTCAATAGGCACATTCAAAAAAAGAAGAGGTTTCGTTATGTGTGCAAATTTTGTATTTTGAGCGTATAAGTGTGAATTTGACTGCGTATGAAGCGAGTTGATTAGTAAAGTGAAAAAATGTAGTTGATTAGCAAAGTAAAAACTTATATTTTCATAATTTAAAAGAGTTTAATTGAGGGAAATTGCAGCGGCTAAGTGTAAATATTTTTTCCAAATTTTTCTTGGCATTAAAATGGCTTATATAGGCATCAGAAAGTTTACTTTTTATGGCTCAAGATTTTACTTGGAGAACTATGCCGTAAAATAATATCTGATAAAAATGATCAAAATAGACAACAAGACAAAAACGGTGTCGGTTTAAGGAGGAAAGTCGCTGATTGAAGCTTTCGAAACCTTTTTGGAGGAAAAAGTAGTAAAATTAATAGTCGAGCAGACCCGACTCTAAACATTTCAAGCGAATGCCCATAATTTGAAAACTTTCTTGTATTTTCTATTGTTTAGCGGGTATCACTCAATGCAAAGGGAGCATATGGATAGGCAAATGGATGAAGTTGCACGTTTTCCTTTGTCGCTAACAATATGTCAATTTTTGCTGTCTCAACTTCTCTTTTTATATCAATAGATACATTGATTTGTAAATCAAATGGATAGTTATGAAATTATAATTTTTTTGAAAGTAAATACACAGATGATCAAATGTTTTGATTACCTATCGATAGATTTAATGTACAATAAAAAATTGTTAAAAGTCTTTTGCCGCAAGCCATCTTTCATTCCTATGGGCACGGACCTCCTTTTTGAGGCATGCAGTGAGCGCATTGGGTGCCGCTTTTAGATAAAACTTGGTTATGCTTTATCAGCTACTCTCACTTCACTCCGCAATATGCATTGAGATCCAAAACAATCATAGTACCTGCTAATAAACGCTTCTTAATTTCATTTATTTAATATCAGCAATTGCAAGAACATTAGATGTACGACTGCGTCGGCTATTTGCCGTTGGCCAAATGTGAGGAAATGACTTGGAAATGAACCTTGCTGAAGAGCTCATGTGTTTTATGGTAACTCCAATGCGGTCGCATAATTTAATTAAACAGTTAAACCATCGCTTTTGCTGAAGTTCATTCTGTCTATAATAAATAGCGTATTTTTCTGCCATGGCTACAATGAGCCCAACTTCAAACGTGATAAAAACCTACTTTTGGTGCACCATGCACATTAGATAGCATTGTTTTAACAGTATATAACGTCTTCTTTTTTCTCATTTGACAAAAATAAGCAATTTTTTGGAAGGCCGACCTAGCAATAACCCAAAATCCCGTTCGCCCCCTTTGGTCCTTTTCGTGCCTATCTTGCCCTTTCGTTACTATCGGGTCTTTTTGGCTTTGCGCTTAGGTCAAAGGCTTAGGCTCTTTAAATCCAAAGAGCAAAGTAATAGATTCAAAATATGCAAAAGTTTTGTTGAGCACAACGTACGTGTGAGAGTGCTTGTGTTGCTGTCTCTATTAGACCGATTCACTCTCCGTTCGTCCGTCTGTTTGTGGTCTCAGTTTCTCAGAAATAGAGAAAGAGAGCCACAAAAATTTTACCAAAAAATGCCTTTTGCCTAGGTAAAGGGAAACACCACAAAAGCTATCCAATTGAAACTTGGCACAGTTATGCACACTGTTACTGTGCATCATCAATCATTAAAATAGAATAGAAACTTTAAAAGATATTGGCAATAATATCCCAATTTTTGACCCCTCCTCCTATAAATGGCAACAGAATTTTATTTTTTATAAAAACCTATAGCCCTCAAAGCTTGGATACAAAAATTTAATTTGCGTATTTTTATTAATTCCAGTCGGTCAAATTTTTTAATATGTAGACCAATCGAAAGTAAAAGTTGAAAGTATTTAAATACACAAAGTCTTTTCGTTTATGCATAAGTAGTCATTAGAGAACAATTTGTTTTAATGCTTAGCGATAATAATCGTTAAATAATGGTTCGTAAAAATTTGAATACTTTACTAAAAAAAAAAAAAAAGAAAACACGTTTCGATAGACACAAATTTGTGCCTGAGTATAGCCTACGCTTAGATTAATCAAAAGTTAGAATGGCAATAACTTTTGAAACACAAGGTTTTTTGTTATTTGCCTAATATTTTAAATGATATACCCTAAAAGGCAGCTAGGATCGGGTAAAGCCAGCCGTCCAATGGTCTAATTCTGTTGCGTGCAACAGTTGACCCACTTATCAATAGTAAACGTATTATTAGGGACAGTGCACTACGACTCTTGGGCCACCTTGATTATTTGTTCAATTTCATAAAGAACTTAGTCTCAATCGACTTTATAAATCGAAATTATTATTGCCGAGTGGAAATTGAAATGCTTTTATTTTTATTTCTCATTTCTGTTTGTGCCTGGTTTTATCTTAAAACCAATATTTTTACACCATTTTTCTTCACAAGAACTCGCGAAAAAAATGTACCAAATGTGAGCACCCCAAACAAGGGATAAGATTCCAAGTACACAAGCTACGTGAAGAGCATATAAATCTCGGCGTCACAAACCTGGCGCTGCCAACTTTTTCAACTTTTTTTATATTTGGTGACATACATAGATAAGCACATAAATTTTGAGATATAAAATTATATTATTTGATATATTTATATCGCATATCGAAAAGTTTGTTACTTTATTGTTTTGTTGGTTTCTGTTTTGCTTTTCTCTTAACTTGGCCAAAGGCAAATCACAAAAGTTTATATATTGAGCGCACGTATTGCTTTGCTCTTCACCAGCATTCCAAGATAGAACCACTTGACCATTTGTCAAGTATGCAGGCCGTTAAAGGTGGCATTGTTCAGTGTCCTTTGCATTCCTTAAGCTAATTTTTCAAGTCACTGCTGATGGAAAAGCTTAGAGAACTGAATGTTGTGGATTTCGCTTGACTAAGTACTTGGATACCAGCTGCCAGTTTTGTATGTGCCTTGTATATTCAATGCCGAGCACAAGTTTAATTTCCGAGTAATATCAAGTTCCTGTTAAACGCAAGGAACTGTGCGTTTTTGTCCCGTCTCCATTCTGTGCCCTCAACTTTAATACTTTTGGTGAATCTCTTTGATGTATGAACTTTTTTCTAAACTTTTATTATGTATGTGCTAAAGTTTTGCCATGCATAATTTCTGCCGTTCCTGTTTGATAAACTGTAGTAATAAGCCACAGGCTAAATAATAAAAGCTTTATCAAATTGTTATTTAATTGACTTGTTGGCTTACCTCCTGGAGCTATTGTCCTTGGGCTACATTTTGACACGACTGAAATGAAAACAAATTTAAAAAGCAAAAGTCATGTGTTAGCCCAATTTTAGCACTTGTAAGTCCTTGATTTACTATATACGCATAGTAGGCTACAAGAAATAATGAAATATATGAAATAAAACACAATTTGTCTTCTCTCTTGGAGGCACTACTGAACCAAAGTTAGGGTAGCTCTTTGCATACATGTTATATGCATGTACTTGGGCTTTACCTACATGAATAACTACAATTTGGTACATATTCATAAATACTGCGTTCGTGCACTTGAAAAAAATACTTTTGAAGCGTGAGTTAAGTGTTTGTTTTCGGTTTATTTATGCAAAAACTATGAAACTTAAAAAAAATATCAATTCAAAAGAGCTGCCTTTTACTTTTTTATATCAAATAAAGTGGTTTTTATTTCTTGAACACTAAAGACGGTCGCATAAAAAAGTTTGCAAAGGCACCCACTATTTAAAAGCTTATGTAGAGAATATCGCATAACGACTCCAAATAGCGTTTCATTAATACTTTCGTATTTATAATCCCCCGGAATGGCACATGTGCTGGTTAGTATATTGATGAAAAGCCAAGCTAATGATGCACAACTGACTGTTTGCAGACAGACTAATCAGAAAAATCTTGCGATTAAACAACGGCTCGGCTTCACTGTCAAGAGGGTCTGAGCCGATAGCAGTCTAAACAGACAAAAACCCTGCTGAATGCCTCCGCTGTATGTAACTAAACACTTTGTGAAAGATCCCAATTCACATGGCCCCAGATAGCTTCTACTTATTCGGAAATAACTGCGAACCCTCGCATAACATGACCTAGCCAGCGCAGCCTCTGGATCTTAATTCGCTTGACTCTGTCAGTATCGTCGTAGACCTCATAGAGTTCATCGTTCCATCGTATGCGGTAGTCATTATCAACGCGTATAGGGCCAAAAATCTCCTAATAACCATTAGGTTAGAAATATGCCTCAGTTCTGCACCCAACCACTGTTAATGTGTTGTGTGAAAATCATGAAAAGCTGAAAAATAAAAAAACAACAAAATTCCACTTTTTGTTGATGTATTAATGGTAGTGCTGGCCTTGTCTTCGACTTAGAACAATCTCTCGTAATAGCTCATTACGAAGAGGAGAAAAGAAAACACCACATAATGTTTGTGGGTATAATGTAAGTATTTTGTTGTTGTTTCTTCTTCTATATACAGTACAAATTTATTGTAACGTTGTGTGAAAATATTATGTGTTTGTTTTCGTTGTTGTTATGGTGAGATGAGGACGTGTAGGATTTAAGGAAAGACAGATATCTTGGGGAGTCATGGAAAAAGGAAGCATGACTCAAAGGTGAGGAGGGTTCCTGAACCCCAATACCGACAGCTTTTGGTGAGAAAACAGCGACATTCGTAGAACCAAGGAAGAACAAATTTTTTGTTGTTAGCCGACTTTGCTGAAATCGATGGTCTTACCCATTCCTGGGAGACCAGAGCTACCCGGCTAATCGACAGAACGGATATAGGGAAACAATATACACAACTGCAAAACTTGGAGTGGTGCCTGATAGTGAGCCATTAGCAACAGCATTTTCATCAGCGAGTATCTGGGTGTCCAAGCTTTAGTAAATTTATGGAGTGTTGTGTTTATGGAGTCAGCCTGTAAACCTAATGGTATTAAATTAGTTGAAAATTAGCCCTCCTTTAGCATTAATGACTTTGTGCAATATATTTGGAATTGAATTCACCAAATTTTTGGGAGGATTTGTGGAGAAATGTCCTTCTAAAGAGATTCAACCTCTACGATTGTGACCTCGAGCGTTCTTGTTAAACATGGACTTCTGTTTCGCTTTACATAAGCCCATACATTTTTAATAATATTTAAATCTGGACTTTTAGGTGGTCAATCCAATGTATTCATTCCTACATCGTTTAGAAAGTTGGTGATCATCTTGGCTTTATGACTTGGAGCATTGTCTTGTTGTAAAATAAATGATGGCCCAATCAATCTTATTATCATCTGATGTGAACGAGTGGTCATTTAAAATATGTAAATATTGATCCTGGTTCATTGATCCATTAATTGGTACCAAAACTCCGAAACCATTAAAACAAACAAATCCCCAGAACATTACGCTGCCTCCGCCATGGGATACCCGTTCATACAAACAAACTTAATAGAACATGTTGTCAAAATACTTTTTTCCAATTAGATTTAGCTCATTTCTGACATAAAGTACTAACTTTATGTTGCACAGGACGCACCAACCATAGATTCGAAGTGCGTTCTCTATTTTAGATAGAATAAGCTCTCTTGTCGCGTGGATACTGATAGTTTTATTGACGTGGGAGCGATTTGTCGATGGTGAGGCCTAAGATTTTTTAATAAATTTACATGTTCTATTATATTATTATTATACTCTAGTGTAGGGTACGTACATTTTTACTTTTCCGCAAAAAAGTATTGCGATTGGCCATAAAACTAAAATCTCTAATTCTATGTTTTTCAACGATTTAAGCACTCTGACAACTTTTCCGACGATTTGGCGTTGTTTTTGTATTGGGCATGACTTCAAAGTATTTCCTATTGAATTTGAGCACTCTAGTCGCTATAGCTGGGTCGCCAGAGGAATAATAAGAGTAAATAATTTAAAATTTTTTGTTTTTTCAATATCTTTAGTAATTTCGACTTTACCAAGCTAAATATTTTCTATCGTGTCGGGCATGTCTTCAAAGGGTTTCCTATTGAGTTTGAGCACTCTAGTCGCTACAGTTGGGTCGCCAAAGGAATAATAAGAGTAAATAATTTTCAAAATTTTTTGTTTAAATTTTTAAACGTGCGGTGCCTGAGTTGGTTACCAAATATTTATTTTTGTTTAAAAATTTTACATTCACCTATGGATAGGGTAGATCTGTAGACCCATGTTAAACCTATGTTTAGAATCTCTTTAAAAGTGTGCTGAAGATTAGGTAAGATCGCTTCTGAGGGATGCCGTTGTGGAGTGTGAAACGATGAGAATATGTATTGTTAACTCTAAACTGAAAAAAGAGTTTTGTAATGAATGCATACACCAAATTGAAGCTTTTATGAAATGCGCCTTAATGGGAGAGTTGTTGTAGCACTGTTTGCACTCCTAAAGGATCAAATGCCTCTTCGAAGTGCGTTGCCATGATGGTAGCATGATTTTCTAATTAATTTACATACCTTAAAAATAGAACGTCAACTTTAAATTCAAACCGCTGAAATGGTATTTTTGTCAAAGAGTTGAGTAATTTCAATTAAATGACACCAACAGAGCAGAACTAAAATGTGCATTTATGCGAACATTTTGCCATACGCCATTGGCAACTACTGTTCGTCCGACCCTAACCCTTAAGTCCAGTCTTCCCATATGGTATAGTATGTATTACATACATATTAAATACTAATTAAGAATTTGTTCAGCTTCACTTAATTTGGAGAACAAAGGTCAGTCCATATTCTAGCGCGTAGTGTGGCAAGTTGCAACGACTTACTGAAAATAAATATCATCCAAGTAGATTCAATCAAGATGGGCCAACAAATAGTCCGGCTTAAGTGCATGGTATCGCGTAGAACTATTGGTAACCGTCCTCATTTTCGAACTAATAATGATGAAACCACGATGCCCACAAAGTTCACAAAACCGTTACTAGCATCGCAGCAGTTTCGCTTGTTTGCCTGCACAAAACAGCTCATAGATGTTCCAGTTTACCAAAATTTTCACGGAGTGCACGAAATGAGTTTTGGTGGTCGACGTATCGTACTAAATGTAACATTTTTCATTAAACAACATTCGCTATTCGATTTAATGTGGTTAGTACATGATTGCGAAATTTCTATTTGGTTCTTGGCTCTTAAGTCACGCTTAAATGACCCCAATTTCACACAAAAATCGAGATGTTACTGTCATTCATTATTTTTTAACTCTTTGCGAAAACCACAGTCTAGACAAAAACTCTACTGCAATTAAGCTGGCTTTCAGTTAATTTAAGAACCCTTTTACTTCTCTGAGTGTATTTGTACTTATGTACGTCTAAGCCTTTGCTACGTCGGGCAACATATGCTAGCTGTTTGTCTTTCGGATGCATTGGAACTGGCATAAAGAGCATAGGCGGTGCTTATGCATAATTAATCATCTTGTGACGCTGCCATGCGACTTGGTCGCGACTTTTTTCTCTATGATTTCCTGAGTTGCGATATATTTATCTTGTCGCTTAGACACCAGCTCACAAAATCATTGCTATCGTCATAAGCGTCAAGTTGTATTGTCAGTGGTGTCCTCTGCAGGCTCAGCTCCTTCAACGTATACAAACAGAAAATGGATGGAGTAAATCGCCGAGTGGCGCCATAGTGAGCTGTCCTGGTGATGCTTATGTCAAATGAGGCGCTCACCCCAATGGCGTTTTGTTGCTGCGACTGTTAACGCAAATCAAGCAATAACACATACAAACAGACAGCATTAGAAATGGAGACTCATACATGGATTGACAGGACCAGTTAGCACATAATGCGACAAAAATTGACGCTGAATGTGGATTTAAGTGAACCCACCACAACGCAAACTTCTATTTCTACGCGCACAAACCGCATAATTGAAATAAATGAACAGCTCAAATGTTAAGCGAACTCAGTTTGTTGTATATGCAGGGGCGGTTTCAGGGCGCTTATTTCCAAAAGAATGCCCTGTATTGCTAAAAGTCTTCATTATTTCAAGATTGAAATGTTTAATTTCATAATTTTTTCTTTCACAAATCTTTTTCTATATATATAAAAATTGAGCCTAAAAAAGTGATGTGCTCGCTAAAGTCGAAAACGCTTGGACCGATTTCAACCAAATTTTCACACATTGTAGACAGTATTAGGAAAAAAGTTTTTGTGAAGTTTGGACGAATTCCAATAGATGACGCCAAAGATATCGACAAAAACGATTTTCCTTATAAAACATACTAAATGTGTTTCTACTTATATAGTAGGCAAGCATTAAATTTGAGTAGGTAAAGAATTCTCTTGAATTGAAGTAGAGTTAGCGGTAGAGGATATAAAGATATTGGTACCAATATCCGCAACTTGACTTAGTATGAAAAAAAAGAGAGAAAAAGAGAAGGAAGAGAAACGGGAAGGGTAATGGGAACGGGAAGAATTAATTTATATAATGAATTCGTTGACGGCTTTATAAATGCGCAGCGGAGCGTGCGGGTTCACCAAGTAAATAATATAGATTTTCATTACTTATTGAAGTTATTTTGGGTGAAAATTGTCTTACGCACTAATAATTACAAAGAATTCTCTGGCTAAACTATTAGTATCTTAAAGTATTACATATTTGCGCGTTATTTAAGGCGCCATTTTATCCAAAACCAGCCCTGGCTGAGAAACACTTATATAAGTACTTTTTGTTTGCTATTTTTGACAATAAATGAGAGGTTATTTATTAAATGTGTTTTCTTTATGCGATTGTCGGGCGCAAAAAGCGCTATGGTGCATGGAATTGATTTTAATATAAATATTTGCATTAAACTAATGTAAGACATTAGGGAACAATATCAAGTAAAATGTGACGCTTGGTAGTCGTAAAACGTTAGACCAAAATAAATAAATTTCAAGCAACAAAAATGCATACATTTTGTTATTCTTGTCGCAGAAATCTGTGTCTAGAACTAAAATGTGCGTGGTGTTAGCTAAAATTAATAACAATTTTAAATTTTTCAAGCTTTAGAAAACTGCTTTAAAAACATTTCTCCGTATTTCATAGATTTGCTCAATTTTGTTAAGCATTTAGAGTTATCGTTAATTCAAACGAACGCGCGCACAACAATCGCTGCAATCGATTGCCTTTTGGTATCGATGAGCCAACAGCTGTATAACCCTAGCGTGCTCATTCACAATAGCTATCAATATGGCCGCGTCCGTCAACTGTGCGTGATAGTGGCACAAATTGTTAATTTTTTTGTATTTAAACGAAGTTTATTTTATAATTTTATGGTTAAGAAAAACTTTTACCATTGACCGTGTAATGCGCGCTAAACAAAAAGTGCACGAAAAATAGAAGTAACAACGGGTAAATGAGTGCGGCGTACTGCCATAATAAAGTACACCAACAAAGTAGCAGAAAACAAACTTTGCTTGTTAAAAAAAACCTATACAACTTAAAAAGGAGCAACTTTGTTATCAACATATGCGCTGCATATATTGTTTATAGTATTAACTTACGCGCTGTTTAATTTTGATTTATAGCCCTAAACTTTCTGCCGGTGCCGGCGTTGGTAGCAAGTCAAGCGCCAAAAAGTGGTGCAACAACAAGAAAAAAACTGTATACACAAAGCAAATACTCGCAACAGTTGGAATGGAAGCAGAGGGGAGTACAACGACAGCTGCATCAAACGAAGTGGCTGCAACAAATGGGCTAACTCAGCATGAGGTGGCGTTGGAGGGCATCGATGTTGATGTAAGGGAGCAGGCTGAAGCAGCAGGCGACATTATTGATTACTTGGAAGAGGTGCGTAAACAAGCTTGACCGTGCTGTAGAAAGCAGCTTAATAAGGATGGCTATTTTGTAGGGTGATGGCACAGTCAACACCGAAGAGGAGGAGGAGATGGGCGAAGTGGAATATCTAGAAAGTGAAATAGCTTGCGAGGACGAGAGAGAACTAATAGAAGAGCTGGACGAGCTAGCTACCGAAAGCGCTGACAAAAGCAATGTCACAGACGAGCAAGAAGTGCAGGAAGGGCACGACAACTTAGGGGACAGCCTTGATAACATTGAGCCAGAGCTAGCAACAGATGGGGTGGAATCCGAAGAGGGTGAGCTCATCACTGGTGATGACACGCAGGTCGAGACCAACGAGCAGCAAACTGAGGAGGACGATGCCAACAGCAGTGTGCGCTCTAGGACACGCAAAAAACAAGATGACGTCGATGAGCAGCAGTGTCGTGTTTGTACCAACAAAGATGAACTTGTCAGCCTTTTCACCAAAGTTGATGGTGCAACACCTGCTGACATGTTGCTAATCCTTTGTCCCAGCGTCTCAATTGCCCAAAAAGACTATATGCCGCAGTTCATATGTAAGAACTGCCTCGCGAGCCTCAATATTGCCATAAAACTCAAGAACCAGCTGGAAACAACTGAGCGAGAGCTACGCAAGCATCTTTCACGAAGCAAAAATAAAGTGCGTCGACCGCGCGGTTACGTTGTTATCGATGCGCCCGTTTCGGATTCTGCTAGCGAAGAGGAGGAACTTAACGACGATGTCGAGTTCAAGGTGTCCGATGAGGCTGGCTCCTCTACAGGCGAAACTGACTCAGCAGACTCGGATATAAGTGAAAAACGCAGACGACCAGGACGCGGGCGCAAACGTAAAAAGGCTAAAAAAGGAACCGCAAGCTACATAAGCGGCATCACCGAGGATGATGCTGCTGGGTTGCCAATAAAAAAGAAAAGTCTGAGCACTCCTATTAGCCAGGTGATTTTCGAGTGCGACCAATGCGACCTAAGTTTCACACGCAAGCAGTCTTATGTTTTGCATCACAGAACTCATGAGACTCGCAATGACATACACTGCGGGATTTGCAATAAAAAGTTTAAAGTTCAACGTGCCTACAACAACCACATGGAACGCCACGAAGCACAGTTTCGCTGTGAGCAATGTTCCGAGGTATTTAAATTACGCTCCGAGCTCAAGCGCCACATGGCCATGACGCATGACGAGTATGGCTTAATCTATGAGTGCAGACGTTGTCAACGCAGATTCTTTAATCAAGCCCGTTTGCAGCGTCATCAAAGCACCAACTGTTCACACTTTTCGCAGAACAAAAGCAAACGCAACGATAGTGCTGTGCACGGCCGGGACTTATTCAAAGCTGTGGCGCCCTTAACAACAACTTACTGGAGTGACAGTTTCTCTGATTAAGCTCTTCAGACAATTTTCAATGGATAAGTTTCCCATTGAAGGGCTGATTTTAAAGACTTACACGAATGCATAATTTTACATTTAAGTCTTAATGTATAATATGTATTTAATTTCTAACTATCCTTTATTATTTCTATTTTCCTGGCAATAAATGCAATGCATGTAGACTACATAATGTATATAAACGTATGTCAATTACTGCACTTTAAGGGCAGGCTTAGTTATATTATTATTACGAAACATCTTAACCAACAACCGGGGTATGGTGGACACGTAGCTTCTTCTTCTTCTAGTCCAATGGCATAACAACAACACAGCTGTTGCCTGTTGCTCATCCTGGCCGCCGTTGTGGCTCAGTCACGGCGTTTTACAATTCATTGTCATTTGGTAATTTTTCAAATCGACAGCAACGCCCCCTCGTCCATGCTGAACTAGGATTTTAATATATCCATTATGAACCTTAACATAAGCGAATAATTTAAACAAATGAAGGTCTATTCTGGTTTGGCTGCGGTTCGCTCACAGCCAATATCGAGTATCTAATTCTTCATTATGGCATTGACTGCATCACAGACACATTATTTATTTTCATTAAATATTTTTGCTGTAGTCCGTTCTAATGGGTAATATCAAAAACTAGTTAAAGTAAACTGTGCGTCAATATACGGTTGCATTTAACTTGCAACACCAAACGACTGTGCTGCAGCTATACTATAAATGTTAACATGAAATTACATGATATGAACGATAAAGTTGACAATAATGAAAACGTTGTATATAAAACGATGCTGTCCAATCAAATTGAAACGATATGAAATTAAATGATATTCGAATCAATTTTGTCCAATCTAGTCCAATGGAAAGGTATGTATTGAGCGAACCCCAATCTCGTTAGTATACTATTGTCATAGAAAATGCTTTTCGTTAGCCCCTATTTCGACCCATAAGATATCTGAAGGTTACTCTATTTAGCGCTTAAAGGCCATTTCAGCTGATTTATAGGAAGCTTTAAACGACCAAACTCTTCGCCATCGTGCTGAGAAGGAATCGCTACCTAAACCTACTCAGAAAAGTTGCACTTATTAACAACAAAAAATTTATGAATTTAGCAAATATCTGACATAACCCAAGTTCGCTGGCTTTAAATACAACCGAAGAAAATGTCAAACTTTGATTTCATTTAAGACAAGTCAAAAAACGGTAAATCATCTTTCATGACTAACAAATTCTATGACCTTAGACCCAACAAGCAATTCGAAGAAACGGAGAGAAAACAAAAGACTAAACAAACGAGAGGGGAAACTTGTGTTTTTTACTCAAATGGTCAGTCTATTGAAATCATCATAAAACACGCTTCTTTTACAATTTCCTTGATTATCACAGCAAGTCTTGTTCTACGTTTAATTGAAAGTTTTGAGATGGTAGTCCTGGCAATTCCAACGAATTAAAATTCTGTGGAATAGGTAACTAGCTCATCCTCTTTTAAAACTGTGTCATTCGATTTGAGGGAAAACAGCTGTACTGTAATGAAATTTTGCATCATCGCGTTGAGATCATATAAAACATAAGCTGAGTGCATTTTCAGATGAGTCGCAACTCTATCATATCTTAGCAAAAAATTAACGCTTCTATTTATGTGAAGGCGAGTGTACTTGGTACCTAAAATAAGCTAACTTTTCATATGAAGTTGCTGCGATAGAAAGTGCGTACTTGTAAGATCCTTTGGCAAATATCCTAGTAATGCTTCCTTATAAGAAGCCACAAAATGTGGTTTGCCACAAGTTGCAAGTACCAAGTAAACAACCAAGCTGAAGTAAGAAGAGCGGCTTAAGTGCTTGCAGCATTCATGCTGCCAACGTAGTTAATTGCCCAAATTACAAAAATGTACGTAGTATATAAAAACATACTCTTTAAACTCAAGGTTTTTTTTGTGTTTCTTTTTATTTAGAAAAGCAAAAACGAAATAAGGCGAATAATTGCTGCTTTTTAATCGGTTTTCCTTCTTTTTCTCGGAAAATCCGCAAGCAAAAACAAGACGATAAACTTTTAAATTTTATGTAGGTTTACTTTCTGCACGTGTTGCTGCTTGATTTCTTTGTTAGATGACATTTACGAATAGGTGCCCAAGTTGAACCTTTTGCTGGCATGACATTGACTCCGCGCTCCTCCTGGTGGTGCCTCAAACTGCTGCTCCTACTGTCACACCAAGCTGCTTACTTAAAATGATGGATGGAATGATAGGTGGGCAGGTGATAGGACACCGGATGATGCGCATAGAGTGGCGCGTGTGAAATGAGCGGTGCATGCGAAATTAATGGTGCATGGTGCACGACAGCGGGTGCCACGTAATGCGCGTGTGACACTGTGTGTGTCACCAATGGTGCATGGTAGCCAAAGCCGAGATGCAAGCCGCGTTTCGCCTTCACCGACGACTCCTGCTCCTCGACGGGTGCGGCCAAGATGCAAGCCAAGCTGGCAATAAGTAATATTAACTGCGAATTGTTGTTGTTATTGTTGTTGTGTGCGGCATTTACAAACGCAGCAATTCATTTTCAGCAGGGAATTTTCCATTAGCGTAAAAGTAAAGACAGAATACATTTGAGTACAATGAGAAATAAATAGTCTTGTATAAGTTTCTGTTGTTGCAAATCCCCATTGACAATATTTGTTTCCTAAAGCATTAAACAAATTTTACTACAATTTTAGTATTGTACTAGCTTTAATGGCCTTTAAATATTGTAGCAAGTGATATCAAGAAAACTAGTAACTTACTAAACGGACTGTAAACAGGCCCGAAGAGAGGGTGGGGTGACAGTGTCACAGTTGCACACGCAGTCACAGGACATTCTGCCTTGGGCCCTGGCTACAAATAACGGGATTATCTTGTGCCGAACCTGTGTACGCTCAACCTTACGACCAGACAGCTGTACATGTATAGCTGTTTTTTTATTTAAATTTTTTATTAGAAACATGTATTAAAGCGTCTTGGAATAAAACTCACTAGTATGCCGTCACGAAAATATGTTATTACGATCGTTTGGTGTTAAGCGGTGTCACGAATATCAAAACTGTTTTGATATTTGTAATCATGATGTGCGGAACGGAATGGAAACGGTACGCGCGATTCTATGTGTATGTTCGGAATTCCAGCGTTTAGTTTCTCATAAACATTTAAATAGACAAGAAAGTTGCTGACGACCGCGATTTTTTACTCGAGTTTTTGGCAACATATCGCGGACTACCTGCAGTGTGGGACGTCAAGTCAAAGGATAAAAGATATTGTAACGTTATGTGAGCCTGAACTCCACAGGTATTGCGCCCCGAATCTGTGTGTCTTGTGGTGCGACCAATGCTAGAAGCTCTTAAAAATTTGGAGTTGTTGTACGCAAATAGTTTTTGTAGTCCATTGGTGACGACAGTTGCATGTACTGAGCAGATTATGGTGGGTAACTTGACGATTTGACTCAACGACTCATATAGAATGACTGATTATCGATCATGATGTGCGTAATGTACGCCCTTCCATCATCACACGTGCATTGATGTATCCAATCATGATCACAGTGGATGGGCCGTTTTACACCTGTGTGTTGTTGTTTTCAAGTATCATATGCGAAAGCAAGATTATGTCGCAATGTGCCAAGTATGTGGGAATGTTTAAACATCTGACGAGCTACGTGACGGCTTAAGTTTTTTAGTATTGCATTTAAATCAAAAAGCAAGTTGTTAACGAACCAGAACTATCTTTGAGAGCATGGGAAATTTAACAAGAAGCATAAGAAGAAGGTTTTTTTTTAAATTTAAATGGACCTTCAGGCAAAACCGTCTAGAGATTTCTAGCACACCCCTGTATGAGTGTCAATAAATCGGAGAAAATTCAACAAACTCGTATTTTTCCGGGCATATGCGCATGTTTTGGTAACAAAATTTTGTCTCTAGCCCTTATAGTCTCCGAGAATGTCTGACTCGACTATTGCTCCTGATCATTTATGCCCATGGAACATATGGTCTGTCACGCCTCCTTCTGCCTATTACATACATTGCACAAACCTATAATAACCTTTTACACTTTGTGTACAGGGTATAAAAAATGTTCGAAAATTCTGAACACTGCCTTAATTCTTCAATTATTTTGCACATTTGCTAAACGTTATAACTTCATTTAATACTAATCGCAACGTTTCATAAATAATTGTGCACTTTTTTAACACTTCCAACTTGTAGTTAACGTTGAACTTAAAAAATATTCAATTTGAATTTTTCAACTTACAGCAATTTTCATTGTAACTGCAATTATTGGCTTTTACTGGTCAAGAAGTTCGAACACGCCGTAACTAAATTACAACTAACAACAGTTGCCGCAAGAACGACATTATTTATACAATTTTTTCTTGTGCGTATATTGCTAGAAACTCACTCAAAACTAAGTCAAACGCACTCATTAGGCAAAAACTATTTAGGCAAAAAATACAAAAAATTACCAATACACGCACTTTGAATGAAAATATGCCCACATCAAGTCAAAATTGCACAAACAAGTTGCAACTGCAGCCGTGTGTGTGTGTGTGTGTGTTGTTGTTGTCAATCTGTCCAACTCATAAATTGTTTTTTGAATCAGCAAGTTATTTGGAGTACAACGCAAGTCACTCATTTTGAGTGCCAATACAAGTTGGCCAACAATTAAAGTATCATGGCAAATACTATACTAAGTACAGGCCATGATTTGTTGCATTTATTAAATTGTTTAAGTTTCCAAATGTTAAGTGGCAGCTGCACTTTTGCTGCTCAGCGTTATACTTGCCACAACGCTCGCTATCAGTGCCAGCAATCGACGTCATAAAATGGCTGACAAATTGCTCTAATAAATTGATATCGATTCCCGCTTTGGCGTAAATAATTTGCCAAATTTACAATGAACGCTGCAATATTGCATCAAATACACACGAGGGACGTCTTTAATACTTTGCGAATAGACAATATTCTCTATGAAGATCAATTAATATACTCTTGCATTAGCTTGAACCGCTTATCGAAGCCCATTTGCCAGTTTGAGCTTTGAGACATGAACGCAAAACTTGCTTCTTGAGGTGTCGAAAAACTTTGACCTCGTAGCCATTGTATATGTCTCACTAAACCAGAGTCTTTTCCAATTGAGACCATGTTTTGTCCGAATCTCAGAAGTTATGGAATTGTACATTGAATAGGCACTAAGGCAGCACTTTGGTGCAACTTGGTATCCCAGTCAATGTGATTTCCAACTATGTATGCACTACTAGCCCCCATGGGCCATGGCTTGATGGGAATATAATTAACAGAGATCCAATTTTGATGTGATATAGTCAGAAATTCGAAAAGAAGTAAATGTTTCTAGCTGGCACAGAAAATGAAATTTTCTACCACAGTCAATAAACCATTATTACCGTTCATGGAACGAGAAACTAAATGATCGATGCACAATTTTTTGAAAAGATCGTTCTGAGATCATTGTTTTCCCATAAATGAACTTTGTTTGTGACTTTTTGAGCAGTTAAATAGATACTCCCAAATTGGATAAACCATTTTCGGCAAAAATAAGCATCGTTTAAGTTTTTCAATGGTTTTTTGAATAGATCTAGATATCCTGAGTAAGATCAGATGGAACAAGATCATCTGCTATCAGTAAGTCTGGCTATTTAGCTTCATCTATCTGTTCTGAATCGGTTAGAATGGTTTGGTACCCATCTTGATTATCTTTATAACTACCTGCAAGATTCTTTTGCCACATCAGCAGCTGTTAAAAAAGACCTGAAAGACTTGTTCTTCTTTGTAGGGCCCACAATTTGTTGATTCTCATAATAATTCCACTCTAACTTTCTAGCAGATTAATTGTGTTGCGCTTCGGAAAGTTATTTGGACATAAAAGCTCTAGTTAATTCATCACCTTGCTCATTAGTATGTGCTAAAATACAACATATGTTTCAGATATTAGTGACAAAGTAATATTTTTTCCACAATCTTGCGTAGACAGAATGAGCATTAAATGCTTCCTTAGATTCCCTTAACCACCGTTTCAGTTTAATAGATCTGTCAAGGGAACCCTCAACGAGCCAAAGTTTTCGTAAAAACTTCGTTACGAAGCTGGGGGACGAATATATCGTCTCAGTGGTTAAAATCCTTTTAGAACATGAAATTTATTTCAAATTTTCTAGGGTCAATCTTTAGTTACCCATGAGACTATAAGGAAGCCGAAATACTTTATCTAACGCATAAACAAATGCGATGTTGCTTTATGCAAATGAAGTCGAATGTACTTGTTTCTGTTTCAAATGCACTTATTTCTTTTTCGATGCGTACAAAATATTTGAATTCTGCTTCAGTTTGTGTTTTTATCACAAATGTACTGGCTTCAGTTACTGTTTGAGTTCCTGTTCTTTGTCACTAGAAGTCTTAACTGCTGTCGGCACTATTACGGCAATGCACTGAGCCTTGGCACTGTACCTGGAGCAACAATGCATCGCAACCCTGCCCTATACCTTTAAAATGGTAAAACGCGTGCTAAGTGGTTTTCGGATGCAAACGTGGAGGCAACCATAGAAGGAACAGGGTTAACATGACCAAAAACAAGAGCCTCCTTTTGAGGGATTGTCAAAATTGATTATCTAAAGCACCCAACTCTTCTTGGCAGCCATTAAATGCACAATGATCGACTAATGCCCCTACCTTATGGAAGGTCATATTATGATCGATGGTTAGTGAAAAAGAACTAGTTTCTCTGTACAGCGAGTGGAGCCCACGATTCAATTCTAAAAACCAGCTGCCTACTGGATCTGCAAACTATCAGTAGTACTATCGCTATATAAAATTTTTCCCCTTGTGTCGAACTATTGATGTTTGTTTCACTATCGATAGTTTAAACACACGCTAAGTTAGTAAGGTAGGACGGAAAAAAGCTATGGTATTATCGCTAGTATCGAATCTTTTAGAACCTATGGTGCTATCGTTACTATCGAGTCTTTTTTCTGAAACTATCGGACGGTGCGACTATCGATAGTTTTGCAGTTCTACTGTATACTTTATTATAGTGCTTTATATTCAAATTAATTGTAATTATTAATTCCATTATAATTATCCAAAAAAGCGTTATAACTATTTTAAAGTAAACTTCAAAATGTCCCATTTGATGTTGCAACAAAAGGATTGCCGTTTCTGAAGTAGAAAAGGCAGCCCTCGTATTTAAAGTAGCTAGGTAGCTGGCAATATCTTAAAGCATAGTAAAACCTTTCATTTTTGCTTGACTTTGTTTAATTGAATACACTTTGGTTTAATCGTCGTCATCGTTTCTCTGCAGTGTAGTAACTGTAGTCACTTTATGAGCATTTAGGTTTTAGTTTACACATTAAGAGCGCTCAGGCTTAATTACATTTTAATACAATATGAGTGCAGATGCCCAACTGAGCCACTGTGGCATCGTTAAGTCAATTTGCACAGTGGGACGTACGCCTTGCGGGGGAAGATTGCTCAGTTTGCTTCCTTGGCAGTGATAAGCAAGTTATTGTACATTGCGTGTGGCAGCCATCAACAGTGTGCAGCAGGCGGTAGGTTATAGCTGCGTTGACGCCAAATGTTGCAATAAAAAGCAGCAAGCAAGACTTACGCACACAGACAGTCAGACGGACAGACGGACAGACAGACAGACAGACAAACATGCTACTAGTAACGAACATTACATTAATTAACAGCATACAGAAACAGTAAGAGCCACAAAAAATCCTTATGGCGTTTATCGCTGGCTGTCAGTTTGTGGCACGCAGCGTTTGTCCGTCCCATGGTGTCAGGCAGCGCCTTATGCACGCCATTTTGTTGTACTCACATGTTGTACATGTTGCGTGTGGATGTGTGGCTGTTGTGCGTCATGAGCGTCACCTGTCGCTGTTGCTCCCAAAAGACGAGAGACGCACATTGGAACAGACAGTCGCAGCTTGACATTGGACAAAGGCAAGCAAAAAGTTTTGTTTGTAAGAGAATTAAGTAAATTGTTGTTATGTTTATTGTTCGAGCTACATAAATCTTGTTTAAAATAAACAGAAGCTTATGCACTTGCTAAGTAGGTAAGTATAAATGCTTATGTTATATACAATGTATGCAGCTAATGGCTTTAATAAAAACTCGATCTTACTTATCTGGTTAAACTTGACACATACACACACACACACACACAGTTCCATTAAATCATACTATCTGGCAAACAAGGTTCTTTGTCAAAAAAACTGTTTCTACATGTACTACATGGTGTATACGTAATGTGCTAGACTTGGCATTGTTATGCTGCGAACTGTAGCAGCGGCATTTTGCTTTGATTACATTTTTGATAAGCCTTAAAAGCCATAAAAAGCAACCCAGCATAATTGCCTTTTTAATGTGCGTCCTGTTTGTGATTGATGATCAGGCATATTATTATCGAACTATTACCTTAAAATAAGTGAGGTAAGTCGTGGGATGAATGCCGACTATGGGATGCCTTGTAAGAATCTGCAAAAATCAACAGAATTGAAGGTATAGCAGTTAGCATTGTCGCTCCGTCTATCCATTTTAAAGTCGTTATGTCGATATGGATTGCGCAACCCTCCCATTACGTATGGCTTGTTTGTAACATGCTCGGAACCACGATAGATACTGTAATGTAACCGTCATTATCTTCCACTAAGCTATCACTGTCAATAACATGATTTTATTTTTAATTACAAAAATTACTGTGGCACCAGCATTTTAAACCGCATAGACTGTACTTTGCGGATATGGGTCTTTACAATGGCCTTATCGTTGCGTGATATAGAATTTTGTAACTTGGAGCCTCGTAGGTTAAGCATTGCTAAAAAATTATTAGTGGTGCAGTTCGATATTTTCAATAGTTTCAAGAAAAATAGATCGAAAAGGTTCAAAACTATCGATAGGTCCGTCAGTTTTTGTCTTTAAGAAATAACAGAAGCAGAGACTGAATTTTTGTTTCACTTTCTATCTGTTTCTATTGAGGTTGCACAACAAAACAGAATGTAATTGTAATATGAGAATTCGTGTCGTGTACTATGTAAAGTCTGTGTGGCTCTAAAAATGCAAAATTGTTGTCAAATTAAAGCCCATAATGCTGCAATGCAATTTTTCGAAACTGATTTCAGAGCTTTGGTGTCGCTTGCTTTACTACTGAAGAAAAAGAATAGCAGATGCAGTGAAATAACAAGATGGCGCCAAATTATCAAAAATATCGAATGGTGCGACTATCGCTAGTTTTGTCTACTGAGCATTACTGTGGCGCGTTCGGCTGCATGGAAGCTTGCTGCTTGCATTTATCATTAATGCGAACTATCAGATTGTTGCTCTTAGAATGAATCCTTACGCCAAGGAACATGCTTTTTAGCCTCTGCAGCCTAGTTGCAGCTGCTAATTAGGACCGCCTCAGTCTTTTGCACCCTTGCTCCAGACACAAGCTGAAGCACCTTCGGAGTGCAGAATTCCTTCAACAGCCACGAGCAAAGCGCTGAGACAGCTGCGGACACTTTGTTGCTGCTTTGGCCATTTGGCATGGCTGGCACTTCATGGCTTGCAAAGTCTTGCGTAATCCAAATTCGTTTGACTCACGGCCGCTGCTGCACTTGCTAACGTTATCGAGATTTGGACAAATTACTTTTCCAAACACTGTGCTTACTGTGTTTATTGGTCTGCAGGATGCTGGTTGCACCTGTCCTCTCAGACAAATGTTGAAAAGTTAAGAAAACTGCAGTCGACCTGGTTGGCACCGCTATAATCTCGTCTATGTGTGGGATACTGGATTTGGCAGCTGGGTGCAGCAATGGTTCGCCTGCAGGGCACGAGCGAGCAAGCATACTTGGCAATGCATGCGTGGGCGAGCAGCAGTAACTACAACAAGCACACAAGTATCTCTCGTAACTAACTCTTTCCAACCTCTTTTTGTGTGCTTTGGCAAGGGGTTTCCATACGATTTTGATGCGTTTCTTCTTATTACCTGCCCTTGGTTACAAGGCAAACCCAATATACCCTTATGCTTGTATAGGATACAGTGTATGCAATCAAAGTCGCACAAACATGAGTCGAATCAATATTAAGCGCGTATTGCTGCTGACAACCATAAACAAGTAATTTTTGGAACACATTCAACTTGGGCAATTCGACCGCCTGTTGCAGCAATCGCACCAGACATCCATCAAAGCGGTCCAGCTACTTGACGACTGCTACTCCAATCATATTGCCAGTGCCGCATAAAGGTGCACAGTTAATTTGTGTATGGCAGCAGGTGAGGCAATCATGCTTAAAATAAGAAGAAGCAGAAGAAAAAACACAAACGAGTATACTTGTAGTATATAAAAATCCATTTGAATGCTTGCGAAATTGCCAAACACAGAAGCCATACAGTATTGCCTTGGAGTTTGATTTGATTTTGGTTGCGCCAGAACAGGATTCGTTTTAACATTGGTAATCAAATGGCGGGCCCATTAGCCAAATGTAATTGGCCGTTGGCCGTTCAACACCTTCGTTGGAAACTATGATTTGCACAACTCAAAAAGTTGAGTGATTTATGTATCGTGTTTCATCGACATGTAAATAGATAACCATACACTAAAAGAAAATAAATGTGGATACCGCCAATGCAATGTATATCGGCATAGTTCCGTTTTAGTCGTTATAGCTACAAGATTTTGCGTTCAAAGCAGCCGAGACGTGGCACATTTGGTAATGGCAAAAGTTAGTATTTCTGTTTGATAAAATTTCAATAACGTTCGGTCGTTATCAATTGTCAACATTCTATTCAATGAAATAATTTGAAATTTTTTAGATTAAAGCCCCATATCTGTTCAAAAAAAAAAAACTATTTCTATAAAATAAAAATACCGAAGCATTTTGATTGCTCCTAAGAGGTAGGAGCTCATTCTCATTCTTCTCTTTCCAACACGCAATTTTGCCTTATTAAACAGATCATTCGATTCTACATGATCCAAAGTTGTTTCACTGAAAATTTACAACTGATATTGGATATTCTTATTGACGGAATTAATTTGGTTTGTCGACATTTCCATTCCTGCTGAATTTTCAGGGGTTTCTTGACACATCTAAACAAATCGGACTCTCCGTTTTCCTGTGATCCAATTAGAAACATTTTGTATTTCTTTTATATATATTATATATATAGATAGATTCTATATAAATTCCTAAATAGTTTCAAATAAGATTACGATAGAATCGTTTTGTTTCTTATAGAGCTTTGTATTCGCTATCAAGTTTGCGGGCAACTCTCTAATTCTCTCTGGGCAAATAATAGCTTGTTTTATTGAAACAGAAACAAAATGATGTAAAATGGTTCTAATCAAATTTAAGTAATTTGCTTGTTTGTCGTTTGAAATTTATTTATGCAAGGCAGGCCACCATTTTCTGCCAGTGTACAACTAGAAGTGCATAGATACAAGTAAATGTTGTCTGTCTGAGTCCGTGTCACCAATTAACTAACTACGCCCAAGCAATGCCATCAGCCGCAGCTCCAGGTGTGTCAGCTGTGAACTGCATTTAATTTTTCATCAATTAAAGTAAAATTATGTTGAGTAATTTTTCATGTGTCGCTGCTGCAGTTGATCTAGTCATTTTGGGCTTTAAGCTACAAAGTAGAATCATTTTCATTGATAGATTTAAAAAAAACTTCTCTATAACACCAAAATTTCAATAAGCTCAAAAAGATTATTCTTCTTCTTCTTAACTGGCCATAACAACCCGTTATCGGGTTACGGCCTGATGTAAATACATTCTTTCAATGGATTTATGCTTTTACGTGGTGGGTCCCTGACCCTTCGCACAACCATTTTAAGCAGCTCTATTGGTCTCGAAAGAACCCAGTGTTATTGTTAGTCGCCTCATACGACAAGCTTCGACCTGCTGAGGTGGTATGAATTTCCCATAATCGATATTCAAATTTCAAAAATATTGACTACTCTAATGCCAAAAATACTCGATAGGTAACCAACGAATGATTGACTTAGGCAAAAATAGTCAGTTATGAACTTCACTTTGTAAACTTTTGGTTATGTGTTTCGTTTAAACCACTTTTATGTCATTCGATTCGTACATTTGAATGTTACCGCTCTCATTTTGCTTACTTTTGTATTTTGCATATTATGTATACTTGTTTGCGATCAAATCAAACGTATCTAAATGTCATGCATGTCAACTATGTTTTTGACTTCCGAACTATACATGCTCCCACTTATAGATGCTGCTGGAGATGGACATTGGACTAGAACTCTCCACGGAGCTATAATCTATTTCCCGATGTAATACATTACCATCGTCAACATTACCAACAACTCGATACTATTGCTTACCAGAGGAAGGCTCGTTCTGCAATTTTTATTCATTTTGATAGAAAGACCAAAGAAACTAACATCACTTCCCGATCAAATTAACCAGCTTTTATGGGTTTTGCATTAAAGGTTAGATTTAGTTTTTAGTTGCTAAGAATTACTTAATTTCAAACCGCTAATTTGAACAGAAGAAATCTTGAAATCTTTAAATTTTTTTAGGTAGAAATTGCACATGCAACAACTTTAGTAAGAATCAGGTCACAAGGACACAAAAAAAGGACTATCTTGAGAACAACAGGCGGGCTATTTTCTTGTAACAGTTTATGTCCGTCCGGCAAATGCAAAACATTCAGCTGTCAATTCTATCCAATTTGCCATAATGTGGCGCCATCTAGCGTGCTCATCTGCTAACAACAACCTACAACAAACATGTATGCCCTTCTTTTATATCCCACTGCTAACAAGGCATACAAAATACGTCCATCCGTCTCCGATGGAAGCTACTAATAAGCTTAACATCATCCGAGCTTAACATCACATAAGCACATCAACAGATTTTCGTTTTCGGTTTATTGTTAAAAATTAGCTAAGATTGGAGTCGCTAATTGAAAATTTGGCTGCCGCTTTATAGAAGTGCTCTTTTAATTTTATTCTTTACTTTTATACTATATGTTCACCATTAAAATTTTAATTTGGATACTTGTCAGTTTGAGTGAAAAGTCAATCGGAGCCATTGTCTTAGAGACATGAGTCAATCGGAGACTGTCTCTAAGAGAAAGTCTCTAATTAACTCATGTCCCTAAAATTGTGTAAATTACGATATTTATTCTGCCTACCAATTGTGTTATATGCATAATATTTTACAATAAAAAAAAAAAGTTATGGATTAACTTGTCACGCCATCTAATACAGGAACTGTATAATAGTGCTTGTGGTACGTCCCTTCATAAGATGACACAAAAAATAGGTTCTTGGTTTATTTCGCGTAATGATGCTCAATCCGAATGTACCCAATCCACGCAGGGCAACAGCTCGTGCAAAGACGTCACTGAGACTCGACCTTGAACATGGCGTGACTTGCCCGCAGGCGATTATCTAATTTTGTACCACTAGATACTAACTTGCGAACTTAATCTCCCTTCTCCTATATGGGAACTTTACGACAGGGTTGTTGCTCTTTTCATATTTGGCGTTGCTTTGCCAAAGAACGATTTACCCGTTGATAAAAAAAAGTTTTACCAAATTGCGCTTAGATACGTGTGTTTTAATTTTAAGATACTTTGTGAATATGTGTGAGTAAGCTGAATCTAAATTTAACTAACGAAAAACTGAGTCGGTTGTAAATATTGTAACCCATCAGAGTGCTTGAATTGGAACTAGTGTTGAGTAGTGTTAATTTAAAAAAATGAAAATTTTAAGTTAAGCCATTTGAGCTTAGAAAAAGGTTAGCGACTCATAAGGACTCATCGACTACAAACAGGGTTAACGTAGAAACCGTGTTATGGCTTTAAGGCTTAGCTGAGGGAGTAAAGCAAACAGGGGGCAATGTCCATTATAACAGAAAAAATGAATATTGTGAATCATTGTGAATTAGCTTAGGCACTCCAACGCTTTCGTAATGCATATGTCTAATAATTAGGCTTAGGATTAGCATCGGATCATGTACCCAGCTCTAACGCCATCTCTTACACACACTCATTAAATATTGAATGCACATTATACACACATACATACATAATACTTTTTGCCTTTGTTGATTGTCAATCAAAGCGTCACGGTTTGTTGAATGTTGGCCCGAAAGGCGGACTTCAACTGAAACCTGATTCGATTGAGCCTTTTGTGAGTGTGTGTGTTAGCGTGTTTGTATGTCCATGTGTATGTGTGGTTGTGTCAACTGACTGTTTGCTTGAATGGTCACAATTGGACTGAAATTGAAACAGTTGTGGCCTAATTGAGTCACTCGTGAAATGGTTATTAGGAATGACATGGCTACAAATTAGTGGCTTGTTCATAGACTATTATAATTAATTGTTATGCACGATTCACGACTATCGCATGGCAAATTCACATATTATAGACTAATAAGGATAACCGACTGAAAAAGGGTTTCTTTCGATCAAAAAGAAATTGCTTTCAATTTGGCTTAGTTTAAATAGAGATAACAATTATTTATGTAGCACAGATTTTGTGGCCTTTTGTAGTGTTTGGTGGGTTTTTATCCTTTAACATGACAAAATTAAAGTTTTGAAATTCGATATATGGGGGATTAAGTCACTGGTGTTTTACGTGAGCACCTGCCGTGTTGGCTCTATCTCACGGTGTTCGAATGTGCAAGCACATAACATACGGATTAATATTCTCGTCAATCAACGATCCTATGTATGAATGGGTTTTGTCAACTCACAATGCCATATGGTGTACTACAATAAATTATAGTGGGCTATAATAAACTATAGTACACCACATGGCATATATTTTATTATCAATATGAATATCCTCCACAAGTGCTAAATAAAGAAGTTAAATTGTTCAATTCTTACTTCAACCTTGGTCTGGCTCGAGGTCTATCTAAAACATCTGCCGGTCTCTGGGTTCCAGCACCCGGTTGATTAGTTGCAACTCCACACAGTGTAAAGATACTTCTCGCTTTTGAGTTTAAACAATAGCCACTACAAACTTCCCGAAGGGCCGCTACTATTAAAGTCATGGCATAGCCGCCCCTAAACGACTACCCGTAGTGCCAGTTTAAACTCTTGGTATGAGTTGCATACGCGGACCTCTGCTTGATAAGGTCTTTTTTAGTTTTGGCCAGTTGTTGTCCTCGATCAATTGTTGTTGGGACACAAGATCGGGGGATGGCTGGCCCAGTCAATTAGTCGCCTCTTAAGACAAGCTGGACCTACTGTTATTCTAACCCGCGACCACGAGAGATATATATGAGATATTAGAGCTCATTGAAAATAAGTTTTCCTCTTGAGAATATACCAAAACTTTTGCTGAAGATCTTTCAACCACAACCACAAATACAATTACAACAAAATTCTATAAATAAAATAAAAAACTAAAGTTAGAAGCAAAAGACAAATTTTAGAGTTTTCGATAGTTAACTAAAATAGTTTTTAATTTAAACATAAAATACAAGTATATGAGCTCTGCAAAGGAGAGTTCCGATGATCATTCACAAAACGGTGTTTGTTCCTACGAACATTGGTGCAGTTATTGCAAATTGCAGCATCCAAGTTAACGAAAAAGGAACGTACGAAAATGACTATATCAACTTGACTATTGCTGTTAAATATCGCCACTAAGATAACCAAAAACGTCGGCATCATTTTGAAGAAATGTTTCGATAACATGCAGATGGCCATGGAAGAGCTGAAAGTTGCCCCACCCACGAAACTGACTTTCCAAAAATAAAGACACAAAGTTTTGGGAAGAATAGTTATAAGTGTCATCGTCAAAGGAGAAAAGTACGTATCCTATAAACGATGTGTTTACGGTATGCTTTTTAGCTATTCATTTTCATTTTGTCAATAAGTAATAGTCTTTTTGAGCCGGTTTTTTTTTTGGTTTGCTTCAATAATCGGATCGATTGTTTTCATGAAGCTTGTATTATCATGATTGTTGGAAGACGAATTGATTAAATAGTTTAGCCGACTGCTAGTAATCTCAAATTTCCTACTGGGCTGTTCTGTAAGTCGCTTTCCAGAAACTGTTTTAGTTAAGCAAGCTTTAGTCTCGCTTACACCCGCACTCAATGCGCTTAGGCATGGGCTGCAGTCGCGAGTAGCTTCTGCCGTCCATTGCTTAACCGCCTTCGATTAGTTTGTGAGAGGCATTGATTGAGCGCGGTCAAGGCTGCATACTATGAGACGCTGGAAAACATCAAGTGTATGTATAAATGAAAAAACATTGAATAATATGAAGTTAAGATTTCAGCAAACTACCCAATGAAAACCATACCATAAGCGATATGTTTTATTTAATAAAAGGCTCAACATAAGTAAGCCACGAAGCGCCACGGCCAATACACCACTCAGCAATGATTTTGTGATGATGTTGCACTCATCGTTGTCGTCCGAAGTGTAGTCCAGGAAAATTAGACATGCTCCCATAAAGCAAATGGAAAAAATTAGGGGCAAGCTGAAATTTGGCAGTTGCAATCCTACAGAAAATGATAGCTGGGTAAATTTCCTACAATTTGTCTCTTAGACGTTTTTTTCATAGCTATTGTACTTCTTGCTCTGCAGCGCGCTGAAGTTGATCACTCGGGGAAGTATTTGTGGTGAGGATATTAAGTCCTGTCTAAAGGACATTACTCTGGTAGCTGAAAATACGACTATTGTGACTGCGTCACATGGAACAGACATACATATACGCATGTATTAGATTATATTGCAATTAAATAAAACACAGCAGATATTTTTATTTATAAAATTCATTTTTTTTTAATAACTTTGAATGTCCCATCAATTTTTGAAGTAAGTCGCATAGGGTTGCAGGCGAGATAACTCACAGGCGATATTACCGTGCCATCAAACGGTGCGAGATGCAACTCACTCGGCCTCGCTTGAAAATCTCGCTTCATGTAAACGACGCCTTAACCCTTCATAAAGAAGCTTACATACATATATTTAAATAAAACAGTAAATAAAATAAAATATCTTTTACGCTCAAAAACAAAAAAAAACATTTACAACACACAAGTGAAAATTGGGAAATGTATTAATGCATAAGTAGACACATGCCCAGATTTGCATGTTTACAAATATACGTAAACACAACCTACCACGTCGACGGTCGCATAAAAGTGAAAATAAGTAACAAAAATATCGGCCAGCGACTGAGTTACCCTACCACCTATAAATCCACTGCCCTCGAGGCTCTGCCCAATAAAAACGCGATGCCTTGAATGAGACTGAGATGATGCTTTACCCATCTAAAAAACATATAAATAGCATGTAATTTAAGGATAAAATTATTAATAACCCATTTTATGACAATTATATTGTCGGGTTTTTACATGGGAAAAGCCTCATCTCAATAGTATTCTTTTTATCTTTGCATCAAGACATTGGTGTGCATTTCAGTTTGACGCAAAAACTGCTACGTCCATTTGCAATTAATTAATTTAAAAAGCGAGTCTGGTGTAGGACCATCTGTGGTTATATAAAGTGCCCACCTTTGCAAACTTTTGTTTCATACCCTTTCCGCTGGGTCGTTGGTATTTCCAAGGCACGCTTGAATTGAGTGATTGATTCCTAGAATGCGTTTTTTTGGCCGCCCTTGTGGTTGAGTAAATGTCGAAAGGTTCAACTTTTTCCTACCCGTTTTTATAAGTCGCTTATACATCAATGGATTCTGTGATTTTCGGCTGAATGTCATCTTTATATGGCAATTAAAACTTTCGCTCGCAATTAAAATACTGCGCACACGGTTAAAGTTCTGGATTGTTTGTCAAAACTGATATTATTTTTTCCTTTAACATGGTGAAGTGCCATAATTCTTACTTCAGAAAAAATGTCATAACTATGTCAATTTTTGTCCGATTTTATCGATCCAGCAATCAATATCTTATTAAGATATTATTTAAACTAAAATTAAATGTACTTTTAGAAAATTAATAATTATTTGATACTTTTTATGTAAGTTTTTGCATTTAACAGCCGTCAAAGTTGGAAAAAAAAAACACTTTTTCCATTTTTACCCGTTAAAAACTCATAATATGGGAATTCAAATAATCGATTTGTTAGTACCAGTCAATTAATTCTCTTTTCAGAACGTGTTAAATTTTGAAAAATGCTTGAAAAACGACCCAGATATCAATGTATTAGGAAATAAAGTCCAAAAAATTCGTTATTTGTCAATAAAAAAAATTGGAGGGTTCCTCAGAAAAAAAAATGGTTTTGAATTCTACTCAACTAGATGTACAACCTACACTAGGTAACTTGTCGGGTGTATCTGGTTTTTTTTTTGTCGCACAGTGTAGTAGCTCGTTCTACACTTTTTACAGAGAAAGAAAAGCTAGGTAACGGAAACTTGAATAAATTTGACTATTTTTGTGAGTTTTCCATTTCTAATAGATTAGATAAGACTTACTATTAAGAATAAAACATTTTACCTGAAAGTTTTTGTATAATTAGGTTAGTTTTAGTGCCTGTATCTTGATATCCTAAACAAATATAAAAGTTAGTAAAGCTAGTTAAAGTCAAGTGGCAAAAGCATAATTAGCTAATTTTTTCTAGGTGTTTTGAGTGTATCATTAATAACTTTATGCATTAGAAGACATTTACGCTAATTAAATTATAATTCACTTTCTTTACAGTTGCAAATATGATGCTATGAACAATTTCTTGGAAACTTGAAATACAAAAAGCATGCAGGAAATTAGCAGCAACAATATGGAGCAGCAACATCAAAACGAGCTGCACGCTCCATCGCTGTCCAGCTCATTCAATTCATCCATGCTGAAGGACTTCCAGATAACAGATAATGATATACGCGACTTCGTCAAGCTACTGCATCATTATAACAAGAAGAACCAAAGTCAACAACATACGGCCATTGTGGATGAGTGCGAAGGATATTGCCAAGGTGAAATCTATCAATGGCTGCGCGCTTACAACAACATTCATGGCTATGTATCCTTGTTGGTAAGTGTTAGAGTGAGTAACTGGGTGTACGTATACGTATTATAGTAAATGCTGATAACAAGCGGTTATGCCTTGACAGGCTTTTCATAACCCTCAAGCATTGACTCTGCTAATTACGTATCTTGATGTTGTCCTGGCACAACTGGACTAAGGCATTTTTCATTTTGGTCCTAAGCAGCGCATCAGAAACAAATGAAAGCCACAAGTCAAAATATACAAAAGCCTTGACGGCACACCAAGAAATATAAAGGAAAAAAGGGTTTTCTATGTTTTTCCTTTATATTGTCTGCTGATGAATTGTGTGGCTCGAAAAACTTTGAACTTAAGGCCCAACTCAAGAAAACTCTGCGCAAAATCCCAACGGGCAAACACAAGTTATTATTATTTTTTGTTTTTGTTTTTTTAAACTTTTTTTTCGATGTCTCTCTTGGGAAAGTAGCAAGACAAAAAAAAAAAAGGAATTAGATCAATTTATATGTTTACATTATTCATAAGTCGGGAATTTGCACTGCCTGCTCAATTAGCAGCGCATGAGCGCTACGAGCTGTGCATTAAGTGCAGTTTTGGGTCTTGAGGTACCTTCATAACATAAACAAATTAGCGAAAGGGGCTTTTGTAATGGTTGTTTTCCCTTTTCACCCAGATTTTTCGTGGCTTTGTGGTTTTTAATGCGAATTTGTTCATTCAATTCAATTAGGGCGCAGTGTAGGAGGGTGTTTCTTTCTGTTAAGCTTATCGCTCTGCTGGGAATTAAGTAAATTAAAGACTTATGCATCAATTTTTTTGATAAAAGTCAATGAATTGAATAAGCTGTAAATAAATCTATTAAATTGAAATGAGCCCACAAGGACCTTAAATTAAAGTTTGTTTATTTTTAGATTAGCCAACAAACAGACAATGCCAAACTATTTGAATTGCAAATGTTTGCATCAAACTTATTGAAGCCAAGTTGGCAAGCCTGAAGCCATGAGATTTCTCCTGGGAAAACTCACACTTTTCCTTACTACGTACAGTGGACGATAGAACAGTTTCCTTAAACATTTTCTATTCGAATCATTTGAATTTAAAGCTTTTTGTATGTATTAACAAAAAGCACATTGGTGCTCACATCTCTCAAATTCTCCGCAAAACAATTCACAAGTCCCCACTCTATCGTATATACTAGGGCTCATATTTTTATAAATTCCTGTGCTCAGTGTACAGTATTGATGCCGTATGTGTATCGCTTGGTGCTACATTTTGAGAAAGCGTATGAGAATAAACAAAGTATATGCCTTCTTAGAGTAGAGACACAGCGGTTGAACACTCAGATTGATGTTGAATACTATACTTTTGATGTTGTCAATGATTTTGTCTACCTTGCCACCACCGTCACGTTGAAAAACTGACTGACTCTTGTTACGTTGGACTCAGTAGGCTAATGAGTAGTAGAGACCACTCTCGCCAGACGAAACTAACACTATAGTACACTGTAAGACTTTTGAGCCTTTATGTGTTGACAACGACTACCGCATCCGATGGAACGGCGAACTCTTTGAACTCTACTACGACACTGACATAGTCAAGAGAAGTTAGCGTCTCCGCTGGCTAAGTAATGTTGTGCCTATGAATAAAGAAGCTCCTGCGAGAAAGGTGTCCAATGTGGCTGTGAAAGAAAGGCGACGAAGGTTCAGACCATGTCTCCATTGGAAGGACCAGCTAACGAACTCACTAACCACCTTTGGTAGTACCGTTCGGAGAAGGTGCGCTTTACATCAGGCCATGACATGATAACGGGTTGTTATGGTCAGTTAAGAACAATAAGTGCGAACGTTGCGTGTTAGTCGCTGCCGTATCGGTGCTTAGAGTTGTGTTTTGTAGTGTCTCCTTTTGATGCAAGCATTCAGTCATTGCTTTTGTTCGTCCACTAGGCTAAATGTTTCTCGCATTTTGGCAAGGAAACCCATTTTGTAATGTCGATATGTACTTTATCTGTGATATCTTAACTTGTGTCTTTGGTTATGTTTTTTCTGGTTATTTGCTCGTCGAGGAATCTCCGTGTTGCTGCAGTATCGGTGGTCATCAATGTTGGCCTCTGTTGTCCTCTAATTCCATGATTCTGCAGTCTAAATCTCCCTGATACGATTCCGAAAAGAGTATTTATAGGTCTTGGCAGCATGTACTTTCTTCGAACTGAATTTGAATAGTAGAATTGTGGTAAAGCCTTTTCAGTAGAGTATGTCAAGTGTCTCATTAGCTTCTGTAATGACAACGTGAAGATTTTGAAGTGTTTACCTGGATACTGTAGTCGGTAGTGGATGCGTTATGCCCGATGATCTCGGGCAGTGCTCTGTGCGCTATAGTGTCTGGTTATGCACCAGCATCTCCACTCACTCCACGAATTCTAAGTTATCAGTGGTTCCATCCGTCTTTTCCAAACGATGCACTCATCAAAGCGTCAAAGTTTTGTCAGTGGCTTATTTTGGATTTGATTTGGCTACCTACTTTCACTCTGTGCCCGCAGTGCCTGGCAAGCAGTTTTGGCGTCAGGCTTAGCGCGGTGTGCTTCTAGCGTAACCGACGGTCGTGTGCCGATTTCCTCGGTGTGGTTTCCTTTCTTCACAAATTCCGCGACAATATTGCGCAACGCGTCTGCGAGTTTATCTGTATCTAGTTCAAACTCTCCAGTCTACAGTTCTTCCAAGTACTTTTCTACTAAAAAATTTGTGTGTTTTTAACCTCTTATGCAATTTAATCTACAAAAACTATTTTTTCTCTGCTTTCTGCAACCTAAACTGAAATCCCAAAACGTGCTTGATTCCTTGCACCAATTGACACTAATTGCTAACACAATTTTTGGAAAGATGTAATTTTCCAATAAGCGAATGCTTGAAATCCATAAAGGGTGGTCGCCCTCAGAACAATTTTAAGAAAAACGCTTCAAGACGAAGACTTAGATGATTATCTGAATGATGCTTCGGAATTCTACTCAGTTAACCATTAGAATAAACGAAGTTGCCTTGCTATTTGCTTTTCTTTTCCTATGGAAATTTGCCGGCCTACACCCAAGTCCTAAAGCATGCTACAGATTTTATACGTCTTTTCGATGGAAAAATCCATAACTAAGTTTTGACGTATGAAGAAAGTAAATAAAAAGTTAAATGTGTCAAATGCTAGAATATTAGCCCTTTTGTCCACTGTGCTAAGCGTGTATTTGATAAGCATGCAAAGGAAACCAAGCAATACTCAACTTTAACCTTTTTAGGCGTTTTGAGGTACATCAAAGTGAAATTCTAGCTGCACGTGCTAGGGATATGTTTGCTATTGTATGTTGTTCATATATACTTTATACATGTTTTTCCCCTTTTTACTTTCCACAGATTTGCATATTTGGTACAATAGCCAATGTTTTGAACATCATGGTCTTGACCAGAAAAGAAATGGCCAAGGCACCCATCAATAAGATATTGAAATGGTTGGCAGTGGCCGACATGTTCCTTATGATTGAATATATACCTTTCACATCGTATCAATACATCTATATGAAGCCAGGTAAGCTAAATTCCACACAGGAACACACATGCATGCATACTGCTTTAGAAGATTTTCTATTGTTGTGGATTTCTTTGTTGCAGGTGAAAAGGACTTTAGCTATGCCTGGGCAGTGTATGTTTTGGTGCACATGCATTTCACACAGATACTGCACACTATCTCAATTGGCTTGACTGTTACCTTGGCTGTCTGGCGCTACGTGGCTATAAGGTTAGTTTGAGTGTGATTTGAGTTTAAGTTTGTGTCATTTATTTCATTGGTGTCTAGTTGGCGTTGTTATATATGTATATGTACCACCCAGCAAACATTTTAAACTCACGAAAAATTGATGAGAGCAAAGCAAAAATTTGTTTAGGAATGTTTGTTGACTTGTATAAAACAAAATAAGATGTTAATTTCTTGGGCTGATGTCAGATTGAGCGCTGCTATCGTTCGATATTAAAGATATTACTGATTGTGCTTTTCTACGAAATCAATCAAAAAGTGTCTGAGTGAAAGCGGAGAGCCTTTTCGCATTTAAGGTTCTGTTGAGCTCTAGGGTTTCGACATCGAACAGAGAAACCTGCGGTTCGACTTAATTTTCATTCCACTTTTTCTGCCAAACATAATATTCACTTTCGAAAACTGCAAATTAATGTAACAGTTTTAATAACTTTTAGCTTCTTTAATGAGCAAAAACAAAGTACCAAGACCATGAAATTTAATAGAGTGGAATCCTTGGCCGTTACATTGAGTCGACTTGCTAAAAAGCCACCATTCCCAAGACAATGCATACATGTGGAATTTTTTTCGTTTTTTTCAATTTTGCCTACGGTTGAGTCAGTTTTGACAGGAGCAGCAACACAAGCAGCGTCACACATACACTGTCTTGGAAATGGTCGCTTTTCAGCAGACATTTTGGAATTCTGGATCCAGGATTCTACTCTATTATTTTCAGGCTCTACGCAAATAACCAAAGTAGCACAGTAGCTTGCAACACACAATGTCGCATTCACTTTGAAATCGATTAGTACCGATTATATAATAAAAAGTTATCGATTTATGTAAAGCATCCTTTGTAGCGATCAGTCTGACGTCAGCCAGTAGTGTGTATTGGCGGGCTCGAAAAGTGGAGTTTATTGTCGAAGAACCTGGAGCTTTTTGTCGAAATGCCTGAAGCTCATGCTCAAGATACATGGATCAAAATTCGAAATATATAGTATACATTTTTACAGCATTATTTTCAAAAGCAGCTTAATAAAATGCATGTGCATACGAACATATCTGGGCGGGGTGTCTCCCTGCAGGAAACCATTCATGTACGAAACCATTTTTCACCGAGAGACGATGTGAATAATGTCCATTACTAGTATTTTTGATTGGCACCATTGCTTAAAACAGGGCTGTTATAGGAACTGGTATAGAACAAGTAATTAGGCCATGGTTGCGTACTAGTTTATCGTTCATTGTTACAAACTACTTCCGGTGCATATGGAATGCTACTGATCTCTTCCATGTCGGCAAATCGGTGCAGTTGTATGTAAAATGCTATTTTGACCTTTGATATCGGTAGAAATCAGGTGTATCCCGCGCATGAATAAAGCTAGTACAAATCGTTATATTTATTTTGAATTCATTATGATCATACAATAAGTTCAAACTTCAAATTCAAATTACAAACAGCTGAAACCCGTACTAGCCCAGTGAATAATTGGGCGCTTACATCTACGCTGCCGTGTGCCACTTTCAACAATGGGAAATAACGATTACATTTCAACTTACTTTAGTATGGCGAGGGCCGCTACTCTCAGTCAGGCCGATCACAATGCGCCTAACTTTCCTTCATTTGAATCTTTGATTCAGTGCTCTAAAAAAGGGAATACAATTTGATTTGCAATATATTAGGGTCCCGCCCACATAAACATGCATGGTGTGCTCATGCAATATATTGATCTGATCTTAAAACCCACGAGTCTTAAAACAAATGCACTCAAAAATGTCAATCCAGCTTCATATACTTCGACAACGAGCTCCAGGCATTTCGACCGTTAGCTCTAAGTATTTTCAACATGTGCTCCATATGTTTCGACAATTAACTCCAATTTTCGGACCCGCTAACACACATTAATACATCCGGTTAATAATATTTCACTCAATTCTGTTAAAGAAGCACGATATTTTTACTGTACAGTTCACCTTTTTTTATTGCTGTACAGATGATACTTATTTATAAATAAAAAACATTTTTGATACCCGGAAACACTTTTTTTGAATTTTATTCCGTAAGGTTTTTGTATATGAACTTTTCAAATTTTTTATAATAAAAACTCTTACCCATCACTTACACCTGCCAAATGATAATAGCAAGAGAGACTTAAATCCCTTTTTTGGTTTCAGATAAAAATCCGATTTTCAGTGCAAATAAATAGAGTACAATAATAATATAGAATTCCCCGGAGTTATTTAGAGTATTAGATGAAAATATAAGTAAATGATTGACGGATTTGAAATCTTTTCCTATCAATTGGGGATGATTTCGAATCCGGAAACCGTTTTGGATTTTCTTGCACCGTTTTCGAATTATTACTATTACTATGCCACTACCCGAACGTATACATAACTGTATCCGCTTCGGGTTGATTCCCTGGTTTAAATATATCAAACTTATGCAATATACAGAATAAAATACACAAATATTCTTGCTCTAATTGTAAGATTAACAAATTGCCTTGCACATACAGAGAAAAATGATACATTCGTGGTAAAGCACCTTTACGTCTAAGAGAAGAAGCATCGATACCTGCCACGCAGACACACGTACACGTTTAGCTCACTTTAGAGAACGCTTACAACATTTGTTTGTTGGGTAACAGCGCTGAAAGCAGCTGGACAGACCTTTGTGATGCATTGTTTATAGATTCTTTTGAAGGCATTGTGTCTGTTCATTTTTCCAGTTACTGTTACTTACTTTTACTAAGTCATTCCAATTACTTTCTTGCATAAAAAACGTCAATGTCAACAGACTAATATGAATAACACAGCAGCATTTGTGGCTTTTCTCTTTTTCTTTTGTTTCATTTTGTTTTTGTTTATAGCAAACTGTTTCCTTCTCTTTTCCACAGGCACCCAAATGGCAGCTGCGCCAACTTTCTCCTAGCACATTCCAAAGAGGCCATACTATTTCCCTTCCTAATCTCGCCCATACTCTGCTTTCCCACGTACTTTGTGTTCAAGGTGCGTAAAAGCTATGTGGCTGACAGTCTTGTTCCGTTGTATCATGTGGATGCTGACAAGGACACGGTTTTGTACAGGTAAGTGCAAATCACTACTGTCAGGATAACATATAATATGTGTAAATCTTTGTGCTTGTTTATTTCCACTCACCCGCACGCTCAGGTTTAACTTCTGGATACATTCCGTGCTTATCAAATTGTTACCTTGTTGCATACTGACCATCATCAGCTTTGTGCTAATGCGTGTGCTGTGTGAGGCCTCACGGCGACGCCTGAAGCTGAAGGACTACGACAATGCGCCACAGCATGCTATAACCCTGAACGACAGCAAAAGGTCCAAGCGGTGGGTACATTTTGGAACAATTTAGTTATACCTTTAGACTCAAGGTTTGCTTTTGCCTTATAGACCTCCTCGCTGTGATCGACGCAATGATCGCACTACCTTGCTGCTGGTGGCCGTGCTGGTACTGTTCCTAATTACTGAATTTCCACAAGGCATTTTGGGCTTACTCTCGGGCATGTTGGAGAAATGCTTCTTTGCGCATTGCTATCCACCTTTTGGAGAGCTTATGGATCTGCTGGCTTTGATCAATGCGGCTATCGGCTTTGTGCTCTACGGGCTGATGTCGAAACAGTTTCGCACTACATTTAAGTCACTATTTTTTAAGCGACATTTTGGCAGCACGGAAATGACACGACTCACGCGTGTCACGACAACTTGTGTCTAGGCAAACAACAACAAATAGGCTGTGTACGTTTTTGAAGCAAGCTGAGCTAGGCTAGAGATATCTTAAAGATGCTTTTTGCCAAATTGAATTTCTAAACTTAAGAACTTTCAAAAAGTTGTCTTAAATATGTACTTTGTTGCTAACTGGAGTTCAAAATTTAATTGAGCATGGTAAGTAAACTAAGCGGATTCTGTTGTGATTTGACAATGGGTCTCAAGAGGCCTTCGAAGCAGTTTCTATATGCTTGTATGCAGAAGTGCAATTTTTCGAAAATTGTCATGAATTTCCATTTAAGTTGTAAAGCAAAAAAGTTTAAATCGAAAATATTTTTTAAAATTCTAAAAAAATCTTTTTTACCATATAAGCTATAGTACATGTATATCTGTATATGTGTATGTATATGTAAGTTGTTTTTAAAATTGAGCTAAACTAAGACTTGATGTAAGCTTCATGTATTAAGAACTTATACCTATTAACTAACTTAAATTCTTAATAATTATGCGTATATGCAAAGTAATTTAAAGGTAATGTTAATGCTAGAAATCTTTTATTGCAAACAAATTATATTGCATATAATATTAAGTATACGTATTACTTCAAAGTTACTAGAATCTACCATGTTATATATATATATATAGCATATACCCAAATAAATCGTTATGTACCACAAAGGTTTATACGAAAATACAAAAAAAAAAAACAGGCAAGAGAATAAAAAACTGAATGAGCCCCTGAGGTTGCTTGTTTTCTTGCCAAATATACTAAAAATAATTAAAAGCAAAAATAAACAAAAAAACACAAAGCGTTTAAACAAAACAAGTTTGTGCAGTTGTAAGTTTCTTAAATAAAAGATATAGAAAATATGAAATAAAATTAAGTTCAACAAAGTGTTTTTCAATGGCTTCACATATTACTATGTATTACATACAACACAAAGCATTTTTAAAGTGAAAACATCCGAAAAAATATGAATATTTATTGCAGTTTCAGTTTTTCAATAAATGTTTGATGTGAATTAAATACGCTTGAATGCTTTCATTTCTGCGAAAAAGCTTAAAAGTATTAATCCTTCAGTTCTGATTTACTACAGCATTCACTTCCAGCGGCAGCGGCTCATTTTGTATCATCAAATTGGAAGCTGCCAAGTCCGACAGCGTGTCTCTTTGTACGTCCGGCAAGGTGAGCGCCCTCCCAGCTTCAGCTGTTGTTGCCGTGTTGGAGGAGCTGTTTTCGCCAGCGTCCATTATACCATTTGTAGTGCCCGAAATACGCAGCAGCGACTTTAGTTTGGTAGCTTGAAACTTAAACTGAAAAAACAATCAAATTGCATTTTACAATTCGTTTTCATGTTTCAAAGTTTTTAACATAAACAAAAAGTTTTTATGCTTTACGGGATTTCAATATTTATAATCTTTAAGTTATGGAGCGGAGTTCATTGCTTTCTTATTGATTCCCAAGGTAAACTCAGCTGTCAAAAAGAAAATCTCAACAATTTGCAAAAATTTGACTGATATTTAAGTTTGTAAGAACTTTTAGGAGCATATATTTGTTGGCTTTACTAATTATCATATAGTTTTAGTAAAGAGCAGAAAAAGCAACGCTCATATTGCACGAGTATCATGTGGGCTATTGGGCCCCATCTGGAGAATCTTATATATAAATGCGGTAAATAAAAATTCAGTGTGGTACCGATTACTTCGCAATAACGCAACTTATTTAGGTGAAACTTATACCATTCGAAAGATAAACTGCTTCCGGTTTGCAGAATTTAAGTTTCACCTGGATACGTTGCGTTTTAGTGAGCTAAAAATTGATTAAAAGTAAAAACACAACAACAAAATACATTGTACACACAAACGTTGTTATTTCGTGTTTTCTAAGACTAGTAGTAATATTAATCTGTTAATGGGGAGTAGTGCACTGCGACCCTTAGGATCTATTGTGCCGCCTATCTATCTTAAAACTTTTTCAATAATCCTATCTCTGAAATGCATTGTTTATCAAATTTTGTGTGTGATCAACATAATTTGAACTACGCACAAATATCTAGTTTTAGGCCCTGCCTACCCTTTATACATGAGTCTCACTTTAACTGCCAGCATGCGACACTTTCCTACCTAGCCGCCGCTTATTTAACTCTGAGGCTTCTTGGGTCATAGTTGCGTGATGGAAGCCATTCTAGCTGTGACGTGTCCCGTGCTGTACGCTACCATTACAAATGGACCACACTGGTGCAGTGTATTAAATGATTGACCTGGTCAGTCCCATAGGGAGTACCCTGCGTCACAACTTTGGTTCTTTCGTGTTCAGCATGAAGGTGATGCACAGCACAATACTGCTGCCTTGCTATGGACTAATTGATGAGGTACTTCATGGCGCGTTTAGAATGAAGTGAAGATCCTTCAACTTGAACGTACTCGGCTGCCGACTAAAAGCGAAGCTCTTCTGCGACATCATAGGTAAATTTCAGTATATCGGTAGAAAGAGCAATACACAATGTACATACTATCATATAATTTATTCTACAGGGAACGACCCAACACAGATCCTTAAGGCACATCTGCGGGGACGCATTGTTTTCTGAAAGTTCTGATCGTCACTATCAAGCAGAATTTCGTAGTATCGCACTGCATAGACGTCTGGGCAAGCATGTGTGTTGTCAAATTATCAATATAATATGGAAACTTCAAAAGATATAAAAATTAATGGACCAATTTTAAATCCTTTCAACTATAAGCTGCAACAAAATTCCACATTTTTTTAAACCCCACCAACCGCCACAATACCTTGACTACACACAACTCTTAAACGCATCGATACAAAAAATTTGTGTTATATGTTAAAACAAATACTTCAGGAAGCCAGCTTCCTGATCGACATTAAAAAAATGAGTTTTTTTTAAACTTGCAGCTCAAACGGTATTGTGCAAATATGCATCACCGCCATACAAAGGATTAATTTAAATAAAAAAAAAAGCCAAAACCAATATTTTGTGAAGCACATATTTATGTAAATGCTTTGAATTTTGCTCGTTACATGCGTTTCGTATTTACTGCACTTTATTGATATTGCAACTGTTTGCCTAGGATGGAAAGGATGTTCCGCTTTACAACCTCTACATTTAATTGAGTTCGGAGGCTTTGTCAAACGATTCAATGAAAACAATTTAAGTTTAAATGGTTTGCAACAGATTTTGCTCTCAGCTAAGCAAATAGCCGTTGCACTTACCTCAGTTGGCAACAATAGATCCTGTGCGTGGCTTACATAACGACTGTACTGCTCCGCGGCAAGTGCAAAGCGTCCAGTTTCGAAGCAGAAAAGAGCAAAGTTCAAATAGACCAGCGGATTACGTGAGGAACTGTTTTGAGCATTGGCCATGCTGCAAGCGCGTTCCAGTGCCACGTAGGCATTATCCAAATCCTCGAGCTTGCGTAGACACACTATGAATTGGGATGTGGTAAATCACTTCATGAGCTACTTCTTCAATAGTTTTTCAATTGTTTAACTGTTACTTACGGCCTAGCAGCATGTAACATTCGGCATTGTCCTTGCGCAGGTTTATGGCCGCGGCCAGAGTATGAAAGGCGCTGGCGTATTGTTCAGCTGGCAAGAGAGAGGGAGACACGTCGAGAGTATTAAAACATTCAGATGAGCTCGACATAGCCAGGATGATTTTTGAGGGGGCCGATGACAAAAATTAAAGCATAAACAAGGTGCTACCCCTGCCCCTACTGTAGCAACGCCCTTGAGTCGTCTATTAAGTGTCCAGGTCGTTAAATGAAAAGCCACAGCAGCCAAATGATGTTGATGCTCCATAAAATTTATTAAATGCCCGTTGTACTCTCTTATTTATTTTTCCTGTTTTTTATTGTGTATACTTTAAGGCGTCTGCGATGCGTCCAAAAAAACAAATGGCTGCTGTGGCTTTTGAACTATTAAATACACAGCCATGAATTAGCTGCAAATATAAAATATGGAAATGTAACCTTGAAAATGGTTGTCACAGTGCATAAAGTCTTTCCCAGGCTGCATGGATCTTAACATTTTATGTTACCAACTTTTTTACGCACTGCTTTATGAAGCGACAGATATTTCGGCCATTGTGTAGCATACATTTTCGTCAACCTAATTCGCCGCTTCACACTCTTCATGTTTACAGTGCACTATGGAGCAAATAAAGACTCCTATCAATTAAAAAAAATCGATGTGCCTTCACGAAAATCCATTATAACGCTATTTTGGTGTCAAGCTTGTGTTTGTTAGCAACGTCCACAGCAAAGAGCCTGAAAGTAATAGAGTGGAATCCTGATCCGTTAAAAAATTCAAAATTTTTGTTGAAAAGCGACTGATGAAAGCTCGGAAGCCAGCTGTCTCTGTCAGACCGATTCACTCGTAGGCACAATTGAGAAAGAGTAAACAAAAATTCAAATGTATGCGCTGTGCTGAAAGTCGTCGCTTTTCAGCAAGTCGCGTCAATGTAACGGCCAAGGATTCCACTCTATTAAATTTCATGCTCTTCGGTCCACAGCAAAATTTTAATTTTAGAAAGTCAATACAACACTTGGAACAAAAACAAGTTAAGCAGTGTAAAATACAAATACGGTTTGCAAAACTATGGCAAATGCTTTTGTAGTGGTATTCCACTAAAATCAATGGATCGGAGATTACTCTTCGTTGTGCATCGAAAATAAATAAAGAACTTTACAAAAGTTGTAATATGGTTAACTAAACATTATAATGTCAAGGATTCATTAATGATTCTGTAAAAGCTTTTAAAATTGTTGATTTGATCCGTTGATCCGTTGATCCGTCACCTGACGAACTGAGTTCCGAATATCAGCTTCGATGGACCATATCCGTGAAACTCATGAAAATATTATTTGTTGGAATCTATTTAAATATGTCCACAAGAAAAAAAACAAAAATTAAAAAACAAACTTTCCCAAACCTTTCTATTCCCGTGTGTTTTCATTTTTGCAGCCAATATCTCGAAATCTAAGCGAAAATCTAAAATTTTAATTTTTTCTCCTAATTTTCATGATTTTCTGCCCATGAGAAAGAAAAATACTTCCTCTCCGTTTAAAAGGAACACATAGACTGAAGGCGGGCCAACCAGGTGCAGAAACGGAATCTGACATCCGGTCTAAGTACAGACAGCTATTCTTATGAGATGCTATTGAGAATATGACTAAACACGATCAAAGGATGGGCTCAACTGAATTCTCCTCTTCTTCGTCCCCGCAGCTCATGTATGTTATCTAGTGAACTAGAACCAATATCAGTTTAGTAATGAACTGTTGAGCCATCTCGTTTAGAGATTTGCTGCATTTTGTAATTTGATAATATTGGATCGACATGCTTGTTGAATCCTTGAACACGATGCAGAGATTCGTTAGGTTAAAGATATGCTTTATGTTCATATATTAAGGATAGGCCATATGACTACTTTAGGCGAATACAGTGCTATCGCTGGTTTCTGGTGTTAGTATTAGGATTCCAGTACTTGGAAGCAAAAGGTTATCCATACTTTAGGTCGGGTTTTTAGCCGAGCAATCAGCAGCTTTGTTTCTCAGACTTAACAATATTACATTCACAGCATTACGTTAAAGAAAAAAAGAAATAAAAAGATTCAAAGGCGAAAGCGCTTGTGGATCTTATAAACGTCAATATTATCAAATATACACACTTTTATAGTTTATGCAAAAAATCCTCTTTTGGCCCACAGTGCACAAACACACACACACGCACACACTTTTGTTAACGTTCTGATGCTTGTTTGCATGCCTCAACTTGTGCGTATTACTATACAGGACCTCAAAGGAGAGATACTTTCTAGCTGTTTCCTTCAGCAATCAAATTTAAACTTAAGACGAATCTCTGATTACGTACAAGACAGCAGACACACATTGCTTACTAGCTAGGATTTTAGATCGTAAATGACCCAGGGCTGCCAGGAATAAGCTATAAAAATCAAAGTCGCACACAATAACGGGAAATACTTACATGTTATATAAATTAAGCTCAGGTTATATAGCGCATTGTAATTAAGCGGCGAGAGCCAAACGGACTTACGCAATGATGACACAGCCTTAAAGTATAGTTAAATGTTGTAGGTATGTACATAAATATGAATACACCAAGAACAACAACAACTCAGCCAACTTACCACAATATACTTTTGTTTCTTGAAAAAACACAGACCAATGTTATTCCAGAGCTCGGCGATTTCCGGCTCTGCAACTGCAATTTCGCTATATTTACTTAGAGCGCCATCGACATCGTTGCGGGACTTAAAGGAGAGAATTAATACATATTAATATAAATTGAGGGTATTTACTGCCATAATCCGACAGTTACCTGCAAAATGGCGCCCAACGCAAGCAAGCCTTTGGGATTGAGCGCTTCTGTAAGGCGGTCATAGGCCTTTTGGGTTTCATTGATTTTCAAATACAAAACGCTAATCTCGGTTAAGACATCGGAGTTTTCAGGTGAGAGGCTGTAAATTGAAGTGCATTAATCACACGCCTGGTAAGTCATAACTATGTGCAACTAAAGCCTACTTGAGACAGCCTTCCAGCACATCAATGGCCTTTTGATACTCCTTGGACTTTCGATAGAGCTCAGCCAGACGAACATAGCTTTCAATTTTCCTGCCCGTTTGCACGGCCAGCTCAAAGTAAGATCTGGCCTGCAACTCCTGTTCACGTGCCGGCTCCAGCTTGTTTTGAGCCAATGAGGCGCGATAGAGCAGCTCGCCTAAATAATGATAGATTTCATGATCCTTGCGTGGCGAGTGTTGCTCAGCTTCGCGGAATACGCTCAGCGCTTGAGTGTAGCGACCCATGGCGTAGCTGTAGGCAAGCAGAAGTGGCAGGATGTAGAGGATTTTTCAGCCAAGTGGCGTTAATGGCAAAATCAATGCCAGTTGCTATCACTTACAGTGTGCGTCCAATTTCTTTATAAGTATCAATGTTTTTTGAGTTGAGTTCAATTGCCTTTTGCAGGTTGCGCAGCGCCTCAATGTTCTGCCCCTCTTCACGGTCAATTAGGCCCTTCGGTTGTTGGTCATGAAAAAGCATCCGCAACAGAAACCAGCAGCAACAAACAACAAAACCAATCCATTAGAAATAATGGTATAGAAGCTATGGTTGGGCGTACTTACCTTGACAAAGTACAGATACTCCGGGTTCAGATGGCGATTCAGCTCACGTTCTATAATGAGCCGACAGCGCGCAAAATCCCGACGCGTAAAGTAAATATGCAGCAACCAGTCAATATTCGCATCGGCGGGCATCTTTGGTGCTGTATTGGTATATAATGGTTAAAGTTAACTGGCCAACAGCTACTAAGTGCCCCGGCGACACTATGGCACTACTTTTTACCTGGCTTAACAACTTCCAAAGTGGGTAAAACAATGACGCTACCGTTGCAGTCAATCTGCTCGCTGCCTGCCTCATACATTTGGTAACTTTATGGTAGAGTTCGGCTTAATTTTTTCTTTGTAGAGTTTCGTTTTTGGGGTTTTCTGTTAAAAGAGCACAAAGCTTTTAAGCCTAATGGTTGCAAGTAGTTTTGTTGTGTACACTGCAGTTGCTGAGGGCAACAACTCGTCTAGGGTTGTCGCCAAGGCGTACTATTGAGTTATTTCGGTATTTTAGTATTTCACGAGTTCTATTCTTAGTCCCGTCACGTTGCATTGCCAAATAAATTAACTTGTCAAATTAATTAAATTTTACGCTCTTGTTGGTTTTGTCTGGTTTAGGCAAAGCCAACAGCATGTATTTTTAATTAGCGCTGACAAAAATGCCGAAAACTCATTTGAAATCAATCGAATTGCAATAAAACCAAACTAAAATAAGGTACTGCAAGGTAAATCGTTCTACGATACGCAAGTTTCCATTTATTTTTCACGCACAATTAAAAAAAAAAAACACCGACAAAAAGCAAAAACCCAGAAATGGCTGTCGCCCCAGAAAACATATCACTCTTGATACCGTTACAGTTGCTGTTGGCGGAGGCGTCAGCGTCTAATCACTCAATTCACACCGCTTCAGTGGCAAACTTGGTACAGTCTACGAGCGACTCTGCGGCTGTTTCTGTCTATGCCTCCGGCTGTGGCTGCGACTGCGACTCTTGTCATTTCCATTTGTGTTGCGGCAGCTTAATGTGATCGTGAGCTAAATTTTTAATGTATTTTTAAGCCAAAACCAAGCAAATGACTGCATAAAAATTTCGGACAAGATCAGCACCAGTGCACTTGAAGCTGCTATCATTTTGGGCCAATTGCATTGCAAAGACCGACTAAAGCTTCGATTAGGTAATCTTTCGATATGATTTAAGCAATTGCATTTGCCTGTCAACGATGAAGGGAAAGATTCGTTTAAGGTTAACGTTTTAATTGTATCGTATTTTCCCTCTCGATTAATACATTAATATTCTCATTAATCGAAAGGAAACAATGATTGCATGAGAGTGGAGTCTTTGACCGTTATATTGAGTCGACTTGCTGAAATGCGTCCATTCCCAAGGTAGTGTACGTGTGAGGCTGCTTGTGTTGCGCTCTCCTTTGGAGCAACTCATACTTTTGATAGTCCTCCTGTTCCCGTGTTATTCACAGGCAAATCAGTCATTCTCGTTATTATTATTGATTTGTAGCACAAGATCGTTATATCTGGTATGAATGTGCAAGGGTGGTAGTAGTTAGGATAACTATATGAGTGGGTATGTTTGGCATGCCATTTTTAAGGGACATTGTTAATATTTTTCAATTTGCATGAAACTGCGCTATATATCGGTTATATCGTGCTTCATGTTGTATAATAATTTCATATTAATATATCTTGTATATTCCCCGCGAGGAAAGCGAATGTGTCATTCTTGGATGGGGCTTTTGTGGTCATCAAGTTGTGTGTCGGGGACAGGTCCAAAATTGAAATGAACTACCCCTAAGCCATAGATATAAAGAATGTTTATTCACTATGTCGGATCCAGCAGCTGCCATTTGAGACAAACTTATAATAAATTGTAACTTGCCCTGCGAGGCAAGAGTATCGTTCATCTATCTTGTGGTATAATTGTTATTGTTAGCTCAACACTCTATCTGCGTATACGTACTGTATAGAAGTACTAGCCAACATCTAATACGGACGAACCAGAAAACAGAGGATTTTCAATGCCACATCAATTACTAATAATAATAATAATAATGTGTATAGTGGATTAGTTCACTGCGAGCGTGTGCATCTATTGTGCCCAATATTCCTATCTCTACAGTGTATCTCATTATTTGGGACGGTTCTAATTGTGCTACGTCAGGCATCGATTTACACACACATGCCGCGACGATTCCTCCTCCTGATCGCAAAACCTACAATTGTGTGCGCTGGTTATGCCCAGCTTACTTAAGTTTCCCGTCTGCAGTATACACTTTAGGCGAGTCAGATTTCTGAGATTGTTCTTGCTTACTTGCACAATTTTCTTAAACCCATTAGAGTTGTAGGAGATAAAGATCTTTTTCGCCTGTCTGATTCCTGATGTACTAATCAACTCTGTGGCTCCCCTCAGTCTTGCCACCTCTCTTTGTAACTGCTTAACCGTATGTCTTCCAAGGCGACAAAATGGATCAGGTCCCATCAGGGGATTTCGTCCTCAAGTGCCAGAATCACCTCCGAAGTGTCATTTTGTGCCTTTTCATGGGATGTATCAGTCATCTAAAGTTGTCCGCTCCCGTTTGTTACTTAAAATGCTACTAAAGTTTCGCTTAAAATGGTATAAGGAGGCCATTTGATCCCTGGGTTGTTGCAGCGGCAGTATTTGTTATTTTTTAGGCCCTTCTACTTTAATTCGTTCTTGAAAGGGTTAAAGGAATACTTCGTATTGCTGTACAAAATGCAGAATCTTACTGGGAAAAGCTATTATGAAAAAGCACCCACTAATTGTGACCATAATTGGTAAGCTTACAAGGAAGCAATACATGCTACTGTCCCTTCTATAAACATATTATCTTGCATGCTTCTTTTGGAAGTACAAACCCGAAAACGATTTTGTTTCGTTTTCCAAAAGAAAAAATTGACAAAATAACGCTTGTGTAGTTTTGTTGTTTCATATTCTTAGGCGACGCGATTCGTGTCTCTCTCTCGATGCCGCTACGAATTTAGTAGTTGTTTCCCGTTTTTGTAGCCTGCGGTGTGCCTAAAAGAGGTGAGAAAGGGAATGCATTATCCAGTGCATAAATTGCTTCGTTCCCGGCCCCCGTTGTCACTTGAAGCTACGGCGCTGACTGCAGACGTGCAAGCACATGCAAAAATTCAGCTCTACTGTTGTAAAAGCAGAGGGAAGGCATCCGAGTGTATTTTGATCATTTTAAAATAAAATAGTTTACATTAATACTGTAAGTATTACACAATTGTACAACAATATTTAATTACACTACATACGAATAAGTAGTACATACATGAAATTGTCACATAAAATTTAAATGCAATTTAAACATTTCTGTACCCTTAGTTTGGTATATTGTGAAGTTTGCATAACTATTTTACACGGTGGGTGCCGAACCCTGCGTAGGATGTATATACCAGACGGGTTTCTCAAAAATTTGCTCGACAAGGAAATGCACTACTGCGACACCTATTCAAAAACGAACCTTTTTTTGCACTTGCATACATAAACGCTGAAAGTTCTTTCACTCAGAACGATTTCGCTTCTACAAAGTTTCTTATGAAGCAAAAAACGACAAAACTTTAAACAGAAATGAAATTGTTAATAAAGTAATTAATGCCAAAATAAAAATTAAATAAAGGAATTACCATTTTTTATCCTTTAGTGAATGTACTTCTAAGACCTTCTTTCTTCAGCACAAATCGCAGGACTTTTAAATACCTTCTTTTATCAGCTTACGTCGCACTATATGCAATGCAAGCTGATGAAGTAAGGAAAAATACGAAAATTTCAGATAACATTAAAAAAAATAAATAATTGGTAACCAACTCAGGCTTTTCCGCACGTTTATTAAAACAACCGAAGTTAGCTAGGAAAAATTTAAACAACAAAAAAAAAAAACTTGGAGATTTTAGTTTTTTGGCCAAAACCAATACTTTTTTGCGGAAAAGTAAAAAACTCTACGTAGTTTATAAAAATTTGCCTAACAATATATATGTTACGAAAGGTATGTCTTTCCACTTCGCAAATTCGTAAAGATACCAAAAATCGGTCTTTGGTTGACTAAGATACAAATTATTACACCTAAGTACGAAATAATGGGTTTGTAACAAGACCTTAAACCTAGAATAGGTCACTTAAAAAGTTCGGAATAACTGTAGCCCCATGTTGTTTTTCTTCTTCGATATGATTCCCTCCGCCGTGGTGAATCATTGTCCTGCGGCTATGGCACTACCTCTTAATACACTCTTTACAAAATCTATGAGCTCAGCCATATTCCTATCAAGTAGATGGGTTCATTCGTTATTCCGCTCCACAAATAAGGTCTGGCAGGTAATGCCGCCAACTGCCGAGGTATTGAGAAATCAAGGTTAAATCCCAAACTTTTAGGGCACTTTTAGTAAGGTTTTCTTTACTTACTTTTAGGGTAGTAAGGTTTCTTGCAATGTGATCAATGTCAATAAAAAAAAAATCAATATCTGGATTTCCCAAAGGTAGTCACCTCTATCCAATCCTAACGACTTACTGCTTGTATGTTAAACTTTATTCTTATATATAAGACGCCAGCGGGTCGAGTAATCTTTAGATCAATCCTAATCATTTATAAAAATGTTGTACGGCTTATCATCTCAAACTGAACACCGATAAATATTGATGATTTTTTTATTAAATTCTTGGTAACTCCCCTCTTATCAGGGAATTCTGTTAGATGTTAAGCTAGCATTCAACTATCATATCGACGTCATGGTCAGTAAAGCGAAATCTCATCTTGAATCCATAAAGAGGTGGTTTATGTCACTAAAAAGCCATTCATATCTCTTGTACGCCCGATCTTAGAATGCGGGTCACATGTTTGGAGCCCTCAATATGCCGTCTACGCTGACGACATCGAATCAGTTCAAAAATAGTTCCTTCTCGTTCACTCGCCGTTTCTACTCGACCGTATAAATATCAACATTCCGAATCGTTGCTCCCAAAAGGCTGAGTGCTCAGAGCCACCCTTTAAAGTCTTGATGAGTATAACGCCGTTTCACAGCGCCAATCTTTACAATAATAGCAATAACTTCTTTCTTTGTTGTAAATTTCCTTTTTTATTGTTTTTTTAGTTGTCTTAGAAATATATCAAAACATATCCCTGACTTACCAGTTGAAAGGATTATTAAAGAGAATTTTAAAGAGACCTTGCAATTAATTCAGTGGTTCAACTTTGACTTATGTAAATTTCCATAACCGTGAATACAATGCAGTTGCCACAAATACCCAAATCCGGTTTCAGGACTGGCATTTCTGCCGCAACTGAACTTGGCATAGTGTGCATCCACACAGGTAATCAATGGTATCAGGAAGGTGTAGAGCTTTGTTATTAAGATGTTCATGGTGGATTCATTTCCTAATGCATGCGAGAACGAAAAGAACGTGAAGCAAGCAGTGACAATGCAGCAGTCAATTTAGCTGTGGGTTAAAAAAGGGAGCACATTAAGCACTGCACCAACCATTTATTATCCTCACATACACACGCACTCCCCAAAATACACATTTGTTTAAGTGAGTTGATTTTGAATCAAATGAATTCGAGCAATTCGCTTGCCAAGTATTACGCGTAACAATTTTAGGAGCGAAATTCTAACTCGAATGTTTCGATCTTTTACCTCTAAATCTTGATATATACTTTATATAACTCCAAACGCGGAATTAAACCCGACACTGAGTCGGATAAGTGTTTCCTCCACTAAATTAGTGAAGCTTGTGCATCCACTAACATATTTAAATCAGATTCTTGACTTTTTGGAAAACACTTCTCAACTTCCTCATCCTCGCTCACACAATGGCAACCTTGCTATCCCATATGTTGCGTCAATGTAGGCCTCTTATCCAATATCAAGCTCAGACAACGTTGACATCCACAGTAATGACAGAATAATTGAACCGCAGTCTAGGTAGAATGTCAAGCCTCAAAGTCCAATTGTCCAATCTTCAGCATTTTTAGTCTTAACCAAATACCTTTTTGACTTCGGAAAATAAACGGAAGGGAGAGATCGCTTCATTTGCAAATCACACTCTGCCGATAGCTTGCTCCACATAAAAAACAAAAGTCGTTATGTGTGACTCATTCATTTCTCCTTCAATTTTTGTTCATTACAATAATTATTAAGATTAGTATGCAGCAAATGATTTTGTTGCACGAATTTAGGGGCTGAGATTGTTTCGTTTGCATTGTGGTACGAATTTGCGACTAGGTATGTGACATACATAGTGTGTACAGCAATGAAATTCAAATCCGCGCTCTTAGTAGTGTTGCAATACGTCGTTTTAAAATCCAACAGATTATGAGCAGTGTTGCAACATTCTGTCACTAGGTGGCCAGAAGGCAAAATTGGTATAGCTTCAGCACCTAGGTGGCATACTTTAAATAAATAACAATAAATTAGCAACGGTAGATGGGGCTATAAAAATTATATCAATGCATCCGTTAGATGGCGCCACAAATGAAGTAACCCCACAAATTTGATAAATACCCCCCATAGGTGGAACAGTCATAATTTGTTGTAAAAGTTTAAGTCTTGACTAAATATCTTTGTAATGAATGTAACACATAAAAAAAGGGTTAGGTGAAGCCAATAATTTTCGAACAAGCTCTTTTTGAACTCTTCTTAGATGCGGTTCGTTGCAGATCAGAAAAAATCGCACAAAATGTCAATTAATTAGTATGACACTTTGATTTCCCTTCTCAACGGCTGTTTTTATAAATCATGATCTGAATTCTATGTAATGTGATTCGGTACGTGTTGTAAAAACACAGAACCTCTCGGAGACTAAGATTAGTAAGCTAAGCCAATTTTTTTTAATTTTTTTACGTTAATATTTATAAAGTGAAAACTGTCTACATTGGACACACTTGGTTCGAAGACTTTGGTCCATTGTTGAGAGGGTGTCCAATGTATTGAAAATTTAAAATTTTTGATTTGAGATCTTTTGTTTGTTACATTCGATACATACGAATTAATAGCATTCATAATGTTATTTGTGTACATTGTCTTGAATTATCTTGTTATTAGTTAATTTGTAATAGGTAACGCCTGCTTCTCTCTAAAAAAATCACTGAAAGGACCCATTACTTTCTGAAAAGGCTTTAATTTGTAGCTCGTCTGCACTTTGTACGGCTTTAAAAACAATGATGTGAAATTCAGTGTCCAATGTACACAGACTTTTTCCATTTGGAATAGACTTAAAAATTCCAAAAAAGTGTCCAATTTCTAAGGTAGACAGGAACCAATTTACACAATGACAAAAATGCAATATTGTATGAAATTTATTTGGTTTTACGTAAAACGTCCAATTCATACAGGTTGTCCAATGTAGACAGGGTCCAGATTAGACAGTTTTCACTGTATTTAAAAATGATAAAAGGGCATGCATTTCATAAAAGAGTTGGATGTTTTGTAAAACAGAAGTAACAAATAAAGAGGAGCATAAATGGCATAAATCAACACACGAAAAAATTCCTTTCAAGTTTGTCAAACTAATGTATTTGCTTACTTAGCCTCAAAATACAAGTGTTCTTCTCTACTACAAAATTTGTGAAACTTACTTGTTAATTATATTAATCGAATATTTAAAGAGAGGCTTACTAAAATTATGTAGGAGTATTCCCGCGGTACTAGTAATATGCCCGGTGTTTCAAAATCCTTCATGTCACAAAAAAAAAAAAAAATATTAAGGCGAGGTCAAGCGAGGTCGTGTTTTTTTAATTATATCTCTCACCGGTATCGATATCGCCTAAAGTTGTCTTGCCAACAACCCTATGCGACTTGTCTCATATAAGAATGCATTCTAATATCGAGCTAGATTTTGCGAGAGATTTTTTCACTTTCTCACTTGAAAACCGCGATTCGTGTAACAAGCAAAACAAAACAAGAAATTTAACGCAACAGTGATTTGTGTACTGGCCAGCAATTTTTGTATCAATGTGCCAGAAATCCACTATCCATAATTTTTGGATTATAGCACCGTCTAGAGACCACCGAATATTAATAAAATAAATAAAAGCGATATATTTTAAAAAAGGTTTTAATATAGTTGTTATAAGCTGCTTTCAGTTGTAATTGTAAACGTTAAGATGATTGGCCGCATTGGTCCCTGCATTTCTTTGGAAATTGCGAAAACAGGGACACATGGATATGTAGAGGAAAAATTATAGTACATTTTTCTAGTGCCTTAGGTGTAGTGGACCTCAAATTCCCCGTGATGCAAACGAGTGCCTTTCATTGGTTCCGCTTGAAATAATGGACGAATGGACACGATGCGAGATTTCCAAGCGAGTCAGTGCGATCGCATCGTTTATAGCAGCGGTAATATTAGGCGTACTTTTTTGACTTGGTTCATATTAGATTACGTTCTAATATCATGGGACGTTTTTCAGTTACTCGCTTTGTAATCTCGCATCGTGTAACAAGCGAATTAGTTAGGAAAACAATAATAATGCTGAGGGACTATAATAATAACGAATATCCACACAATGAAACAAATTTCAGTTATTTTAAAAAATAATTGCACATTTCGCAACGGAATGTTAAAACATTTTATTTACTCAAATGTTTTAAAGTATTTATGTATGCCTTTATTTACAATTTATGGTTTTCTTATAATTAATATTGTGGTTTTCCGCCTTCAATATAGTACATACATATTTGGGGAAACGGAAAAATTAATGAATTTTCGGATGTTACTATAGGAAATCGTATTAAGCTTACGAAGATATACTTTATACAAATAGGACCATATTATGATTTGATAGATAGCAAGAATGTGTGTGTGTGTGTTTGTGTATGTGTGCGTGTGTATGGGAATGAAGTTGTACACGGGAATCAATGGGTAAAACAAAGTAAACAATAAAAATAAGTTATTATTTGTAAAATGTAACAGTTTACAATTTAAAGTACTGTATATGTGTATAATTTGCTATAATGATGCACAAATGATCTCATGACCTATGGGAGCGCAAAATGAATCTAAGCATCAGAATGCTACAGCTCTTGCATTAACTAAGGTTTTTTTTTTTGTTTATCGTTATAAGACCAGCCACAGGCCACAAATTCTAGGGTGTTGTGGCACTCGCCACATTCCCGGACTGTGGTTGAGGCGCACGTGGGCGTATCATCATCGTCGCCTTCTTTAATGTGTAGTCCCAGCCACGCCAACGGAACCAGACGATGCCCTGGCGAGCAGTCAGATCCTGCGGATCATGGAGATATAGTCCATTTAATCCTCGGCCGCAGGACTTCCACCACCAGCCGCCCTTTAACAAAAATAAACAACATTATTGAAAGATCAAACAAATCAATAACGTAAATCGTTACTACCTTTAACATGCTTGCGCAATTAAGTGAGCTACGATCATTATCTCGATTATATGTAGAGAACGGACTGTTGTTGGAGCCATACCAGGGATCGTTAAGGGAATCTCCTGCATTGCCTTCATAGCCGTCTATCTCCAGTTTGTAATAATCTGCTTCTGAATGGATTTTGAAATGCGAGTACTGCGCATAGCTGTTGATGACACATAAAAGTTATTGTTGTATATACATATTAATATTTTTATATGGTACTGTTTTTCTTACCGTTTGTTGCCCTCAAAGTCCTCCAACTCGACACGCAAAGCGTAATCCTCATTATTTGTCAACATGTAGATGTTTTCATTGCCCAACCAAAATTCTTTTGCCGGATCGCCAAAACCATTCTTATAATCTGCCCAATCTCTATTAAAGTTCTCACGCGGTTCGCCAAATTCATCGCGGCGTTGTATAACCTGTTGCAAATCATAAATTATAAATAAAAACCAATTTCTGAAAACAAATTAAAGCCTTACCGTCCAGCCGCCATCGGAAATTTCTTGTTCACAAAACACTTTCAAAAACCAATACGTCGTGCCACGAATTTGTAGATAGAACACTCCGGATTGTCGCATGCCTGCGTTTAATAGATCCACACATGAAAAACCCTGTAAAGAATTGGAAAACTTAAGTTAAATGTACGCAAAATTTAAATGCATTGCCCGCTCATAATATTGGTTGAAGTGTAACGCTTTCAATATCGGCAATATAGTTGAAAGCACATCGTTTCAGCGCTACATCGTTTCAAAAACATCGATTGCGCACGATAGGTGCTGCGCTGCTTCTTTATTACCAATAAATAAACAATCAACTTTATCGACTATCGCGCTTGCTAAAGGAAAACAATTTTAATTTTTAATTCAATGCTGTTCCCTCTTATTGTTATTGCAAACTTTTTCTGGCTGTCAGCTTGTTCTTTACAAATTGTTGATGTCGAAAAAACAGTTGTCTGGGGACCCGGACTCAAGCCCGATGAAGTTGTGTTGCCAGCCAGATATTTTTTCATACATGCCGTTGATAAGACTGGCAAAAGGTAAACAAAACCCATGGCTTTAACGCCCCATAAATTGTACATGTTTTATTTTTTCAGGTTTGCGACCACGCCGCAATCAAAATTTCAAGTACAAATAAACGGCAATTCTCCGCATGGCAAGTGTCGTTCCAATGTGAATCTCATAGACCGCGGCGATGGCTCCGTTATTGTGCGTTACACCATTGCCGACTGGTGCGACCAGGTGGAGATTGTTGTGCAATATAACAACACTCATGTGGCACAATCGCCCTATTTTGTGCGCCATAAGGTGTACTCTGAAAAATGCTATTGCCCGCAGGACCTGAACCTTTGGCTAATGCATAACAACTGTCCAGCTTTTACGGATGACAAGCAAATGTCTTGGGACTTGCACTCCTTTAAACGTGTAAATTTCAGTGCCATTAGAGATAATCTGTTGAAACGCTATAATGCACCCGAAAGTGTTTCTTTGTGTCATTATGTGGTGAAAAATCAAAAGATTTGGAGAAAGTGCTATGGCAAATACACGGGCTTTAAGATGTTTATGGATGCCACATTGTCTGCCTTGGCGCGTGTGGTCTATTTGCCCGATATGGAATTCTATTTAAATCTGGGCGATTGGCCGCTTTCCAAAAAAGGCGGACAACAGCGCACTTCTGGTCCTTATCCTATATTTTCCTGGTGCGGCAGTGACGACAGCTATGATATAGTATTACCCACCTATGATATAACTGAATCTACGCTAGAAAACATGGGTCGTGTGATGCTGGATATGCTGTCAGTGCAAAAAAGCGAATACGCTTGGGACAGCAAAGACGAAAAGGCATTCTTTCGCGGCAGAGACTCACGACGTGAACGCTTGCAGTTGATTGACTTGGCTAGAAAGTATCCGGAGTTTATAAATGCTTCGATTACCAATTTCTTTTTCTTTCGCAATGAAGAAGGTAAATATGGACCCAAAGTGCCGCACATATCTTTTATGGAGTTCTTTAGGGTAGGTACACAGAATGTCTCACGAATATAAGTATAATCTATCAGTAACTTATTTTACAGTACAAATACCAGTTGAACATTGACGGCGCTGTTGCAGCTTATAGGTTTCCCTATTTACTTGCTGGCGGCTCTTTAGTTTTAAAACAGGAGTCCAGTTATTATGAGCATTTTTACAGCAAATTGGTGCCTTATAAGCATTATGTGCCCATTAAACGTGACCTCAGCGATGTCATTGAGAAAGTAATGTGGGCTAGGGAGAACGATGTACGTGCAAAAGAAATTGTTGCGACTGCTCGGGAGTTTGTCGAACAAAACCTTTTGCCACAGAATATCTACTGTTATCATTTGACACTGTTTAAAGAATGGAGCACACGTTTAATAGCACCGGTATATGTTCTTCCGGGAATGGAGGAGCTGGAGCTAAGCTATACATGTTCGTGCAAGGAGCAGCATGTGAGAGATGAACTGTAGATAAGAACTGTTCTGGAAATTTAATGATTGTCTTATGACTATGTCAATGCATGTACTCACTTAGTTGTTACCACCTCACTTTTGAAAGTATTTCTATTACCAACCATATCTACTATGTGTGCATTTAAGAAAGCAAAGGCTGCATTCATATTGGAATGAAGTCGCTTCATTCACTTGATGTATTATAATTTTTTTAGCTTATTTAAAAAAAAAGTTTCCTTGTAACATTATTATTTTGGGCAAATGCCAAGCAAGTAACAAGAAAGTAACGGAAGTGGATCTCAATAAACTTAACAATTCTATATGTAGGATCTAGAGCCCTTTTTAGCTGATATAGAGATCAAATGTTCCATAAACTCACTTATTGGTTGAAAAAAAAATTAAGCTTTTATAATTTAAGTTGTAATCTCATATCATTAAAGTAAGCTTAGTTTTGCAAATAAAGATGTGCTTTGCATGAAATCATCATTATCTAAACAACTCATCTATATAAATTTCTGAAATTAGGTACTCACCTTTACATCCTTAAGTGTCAAAATGTCGGTAGTAAATGTATTGTTCACAACGGAAGGCTTGTTCTTTACACTTGGAAAGATGATGCCACCCTTGCGTACCACGGATTTTGTTGTTGTGTTCGAGGGTGCATTTGCGGCCGATGTAGAGTAACTTGATGTAGAATTATGCGATGAGCTCACTATAGAAGTTGTAGTTGTATTTGTTGTAGCCGTCACATTATGGCTTCCGGGAGCTGAGGCTGATGTAATGGGAGTCTGTATAACACTGGCAGTTGCTTTTGTAGAGGGCGGCGATATTGTAGGTATGGTTGGTTCCGTAAAGCCCTCTTCGATAACTGAGTATCTGTCGTAGAATCATAATAAACATAAAGTCAAGGTCGTTAAAAATTTACAAATTTTCGCTCACCTGTTGGGATCGTATTCAACCAAACGATCTATTGTTGGATCGACAAAAAGCTCTGTGGGCACGGGTCGTTGAGCCAGTATTTGCACATCATCCTCTTGTTTCTTCAAGCGCTTCTCCACCATATCCAAGTTGCTGATAATTAAATTCGTTTTTGTTTTTAGATCTTGGTGTATCTCGCCAATTGCGCGTTCCTGTCGTTGCGTCTGCGTGAGCAAAGCATCTGATTTTGGCAGCAAATGATCCACAGATGATTTAGTGCCCACAACAACATCCCACACCTCATCCATTTTCTCAGATACAGAAACCATGGGACGAATTTGTTTCACAAGTGCATCAATTTTGCTGGACTTAATAGGCGGCGGTGCCGTTGTAGTCACATTTAATTCGTTGAACTGTTCATGGTGATCCACCACAGCGTCATGTATATCGGTCATCATTCGCAGCATGCGACCTACATTTTCCGATACTATATTTATGTGAAACTGTAACTTTTTATCAATGTTGTCTGTTGTATCGCGTAGCTCGTTTAACTCCGCCGATACATGGCTCATTGCCTCCGCGTTCATAGCTTTTGTAATTTCAACAACATTCATGGTAATTGGTTTCTTCTCACTTGCCTCCGCATTGAAATCATCCACTTGCAAAAAATTGTTGTCTATTTGTGTTTTGAGCACCTCGAGTTTGGAATCAATATCGCTAACCTTTTGGCTTAGTTGCACAAGTTGGCTGTCGATTTGGGAGGCGGCCGAAGGGGTGGGTGTACGTGGTGCACGTATCCCATCGCCCAAACTTGTGGTTACTTTATCCGTAACAAATGGATCAGTGGAAAGTTTTGAGTCTAGACCGCGCAGTTTCGATAAGACAACGTCGGTTTTTATCAGGTTATCCGATACTCGGCTGTCTAGCTGCTCCATGCGACGCATCATATACTCAACTGATCTGTCCAGATTATCAATGCGTTTCAATTTACCTTCAAGTGTTGTTATAATAATTTCAAATATATTCAACAGTTGCTGTTCTCTGCAAGCAAACAAAATGATTTAAAAGATTAAATGTTATATTGCAAGTAAACAGTTTAAAAACTAATTTGAAATATCGCCGTCTTCATAGCCATCTGGCTATGTCTGCAATTGGATTTGCCAACCCTTTTGGTCTGGAAAAGTGCTGGAATTGGCATTGTAATAAAGGTAAAGCGATCTGTTCTTTAAGTTATAAGCAGGTAGATGGAAGAGAAGTCCTTCCTGATCATTAACCAAATATGACGCATTGAAGAATCTGATCTATCGAGGACTTCGCAGACTACAATCAGCGGAAAACACGTCCTGCATATAAAGTTCTTGAGGGATTTCCCTGCATGCTTATGTGGTTCAAAGCTTAAGATATGCGATTTCTTGAAGGAATTGAAAGCGTCCGCAGAATAGCGATTGGGATGTATTCGGAGTGATGATGATGACCTCGGAGAGTATGTTGTTTTAGATAATTTGCTACAACTAGTGCACCACCAAAGGTGCATATGTCAAAACTGCCGGGGTTTCTCAAATCGGAGACTGTCGGGCTAAAAGAGGAGAGCCAACCGAGACCTCAGCCAAGCACGGGTAGATCAGTTTTCCCAGCAGTGTTCGGAGGGGCGTTAGTTGTTAGTTTGCATTGTTTAAGACCAGAGGTTTACAATTGGGTTCCAAATTAGAGCAAATTGATTTTAATCCAACCCATGGAACATCTCACATAAAATAAACTATTGCGTATATATGTCCTTAATGTAATTTACCCTGCATGCTTTGGTTATCTGCACTTTATCTTATCCTCAACATGGAGATACCACAAAGAATGCTGAGTATCATCACATATAAAGCTTCGTCCTATCACATATAAGGCTTTAGCAGGCGCAAAAAAAGGCGCAATCTTTCTGATTGGTGTGGCTTCTCTAGACAAACAATTCGACATTACATTTTTTTGATTTCAAGAATGCCGATTCAAATTACTATTATTATTAAAATTTTAGGCCTCCATTTCACCTTTTGGAAACTACGTCTTAAGGAACTCTTAGTAGTTTTAGCAATTCCTTCCAGATGAGCAAAAACCTCTTTGAATCGTTTAAAACCAGACGAGGATTCAGATCGATTTCATCTCCTAATGAAACATATACTGCGCACAAATGATTTCAGCAGTTGGTTTATAAAAGATTAAATGAGTTTCAAAACGAATGGGTCTGACGATACGTGAGAACCGTATCGATCCGCAAGCTGAGAGACGTGGCAAATAGGTAACTTGATCGTTAGAAGTTTAAGGTTGTCAACGACTTTGACTTTTTAGGCGCGTTTGCTTTTTGACAGAGAACCGTCAATGAACTAAGCTTTAAGATTTATTAAAAGAAATAGCTACTCATGGTATAAGTAAAACCACTTTTACTAACCCAAATATTCGTCATTAGATACCTGATATTTTAGATTTTGAAGACAAAGCAGAAAGCGTGCCAAACTCCATGAATTATATTGTGAATTCTACTGAGTCGCAGATTTACCACTTCGTCTCTGATCGCAGATCTAAGAGCACATCATTTCACTCGTTTTCTATCTGACACAGTTTTAAAAAGCATTAGACATACTATGTATAGTGAGTACATATACACTACTGTGGAACTTACTCGTTGAAAGTCAGTGAATGGAAATATTAAATATTTATGCTCTATTGAGTTTACGCTTTGGATAATACCCACAAACGCCTCTACACAATGCATATATCAAATGCACATACTTATAAACACACTCTACACACTCTGAAGATGATTCGATTTGTAAATCGTACGCCGAATGTTTTATACGATATGTGCATATTTAAATAAAGTAATGGGGAAAATGTATTTCATAACTTGTTGGGAAATTAAAAAGGTAAAATTTCATATCGCAATGCGATTTTGATCATTTCAAATAAAAAGTTATGATTAATTAAAGCGATACAAGAAATTTGTAAAAGTCGTAAATAACAGTAGCTTAGTCGGAGAAAAAGTGTTTTTTGGGTGGTAACAAAAAAAGATACAGCCTTGTCTGCTTAGCTATGAACTCATTCATAGAAACGGGCAAGCTGATGTTCATGAATAGTTCAACTTTTCCTTTCACTCTGTTCAAGAATACAGCTATAAACATGAATATACATATATGAAGACTTCCTATACTAGCAGAATGATTTATATTTATGCATACTTGATTTATATTTATCTTTATCTTTAATGTGTTAAGATTTGGCTTAATTTTGACTTGTAGTCAAATTATAGCGCTCTAAGTTATTCTCCTCGCTGTGTGTCACATTTTGTGTACTTTTTATTTGTTTTTTTGGTTTGCGTGTGACACTGACGTAGATGGGCGGAATTTCGGGGATCAATCAGAATTCTGATGAAGTTAAAAACACATGATATCAAATTGTTCTGAGCACTGAAGCAATTCTTTTCTATAGATACTTCTCAATGGCTTGTACTATGCAACAGCTTGAACATGCAAGAAGATTGCTATGTATTCAGCTTAACTGGCAAAATTCCACAATCTCTCTGTGACCTGATGACAGATAAAACAATTATCCGATTGGACACCAAAGAGCGGATTAAGTGGAGATCGGAAATAAGGTAGATCATGTTCTCTTCTCAGACAGATATAAGATCCCCCCAAAACCAAACGATCCTATTCTATTCTTAAGTAACATTGCCAAATACTTGGGGATGGTACTCGGGAGGTAACTATAATGGTACCTCAATACCCAAGAACGTATTAAAACTGCATCGTAGGTGCCCTGTGTACCACGCCAACCACAGCCCTCGATGCCATACTTAACATTCCTCCCCTGAATCTTCTACTAGTTCTACTATCAGCTAAACGACTGAGACTCTCAAATTGCTGGATATACCCGTAATTTAGTCACATAGTTTCCTCTATTATAGTGAGACATAAATTTTTTCTGTTCAAAACGGACTACAGCATGCCTCTGAATATACTTATTCTGGGCAGGGAGGAATGGTCCCTTTGCTATCCAGTACTGATACCATTTAATGATATACGAGCGGCTCAAAGCAGAACAGGTTAGTTGGAGGAGTCTTCTCCGAACAGTTCTATATAAAAAAGGGTTTTAGTCTCCCGGAGCACTAATGATGCCCTATAATGCCTTTCAGACAAGCAGCTACCAACTCCATAAGTTGAATATCGTTAATAAACTGGAGCAAGTCTATAAATAAGCTGGTTTTAAGCCGGATATGGGTTCCGGTACAACGGGACATTCAAGGAAACAGTGCAGCTAATGAGAGAAGGAATAAGCACTCCTGCTGCTACCTATAAGCTCCAAAATCATGAATTCTTCAAACATAAGACAAATCTAAACTTTCTCGACAACTTGGCCAAAAATGAGTTATAAACGCACAGTTGAGCCGGGAGAGACACTTAGTAGTCAATCGTGCTACTAGTGGACACTAGCTGGTTGGCGTCCATGGAACTTGCCTTTATGACCCTTGCAGAAGTCGCTGGGACAAAGAAGATTAGGAAAAGACTGAGCACTTTATTTGTGTTGTCCAGCACTTTGCAGAAGCACTTCTTTAACAGCTCATATGATTTGTTTCGACATCTGCTTTTAACCGTGCGTCTCTCTACCAGAGAAATTCAAAACGGGCCGACTCTCGGAATAAGTGTATCTGACAGGCCAACAAACTGGAAGCCGTTCTAATCCAACTTATCTTAGTCTTACATAACTCCAGCTATAACTATGATATAATGACTAGAGACGAGTTTTCACATTTTTCGTTTCTATGTTTTCGGTAAATTTACTAAAATGTAGATTACTTCATTACGAATGAATACATTTTCTATAATAAAGTCTTAATTTATTCGTAATTTTGCAGCGTTACACACGATAAAAAAATTAAAAAAACAACATTGTGCAAATTTTCGAATTTTATACATCGAATAAAACATAATAAAATTCACATAAAAAAAAATCAGTAGGTAATGAAAATTAAAAAATAGAATTAGCTTATAGAAGAAAAAACTTGTGTCGTCCCTAGACGCGAAGCAGATATGAAACAATCGGCTGTGAGTTCACTCCAATTTGATGTAATGTGGCGCCATCTATCACGCGCATTTGCTTGCGCGAAAACAACGATCAGGAGTGTGCCCGAAATCGTTTTCAACCAAATTTCAAACCAATTGTAATTTACCGGTACGCATAATATCAATCTAAGCCGATAGCCAAAGAGCCATTCGACAATGTTGCCAGATTTTTCAGACCGAAGGATTTATATTAGGAATCTAAAAAAAAAATCAAACCAAAATACACGTGAATTCCAAAGGGCTTAAGTGAAGAGTTTCAGAGGCTTCCAAACAAAAGCCCAAGCGAAAATCCTCACAATTCCCAGTATCATTATTTCTATAATTTACTTGCTCTTCTCAAAATACTGCCATTGTTAACCTATTTGATACACTCTTTCAGTCTACTTATTATTCTAACCCATATTGCATGAACTTTATTTATCATTACAATTTCCTCACTCTAACTGTATTGTTACTCCTATTATTGTTGAAAACGATGTTTATAAGCTCTTGTTTCCAAAAAATCTTTAATCTCTCCTGGTTCTGATCTCATTCCTAGTTGCGTTTTAAAGCACTAAGCTCGTTTTCTCTCTGACCCGCTTACTACTCTTTTTACCTTATCATTAAAATCATTCATTCCTGCCTTTCACCTATTTGGAATTAATCTAAGGTTATGCAATTTTATCGGACTAATTGTCAAATTGTTAGTTACTCGTTAGGTTCCTTTATTCTTGAACGTATTTCAATTATTTATGATCTTGGTGTTTTATTTGATCATAGGGTTACATTTGATAAACACATTGGCACATTGTTAAAAAAGCTAGAGGGCGTCAAAGTTGGTTCAAAGAGTATAATTACCCCTATACGACCAAACTTCTTAACACTGCTCTCTTCCGTCCTATTCTTGAATATTGCTCCTGTGTTTGGAGTCCAAAATATCGCCTCTATCAGGATTTGATTGAGTCAGTTAAAAAGCAATTCCATCTGTTTGCGCTTCGCAGCTTAAATTGGGATCCAAACATCCGCTTGCCATCTTATCCCAAAGATTAGACTTCGCCTTATAAAAGTGCCTTCTCTAAATAATCGTAGAATCTGCCACAGTGTTTTATTTCTACATAAATTAATTCTTGGTCTCATAGATTTCTCTTATCTTCTTAGCCAGGTTATATTTCCTATTCCTTACACTTGCATGTTTTATAATTACAATTTATAATTTTGTATCTCGTGGTCCTTGTAGAGTTCTTTGTATTAACTTCAATGAATTATATCATCTTCTTTCTTTTAGTAATTGGCTTTCTTCTATATCTTTTTCTATTTTGTCTTTCCTCAATTCTCCTAATCGTGCATCTTTGGCTACATTATTAATGTGAGTCGATGCACATCGTCAAAAAACACATTATTTTACTTGACTTTTTCTTCTTTTATAATGTAAATCTTGAATCTCTGATCACTTCTTGATGTGAGTTCGTGCATATCATTAAAAAGTTCACCCAACGGAATGGAAACTCAGATGAGATATATCGATCGACTTAACTTCTCTTCTCCACCGTTTTCTCTTTTTTTATGATTATTTTTTATATTCGTTAAATTTTTTTATTTTCGACAGTTACTTGGTGAAATATTTTTAAAAATAAAAAGAAGACATTGCGTTTCCTTGAACAGGGAGCTTGGAAAAAATGCTGAATCCATTGAAATTAAGAACAAACACAAAAAAATAATCCTAATTGCCTGACATTACCTCCCTTTCTTAATGAATTTTTCAATTTTTAACGTGTATAAAACTATTCAAGTTGAATTAAAATTTGTCCGCAGAATGAAATTTCTGGAGGAAATTGGTGTAAATGTTGTTGGAATATGAGAAGGATCAGTGAAGACCATTTAAAAGACCATATGGTCCTGAAAAAAGCCAAATTAGTATGATTTCAAAACGATCAGTTATTTGTAACCATTTTGCCAAAAACCTAACGCATAAGCCCATGAGACTTCGGCTATTCGCATATAAATGCCTATGAAAGTAAAAAGCAACTGAAAAATTCACAACAAATAGATGCAGATGCAAAGGACATGGTCGAAAGCTTAAGGGTAGGTGTAAAGAAAAAAAACTTTATGGTAAACAAACAAGGAGATATAGAAGATTATTTCATAGTCTCAATGTTCATACCTCTGTTGGAAAATATAATAGAAGATTTGAGGGTTCGTTATTCTCAAAAAGTTTTGGATGTCTTTCAATTAAGTTTTTTGCTCCCGAAAAACGTAGAACATTTGAAATCTAACGAAATCACAGATTTTATAAATTGAATGATAGAACGATATGGTAAACTTTTAAAAGACTCTGAAAAACTTTAATATCGAGAACTCAATGGAGAAATGAATCACTGCAACTTCATTGGATGCTACAAACTACCAAAAATGCACAGGATAATTCGGCGATACCGAATAGTGCTTTGGAAAGTTGATCAAAATTTTCATAGTTTGCACTACCAACACACCTTAAAAATGTCTGTTACAAATGCAATCCAACCAATTCTTCTATTTGTTTTTTTTACCTCTTAAATGATAATTTCGAAAACATATCTTGCAATCTAACTCTTGGTCACAGTCCCATTTTCCCACATCGCCAAAAGCTATCAACGCCACTGGCATGTAATTATACCCTGTACACAAAGTGTAAAAGGGTATAATACGTTTCTGGAGGAGGAGGCGTGGCAGACCATATATTCCACGGAAAAAAATGATCAGGGGCAATAGTCGAGTCGACATAGCAATGGCCGTCCTTGCGTATAAACGTCGAGATCTCAGCCACCATAAAGGTAGAGGCACAAAAAATGTACCTAAAGATGCGCATTTCATCAAAGCAAAATCGGTTTACACCCACACCATTAAAATTATATAATTGAAACTTGGCACAGTTATGCTGTATACAAATTATTAAAATCGGATAGAAACTTTTAAAGATATATGTAGGTAAAAATGTTGCAATTTTAGGCCCCTCCTCCTATAAACGTCATTTTACTTTTTACAGCAATGTTACCGTTACGAACGTTAAGCTTAAAAACCAAATAATGTTGACATTTTGCCGAATTAACCCCCTACTCCCCGCAGTCCAGTTACCTTCATAACGCGGATAAGCTTCAATGCTTCGATATACAAATTTGTACAGAAACTCGATTTTCATGGGAAAAATGGGTACAGGGTATCCCATTGTCGGGCACCGTCCCGACTGTCTGAATCAAATTTTTTGATTTTATAGCACATTAATCAAATTTGGCCAATTTAAATTATTGCTGAGAATTTCTGCGGGAACATTAAAACTCTACAATTCCCACATGACTTAGAGCCTATTAAAATGGTTTTTTTTTTATATTTGTATGTAAACTACTTATGTATTGCATGGACATGGTATTAATTATATATCGAAATAATTTATTAATTTTCACAAAACGCAACTTAATAAGTTTATTTATAACACAAATAACAGAAAACAAAGGAAAAAGTTTAAATAAAATAATTAATCAAATAATTTCCCAATTCGATTGGGGGAATTTTAATTGCCCCTTTGGCCAGTTATGCCCCAACATATCTATCTGGGAGTCGTCATAGAGTAGAGTAGTGTTGCAAGCATTTACTAGTGTTGGGAAACGAGCTGAACGTTCGAATTTTCAAAAATTGAATTATTGTTCATATATTTTAGGCTTTACTACTTACTATTTGTTGCCATTGCCAGTTTTTGTCATGTTTTAGTTTTATTTTTATTTTTATTTTTACCTAATTAGCTAATAATCTCAGACTAAGCAATGGTTTGGCATGACAATGTGACGCCGCCATTGTTATGTAATGATTTTCATGCTTACCTTTGTGACTGACTTTGTGACGGAGTTGTATGTAGATTCGTCTTATTGTTTTTCACATAATTACCATATTTTTGTTTTGTTTTTTGTTGTTGTTGTTGTTGTTGTGCTCTTGCCTTGCTTTTTGAGTAGTATTGAAAATTATTTCAATGCTCCCGCAGAAATTCTCAGAGATAATTTAACTTGGACAAGATACTTAATAAAGGCGCTTAGATTTCCGTTAAACATTTGTAGCATTTTTAGATACATAGTATATATTATTATAAATGTATTTTTAATGCATAAATATGCGCAGAAACAATAGCACAACAATAGAATCATATTCAAATTATAACAGTTAGGTTGGCGCAAAGGTTGCGGTATTGATTTCGATTACATTCTGATCCGATCGACTCAATAGATATGGTTTTTCTGGCCTTGTGGTCGATTACAGTAGTATATTACCCGCGGCATATCTAGGCAGCTTCGACCCTATAAAGTTTTTTACCAGCATGAAAAGTTATCTGACGTCACTTATCTAGCCATAACTGTTGTTTGTTCAGTCGCTTTTAAACTAGTTTTAGTTATATAGCAATACTACCAATCTTCTACTGAAAATCTTCTCTTTATAATGGTTTAAATTGTACTGAAATTATGTCGTTTTTTTTTTTTGCTGAAAACATAAAGCAGCAGTCACATCTATTTTAAGCTGCTCAGCGATCTGGAAACTGCCCCTAATGTGCATTATTTTCAAGATTCCTTCTGCCATCAAAGATTTTATTTGAAGTATTCCAATTATGTCACTTAATGGCATGCTTCCGTGCACATTATTAGCTATGACAACAACCACCTGAGTTTTGAAATATTGTCCAGGTGTTCGACTTTCTGCAAATTCATAGAGCAGTACGATGTCGTGCTATGAATATCGCTTGCGTTTTCTTAAAGTCGATTGCCGATACAGTAAATACGTCAAAGTTCGTAATATGCCCTTTAAAAGTGTCGAAATGTTTATATTGAATTTTATTCTATCTTCAGAAGCTTGTTAAAAGTATACAACAGGCAGAAGAAACGTCTACCACATTTAAGTATAAGTTTTTTCTGCAAAAATTAGCAGCATCCACAACCGAGTCTATATTAAGTACTTAATCTTAAAGATCATAAGAATAAATTTACCGAAAATTGCACATTTCTAATTGTGCCCCTTTCGTTTTTGAAGAGTTTTGCGTTTTACAAGCTCTCTTTTATAACCACCCAATAGGAAACGGAAGTCAGGATAGACAACCTTCTTCTTCTTCTACGCATGTGTAATGTAAAAATTGTTAACGGATGAAAATTTCGAGAAATAAAATAGGAAATTATGTGCCAATTTAGATCCCTTCTTCCATAATCTGGCACAGTTGACTACTAATATATGGAACAGATAGGTAGATGGGTCCCTGGTCACACCAACATTGATGGAAATGAGCGTGCGGACCAGAGCCATTCTGTAGCATTGGAGGATACACTGTTAAGCAACTACTAAGAGAATAGTAAAGATTAATATGAAGAGAGCCTTAGAGAGACCAAACAGATATTTGGCTCCCATAACTTAAATAGGTTCCAGAAAAGTCAGGCAAGAACTTCTTAAGGTAAGGTGAAAGGACACCTAAATAAGCGTTCTAGTTGAGTGCACTTTTGAAAAGAAGGATGTCCCTATGAGGCGGTTATTATCGATAGAATCTTGATTATCTATGCAACCCTGATAATTAAGTTTATCTCAAAGATAGGACTATCAATGTCGCGATGTAGTATTCTCCAATAACATTATTATTAAGAGCATATCTTTAAAAGAAGCTATTGGACTTGGGAATTGACAAGCACTTAGTCACCTAATTCTTTTAACAAGGAGATGTCATTGCCGGTGGCAGGGCGTCCGATGCACGTGTTTATGTACCCGTTTGTGTCAAAGTTTGTACACATAGCCCAATAAGCCTTTGCTGTCAAAAGTGCCGTCGGCCTTTCGGACTACAAGGTCTTTACTGAGAGCCCTCCAAAATTCAAGTAGGAGCAGCCTTTTACACTTCCAGTAAAGTCCTTTATAAAAAAAAAGCTGGTGTGCACCAGCTGCATCTCACCTCTTTCCAATCAAAAAAATAAATATAGGTATATAAAGAATACTTTTTTTCTAAGAAAGACAGACAAGGGAAAAGAAGATTTATTGTTGATAGCGAGAGGCAAAGCAAGAAGAGGATGATGCTTGAGAAACAAAGGGAAAGTGATACTGTTGACATAGTGAAGGATCGTGGAACCTATATGCCCTAAGCGGCAATCCATATATTACGTCATCACGTTTTGGTCCATTTTCGACCACCTCCTGTCATCAAAAATAATCAGCAGGTCTACCCCCTCTCTCTATACTAAATAAAATTAGAAGCAATATTCTTTTGTGACCACATACTGAAGTTCTGAAACATATTTTCGATGTTAGTTTTAGTCAGCAAGCAGTTTGGAATGCTGCTGCCACTCTAAGGCCATAAATCGGATCTTTGTGATACATAAGGATCTAAAAAGCCTTTCTCGTGCAAACCACGAGATGCTGTCCTTAAAGGAACTACCATTGTGTTTCTCTCCGGACATGAACAGCGGAGGTTTCCACAGTTTTGCCATTTGATGTAAACTTTGTAATTTTGGCTTATCTAAAGACAGTGAAGTATTTAAAGGTTCAGAGGACCAATCCCCTTCCATAGGGGTGATTGATTTCCTAATCAACCCACTTAAACACGCCAGCTATCTCAGAAAGAGATTGCAACATTTTGCTACAGATATCGGAGTTGAAAATTGTAAATATAATAATATACTAATCTGACTAAAAGATAGTATTCTTGGTACGATATAATACGAGGAAGAATTTAATCGAAAGAAATGCCTGGAATACGCTACAGTGATCCGACAGACTAAAGTTGAGCTGTTTTGAAAAGGCAACACCTCGAACGAGGTTTTCCAGTATAAAGCCAAATATTAAATCCTTAACATTAGAAATAATTGAAATATCATGTTCGCCTTCATCACATTCTTCTTCTTGAAAATATAAAAAAAAAAATAATACTGACGGCGTCACTACCTTTAGATACAGTTAGGTTACCTCTCCCATTATTATCAGTGATGACGTTATATATGGACGCCCTTATAAAAAACAGTGCAACAACAAAATACAACGCTTATACCAATCCTTTTTAAAAACAAAAACTTAGAAATTACACATTGAAATCACAAGCTTCATTGGCTGCTGAATAGTTCTGGGTAATCAGAGCAAATTCGAACCGCAAACGGTTTCAGACCCTTCAATGAAACGCCTTGCGCCTTATCACTGAACGTGAATGAAATGCTCAAGGATTGACGTGTAGGAACAGAAGTCATTATATAATCCCTAAGACTAATTGCCTCAGAAACTTGAGCCCTTAAAGAATTTACCATTCCAGCCCTGCCAGTCATTTCATTTAATCCAAGAATGCTTTTAAAGGCTAATATCTGTAGAGTAAGAGGAAGTTATCTCACGTGTGTTTGCTGCTGCAAGTCTCAAAGTCCTCTCCAAGTTTTTGTATGAAGATTCGCCAACTGTGTCCAGCACAGTGGAGCTTCGCTGGTCTTGCGTTTCTTGCTCAAATAAATAAACGTAGATACATTTTTGCCAGGGATTGTTGCAAAATCTTATGATAATTTGTGCAACGATTAAAGCCATATTTCTAGGCCAATTAGTTGGCAATTTTTTGTGTTCCTTTTAAGCAGGTAAAACGACAAGATAAAATTAAAAACGAAAAAAAAACTAGTCCAAGAAATAAGAATAAAGTTCGCAAATAAAGCCATAAATTGCATTTAGTGCGGCAATCTAAGCTCTGACCTGTAAACGCTGATGATGTGGCAGCGCAATCTGCAGAGCCAACAACATTTATTTGACTTGAGCAGTCTAATTTGTTGCTGTTTTTCAGTGTTTTAAGTGCAAGCACAATGGGCGACCATTAATAATGCAAAAAAGAAATACGTCAAGGTAACAATTCCAATCGCCGATCGAAGCCAGCCATAAATTAAAACTATACATCAACGGGTCAAATGTGTGTAGTGCCGGTATCTGTGCGTATCTTTCAGATACAAACTCAACTTTGGTAGTGTGAACTAAGGTTTGATTTAAACGACATTGTCAAATGAGTTGCGTGTGTGAATAGATAAATTAAAGCCCAATAGGAAATGTATTTCAGTTTTTTTTGTTTTTTTTTTTTCCTCTATGAAATCAAATGTATATTTTTTGAAACTGAAAACTATGCTGTGTGTGCACATAACTATGTGTAGATACATTAAAAAAACACGCCATAACTAACGCTACTAGTTACTTACTATAGTTAGTTAATATGTGTGTGCAAGCGCAGGCAACAATCTACTTAAATATAAGGCGCTACAATGGTTGCATGATGTTTGTATTTGATTTGATGGGATTGTATCTATGTATCGAGCAAATGTATCTTCGTATGTGTACTATAGCGTGTGTGTGCGCGAATTTTCTAAAAACGAAATGTTTGATTCGGGCATGCGCAAGCCGCTTTCCCAGACCAGAGTAACCAACAAGCAACAAGCAACAACAAAAACGGCAAACAGTTTAGGTAAGAAAATGATCAATAATGTAGCAACAAAGTTGTAGTTGTTGTATCGTACTATATAGCTGCTGATCAAAACGAGTTTGTTGCTTAAATCGTTTAATATAGACTGCTGCCGCTTGCCGAGTCTGGCCAGGCCAAGCCAAGCCAAGCCAGGCGAGGCACACCCGTCAACTTCGACCACTGCGCACGACCCAATCTCATAAATGACTTGAGTTAGCTGGCTGGCCGACTGCTGCACTAAAAGCCTGGTCAAAAAAAGTTGAAAAGCTTTTTGTTGTTGTCGTTGTTTGGTGTTTAATACCTTAACAACTAGCTAGCTGCCAAACTATTACTACACCAAACTGCTCCAAAAACCATGCCAATTAGTCTAGATACACATGTGTATCTATAGTCAATAATAGATACATAGATACATTATGCGCCATTAACAAAAGGAGGAGGAGCAAACAGAATGCGTTTACTTCTCGAAGAATTCAAGTATGTAGTATGTACTTTCAAAAAGCTTCGTGCCACGGGAACGCTTACGCACAACGCTTAACGCATGGCCTATGAGTCTGGTATGTGTTAGACATTTGACGGCCGGGCTGTCGAATTGTACGCCAAATGACCGAACGACCGAGCGACCACTTGGCTTTTGGTGCTGGCCATGTAGCCCCGAGTTAAGAAAAACAAAATAAATTCAGCTATTTGCATCACATTCACTTTCAACCGAATAGACAAACAACGTTTGCATTTCTGCTCGATTTGTTGTTGCTGTTGTTGTTAATCATTTCCCACACTCTTGGTGCGCCGCCGCCGCCGCTCTGCATGGAGACCGGGCACCCGAAACCAACACCGATACCGGTTTATCGCCAGTCAAACGCCCAGTCAGCCAGCCAGCCATCTAGCCAGCATCCAATATCCAACAGCCAGCGGGTTGGCCATTGTCTCTCGGTACCCGCGGTACGTTTATTGACTATGTTCAAATTGCTTGTCTTTTTATTTTAGCAAGTATTTTTTAATATTTTTTTGTTTTATTTTGTTGTATAAGAGTTGTAGAAACTGATTTTTACGACGTACTTACTTAGCTTACTTATATATTAAACGCTCAATTTGTTAAATTGTCGCTAAATCACAGCGAAAATGCTGTATATCGTATATATCGTCTATATCGTACATAAATACGCACACTTTATCTTATATCAAATTTCTTGCATTTTAAATGATTTCTAATAATACTACGTAGTAATAAACACATTTAAATTGTATGCTTTTGCGTGACAGTTTTTAAAACAAAAGCAGAACTTTGTATGCAAGTGTCTCCGAAATCTGTAAATCTTAGTCCTTAACATATTTGTCATTATCATCAATGCCAAATCGCTTCTACTTTTTCGAAAAAGAGTATTGGAAATAATATTTTGGCTTACTTAATAATTTACTATATTTTTTAGTACTCTCATTTTGGCATATAAAATAATGTTTAATGGTTCGTTCAGCGCTTTTTACTCAGTGAATAAAAGGAATGCACAGTTTTTATACCTTAACCACTTTACAAATTATCTTAGATCTGTTAGAAATTGTTTTGTTTTAGGACTCTCGTTTTGCCATATAAAAAATGGCTCATTCGTCGGTATCATAAAAGTTCCTTCAGTCTTAACGCTTTTTTAATTGACAGTAATGTTTAACCGCCAATTTTTTGGCATAAAGGCCAATTATGTAAATACAGAGCCAAAATTTTGTATATATGATAACTAGACACCGCATAATATTTGCATAAAGTTTTCGTTGATGGCAGCCATGCCTACCGTATCGTAATTTTGAAGTATACGGCCAGTGTGATAGAGGATTAAATCAGTAAAATGCATTGTTTATAAGCCTAACATTAATCTATACGTATCTATCATAAATGATATTTTGTAGTTTGTAGAATGAGTGGTCTAAAATTGTCACTTTATTACCTATATCTTTTGATCTTTGGATCCGATCTTGTTTATTTTTACACCCCACATGCACAGTAATTGTGTCCATAACTGTACCAAGTTTCAATCGGATAGCTTTCATAGTGTCAGTGTAAGCTGCGAAATTCCCTTTGTGTACAGATTATAAAAAAACCGTGAGATCGACGAAAAAGGCAAAAAACGGCAAAAAGGCATTAGGAACAACACTAAATACACTTTATAACTTTATTTTAGCATAGGTTACTTTGCGCACAGTCCTGCACAAAGTTAGATCTACTCCACAGAAGATGAGCAACTTGGTTAAGTTTTCTCTTTTCCTTTTGGACAAACCAAAACAATACAGATCAATGACATGTAATACATATTACATATTCTACATAGCCTGATCTTCAATTTCCATTATTTACATTAACTTATTGCCCAAACGTGTTCATTTAGCAAGCGCGCAAAGTTGGCACAAAGTTCTTACCAACATTGCAAAAAGTTCTTACCAACTTTGCAGTTCAATAAAAATTTCGGGGTTGCAGTAAATGCAAAATTTATTTATAATTTATATTTATCGATTTTTTATATACAGAGTACTAGCTGATCCCGCGCGCTTCGATGCGCATTGATAAAGCCGTATATATATGGATATATGTAGTATGAACCATACACAAACAGAGACAGCTGACTACGAAGAAGTGCAAATAAAACACGAAATACCAAAATTTTTTTCGAATGGTATATATTTTACCTGAAAACGTTGCGTTGTTGTAAAGTAATCGGTACCAAACTGAATTTTATAATATTTATATTGTTGTATACTTAGAATTCTACCCCGGACAACCATAATGCATATGCTAGTCGAAGAGACAAAGGAGCAATGCTGTAACAAAGGCGAAACAACTTTAAACAAGGCATGTGGCCCCACGCCCAGAACTTTCGTTGTGTACTCATACAGACACTGCCGCGGTCTTACACGAAGTCTTGACTCACTGCTTGTAAGAGACACGGCATTGAAGCAGGTTCATGTCATAAAGTAATGAATCTGAAGAGGAGGCGCCTTCCCGTGTGCAACCTTTGGCTTTGTCTGCGTATATGCATACGTCACAAGATCAAAAATATTTGAGCGTTTAGTGTTCTGTGCGTACAAAACATGAATAACGCAACAAATTCGATTGTGTGACGTCACTTGATTTATGTCCTACGTTTCCGAATAACGGTCCTGCGAAATGCGCCGCCTCCTTTTCATTACTTTATGAGTTCATATCGCTCAATACACATTCAAGTTTTTTGAGTGCTGTCTTTTTGAAATGCCTGAATTTGCTCCATACGTCTCTGCCGACGCTTGATCGGCATGTCTCATTTGAAGAAACCACTTTAAAGATACTAATACACAAAATGAACATTTCGCGGACCTTAATTTTAGGTGCTTTTTTTTTGGATCTGGCAACAGTAATATCATTTCAGAGGAATATATGCTTATATGGGAAAGTTTGAGATTTTTTACCCGGTACACAAAGTGCATATCAGAAACAATCTTACAATAGTTACACTTTTAAACTTTCGAAATGTTTTAACTTAACAACAGTGCATTGATGAGCTAAGCATGCAGCTTTCGATGATGAGCAACATCTATTGATGATTTACGGAATGAAACACAGCCGTCGGTCACTCACCGGTGAATGTCTTAAAGGTCGATCAATATTGACCCTTGCGAACGGATAGTGAGATGAGTTCCATTCTTGGAACTAATGCCACCAGCATACATAATCTGTTGCATGGTTATTTAGCCGCAAACAAATATGTTCTCGTTGGCTCCCACATAACTAGATAAGAGCTGCTACGACAACTGGCTAAATCGCATGTCAAAGTGTCGTGATCATCATTATTAATTATATTTTGAAAAACCAAATAAATAACGTATTTTTCTTTGTTAAAACATAAAAATCATCACGTTGAAATATCTGATTCCCGTCATATCTGCAGATACTTATGTGTATGCTCCAAGAGCCATATTTAATATGCTTATGCGAATGCGGATGCGGAAGTCAGTTTTTGGTAACTGAAAACACGAAAGCGAAAAAAAACTTGACTTGCGCATTGGGATGCTTGCAACATCCCTAGAAAAAGCAATGCTATTTTTTAGTTTGATAAATATTATAGTTAGTGAATTATGCAATACTAAGAAAAATTAAATGCCTAACGGCCGGGCCATAGCCATAGAAAGGAAATCCGGTCCCAGGATGGAAACTACTACCGCATTAGAAGGAGCAACGAAATCTATATGCTCCACGACGGTATTGATAAGTAAAGCGAATCAAGATCCAGCGGCTCCGCTGGCTCAGCAATGTTGTGCATATGAAAGAATAAGAAGAGAGCCCTATATTCGGCCGGTAACGGGTTGTTATGGCCAGTCTTTAAGAATGTAAGAATTATCATTAAAAAATAAAAAAAAATTGGTGCAGACAGTCGGTGCCCGACAATGGGATACTATCGAACTTATGTGCTAATTTTTATATAAAAGCGTTGAAGTGTTTGGGCGTTACTAAAGTAACTGGACTGAGGGGGGTGTGGGTTGATTGTTACGGTGAAGTTGGTGAATTACCGAGATGGAATGGATGAAATAGAATTTTTCCGTGTTTCTCTAACTCTTATAGTCTTCGAAAAACACGTTACAACACGGATGGACGGACAGACATGTCTATATCGACTCGGCTATTGCTCCTGATCATTTTTGCCATGCCTCTCCTTCCATCCACGAAATCAGAGTGATTCGCGGAATGAGTCGAGCCATTTGAAAATAAATTTGGCCAGATGGACATTCCTCTACAGATTGAGGAAGATCACCTTCGGTTCATCGCCTTGCTCATGCAACATCTGGAAAAGGCATTAAAACGAAAGTTTACTCTGGTTGCGTGGAAATCAATCAACCAGTATCCCTTTAACATCCTATAATGGGCACAACTGAGTATCAGAGAGCTTTTAATTGTTTCTGAGACAGCCAGCCATCTAAGTTTTCCAATTCGCATCTTGGATATAAATCTTGCCGAGATCAAATGATTGATCTTTGCCCAACGTAAGGGTGTACTTCTGGTAGTTTCGTCAATAGACTTTATAGAATTAGCCATCCCTAACTATTTGGAACTAAACGCGATAATAACTTCCTCTGGTATGCAGTTAGATGCGAGTAGTCAGAAAGCCTGCAAAACTTATTCTTTTTGGGTTACGGCCCAATCCAGTCAGTATCCTAAGGAAGTTTTTGCCCATTAGGGAGATTTTCTTGAAACTTTCCCAGTCTTGGGTCTAGCTGTTCCAGTCTGTGATTCATATGAATCGCTTTTCTTCTCTAAGACTAACTATAGAAGTACGTTATATCTATCAATTCCAGCACAAACATTGTCTTTGGAAATGCAGATATAGATTTCGTACCTAGTACTTGCTGCAATGATTCAACGACTCCAAATTCATGGTACGTCACTCTACCAATTGTTTTTAAAGTGCTTCCAGTAATTCAAAAGTTACTTAACAACCTTAGTTAATCTACCAATTTAAAGCAATTGTTGGGTCCCAACACAAAGTTTCCCACAAAACTGTTGGTCAAAAGCAACCGCAAAGCAATTCATCTGATGCTACTAAGTTGATGATTTGAGATTTGAGATTCGTTACAGAATTGATAATTTTACAGCTGTAATCGCTTTGTTGTTGCCGTTGTGGCTATTTCTTACCCAATAAAAAGTTAACAACTGGAAAAGTGTTGTAAAAAAGTCGTATTTATTAATTTGGCGCCGGGATGAGTTCCAGCATTTAAGTAAATCAGTCAGCTATATAAACGGAGTGGGTAGAGCTAGAGTTAGAGGTTGGCACTGAACAGCATAGCGTAACGTAAGGCAACATAAGTAGTATGTAAGATTGTGTGTTTGTATGTTTGTTTATATGTATACATACATACATTCATACATATGTATGTATATGTTTATACATAACTGCGATGAATAGCTGTTTGTTTTCATTGTGATTGTCGTTATTATTGTGGCTGTGGCTGCCAGCGATGCAACACACACAACACACACAACACACACACACACACACACTCACACACTTACAGATACACTTTTCCATGATTGCTATGTGTAAGTGTGTGTGTGTGTGTGCAGTATACAGTTAGTTGTGCTGTGCGAAAAACCAGTTTGTTGCCGCAGTCTTTTGTTTTGAGCCGCACATTTCGCATAGAGAGGCAAAGTCGTAACGCCATACATACAACTTGGGTGCCAACACCAACAACAATCACATGTGTATTGGAGCTACATATAATGGAAAATCGTCAAATCTCACCTTGTGCGCAGGTTTCCATTGCGAGTGGTATTCAATGTTTTAGCTGCTAACTTAAAGCTCCCGGCCGTGCTGCTGCCGCTGTTTAGCTGGCTTGCACTTGTGCGTGGTAAACGCGGATTTCCATTGCCCGTAATGGGGCGAGCTGCAGCCGGAGCTGGAGCTCCGCTAGCATTGCTGTTATTGGCCACTGCAGCCTTGCCCAGTTCCACAATACACAGCATGCAGAGCAATATCAGCATTAATGTTAGGCCACGCTGGCTGCTCGTTAAGATTTTGGAGCGTAGGGCCCACATGGCTCCTGGGCGCAATGCGCGTTTCACACTGCGTATACTTGATAAGTTTATTTTCGGTTTTTATTGCTGTTGCTTTTGTATTTTTAATGCACTTACACTATAAAATGCTGTAAAACACTTTGTTACACTTTATAATTGATATATTTTTTTGGGGCTGGCATTAAGCACCGTAAATCCATATAGCACGGAGCAAGTATTATGTTAGAGCCAACTGAAAAAATGATTCAAGCACTTGATTATTTTTGGTTTTTTTAATCGATTTTGTTATTTGAACTGTGTGCTGATCCAGTTTGATTAATCAATTTCCAACTTATATAAGTAAGCAGCAAGTAATCGGCAATACTTGAGCTTGCCAAGCTCAAGCGCTGCCAATATCTGCATGCCACATTTACTTATTGATTATTTCTTATTTTTGTTTCTTAACTAGTTGACTGTATACAAGGCAACGTTATTAGCGCTAGCTCTTTCAAAGATACAAATAGACACAGATACACACACACACACACAGTTACAAGCACTTCTCATTAGAAAAAATGACGGTTATTTTTTAAAATTTTCGTTTTTCTTTGCCAGGTTCGCCTTATTATATAATATATGCTTATGTTTTGGTAGCTTTACGGCTAGTTTAATATAAATATTAATATATTTAATGACATTTTGTCAAACATATTTTGACTATTTTATTATTATGTGTTTTTGTACGGCATTTGGCCAAAGGCTAAATTGTTGGCCAATTACTTGACTGTAAATCGTAAAGAATTGGAGTTCATTCCCGTTTGGCAATTTACGTAATTGCAACAGGGCGCTGATTAAATAAATTGTGCATTTTGTAGTTTGCGGCAAGTTGCAAAATTGGAACGTGTAACGAGTGTAATGAACTTAAGAATTTTGCTGTAATTAACTTTGAATGTGGCCTCGATTGTTGTAAATAAACATTAACTGAAAGCCTGTATACTACACACACACACACACACACACACACACACGCAGCATGCACGTGCCTAGCGCTTTTGAAAGGAGCTGCAGTGACAACAGTCCATAACAAGTCTAACAATCCATAAGATACACTTAAATAAACTATGCTTAGTTTTTGTTTTATTTTGCACTTCTCACACGATTAATTTATTTATCTTTAAATTGGCAAAAAAAACCTTCATCACTTTTAAAGCATGCCTTTCCGCTGCTTAACAATTCGTAGGTATATACTATACATGTATTATAATAAAACCAAAGAAAAATTCATTTTCTAGCCAAAAGCTGCATAACAAGGTTTTGTTTTATTTTATAATAACGCGCACAAAAACAACAAAAACGAGGGCAAAAACGTTAACTGCGACTTGCAACCAACCTCTCAAAACCGTGGCTAAAACTCATCTGAGCTTTTGGCGCGCTTGCAGCTCGCGATTGGTCTCAGCTGCAACAAGTAGCGCCTAGTCTTGCCAAAAGTTTCGGACTCTGCTGGAGCTACTACAATGCAGGCTTTCCAGCGGCTTGGCTCGCAAACTTGCTCTGAATATTGAACTGAGAGCAGCAAGAGTGGAACACGTTTGGCGCTTATGTTGTTCAACGATAGTGAGAGTGGTTTTTTTTTACACTGTAAGCTCATAGTAGATGTAATACTGCTTCTACATATTATAGTACTCCATACTCTAGAGCGGAGTTGCTAGGTATAGTAAGCGGAACAAACCAAGTTTTGAATGAAACAGTTTGTTTTCATCTCTTGTACTCTTATACTGGTAATTTTATATTTTAGTTTCCTTTCTTTTTTCCAGTCAAAGCGAGTATTAGATGCTCAAATATGGCTTTGACAGGGGAGTTGCTATTGAAGAAGGGCCCTGATATTTGTATTTGCTTTGTCAGCGCTGTAAGCCCACATATAACCATGGGAAACGATTTAAACGTAAAGCTAATACAAGGTTTGGTTTATTATTTTTTTTAGCAATAAGAGAATGTCAACTATTGTTAAACAAATTAAAGACTAGCTACGAAAAGGGCGTAATAATCAAAAGAAATTCGATTTTGACGACTAAGACTAATTTAACATTCGATTAAGAAACAATAAATGTGTATAACGCAAATTATACATATAAAAACTAGTACAACATAGTTGCACAGTTTTGAATCCAATCCGTTGTCGGCAGACATCATTATAGTTAAAGTTTGTAGATATGGATATATCAAACTTTTATTTATTTAGATAACACCCCTTTGAAAGGAAACAGTTGCGTTCTTTCTTTTAAATAGGTTTTTTTTATCAGAATCGAACATTGCTCAAATCCGTATATGTGACATCAGTTTGGAAGCTATATAGAAATCACTAGTTGGTCGTCAACTATGGCTCGAAAAACTTTAGAAATGATGCTCTGCCACTGTAGTTAGCCACAACATACTACATATGATATGAACATCAGTGAATTGGTAAACAATATGTCACAGAACAAAACTTCACTACAGCCATTGGAATTTGATCTGCTTCTTATAAAAATTGCCTTTTTTGGGACCCACAGATAAATTTGTATAATACTGGTGTCCCCGTGTAATGAGCGGGTTAGAAAATACGACCTCAGCAGGTCAAAGCTTGTCGTATGAGGCGACTAACAATGACACTACTGGGTTCTTTCGAGACCAATTGAGCCACCTTAAAAGGGTTGTGCGTAGGGTTTGGGACGTAAAACCACAATTCCAATAAAAGAATATCAGGCCGTAACCCGGCCTGATACACACATATGTACATACAGCACATAGTATAGCTAGTATGCTATAAATATGCCGCTACGTTAAAAGTGCAGTTCAAAATGTTGAAGAATAAGTGCAGATAAACCTGCAAAGCCAATTCTTCGGCTGTCAAATTGCCGTTAACAAAAGAGAAACATTTTACAAATTTCAGCTTTTTGCCAACATTATAAGTTCCAACAGCATAAAAATTACTTTAATCTTTGTAAATTTAGTAGCTTAGCAATCATGGCGGTTTTTCGATTGCTATTAGCTATCGATTAATGCATATCGATAATAACGCCCAGTGGCTATTCTACGATCATCGTTCCAGCAGCAGCATTAAAGTGGCGTTGTTACCTTGACGTTCGTACAACAATTAAAGATTCGCGCAAATTTTAAATTCGCTAAAGTTAAAGCTAAAGTTTAAATATTAACAATTTGTGTTTACATTTATAAAATCAATACAATATATATTTTTAAACAATTTAGTACAAAAAACGTTTGAATACTAAGTGTGCTATAGTTTATAAATAAACCACAAAGAACTTCCGCTCAAGGCACTAGGACTTGCGCATTTTAGGGGTGTTCCTTGTGCGCTGCGTGTCTCTATGTAATTATGACTCTCTGCAGAACTCGATCGGGGTTGATCAACGCGCTTACAAATATTTAGTTCTCGAATACAGAGTGTGCCTACTTTGTGTATGTATATATAAGAATATCTTTGTATATATACCGCGGTTACAACCCAACTCGAGGTCAGCGCTTGGGCTCGTGTGTATACCTGTGAGCGCCGGTTGTTTGCTTTTGCGCTGACAGCTGCAAAACATCTGCCGCCAAACTACCGCAGGAAGATACAAACGTTGTCACGCTTTAAGTAAGCCGTGCAGTCAGTCATCGACAGGAATCGTGTCCTGTGTAACTTAATGTTCGAATAGTCTTCGATCGACTAATTGCTAAAAGGTGTTATTGTTGTATGTATTTATACGCATTGTGAAATACGCTACGCTTACGAAAAACAAACTAAAAAGACCGAATATTTAAAACACAAATCCTTAAAACGTGAAAGAGAATATTGTGCAAATGCTGTTCCAAATCTTGGCTATAATTTGCTTGAGCTTGGCCGCACTAGCTGAGCCAGAATCGCATGCGCATCACCAGAATCATCAAGAGCATATCGAGACAGCACCTCATGGTGGCGTGCTACATCAGGACTGGCATCGTTATGAAATGATGGACAATAATGGCTTGTATTTTCTGGAATGGTGGTCTCCACTTAGATCAAAAGAAATATTTTTTCGTGTAACCGTAAACACGCGCGGCTTTGTGGGCCTAGGATTTTCACGCAAAAGTGGACACATGTCTGGAGCGGACATGGTTTTGCTATGGGTTGACGATCGCACTGGGGAAGCTAATGCATTGGTGAGTATTGACACAGGCTTCTTTTATTTCCTCATTAATACCCAAGGGTTTTATTGCTCAGGACTGCCATGGTTCTTTTAGTGAACCACACGGTGCACCGCTACAAGATGATACACAGAACTATAATGTGATTAGTGGCTATCAAAATTCTACGCACACGCATGTGGAGTTCTCAAGGCAGATTGAAACCTGTGATCCTTACGACTTACCACTTAGTGTAAGTGATAAATGAATAGCTTTATAATATGTCTAACCCAAATATGACTAATTTTTAGGGTGACACAGTGAAGGTGCTTTGGTCCTTTGGCGATGCAGATCCCATACACGGCAACTTGGAAGGGCATGGACGAAATAGAGGTGCCAAGCCATTGCATTTGTTAGGCCCTATGTTTCGCAAGCATAGTTCAACGAAGAGCAGTGCCTCAATGACTAAGCCCGATACCCACAAATGGGACATTACCGTTCAAAATGTGACAATTGAGAAGTCAATGGATACACTCTATTGGTGCAAGATTGTTAGAGCTCCAAATCTCAACGAAAAACATCATATTGTGGGTTATGAAGCGCTTCTCACTCGTGTTGGGTAAGTGACGCAGCATGCCCATATGTCCTTTTGCTCAGGGTTTCTCCTTGCAGAAAGATGCATCAACCGCTTGTACATCATATGACGCTCTATGAATGTTCGACGAAGTCTTATCCCAACGCAGATCCCGCTTCTTGGGATGTTTGGGTTAAGAGCACCGGCACGGTATGTCATTGTGTATTGCACTTTTTGTCATTGACAAATGTTTTCATACGTATGCTTTCTTACAGGTTTGCAACAGCAACTTGCTTACTCCGCGCGACTGGGATTCCTGTACTACACCCATAGCAGTTTGGTCCATTGGTTCCACGGGTCAATTTTTACCGCAGCACGTGGGCATACCCATTGGCGAAAAGTCGGCTGCCAAATACTTTATGCTTGAAATACACTACGACAATCCAAAGGCATTGCATGGTAAGTTCGCTATGATTTTTTTCATTGCCAATAAATTACTAATTCTAGGAAATATATAGCTTTAGACCACTCTGGCTTTCGCATACATTATACAAAACATTTGCGACCCAATGATGCTGGAATTATGATTAGCGGTGTGTCCATCTCAGATACTCAACTTATACCACCAGGCCAAAAATTGTATCGCAATGTGGGAATTTGTGGACCGTCCTGCTCGAATGTGGTAGGTTACGCAGCTCATGAAAAAAGAAATTCAAAGACATTTTTATTGATTTAAATATTCTACCTGTTAGATGTTTCCCAACGATGGCATAAAAATTATATCTGGCGCCTTGCATTCCCATCGCGCTGGTCGCAAAATGAGTTTACGTCATATACGCTCTGGCAAAGAATTGCCACGTATCATTGAGGATGACAATTACGACTATAACTATCAACAAGTCCGCCAACTGGCCAATGAAACTGTAGTTTTACCTGGAGACTACATCATCACGGACTGTGCATATGATACATCACAGCGCAAGAGACCCACATTCGGTGGATACTCAACTACACAGGAGATGTGCCTATCCTTTATCACCTACTATCCAAGAATCGATCTAGCAGGGTGTTATAGTATGACTCCAGTGCGTGAGTTTTTTGAAACCTTTGGCGTTTTTCAGTTCTACTCATTGAATATGACAGATGTAGAGAACTTGTTTCTCTACAATGGCAATTTATTGGACTACATACCAAATACGATATATGCCAAAACAAAGAAGAATAATGCCAATATGAGCGCTGAGGATCTATTAAACGAAGACTCTTTGCTAAGTAAGTTGATGCTTTGTTTTTCAATCAATTACGAATGATTGACCAATTTCTCGTTTATAGATAAACTGCTGATTTCCGATCCTGTGGAATTTCACGATCGCACTTTTCTTTCCCATTTAAATCAGCTGCCTTGGGGAGAACCGCTGTTTACAAAACGTGTGGAACATGCCATGATTACTGGCAAGCACATGACCTTTTGTCGAATATCAAACAATTCTATTTCAATTGTAAGTGTTGCAACTTACATACTCATGCTCATTTTTAATATTTTTTATGATCTTTATAGCCCTCGGAGATTATACGATATCCAAACTTCACAACATTTGTAAAGCCGCCAAGTGCATGTCCCTATCATCTGTTTAGTGACAACAGTCCGCTTATTAGTGCGTCGAATGGCTTCTTAAAACCAACGTTATGGTTATTTTTATTCGTAACAGCTTGTCAATTTGGAACGTAACTTTAAAGTCAATTGCTGTTAGAAAAAGAACTGAAATACCTCCATAACGTCAGACTTTGAAGTTTAATATGGTTTTGGAGTAAATAGTCAATCCAAGCATTGACCTCACTATCCAAAACGTTTAGTTACTTAAAAGAGCATAATGCTTAAGAAATTTATTAATACTCGAAACGATCACAAGTCCCATTAATGTTAAGGTGTCAAAAAATGTTATATATTGTATGTATATCATAAAAAAATCTTCAAAAAGTTGTTTTATACAAGGTAATTTATGAATCTATGATTATTCTATGTATTTAAATCTAAGTTCAGTCCAAAGATGTATTAATATTTTTTAAAAATAAACGTAATATTTATTAAGTAATTTAAAGTTAATTAACTGGATTATTTTGGGTAGGCTCTTTAAGTAAGGAGACGAAGATATTTTAACCGGAAATAGCCGTTCTTGAAAACCAATAACAAGGATCGATAATTTATAAAGTCAAATGAAATGTTTATTAAAATAGTCATTGTATCTAAGAAAGCTAAATAAAAATCTCGCCTTCATGATGCAATAGGCAACTCGAGATGATTCCAATTGTATTCCTACTTGATAAATCAAGTAGTCAGTAGTAGATCAGTAATTATTGTAAAATATAGAAGGGTTAAAAAACATAAATTTAATTTTGGTGGTTTACTTTGCGTACCTAGTACTTTCACATTCAATTCGATTACTCACCCAAATAATTTCTTTAATAAAAAAACTGTAATTTCTTCCCAAGACTATATTCAAAACTTTAAAACTCAAATCACATTTGCACAAAATAAAATTCCAAGTCTAATATTTTTGCGTAAAGATAACAACAGTATTCAACGCTGTTATTTAGGTTATGAAAATGTCTCTACCACAATATCAAGCTCATCAATATTAGATGGTTGCAACAAAATGCCATAGAAATATATATGACTACACAAGAAAAAAAAATATACTATACTAACTAGCAATATAACCCTGAATTGGAGTCAGAGAATTACACAAAATTGATGAACAGTATAAATGAGAGTTAAAAGTTTAAGAATGATAAAGTTCTACTGAAGATGTTAGCTTTGATATTCATGAACTATATTATTATTATATTCTTTATTTATCGATACAAATTTAAATTTCGCCCAAATTTTAGCTCGCTACATAGAAACTGCATTGCATGCAACGAACCTTTCGTTTTACATATCGATATATAAAAGAGGCGCACAATCGAATCATCGCTTAGTTAGCAATCGATGCAGCCATGTATCGATGTATCTTGTACATTTGTCATTTTTGCATTCGTCGACAAGCGGATATTGTGCGACTAAAATTCGTTGGTTTGTTTTATTGAGAAATAAAACCAAAATAAGTGGAAAATGAAAAATATAAAGATTGTCTAAAACATATTGCATGTGTGTCTATACGATATTCATAAAAACGCCGTGAAAATGAACGTGGATGATAGTTTTTACGGTAAGGCAATGGGCAATCGTGGCCATGCCCAGTTGTGCGAGACACTGTGATTAACAAGATGTGTGTTGTTGTTTGTTTTTGAGGCCAACAAGAAGCCCTTCACTTTAAGCTGCTTTTACTTTCACATGTTTTTCCGATGTGTTCTTTTGTGTTACTCATATTTATATATGAGTCTTCTTTTATAATTTCTCACTGTGCCGATGCAGCAATATGCAGTAGCCAGCGGTTTTTTTGTTCGTGCATATGTACATATGTATTATACATCCGAATCATTTCCTACATTCTTCAGTGGGCGAGGTCTGTAACGCACAGCTCTGTCCATATAAGCTCACCACCCTAACACCGTGCGAAAGTTAGAGCAGCTAACCAGGTAGAGACCATCAGAACGCAGGCCCACTCATAAGTACAATGCCGAATGTTTACTTCCTTGTGTACTTCCAATAGTAGCTTCTTTTGAAATGAAACAAAATGAAGAAACAGTACACACATCGCACCCTAGGCCATGCTTGGTTTCTGATAAGATTGTTGTTGCTGAGATATGATTCGGGCAATAAGTGTTTTCAACAATCAAATCAGATTTATTAGCATAGCCAACGGCTAAGCGCGTACATTTTTTATGTCCGTCTATTTTTTTGGTATATTGATAACTCAAATGCATTTTCTTCAAACTCTTATAGACGAATTGTCGTCGTTTATGCCATCGCCGAATGAGTATGGTCTTAATAGCAGCGACTTAGACGAAATAATAGGAGCGACGGTCTCAAACTTGGATTCATCTTTGGACCCGTTTATGCCCCCGCCACTGCCTGCACAGCAGTCGTTACAGCAAGACAATGACTACGTCTTTCCGGATTTGCATGTGCCATCTGCACAATACAGCAATGACTTTGGTTTCAACTTTAATACATTTTCGACGTTCTCCTCGCCGGCCTCTTCTGTGGAGCGTACACCTTCCACATCGTCAGGCGAGGGACCCGAATGCTTTGATGATTTAATGAGCTTTCTTAATGATGAGGACATAAAAATTGAAGAATTGACACGCGACAATCTCATGGAGCACACACAAGTGCGCAATACGCCTTCACCAACTGGTAGTTGTAGCAGCTCGAGCGGCAGTTCAACAAGCGGCGTTCATAGTGACACTTCCGACACGTGCAGCAGAAGCAGCGCGCCGTTACGTGATCAGATTGACATCGAATCAGCTACAAATGGGGGGCAGCTGCTGCATGCGGTAAATGGCAGCAATGAGGATACAAGTTATGTGCTCAAGCATGAAGAACACAATGGTCATGTGTTGTACCAACCACAGCCACAAAGATTCACAATACTGCCTGCCATGCCACAGCAAAGCCAAGTTGAACCTGTCAACATCTTGAGGCCAGCTCCTGCAGCAGTACCGGCGCAACACACTAAACCAGCCAGCAGCATGCCGATAAAGGTGGAAGGAAAATTGACAACGAAGTTACCTGCAGCGCCTCAGCTGAAGATATTGAAAACCAGTTTACCAGCAGCTACAGCTTCATTAGGCACAACAGAGAGTGCTGTTAATAATGGCCAGCCCAAAACTATATTCCTCTCCTCAAATGATTTTAAAGCGCTCATGCAAAAAATGAATTCAAACGGCAGCAAAGGAGCTAAGATAAATGGCAGCGTTAACGCTCAAATACCTAAAATCATTATGAAGACAGCAAATGGCAAGGTCATAGCTGGAAATAAAATTGTGCAACCAATGCATGGTTCTCATGTTGCCGTGCCCAAGTTGGTCAAACAACAGACGGAACAGCCTACTAAGCTGTTGACCAGCAATCGTGCTTTAATCAATAACGCTAACCGGCTGCAGGCCACAAACACCACGGTTCCGGAGCTGCTTGCTGGTGCAATGTATACGGGCATGATAGACGAAAAGATGCACAAGAAGCAGCAGCGTATGATTAAAAACCGAGAGTCAGCCTCGTTGTCGCGCAAAAAGAAAAAAGAGTATATTGTAACCCTGGAGAGTCGCATTAATAAGCTGGAGCAAGAGAATTGTACTCTCAAAGGGGTAAGTGAGAGTGGCACCATTTCAATGCACTTATATAGGTAAAATCGCTGTATCAAACTACAGACATTGTTTTATAAACTAGCACAGAAACCATGCTGTTCTTATCAGGACACACTGATAAGCGGACAGCAGCAGGTGACAAGCTGCAGGTCGCATGCGTTTCAAATAAGTCTAAAGATAGTACTACGAGGCCGGGTAAACAAGTCAGAGACTCATTAGCACATTTACAAAATTAAGTCAGATACTTATTGATCTACCCACGTGTTAAGACAAAAATTTAACTTTTGTTTACGCTTAAGCATTGCGTATTAAATTTAAAAACAATTCCATCGACCTCTTCACATTTAAGTCAAAATTTTTAAATGTTTTTTTGTTTATCTGTTGCCTTACAGGAAAACGTCACTCTGCGTAACCAACTGGTCGCCTTTGCCAAGACATGCAAGTGCCGAAATGGCAACGTCAGCGAATTCGTGCTCAATTCGCTCAATGCCACCACCAGAGGCGAGCAGCAGCATATCAAGATTGCACCAAAACCCGCTCCAAAGAGTCTAAAACAGCGCATGACAGCTGCTACCGTTAAGAAGAATGTGGCGGTGCTATTTGCCATGGCCTTTATGGTCACGCTCAATGCGGGCAACTTCCAGTCATATGTCAACAAGCAGAACTTAGATGGTGATGGTGCCGTACTTGAGTCTATTGTAGAGGAGCCCCTGAATACAGGGCGTCGCCTGCTCTGGGTTGAAACCGAGGAGGAGTACAATGAAAAGCTCAACCGTAGCAAGCGTCCGGCCGCAGAGTTGGATGTGCCACCACTGCACTTTTTACGAACAACCAATCGCAGTGGCAATGCCACAGAGAGGGGCAAAGGAAATGCAACGATTGTAGGTGACTACGAGAAGGCGCAACAACCCAGATGCAATGGTAACTGCGCCGCCTCCGGCGCTGGTGCCAATCAAACTGAGTACTTGCGTCTCGCACGTAACTTACACAAATGGATTGATGGCAACGACTACTTCAATGTGAACAAGGAATTTGACAACGAATTGGCTAACCCCCACGGCTTTAAGTTATCAACGGACTATCTGAAATTCAAAACTGGTATAGAACGGCAAACAGCTCATCCGGGCAAACGCAAGATTTATATGGACTTTAACGATCGGACTTCTAACGATGGCAGCAAGCAACGCAGGATTGATGCTAAATTAGCTGGAAACAAAGAAACGGTGACATTGGACAATAGCGGCGAAAACTCACTTAAGCTCTACAAACCGAACATTAACGAGGAATATATACGTCTATTCAAGAGCATTAAACGGCAGGATGACACATTCTATGTGCTATCTTTCAATATGGAGCACATTCTGCTGCCCGCATCAGCTTACAACAAAAGTGCGCGACCAAAAATGTCTTTGCTAATGCCCACCGGGGATCCCACGCGTAATGGCGACATTGTGCTCATGCAGATAGATTGCGAAGTATTTAATACTACACAGCTGGAGTTAAAGTCGGACATGATACCAACAAAGCTGCGTCCGAATGTGACCAAGTGGCATGCACCGGTGCCCAATCCAACTGATGTTGCAAACAATGACACACAGAGTGCCACAGGCCGAGCAAAGCCGGCTTTAGCAACACCACAGAATTATGAGGCGACCAAGGAAAAGCCACGTGTGCGCACCTACTTCATGGTGGGGCCCAAAAACCAAGCAGCTGCAGCTGCGTCGCTGGAAAAGCCACGTTTAGTTAAATTCAATGGTAATGGCAGTCATGTTCCATCATTCAGTCATAAAAGGGCAAATGCAACTTTGTATGCTCCTACAGTAGAACCAGTAGAGGTCGACTTTGAACCATAGAGTTAACAAATCCATTACGTACATATTTTCAAAATATTAAAAGCTAGCTTTCGTACATTTTTTAATCTTTCGAAATAATTTGTATTTACTTTAAGAGCCATTAGCTGCAGCTGGTCTCTTTAAGCTATTATGTATGTATGTAGATCCACAAGGATTATATACAAGGCAACGGGAGAAAAACTTCTGTACTTCAATCAACTGTCGTTCGCCAGTCATTTGACTTAGTTATTTTGACACAGATTTATTTACAATTTTATTGAATTGATAAGAATATTAATTGGTGGCCCATATGCAATTGAACTTTTACGCAAAAATGTAAAACTAATGTTGAATTTTAGTATTAAGTCGAACAACTTATTCACATAATGTATGCACAGTAAATTGCAGGCAATAATATAAATTACTACTTGTCACTATACGGACATTTATTTTTGTCTTTACAACTTTTGTGTTTTTTTTTTTTGTTTGTGACTTTTTCCATAAATTTATTATATACTATTTACATAGAAATTGATTTATTATTTGTGCAATTCCATTTCAGTTAATAAAGTAGTAGTAAGAACCTAATACGTATCTGGCGATTAAATCTTGATTGGGTGTATAAAACTTAACAGATTAAGTTTAAAACATAGAATAGTGAAATTCATATAAGACTATGTGCGGTTTGGACAATTCTGTGGATTTGAAAATGTTTTCAATCTGAAAATGAATTATGTTCTAGAGGTTTTAAAATTTGTTAATTTTTGCTCTTCACGGTTTGCTGCAAAGATTCTTCATCTGAGGCTGTTGCCCAGGAAACATTGTTGCGAGGCTTAGTTAGTTCCAAATTACGGCGCTACTGCTAACAATACGTTAACCACGACACTGGCACTGAGTATATTTTCCGCCCTCAATCGATACCTAATCGAAAACGTCTTCGATAATAATATTCCGGTCGATTTTTGATTGTTTTTTTGTTGACTCTTGCAGTGATTTTGATTTTATTTTATGATTTTAGAAAATTTGTTTTAAGTGTACAAGTGTAAGATAACCCATCAAGTTTCCAAAATAAAAATTCAATGCAAATAGTTTCTAGCTTACACTTACTAGCTTATATTACTGGGATATTGCCGATCCTAAGTTTTATTTGTTACTTTTAAATTTGAAAAACTTCTTTGCTGCAAGTCAAGTTCACACTAAATTTCCAATCCATCTTCGTAACATAGATTTTGACCTGTAAGAAGTTTTTCAAGAATAAAACTCTGTGCTTTAACATTTTTGTTCGATGGCATCGAGAAGTTTGCAAATATTGTATAAACAAAGAATACTTTAACGGCTTATTTTAATATCTTATATCTCACAGTGTGGCAAGTAAGTTGGAGGCGAAACGCCTTGAAGTCGACTGCAAAGTCATACAAAACATAGCATTGAATCAGCAATGGTAACATTAAGAAAAAATTAGTGACAATTTCGCAGCGGCCTCTGTTCTAAGTCATAACGATAGTATCGTGAGACTTGCTGACACTTTGGGATCTTGTTGACGAGATTGTCTGAGATCGCCTAGGACAAGGACGAAGAGATAAACTTTTTTTGGTTTTTTTTCTATTGTTGAATTTCTGATTGATTGAAATGCCAAAATCTTCACTGTGAATTGATGTTTATTTGATTGCTTAAATCAAATTGCTGGAGCAAACTTATCTCAATAATAATTGTTTAAAAAAATATAAATTTAAGAACATTTTTATGAGCACTTCACTTTTAACATATGGACATCTTGGAACATATTTCCAAGTAAATGGTAATTGTCACTTAAAAGGGAATAATAATAATGCTTAGCGAAAGATCGATTTATAGTCTCGAGACTGGACTACCTCTTCATGGTCTCGAACTTGGCGCTTACCTTTATTAATTAAAACAAATACCATATAGCAACATAAGGTCCACAAGCATTGCTTTATATTCCCGATAGTCAAAACGAAACAAGTCATCGTTTCTATCGATAGGGCCTACGATAGTTTCGTAGCAACTGGTTCGCCTATCGTGATCGTGGAAGAAGTTGAGTGCTGAAGTTTTGAAACGCACTCTCGCTCACTCCAAGTTGAATTCTCATTGCGAAAGGTTGTGTGAGCGCGTTGTTACTGCTGCTATTTCGAGCGCGTTTGCGCGTTTGTTCTTATTAATTTTTTAATACATGTACATGCCATAAACTTGGGCTCATGTGTGTGTGTGTATGATGCATTAAAGAATTATAACTTGATCGCGTTCTCTTCTCAAATATAACGTTGATTTGTCATAAATTCTACTATATAGCCCACAAAGTGCTTGGGTTACAATATAACAAAATTTGAATCAATCATTAAATAGAAAAGTGCAAACGTGTCGCGATTTAGTTGTTGATGTTTTTTAATATGTGTATTTAAAGTGTTGCGCAAGTTATAAGCTTAGAACTTAGTTTAAACTAAATTTAAATTATAAAATTAGAATTGTGTTGCTAAATAGTCTTCAATGTGTGTGTGAGTGTGTATGTACATAGGTTTGGGCACTTTGAACAACAAAACCAAAACGACGCTCGATTATTTTTTCATTGGAAGTCACGCTCTCCCGCACTCGCGCGCTTGGTCATTGCAAGAGTCACTTGTTGATTGTTGAAGAACGGATTGACGAACTGTTAACAACGTTTGGCTGTGATCTAAAACAGTTAATTAAAACAAAGTTTGGTGAAAATAAATATATATAAATTTACTATGTTATAATGTGTCTAAAACAAGCGAATATTATAATTACTTAATTTTAGTCTTTGAACTGAGAAACTGAAGATATACGAAGATTTCTGTTGGTCAGATAATTTTTGCAATTCGCTTACGTCAAGGCTTTGTTTGCATATCACGTTCGCAGTGGAATTTCAAAAATAAATAACAAATAAGCGTAATATGGAAAGAAAATATTATAAAGACAAGATGCCAACATCTTAATAAGAATTATAAACAAAAATAAAACTATAAACTATTATTTGCATACAAATGACTTGGCTAACGCGCAATTGGAATAACTACTAGCCAGGAATACGTACATATGTATACGCAAACGGAAATAGTAACAAATATGAGTATATAAGGTAAGGTACAACATACATATCAAGATTTATATCTATTAAGATTTGTATATATTAAATTTGTATTTGATTTGTATACCCTGTACTCATAGGGTAGGGTATTATAGGCTCTGCGACATTGTAAGAAAGATTGGTTCTTCTTCTTAACTGGCCATAACAACCCGTTACCGGATTACGGCCTGATGTATATCTTTCATTGGAATTGGAGTTTTACGTGGTGGGTCTGGCGTTGCTCTACTGGTCTCGAAAAGTGTCATTATAAGTCGCCTCATACGACAAGCTTAGACCTGCTGAGGTTAATAACTTTAAAAGAGATAGGCACCTTCTATGCATAAGCTTCCCATTATTACAGTCTTTGTAGTTATTTTGTAAACAAACTCATGTTATCCTAAGAGGTTAACAAAGCATCACACCCTGCAATCCTTTCGTTCTTTCTCCTTAATTATTAATGTAAAACTAGACATAGTTTTCTACCTTTTTCGACGAATTTGGTTTAGGGTATCCCATTGTCGCGCACTGACTGTCTGTATCATTACTTTTCTGATTGTGTGTCTCTGGTTTGCTTTGTCTTTGCTACCTGCTAACTCAACTTCTATCGATACGATACAAACAACTTGGTAGTTATTTCCCAGCATAGTAGTTATAGCATTTGTCTAGTAGAGCAGCTCTCTAGCCAGTTGTCGCAGCAGGTGCCCGAGCAGTTCAATTACTTGGGCATGAACGGCAGGAAGTGAGTTAATCAAGGAACAGGAAAATTATAATTACAATTATTGGCCAAGCGCTAAACGCTGTATCAGTTCTTGGCGATTGTGCATGTTCCAGATATGTACAATTAAACTAATTTGTTTTTTATGTTTACAACTATTGTGACTGTACTTGCTTTTGTTTGTTGTTGTAAACATAAACGCACTGTCGGAAAATCAATTCTTATCGTTTGCCATACAATCTTGAGCAATTCAAGTATTTGTTTCAAATCCATTTCAACACTTAAACACATATGCGCTCCAATAATTAGGTGCGTCCACTGGGAAAGGAAACGATAAGCCAAATTTTTATTTCCAATGTAAAATAATAATAAACTCTTTTTTTTTTTTATGAACATGTGTGTTTTCTCATGCAACAAGTGAAAAGCAAAGACCTGTTGTGAGCTTAGCTTTCGGTACGGTTAAAGAAATCGAAAGTGTTGAACTAACAAAAGCAGCGCTAACAATGATCAACATGGGCCACAACAACGTAAAAGAATGCACTGGTGCTCCGTCGGACCAGTCATACTACTCATAAAGCAGCGATATCAGCTACAGTAATAGCGATAAACAGCGGACAGACCCATCAAAATTTATGTTGAAAAAGAGTGAGTGCAGTGGAGTCTTTGCCTCTGGCGCTCTGCTGCAGATATATGTATATATATATATATATATATACGTATATATATATAGCTAGAGATTCTGTGAGGGCACAACTTCGTTACAGTAACGATACCATTTAGGCAACAAAGGCGACGATAACGCAACTTAATGAAAGGCATTGAATTCGTTACGAAAAGACTTCATACATATGCATGTATGTATGTGTGTGTGTGTGTGCGTGTGTGTGTGTGTATTAAAATGAAACGGCTTACTGAACGCTGTTTCCATGGGTTGGTGCCACTTTATACTTTACGGTGCAAGAAACTTGTTGTTTTTCTGGTTTTCAGTTGAAATGCAACTTGTTGCTTTTATCTTTCTGCACGACACTGACTGCTGTCGTAGGTATAGACTTTATTTAATATGTAATAATTTTTCAATAAATTACTTTTTTTTCATGTACTATACATTTTATAACCTGTGCAGCAAGAGAACTTCAACTTGTACACACATTGTGCCACTCTGTTGGGCCTAAAAAGGATGTGGATTCGGCTTACAGCTCCAGTTCAGACTACGTTTCTGCTTTCGGCCTTAAAATACATTTTGATGCTAGTTTCGTATTGCGTTATTATAGTTTTTTTTTACAATTTGATCGTATCAGAAAGTCTTAAGCTTAGATGACCACATTTTATTGTTCCATCTTTGGATTAAATGTATTCCTCTACGAATTCTATTCAGAACCGTAAACTATGTAGCTGTTTTTTTTTATTACCCTTTTAATGCTCTAAAACGTGTCGGCTTTTTTTTTAATATTAACTGACTTGTATGATAACGGCATTTGGCAAATATCAACTATAAATTGTCAATATATCATTATTCTTTTCTGTGTAGGAATTTCTCAAATCTACTCGAATAATATCTATAAAAACACATTTCCAGTAATAGCTGCAAATGTAGAGTTCTCCCGAAGACATGTTATCTTATAAATAAACTTATCTTTTTTGGGTTAAATACAATATCTTGTGCAAAACCCAAGTGTTTACATTTGGTTTAAACAAAAGTAATTTAGAAAGATTGTGAAACTATTAAATAAGGTACAGTTTTCCATGTTTAACTATAAAGCAGGTTGCTTTATTGGTCTTACTTATGAATCAGATTTAGAATAAAAATAAAGTTCAACTCCCAAATTGTGGTTGCTTTTTAAGGATGTGAGGCCATTAATACGGATGGGCAGGATTAAGAACAAGAGATTTGATTATGATTAGAACAAAGAACTCTTAAGGCAGAAAAATTGTACCTACAAAAACAATCATGGCAGATTTTACGATAAATTATGGAATTCATTTTTATAAGGCGATGTTTGGCAGTACAGCGTCATTAAACTCTTGGGACACTTAATAAATGTCAGAACCCCTTTCTATCTAGCTTTCTATCATAATCTTACATTTGGTGTTATTAAGAAAAAGCCAAGGCTCATAATCGAAAAGAAACGCCCAAAAACGTTCAGGATAGAGGAGCATAACGACCAACTAACCATTTGAGGATAAGTATGATAAAATATCATAATCTTACATTTGAAAATATTTAGGAAAAACTGAGTTTTACCTAATCAGCAAGCTACCATAAGGTGCACTAAATGTAAAATGGATTAATTTAGACTCGCAGGCTTACAAAATTACCTATTGCACACGGTTTAATAGGAACACGGTTTTACAAGATATGAAGGAAATATGAAGATTATGATCATAACCAAATGACTTACTGAAGTCTGTGTAAATGAAATCAGTTTGTATTTGGTGATTGTGCAAAACCAAATCGAGCCGAAGATTGCTCCGACGACAATTATGCCCATCCGACGTTCAGAGGTGTGGTCGCAATAGAAGTTTGAGTATCTATGAATGTCGCACTTTTTTCGAGTACAACATAAGCTTCTTTTGGTTTGAGTGAATAAGTATATACGTATGTATATATGATTGACAGAAGAAGTAGAGGATGCAGTGTATTCGTTACCCAATTCAATTCATTGTCACTTCGATTACATTACCCAAATCAGCACTCATATAAAATACTGTGCGAATCATCTTCAGTCATTAATTTTAAGCGATTCGGGTGCACTCAGGCGGACCTCTAATAGAAACAGACAGACGGTATGTTAAGTGCCCTCACAATGGTAATACAATTAACGTTTCTATTTAAGTGAGCGGCATTGTAGATACTAACAACGCTGACCATTGACGCCCATTAGCCATCAGATAAATATATTTCGTAGCTAATTACGCATTTCCGCAATATGTAATTAGATAACTACGAGACATTCATGAAGTTCTTAAATTATATAGGTCTAAAACATTTTAAAGGTCGTTCCATAGCTTAGTCATTCAAAAATTTTCATACATACTCATAAGAAGAAAATGGAGCTTATCTTGGCATAACGATAAGATGGGCATAACGACCTTCTCAAGTACATATGAATATAGAAGTAAGGTAGTAAGTAGGCGATTTCGCTTGTTTGCTTTCTTCGCTGCGTTATTCGTTTGCGTTACTGTTTACTATAAAATGATAAAACAAAAATTCAAGCAAATAAAAAATATTTGATAAGTATATAGAAGCACATACTTGTAAATACATACATAGTGCCTGCAAGTATGTACAGTGTACTTATAAGACATGGGCGAACAAGACGATAAATATTTAAATTGTAAATGGGTTGGGTTGTCATTTAACGTCATTTAGTGTTGAGTTACTCGTTATAAGTAATATTTTATTACTCGTTTCGGATTACAGAGTTGGGCCTTTTAAAGTGTTGATCAGCTATTTTTGCGATTTCCAGCGCCTCCTTTATGCGCATAACTTTATTGTTGACTTTTAGCACATTTCTTAGAATGTCACCAAAATGACCAAATACGCCTGACCAAACCGAACCAGCTGAATGCCAATACATTGAGTTTTTAAGTTTATTTTTATTATTTACTCTTAAGTCTTAAGTCAACTTTTTGCATTGATTTTAGTTCATAGCTTCAAAGAATAACAGCAAAAGCAGGCAAAACCAGAAGCGTAAAAGGCAAGCAGCAACAGCTGAAGCAGAGACTAGAGCGAGAAGGGAAACAAACTGGTTTTGGTAATACCAGCAACACATTACCAACATTTCGATGAATCATCGAGGCAACTTCGTTCGTAGCACATTACTCACATCAATGCTGTCGATGCTGCCAGCCAGTCCGCCAATCGCCAATCGCCAATCGCCAATAGTCAATAGCCAATTTCTGTGGCCACCTTAAAAAATATTTACAATGTGCAATTTGCATGCCAATATTCAAACAGTAACAACGGAGGCCCACTTCTTGGGTTATCAACAGCATCAACTTTCAGACTTTTAGTACCTACTTGCTGCTGCTACCACCTAGTGCCTGAAAGCAAACTTGTAGTTCATGCTTAATGTAGCGTCTTCTTAAACCAGACTTTACTTTTCTCGGAAATGTGGCTGCAACAACCAGAATTCACTTTTCTAGGCAGTTAGTACGCTACAAAAATGAATTGCAGCGACAGCTAAAATGGCAATATCCACTTCCAGCTCAAATTCTTGAGCGATCCGTCAACTGCCTGATCCAGCGAAATGCTCTCTCGGCTGCGCGCAGATGTGTTTATTATAACAAAAACAAAATAAATAAAGAAAATATACCGCTGCTTTTCTTGACCGGACATAATGCTTACTATCGTATACACTCCGGAATGAGTATACAGCACTAGCGTAGTGATTACGCTGCAATTTCAGTGTTGCTTTTGCTGTTTGCTGCAGATGTTAGCAATTTGCTGCATGTGTTGTGTGTTGTCTGTTGTTGTCGTCGTCGTTGTCGGTGCCGTTGTCGTCGTCGTCGTTTCCCCAGATGATCGCCAAGTTGGGGCCTACACTTGATATGGCAGAGTCAACTTTCCGCAATGTGGTTTAATTGTAGTCTGTGTTCTATAAATGGGCTCATACAAATGGACATGGGGCTACGTCGACTCATCGTATGATGGCTTAGATTTCTTATAATATGAGTACAAGATATAACATTAGCATGAAATCATATTTGTTTAAAGATTTGTTTAGCTCACACTTGCATCCGAAAACAAATTTGATGCAGACAGTCGGGACGGTGTCCGACAGTGGTATAGCTTGTACCCTTTTGTCCACATAGACACTGGAAGTATCCATTTTCATGTTTGTTTCCATAAATTCTATATGACTGTAAGCATTTGTATATTTGGAAGTTTTAATTAAGAAGTTTTCCTATTGGAAAGTTGGTTATTAATTTACTTGTATGCCTATAACTTCAGTACTCTTACTCCACTGATGTTCAATTTTCAAATCAATATATTGAAGGGTGAGGCAGTAATTAAGGTAAATCGATTGCGGGGAAATTTTGTAGCTCTAGCTCACATGTATCTATATCTACATGAAGTAGGATTATAGAGCAGTCTATAGGCGAAGGTGAGCCAAATCAGAAAATTTTTGACTATAACTTTTGATGTCTATCCGATTTAGCTGATTTTTTTAATTTTGTGTCGCTAGCTAGTCTCGTAGATCTAGCGACTCAGACAGACGGACATGGTTCAATCGCTACCCGAGGCAACGCTTAGAATTTTTGCCCATGGTATGGTCTGCCACGCCTTCTTCTGTCTATTACATACATTGCACAAATCTATAATACCCTTGTACACTATGTGTATTTTAGAATTTTTCTTTAAAAATTCGTGCTTATATAGCTTGAAGACATTTAACTCCAAGTTAAAAGGATTTGGTAATCCCATTTCACAAGATTCTGGTATTTTTAATTTTCAACTATGAACTTTTGCATATGACGCTAATCAATTCTTATAAAAAATGATCACTTTTACTAATTTCGATTATTTTTGTGGCTTTAAGCGTTTTCAGGTATAACCTTGTCAAGATAGTATTATGGGCTGCTAACGGCAAGCGCTTTAATACAATTTCAAGAAGCATGGGAATTCCCTTTATCGAATATCTACAGTATAAAAATTAGTCATTCGACCAAAAGCTCAGATCGAAAATCAAGAACATCAACGAATGAGTCATAATAGTAAAATAAATTATTTGGGACGATAATTGGGTTTCGAAACCGAAAATGGATTAAATAGTGCACGCCATACTCATGGAACACCATACTATATCGACGCGTTCTCGCGACTATATCGTTTGTAACATAAAGTAAATTTTACAGAAGCCAATTTGTGCAATTTAGAACCGTTCGATATATGCCCAACCGAATACAATAATAAATAACTTACCCGCCAAGAGTTAACTGGGAGAGCTAAAAATCTCTACAGATGGTAGTGTGTCGAAGATGCAGAAATGCTTCACACAATTTTTTCCCACGTGCTACATCCACGATTAAGCAGTCCACTTGTTCTAAGACGTCCAAGCAGTTTTGAACTCCAGGTTTCGTGATCAATATCAAATCTCTTTAAAGCATACAGATAACATGTTCTCACGGTCTGTGCCTTACTATAGTAAGGGTAGTGCGACCTTCAAGGAGAGATTGCTAATGTGTCAGCAAGGCTTGGTTCAGCCGTGACCATTGGGAAGTGGTTATCTTGCCAAACATTGAGAACAGATGCGGGGAAATACGCAGGTATAACTCAAAAACGCCTTTACAATGCTGGTCAAAATTACCGACCGACAAAATATTCCAGGAAATGGAAACCAACTAAAAATCAGTCGTTGCTTCGATGCGAATAATATGAATAATTTGGCTGTATCCAATATACCTCTGCGCCTTTGTAATTTACGACTACGTACTGGCTGCTCCATATGTAACGCTTAAAAAGCGGCTTATATCAAAATTGTAACTTTAAATGAATAATTTAACAAAATTAAAGCGCATTTGAACCCAATTTGAAATCCGTGCTAAAAATATGTACCTATAATTTCTCGAACAATTTGGGCCGCGTAGAAAGTGCATTTCCACTTGCCAACTTTGGCAGATAGACAGATACATACAACAAACATGCATCTAAATTGAAGCCTCAACAATTAATTATGGATGGCATGCGCTCATACATATAAAGATACTCAGATACAGCGACAACAGCGGCAAAATATGTTAATCAAAATTGGTATGCGAAAGGGGCGCATATCACTAACCAGTACACGTACACGGCCCATTTGTTTAGAAAGAAGCGGCAAAAACTAAAAACTGAAAACTACAAAAAAATAACAAAATAAAAACACTCCAAGTTAAGGCGTGTCGAACTAAACTCTACAGAGTACGAGTGTTGAGCAAATTGAATATACTCGAAACTGGTCAAGCATGGCCCAGGGCAAAACATGGAGGTTTTTTAAGTTGCTTGACTTTTACTTTTTTTCACTCTGCACAAAATTAGTCAAGAGCTTACTTTTACTTAAAATGTTTCCAATTTAAGAGTCAAGTTTAAAAATACATTTAAGTTTTTTCTTATATTTACCAAAAATGAAGTGTGCTTTTTAGGATTAAAAATAATACTCAGACAGCAGAACTGTAGTTATTCTCTATAATTCACTGTACGCTGACAGTGAAAGCTTGACTATGGCATAGGCATATATATACACAGGGTCGGATTAAAGAATGGAAGACGGCCCGGGGCGCAAAATGACGATCACAAAAGGTTTAGATTGTATGCATTTTGATGAATCAAGCTCGTAAACCCGTGAAGATAATTTGCGCTCTTGCGACTGCTTTGTTTATTTCGCGATCTTGCGTGTTGCTCTCGAAAGATCAATTTGAAAGCATATCTCATTGTTGACCCTAAAAAATGTTGTTTGTTGAGATTTTAATTTTAAAAAAACAGCTACTAAGCCGTCAGAAATTCTCGACTATGAATCAATTGTACGCTGCAGCCTAGAGGGCCATAACACGGATCAACTTTCAGCCGGAGACAAACAGAACCCTTCATTCCGGTGAAAAACAGATTGATCACTCAGTGAAAAATTTTAATCTTACGAGCTTGTCCTTTTTTTATGAAATGTCCCTTGAGATGTAGGAGCCTACACGAATAATTGTGAACAATTGTCAAATGCATCATTCAACGTTTGTCAAAATATCCCTTTTTCAAACTCAAATTGATTGAAACGGACGGGATCATCAAATTCATCTCAATCTAAAAAATATATATTTTTTTGCAAGCTCATATGAAAGTAGACACCGATCAATCGATTCATCTTAGTTTATTTTTACAAGTCGAAAATCCCGAAGCAAATCGTTTCAGTAATATACTCTTATGACGGTATTCTATAGGAGAATTGCTTTATTGCTACGCACTTTTATAAAAAAGTTCTTTTAATATTAATTAAAAAACTAGTTTTGTAAAGAAATATGTGATTGTAAAAGTAATGCAATGGATAATTGAAGGAATCGTATTAAATTTAATATTCATAATAGAACGCTATCATTAGACCCGGCCATAGACTCACCATGTAAATAATCCGGCACTGTCTGTACCGCAATACTATCATAACCACGAATTATTGTCAACTGGTTTAAAATTGTTAGTAGAGTTCAAAATGGCAGCGAACCATCAATCAAGGTAAAGCACTTGAACATAACAAGAGAATTGTTGCTTTGCGTACAAAGTGCTAATACTCTAACAAAAAGTCGAGCCCAAAAGCCATAACGAAGTAAAGTCCAAAAGATTTAATGCGGCTAGACAATACATAAGCAAATAAACATGTGCGTAAAATTATATTAAAGTTGGCAAGGTGAAGTTGCCAACTGCAAACAACAAATTCGACAGACCACAGCAACATATCAGATACCCTACGACCGACCGTACACTACTTACTACTTCTAACAATGATCTGAAGTGCACGAATGACCAACGATTTTTGGGTTTTCTTTTGTTTCTTTTTGTATCTCTCAACCTTTTGTAGGTGACTAGGCCACTTTAGCCAAATGTAGGAAAATAAACATACAAAAATTAAGAGGAAAAACGACCGACAGATCGGCGACAGTCTTGCCTACAAAATTGGCAAGCTGTTGGCTTTTGACTTTTTTGTGGGCACCTATAAACCGCCAAGTCCAAAAGGGTAACAAAGATGTCATTGACAGATTTATAGCTACACACATATGCACATTAGAGTGGTCTTTTTTTTTTTTTTAAATCATAAACAAGACAAATTAAGCCTCACCCTACGAAAAACAACAATAAAATGAATTTTTTGAGTAATTAAGCTATTATTATATTCATATTATTGTGTAATACTTTGTTGAAGTTTTAATGGCGTAGTTTGACAGTTAAAAACAAAAATGGACTCTAACTACGTTTTTAAGATGTTCTATTTCAAGCGCAATTTGTAGAGAATGTCTTATTGAATATAAAGTAAAACTAAGGAAAAACTGAGTTTCAGGCTAGTTATGTTCTGAGTGCTTTCTGTGATCCACTCCATCATAGTGTTTCACTTTAATTTTCGTTTCAGTTCACTAAAATCAAAATTTCTTAACATTATTTCAATAAAAACATGTTTTTTGCTACTAATTTTATAGTAGATATAATAGATTATAGATTTTGGAACAACCTAAAGCGTAGGTAATTCAAGACTAACTTAAAAAGTCTTGAAAATTGAAATTTAGAGACATTTCCTTTCGCTCTTAATAACTGGCAATGTCCTTGCCGATTTCGCCCAGTATTAAATTGTTTGAATAAGTAGGAACAAAAAATTTATAAATTTGAATATTAAAAAAAGCAATTTTGATAGTCAGATTGAATCCCGAAAACTCGCTTTTCCTTGCAACTTGCCAAGAATGTATTAACCTAAGTAACCAAACCTACTCATTTTTGTAGAAAAGAAAGTTTCGTGGATGGGAAATAGATAAAGTATATGCAACATGCAAATTGTCTTATTTGTATCTTAATTAGCAGATAAGTTTTTGGAAGCAAGGACACGTTATAATGGTATTTGTTTAAAACCGGTCTATTATAAAACCTCATAATCCTTGATGTTCTAGAAATAAGATTAGCCTTCCTTACAAAAATCTTGAAAATCGCCTGCCCAAAATATTACTTGATCACCGACTGCTTTTAGTTTGAGGGAGCTATCTTCTATTCCAATGATGATGGGATTTTCTGCTTTCCATAACGCTACAAGTTTCTTTAACAAGCTAATATGCCGCTGCTGATCTACAAATAATAATAATAAATAAAACGTCGTCTAACAACTAGAAATCACACTTAAATAAAAAAACATGTATAATCAAAATCTCATTAATTAAATTGAGATAAACTTTAAACTTATATGGTTATGCTTGAGGCTTCCAGTTGTTATTTTACTGAACTATAATTAAGCATTAATTTTCACCTACAACGCTTTTTTAATGTTCTCCAACACAATTTATTTTAATGAATACAGAAAATTAGAAAATTTCTCTACTCCGGTTAAGATGGCACTTTGATACAGTATCAACCGAAAACCAGCTTAAAAAGAAGTTAACCGCAAAAGTTGCTGTCTTACAAGCTGTTGCATGCCATATAATTAGCAAATCTACTCTTCTGAATTAATGAACTGAGCTTTGTGTGATATTTTCGAGCACGATATGGTTGCTTGCAACAGATAAAAAAGTCTTCAAAATCTCATGTGTCTCTTTGTTTGTCATTGTCAGCTTACCTGCCAACTATGCTAGATGTGTCTACGAAACTTCTCATAAAATTTGTGTTAATTGCTTCAAAAATTTATTTGTGCAAATATAATTCAGCTGCATTAAGATTAAGCTTGAAAAACATTTGCCAAAACGAGAAAGTACCATGAGAATTCCAACTAAAGGTTACTTAGAAATCTAAAAGTTGACATATGCTAGACATAAACTGTTCAAGAAGTTTCTGATGAGATCTCGCCTCTAATATGCTATATACCTGGACAGCAGCTATGGAATTATGGCACTGGCATTTCGCTTTAATCGCCAACAACTGCTTTCTCATTCCCCATGTAATTTGTTGGTGGTGCCTAACGCAGGCCACACGAAATTGCAGTAACGGCTTATGAGAAATGCGTCACTCGATACTTTCACTTTACGATATATCGTATACACATGAATGCAAAAAATTAAGCCAAAACAGATGATGGTACCAAGTCACTTCATAAGTACATATATGTAAAAACACAACAACCAAAAAACAATGGAATCCAAACAAATTGATGGTTACAAAGAAGTAAGCTGTATCTGAATGCATATTTTCATAAAGTTCATCCTCCTTTTGACACAGTTTTGCATCAATGGTAATATGACGAACTAAGGAGGCAAACAAAGAATAAGCATTTGCGGAATTCGACATAGTAAGAATACGATTTTTTGAATCAGTTGGTTGAGAATTTAAGAGGAATGGCATTCTTTCACTAGCATTTGTAACATGTTCTTCTTCTTAACTGGCCATAACAACCCGTTATCGGGTTACGGCCTGATGTAAATCCATTCTTTCATTGGAATTGTGGTTTTACGTGGTGGGTCCCAAACCCTACGCACAACCCTTTTAACGCTGGGGTGGCTCTACTGGTCTCGAAAGAACCCAGTGTCATTGTTAGTCGCCTCATACGACAAGCTTTGACCTGCTGAGGTGGTATTCTCTAACCCGCTCACCACACGTAGCATGTACTTGATTCGTTAATTAAAAGTTACAGGATGAAGGTAATTGGGACTCAACAAATCGAAGTCAGCTGTCAAAATATGCCTACTGACGATAAACATAATTAAACATATTTGTCGAGTATCTTCCCCGCCGCCCTAAACTTTGACAGTGACAGTGCGAAAGAAGTCATAAGGGATCATAGGGGAGCTACCCGGGTGGTTATTAGAGGAGCTAACAAAGAAGCCCCTCGTAGAAGTTGTGCGTCAACTTGCTTAAGGTAGAGCCAGGAACCAGGGAGCTTCACGCTCTCTACGAAACACATAAAATAACCAACCAATTTGACCCCAACCCTACTTCGAACAAATCTAAGCAAGTTAATTTGAAACGGCAAACCTATGTCTTTAAAGGCCAATAAGCACATTGCATATGATGCGCTCAGTTAAAAATTATTTTATTTGCATCTGTTTAAATCATCCTTAAGCTTCAAATGGTTATTATCTAAAAATATTTGATTGGCGATATTGTTGACATCCTGCCCAACAAGAAATAAAACGCTTGTCCGCAGAAAGTTTTTGCTATCTCACGAATTCTGGGATCTTCCCCACCAGTTCATTTTTAAGATTTTGTTCCACTTGGTGGCATCTCTAATCTCTATCTGTATACCAATATCAGTCACGATACAATAGAACCAGTTTAATGCAATAAAAGAAAAGGGAACAGCTTTGCAAGCAGTTTTCGAGCCCAAGGCAAACTATTTAGGGAAAAATTGATGCACAAATTCGTACAAAACTTTGAGCTCAGGCGAATCGCACTACGAAGGCACCAAATGCTCTAAATCGTCGTGCTAAAGTTACTATTACTACTATTACGACCTTTTTCCACAAAAATATCGTACTTTCTATATATTCAGCTTCCTTTAAATCATTGAAAAGGTAGCAGCTTGAAAGATTTGTTTAACTCCAACTGAGAGCCCTGGACGGAAGTGAAAGCCCATAAAATGTATGGGTCTCAATATGTAAAATGTCACGCAAAATTCGACATAGACAAAAATGAATGGTCAAACTGTTGAACTACTCGATAAGTGCAGAGGTATAAATTCCTTGCCTATACTCTTATCTTGATGAAAAACCCCACTTAGGCAGGAACATTGCACTTTTAATCTTTTGAAGCGACTTTCAGTCGTCAATAACATGTTTGTTTACCTAATCGTTTTGAAATTGTTGAATTTGTTGATACTTAAACGCAAATAGTCAAATATAAACAGCTGGATATTATGTCATTGCATATGCATTATGTATTTGGGTTGAGTGTATGGCTCAGTCCAGTAAAAGCATTTCGCCCGAAAGCAAAACACTTCCGTGAGATAAACTGAAGCGATATGCGTGACTTTTTTTCTCTGCATGTTGAGCAATTTCAGTGTGCGCATTTCGGACGCTTCAGCTTATCGATCATGATTATCTTTTGCGTATTTCGATAAAGAGAGTAAATGCATAGCTAGCTTGTTGTTGAAACGTTGACAGTTAAAGATGGTCAGGTATTTTAATGACTGTATGACTCAAACCCTAAGCGGGGCATTAGCTTGGTATGTGGCTAGGAATGCAGGCTCTCTGTGTAATACAATATTGTCTACATCCCAAATGGATTAGGATTGCATTTGTGTAAGCGATAAGCTGGTCAATTTGTTATTTGAGGTACTTTTCAAGTTGTTCGTTACTATTTGTTCTTTGTACTATTTGCTCTATTGTGGCAAGCTATTTTTTTAGGGCTTGTTGACATGTTTAAATAGAATATAAACAATAAAAGCATGTGGTTTTCTATTCTCAAGGCTAGAATACCATAAAGGTATTTAAGTGTACGCATATGGGATTATCAATTTTGGTCTTGGGAAAGTGAAAGATTAATGTTGGCCATCTACGAACTTGGATCGATTGACAACGAATAGCGCATAAGAAATTAGTAAAATACTGGAATTAGGATAATATAGGAATTGATGGTTCTTAATCTTTACAAATTGGTTCGAAGCTAACTGAAAAACAATATTATTCAATATGGCTAGTATATATAAATATAATAACAGTCGAATATCACTTAGAACAATACAAATGTTCAAGAATGAAATAAATGTTTACTAGAGTTGTAAAGATTGGCGCTATATTCCTGACATAGAACTCTGAAGGGTTCAACGGCTTCTTAATTCCGAGCACACTGACGGACTTTTAGGGGCTCAAAATATCGAGAGCGGACCCAAGAACTTTTCTGACCACCTCTTTATTTCAACAGAACTCATATGTATCAATTCACTGAATACCTGCTGAAACTAGAAGAGGTTTTGAGCGCAAGAACATACTTTATGGGTTATTTGACAGATTATTGCAGTCGAATTAAACCCTTTACGGATGTATCTCTATTAAATAGATGTAGGAAAAAAAGCACAGAGAGCGAGTAGATCAGCAAAAGACGTGAAATAGAAAGAAAAAAGAGCAAAATGACAGTCAAAAGCAGTCCGTGCCAAGATCTCAAGAAGCTTTACAGAACAAATCAAAGTAACTTATAGGTGCTTATATTTTTTCTTTTTGTTTTTCCTTTTAAACATGATGAGCATAATCTTGACTCTCGGCAGCACGATCGTGCCCTATTCCAACAGGGTAGCTTTTCCTTTCTCTCTCCGGCACAATCATCTTTTTACTTTGTCTTTCGCTTTCAGCAAAAAAATCCTCTTATTGACTTGTCATTATGTTAGTTCATTTGGTAATCATTACAAGGAGGACGTTCTCTCAGTACTTGAAAGACATATTCATATTTTTTATATACAAACATAAGGATATACTTAATAAATTACCAGCACACTTAAGCTTGGTAATTGGTAGGCTTAGAAATTTTAGTGCTCAGGGCGATTTAGGGCGATTTTCTTGCTTGGCGTTTCGAATGAATTTGATCAGGACTCTGAAACTAAATTGATCTATGCTTGCGTTAAAAAATATCATACAAATGACACAAATTGAATGTCGATGCACTTCCCAAAAATAAGTGATCTTTATATATGTTTTTTTATAGCCAACTTGATTGTTAAAGCAAATTTAAAGTTGCACTTTTTTAATTTGCTATTCCCTTTGTATAATTGTTTTTAATTTATAATGATAAAACGATTGCATAGCTGTAAAACGTAATTATAATGACTTTACGTATCATAAAACTGTAACAAAAACACAGAAAAACATGAAATAATAATTAATTTATGGATGAAAACGCTGTGTAATAGTGCGAATTGCGCAACAGCGCAGCGCTTAACTAGAGAACCAAATTCAGTCAATTGGAAAGTACAGCTCTTTACTACTTACTTACGAGTAGACTATAATAAATCACACTAAATTTACAAAGTATAACTTTCAAGTCGAACAACAGTTAGGCACGTAACAAAATTCGGACCAAAGGCAAACACGCCAATTTTGTTCAATGGGCCAGTTTCGACTCGGAGTCGCTTTGCTGCACCTTGCTGCTGTTGTTGTTGTAATTGCGAAAGAAATGCTTATAAGAAAATGTATCTACACTGAGCGTAAAAGCCGTGTGCCTTGTACTCAATTCGAGCACAAGTAAAACATGTAGAGATGGACGTCTCGGTAAAACGAAAAAGAAGATCAAAGAATCTTAACCGAAATCTTCTGATTTGCAACAAATTTGATTTAAGTAATTATAACGTGTGTACTTACTCGGAAGCATAGCTTCTCAACAGCGATTTTCTCTCTGTGTATGCAAAAATTGACTGAGATTAGGTTATACAGTTTTTGTTTTGAATAACTTTCGTAAACTTTGCGAATATGGGATGCCCCACAAGCTGGCACCAGTCCGAAGCCGTTTTAGGACGACAGAGAAGACTTTGTTGTAAACGGGTTTTCGTTTAGAGACCTATTCATTACAAAGAGACGTCCGATGTCTAGGCCCAAGCTGCAAAGCGCGTGTCCGCATGTCCGAATGGCTACATGTGCATTAAGGTATGCATAGATATTGTATATAGTATATATACATTCATGGTATATATGAATATTGATGTAAAATAGTTGGCAACACCTGCAGCTGTTTGTCATTGCGCAGGTCTTGACGACTTACATAAGCTACTCGCAGTTCAAATTTCGTCTTTTGTTGATTGTTTTACCATTTTTGCTTAGCCAACAACCTTTTTGGTTGTAAAACTTAAGTTCGACAAGTTGGCAGACAACGATTTTGTGGCTTGATAAAATTAAATATGAAAACAATTTGATTGCAGGTTGCAGGCCAGCTGCAGCAGCAGTAGCTACAACTACAACTGCTGCAATTGCGATAAGTATATTTACCATTTCAAGGCAGTTGGAAAGGCTAACTGCTTATTGCATATACTAGTGTACAAAGGAACTGAAAAGCAAATCCAAGACCAGGTGGAAACTAGTTTTCAGTTAAACAGCGACAAGTATAACAAATGTAGAAGAAAGCAGAGTTAATGCTTGACTATCCGATACACTGTAGACAATTGGCATGTTATCAAGTTACCAAGAAAATTCTCAGAATCTAGTAATAGGCTTTATTAGTCAAAGATAAACAATAACCAATTATTACAAATAAAGTTAGATCAAAAAACATCACTGAGCTAGTTTCATCGAACTAATATAGTGATTAACTGTTGAATTGTATCTTTAATTCTTATTTGCTTAGTTCGTTGAGTTCTTAAAGTTCTTTCAGTCTTATCTCGTTTTAGTTCTAATATACAGTTTATAGTCCCTTTAGTTTGTTCTGCTTTTTCGGTCTTATCTCGGACATAGAAAAGTGCGTAGTTCCTTTAATTCGTTCAATGAACTATCTTGTTCATATACTTCTTTGTAGTACAATTCATTTCTTAAGATATAGCTTCAGACTTAAGTAACAATTAAATGTCAAGCCGCATGTTTGAGCATACTCCGTTATCATTCTGGAAGGCAAGAAAGTTAAACGTTATCATTCTGGAAGGCAAGAAAGAAATCGAATGTGATCAAGTGAAAAAATATTTGAAAGAATTAAATTAGTGCTTCGTTCTTAATAAATAACAACCTGTTGCCTGAGTTACGCTCTGATGTAACATATGGCACTCAAAAATCAAAAATTCGTACAATTACAACAAGATAAAGTGAGCGTATCTCTCGAAATCTCGCTACTCTTTGAACTTACCCTGTAAGTCCTCTAATCTCTAGAGATTGTTGTGCCGTTATAAATATAATAATAATATAAATATTTGCATATCGTAGAACAGATTCTTGAACCAAAATCTATTTTGGCATAAAAAATAGTTTGTGTCGGGAAAAGAGAAATGCTCCTTATCTAAGAAGCAGAAAGTTAGTTAGTTAACGATTTCAGGTTATTTCCTGGTGGCTAGGTAGGACCAACCAAATGCTGAGATGAAGTCTGCGATCTATTTGGGGATAATTTTGGATTGCTCAGATAAACCGTTTATGTGGTGTCTACCCAGGAATTTGAGCCTGAACAGAAGAAGTGCTCAGTGTCTTTACTTGTGAGTGACTGTACCACGCATTGCATTCATGAACACCTCTAACTTACTCTCTAGTTTATAAGACAATTTTCATCCCCTGGCTTCACCTATGGTCTTTGTGATGCAGTGACTCCAAAGTCGTCTTGATTCGGATTTAGTTAAACTGAATTGGAAACCGATATTATGATTCGCTCTTTTCCCATTCCATTAAAATATCTACCTATATTTATGGGAGACTACGAAGGGTATAGCACGACAAATGAAGAAACGTCTTTTCGGGATCAGTTAAATAGTCTTAGTAGTCGACATTACGACTTGCCATAAATGAGCAAGAGATCTACCCTCAGCTTTTATGGCAGATAACGAAGGTTGCAGCCCGACGGCACTCACCAGCCTTCTTTTGATGATCTCTGATGCTCCTTTTTATAAACACCTTACTCAATTGCCAAGTTGTGATGACCTCTTCAAGGCCATTAAAGTCACTTTACGTTACATTGACCAGACTATAATCCTTTCTTATGCCACCAGGCAGACACCCGAATGCCGACTCTTTCTTCATGTCCTAGTTGCAGTCTACTTGATTTAAATGCTGCCTAATTGTGTGTGCAACTTTTGGGGCGCCTCTTGAATGTTTTTTTCTATAGCTGCGCGTGTTGCTTGCTACAGCACCCAAAACATGTTTTACACGTTTCGACGTGAAGATAAGAGAGGAAAAAAAACTACAACCGCACGTAAAACAGGTTAAGCGCTGGGCATAATTTTTATTACATTTTTTTACCGCATTTTTGAAAGATCATTGATTTTGTGTTGTTGTTGCTGTTGTGCCACATTTCAATATGTTATGTTTTGTAATGGGCCACGAATTCGAAATACTGCCCGAGTGGTTTCTTAAATATGCCGACGTTGCCCATTATTTTTCAATGTTTACCAATTTCGTTTACATATATTGTATACATGCATCATTATCATCATTATTATTGATAAACTTCGAATTGTGTATTTTCATTAAGTGCCGCTGCGACCTCATCAATTTAAATGGAGTGGCAATCGTTTAAAGTCCATAAACCCAAAGTACATTACCAGAACATCAACTGTCAAACGATTTTGTAAACTTTGAAAGCTTTTCTCGAAAAGGTTTCACGTTAAGGTTCTATGGCGCTTAATGGAGGCGCTACGCTGTGTGAAACCATTTAAATAAGTTCAAAAGTGACTAGTTTGTAAAGAACATCTAGAACGTTTGTAGGAATGAATGGGTTGAGCTGGAACTGGAGTTTAAGACGCAATCAGCTCATTTCTTTTGTGTTTATATGTCTGGGCTTAAAATGTTTAAGCCCATTGCGAACGCACATTAAGGTTGTTTAGATCGATTTGCAGTTGTTTTTTTTTTGTTTTTTTTTAGTTTTGCTAAGAAACAAGTTCGACAAGGTTTTTAGCGCAGATTGAACAGGTTTACGAATTCCGCACCTTATTTTATGACAACAAAGTGCAAGCATTTTTTGTTGTTGTTAATTTTTTTTGCATGGGCGTGTCTCTCGGTTTCTTTATTGTGCAAACTCTGATGAAGGGCGTAAAAGCATTGATGACCGTCAATAATTTCAAGCTAACCAAGTTTGTGGCTTCCGAAATTTCATATACTATAAAGTCGGTCCACTTTTGTTATTACAAATACAACTTTGATCAAATCAAAAATGTTTCAAAATATAATATAAAAAAATTGAACTAACAGAGACAACAAGGCGTATGCGCATTGAATAAGTTTGCTTTAGCACTTATTTCAAGTGGGAGCGCCAATGACGTCTGTGTGTGTACTTAAGTGTGTGTGTGTGTGTGTGTGTGTGTGTGTGTGTGTGTGTGTGTGTGTGTGTGTGCGTATGTGTGCTATTCTAGCTTCACAGTTTTTCTTATGGCATTTGTTTTGCCATTTTTGTAAAGCCCCCACGAGAACTTTGCATGCATCACGTCGCGTTTACACTTATTTACTTGCATAACTATGGAACAAGGTGTTTGCCTTGTACACCCACAAAGACATGTCTAAGAGCCGATCTTTCTTTGGCAATGTACCTACTCAATGCTCATAAACATATAATTGTATTTGCGCAGTTTTATGCAGCCTTTTGAGGAGCAGCTCAGTAAGCTACACATACAAAAATTGAATGTAAGGAATTTCGGTCATAGAGTCATGTTTAGAATGAAATTAATTAGAAAATCTCAGGGGTGCGTCACACGCTCAGTTTTAGTATGATAGACTGTCTAAAATGATGTAGGAGCAGTAGACGAGATTGCAAAGATTAATTTTGACACTCACAAGCCATCGTAGTGAATCATTTGGTTTCAACTTAAAGTTTATTTCCTTTGTTAACATTCTTTAATATCTTACACATAATAAAAGGATTCTAGTTAAAAGAAGGGCAAGGGAACTTTGCACAAATTACAGCTGTTTGAACAGTAACTTTCTAGCAGCTTGACTTAGAAATAGACTCTACATATCGTAGTGGGCTCCAAAGTGGATCTCTGCTTAGCAGTATAAAAGACTCAGAAGTTACATTCAGTTGCTTAATGCTTTTAAATACAAGATGACAGAAAATTTGTTCCTATTCAATGTAGACATCTACTTATCATCCATTGAGGCCATCCATTTGCCAAACAAATTAAGCTCTTTTTGGAAAGTCATGCACCGGATCTTAAAAAATCAATGACTGGTTTCAATGTTTAAAGTAGCTTTTTACAGTTATTGCAAAGTGTTGCCATGCTGAATGATAACTCTAATAATTCAAACGCAGTAGCTTTACGCAATAACAATAGCTTTTAATCGATTAACTACAAGTCGAAGCAGATTCCTTAAAATCGGACCATTAGCTGGAAACAATGAATATTCTGCTTTGTCTTTGATGTTCTTCCATAGCCCGGTCCTAATTGATGACGCATGCCATATTTTTCTTAAAATATGTTGAACAAAAGTACTTCCGCAAATTGTGGTTTTTGTTTCATACAAAGTATAAAATTTGGGTATATACCAAAAATAATATGCGCGAAATCAGATGGTAATAAAATACAATGAATCAGATTTTGGATTGGTGTTACTGTAGTTACACTACACTTAAATATACAAATATACCACGTGAAATAATTGCAATTTCCAATTACCAATAATACTTAACAGCATTTTCACAATGTCTGTAAAAATCTTTGACGCTAGTAAAAAGGAGATCGAACCACAATAACAACACCTTACCATCTTCCATAAAGACGAATAGGTTAAAAGCCTTAGGATTCTGTTGTTGTAGTCGAGCAGAACTAAATGGCTTATAGAATTCCCTAAGAATATCGACTTAACTTAATTCCACATAAATTGATTGCCTCAAGCTATTCTTTTCGTCAGCTCATTTTATCCAAGCTCAGTCCCGTTCTCTGTGTTCGCGGGGCCTTAGAGAGGGCGTAATCCGAGTACCAGAACTGGCTTTATTAACTTATAAGCCAATCTATCAATATTGCTGTTGGATACTACGACTGAATGGAAGGTATTTGCTAGTTAATGCTTTGAGACCGTCAATTGGTTGCCGAACTGTTCATGATGATCCTAGCAGGTTCGATAGGCGCGCCGAGCCGACACAGGGGCGAAAGCTGCGTACTTGGGTCTGGAAGTCTCTCCTTAAATTTTTTGGAAGCTTGGAAAAGTTCACCTGTACAGCTTATCGGACAGCTTATTTGCAAGTCTTGCTTATTCGTAGCCAACATCCCGACAAGAGGCTGTTCGGCAACCTTAGAAGCATTAAGCAGGTTCGGATAACCAGATAATATTAATAATATTCTTTTGCTCCGCAGCAAGGGGAGTCGCCTAGGAAGTTAATCTTACTTCTCTCTAGTGCATCACATTTAGCCGGTTTGTGCTTCGAGGATTCCTCCTTGGGGTCACAAAACCTACTAAACTTTTAGCTAGTAAAGCTTACCTTACTCAAGTGAAAAACACCAGGCGTTTAAGAGGCCGGTATTGTAATGTATTAAACGAAGCTAACTCCTCCTCGTCGTTCTTAGCCTAGCGTCGAATTGGGCACACTCCCAACCAAACCATTGGCCAGTTTGTTGACATGCCTCATAACCTCTCATTATGGGGTAAAGAGGCATCTGCGATTTGGTCAGGAACGTCCGCTATATTCATATACAACGGTTTCGTGATGGTGCAAAAGCATTTTCGGCGTATACCCAAAACACTTTAAAAACTAGAAAATTTCATATTTTTTACTGCCGAGCTGTGTTATTTGTTCAAATAACACAATTCCTAATTGAAGCAGTACACAATTATTTATATGGCCGCACGTGTAAAATTCCATTTACATTTTTTATGAGCTAAACTTTGAATTTTATTAGCTTATAAAACAAAATCTAAATCGAGCTTATATATAGCTCAATGCATGTAAATATAAAATGTTTTACAACGGAAAAAAACGATTTATTGCCTGTGATGTTAGTGTGTCAAAGCAAGTCGAACTTGCTTGAAATTAAAAAAAAAAAAATGCATTCAATTATAAATTCGATATAGAATTTGTATTTTGATGAACAAAGAATGCTGTGTGGTATGTTAATGACTGATTTTTAAATCAACATGAATCAGCTGCATTCAGTTCACAAAAGAAAAGATACTTTAAGAACCAGCTGAGACGGAGCTGCGGTTCGAACTTTGATCTTTATTGTTGTTCCAGACGTCTTGTGGTGGGGGTGCCGCCAGCGGCGCAGCATTTTTGGGCCGTAGAGTCGAAGAGTTGGAGAAAAAACTTTGCATTAATTGGTCTCAGTGCTAGATGGAGCTGGTCATAAACATGATTTAGTGCATTTAACAGAAAGCGTTGGCGATGGCGCGAGAAAGTGTAAAAAATAGTCGAACGGCGGCGTCTAACTTATGGCAGTCAACTGGGTTACTGGAATTTTGTCATTTACACAGCAAAAACGTACAACTTGCCCACAATTAACCGGTTTTATTCTAACCACAGAGAGCACAGCGCATTAATGTTGCTCGGGGCGAACAAGTTACCCCAGAAACATAAAGATTGACCGGTTCCAAATGCGTTTTTATGGGGTGTGGCAGTGCCGGCTAATGTCACTAATGTCAAAGGCGGCTGTTGCACGGCTATACTACATGGCTGCCTGCCTGCCCATCAAAGTGCCACAATGCCGCAAGAAGTGTGTTAATGTCATAAAAGAATTTTTATGTTTTTTACCCTACCTTTGCTACATGCCTACATCTCCCTGGCAGGTTAAAGCGTCAAGATATTTGCATGGATTCGAAGCGACGAACCCAGAAGTTATAAATATTAAGAATGTTCATTTCCAAGCTCAAAACGAAAATGTCTAATTTATGAACAGAGTTTTCCTTTGTATACGTAACCCTAATGAGATAAATTAATTTCTTTAAGCTCTTGAAGAACTTAAGATGCTTTGAAAGTCATAAATCAATAAGCCACGAGTTGAGTTGCTTAGCCCCAATGACTTCAGTATACTGCACACATGTGCAGATACCTTCTTAAATACGTGGTATATTCATTGATGGCGCTCTTAAGTATTAAGCAATTAACTAAGCGAAAGTTGTTGCAACACGAATCAGAGTTAATCTTAGCATAATACAACTGAAATTACCTAAAATTTAGAACACAAACATTTAGTCAAATATGCCAAAAAACAATAAGAAAGTCGGTGTTAGCAAGCGTGAAAGTGCAAATGAGAAAGTGTTGGGAAATGGAAATATGGCGAAAACGAGGCGACAATAGCGACAACTTGTAAATGATAAATACAAATCTTAATAGAATCATGCTGTGGCAAAAGCTATACTTTATAAAATTGCCCGTTATTAGTTGAGAGGGGGCAAAGAGAGAGAGGGGGGGGGGGGGTCTCTGTGGTTGTGGGTTGGCTATTCTGCAGATAGCACATAATTGGTTTGTGTTTTTCTTTCCTATGACTTGGAGGAAAACAATTCCGCAATGTTGATACCATGGGCAAAATTATAATCTGTTGGCATAAAACTATTGTGTTTTTAAACTAAAGCAGTTTTTTATTGGTAACATTTGCTCCAAGGTTGTTCAAAATCCTCACATTATATCATATAGCTACTAAGCAAATTAGAGGAAAATGTCGAATAACGCTCCTGCGTATTGTGTGATATACGAGTCGGTTTTACCATAAAGACGATGTTTCACATCAAAATAAGTCTGACAAAAAAGCTGTGAGCTAGATTGATCCAATTCAAACTTTCATTCAGTTGCTGTACTATATTTACGGACTTTTATTTGATTAAAATATGTGTAGTCTATGCTAGTGCCATCTCAATCTCACTTTCTCCGAGCGTCTAACCTAGTTGATCTTTCCCCTAAGGCTCGCCAATAGATGTTTCATATTCAAGATAAGAAGAGGTTTTTTTTTTAAAACAAAGTAAAATACGTCTCCTTTTTAATTCTTTGAAAACTTTATTTTCAACTTTTAACTAAAAATGGCACGTTATTTGCAAACCTGTATACTTAGCTGATTTTTGTAGCATCTCGCATTAACCAAGAGCGAATAGGATTTCCATAACTAAACCGATTTTTCCTATGACAGTTATCTAATAAGGTAAACTTATATTTTTGAAGTTCTTCAAATAAAAAGTTAAAATTAGTTAAAAACCATTGCGCCGCCGAAGCGATTCTTAGAGAGGCCAACAATACCTGCTTGAGGCTGTTCCACAGTGCGTTTCGATGCGATGCGAGTTCGAACCATTGTTTCGGGACTCGTCAGAAGACGTTGTTCCAAGATCGACATAGATCTGCTCCAAGAGGACACGCAAAATAGTCTTCTGTTCATCGAAAAGCAACATGGCGGTCATTTTATCGCGGAGATTCCGCATGACCAAATCTTCGGCAATAATGTTATCTACACTCAGTAACACTGCTTTGGGTCAGACTCTGCTAAGCCAAAAATATATAGTTTCATTTTTTGAAAATGTGTGAAACATTCCGCATTTGTCCCATAGTGCAGTGACTGCTGGGCACACAACAATTGTAAAATCATACATGTAGTATTATTGTTGTGTAAGAATTAACAGAGTCTACCTCAACGCCCTAGCCGCTAGGTTTTCCTAGAAATAGACAGACAGACCTGGCCAATTCCCGTTTGTTATGATTGGGGCTTGCAACATGTTCATGTTGCATGTATTATCAGTAAAGTCGGGTCGAAACGCCCACGCCGCTAGCTTTTCCAAAGCAATTGATAGACAAGTGTGTGAGTGTGTTTTATGGCAGCATGCAGTAAGCTCTATTAGCCGCCTTTTGGCTTTGTTTACAGAATTAATTACGTTTGTAGTATCTGTTACACTTACAGTTTCATAAGCCGCAGCTACAAATTGTCTGTCTTATAGGTTTATTCAAGCCATTGTTTATGATTATCATCTATATGCATTAACTTATATACATACACTTTCTTTTTTGTTTTATTTTCATGCGCCAAGTGCGCTTTCTTGTGCTTTTTTTTTAAATATTTTTTGTTTAGCGGATGCGAGACAATTGTTGGGCAAACAGAGGCAGTCTGAAAAAATGATATACTACTATATACACATACGTCGTATCGCCAGCAGTTATGGCGCTATATGCGTATCTATAAGATACTTTCTGCCAGCAGCAGGTCGACAGCGCTCTCTTAAGCTTTAGCTGGGATAGACAACTGTAACGTTAATGTCGCTTTATGCAACAAATTGAACCGCTTTCATGCTATGATGATATGACTGCTAAACAAAAACACTCACACACACACACAATACAATATATCTTAAAGATATTGTCTATTTTTATGCCAAAGAATTGACGATTTATTGTTTGAATTTTGTTTAAAACTTTAACAAAAACTTATCAAAACTTATGAATAAATGTATAACTTAAGTTTTGCAGTGTTTATCATGCTTTGTTTTCCATTGAACTTTCTGAATGTTGTTTACTTCTTTCATTGGAATAGGGAGTGGTGACATGATAGATTATTTCCAGACGCTTGCCATAAGGAACGAGTGATCTTAAAGTGTGTGCTGTACTCTGATCTTACTCATCCCATGCCACAGCAACAGCTTATGTTCTTCAGCAGCTATTTTTGAACTCCAGCGCCAGCCTTCGTTCGTCTCTTACACGAATTCATTCATTACATGCACACATTTGTAATGCGGTGTGTACCCAGTAGTAGTAGCTCTGTCCATTGACTGTTGACTTTCACTTTCGGCAGCAGTTGCGGCTGGGGGCTCATAACACACACTCCGAAGTTGTAGCTACTATATATGTATGTATGTATATACTTGTGACCTTCCAAGGGGCGGACATTTTAGTCATATGAATGTACTATAAATAGAAGTGCAGCTACCGAAAACTTTATTCTCGCTAAAACTTGACAAAAGAAATCCGTCATGTTAATGCCAAAACATTATTTACCTTGAATTTGAAATGAATACAATAAAGATGCAACCTTGTACATTGACTTACAGTTGGTTTAAACAAATTCAAATTTATATGTGGGGGTCAGTATGTCAAAATTATAACATACTAAGTTGTTTTTAGCATAAGTTTGCTAACTATTGTGTTATTATGACCCAAATAAATAATTAAAAGATATTTTTTAAACTTTTTTTTTCTCATTTTCTTAATACTTTGCAGACATGATGCTCAGCCCACCAACAGCGCCTCTAACAACTGCAACTGCTGAGCGTACCAGACTGGCAACAACCACACGGTCAACATAACTCGTCACAAGCAAAATATAAGCACAAAATTTACTATATTGCCAAATAGACAATACAAAGTTAACTTTTAAATTGAAACTCGGCTCGCTATACGGCCCACTGTGACGCTGTGAGATAATTCGTGATCAAAGTAACAATATGCCATATATTCAAATTAGTAACAGCAACATGAACAGCAAGAATAGCAACAAGGTGAGCAGCAACACCTCGCTGGACGATACATCCGACCAGGACTATACGGAGTTTCTTAACGAGTATTTATTGCAAACAAACTCGCCAAGCAATGAACCCGAAACACATTACGAGGGTAAGTGTATCTTCAAGTCAGCTATGAATGTCAGTAAACTGATTTGAATGTTTTTCTTCTACTTTCAATTAGATGGCGAAATGGAAGCCGAATGGCTGATTGCCGCGGGATATCCACAATTGACAAAGCCATTCGAGCAAGTAAGTTTATTGTGCCATATTGCGTCGTGTTTACATGAGTTTAAAATGGTGAACCAAGGGGCAGGAGAATCAGTCTAGTAGTTTTGTACTGTTCATTTAGGTGATGCCCCAACGAAGTCTATAAAATATGGTCGAATCGGCGTGCATTTTGATAAGATTATAGATTATGAGGATTCGCTTTTAGTTTCAGGAATAGAAACTAAAAACAAACTTATTTAATCAGAAACGATTTTTTCAAAGTATTCTTCGTTAAGATCAATCCACTTTGACAAAAGGCAGAACCAATTTTCAAAACACTTTTGTCATTCCGAATAAGTTGGCTCTTTGACATTGCAAATTGTTTTCGTTGTTCTCAAACAAAGAAAGTCATTGGTTGCCAAATCGGAGCTACAGGGCTGATACCCCGGCAGCCCGACGTTTTCCGCGCTCAAAAACTCTTGTAGGAGGAGAGCTCACATTGTCGTGGTTCATCAAGCGTCCTACGCAACGGTTCAAATTCGTATACATGCACACATGTTAGTCACATTGACAACTGTTCTGTGCTAAAACACGACTCTGCTACCGAAACCTGCTTTACTAACACACATACTACGCATACATACACCTAGGTTGTATTTTTTTTAACTTTGCTTGTACCAAGGCTCCTTTTGAGAAATTGTCAAATAAAGCAATATTGAATGTAAACATGAAAGTGATGCCAAGGGATGCTTCAAACTCATGATAAATCATACTTTTTAGGTTAAAAATATGAAACCTCATGATGTAGCTTAAAAAGAAAAAGTAAAAAATACTTGTAGCCAAGTCTAAAGTCGAAAAATGTATAAAATTTATATTTCTTTACTGTAGTGTAACTATTTATAATCGTCTATAGCCGTTACTTATCTAGGAGATGCATTCTATATATGGAATGCAAATGGAGCCGATAATTACGGAATAAAATACCAATGCGCAGTATAGAAATAAAAACAAAAAAAATTGACATTATGTCGAGTTTGTTTTTGCTAGTAAACGCTTCGCGACATACTACGATCGGCTGTAACCATAACTCATTTCCCATTAAGTACGATCCCACGGCTGGAATGCATATGAGGAGCCTCAAGTTATTAGAATCTGATGTTATTTCGTATAATGTTGCTATAAATGCTCAGTATAGAAATAACAGCAGCGTGACTTGGTTTTGTTTATGCCTTGCACGCTTATATTATGTATATAATGCATACATCTATCTATACACATATGATTATATACATACATAGTAAATATGTCTGGATGCGAGCGATACGTATGCCATAAATAAACATTGTGTGTATACACTGCACCCGACTTTGAACATGCTTCTCTCTATTCTATACGATATATCACAAGCTATGTCGCAGTAGCCTGCTCATGTCAACGATTGGAGTACTTCAAGTAAGGCGCATTTACGCAAAGCTTAGATAAATTTGCAAAAAATTACGCATTTAATAAATAACACCGATATATATTCCAAGAGCGTAACAGTAGTTTGAGTTCCCTATATAGAATTTTCATTAAATTCCTGAATTTATTTGCAGGGGTTTGAGCTGCGCACCAACGAGCTTGAGCCCATATTGGCCACTCTCTCGAGGCCCCATGCCGAAGCCATTAAACAGCGCGTCAGAGCTCTTAATCAAACTGTACGAGGACGCACAAAGAATCGTTCCAAGCGCAAGCCAGACATACGAGACGTTTTTCGGGACTTTGATGTAAGTATGATAACTTTCGAAGAAATTTTAAAGTGAAATCTTAACTTGTACCTTTTTCAGGAATCGAGCACAGGCACTCGATCACGAAGTGCCACGCCTGACTCACTGGACTCCATACATGGTGATGAGGTGTGGGGCAATGCTTCCATGTAAGTTAGTCGTTCGCTTGTTGCAGTCCAGTTTAGTTTGTGTTGACAGTGGCACCGCAACAAATGTTGGATAGCGTCTTGTAATCATTACTTTTTTGTTGGCGTGTTATGTTCTTTAAATATGGTTATAATATGCAAAATATCTTATTTTCGAAGTTGATACGGAGTGGAAACGTGTCTCTATATTTTAAAGCTTGAACGAAGTCCTGTTGAGCATTTTTAAGATCCGATTAAACTTCTTTAGGACCAATTAGATTGTTCAGGAAAGAATGTCAATTTTTTAAAAATCCACTTCGGTATAGTTTGAACTAAGTGTACCCTGTCGAGTGGGAGGTATGGTGCAAGTAGAAGGTTAGAAGTTTTCAGAATGAAACATTAGCTATTTATAGGATAAGAGAGCGTTAAGTATTTGCTGCAAAGTGCAAGATTCGGAAGAGTTCTTTGCTGTAAACTTCTGCACCTAACTACAAAGTCTGTCTAAAAAATAGTAAGAGATTTATGTGATTACTACTTAAGAACCTGGAAGCTTTTGCTCTAGCCTTTATGTCCGATTTCCAAATAGTAGAGTTCCCAAAAGGAGCTGATTGATATTATTTTATAAAAAGGATTCTTATTTCTTGATATATTGACTTGATATTTCATTCGTGGTTCAAATGGTGGGGTAGCTCCCATAAAAGACACTAAAATGCCCGTATTTCCTAGAATACTGATTGAACATTTCATTTACTTTATAGCAAAGGTATTATAAGCCCTTACCTAACTGATGGAACAGGAACAACTTTTGTAATTTCGAAAATCTTTCATTTTTAATATTTTAAAATTTTAAAAGCAGCCGATGGTCATCCAAATAAATAATAAATTATATATATTATAATTATTGCCTGTTTCAAGCCCAAACACTTGACTAGATTCCATTCCAATGTGAATTATTAGAACTCTAACTTTTCCACTGCTTTACTTGTAATTTACTGAATATAAACTATCTATAAGTAAATCTCTACTATGTTTTATTTTTGTAGACCAAGCTTTGTAAACATTTTTGACAACAATGCAGTAAATGAGCACTCCAATGTGCCCTCCCTAGGCAAGAATCTGAGACAGAAACTGCGCCGTACACCCAGTGCACCACTTAAAGGCTCCGCGGATATATTCCGTGGCACACATGTGCGTTGCGATATACCCATGTATTCGGCAGAAGGCATCGAATTGCTCGGGTTTTCCCGCATTGGAACATTACACATACCACGAAATCGTTCCGGTTCGGATCCATCTTGCTCTGTTGGGTAAGTTTCGATTCAATTCTGTTGTTAGCCATAACTTCTAATATGTATATTTGTTATCACTCTAGACGCGCACGCGGCCAGCTGATGCAGGACTCACAAAGCGACAACAATAACTCATCGGGCGACTCCAGTGATGAGTGCACGGCTAGGCTGTCTTCAGCTTCGGCTTCTCCTGAGAAAACATTAGACAAAATGCAATTGGATACGCCGCCGCAGAGCGCCCAAAGCTCACCGTCGCAACGTAATGGCCTTAGCTTCGAGAGCATGTGCCGTGAGACGTCTAGTCAAGATGGCGTAGATACTGTGGACAGCAGTGATATATCCTTGGAGTACTGCACTGACATTGACACGATTAACGAAACGGATCTGAAGCGTCTGCAGCCCATTTTGTGGCTAGAGCTGGCCACAGTGTTTGACCGTAATCAAGTATTGCTGGACAAGCGAAAGCCCTTCAAGCGGCGTCGTAAGGAGGAGGGCAGCTTGTTTGGTGTCTCGCTAAACGCACTCATACGCCGCGACCAGCAACTAAGCGGTAAAGACTCAACGCTAGTGCCACGATTTCTGGAGGGTTTGCTCGAGGAGCTGACCAAGCGCGGCGCCCGGGAAGAGGGCATACTACGAGTCGCTGGAAACAAACAAAAGGTGAGTCCATGAATATATTTTGGAAAAATGAGAAACTGTGCCTTAAATCTTTTATATTTGCAGACTGAATTTCTTTACAACGATTTGGAGTCAACTTTTTATCAAAAGCCAAAAAAATTCCCACAGCTTCTTAGCAATGCTAGTGTGCATGAGTTGAGCGCAATTCTTAAGCGTTGGCTAAGAGAGCTACCACAGCCACTGCTCACCAACGAGCTGATACAGCTCTTCTATCAGTGTCACACAATCCCCCCTGCGGATCAAATACGTGCGCTGGGCGTTGTCTGCCAAATGCTGCCGCATGAGAACCGTAATACTTTACGCTCACTGCTGCGCTTTCTCAACTATGTCGTCGAGTTGAGAGCCATCAATAAGATGAGTTTGCACAATGTAGCCACAATCATTGCGCCTTCTTTCTTCCCGCCGCGTTATATACATCCTACGGATAAGAATAGCATCGAGGAGCAAGTAAAGATGGCGGCCCAATGTTGTCGCCTTACCAACGCTCTTATTATGCGCGGCGAGAGCCTATTTCTGGTGCCAAATCACTTGATTGAGCAATCGCGTTCAACCAAGCCGCGACAGGTATGGAGATTACTCCATAAAGTATTTAGGTTTTGGTAATAACATTTTTTTGTATATTTCCAGGGGAAGCGTGGCTTACATTTACATAGACGAGTCAAAGCCACCACCTCGCTGCTGCATACAGCATCTCCAAGCATTGTAGTCATCGAGGGTCCCAAGACCAGTGACGCACGCAGCAGTGGCAGCGACGGTGATGTGGTCAGTCGTCAGCAGTCCATAAATCCAAGTCATGTGCATCGTCTCATAGTCTGAGACTACTCGTATCTCTGAAGTATACGAGCTCATTTCTTTACTTTGGTGTCTATAACATTTATTGAATTTATGTATATCTTTAAAAACTACATTTATTTACCGCACATACCTAAACTTTAGTAGTATCGAAACCGAAAATATGAAAAACTTTTCAAAGCTTTAGTTAAAAATTAAAAAGAAAAAAAAATAATTGTTATAGTTAGGTTATTTTGGAAAAACAAATATTGAATCGCAGCTTATATGCTGCGTATAAAGCAAGTTTTCTAGTTACATGTATTTGTAAAATTAGTTAGTATGTTGTAATGTCATAAAACTTTAAAAAAAAATTAAGATTTATTTTGCTGTAAGCCTCAAAACATTGAACAAAAACACAAAATTGATTTTATTACATTAAAAACCACAAACATTAAGTGTTAAAAACTAATATTCATCTTAAAATATAATCATTCAATAATTTTTTAACTGTAATTGCAATAATAAAAAAAACACTTGAAAGGTTATATATTTAACGATCTGAATGAATGATCTGAACGTATTAAGAGATAAAAAAGTGAAATAAAAATGAATTAAAATGAACACTAACTACGTAATTTGAATTTTAAGGTTAATGGCTGACAGTGTGTACACAAGCTGTAATTGAAAAAAAGGTTATTGCTATGTTACACAGTTTTGGACGATTTTTCTGAATGTAAATTGTTTAAATGTGTGGGGAATCTCGTTGTTGATTTCTTTCATTTTATTATATTCGAAATGTTTTAGTTTTGTGTGTACGACAATGGGGGAAAGTTTAAGAAACAAATTATCGATGTCTATATCCAGCAGAGTTGGGAAAGCCTTGCAGGGAAAATATTTCCCGTGGCACCAACAGTTGCTTTAGTTTATTACGATGCGGCAGAGGGCGCTGCTGATGCACAGTTGAGTTCGCTACAGATATTCTTCCTCCAGTATCCTGGTCCAATGGAAAAGTACACGGATTATGTTGAGTGGGATGCGTTGGTTTGGGAGGAAAGCTCGTTTCAACAGGGTAGCTTCAGACGTCTATCAAAATTATTCACTTCTGCGAAAAACTCTTGACTGCTCTTTAGCTTTTTGCGCAATTACAAAGCCTTTGTCGCCTTTGCGTCGAACCAGCGTAAGGTTGCTCTAGAGGTATTTTAATGGTCCTACTTGTTTGAAAATGTGAGTAGCAACTGTGGACGCTCGATTATCAGTCATGAAAAACTCATTTGGCATTAGTGTACCAAAGCGAGGTCTCAGGAATGCCGTTGGACAAGCCACCTTATGCGGATGATATGCTGTTGTTCCAATCCTCTGATAGCACGGAGAACAATGCTGACTTAAACATTGTGCCTGACCGGTAGTATTAGCAAGAGGGGTACCAAATGGGCAGATCCATTGCGTGTAAAATGCTAAAACTACCACATCCGGAGAAGGCATGTAAGCCACAACTTGATCGACGCAAGGATTGTTCTATCTTTGATTCCATTTTGCCTTTAGCAATTCAGTTGTTTTTCGAACTAAGTAGGATATCCATTGAGCCTGTGACTAAGAATGGCCTCCCAATCCTTAAGCTTAGAGCCTCTTTGTTCAGCAGAGAATCTTGGACAGACAAAAAAGGCATGCTCTGCATGTTCTGTGGTCTGTGCACAGTATGTGCCGTCTCATGTTTAAGCCTAACCAAATAGGAATTAAAACACCCATGACCCTTCAGTAGTTTGTCTGTATGTTGAGAATTGAGTAAACTAAGTGTACCCTGTCGAGTGGGAGGTTGGTGCAAGTAGTAGGTTAGAAGTTTCCAGAATGAAACATTAGCTCTTTATAGGTAAAGAGAGCGTTAAGTATTTTATGCCAAGTGCAATAATCATTGATTAATGCTCAAATTCTCATATAAGTAAAATACTACATAAAAACATAGAAATTTACATTAAACGATTTAGAATGATCTGAACATATTAAAAGATAAAAAAGCGAAATAAAATGTACACTAATAATAATTTTGAATTTTTCTTAGGGTAACAGCTTACAGTGTGTACACAAGTTGCAATTAAAATAAAAATCTCTGACAAGCGCAGTAAAAGCTTCTTGCTATGTCACACAATTTTTAACGATTTATCCGAATGTAAAGGAATTAATGAATTGTATTAATTTGAACAAAAAATATTTACTTTATGTTGGTAACTTTGGTCATTAGAGTAAAAATGAAATGATGATAGTAATTTATCAGAAAAAAAAATTCGATTCATAAAAGAAATATCAAAAAAAAATTAATAAATCGTGCCACAACTCAGCGACCGGCTAGAAAGCTCTGTACATTTGGTATTTTTAAGCTACTAGAACACTTTACAGAGCTTTTCATTTAATTTTTTCATTGTGTGTATACACTTTTCGTAAAGGACCTTCGGACATTTATTTTTGCAGCGTAAAAATTATTTAATTAATACAATTCTAAGCATGTAAGTCAATTGTTTACAATATATTGGCTCTTATGTGGCATCATCAGCTAATCATCTATTCTTCGTAGTTGTCACATCCCAGGCCAAGGCGAACATTTGCATTTGCAACACAACAACTTGAGAGCGCAACCAGCAACAGTAGTCCACTTGTTGTTGCTATTGGGTTTGTTTTTCTTGCTACAAAGCGACAACTGCAAGGGCATTTCTGTATACAGAAAAGTGTTGCCATGGAGCCACCTTCAAAACGCGCACGCTGTGCAACCACCGAAGTTAGTGAGGATGATCTCGAGCTCAGTACAGATCCCGAAAAACACATGGCACTGGTTAAGGTCTATGCGTCGAAGCTGGCGGCAGGCATAGTACCAGAAGCCATACTAGAGGTGGAAGCCCCACTGCTTACACAGCAGTCTACAGATGATTGCTCGAAAAGCTTAGCTGCAGCTTCGGATGTGTACAATGAAAGTTGCACGTGTAGTCTTTGCTGATGTATTGAAAACAGGGGCAGCAATGGCTCTAGGAAAGAAGGCAATCGCGAAAGCGGCTACAAGTGCCAGGGTTTCTGCGACTAGTATGGACAGTAAAGGTGTTGGATTCGTGGCGTCACACTGCACTTGAAACAGAAAGCGTTTTGGTGGATAAGTCCAGAAAAGGGCAGAGGATAAGGCAATTGGAATGCGACTTTTATGGAACTGAATTATGGATTGATTTCAAAATATGAAAATAACAGAAAATGAGCTTCATAATTGAAGAAATAGCAAGGATCTATAGTTCCATGCTCATTCAACATAACCTTTATCATATAACGTTAATGCCCTAAGTTGCATTAGGGATTACTGAGCCAAAGAAGAATGAATGAACAAAAGATCCCAAACGGATTTTTATAGTCCGAATGTGTACGATAATAGGTATATTTCAACCTGTTCTCTTATCGGTATAATATTACAGAAGAGTAAAGCAGCTACTTTATTTTCATAAAATTTTCAAAACATATGCTCAATATTTATACCGCAATGCTTTGTATAGCACCCACAAACATACTAACACATCGTGTACTAATGTGTATAAGTATATATTAAAATAAAATAATATGTATTTCATGTCTAGACGTCATTTACCACTGTTTACTTTAACTAGGGATTATTCTAGGTCTCTGAGCGCGTCGGTGCCGATCGTCAACGCTCATTAAAGAAATGTTTCGTCAACTTTATTTATTAGCTGCTTGTGAGTTGCATGCTACCCGAAACATGCCCCAGCCTACGCAATTATTTTTGGGCCACTCCGTTCCACAACTGTCTTCCATTGAAGAAGCAATTGGAGCATAACGGTTTTGCTTATAAAAACTATTTATACCCTGTACGCAAAATGTAAAAGGCTATTATAGATTTGTGCAATGTATGTAACAGGCAGAAGGAGGCGTGGCAGACCATATGTTCCATGGGCAAAAATGACCCGTCCATCTGTCCGTCCGTATGTCCGACTTGTAACGTGTTTCTCAGGCTATAAGAGTTAGAGGAACAAAAATGTTACCAAAGGATGAGCATTTTTCCGGAAAAGAGCAAGTTTATCGATTCATATCGAAATGTCACCCCCTCCCCCGGTGACCGAATTTCGCGGCTTACACTCACTCACACCATAAAAGCTATCAAACTGAAATGTGGCATGTTATGCACACTGTTATTGTGTTATTGTTCATATGTTGTGCAAAAATTATGTAGGTAATAATATTCCAATTATAAGCCCCTCCTCCTATAAATTGCCACAGAATATTACTTTTAAGAAAAATGTTAAAGTTAACATTTATGTTAACTAAAAGTGGTACGTAGACTTATGTAAGGCTTATAAACCAAACAGTGTTGACAATTTTCCGAATCATCCCCCCTACCCCGTTGTACTGTTACCTTTACCCTTAAGCGTATCGATACCAAAATGTACACAGAAATTTGATTTTCATGGTGAAAATCGGTACAGGGTATCTCATTGTCGGGTACCGTCCCCACAGTCTACATAAATTTTTTTTTTCTGGTTTTTCCTTGAGATTCAATATGAATCTTCTTGATACCTTAAGAACTTTTAGAAATGTTACATTTATGCAACGTTTCCAGAATTTCATAGGGTTTTAAGCGCAAACTTTTTTGTCTTTTCTCGCCAGAGATATCCCACAACTGACAAAACAACTGAAAATTTATCGATATCTACAAAGTTTAAAGAAAAAAGTGGCGAATTGTTTGAAATGTATTTGTGGTAAATTGATGCAATAAACTAGGCTCTAATTGAAGCCATAATCAAAAGATTCATAAACATTTGAACTCATAAGCGGAACGCCTCAATAAAGGCACGTAGCACCCATCCCAACCTATGGAAAGTGCCTTCAAATCTATCGGACAATTTACCCTTAACGAGACCACCTCAAATTCGGCAATAAGTGAAACGTGGTAGTGGTCTGTAATACCAGATTTCAGCATTCCGATATCTGTCTCCTACTATATGTTGCAATCGATTGATGATATGCATTTAATATGCTGGATGTTCGTATATTCTACCTTGCAGCCAATTTTCACATGCGGCTAGCAAATGGAAGAACGAGCTGTAAGCTTGACAACGCAAAACTACAATCACAACAGGCTGCCCAAGTCTTCCCCTCTCAACTCTCTGAGCAGCTCACTCAACCTCCCACCGAAATTGATAGCGCCGAGTGACTTTGAAAGCATATATTCCACTCCCAAGGAAACTTGCAATTCCTTAAAGACTCCGCATTTGGCTGCTATGGGATGTGTGCAAGACCACTTTCCGGAGATGAGGAAGACTGAGAGGAGCCTTTTTAGGCGTAAAAAATGTGAGCAGAAAAAGCGATGTTCTTCCGAAGAGTCAAGCGCAGGGATCTGTTGCATAGGTAGAGATGCAGTGCGAAATCTGGCAGTGAAAGCACAGGTTGCACTAAGGTTGTGAAGGAGACACTTCTCCTGCCTATTGTCGAGATAACGGGTTGTTATCCGCAGTCAATAAGAATAATTATACAATGATTATAATGATAATGAGCATTACACAAAACTCGTTTTTTTTATACCCTGTACAAAAAGTGTAAAAGTGTAAAAGGCAAAAATGATCAGGAGCAATAGTCGAGTCGATATAGACATGTCCGTCTGTCTGTGTTGGGCCAGCTTGTTCCGACACTATAAGAGGTAGAGCAAAAAAATTTAACAGAAAATGAGCATTTTCTCAAGGCTCTCCCCCGTGACAGATTTGCGCGACTTACAACCTCTCCGTATGACCCTAATCATTAAAACTGCTTCCACCTTTTTTCCATAGAACCCCACCCCCCATAAATTGATTTGAAAATTGTCACAGACATCTATAAATATATTTTTGATCTATTTTACAAAATTCCACGACATTGGACCAAGAATACTGGAGTTACGAGTATAAAAGTGAATTTTGCCACCATAAAAGTCAACTTCCCAATAGGAAAACTTGTCAATTGGACCTTCCCAACAGGAAAATGTTTACAGGCATATCCATCTTATGCAAAGAGATATAAAAGTGGATACTTCCGTTCCCATTTTACCGTATTTAGGTTTATAAAGAAAAAGTGTACAGTTATTTTTGTGAATTTAACACTATCCTTGAGAAATGATATTTGTGCGTTTTTAAATGAAGTGCTGATGTTTGTAAACTGACTAATTAAAATTTTAATTAGAATTTATCGTCATTTCTTAAACGTGAATGAATATACAGCCCTTTAAGATATGGATACTTTTGTACATAAGCACTCTTTATACCTGGCATCTTCAAGCAATTAAAAGCCCGTTTACATGGCACCAAATTAACGCAATTATCGAACGAATCCAAGTGCTTACACATTTAACCATTTTTGGGCGAAAAAGTAGTATATAATACACACTTTTATGTATAAAAACTAGGTACATAAGACGAAGAGTTACAAAAAACTAAAATCAATCGACCGCAACGAATACGATTAATGACTTTGGAATTCTACTTAAAGCATAATAAAAGAAGACAAAGGCACAGCAATCCAACACTAAACGGCGGTAAAGTAAAACCAATGCTAAAGATACTTAAAGCAAGCACCACACCGCATAAGGTAAGGGTCACGAGGTGTTTGGTGGTTCGCTGGATATAAAAGTTGGATAACAGCACTCCAACTCCTAACTCCTTGGCGTGTGAAGTGATTGTGAACCAGGCCAAATAAGTTTTAAATAGGGCCAAATAGAGTTGGTGCATGCAGCACTTAAATTAATGCGCCAAAGTTCGGTCTCTTTTACTGCTATAAATACTGTTTAATGTAATGGAACCTGTGCAGATTTGTACTTTGTTTTGAACGGTATTCAAAGATTTGAGTTTTGTGGAACTTATTTTGTAGTGCAACAGTTGGTCTCCCTGTGTTGTGAGTGGGTTAGAGATTACCACCTCAGCATGTCAAAGCTTGTCGTATGAGGCGATTAACAAAGGGTTCTTCACTGGATTCTTTCGAGACCAGTAGAGCTACCCCAGGCCTTAAAAGGGTTTGGGACCCACCACGTAAAACCACAATTCCAATGAAAGAATGTATTTATATCAGGCCGTAATCCGGTAACGGGTTGTTATGGCCAGTTAAGAAGAAGAAGAAGTGCAACAGTTGGCTACCGTGCATCATCGGCAGAATCTTTTGCTTTAAAAAACTATCATTGTAACCAAGGAAAGGCATGATAAATGCTTGGGGGACTGCAGCATCAATGTGCCGAAACCTAAGGTCGGCCACACGAGGTCGTCATGGTAGAAAACGTTGTTAGAATGCATAGAATGATATTGGACGATAGTAGAAGTAGAGCGTGATTTGGTTGAGGCTGTAGGGATCTCAACTGAACGGGTACATTACAGTTCACATAAATATGTGGAGACGTAAAAGCTATCCGGTCGATGTCAAATAGTCAAAGCAGTGGATTTCTTAAGATGAACGTGCACCAAAAAAGGCTAAATTGGGCCTGTCGGCCAACGAGGTCATAGCGACTGTTTCTGGATGCACGCGGTGTCATTCACAACGATTACCCTGAAAAGAGTAGAACAATCATCTGGGAAGCTTATTTAGAGCTGTTGGACAGATTTGACTTTGCGAAGAAATTAAGTGCTCCTTTTTGTCAAGGCAAAAGTGCATAAATGGGGCTACGAACAGCTACTCCATATAGCATATTCTCCATTCGAGGCAATAAAATTATAATTCCTAAAATTTTCGAATTCACTGTTTTCTGAGTACAGATTTAGACTGAGGCTATTATTTTCTATTTCCAAACTGGAGGTAATGGCTCGGCCAAGGAATACTTAACAAGGTAACCTCACTCACTCTCTGATGTAAATTGCTGTGCTCAAAAATCACAAGTTGGTAACTGGGCATAATTACATCAGCGTAGACAACCTTCATTATTGAAGTTCGCAACGATGCTGAAAGTAGTCACATCAAGAGATAGCAAGCTTGAGAGCAAGGCTACCTTGATAAGTTTGCTCTCGGTGGTAAAGATGTGGGTCGTTGAAGAGGATATAACTGAAAAAAACCGTATATTTTGAGGACCTTGAGAGACTATGTTGAGGAATAAAGTAGACGAAAAGAATTTCAAAAAGACACTTAAATCAAACTTAAATATTAATTACGTTTTATTTAATATTATTATAATAATAAAGTGACAAAAAATGTCCGCATCTCTTTTCTGGGTTTGGTACAGTTGGTTGATATGGACTATTTCGGCCATAAGCAAAGAATTAAGGTCAAAGTTGCCTAGAATAATTTGATCACTATCAACTGTTTTATTCAATTATTATCATTACGAACTTCTGAGAAGGCTTGAAGAGGAGTGAATCTAATGTCATGGATACGCCGATGACGCCGGAATAAATTTCAAGCTGGTTAGGGAAACCCGAAAGAAGCTGGACTTTCTTGGACAACTAAACACTCTCTCACTTCAAAAGGTGCCTGGTGAACATTTCCGGTAATGAACTTACGGACAGGCTGGCAAGAAACGGTACTGCGAGCCCATTGATAGGACCAGAGCCTTTTTGTGGCTGTGGAAGATACACCGTTAAGCAACTTCTAAGAGAAGTGGAAAGACTAAGACGAACCGCAACCAGACAGGCCAAACAGATTCTCGGCTCCTATAGTTCAAGAAAATATTAGAGGAAAGAATTCTATTAGGATTCTGACAGTTTTGCCGAAGGGACACCTGTGCAGGCATGGCATCACCAGTTCCAGCGGGTTCTGTTAACTTGAGGAGGAATCCTCGAAGCACATTCAAGCTGAGTGTGATGCCTTGGAGAGAAGAAGCAGGCCTCTCCTAGGGGGATACAAGCTTTCGCTAACCGACACGGCCCGGTTGAAAACATCCCATACAATCAAGCTAAGTGGGGAAACAATAGACCTTAAAGGTCGCGGTGCTTTATTCCCCAATAACACAACAATAGCCAACAAAAAAAACCCTTGTCTAGAATATACATTTCGGGTCATTGATTTCGAAACTCGCGAAATAAAAAATTTTCGAAATAGCTATTATTAGAAAACCCAAAATGTTTCTCGGATTTAAAATCAGCGACCCAAAATAAGAAACTGAAAAGTGTATGTTTTAGTCAAGGGCCTTACATTAAAGTCAAATTTGTTGCGTAGTTTTATTATAGGTATGTCAATACGTTCACAAAAACTTGAAATTCGCTGCTTAAGAAGAGTATAAATACCATTTTCCAGTTCTCCTATTTTAGCACAAGCGGTTCGAATCCCTAAAACCCCCTTTCAGCGCACGGACCACCACATAAATAAGTTAGTAGGCGAACGGAATCATTCCTATACATCTACATACAGTACATCTGGGTCGAAACTCCTCCCCGCTGTTCGAACAAAGCGAAGTTATGAGTTGAATTTGATTGCAGCTCGATTTTCCCTATTGATAAGTTTTCCCCCTTTTGTGGTTTGTAGTATGTGAAGTACGTAGGGTAACTTGTTGAAGGCTTAGAGTACAAATCCCTGTAATCAAAACGTGCTAAGCGTGCAACCCAAATTTGATTGATGGATATTTCTAGACTATACTGTGTTAAGCATCAATCAAAAGGTTGTTATGGTAGGTTTGGAATCAGACGTCTTTATAGTCTAGAAAAAGGTGTTGATAATCCACTTTGTTGCATGTTAATGGAACGAACGAATGAATGGATTATTTTAAACCCACAAACAAGTATGCAGCTGTAGTATCTTCAAGTTAAAAGCAATACTTAATCATCTTCTATATTATGCATATCCGTTGACTCCTTTTGTGACTCATTCTAAACAGCTTCAAAAACTTCGTATACATTTTTTATGTTTTCCCGGCACAAAGAGCATTTTTCTATGTATTCGACAGCTACACAACAACTGGAGCAATATCTATTAAAGATCTTGACACTATGACTCTTCTAATACTGCAACAATTGGCACTGCCGCCAAGCGAGTAGTTGGAGTGGCAACTTCGCTCTTCGGTTTGATGCAACTTTTTGGGAATGTGCAACTCCTCTGAATGTGGGGAGTTTGTTTGTTGCTACGAAAGTGTATAAGAGTTGCTCCAGCATTAAAATAGTGGTTTATAAGATTCAAGTTGTGTTGTTTGTAGCGTTTGGCCTGATGCAGTCGCCATCATAGATTAAATACCTGTTAACTGAACAGTTACTTCGTTTTTTCTTTCTGAATATTTAAGTATTGGGAAATCGTTTCTTTTTTTACATAGTGAATACTACAGGTATACTTTTTCTATATTTGCAATTAGCGGTGGGGTTTATTTTAAAGTTGCCATTCAACTATTGTTTGTAGTGTGTTATTTGTAAAATAAACTATATACCTATTTACCTTGAGCATGCAAACTCTACATATTAAAGTCTATTCCAATTTCGGCAAGTCCAAATCACTTTCTGATTCAGATAGCGGCCGTGCAATACATCGCATTCAAACTAATACGTCAATCCGTCAATGGTCCAGATCTATATTTAAACTATTTTCCAGAACCGACTATTCCAGAGATTTAAAATTAATGTAATTCTAAGGAAGGAATTCCAAGACAAGGGATTACTAGATCTACTCTGGAAAAACGTATTGTTTAGAGTTTTTGCAAACGGGATAGATTTCCCCCATGAATATCAAATTTTTTTGAGGTGGTCGAAAATGGGCTAAAGCGTGGTGACGTAATATATGGACGGCCCCTTGGCGGACCACCTTAGAGTATTATTTTATATGTTAAGCGTTTAAATATTCAAAAATTCTCATTTTTATCGTAGTTTTAGAAATTGGAAGTCAGCGCCTAGTCAGCGTTTCTCTCGAAACTGTTGTTTTCAAAACTGTGTACATGATATTTTATGATCTTCCAATTCAATGATGAAGAGCAGCTGATTCGCATATAGAGATTGACGGAGTATAGTTAGCCGGCTCATCACAATAATTAATTAATTCACAGCAAAATAAATATATAAAACACAATATCTACCCACCTTTCGTTTCAAAAATATAAACAAAATCATTTTTTTCATTTGGAAAAATGTAAAAATTTGAACATTGCTTCCCGTGACCATATAAAAATCATGTCGATCACAAGGATTAAAAAAAAATGTTATACAGAAATTGCATTGTCTTTGAGCGAAAACCAGTTACAGAACTTATTAAAACAATCTGAAAACCTTTTTCGACAATATTAATTTCCCTTTTGTTTAATTAAATTATGTATACTTTTAGGAATACGGACATTTAATTTTTTATCCTGGAAATAGGTACACCATCGGCATTTTCGAACAGGTTTCTTTCTTGAGGATAATTATTTTAAACTAATTATTATTTTAAATATTTAAATAAAAAAACTACTTTTAACCTATTGTTACAAACGTCATGTTGTAACCCCTTAAAGATTATGCGCCAGTGTTCGAAATCTCGCACCTTTTTGCATCTATAGGGGTTAAAGTCCTGCTGCCAGATATTCAAATCAAAAGATCACTGTGCCAGATACTATTTAACGCCGTTGTTGACATAACTTTGCTAACTTTGGCTGTGCACTTAATATCTAGAGTTACAGCAAGTCTCCATGCCAGAAATTGGAGTTCGCCCTTAATTTATGCTGCGCTCTGAACCAAAAAGAAAAACCCACTAAACACTGAACAGAACAAAAAAGTGAAATTTTAAAGGGCAGCCCCGAACGAACAATGCAACCTACGGTAATCTGCAAGATGAAAACATTAATGATAAAAGCAGAACGATGATCAAAGTTGCCGCAATTATTTCCAAGCCAACTATAGATATGCAAGACACACCTAAGCGGCTTACAAGGGGGTAGAAAGACATTAGTTGCACCAATGACTGACCGACCGACGGACCGACGGGCCGACCGACCGACCGACCGACAGACCGACAAAGTAAACGACCACCAATTTTGGAATTACATTGTTTTTCAAAAGTCAGCGGCAGCGTTGCAAGCGCCGCTTTTCTATGTATTACGCCTTTGCCAGGTTTAGACGTTTCCACTGCTGCGACGGGTGCTACAAAGGCCACCGAGTGAGGGCATTTGGTGCGTTGCACGCCACCAACGCGCCACATCGACAGCGCGTCTACATTTTTGTAACAACTTCTGCAATTACAACAACTGCCAGCCAACCTACCTGCATAACAGCAGGCAGTACGGGATGTGATGCGGTTACTTTTAGCCTTGCAGCATCCAAGCCGTTGTTGCCTCTTGCATCCCATACAAAGTACAAAGGCTAGGTGTTGGTGTTGTTGTTGTTTCTGTTGGATATTGCTTGACCGACCGGTCAGTTTGAGCGGCTTCTGCTGCTCATACTTACTCACTCAGGGAAAGAATGTGCACGCATTGAAATTGATTGCTACCTGTTTTTTAGTTAGTTTGAAATGTATGTTGTGGTCTCCCCGAATTCCAACTTAACTTAAATGTGGTAGTTAGTTGTAGCCAAAACCAATAGGATTGGGTAAGGCTAGACTCGGTTGGGCCAGTCTACTAGTAACGTGCATACTATATGGATATGCTATCCTTTATATACAGAGGTGTGCACATATTCATACACATAAATGCTACTTTGTAAGGAAACAACAATAAAATTCACATACATACATATAAGAGAAAATACTCAACACAACAATATCTGTCTGTATGTATGTCGTTTTAGCGTCGCGCAACATGTTGGTGTTGCCATCAATACCGGTGTGGTGAGTTTTGTTGAATCTTGTTTTGAGCATGTACACATGTTGCATTCATTGGCCACATGCTCTCAAGAACAGGTAATGTTGCGAGTGATGCTGTCGAACAAAAGTAAAAGGTAGTGCTGAGAGAAGAGCGTAGAGAGGAATGGCGGGGGTTGGTTAGCAATGGGAGCAGGGGTCAGAGCCCCCTATTATAATATTAACGAAATTCAATAAGCTTTCTTAGCATCCTATTGAGATTTAACCTAGAAAATAACATTTTGCTTTTTGAATTGATGTTGCAAAATTGTTCCAAGTACCATAACTCGTATACTGCGTAAATAAATGTTTAATTTGATGAACAAAATATAGATATGTATATATTTTGAAGCTAGTGTAATTGGTGCACTTATAACTATATGTTTCTTTCATAAATTCGTAGACTCAAGGAGAGTTGCTCCTTTGAGAAGAAATCTTTAATAGTTTATTAAAAGTGATCAAGTTTGGTGCATGTCTTTAATGATGGAGTTTCTAATTAATTAGATATTTACGAATCAAAATCACAAACGTAAATCACGTTCAACTCCAGCAATTTGATTTATAAACATTTCTCTGCTACATTACACTAGCAACAATGTTGCGCAACAAACTGTCCGCAACATAAACGTTAGCAACAAGCTCACTCAACTGAGCAACATTTAAGTCTGCGCTTAGCCACCACTAAAGACTTCAATGGCGAACATTTGTTTTGAAATCGCTGCTGAGAGTGGACCGTGTCGCGGTTATATTCGTCGTTCCCTTCGGATTCTCGTTCCTTTTGTGTGTGTACGTACGTTCGCGTTTCGTTGTTTTTTGCGTCTGTTGTTTGTTGCATGCCACAAACCAAACTAAATCAAATTTATAAATTTGCTGCGTGTGCAGCAAGTTAGCGGTAACAATAACAAAGTGCAAATTATATAATAGCCACAATAATTGTCAATAATAAAGGCTGATATTCTTTCTGAAAGCAAGTGGCTTAACGGATTACATATATCGCTTGTGTGTGGCGACTTGCTGCTAAAGGCGTACAAAACGAGTTGCGGCGAGTTTACGTGGAAAAGGTAAAAATAAGAACAAATGAGTTTTGTGGCGTCTCTCCGTGCCCCTTAATCCGCTCTAGCTGGCAGCTGTAGCTGTAGTGGAGATCCCAAATGTGTCGCAATATAATAACTAAAGCGCGTACGTTTCTGGTTTCTGGTTACTGGTCAAGCGTGCTCTCTCTCTCCGTCGCGTGCTTAATTAGCCGGAGCAAGTACGTTGAATCCTTTTTGCCGCAACGTTTATGCATTTACCTTGTGTGTGTGTGTGTGTGTGTGTGTGTGCGTTTGTATAATTGAGGCAGCGTTTATGCTTATCTGAGCAGCGCTGTGAATTTTGATGCCCGTACTAGATTACCCTTCCATGTTCTATGGTTTGTCTACGCCGCCTACTAACGCGCGGCGGGATGTGAGTGTGCGTATTACGGCAATGCTTTAAAGGAAATATTAAACGAAATTTGCATAAAGTTGAAAAACAACAACGGCAATGGCAACGGCAACGGCAACAACAAAGTCTACACGAGGTTCATGTTACAGAGCACGCTGTTGTCTCCCTGTTCCTGCTGCTGCTGCTGCTCCTGCTCCTGCTCATGATATTGGAGATTGCCCGCTACGGCTTTTCGCCTTTGCACTTTCATATGTATTGGTGTAGTGGCAGAGTCCCAGCGTCGCACCAGAAATGTTAAACAAGAGGCAAAGGCAAAGGATTCATCCGCAGGCCGCAGCACACAAGCAGCAGCAAACAGGTCGAAGGTCCTGCTGCTTTTGCTGTGATTGCCGTGAATCAGACGCAGTCACGCACACACGAGAGTCCGCCTCTGTATCCATGTGTGCGTGTGTCGCGTATGTCGCGTATGTCTGCTGCGTTTGAATCTGGGATTAATTATTTTGTTGCAGCGCCGATTTGCTGCGCTGCCGCTGTGTTTCGCTTGCGTTTGCATAAATGAGCGTGGAAAAACAAAAAACTTGAAAAAACTTCAAACACACACACACACACAAACAAACATATATATACCTTAATGCATACATACATAACAAATTAGGGGTGCGAATGTGTGCGTGTACGGTTGAATATGTAAATACGGCGGAGTGAGAGCAACCCGCAAAACCGTAAAACATGGAGGCAAAATAGTAAAACGCTTGTAACTGTCATGCAAAAAGCACAAAAAACACACACACACACATACTTCCAGTTGTTATGTTCAAAATCAATTAAAAATGCCTGCCTATTTGGACTGTTATTGCAACTAATTATTGTTGTTATAATTTGCATTTTCAGTGTGTGTGTGTGTGTGTGTGTGTGTGTGCTTAAGCATATGCATCGAAATAATTGCGTGCTAACTGCACACCGCCCCCACTCACAAGCAAATACAGTGGCGCGTTAGCACAGGCATACGCCAAGGGCGCCAAGTTCAGAAGGGCGCCACAACCAGATACATTTCTTTGGTATTATATGACTAAAACTCAGGCCGATTCTCCAGTCTCAAGTCGATGAAAGGCACAGACTCTCTATATAATACCTATCCTAACCCAAGTTAAGTCATTTTCTCATTGCTGTTTCCTTGTCTATGTTAGGTGAAGTTTTTTTTTCGAGCACACTAAAAAAGGTACGCTGGCTGTGAAACCTGTTTACTAGACTCGATTGGGAAACTGTTGACCGAAGTCCTCAAGCACGCCGAAAGCGTAACTGAAGCGAACAAACTTTACACTGACAAGTCATAGGTCCTCCGGTTCATCTCTTGATATGCCTACTTCCCGTACTGATAATTGGTGTTCGACACGACGCTGACGTGAACACCTCTTTCAGTTCCGCTCTGTGTGTGCTCAGTAACTTACCTGCAAGACTCAACATTGAAGGCAAGTTAAGTGCTCTCTATAATGTTTTCTTATTCTGAAATTTCTGCGAAATTGTACATAACTTGTCAGGAAATTTAATCAAAAAACAGAAAACTGAATCTATCCCTTTGAGCTAATTTATTGTGTGTTTCAGTGATAAACTACCCGACGTACCTTCCGCCCCTTTCACGTAAGGATCTACAAAGAACAACGGGTCAGTCAAATGTTACAGGCAGTAGTACGCGAAGTAACAAGCAGCTGAATTTCTGCCACAACGAAAACAATTGGACCCAGAAAAATGAGTAGGAAGTTTAAATACAAATAAAAAAATAGGACCGTCCATATAAACGTCACGTTTTTGAGTTTCAAGTTTCCATAGTATAGCTTTTATGCTGTGAGTATAAACCGCGAAATTCTGTTAAGGGGGAAGCAGGTGGGATATGAACATGATGCGACAAACTTCAACTACGCAGGGAAAATGTGCATCTTTTAATACAATTTGGTCAAAATGAAAAACATGCAAAGTGTATGTAACCAAAATGGCGTTGGCTGCACGAAAAATTATGCTTGAAACGGCCCTGCCACACACGCACAGTCAGACAAACTTCATGCAACGTTTAGTCTGCGCTTATTGCTAATAGTTTGTATGGACATACTACAATGTGTTGCAAGTGTGTGCACCTGACATTGCTGCGTGTCCTTAACAAGGCGCTAGTCGGGCAACAAAAATTCAATTAAAAACTTCACTATACACATATATGTACATATAGACGCTTGCCTTTCCATTTAAGCCGCGTGAAGTGTGTTGCAACAAGTTTTTTGTGTTTTTTATTTTGTATTTTAATTGCAAATTGGAAAAACAAATTATACGCGGACACGCAAATAGAAACAACACGCAAAATGTGGTTACACACACTCACACGCACAATCATGCGCGGAAAGACATACGTATATGAGCAGATTTATAGAAATTTTCATTTGTATTTTCATGTGTATGCAAATATATGCATATAAGCGCAGATATGAACACATGAATGTAGGGTATTTGCATTGCCGTGGCGCCAACAGGATGCACTCGTAATACAAAAACAATAACTATTATACACCTATTTGAGAACAAACACATGCACAGCTGTGCGAGCCATTTAAATTTTGAAAAAAAGAAGGGATTTGCACAATTTCCACTAATTTCGGTGAGTTTAAGATATATTTTTTGGTTTTACATTTATAATCCATTTTAATTGGATCGCTTTGCATTCATATACACATTCATACATGCATTATTTATGCATTTCGTATAGTTTTTCGGTCTTTATCAATATTTATACTCTGCTGTTTGAGATTAAAAAACAAATATATATTTGTTTGCTATTCGAAATAAATGAAGACTAACAATCATGATTGCACATTTGCATGTTCTATTTGCTGAATATGCGTAAATGTATTTCGTATTCATGTATGCGAAACCATAAATCAACTTAAAAGTGTGCAAGAACAAAAAAGAAAAACTTCATTTATTTCCGCTTAATTTCGAAATTAAAGTCAAACTTTGCTCCATATTCTTTAACTGAAACGTATCTTTGACAATGGAAATGTGTCATAATATCCTTTATTGGAAGCGTTGAAGCACAGTTTCATGCATATTCATTTATTTACGTAATGAATCGAATTTCAGTTAAAATACTTTTGCCGTCCAGGGACGCAGATGTGAAACATTCAGTTTTGAGTTCTCTACAAAAGCAATAATAACAATCTTGAATAAACATGCATGCTTTCGCTTCACTGCTAACACAGTACACAAAAACATAACACATAGCATAACATAACATAGCACACACAAGCGTAGCACCATACGAGCGTAACACCATTCGTGACGGCATATGAGTCCGTTTTACTACCATATATATGTTTTACATCAAAATTACATATTTGTTCCATCCACCTCTTTAGGCTTAAGCATATTGGAATCAGCCGAATATGTACTTTGTATTTGATTTCGTTCTCGGGTTCCACATATGTCATCAAGTGGTGCTGTCCTCTTAAGCCCTGCCTGGGGTTTACCAGGCGCTCCGTCTAATCATGCTGACGCTGTCTAATTCTATTCCTCAATGTGCTCATGTCCAAGCGGCTATTAAGTCATGAGTTCATTTGGCATTACCAGAGCCTTTCCACCATTATCCGCATCGACCCTGTTGTCTTAAGCACTATTTTGAAAATGAATTGTATCGCTCTGAGGCATTCTTTGGGTAAACGAAATTGGGGCTCTATTAACCACTAGCAGCTGCCGACCACTGCCTTAGAGCACTATGTGTACTGTCTGAATACTTAGCTAGGGGCTAAGCTCCTTCAATCACTTGTAAGAAAATTGGTCTTTTTGCTATTTAAGCTTGGCCATTTTCAAATTCTTTGTGTTTTGGAATGTTTAATATAGAAACCAAGAAAATGAAAAGGTAGAATAGTAAAATCCCCGATATCATTTATCCCATAGTAATTGATACGTCCGATTTTTGTTTACTTTCTTGCCGAAGTTTACATACTTTATGGATTTTTAAATATTACTTTTACAATTATATTCAGATGTGCATCTAGAAACTAATTGTAAAAAAGAATACAAAACTTTTAGTGTCAAGTTTCATATGAAGTTGAATGTTAAGGAATTCTGTTTCGAAGGTTATGACTTTAAAACTTGCGATTGAACTTGAAAATTCCAAATTAGAACTTGCAGGGTTCGTTGTTTTAAATGACCAGCAACCTGATAAAGAATATATATACTTTTTAAGGTCTGCCACGTCATAGTAGAATACCATATTATACTATTGAGTGCAGTGCAAAGAAATTTAACTCAACAAGTTACATGCAAAACTACAAACTTTGCAACTGCTCAAGACCCAAGCATACATAATGAAATGTATATTTTAAATTAACATTGACAACCCAAAGTTAAGCTCATTTCCAACAGAATGATTGGTTTTGTGAACTCGTTTTGTAATAAAAATGTATCTTTGCTATTGTAAACATTAGGCAGAGCTCCTTCTGCTGTTCCAATTTTGTTTTAGATAAATTCTTAGTTAAACTTATTGAAATGAAAATGAATGCCAAAAATAACAAAAATCCTTGTAATGCTTTTCCAAGCAATTCTGTGCTTTATTATTGAAATGGACTGCAAACAATTGTGATTGTTGTTTTTTAATTTTTATGTTCGTTTTCTTTTCCATTCAAATGTAATAAAATGCATCAATAAAATCAAACCTGATCGACTGTTAATTGATGTTTTTTCCAATCCATCGTCAGTTCTTTTGTTCGTTCTCATTTACCGGGCTAAAAGCAGCGCACCCCTTCGCCAATGACGACTGGCAGAGCCATACAATATGCATATGGGAGTCCGTTTCTATGCTCGAATGCTGTTGCGGTGAACAAAACATGGCAACCACCCCGCCTCAATGACTCAATGACTGACTGCCGATATTCAAATGAAATAGATTTTTTTCTTTTTTATACCCTGCACCCAAAGGGTATTTTAGTTAGTGCAAGAGAATTGTATGTGTGTGTGTTTGTAATAGGTAGAGGGAAACGAGTAAGTAGAAGACCCCACAAAATATATACCAAAAGAACAAAAGAAAACGATTTACCTGTCCGCCCTTCTTACCGGGTCGCCTGTTCCTCGAAGAACAAAAGCGATTAGAGCATGAAATTTTATCAAAAGCTGCAGTGCTTCATATGCACTCACTTTTTTAATGAGGATTCTTTCCTGCCAACCCACTTGTTAAGATGTTTGAAAACTAGAGTCACGAAAATCGGTATGTAGACCAGATTAGATTGAATTAAATTTGTAATGAGTAAGAGGCTTTTTAAAGAAAGTTGATCAATCCCTTGCACTTGCAGCCTTGCCTTGGCTCATTGCGCCATCCCTGATAGCGGAGCTTGGGATAGTGAAAGGTCATTACGTCAAGTATTTTAACGTAGGCAACGCCCCACAAGAGCAACCCAAAACCTCTGCTTTTTTTTGGGTCCCATCAAACGGGTTTTTTGTAGCAGTGCCACTCCGTGTAAAAACACTGCTCGCTTGTCAGTGTAAACCACAGCCACCACTGTAACGTGCTAGCTCCGTGTGAAAGGATAGTTAAAACAACACAAGCTTCCCGACTGCCATTCAAAGAAGCGAAAGAAGTGCGCAAAGGGAGAGTATATACCCCTTACTCATGTGAAGAGTATCTCTTCCCAAAATGAGCATTTGTTTTCCTGCAAAGATCAGTTAGTGACTCAGAAAGTGTTGTGTTGAGCTGTCCTTTTTTATACAGGTCGTCAATGACGCCCATATGCCATAAGCCCCTAATGGCAAAAATTATTAGGACCCAACGTTAACCCAATCAGGCCTCGCAAATCTTGACGAAGTGATTAGTTACTCGAATTTCAGGATTTGCAGCGTTCCATATAGGTTTTGTCTGTATGGATCGCTAATCATAAAACAATTTTGACACGCTAACAAATATGATCAAGCGAAACTTTTGTTTGACAGTTCATCTGCCATTATATTACACTGGATCGGTAGGTAGACTGACTTTATTATATTGACTCTGGTCTTCTATTTACTGACCATGTTCGACGTAGTCACTGTAGATCGCAACAGTTATGCGATGCCTTTCACGCAAAAATAACTTGAATTTCTTCATTTTGATACCGTCCATATAGAAGATATTGGTGTTCTCCCCTAGTACGAGTCCTGGATCGCTCCACAGACTAAAAACTGAACTTGAAAACAAAAATTCTTTCCACTTTTCGCGGATGCCACCCCGCTATAGACTTGCACTAACTACACCTTTCAACTTAGAAAGTTCAAACAAGTGTATAGGTTGCATAAGATACAGGGTATTTCATATTCGAGATGTCCCGGCCCATTAGACTTTTTTAATGACTGTTTTCGTTTAATTCTTGCTATGAGTTAGCACAGCGATACCAATAACTTCATAGCCAACTTCAATGCCAGCCTTCGTAATTGTATTTTTTTTATGCCTCGCAGGTGGCAGCGTTGACGACGTTTTCCTATAGCTGCAACGTTAAACATAAATCTTCCTGCGTCTGCACTTGTTTTTGCCTTGTACTGTACAGAGAACTATAGTAATGAAATACATATGTACATATATTATACTCCCTCCATTTCAAGCGAATATATGCAGTTTAATTGAAAACAAATTAGATGTATGCCAAGCAGCACTCGAATCTAGCAAACTCCACACACACACACACACACACACACCAAGAGAATTGACATACATAATTTATGGACTGATTCCAAGTTTGGTACAGTACACTCGTCCTTCGCTAAGTACTGCGTCATTCGATCCAAACATTGTCTGAACTTTGTTTACTGTTTTCATTTCGAATTCGATTTGTATTTTTCTTGGAATTTCAATTCGAATTTGTCCAACGTCAGCAAACATTTGAAATGACTTCTAGAGCTGAACATGCGGAGTATGCGGCGATACGCAATTGATTTGTTACAAGTTTCGATTGATTGATGATTGCAAAATTAAGCGCAAGCGTAGCATTAATAAAACAACACAATAGATTCCACTGTGTGGTTTGTGGTTTCCATAATAATAGAACAAATATGTAATAGTTTGACAGAAATTGGCTTTAAAACCGTGAAGACAGTTATTAAGATTCGTAACACATTAAACAGGCAACAGGTGCACACACATACTTAAAGCTGCCTCTAAGTCGTAAAACCAAACTTCTTGAACAGTCTAAATATTTACTTGTACCACTCCCTTTCCCCCACTACTAAATACCCGCTGTCATGCATGCCTCTCGTTTGCCAGGGACCCCAGGCCATGTACTTGATAAAAAATTCTCTATGGCCTTTTGATCGCCTCTTGCGACGTTCGAATTAAAGTGCTTAATACTTTTAATATTTATTGCCCTACGTGTGTCCCTTTCCCATCCCTGGCCTCTTGGCCGGCTTCTGCGGTTGGGGCCTTGCCAACGTCTATGGGGCTTCTGCTAGCTGCCGGTGCCTGCTCGCTCCGTGCAATATTGTTTAACATTATGGTTGGTCTCGTGCCTCGGTTTTGTTGGTGTCGAGCCCAGGGCGTTTTTTTGGTTGTGATTTATAAATGTGTATTTTTTTACTGTTAATAATTTTTTTGCTTCTTGTTTGTCCAGGCTTTATTTCATTTTTTGAGCCTGGATTTTTTTTACTTTTTTTTTTTGGTTGCGCAACGAATTTCATTTAAGAATTGCCTTGTCGATGTTGCACATTAAATTTTACTATGAAAAAAAAGACAACACCATGCTTACTTTCTTCGAAGAGCATGGAAAGCGCAACCTTTTCTCTTATTTGCTATGCATATTTGTAAGCATATGCACATAAGAGTGGGCCAAATTGTAGGTAAATAATTTAACCGACCGCAGCTACCCTCTTACGTGAAAGTATTTTCAATCGCAATTCTAAGTAAAATAGCCCGTAAAACCATAGCTCTACATACAACTTTAGTTGGCCGCATTTTTTATTGAACATAAAAGGGAGCTCAGACTTGACTGTTATAGTTTTTTTTTCAATCCAGTATATTCGTGTCGTGACTTAAGTTACGTGACAACGTGAATTAAGAATATTGTAATCAAGAACTCTTATGTTTTAACTACTTTGCAAAAATATACAACTTTATGATCACCCTTAGATCTTTAGGATTTCGTGAACATCAATATGTTAGAGCAGGTTACTCTTAAAACGCTATATTTTCATTTTCAACTCAGTTATTAATTAGTATGCGACTATTGGTTCATATAACCCATATGTTGTGAAATACTTATGACATAATGGGACAGTCAAAATCACAATTTTTGCCAGTGCAATTTTATTGCAGCCAGAAGTTTTGTATGCCGATTGGCCTTAACAAGTCGGTAATTATCGTTCTCGAAGAGAGGCAATCAATGAATCACACGCTTCGCAGAAACACCACACACGACTGTGTTTTTTTAGTATAAAAAGCTTAGGGGTTATCAAAGTCGTATTCCAACAGTCTTGCTATCTCTTCTTCTCTTAGGCACAATTATCATCTTGCTTTGACAGAATAATTATAACAAGCGATCTAGTAAATTATAGGAGTCTCCTAGAAAAATTATAAATTTAGATTCGGTTCACATGATTTAGATGTTTGCGTTGCTTAAGAGGAGACACAACATTTGTCGACCCGTCTAGATACCCTACGGGAACACAAAACTACAAGGGCCACAATTTCCAATTGACTTCTGCGTGATCGATCCTAACTGAATTTAACAAATCAATAAACGATCCAATTTAGCGAATATCGATTTGTCCCAATAATAGATCTATGAATCTTGTCCTGCCCAGTATAATATTTCACAGTTTGTTAAGATTACACAGGTTTAAGAAGAAATCGATTCAAAAGTGTAAAGGCAGAACAATAGTTTTGCTCAGTATCATTCTTTCTACCATTATGACTTACACATCAATTCGACTATCGAGGTCCATTAAAAAACTATTTACAGTAAAATCCCAAAAAGAAAACAAATGACATGCTGAGCTGCCTTTAGGGTCTATCTGCTAAGGGCACAATTGTAGGAAGTAAACGCTAAAATCTGACTAATTATGGTCTTACAAGTTTTAACACATACTTGACACTTGCAGTGCGTTACCATGGAATCACGCGCCACATGATGCAATAGACATAAAGTGTTGGTGGCAAGCAGACAAGAAGCATGCAACGAAGCGTCACAAAGTAAAAGTCAAACCAATAAAAACCCAAGCACCAGGCAGACGTCCTGCCTATGTTTGTATACGATATGTGTATGAGTAGTCTGCGGGTAATTGATGCATTCCATAAAGGAAAACTGGAACTATTTTTAAATCGAAAAGTTATACTACGTGTCGTACTACTATGTTAAAGTTCCCTTTGCGGCTAGTGCACTTATGTATATGCCGCATCCATATATATATATATGTACATACGATATATCTACAAATGTTGGTACTGCCGCAGACGCAGCCGCAGCCACAATCATCGCTGCCGCCGTTGCCATCGCCGATGTCGATGCCGCTGCCGCTGCCGCTGCCATTGCAGTCAACGTCAGCAATGCTGTTGGCTTGTAATTATGGTGTCTGTTTGCTTTGGTGGCGCGCTCTTTTGAAAATCACAAACATGCCGAACAATTAGTGGTTTCGTAATAATTGCAGTCGGCAGCGACGTGGCAGAAGCCACAGAGCCTGCAGTTGCAGCATATGCTTCAAGCATTGGCCATTTGGTGCGCTGCGCTGAGTGACAGTCGGAGCCTTAATTTGCGGCACTTGCGATGCGCTGAAAATGGCAAGTGGCAAGTGGCAAGTAGCAAGCGGGCGACAGGTTACAAACTATCCTTTGGAAACTGCCAAAGGCCGTGTTTTATGAGATCTGACACAATTTTGCAAGTAATTCCACGAATAAATATTTTGCCAGCTTGTAAGAGTGACGAGTGTTAATGATTGGATGTGCACATGTTCCCTTATTTGAGGGCTATACATGATTTTGCTGCCAATGCAGCCGTTTTTTTGCTAGGCTTTTTCATGGGAGTAGTCTTCTTCTTGCAGTTTATTTTTTACTAGAAACTCGCAAGGGAAATTTTACTCCAAGGAGTGCAACCCTTTTGCAAAGTACTGGTAACTATTGGTTACTCTGTCTTGATGTTGGCCAAAATTGAGGGAAAAAGATATTGTAGATTTAGGTAATGATAACTATGATAAGCTGCTATCAGCATTCCTCAGAATATTTTTTCTTACAACATCGTTTCGATCTCAAAAACAATGAGCCGATATTTCATAAAATATTCGATTGATTGAGCAAATCAAACACGTAGCAATGCTGTTTTCCGCAAATAACCTTTTTTCGTACGTATAATCGGTATCATTGTTTTATAACTACCCCTTTTTTTATTGAAAATTTGAAAAAACCCTTCATTGATTTTTAAAATAGAACATTCCGAACTTAGGTTCTAAAATTTTGTTTTCTATTTTGAACACAAATGTGTAACTCAGTCAACTATCAACCAATTTTCGATTTCTTTCGCGTTTTTGAAAATTGAGAATCATACCTTTCCAAATAGGTCGGTTTGACGTTAATACTATGTAGTATTTTTTTATTTAATTAGAATTTTATAAAATATATCACCTTTTTCTAAGTTTGGAATTTGCAGTCTAGAAACTCATATTTGCAAGTTAAGGTATAGACTTGCGCCTTTTTTACAGCCATATATGTCTTTTTAATATTTGGGAAACAAGCGATAGGCGGGTTTAAAAGTTAAGCAGTAATGTGATTTAGAGCTAAAAATTTATATTTGTCGCTTAGATAAAAAAAAAAAACCAAAAATGTATTTCCGTTCGTTGCTGAAGGTTTCGTGTTATTGACTACTAATATCGAACCAAAAATAAGTAGTTAGTAGTAGTAAACTGACAAACCCATCAATTTGCTGCTGTCAATCCATAGCGAATTATGTTTTCGCCTAATTTGCACCTCCGCATGGGGCTTACCTACAATAGTGCACATTCATTATCTGCCCAAAAATTGGTTACAGTGCATTTCAAAGTCGAGACAAACTTACCATTAGGATCCTTTATTTAATGTACGCGCATCTAGGTAAATTCTCGTTTTCAATTCCCATGATAAATGAAAACGTCTGATTTTGTGTGTTAGTGTGTGTGATTGTGTGTGTGTGTGTGTGTGTGTACGTAAAAGAGAGATTTCATAGGCATGGCAATAAGTTTGTCTTTTGTCCACAGCGACATGGTAACCGTACAAATCTCTTCATGCATAATCGCATAATCGAGTGGAACTCATTGCTGATTGACGACGAGCCGAGTGCATTGCGCTGCAGCGTCGACATAGCCATCGTTATCATCATCAAACCCTCCTCTATAGAAGAAGAAGAAGAAAAGCAGCCCGAGTCTGTTGAGTTTCACTTATGAAGCAGAAAAATCTTTTGGATTTTCTTTTCTCCAAGCGTAGATACACATACAACTTGTATCTATGCATGTAGGTATGCATGTTTGTATGCACAGAAACAATTTGCTACAGCTGTAATCCTGTTTGCCTTTGTAGCTTGATCCTTTGTAACTGTAGCTCTTGTCGTACTGTCTAATAAACAGTCTGCATCAGCTGCTAGTATGCGCGTGTGAGTTTTTGTGGTATGTACTCCCTGGTGGAACTTGAAGGCAACTTTTAGCTGCAGGCTATTAAAAGTACATTCCTACCTAGATTTGCAACGCCTAATTTTTTTTCAAAATAAAAGTGGAACGCATACAAAGCCTTACGCTAAACAAACATATATACATTGTACAGTGACGGATTAAATATATGTATATGTGTTGGCCCAAGGGCCGGGTGCAATGTGGTGGTTAAATCTAATACGATTCCTTCAATTATCATTTTACATACAAAGTAGACATCGCTTATATCCAATAGCGAAAATGCAGCACATTTGCGATATAAGCGATAATTGGTTATATGCCAAATATTTCATATCAACTTGTTAACAGTGTAAAACGAAACATAGAATACAAATCTCAATGTACTATATAAAATGAATCCAATATTTTGTTGACTTTCTTCTTCTTAACTGGACATAACAACCCGTTAGCTTTTGGAATAAGAAGGGTTTTTTTTTAATATCGGTTTTGTGGGCATTTTTTGAATGAGTTTGGTAGCGCGGCGTAAACAAATGTCAAGGGAAAGTGGGAGCAACGGGAAGGGGAAGAGAAATATGATTTACTTTGAGAGGGGCACGAGTGTTCGCGTGTGGAGCGATATAGCAATTCTTCTAGATAAAACTTGATAGTTTTATGCCATAGACCCTATCGCAAAGAAGTATGGTAAACTATAGCAAATCAGAACTATAGTAGAAGCAGATTATTAAGGGTGCAGTCTTTTAGGATTGTGTAATGCCCATTCTTGATCAATTTGAGTTTCGGAAATTATCTTTTGTTGAACTTATGAGCGCACTAAACAGTTGCAACATAAAAGTGGAAGCATAACGCACTTATTGAACTCGTTTTCGTAACGAGGTAATATTCGATTTAGCGAATTTGTGAAAAAAGGCTATGTTGCATCGTCATGCGGGGCCCTGCCCGTGGCTTTATTCCGTCCCTGCATATGTATGTGCGCGACCACAACTGTCATGTAAAATTCATGATTAACATACATTTACTTACGCTGTCATGGCGTTGTAATTATAACCACAGCCATCAGCTGCCAACGCTGGCGTCAACTGCTGTCTACTGTCGTCTCCAGTAGTCCTTTTTGCCCCGACCCATGTGGGGGGCTTGAGTTAGGGGGAAACCCGCTTTTTACACGCAAACAAACTGAAATACTCACACACTGGTACACTGTCACAGTGGCTCGTTTCTGTTTCGCATTTTATTTAAGAATTTCATTAATTATTTAATGTATTTCAACTCATTTCATTTGCCGCCAAGCTTAGTTCGTTACTTACCTGGGGCTGGGCGTGGGCCACTGGGTACTTCTCCTACTCCTCCAAGCTGCCTCCAAAGGCACTGGGGGCTCACTCAAAGCTGCCATTCTATTTGGAGCAGTTCTGGTTCTCTGTTCGAATATGTGTGTGTGTTTGTGTGTGTGTGTGTGTGTGATCGCGTGTGTGTGTGTTTGCGTGTTTTTTGCTTACTTTTTGGCCTTTGTTTACCGTCTTTGTTGCCGTTTTACGCAAATAAAACAAACAAATCCTGCTTTATTCATCCGGTGTGCTTTTAGCCAAACTATTGTTCTTGTTCTGTATACTCTATAATCATAAAACTGTCATGAGCGGATACTTAACGAGCTTTATGCTTATGTATTACTTAATGACAAGAGTTGTCGCATCCATTAAATAATTACATTTGTTATAACTTTAGGGCGTTATTTTCGCGTTAATGCTGCGTTGCTTTTTATAGAGCATTTCTTAGTTGAGACATATAAATTATACAAATACTTAATGTATTCCCTTAATGCCAACAAATGCGCAGGTTTGCCAAGGATTTTGGCCAGTTAATCCGCTTTGTAAAAGTTCAACGCAGCCATTTTATGTTCTGATGGTTTCCGTTTTCCTTTAAGTACATTTTATAATGTTTAAATGCGGGGTCTTTGCTTTGTTTACATATCAATATTTAATAAGAGTTAAAGCACAAATTAAACTTTTGTCGATTTAAGGCATTAAAGCGGAAAAATAATCAAATTTTAAGCTTGGACTGTTTATATAATTAAATTCATTATCTCGTTTATGATTATAAATCGAAACTCCCAGGCGGTGCACCAACTTGGGCAAACTTCGGGGCAACTTATTTACTTTGTAAACAAAAAATAAAATGTTTCTTCGACTGTGATTATAGTTCAATCGATATCTTTCTTCTTCATTACTGTCTCTTATAAAACTCTGTATGAGATACTAATCTTTTGCAGCTGATATTTCCCTCTATATGAACCATGTTTGTGCTTTCATTGACCCAATTGTTTGGAAAATTGCTTCTTTTTCAAGTAATTTTAATTGTAGACTACTTCTGTGAATTTAAAAACAAAAATTCTCTTTTATTTTTAGGTATACCACCCCCTATTCCTCGAAAAGGATTTTCACTGTCTACATGCAAACCTATAATGTTTCAAGGCGATTCAAAATCGGGTGAAAACTGTAAATTAAAGGAACATTCAATTGTCAAGGGTATAAAATATAACGTAGTCGGGATTTTAGACTATAGCAGCGCACTTATTCAATGCATGGATAGTTTTAAGAGTTTGTTAAACATAGACTGAGTTGGCCTTTAGAATTTGCGGTTACAGGTGATCAAAAAGGAAACGATTATATTATTAGGTTTCCAGCAATCAGAGAAGGTGTAGTTAATAGACGAATAGTGATTGTGAAATTTGGAGCAAATTTTATGACCAAAAATGTCAAAGCTATGGGTAACCATAAGCTACATATAGCTCCATCTCGATGGATAACCAAGTAGAAATGAAAAAAAAATTGATGTAGACAGACGAGACAGTGCCTGTCAGTGGAATACCCTGAACCCTTTTTTCCTCTTTTCACATGTTCGATATGACTAAGTAATTTCCTAGTGGCAAGTTCCAATTGCGAAGTTTTCCTATTGGTAATTTGCTTATTTTTAGGGCAAAAATTACTTTTGTGCCTATAAGTTCAGTATTCTAAGACCAATATCGTTGAAATTTTAAATATAGATCAAAAATACATTTATAAATATATGTGGCAATTTTCAAATCAATATGTTGCGCGGTGCGGCAGTAATTAAGTAATTAAATCGATTGCGTTGGAAGGAGGGCTTCTACTTCTACTCTTGCTCACATGTCCATATATATGTAGTCGAATTTTGGAGCAGTTTTTTGGGCAAAAGGGGGTGAAATCAGCATATTTTTGACTATAACTTTTAATCTATTTATCCGAATTCGATTATTTTTATAACGTAGATGCCATAACCACGACACAACCCTGTGCCAAGTTTGAAGTTGATAGATGCATGTTGTAAACCCAACAAGTCCGCTGGGGGGAAACGGGAGCATATATCAACTCAATTCGATAAACTTTATCTTACATGGGATTACGCGCATCTTTTGGTAAAATTTTTTGTGTCTAGCTTTCATGGTTTCGGAGATTTATCCCCTCATACAGGCAGACAGACGGAGTCAATGATAAGGCTTTGTGCCCATGTAACTTGTAGTCTGCTATGCCTCCTTCTGCCTGTGACATACATTGCACAAATCTATAATACCCTTGTACACTATGTGTACAGGGTATAACAAAACAATGGGCCAAGCTGAGAAGTTTAACTCGTCGAATCTAGTAACCTTTGCAATATGTATTGGAAACTTTGGCATACTGGTTTTTAAAGCACGAATAGTTAACTGACCAGAGAATCTGTTTCTTCAACCTAGATATCGTGATAAGTTTAGACGAGTCAAAGCTCAGCTTCTCAGATAAGCCTTGAATCCATTAGTACACAAAGGGAGATGATATGTAATATACATCTATTGTGTGACGATCGTCTGTAGATAACAAAAAGTTATGGCTTCGCACCTATTACTAAAACACAAAGTGTGTTGAGTTCAGGCCTGATGACTTTCAGCTGATAAATTTACAATTTACTAGTGTTCGCCTTGTAGTCGACATTCGACTACTTAATACACGCTCTCGTAACAGCTGATTACGAAGAGGAGAAAATAAAACATGTACTGTAAAAACAAAGAAGAGATGAATAGAATCCACTACTTGTTCTCGGGAGTTTGTTCATTGGCTGTCAGGCACAAATCGTATCCCTGGTATGACGCTGGTATAACCTCTGTGCTTTTTAATTAGCCTTAGTATGGCGCACTGGGCAAGATGCTTAGGGTTTGGGATATGTAAATGTATGTGTGCTATAACTCAAAAGCAAAAGCATTAAAAAAAGGCATTGTTATGCCTATAGTTGCTCCCTCCTATAATAGGGTTGCCTGTTCGAAAAGTAGCATTTAGCCGAGGTGCTCAAGGAATTTATGTAGGGCAGGCCAACCGATTATAGTACACTAACTCCGATTCATCGTTGTATCTGAAGTCGAGAACTGCAAGGCTACTGTCTATGAGGACAATGGAAAAGTGTGCCCTTATGACACGAATCCTGTTCTTAATAGATTTTAGAAGTTCGCTTGTCCTCTTGTTGTGCTTTGTAGCCTTGTTTGCTCATTTCCGGGGAAATAAGCCGACACAATTACCACTGTCTTGCCGCTCCGATACTCTAGACTATTCTTGGGTTGTAGCCACAATACAGGCCCTAGTGGAGGCATTCCTTTGGTCCCAAATTACCTGCGAGTCGATGGTGTACAGACCGTTTACACCCTTATTGCACCATAGATCCTTTTCAAGTTCTAGCCCTAGTTCTTTTTTTGATGAATATCCTTGCTGGGAGGATCGGGCCCGGCTTGGCATGGTGGTTAGGCTACCTTGGTGTAAATATGGTTGTGTGCGGGCAACATTTAGTGTGAGGGGGGATTGTCAGATGCACTCCTGGTGCTCCGCTTCTCCTTCGTCCTCTCCTGCTCTCCGACTGTTTGAAGAGTTCTTCTTGCACCTCTTAAGACGACAACGGCTCCAATTCCATTTCAATCTTTTTAAGGTGTGTGCAGGAGGTTCCTCGCCTTTGCTCCACAAAGCACGTTCTATAGATTTAACTTCTGTCGCCATGGCTGCTACGTTGCCGTCTTAGACAAATAACTTCAAATAAAATGTGACTTTTATTATACAGCTACTATCAACACTTGTTAGTTTTTTATGGTTTCACTGATGCAGCAGATCCAGAATTGCGATCCATGGCTATAACCCCAAGCAATTGCAAAGAAACAGCCTTTGCACACTTCAAGGCAAATGTCTTACTTCTTTTTACAATTCAAAATTAATCCATAAATTATCCCCTGCTTACCAACACTCAGCCTTAAAGAAAACAGTTTTCTACTTGATTTGCCCAGTGTCGGATCCGGTTCAAGTGAGGCTCCCATTACAACGCCAAGAATATTCACGGCTGTAACCCTAAACAACGGCTTAAACTGATTGGGCTCGTCTATTAGGCCCTCCAGGCTATTGGCCAAATTGCCACACATGGTTGCTTCGTAGCTGTTCAGCCGTGCGCAAAATTTTTCTTTATTTATTTTGGGTTTGGTTTCTAGCATCATTATAGGTGGTGGCCAGTGGCTGCACTTGAATCCGACGAAACTAAAGACAAAGGCGCTTAAAAGCCATTCAACAACTTCAGGCTACAAAACAAAAAAAAAAAAAAAACAGAAAAACCTTGACTATTGGCTCTGTTCGTTTTTCTTGTGAAAACTTTTCAATTTCTGTTTAATTTTTTAACAAGCCAAAGTTTTATTTTCTCAAACCAACAAAGTTAAGCAAGTTGGTTCGGAGCAGTACAATTGCAGCGTATGCAAAAATTACAAGGGGGACGTTAGTGGTAACAACTACAACGACAACAAAAGGAGCAGCAACAACAAGGAGTCGAGTGCCGAGTGCGGTCTCCATTGGGCAACGTTTGGTTTGATTTATGTGCCGGGCAACACCTTTCAACAGTCCCCTAAGATCATTTTACGTATAGCATGGGGGCATAAATAATGTGAGAGGCATTTCTTACACGTAAATGGAATTCGCTCCGAATTCGTTTGGGCCAGACTCCACTGCCACTGACAGGCGAAAGACGCTGGCACTGCGCTTCAGGAGTGAGGTGCAGTGAAGTGGTCATTGCTATTACCATTGTCTGCCTCATTATTATCATGGCGATTTTATGTTGTTGTCGTTGTCGTTGTCATTGTTGTTGTTGTTGTTGTTGTATTTGCTGCTCAAGTAACTGTGACTGTGTGTTGTGAATGGACTTGAGAATCAGCTGGTAGGCGTGCCTATACATATGCAAACAGGAAGAACATGCCACCACCAGTTGCTGCCAGTTGCTGCCTGCCGCTTGTCCCTGCAGCTAATGAAGTTGTGTCCCAAGTTGGTAGCCAGCTGCTGTCTAGCCTTTCGATCTGGCTGAAAATCACTGATATGCCTGACCATGCCGCAAATTGCTATAGCAAGTGGCACGCCCCCTGCCACGCTTCCTCGCTCAAGTTATTTTTATTATTGTAATACTTTTCTTAAGCAGCTGCAACAAAGACAGCTACCTTGCAACACGTTCCTCTAAACGGCGCTGCAGCAGCAGCACCGCCACTACTACCATCAGTAATGTGCAACATGTTGTCCGAGTGAAAGGCGCTGTGGCACGGCTGCTACTTTCGCATACATATACATAATTTAATGTTTTCAATTTCAGTTTTTGTTTTACTCCGACAATGTGTTTCCTTCTTCGTCCCTCGCTCGCTGTCTCTCTTTCTCTTTTCAGGCCAAGCACTTTGCGCTCATTTAGCGCCTTAAGCAGCATTTAACCTTTTCAGTTGGCATCGCAGCAGCGGCAACACTGGCCAACAAGACCACGTTTCTGCCACTGCAACTGCCGCAGGCGCTCGTTGCTACTGCCCTGTCTGCTGCAGCTGTTGTTGTTGTTGGCGTTGCAACGATGCTAATAAATTCATGCATACACTAATTTATTCATCCAGCAGCAGCAAAGCTTGGCCTCCATCTCCGAATAGTTTGCACTGTGGCAGCAAGGCAACGCGATGTTGCTGCCGCTTGAGCTGCGCTGTTATTATTTTTACTGTAAGGCACACACCGAAGCAAACACACACACACCAACACACAGCTGCATGTATGTATGTGTACAAGATATATCTAGGCATTTATATACCCTCAACCCATTATATATAGTATGTTCAAATTGTCTTAGAAAAAGTTAAAGCCACTTTATGCTAATGAATTTACCATTAAAAGAAAAATTAATAACACGCCCCTAGATTGTGGATAATGCATATTTAATTGCCATTTTGGTAGCAAGTATCTAGATCTGGCAACCTTCTTGAGTTTTCTCAGCAGTTATCCTCCGCGATGGCAGTGTATCTCTTAGTCTTTGTTTTCAAACCCCTTGATTTGAATTAGTTGTTTTTTTATTTTTTGTTTTTATTTTCATTCCGTTTTACGCTCAACAATTTTTGCATAAATTATTTACGTGCACTAATGGCAAATGTTCGTCACCAGCCAGCCTCCTTCGACTTGCCCCACTTGCTGCCACTGCCGCAGTCCCTACCCAAGGGGCTGTCTTTGGCTGCTTGCAACTGCCACACTGTTGCCAACTGTGACACTTGACGAAAAGATGCGAGCTGTCGCAGCTTCTTTGCGTGAAAGTTGCTCACACTCAGCTCCCCCGCCGATCTCGCCCCTCTGATTGCGTTCGCTTAGTGTGAGCGATAATAACAACGTAAACTATGGCCACCCTGCTAGCGCAACGAGCGCAACAATAGACAACAACAACAACAACAACAACAGCAACAACTACAATGACAACAACAACGGGGGGCACAAGAGCTGCGAAAGTCATTTGGCGCCAGCGTTCTGACAGCGGAGTTTCATTACTCATATTTTGGCTTGCTTGTATCTTGGCCAAGTCATATGTGTCACCTTTTATGTTGTAGATACGATATGTGAGTGGTGCGCGGAATAGAGCTATACCTACTTTTATATGCGATTTATTATGATAGAGTGCTTATCATAAATCTAGAACAATTTTATGGGTTATAGTATGCATAGTAAATTCTGTTTTCAGGCCACTTAGTACTTAATGTTAAGGTTGAAAAGTCGTGCTAAGTACCAACCGCTAAGAGTTCGTGTTAAGGTTATATTCTTTAACAGCTCCATGTTACTTTTCATAAACGGTTTCGCTTTGAAATATGTTTACTGAAATTTAACTTCATATTACCAAAAAAAATCCATAAAATACAGTTTTAATTGCTGTAGTCAGATATTTTGCCAGAGATCCTAGCATACCTAAATCCATGACACATTCATTTTCTACAAACTGCATTGCAAAGTAAATGAGAATTTTTGGAATAAAGCTCCACTGGTTCCACCGAGCGGATGTGATATCCGACATTATTTGCTCTTTGATGGTCGCTCACCATACAATCTTTTCTCAGAACATTTTTCATATAAAATTTCTGTGATGAGTGATTGGGAAAGTTAGATCCTTATAGCAATATCAAAACACCATTTTTTTGGCATGCGTCTAAACCAAGAAAATAGCTCTAAGGTATTATATTTAATAGAATAAATCGTTTTTCAAGAATTATTTTGTTTCTTCTTTTAAAAAGTTTTATTTACTTTGGAAGGAAACTTGTTTTTGCACCCCTATAATAGGCATAGTGACAAGTCTTTGATTTATTGAGAACCTTTTCAAGCTCTTAAATTTGGTAAATTGAATCGATGCACCTCCAGATCCCTTTGCCGATATTTGGTAAACGTTACGGAAGGCGAGATAGTCTGTAATAACGATAGCGAAGGCGACTATTAAGCATGGAAACTTACTACGCTCATCGAGGATCTTCATCTAAAAATTGATATATCCCCAAGACAAACATCTATCACCAAAACGAATATCCGAATATTACATATATGAATTTCTACTAAAGAACAAAACGGACCTATTTCCAAACCTAAATCAAAACCTGAAAAATGCATTTTTTTTAAAGTTTTTAAGTAATTTTTCTTAAGCTTTGCTTAGGATTGAAAATCGAATTACTGGTTGAAAGTTAACAAATGAAACCAAAAGAGTACTGCAGAAGGTCGTGGAACCTGTCTGTTGGTAAACTGAACTCAAGTACCATTATACCAGAAATTTGCAGTAATAGTCAAGAGTGTAAAGCTTTTAAGATGTACTATTATAATGCTTGGAATATTTAACGCTATCGAAAAGTTATAAAAAAAACTTCCGTTAACTAAAAGTTAAAGTTTAATTAAATTTTGCTTTAAAATGGTCTTAGACTTATTTACTTGTCTGTGTTTATTTTCTAGTTGAGCTGCTTCAGACATTTATGCAAGTAATGGCCTTTGTTTTTGCAATTTTTCGACTTTTTTGACACTTTTGAAGTGTATTTAAAGTTGTTCAATGTCTAATGTAATTTGCAGCTCACGTTAGTCGCAAGTGTTGGCCATCAACTTGAAGTCTGAGCTGGCGGGGCATCCAGTGCGACAGTGCGGCATCTGCTGCAACTGGAGACAACTATGTACATAAGTATATGTATAAGTGTGCATGCAAGTACATGCATTTAACATAAGTGCAACACACACTCGCACACACAAGGAATGCCTTGGCTGTCATATGTGCTGGTAGATTTGTCTCACTGTGCACTGAAGTCGCTCATACGCTCCGTTGCACGTTGCATACTGTTGGCTGTTGGTGCCGCAGTGTCCCCAAATGCTTCTACTACTGCTGCTGTTAATGTGACACTTGTGCTGCGCACAGGATATGTCTACAAATGTGCATAGCGTTCTCACAGATACACACACACACACACACACTCACACCCACACACACACACATGGATGCGCAAACTAACTGTTTTTGTTTTTCATTGTTTGCTTGTTTGTTGTCAGTGCAAACAATCACCGTTGGGAGTTGACGTTTTAATGCTCATTGGCAGCGCTGCAGGCAGAGCCCGGCATCTCCAATGCCAAAGCTGGCAGCAAACTTGGGGCACATTTTTCTGCTGGCTGCACGCTGCTCTCATCTCGTCTCCACTTCCCTCGTCACGGGTCGTTTCATGTCAGTCTGTTGGTCGGCCTGTTTATCCGTTTGAGCCCTTTACAGTTAGCACTGTGCACACACACACATATATATGTTTTGCAACAAAATATTTGCATAAAATTAAGTCGGTTGTTTGCGTCACACATACGATGTTGCTTGGATGTTGTTTGGGTTGTACTTTTATTTTTTTTTTAGAACCGTTCTTGGTCGAGCGTATGAATTAGCATAGATTTTGTTAGCCATTGAATTCTGGGTATGTTTGAAGTTGTCTTATTTTAAAACTTGTGCCTCGCTGATAAGAGTGCATTTTTATGCTTGGCTGTCTCAACTTTGACTAACTTTATTTGTGTGCCTTTTATTTTGGCTTTCTTTAAGTTGATAAGGAAAAGTTTTCAAACATTTTCTCGATAAGAAATTGCATGCAGCAAGTCAATACTAATCAGGGCCGGTTATGGACAGGGCGCTGATTTCCAATCGATGGCTTGTTGTATCGGTTGGCAAAGTTTGTAAAGCTTTGCACCACTAAAAAAACCGCGCTAAATTTATATTATATCTACATACTTAAGATTCTTATATGCTCTGAATATCTTAGCACTTATTCATATTTCGATACGATTATTAAGTTCAAGTTGAGACTGGGATCGGTACTTCAGAACAGCAAGTCTCAATATGTTATTCTTCACTATTCGGTATTCTCAATAGCGTTTCAAATTTTGTAAAAAAAAGTTCTCGGCTAGCATTATTGTAGATAATATTGCAATGAGACGAAGTAGCTTTATACATTCAAAATACTTTAATTTACTTTAACTTCAAGTCACAAGCTTTAGAGAAAAATTGTCTACTTTGTTTGGGAAATGTTTAAAGTACATATTACAAAATGAAGCCTTATTTTACATACGCCCCGGGCGCCATTTTGTCTAAAACTGACACTGATACTAATGTTTTTGGTAACAGTAAAAAACTTTTTGCGCTTATAGAGCGTATATCAAGCATACGCACAGTGTAACTACTAAAATCAAATATTTTGACTAAGAGTCAACAAGAAGCTGTAACAAAATGCTTCATGCATATGTGTATATATACACAGAAGTTGTACAAATTGATTACTTATATTTGCAAGGGCATGATACTATTTTTTCTACCTGCAAAATAAACAAAATGGTTCCCACATTGAACAAGCATATATGTATGTAGAACTATATATATGTGCTTATGTACACTGTTTGCATAAACAAGTACTAAATACAAACACTTGCTGCTCTTTGAAATGCCGCACAGGAGCTCTGTGCAAACAGTGCGTTTAATATTTCAATGACTATCATCCAAAAGTGATGATGAGCCGAGCCTAGCATTAAATGGAACTCAATTCCCAGAAAACGACTATTAATTAAAGTGCTTAGCTGCAGGCTACTAAAAAAGCGGTAAACATGGCATCAACTTTAGTACATCAACAAACAGCTTAGATGATGGGCAAAACCCAACCTATCCGTCCGTACGTCCGTCTCTACGTCCAACTGCGGTTTGCCGTGTCATGCTTAGCTATTTGACACACTTGTACATATTTTGATATACTGCCGCATAGGGAAATCGTAAAGGAAATGTGCAAAGCTAAATGTCATAGACCAAATGAGCCTAAGCAGAGCTTATTTTAGCCAAGTCAATGGCATGGCAGCACTTAATAATGCTGTGTAACTGTTTAAGCGATACCAGATGTTCTTGCCCCTCTTGTCATCTCTGGCCCTCTGTGGTTACGGGTGTGCCAAGCTGTCTGGCCATGTACTTGTCTCCGGCTACAAAAGCCTCCTCCGTTAACCAGATTCATGTTTAGTTACAATACATTTAAGCGGCTTTTGCTTTGACAAGCGACAGCGCGCATGCTTAACCACAACAAAACAACAACAACAATACATTAACCACATCCCAACAACAGGCACATGGGCAACCACCACCCGCAAGCGGCTGACAACACGCTGCAACAAAAAAAAAAAAAAAACAGAAAAAAAAACAAGAAAAGAAGGTGACAACCTGAACAATTTTAAATGCCGCCAAGGGGCAAGAGGCTCCAGGCTAAGCAAAGCCAATAACAAGCAAATTGACATGATTAACGCGGCGGGTGCTGCGTGCGCCAACACCAGCCATGCAACAACGCGTCGTGGGGCATATACAATGGCAGTTGTAACACTAGACTACAAGGTATTGAGACCGCGAGCAGTGAGGGCGAGGGCTCTTTGACATAGATTGGCAATAGCACAAATAGAGTTTATGTAGCAGTTTATAACCAAATTTTTATTTTTTTTAGGAGAAGGGTGCAAGACCGACTTGTATGCCGTCACGAAAATCTTTACGTTACGCTTGTGTGTGCTGTTTTGGCAGCGTTCACAGGAATGCATTAGTATTGAGAGCGAAATGAAGAGCTAGATAGATCACTTGATATTGACAGTACTTAGGTCCAGATCGAGGAGCTAGCAAACTCGACTGGGCTCGTCCAGAGCGATAATGCTGCCAGGACAGTGGTTTTCGATCGACAGTCAAAAAGGTAAGCCGTTTGGTCTGACTAAGACGGCAGAGCGGACAGGCATCCAAGACTTCGGACATCTCCCTGGTTGGGAATTTTGAGAATACAGAGCATAACTAAGGCAGGGAGCCATTTCGAAGGAGCTAACGATGAAGGTCTACCACACTGCATTGGGTGTTGTGTGTAGACAGCCTCCGCGTGTAAAGCTCGTATGCTTGATACACATAAATAACATTGAGTGTTGGAGAGTAAATAAATATATATAGCATTCCCTGGTAGTTTTGCGACCTGTTGATCAAACCAATCCCTCTGCTTATTTAGTGACAACTCTTAGAGTTTTCTTATTGGAAACTTAAAAAGTACTTATTATTTGTTCGCACATGAGTTTCTAAAACATATATTGCTTGGGTCATTAAACACTCGTTATACCGCTCCTTCAGGCAGTTCTGCTCCTTGTAACTAGTCTTCCTTTTCGAAATCGTTCTTAGTTGTGACGGTGGTTCCAAGTTGTATGAAATCTTTGACTACAGCGAAAGTATGTAAATCGATCCGAGATTAAAATCTCCCGTGTCTCTCTACTTGGAAAAACCGCCGTGTCTCTCTACTTCGAAAAACATGTACCTTGTCTTGCTCTTCTGATTGTTCTTAAAAAACTTCTTACAGGAATTGACTGCTTTCGAACAAGGATTCAAAAATATTTGATCTCCCTTTTGGAAAATGCATACTTTTGATACAGGTTGTTCTGATTTCGATGTATAGTTTTAAGTCAAACTTGAAAATAAAAGTATACGATGAAGTTTTAAATTTGTTTTCTTACATTTGCTTTTACGGGTAAAATGAAATTTGATGCTCTGGGTGGTTAATTATCGCCTTACGGTTGCGCTGCATGCAACTTAATTTTTGTTGCATAGTGTTGTATGCTCATTTTCTAAATGTCTGGTCGCTGTTAGTCTTCGTTATGAGCCTCCTCATAATATCTGTCGGTGCGAAGCTATTATTTTGACATTTCTTTCCCTCTTTTGTGTCGTAGTTGTTGTGTTTGTTGCTGTTGTTGTTGTCATATTTGTTATTATATTCAACAGCACAAAACGCTTTTGAATTCCAATTTACATAATTTTATTTCGTTTTTCCACCGCACAATTCCACAATTCATGCAGTGTCGGCTTTTCCGGCTTTGCTTGCTGCCGCCGGCGCAGGTTTTAGAGTGGAGCGGGTAGATAGGTTGTTGTTGTTGTTTTCCCTGAAGTTGCAGCATATTTTCGAGTGGTAAGCTCCGCTGACAGCTGGCAGACGGCAAGGTGTCAACTTCTGTCAATTGCGTGGAAGTTCTATAAAATTTATTGCGTAGTCGCATTTTGCATGTCTAAAGCGTATTTTATACGTATTACATTTAGTTGGTACTGACAAAACTTTGAGAACTCAAATCCCGCAATTTAAAAGTTACACTTTATTTGTTGCATTGCAAAGAGTTTTGCAGCTCTGTCGTTAAAACTTTACGCTACTCTTAGTTGCAATGGGCAAATGTAACGACTACAATGTATACTTCATATTGCATAATTTCTGTTTAATTGTAATTGCTGCAACTATATTAAACTTCTGTGGTCCGTTTGCAACATGATGCGCCGCAGGCTGTGCTGCAATATCAATACCATAATTTATTGTGTAACTCGGATGTTAAATATTGCATTTAAGTGTGCATTGCAAGTAATTGCAAGTCAGCTGATGATGATAGCTGTCCATTCCGGCGCATGGACGCCAATGACAGCTCATCAGGCGCTGTTATGTGCGTGAGTGAAGCAGTCTGTCCCAAGGTCCGGTCCAGTACAGAGCATAACTCAAGTGAATACGACAGTTGAGCATTTTTATTAGCACGCAGAGATTTCATTAAAACGTATGAATGAGCTGCACTCGTGCCCACGTCTTGGCTGCTGGCAGCAGCATCACTACTTGTAGTACCCACTACATATAGCTATGAGTACTTACGCGTATGTGCCTGCCTAATGGGCTGCTTATTAGGAGACACAGAGCGTTTTGTCAGTCGGCGCATACAACAAGACCTCTGCTTCTTCCATTTAGCGCTCACTCGTGTGAGTTCACATCAGTTACAATTATGGTCTCATCCAAATGTTGTGTGAGTTGTGGTTGCTGCTGTTGTTGTTATGGTCGATTCATTGTGGTGCTCTTGAACCGCAACTGTCCGCGCTTGCCGGACGGCCTGCCTGCCCACTTGAGGAACACACACACACACACACATATATATGATGACGTGTGTCGTGTTGACGTCTACTACTTGGAGCGTTCCGCCAATTCGGTTTTAATGTGCCAAGTCCCACGCTTTCACTTTTAGAGAACTGCAGTGGAAATCTAAAATATGCAGTTTTTCACCATATTTGATTTACGTAGGGAATATAATACAGTTAGGCCTTGTTTAGTGGCAAAGTTTTGTACTACAAACCAATTAAATGGCTTATTATCTTCTCTTCATATTATAGACACTGGTAGCTTATAATTTGTTTCATATGAAATGGTATTACTACTACACAGTATGAACATCTTAAGCTTACAGCACCCAAAATTTTCAAAGTAGTGAGCACCTTTAGCATCAGTAAAATGTTAATTCGCTGACATCTATTTGCTAGTTTATAGGTAACATTAAATATTTAATGTGATGCTTCTGCGATGTTGTTCATACGGACATTACATCTATTTTTAATAGTATTTAGCCTGCGGTATTAGCCGTTTTTTGCAAATAGTGGCAATTACGAGTCTATTTAACGACTGTTTGCTAATAAAAATCGTGCTTACTTTTAATCGACGATGTTTTGATATGTTGAAATACATATATATGTACATAGTTGCATTAGGACAGCGCAGTCTATTTTTCAAACAAATTTTAGTATTTTAAGGCAAAGCCGCAAATAAAAATTTTTTTTTTTACCGGTATTTGTGGCCAATTTTGAAATTTTTTCACACATCTTAGCTATTTAAATAAAGCTTTATTAAATAAAATGATCTAGTATTTTTAGGCATTTTTCAAAAGTGTTGGCATCTTTTAATAAACTTCACGTTGGTGTTGGTCGCTTAGTGCGGATATAATAGTTTAAAATGGGAAATTTAAATAACTTTGAAAAATTACGTTTTTTTTGATTATTTACTGTACAGTGACGGAGTCAGACACAAGTGAAATGCTACTGCAATCATCGATAACAAATGCTTCTACAAATTCCTCCAAAAATACCAATACCATAGTGTGGTATATATAGACACTGGTTAAAAGTGATTTTGTTAGTATTCGTTGCAGCGTTTCCTCAAAGAAAGTGAGACTTATTGGTGTGAGTAGCAATCATTTTTGCGGTCGATTTTGTGCTCTCAAAAATGATATCAAGCTAAATTTATATTGAAAAGTGACAACTTTCAATAACATATTTTTGCAGTATTTTACCAGTACTTAACTTTGCCTGATGGATTGTGTTGGCTGGTATTTCATTTCTGTGCACGCTACATGAGATACAAATGGAATTCAGACTGAACTACTTCCAGGACATCAATGTATGCGCGCTTATGCGCTTCCTTTAAGCTTGTTGTGTGTAGCTGAAATGCATTCAATTTGCGTGGATGGCAGCGAAAATGCAAAAAAAAAACCAGGTGGCATGCATAAGAGAATTCGCTGCACTCCGAATGCTACAAATACGTAGATCTCAGCATCAAATATAAATGATAACAAAAACTCTAGAACCAACACAACATATTTTAGTATCGAATGCTGCGCTTTGTTGGTGGCCAACAATAGAAGCTTACTCTTCGAACTAGCAGACTTTCCACATAAGTTAGGTAAAAGCCGTTTGAGTATCTACCCACACATAATAGGTTTCTGTTTTGCACTGGCAAAAAGAAGTAAAGCCTCCCCCGCATAAGTTTAATTGGTGTTTTGCAGCATACATGGAACCATTGAAAAACAAAAGACAGCCGTTATTTACTTGCAACAAGTCTGTTTTGTGCCTCAACAAAAGAGCTACTACTATGGTCCATAAGCGAGCTGATGTAGTTTGGTAAGTCATTCACACGGTCGATTGGTTCCATTGGCAGGCGCGTCATTGTTCGATAAAACGCTGGTTATCGTCGTCGTCGACGTCATCCGTCAGCAGCATTACTCAAGCGGGTTCCGTGCGCTCGAATTGATTTGCTTTTGTTGAGGTCCTTGCTTTAATTGGAAATATCAATCACAGGCGAGATTAAGTGACATTAGCGCATGAGCAAGCGTGATTTTGCAGTTTACCCTCGTTTCGCCTACCCCACATATAGTATCCTGTACTATATAGTCCACGTATTACGTATTGTATCTGTGCGCCACTCCATGTCGCTGCCTTATTCAATTTGCAGCGATTTCGTTAACTTACTTTTCGTGCACGTCTTCGAAATCTCTTTTTTTTTTTTGGTTCGTGGGCTATTTATGTGGCCGACTGCTCCATTATGGCCATTGTGGTCGATTAAGAGCTCGCGCTGACATGGCTGCAGCCTGCTTTTGGCGCAATAATCGCATGCTTGGTTTCACTTAGCTGTTCCGACTTGTTCACTTGGCTGTCTCAACGTCTGGAGGTGACTCCATCGCCATCGCCATAGCCATCACCATCCCCATCGCTTTATATGTACATACAAGTTGAAGAGTCACACGCGTCGCAATTGTCTGCTTTTGTCATTGCTCTTATTGTTGGCCTCATTGTAATGTTAATTAGTCTTATTAGAGCCAGCACGCTTGCTGTGCCAACTCTGGACAGACACTCACTCGGTTTAAGTGCTGCTCGCACGCTTTTTTCCCTTTGTGTAACTGCATACACTGATAGAAAAAAGCGGTCTTAAACTACCGAAATCATGCCCATTTGTTGACGAAAGTCTGTTATGTACGCATTTTCTTGATACCGTGACCAGTCGGTCTCAAATCAAGCACGTAATTATTAAGACCGCCGGTCTGGTATTGAGAACGTTTTGGTCATAATTCGAGAACATTTTGCACATGATATGAGAACATTATGGTCTTGTATTTAGACCCCTTGTGCTCATTTCATGAACGATTTGTGCATGATATGAGAACATTATGTTCTTGTATTTAGACCCACCTGTGCTCATTTCAAGAACGATTTGTGCTTGAAATAAGCACATAATGTTCTTCTATCTAGAACAGCATGGGCTTATTCCATAAACGATTTGGGCATGATTTGAGAACATTACGATCATGGATCTAGGCCACCCTGTGCTCATTTCATGAACGATTTGTGCTTGAAATAAGCACATAATGTTCTTCTATCTAGAACAGTATGTGCTCATTTCATGAAAAATTGAAACACTTTTTTTAAAATTATTTTTTTATTTTTAGTTGTGCATACTTTTTTTTAAATATATATATAATATAAATTTATAGCTGCTTTGTCCGGCTCTATGTCCAATCAAGAATTTACATGTGATATGTCTTCTTCCATTCGTCGCATACGTCATTCCAATTTGAGCTGGCTCTGTTTAGATCCGATCCAATGATATCTGAGTTTAAACGACCGTGAATATGGTGTCGTCACCTGCAAGCTAAATTCAGTAATTAAAATTATTGTATATTATATATATATTTGCGTATTTGCGTATATTTTTCCTAAATTTACCTCAATCTTTCTTCATTTGAATAATTTTTCTCGAAACTCAATTCGGAGTCCTATGGGTGGAATAATTTCTCGCAGATCGTCCTTGTCAATATAGCGAAGGCTATACGTGACTTTCGTATCTATTAAAGAAAAAATTTTAAGTAAATGCAAACTTTGGCACGTCGAAGTGTTATTATAAAATACGCTAATAATACACACACATACAATAGGACACTTTTTTTTAACTAATGAAGGTTATGAAAACACTGTTTTTATCAATTATTAACTAAATAAACTACTTAAAATTAGTATTATTAATTAAAACGAAAAAGTATAAATTCAGGCGTTTGTCTTTTAGTACGTCTTATGCACGGCGTAAAAAAAAACTAGCTTGTGGCGCCGCTCACTACTTGTGCGAGAGTAAATGAGTTAGCTATGCACTGCAGAAAATATATGTGTACAAATGGCTTGCTGCTTAGTTTTATTTGTTTGACACATTCTTTTGTCGAGCTTGGCTTTTCCTTTTACTTATGTTGTGACGCTGCGGTTGATGCTGGTTTTGCGCAGTGTAGTGCTCACCAATTCAATCACACGTTTGATATTTATTTGCACTTTTGGCTGCTAATACAAAATCAAAGTAAAATATACGCAACTGTACCGACGCGTCGGCTGACTTTCTTGTTGTTATCCACACAACTTATTTGTATATATGTACATAGAATATGTATATATGTATATGTATACATATGTGTGTATGTATTTTATGGAAACAGCTATTTTATGTATATATTACTTTTTTTCACATATACATATATGTATATGTACCTACAGCTAGCACAGCTATTTAATTTTGCATTAATGCATGTACACATGTATGTGTGTGTGTGTAAAAAAATTTGTAAAATGCAACATATATCCACTGAACTTACCTTGTAAATACGGCAAAACTTCCTCCATTTTCAATAAATTTACAAAATCCAGCATTTTGGGATCCACTGGCGTCAAATTTTCTTTTTTCTGTGTTTCACACAAGCCACTGCACTGGGCTTGACATTTTTACAAACTGTACGTCCGCAATCTTCACAATTTTCACAGCGACTATAATCAATGCGGCTCGCATTGAAATATCGAGCCAGCTTGATCTCTCTCGCCAAAAGTTCAATGAGAGTAAATCACGAAAAGGTCATGTATGGATCGGTTTGAAAGAGCGTATGCAATATGCAAATACAGTCAAACATGGTTAAGTTGGCCACGGACTGTTGAAGAATTTTTGTCTAACATATGCAGGTGGCTAACTTTTAAGGGTGTCCAACTTTCTCAGGTGTGACTGTACCGAGAACGAACATGAAATAGAGAAACATACAAACATGAGTAGGACATATGCCAAAGGCAATACTGAAGAAAATACAAATAACACATAAAACACAGTTTTAGTCTTTGCATTTCAGCACAAAAGTAATTTTCCTAATTTTGATTTATGTAAATACATAGATGATATATAAATAAAAAAAAAATTTATTAATTTTAAATTTGTCTTAGCATGCATCGTTTATATGTACAAACATTTATTGAAGAACCTATTACAAGCTCAAAAATCCAATAACATAGTCATAGAAACTAACTTTTAAAGAGCGAGTTTAGTTGGCGCAATCAAAATTAGATCAGTTATATTATTTGTGTCAAGTTGATTTAAAATCGGACCAACTACCGTACTAATTAACGTAAAATTGAATTCTGCCCATTCTAATAAAGTCCTCACGCAGATGCGAAGCAACAACAACATCACAAATTTATTATTTTCGCAATCCTCTCATCTAATGGGCTGTACGATATGCTATTCTTTCTCGCTCTCTCTCCCAATTATAAACATGTAAGTTAAAAGCAAAGCAAAGGAAAGAAATAAAAATTCTTATTCTTGTTGTAAATTCTACCAAAATTGTACACAATTGTTCGTATTTCAAGAACGACGTGCTTATTCCGGTAAAATTAGAACATGCGGGTACATTTTTCGAACAAAATCAAGCACCAGCGGTCTCGATTTATACCCACAAAATTAAGACCACAAATAAGAAAAATCATGCCCATTTGTGCATAATTTCCGAACGTGCATTTTTCTATCAGTGTAGAGGGTATATTAGGTTTGGCACGACATTTGGTACGAATGAAGGGTTGGCTGCAAGAAAAAAGAGACGATCTGACCTTAGTTGCAATCGTTTATGGCAACGTAATAAAATTTCCTTCTTGAATGCACAGCGTATTTCCTCTAAAAAACGAAAATCTATAAGAAGTTCTTAGATAAGACGTAAATATCTTTATTACGGATTTTGAAATGAAGAGATCCTCAAATTAATTATGCTGCTCTCGTTTTTGGAAAATTGTAACTGCCTAGATGTTTGAGCCTACATGAGTAAAATAGACTCATCCCCTTTTCCCTCCCACCAGCTCCTGCAAAAATCTTTGAAATGGGCTTGAATCCTGGCTGTGTGAACAGCAATCAGCCAGTGCCCTGTAATTGCGCGTATGACTGCAAAACATCTCTTCCTGTTCAGAGAGCAGATTATGCGCTTTTTGTTAATTTTAGGCCAAGTTTGTTTGGCTAAATGGCAATTTCCCACGTTTCATTTTCCTATGGCTTTATCGTCGAAACGTTTTTTTAATATAAAGCATACAAGTGGCTATAAGAATACTTGTGCCTTCTCCTTTCAGGAGAAAGTGAGCGGTAGTACCTTGTCTGGCGGGCTCGTCAGCTATGCAGTTACGCTCAAAACCCCGGTGTCCTGGTACCCACTTCTATATATATCGAACTGCTCAGCATTTCATCAATGCAGACATCGAATTAGACGACATTGAGCTAATCGATTTGATAGCCGCTTGGCTTTCACTATAAATATTAATATTGCTCAACGTATTTCACGAATACTTTAGATATATTAGAGCCCTATTTACTCCGTGATCCGGAAGTCTAACCCTATGCCGTATATTGTGTGCCTCTGAAAAGATTCTACCTCCAACACGATCGCTTAACTTTGATCAGTCAGCTGGATTTTTTCCAGCAGTTTAAGTCTTTTAAGCGTATTGTTGACTTAAATTAACAAACACAAAAACCTTTTTGGGCATTAGGGACACTTTAACTAAGTTTAAGAAATTCACGTTTTGTATATATCTTAGTAATATTCCTTAAAATGATACACTCGAAATTGCATATTTCCTGTATAGCTAACTTTTGAAAATAAGCTTTATAATATGTATAGTCAATCATCTAAAATATCACATTTTTGATTTTCTGTTTACGTGTTATCACTTACGATTATATCATATCTTCTATTTATTAAAATGATTGTTCCGGTTTCGAACATTTAAAACTCGAGAGCAGCTGGACTGATTGACACCAAACTGTGTCCGTATGTTATTTTAGTCTATGAGCATTTTTAGCGAAGGTTTAATTTCGAAGGTATGGCGCAGTAACTGCTAATGGTATATAAATTGTTCGTTCCTATCATACGCTTTTGTTCAAATTCCGAACTAAAATTTCTAAAAAAAACATAAGTGTAGACCCTCTGAGTGGTGATGGAGTGAGTTCTATTGTATGCTCGGAGCCTCTAGTGTATGTTATGTAGCCTGCTTATTTCCAAAATATCAAGACAACATGTCTGAGGATATTTATCATAAGAGTCACTTGTCACAAATAGTCACATTTCGTCCACCGCCCTTCCCTCATCATCACAATTTGGTAAACCCTTTCAGTGGTGACGTCATTTATGAACAGTCCCTAAGCTGCGTAATAGTACATCAAATTCTGAGGAACGATGCATAGATATAAATAAAAAAAAAGAAAATAGATAATGTAGTTAATCCGTTGCGAACAGTTAGTACCAAACGGTTTGGTGAGAGGAGCGAATAGGTGGCGGAGCCCTCTATTAGTATGTAAGAATAAAATAATCGGTTTTTTTTTTAGATTTTCAAAAAAAGCTAAAGAAGAAGATCAGGTCGCAAATTAAAACTCATATTTAAAACTCATATCGAAAATGGACTAAAAGTCACTTTGAAAAAGGAATTGCCGTTTTTAGATGCTTGCTGACTTTGAAGGAATGTTCTATATATGTTAACTAATTTTTGGATAGTTTGACCCATAGTGCAGCGGTTGGTTAATTATTGAAACTTAAAAAAACTTGTTATATTCTAAGATAAGTTTCATATAAGTGTTTGCAATACCAACCAATTCGCTATGCAGAGTATGCAAACTTCATATGTTTTGGTTTTGCGTGCCGTCTGCTGGCTGACATTGATAATGGCAAGAGACTGGGAACGGGCCGGAACACCAACTGCGTTGTCAAGGTGATGAAGATGTACTAGGTATAAAATTTAATGACATGCAATTAGGCGGAATGACCAGTCGGCGACTTTAAAACCGTAAACAGGCTAAAGAGATTGAAATATAAAGTCGATTTGCTTGTAAAATGAAACTTTGCATACTCGTCGGTGTACATATGTATATAGTATATAGAGTATATACAATTTATAACAAGTACCTAGTACATATGAATCAAAAAGAAAAAGAAGAAAATATAAGAGCCTGTTGCGCCTTTGGCTCTTTGAAAATATGTCAAAAGTGAAAACACACTTACATTTCTATATATATTCACGCACACACAGACATAATAATAATAATGACATTTCAAGTCGATGGCCAGGCACTTAAGCCATAAAAATGAGTAAGCAATCTTTGAAAAAGCCAGGAAAAAAAATAAATACGGTCTCCACAGATACACATAAAAAAGGAACCCTCCGCACAGCTGATAAGGATTTTAGTTACGTTTATTTACGTTCCACAACAGTCATTTAAAAATAACGACAAAAGACAAAATGTCAAACGAAACAAAAAATATCTGGAGGCTCAATTAGGCAGAAGTGACATCGTTTTTTTAAGTAGTATTCCAGTATTTGTTTTATGCCTGCTTGGCCTTCGCTTGGCTTATGAATGATTCATGAAACGGACATTTACCTTTTAGGGTTTAATTTGTGTTTGCGGTAACTAACGTCAAACACAGCAATTTTGCTGATCTTTCAATTTAGCTAGCTAGATTATCAGTTGCATGCCACAACAATGCATTTTGCAGTAAGAAAGAAATTCTCAAAGACTTTCCGCTCAAGTGCAAAATAGAATAAAACTTAGTATGGCAATATGGCAAATACTTGGACAGAGAGTGTACGCCACAAGTGGCAGCCCACTATGCACCCAAAAGCCATATCTAACGTCCAGACCCGTGCAACTTGCAACCACAACAAAAGTGAAAGACATTTCTTTGAGCGCACGAAACGCTGCCGAAGCAGAGAACGAATACGACAACACAGTCTTAGGAGGACGATGGCAACACTGGAAACTGCAATAAAAAACACTGCACACAAGCACAAAGCTAATAAAGTGAAATATGCTCCCAAAGCAGAATGAAAAATGCAATAAAAATATGTACACAATAAAAGCAAAACACAAAATAACAAAAATAAAATACAATAATAAAAGAGTCCGTGAGAGTAGCTGTAAAAGAAAAACAAAAAAAACAGACGGCATGTTGGTCGTCGTGGCGACACACTGAAAGATTTTCCATTACATTTCTATAAGAGCTGCCTTTTCCATTTTCACGCGCACAGCGGAAAATTTTAATTTATGAACCTGCTCATAACTCTTTGACTTTGTGCTAGGCAACAACAACAATACCAACAAGAAACCAGACAATCTGACAAACCGTCGAACTGGCAAACATAGCTCTAAAGTGACAATTTAAATTGCCGTGCCTAGGCAACCCTGCCCAACGCCTGCGTGTCTTAACTTTGATGTTAGTTCTTGGGCAGACAGGAAGCCATGCACAGTGGTACCGGCTACAGGCAAACAAATAATCAATATTGAGCTCAAGATTAGTCTGGGTTTAATCGGCTGCGTAATCTTTAATGTAATTGAATTTCAAAACGATAAATGATATTAATAATAAATGACAAATGGTATGAAAGTAATAATAACAAATCATTAGAAGTGCTGAACTTGTACATTGTGAGTTGTAACTGAGAAAGTGAAAAAATCTCTCACAAAATCTTGCTCGGTATTAGGATGCATCAGCTATTGAGAACTTTTTTAAATAACGTTATCATGCAGGATATTTCACTTAAATCCCTAGTCGCTTCTCTACTCTCCAGCCGATTTGACATGGCTCATTTTGTTCTCCGCAAGTTGAATTCTTTATATAGCAAAAGGTTTATCCAAAAAATATTTTCAAAGACCACAAATTTTGAACTATTTTGAACTAATTTCAATTGCACGAGCAAATAAGAATTGTGTAATACAAATGAATTGTAGTGACATATTCAAGAATCAAGTACTTAGATTTATGGCGGATGAGATGGCTCATCAAGGAAGTCTGACTTATTCCTAACACACATTCTTTGTATGATGGTAGTCCCCAAAACAAACAAAAAGACTATGTAGCCATCGTTGAGAGCTGTACAACAACATATCGTTTATAAAAAGCGGACATGAAATACCAAAGTTATAGAAAAACTTATTCAGGGTTGTGCCAAATATTTCTAGGTGGTTTTGCCACAAGCTCCATTTGATTTGTCTAAAAACCTGTCGATCAGAATTCAATACTTAGATTGGACCTACCGGCCAACTGTTTTGAGGCAAAAACTATCCGTTGTAAACATGTATACGCATTTATCTTTTATTAATTTAAAAAGATTTTTAAATTAAATGTGAAATATATATTGGAGTGCCTAGAGTGCACCATTACACATAGATGTTGTTACCCACAGGTGGTGTTACGCTTGCGTGAGCCGTTGTAGAAGAGTTCATAGGAGAGCGAGAAACTTGGTCATTTGTTGTTGTGTGCCGTGTTAGCAGTGAGAGCGAAAAGATGAGCATGCATGCTTAGGCATTAAGTTGAAGAGATCTCAAAGCTGAACGATCTTCCGCGACGGGACATGTGTTTTGAGGTCCTACAAGTGAACCAAAGTTCATATTTTAAAATAACTTTTCTCTATTCTTGTATAACTTCAAACTAGCTCAACGTTCTCGATCGTTGTCACGTTTTGCAGGTAAGCCTCAGAACCTGCAAGATTTAAAAGCGTCTTATTGGAAAATCTCTGTTTAAGAACTGGGTGACTCTAACAAGCGCGCTATATATTTTTAAACATTCCTGATTATTAAAGATATTGATATTTGATTTGATTGTTTTTTTATGATGCATAATTTTAATTTTGACTTAATAGTTTTTAATGTTTGAAATGAACAAGTATTCGAGAAAGAAGTGGAGTAGGATCGTTTCTTTGTCCAGCTGGCATGGCAAATATCCGAACCAGTTCGAGTTTAGGAAAGAACGGTCGAAAAGTTTTTAAATTCAAATTATTTGCACCTTGTTGGATTTGTATTTCCGGTGGGATTTTGGGTGCTATATGTTCTCGGAACCCTGCTGTAGCTAAGCCAAAAGTCAACTGCTGCAATTAGAACACACAATATTCTTATTTTCCATTTTTTGACTGCTGTCGTCATGGACACGAAACCACTGTATAATGATTAGTGTCTAGGCATGCCCTATGGTGCTCATCTCTTGCTGGCTTCCATCTAAGCAAACATAAAGATAAAAGGAGCTGATAGACCTGAGTTGGAGCTACTAAAATCATATGTAATGATGTTGCTTAACTAGCTATGATTGCTTTAAGAGCCATAAAAACATTACAAAGTATTAGACGAATCGTAAAAACTTATCAAACGAAATCTTTGCTTTTTATTTACAGATAAACCACATTACCATAGCCCGCCGCTCGCATTAAAGTGTCCGAAAGCCCTTTGAGAGAGGGCACGGTATTGAAATACTGTCGTAGGCATGTCTCGATCGCCGCCTTGATTTATGGATACAAATACGTATTATTGCATACGGTTTTTACATATACGAGTATACAAGTTTAAACCGCTTCGGTATGTGCTGTAGCTGTTTTTTGTTGTTTGAAAAATTTACCACAATAAAATGTGATTAGTGTCAAAAATGAAAAATTACAAGAAGTAAGTGATTTCCACATAATTTGCCCGGCTCTGCGCCGCTGAACAGTCGTCAACGCTGAGCAGGAAAATCGTTTGAGAAGAATAAAAATAAAATCAAAAGTGTAATAACGAGTGTAAGGAATAAAGCAGCCAAGAAAGGTAAAATAAAGTAGAGGTAAAGTAAAGCAACGAACAAACGTGGCAAAGTGATTAATAATGTGAGAATATACAGGGCTAAGGTGAGCAAAAGAGCAAGAGCAACAACAAAGAAAAAGCCTTTTAAAACGTGCAAACGCCGCGTGTGCACCGGATCCGGCGTAACACTGTTGGATCCCCTAACTAATAAGCAGAACTGGTAAAGCTCCGTCAAGCCAACGCTGCCTGATTACTGCTGCTGCTCCTTTGGCCAACTCTCCATCATCATCATCATCATCCTCATCGACTTCGACATCAACATCAGCATCACTAAGACTACGGACAGCAAGAGCTTGGATTGGCAAAATGGCATTCCTTAAAAGGCAGCATTTTTCATTGTGGATTATAACGACGACATTTCTGCTTCTGACCGCTGCCGGTTTGGATGCTGTCGCTGCGCTGCAAGGCGTTCCGACTTGGATGTAAGTAGCCGCCGCATTTTACTTCCATTCTTTATTGCAATACTCTGCTTTTTTTTGTCTTTGTCTCGGTCTCAGTCAAGTCTTGGCTGGTTTTGGCTAATGATTTTTAAATTTCTTATGCTCAGATACATATATATGTAACTGTGTATCTTCTATGTGTGCATGTGCGAACTACCATGTAATGCTGATGAGCGCAATTAGTTCGCAACTATGTGCTGGCTTTGGCTGCGCCTTTGCCTTACCCATATTGGGCTTATCTAGCATCAGCACATTAATCATTTTAAGAGGATCTCAGTTTGGCTTAGCGTTCGAAATCGAAATCTGTTTTTATATATGCATATATGCAACTGGGTTGGAGTCGATCAATTGATCATAATTTATACAAACAACTTTGTAGACATGCATTAGTTGAAAACAGGGCCGGATTTAGTAGGTGGCGGCCCAAGGGCCATCCCTTTTGTAAAAACCCTATTATGAAATAACATTTGTGGCGATTTGTTCAGTTGTCCATTTACACACGCAATACTATATTTTTTATTTGTTTAGTCAAAGATTGGTCATATGTGGAAAGGGAAACAAAATTATTGTAGCTTAAAAATGAGGAATAGGTATATGGCGTGTTATAGAAAATATTGCTCTCATAGCTGATTTCATGTTCAAATCAATCTTGAATAACATCTCTACACATGTAGAGAGTTATCGCTCGGGTAGCGATTGAAACATGTCCGTCTGTATGAGTCGCCAGATCTGCCTGACCATAACATCTAGCGACACAAAATGTTACCAAAAGCTTAGCGTAATCCCGGGAATTTTGTTGAAGTGGTTTGACATCTGCTCTCGTTTCGATCCAGCAGAATTGCGCGTTTCAGATTTCGTACATTCAACAGGAAAATTTAGTATCATGAGTATGCTTTGTGGTATCATGCCAGAACACGATGTGCAACGTTTCTTTACTAGACATCGCCTCTTTAATGTGCGAGCGCCTGCCAATCCGGTCCTGCTAGCCATATTCACTAGTCGTTGCTCAGACAACCAGTTAGCATGTTTACAACTCAGCTGGTGTCGTTTGCAACGATTTGAGGCATAAACTAAATACTTAAATGTCGCTAAAAAATTTAATGCAGCGATAAGGCCAATGCATTTGGATATTTATTGCAAAATCATTTTTGTTATAATTGCAAAGACAGCTGACTCAAGACAAATCTTGGCCGAGAACATTTGCATAAAAGCAGGCAGGAACATGCCACTGGCACTTTGTTTCATTATAAGTTTGTCAAGAGTTTTATAAGCTATTAAGAGAGTCACCGCAGAACCCATAAATTGTAAACAAAGATGATCGGTAAAGCGTGCAGTTGCCACTTCTTTAGCATGCCCATTTTTGGTTCGATTTTAAAATGCGCACACACAGGGAGATTCGTGTCTGACCACAGATTCGGGATTTCTCTCTTCTTCTTGACGCACAACGCAACGGAGGAATTAGTTGGTTGTAAGAGCATTTTAAGATTTAAAAGTTGATTAACTCCAACAGAAACTGCAAGTCAACATTTGCTGCAGTGAGCTTCAAAAAGTATGAAATCGATCTTTTGATTCGCTCACAGCCATGATATGGTAGTTAGTGCGGCTGGTCCTTTCAGGTTCTAGTCTAAGGGCAACATGACCGAGCAGGCGGAGCTCGTCATAGAGGCCGTTGCGCCGAAGCTAATCGTTGAAATTTAGCGATCCTATAAAGTACTTTCCTCCCAAACGCACCAAGGCTATCAGTATGCGACAGACTGCATCATCAGTCGGAACCGTTAAATGTAACGTTATAAATCTTGGCACGGTTTTTTTTTTGTGGAAAATAGGTCTCGAGTATCCCTCTATCGTGCACAGCCTCGACAGATTAACTTTTATACTGTGGAAACTTCTTTGATGTGCGAGAAAAGACCTTGTTTCCATTCGCTGCTGTTGTTGACACACTTTATGACTTAACTAGAGCATCGCATTGTTTGTCATTTAAGAAGTATGCTATTCCTTGCTATTTACATACATCTGAGTAATTTCCTGACTTGAACGGAATTACCACAGTAGGGTATTTAGTTAATTTGTTTATCAACAATTGGTTAATTGACAGCGCCAACAATGGAATCTTTCAGATATTACTTGTCCACACCATGTTTGGGGCAGTTGCTTTCACGTCCCAGACAAAGAGGCAGTTACTACTTGTACTTGCTTCCACTGTCTAACTATCAAGCATTTAACCAATTATTCGCAGACACCGAAATATTTAGTTCACAAGTACAGTATACAAGTACTTAAAATGCGTATCTCTCGGGCAATCCATGCAACCATCAAACTATGCAAGCCAGCCTAGCTTCAATGATCTTCTGACATTCTGTCCAATGTTCTATTTAAGCATTTGGATGTTGGCGTTGGCGTTTGAATGCTTCACTTAATCCATAGAGCACAAAGTACAAATTGAGCTGTTTGTCTATTTATCTCGTTAAAGTAAGTTTTTGCCGCAGCTGTAGTTGCTGTTTGTTGCTGTTGCTGTTGGTGTTGCATTAGTAAAATATTTTCACTCGTAGATTTTAGTTAGTTTGTGCGCTTTGCGTGGTGTAGCAGCAGGAGGAGCGGGGTGGAGCTGCGACGGGCGGGGGCATGACAGCGCACTCCGTTTGACGCCCGCTGTGTTTAATTGAATCATTAATTAGTGCACAGCGGCAGGTCGCCGTGGCAACAGCTACAACTACAACAAGCGCAACACCAACAATAACAAGAAGTTACTCTTTGTAGCCATGGAATTGAGAGTTGTGAACTGGGAGGTGTTAGGAGGGGAAGGAGTGGTTGCCTAATGGGCAAACTTTTATGATTGCGTATTTATGAAGTATGTAATCCCCATCGCACTAGACTCACTGTACATATTGTTGCATTTGATTTACATCATAGCCGTTATGTGTAACACCAAATATGTGGCAAAACGCATTAAATTTGGTTTTGTTTTAGCTTTAGAACAGTGTGACGTATCTTCGTATAAATAGTTGGCAACAGTTTTGCAATCGATTAACAATTCACTTATCATAAATGAAAGGAATGGCGTCGAAACGTATTATTATGGGAGGTATTCATGCAAAGGTCATAGGGCATATACGTGTATATACAAAAATGGTCCATTATGTAATTGCGAAATGTAATTCAATCACTAAAGTTAGTTACCTTTAGATTTTCTGTGCTCATTTATAAAGAAGCTATAAGAGATTAAGACGCTTCAGAAAACACATCTGAAACACTTGACCATATTCCTTCTTTTTTTGCAGTCAATTCGACTCATCCACGTCGTAAAATCTTTGATTTTAGATTTGAACCCCTTCACACATTGTCACAAATATTCATATATAGTCAAACCACCTCCCCTTTATGTGACGTCACGACTTGTCCAACCTGCATTTAATTGCAGTTTTTGTCTATACAATTATGAAATAGTCATAATATGATGACCCCCGATCCCCTAGGAACCAGCTTCTAGGACATTTCGACATTTACTGGTAGTACTGACACTTAGTGTTTGATTAATGATTTCAATTTCTATTGTGGCATTTGGGAATTTGGAAATTCAAGAGAGATTATTGAGCAATCATTACACCTGACTCGTTACACTGTTTGGTGTTATACGTGGTCGGGAGAGAAGATCAGTTACGGCAGTCAGTGGGCTACGTGAATTCGTGAAATTATAGCCAATTTTTTACTACAAACGAGATTTCCTGAACGCTTTATTTTACGCGGTGATGTTTATTGGCCACCAAAAGCTTGTGATTTAACACCATTGAACGATTGCCTTCGGGAGCTACTTAGAAGATCATAGTTATGCCGATAAACCATTATCAATTGAAGCTTTGAAAAACTTTTCGAAAATGTGATGGAATCTTTATATGAAAGAATGGTGGTCATTTTCTCAATGCCTTTTTGAATCATAAATGGCAAAGTTTCCTCATCATTCCATTAAACGAAATATATCATTACATGCAAAAACATTTAAAATATATTTTACTAATTCGAAATAAGAGGCTTAAGCGTTAAGTCAACTTACAAGATTTTAACTCTTCCTCTAAATATTGGACGTATTTCTCAAGTGGGCCGCCCAGGCACAGCTCTGCGTCCAGTTATTATGTGTGGTAATCAAATCATCAAAAACGGCGATCACATTTATGAAAACTAAAAGCGATATTTAACTATGTTTATTTTGTGAGCTAGAGTCCCCAAGTTTGTCATACAGATTTATGTGGGACCAACATAGTTAACACTGTTGTTTAGACAACATTATACGCAATACGGCTCAATCATTCTTTTGCCTTGTTTTTAGCCCTGAAAGAACAACGTTTCCTTGCCTTTTCATAATATAACCAACTTGACTGTGAACGCTATCTCACATTACTTGACAGATATTTGGAAGTTTTTCACTTGTGTGCAGTGAATTTCCGGTTTATTGTTGTAAACGCATTTGTGCAATGCTCCATAATGCTCGCTCCCTTCAAAATTCAGCCAAATGCTCAAAATTACCCAACTGTGCAACATTTTTTGATGTAGCATGCTAGATTTTGATTAGGTAAAGTGTAGTTAGGGCTCAAGAACCTGTCATTTATTTTATTAGCCTCACTAGGCCAAGTGCTTTAAGGCGTGCTAAACTTGTTTTTTTATGGGTTCAATAACAAAACACTACCAATATGCTGGCGTTTTCAAGAATGTGTCCGACACACTGCGAAAATTTCAACACATGAAAATACCGCAAACCACATAAACTGAAGTGTGTTGAAACCCAGGCAAAAGGCATTTCGAAAACTATTTTAGAATTACAAACAGGCTTGCAAATTGGCCAACTTTTTCTGGCACTTGCCATACAAATTCCATATTTTCAAATACAAATGAACCGCAAAAAAATAAAGCGGCTTTCACTTGCATGCAAAAAGTTATCAAGGCCAATTTCAAGCCGCAAAGTCCTCATACGACGTGGTGTGTGTGGGATAGTCCATACATACATACGTACATATATGGTAAGAGCAAGGATTGTTCGTTGCAATGTGCTTGGCAAAAGGTGCACGGCAAAAGTTTTTCAACTTTTTTCAACTGCAATTGACCAACGCTCCAATTTCTCAGAACAATTGTAAAGGTAAAAGTTGTTGTGCGAAAAATGCATTCTAGAAATTTTATTAACCCGCACGAGCAATAAACTTTTGTGGGTCGTCGAGTTCGGTAATGCAGCCAACAATTAAAAAAATAAAAAAAAAATTAAGAGGCATAAAAAATAAAAAAGAGGAAGTGCTAAAAGTTTCAACTAAAATAAATTGTTTTAGCAAGCTTGCGAGCATATTAAAAACGCTTTGGTCGACTGCCGTTACGCATACGCAACGTTGCACATACGCAGCTCTTCAAGCTCGCGGCAGCTAAGCGATAAGTGAGCAAGTGTGTGTGGGTGGACATATATATGTGACTGCGAGTGTGAGTGTTGCATGCTTCGCTGTATTGTTGCACATTTGTTAATGGCTCTAAATGTAATAAAAAATGGCGCTGTTAATGTTCACGCAAATTTCTTTGCCATTACCATTAAAACGTTCATATTGGGTATTATTTTCAAAATAAGGGTTGAGTTCCTGTTAACTGAACCTGAACCGTTGTTAGGTTAATCCTGCAGCGTGACTGACTGGCTGCCAAGTGGCTTGGCTTGGCTTCCTTGTGCGAGTATGACTGACAGACAGCCGGCGCAGCAGTTGTAAGTGAATTATTGCGTGTCGGCGACTGATTGCGTCGAGTTGGCGCTGTTTTAGTTGTTGCTGTAGCTATGTTGATGCCCCTGATGGACTCGGCGACACGAGGCTGCGCGTGGCAGGCCGCCAGTTAACAGACAGCCGGCTGACAAGTCCTGGCCCGCTGTTGTTGTTGCCACTTTGGGTTTTGAGTGACTGATGAATGAGCAGCGGTGTAAAGGTGTAAGCAGCGAGGTGTGTGTGGCAAGAAAAGCGCAACATATCGTATAAGAACAACAGCAATGTTTAGTTGGCTGCTGCTGTCACGCGCACACGAACAGCCACCCACACACACACACACACACACACACACACACACACTCACACACACACACTCACACACACACACTCATACACAAAACCTGCACATACCGTATTCATAAAAAAAAAAAAATATGACGCAGTTTGACAAACATTTCACACTCACTCTCATAAACACACACACACACTTTCAAAGGCATTGAAAAACTTTTCGTACTTTGGCTTTTCACAATTTTCCAGAATGTTTCATAGTTGTTACATGTCTTGCATGTTGTAGTTGTCGTTGTGATTGTTTTTGCTTTCGTAGTTGCAGTTGTTCCGGCTGCTGTTGTACTTGTTGTTATTGTTTTATTGCTTATAACAATAAACATGTGCGTCTGACACAGCTCTCGAGTCATACACAGAACGAGCCTCTATCGACTGTCGGCCAATGTTAAGCGCAACGTCAGCAACAAATATGAATTCAAATCATGATTGAGATTGGGGATCCTATGACGATGGCTCTCAAGTTTTCGACACTGACTTTACCGAATTTAATAAAACGAATACTTCGACCAGAATCAATGGAAAAACTGTACGGGATTCGACAACAAACTATACTTTTAGTTACAACAACAATCGAGAACCAAAAAGCAACTTTTTGTGGCATGCCTTGGCCAAAGAAACAAATGCAAATTTTCTGGTTACATCCCTTTGGCCTGTTGAGGTTTTCACTTCCGCTGCTCCATAGCCCATATTTTTGAATTTCTTTTGGCCATATACACTATTAAGGGGTATATATGTTGTATCATTTTGTAGACAATTTTGAAAATAGTTTTTCTTGGTTTCTACAATAAAACGAGGCAACAAAGCTGACCTAACTTTCGAGTGGTTGGCTGAAGCATACCTTTAATGGAGTTGATAAATATTTTCGAAAATATATTTTAAGACATTTTATTCCAATATGACAATATGCTTCTTCCATTACTTGATTCTCTGCGAACAATTCAACATAGATTTGAGCCAAATCGCTAAGTAAAATCACGAAATTATTAGTGATGATTGAAATGGCATGGATGAAAATTCCAAATTACAAGCTTTGCTAATTTCCTGACATTTTCAATCTTGTGTTTCCTCTATAGGTTGTTAACAAATCATAACTTTCTTATCCTTTTTAACAGATTTTGAAAATATACTCTTTAAATTGTGAGTTAGTCTATCGAAATCGGAAGCGACATAAGGAGTTTTGAAAAAATGTTCTCATTTCATCGCTCTGTCATTCGAAATCGACGTCAATCTTTTGAAAAGAAGGTCGAATTTTAGTTACAATCAATAACGACAATCATTAACATATGATTGATAAATAAATTTTGTATTATAAATATTAAAAACATAAGTAAGTAAAAATTTGAGTTTCTGTTGCTAATAGGTAATCGTGTATAAGGAATCCGCATTTACTTAAAAATCGGGAACACATATCTTATATTCTTACTCAACGACACTTAGTATCGTGGTGTGCCAGAAATCTCTTCAACCGAATTTCAGCCCAACATCGCTACGTCACTTTACAAATCTTTCAAAATCAATCAAAGAGCATTGGAAAGCTACACTTATTGAATAATAAATTTTCCAGATTTTCCAAATTAAACGTTAGGTTAAACCTTCTAGAGATTTCTGTCACACTCTTGATTCTCTTTCAGGCTCTGCTTTATATTCAAGAAAATATCATCCATGTATTAAACTTTTATTAAAATCATGAAAGTATTTCTTTCTCGCTCAAGAATTCACCGTCTTTTATATATTATATATATTCTTGATTTTTGTTGAAATTTCACGTGTATCATTTAGCATACTTCGTTCTTACTTAAAACAAGGCTATGTCTTGCACAGTTTCTTCTAAAAAACTTCCAAATTAAGTGTAACGGAAATCAAGTGAAACGCATTGTTGGCTGACAACACTGAGAGCATATCGAGCGGTAAAGGAACGAATGCATAGCAATTCGCAAGAACAAGATATAATTCACGAGGTACTTTCACTTCACTCTTTCAAGTAGCGTAAAATTTTTGGCATTCTTAAAGGACCCCTATCGATCTCAATCATTAACTTGCTCGATGATAATTGTCGCAGCATTAATTTCCTTGAGTAAAACTATAGTTTTTCGTACATAGCAGCTTTGTTGTGCTTCGTTGTGCTGAAAGGTATGTGAAGTCAATTCGAATACGTTTCAAACATTGAAATTTGCATAGACAGTCTATTACAAGATAATCTTTAATTGGATTTACAATATACTTAAAATTGCGTTTATTTGGACCATATCAATTAGCTCCAACATTACGAATATTGTGCACTCAAAGGGTATTCATACTTTTATCTATCATTTAATTTAATCTTTGAATTTTTCTAGGTTAGTCTTGCTATATTTATTTTTTTATTTTTGCCCTTGCTTGCATATGCAAGTATTGCATGAGAGCGTTTTCTCACACTTACTTTGTATTTCATCTGTGAAAGAGTGTTTCCATTCAATGTGCACTCATGCTGATCCCATGCTTACTTTGTGGAAATATTTCGCATTTTCTCAGCAGGCAAAGCTCTAACAATTAGCGATAGACAAATGTTGATTCTTTTGACGGGCAGTTACAAAATATGCGTTGTTATCACTAGGTGGTAACCGCAATACCGCCAGAAACAAACACAAACCGCTTGTCACAAACTGGCGCTGGCTTGCTCCGGAACCAAACGCAACGAATCCAAAACAAACCAAACCCAACACCCTAAAGGAGACAAACTGTTGGCGGCAACAAAAGCTAAACTAATCACAGCAATTTATCTGCTGTCATGCAAAATTGTCGAAAATAAATTTTCACCACTGTGCGCAACAACGAAATGAAAGGCGACGCAACGCAACGCCTTGCAACGGCAGCAGCTTACTGTTAACTATCTGTGTGCGTGTGTGTGTTGTAGTTGTTGTTTGTTGTTTTGCATAAAATGTTGCAAGCAACAATTTGCCTGCTGTCTGTGGCAAACGCTGTTGCGGCAACCCCCATCAAAGTCCCCTTACTTACCCCTAAAGTAGCCGCAAAAGCAGTGCTCTGCCCCCAGACTTAGTAGACGCACTTTTGAGGCAACATTGTCTGAGTTTTGAG